>HG992243.1:13877639-15162686 GCA_905220585.2 Nymphalis polychloros | reverse complement strand
TTCACGCGTTCTAACCACTAGGCCATCACGGCTCATCATTTTTATACGGGACATAATTATCATTATTCATTTTAATCATTGCGTCTCTAAGACAAATCACAACGAACGACCGCACTTAGTAGCGGAAAAAGCAACTATTTCATGATGAGTTAAAACGAATGTACTCAATCAAAGCATCTCTTAGTCATAACATGACAAGACCATTAACGTTCAGACAAAACCACAGCGTTATGTAACATACTGCAGACGTTTTCCTTATTGTTATCTTTCCGTTCGAAACTATTCGTTCATCCCAATGATATATTGCGAATAACATGACTCTTAGCTTTATTAATAACTAGCCATGATCCTGTTACTTTTGACTTAGCTTTCATTTAACTTACATTTTTTTTTAATGTATAGGTGGACCTGCATATGTACGACATTGGCATTGTAAGAAATGTTAACCATCGCTTACATCGCCAATGCACCACCAACCTTGGGAACTAAGATGTTATATACCTTGTGCCTTTAATTACACTGGCTCACTTCAAAACAGAACACAACAATACAAAGTACTGCTGTTTTGCGGTAGAATATCTGATGAGTGGGTGGTACCTACTCAGATGAGCTTGCACAAAGCTCTACCACCGAGTATGTCTATTAATATGTAGGTCACATCATTAAAGCTGAATTAGAGCCAATTCAATTTAAGGGATGAAATTTAACATATTGATTTAATTCTGATGGCAATGATATATCTATTTATAGATATAGTATGAATTTATAAAAGAAAAATAGTATATGTAAGTATATCAGTTGTCTGGTTTCCATAGTACGAGCTCTGCTTAGTTTGGTATCAGATGGCCTAAAGTGAATATTGTTCCAGGATATTATTATTATTATTATTATTATTTTTAATGGTACGCATGACCTACACTAAACGAAGGAACCTTCCAACGGCCAATATAATAGTCATGAAATGTCGTTTATTATATATTTATTTGTATTTGTTTTTAATATCACTTTTAAGCCATATTTGTATAACTATAACTGCGCATTAGTTCACTCTCTATTTAATACAATCATAATGAAAG
Organism: Nymphalis polychloros; assembly: GCA_905220585.2. Classification (NCBI taxonomy): domain Eukaryota; kingdom Metazoa; phylum Arthropoda; class Insecta; order Lepidoptera; family Nymphalidae; genus Nymphalis; species Nymphalis polychloros. Next base: position 15,161,610 of record HG992243.1, on the reverse strand, counting down.
GGCAAATCCGACACGATCGGAATGAGTTTTTGCGCAGGTTTACGTGCTTTTCGAGGCACGTTTTTTATTAACCTAGGGTTGAACCCATGACCCTATAAGCTAGCCATTTAACCAACAAGCAGTGTAGTAGGTATATGGCAATTAATAATTATATACAACTTTTAATGCTTCAACCCTACATCAATGTTACAAAATTACAAAATTCAACGAACTCGTAAAATCGCTGCGAGGAAAATTTGTGTTAATGAAATATTTGTCTTTATTGAAAATACAATAGTATTTCCTACAGTGAGTAATATTTTAAAAGTGAATAATTGCTTATTCATTTGCATACATTTGCACACTTTTAGGATGACAAATCTCATATATACATTGTTAATAAAAACAGGACGAGCAAGGAAAAAATAATTACATTTCATTAAAACTTGCTTCTCATATATTTTTACAAGCACACGCAGCATTATTATTATTATTATTAAAATTTTGGACTACAAAATATGATTTTGCAATGCAGCCATATAGCTCTTAGTAAGCTTAACAAGTTAGCACCAGTATATATTGAGTAGTTATAAGCAAGAATTGCAACAGTACAAATCATAACAGCTAATTGAAATTATTCACAGAGATTCAGTACAATTAGAACTTATTCAAGAGACAGAATTATAAAATTCTTCTATTTTTTTATTTTTTTTATTGTATATGTAGGCGGACGAGCATATGGGCCACCTGATGGTAAGTGGTAACCAACGCCCATAGACAATGGCATTGTAAGAAATGTTAACCATCGCTTACATTGCCAATGCGCCACCAACCTTGGGAACTAAGATGTTATGTCCCCTGTGCCTGTAATTACACTGGCTCACACACCCTTCAAACCGGAACACAACAATACAAGGTACTGCTGTTTTGCGGTTGAATATCTGATGAGTGGGTGGTACCTACCCAGACGAGCTTGCACAAAGCTCTACCACCAAGTATTTTAAGTTATCTTAAAAAATCATATAGGTGTGCTATAGCTGTCGTCTATATCTCGTTTTGTCGCGCAAGTGTATTTACTCCCTGACACCTAAGGCCCACTTAGACATTTGAATACAATCAGCTTGCATCGAAGTGTCATTTATTATTGAGTATCACGCCCATGACGCTTTGCCACTTACATGTAAGTTGAATGTAAGCGTCTGTTGTGATTTCATTACGCTTCATTTGTTGGTTAAATTTGATCTTAAGCGGTCGAAGCGCTGTTTATCGCTTTAACTATGATGGATTTCTGTAAATTCATTATAGGTTAGTGTAGCTAATTACAAATCGATTCATTATAATTAAGTGTATTATAGTTTGTTTTACGATGATATAATTTGCTTATAAATGTTATATAAAGGCTACTTTTTGCTACTTAATTAATAAAGTGTGACCAGCATTACATTACTGCAACAATTTAAATAATATACCGATCATAAATAGTGATCTTTCTACGTACCACTTTGACGATGTTTAACAATGATATTATAAGTAAAAAGTTGTAGAAAGGTTACGTACATAATATTCAATCTACGAAAATGACACTGTAACGCACACATAAATAACTTAATAATCCAATATCAAACTACATTACGATTAGTCGCTAAAGTAGTGTGTCATGATCTAAGTATCATGAGTGAAAAAGAAACGAATATAGTTTGCGACAATGAGTCGTCTCGTGTAAAAGATATGTCATAGAATAAATTGTGCAGCATCTGCCACCCGACTAAGATGGTCAAATAGTCGGCTTGTCTCCAAGTCACCATTGTACCACCACTCACACGTAGACTCGACTCTGACGTATCAGGTCCACACGTACCACTAACATGGAGAAGGAAGGGTCCTCCAAGCAGCGCAGACGGTGACAACAAACATCCGTCCTGACGAACAAGCATACTCCGACTTTCGCTTTGAAGGATTCTTCAAGCATGTAGCCCGTATAATTAAGGTAGCTGGTATCGACAGGACGGAGTATTTGAGTCTCCGTAAGAAACAACATTGCTGGCCGTGCTGTCTCGAGATGGTGGTGGACAGCATTGAGGTTAGCATGGAGTCCACGGATGTTAGAGAACTTGACCTGAAACAGCGAAGGTATGGTGGGGGTGTGTACCGCTGATCGACCGTTATTTCTTATTGTATGCGCTATCATTTGGAAAAGGAAAGGACGAAACGTGAAGCGAGCGACGCATTGCCACGATAGAGATGGTCAAAGTGTGGAGCTGTGTTTCCCCAAGAAGCTGCCAGAAGGGAAAACAAACTGACCCGCCCCGGGGATGGAAGGGCCTCCGAACCCTCCCGGTAGTGGCCGCCGGGACCCCACCGTCCGGTCACCAACCGGCACGTCGATCCACACCGAGATTATGCGTGGCCTGGTGGGGCAGCCTTGCGAGCTGGTTAAGAACGCTTGGGCCCCAGTACTCTGCCACGGGCGGCCAGCGGAACAACCGTTTCTACGGGTCTCCCTGTCCGGCAGGTCAATATAATTTCCCCCGGCATTGGTTCAACAGCAACTTCCACCGGACCACCCCATATCACGGCAATGCACGCCCGTGCACTGGCTGTACGCTGGCTGATCTCGAAACGCAACTGCGAGCAGCCACTTCACGAGATATTCACCATGCGTACGGTGGTAACAAGCCAGGCGGATGAGAGTCATCCTACCACCAGATGAGCAGATGGTCGCTCAGATATCCCTTAGTCGCCTCTTACGATACCCATGGGAGAGAGTGGAGAAGTGATGGCAGTGAATTGTATTCTTACTCCGTCACTGCACGGACAAGTCACTTGGAATTACGTAGTGGTTTCAGTGGCAATTGCATACCATTAGAAAGTATCCCTATTGTGAATTGTTCTTCCGCTATCTCAAATATCAATTAGACATCTGGCAAACGAGCATCAAATGATTATTATGAATTTGATTCTTCGGCAGAACCTGAAAATAGCCCCGAAATGCAAAGTGACAAGATTTCACAAAAAAATGTTGATACATTTGCACAAGTACTCAACAACGAATCTTTACCGGATCATTTCAAACAGATAGTGGGTTATATTTCGGTCTGGATTGCAAGGAAAATGGTTAGTGTTTTGAAATGTGAAGTCTGCATAAAATCTCTATTTACGTTCAAAAAACTGTGGTTTCACAAGCTAATTTCCATTAAAGATATGGGTGACTTGTGCTTTTCAAGAAAAAAGCTTGTTCACTATTTAAATAATAATAATATTAAATAATAATATTTAAGAAATATTCTTCTTTACTTCTTAAAGATTTTATTTCTCTACTTAAAAAAATATTGATTTATATTTTGATTTCAATTTAGTAATATAATGTAATTAATAATTTAATATTCTTTTTCATTTATACTAACCACTACTAAATAACCATGATAACAATGTCCATTATAAATAATGTGACACCACTGTTTGTTTAACATTATTTTATTCTATGATCGCTACTGTCGTCTATCTCTATTGCACTCGTTGATTGGTATACTTTTGTTGCATTTATTCTTTTCTGATGCCATATTTTACGAATATAATGTTTGATTTGTGAAAATATTAAGATAAATAGTAAACTTACGAATGATATGTGATTCCTTGAGTTTTAGAAATTTGGCTTGTATAATTTGTGCAATATCTCATAACACACGACGGCATTTCCGTTGATTTTTGGGTCACTTTTAATTTTAATTGCACTCGCTACGTGACGTGTGTCCATTGACATTGGTGACATAGGACTGAGGTGAATGTGGCTAATTAGCCACATTTTAAAGTACTGCTCACGGAGCGCTTGTAACCTATCTACACCTTTTTACTTATAATATCATTGATGCTTAACTAACATGTTAGACATAATGTATTACTATTCCTTTTTAATCGATAGCAAAAGAGAGAGACATAAACAGAAAACGATTATCAAAACAATAACGGGAACCTAAAAGAACATACATTTCTACTTACCTTATAAGATCTTAATCTATTATTATACTTAGTTCTAACTTAATTTTATATAAACCGGTTTACAAATGATGTTACAAATGACTTTATAAATTACAAGTTTCTCTTATTATTATTTATCATTGTTCCATTACGCTACGATATTATATAGTCCAGCGACTAGATCACGTGAATTTTAACCGAATATTGCGGGTTCAAAACCTTTTTTTTCACGCAGTGGAAACCTTCAGAAGGTACCCGGGTCCCATGGGGATGGGAAGTCGGGATGGGATGGAATTCGTACCCAATAGTACTACGCATTATTCTAGTATGCACAAGCGACCCCGTGACGCTCCCCGAAGAGACGGTGAGGTTACCCCTGGTTTTTTGGTAGGTATACCGGTGCACTGGCCGGCGATTACTAAATACGTTTTTTGACCAAAATATTTAAAAAAACTAACAACATTGAGAGTGTTTCATTTGTATTTATAAGTCATCTCATCATTAGCGGTAAGGTTTGTCATGAAGCCCGCATGGATTCGAGGCGAATGGTGGAATTATCTCCATACCTCCTCAAGAACCCCACTAATGGGACATTTACGGCTGTTTTTTAATATTTGCAGTTGAAAAAGTTGGTCCTTGGAGTAATAGCGCAAAAACATTTATCAAACATATAGCCACTTGTTATGTCCTACTGGTGTCTGGATTGATTCGCTTTTCCCCTAGAGTATCATTGCGATCCAAAGGGGAAATGCTGCTGGCATTCTTACCACCATTCAACACGGTCATGATTTGTACAGCTATAAATAATTTGGATTTCTACGCTACGATATTATTATAGTCCACCATGTAAATATTTCTTATATACATTAATAGAATTTTGCGTGGTAGTAAAAAGGAAGTCGCATTTCTAAATAAATAGGTGTAAATGAATCATAAAAATCCTTATCGCTCTGATAACGGTAATGTTTTTGTTTGCGGTTGCATTTCTAAAATGACGTGTTTTTTCAATGAAACACAAAGTACATAAATAAATAATAATTCAACTTATGGCCGTCCACTGCTGGACGAAAGCCCCCATACAACGCCAACCATCTCGCATCCATCCCGTACCTGCCACCTTTTTCAAGACGTCTGTCCACCTTGCTGCAGGGCATCCTACACTACGTGTGACTAAACGTGGTCTCCACTCTAATACACTACACACACTCGGTGGTAGAGCTTTGTGCAAGCTCGTCTCCACCCGCTCATCAGATATTCTACCGCAAAACAGCAGCAACAAACTTTGTATTGTTGTGTTCCGGTTTGAAGGGTGAGTGCCTGTAATTACACTGGCTCAGTGTAATTACAGGCACAAGGGACATAACATCTTAGTTCCCAAGGTTGGTGGCGCATGGGCAATGTAAGCGATTGTTAACATTTCTTACAATGCCATTGTCTATGGGCGTTGGTGACCACTTACCATCAGGTGGCCCATATGCTCGTCCGCCTACCTATACAATAAAAAAAAAATGTCGGTTCCTTTGGCCATCAATGCGCCTGGAGACATGAGCAAACTTCCACTTCAACGTGCTAATTCTACGCGCGGCGTCGGTGACTTTAGTTCTCTGGTGAATGTCCATATTTGGGAATGTATCTGCCAGAGAAGCCCCAAGCATCGCGCGTTGTATGTATCCCCGAGACCAGTGGTCGTAAATGGCTCTTCACTCGAAGTCATGCAGGAATACATCTACCTGGGCCAAACTATACAACTTGGTCGGCACAACTTTAAAAAAGAGTCTAAAAGAAGATGTACGTACGTTTGGGCTGGGCGGCATTCGGGTGGTTGTGTCAAATTTTTGAATCGTCGATCTCACTGTCCCTTAAGACCAGGGTCTTAAGCGACTAGGGGTAATTAGCGTGTCCTATCTGTACGGTCACGTACGGTGCCGAAATATGGACACTCACTGTGGAACTGGTCCACAAATTTAAGGACGCTCAGCGAGCAATATATAGAATAATATAATGATTCTAATATTTATATGAAATTTAAAAATAAAATATAATTATTGAATAAATGATGCGTTAGTTTGTGTTCGTTTATATCGTTGTTTGGAATTTAAAAAAAATGCATTTAACGTTCTAACATGTTATAAAAACGATTTCCAAGGATTTAGCAATAATCCGTTGTAAGACACAAAGGTCATATAACGTTCGCGACTAACTATAAATACGTAATTCGAAGTCAGACATTTATTTGAAATTGTTATTCATAACATCTCCTTAGCGATCTTATCGTTAGTAATCTTTAAAGATAATCATTAATAATTGTAATTAGAATGAGGGTAAATAATTATTTATATTATTAATAATTATTAAATGTTTTTATTTAATTTGCAACATCTTGTTGTTTAGCTGAATCAGAAACACATTTTTTAATTTGTTTAAGCCAGCGACACGCATGCCAATAAGAAACCTGTTTACTCTGGATTTGAAGGCACCAACGTTGTACGGTGTTGTGTTAGGAAATACAGTCTGGCAAAATATGCCAAAAATACTATAAATTGAATCTTGCATTTATGCTACGGATCTAAAATTTTACTTACTACGGTCAGTCTTCGCTCCGCAGGGGGCGAAGTTACGGACACACTTGCGAATTCATCCGTGACTTCGCCAGCGGTTGTTCAATTAACGAACCCTTCATATTTTTTTGCTACATGCTTCTTAAAATTGGCAAGCTTTCGTCGTGGGGGGACCCTATACTTTCCGGGCAGTTAATTCCCCCTTTTCAATGCCTAAAGGTATTCTTCACGGAGGTAGGAAATTAACGTAATTACGCCAACTGCGCTCTACTCTCCTCCCTCTCCCTTTCTTTTTGCGCCATTACGGTCTCGCAAAAGGTGAGCATAGCTTTCCAAGACTTTTCACTGCCAGCCATGGACTTCATTACGGCTGGCAGCGATAGGTCTCTACCGACTGCTGCGATCATGACTGATTTGACGTGGCTCCTCCGATGCTGGACATTCCTGTAGCACTGTGTCCTCATTTGCTTTGCAGGCGTCACAAATTGGTGTCGGTTCCCTCCCAGCAATTTTCCATAGATATCGTCCAAAGCACCCGTGCCCGGAGAGCATTTGCAAGTCACTAGAAGGTGTCCTTATTGATAAACTAAATTGTAGTAAATTAACCGGAAAGCCACCGTACAACAAGGATGCAACAATTGATATGAACAGACTTTTAAGTTTAAATATGTCCAGCGAAAACAAAAACATAAATTATAATGTCCTCCGGAACGATTTCAGCCATAGCGGCCAATCTCAAGAGAGATTAGCCAACTGCGCAGGACATATTACAGTGCAAGTTTGTGCGCAAATATGGGTGCACTCTCTATTCTCTTGCTCGTATAATTCGATGGGACGCCCACCCGACTTGACCGGAAAGAGTTCAAGCGCTAACGTTTTTACGTGCTTTCCGAGGCACGGGGAGTGCATACACTTCCAACTTTCAGACTGCAGGCTTCTACTGAGAATTTTTGACAAAAAACTCTACAATTTATTATTGGCCCAACCTGAGATTTGAACCCAGGACCTTCGGGTCTGCGGCCTTACATGTAGCAACTAGACCAACAGGGCATTCAAAATTATAAATTAATGAAAAGCAATAAAAACTTTTTTAAAGAAAGTTTTTGTTTGATTTTTTTTTTGTTGTTTCGAAGTAAATAAATCCTATCTTTTCGTTATACAATATATCATATGATATAAAATTTTGTCGCGAGGTTTTCCTGTCTATTTTTTATCGGGTTGTTGTGACTACGTACCATTATTTCGTCTTGATTCGTGATTTGATTTATTCTGAGTAGATGTAAGCATGATAAATTACGTGCAACGTAATTTATTATTTAAACACTGGTTTTATTTGAGTATTCAATCTGCGTTTTTGAATGTTCGTATATCAAAATAACGATATACGAAACGATAACGAAAATTGAGGTTAGAAGTGTACCCGAATTTGTAAATTTTTTTTAATCAATATGTGAAATTTATTTTTGGAATATATATATTTGGTACGTCAAACAAACGACACAAATTAAGAATATTAGAATAATCTAAGTATTTGCTTAGCTTCGTGTTAAAAATAGATTCGTTTGTAAATAGCTTATAGAAGCATCAGACAACATATGTCTGATGCGTTGCTTTTATTTATTTATTTTATTTTATTTAAGACTCTTTAATTCCTTAGTAATAATAATACATTTTTATTTTTGACATGAATATATTTATTTAGTCCTCAAATTTGAATGATTCGTATTTATATTAAAACGGTTTTTTTAGCTAAATAAATATTTTGATTACATTTTCTTACGCTAGTACTAACGAAGAGTAATGCTCGGAATTGCTGTGAGCTGTGTGAAAGCTGAGTAAGCCAGTGTAATTACTCACGTCATAGTAACTTAGATCCTATTTTGATAAGTTAAGGAACGGCTTATTACGTTAACAATGAAAATGTTTATAAACTTGCCTCGTCTTAACACGGATATAATATGTATTTGTATGTGTAAACACTTGTGCAATTTCATAATCCGATGAGGTGGCAAACAATGACCGATAATAATTAATGTGTAGGACCAACAGAATGACCAGAGTGTGTGTGTAAACCTGCTGTTTGCTAAATGTGAAAGAGAAAATCCAAATATCTTTTTATTGCTCCGATTCAGGGCTTGAACGGATAACCTCGGGATCTGAATCCTTATAGCCACTAGACTAACGAGGCAGGATAAATTAATAACGCATTGATATGCAATTCAAAAATAAACAAAACCTATTTAATAATAATTTTATTTATTTATTTATTTATTTAAAACTTTTTTGCCCACCACATTGCGTAGTTTGATAAAAGGCGGACTTAATGCCTAAAGGCATTCTCTACCAGTCAACCTTTAGGCTAAGCGGAAATTCGTGAAGGCGGTAATTGATTATGAAAAATATAGATACATACGTATATAATAACAAAAAATAAAATAAAATACAGAGCTATTATATATATGTGAATAATATATATATATATACATATATATACACATACATACATACACACATACATACATACATACATACATACATCCATACACACACACATACATACAAATATACATATAAATAATAATGCATTATAGATGTCAGAGATGAAGAGAACTAGGAGTTTTCTGACAAGATATGCTCACGGAGACGAGTCTTGAAATTGGTTTTATTAACTATATTATACTATACGTCTATCAATTAGTTATCCAACAACATAGAATCATCCCCTTATCATGCCGACGAATACAGTAAACAACGTGTCATAAAAACATATGTCCACCTGTTATATGTCGAGCAGCTTCAGCAGTTAAACTTATAGCAGTTTAATTGTATAACAAAATAAATAAAATAAAAAATATACATCCCCTTATGTAATCGTGAAGCTATAGTAATTATTAAAAATTGGCTACTAGGACTGGATTATGAACAAACTGAACTGTTGTTGCTATAATATAAAATAAAAAATAAAAATAAAATAAGCCTTTATTGCTATTAGATTGTAAAATATTTGACCAGTCATTACTTTAAAATTATAACAGTAGAGGTAAGAAAACTATAAATTAACTTAAACTATGACATATTCTCGGCATTCGGCTTACCTCCCCTCTTAACAGCTTGTCTTTCGACAAAGGCCTCCTCTAAGGATTTCCACTTGTTTCTGTCCTTTGCTGTACGTAGCCATTGTGGCCCAGCTACTTGCTTCAAATCGTCTTCCCATCGCTTTGGCGGTCTTCCTCTACTTCTTTTACTTTCTCTAGGGTACCATTCCGTTATTATTCTGGTCCATTTTTCTTTCTTTTCTCGCAACATATGTCCTGTCCAACGCCATTTCAATTTTATGCATACTGATTGAACTTTTCCAAACTTAGTCTTTCTTTTGATGTTTTTTAATTGTATTTTATCCCTTCTTCTTACTCCCAATACGCTTCTCTCTATCCCATTCTGACATATATTTAATTTATTTTGATGTTGTTCAGTTAAGGCCCAGGTTTGGCATCCGTGTGTAAGACATGGCAGTATGCAAGCATTGAAAACTTTTCGTTTCTCCGCCATAGGCATTTCTTTATTTTTCATTATTTCGCTCAACGACCAGAATCTCTTCCAAGTGTTTGCTATTCTTCTTTCAATTTCTTTCTGCATGCTCTCTGTCGGCGATACTAATTGTCCTAAATAAATATATTCGCTTACATATTCTAACTGCTGATTATTAATTGTAATAGCATTTTTTTGTGAGGAATTGCTCATTATTTTTGTCTTTGTTAAATTCATTGTGAGCCCTGCATTTGCACTTTCATCTGATAATTGCTGTAGCATTTTTTCTAAAGACATCGGGCATTCGGAGAAAAGTATTGAATCATCTGCGAATCTCAAATGACTTAATTTGTCTCCGTTCACGTTAAGTCCAAAATTATCCCTATATGCTATAATATATCGTGGAATAAAATACACATATACAAACACATACACACACACACACACATACAAACACACACGCAAACACATACATACATACATATACACCCCACACAAATCTTCTGACACTCCCTTCTAGTATACAGTAAGAAATATTCATTCATTTTTTATTTACATAGAACGATATGTCACTAAAACATGAGAGAGGACACTGATTTCTGTAATACAGGTTTTGAGCCTAGCTCAGAAATCAGGGACTTCATTATAATTTGTTACTTTTTATGTGAATAAAGATTATTATTATTATTATATTAACATTATAAATCGCAGATTCTAATACCGTACATGTCTATAATTTTTATTGGTGCATAATAAAAGTTATTTGTATTGTATTAAGAGATTTTTTTAAATTTATAATATGTAGGCTGACTAAAAAATTGGTCACTTGATGGTAAATGATCACCATCGCCAATAGACAATTGCACTGTAAGAAATACTAAGAATTTATTACATAACTTTGGAAACTAAAAAGTTAATATGTCTCTTGTTCCTGCAATTACACTGGCTTACTCGCCCTTCAAACCGGAACACAACAATACTAATGAGTACAATTTAGTGGTAGAATATATGATGTATGGGTAGTTCCAACCAAGACGGGCTCGCACAGAGCTCTACCATTAAGTAAGGCTTATTTAACAATAAATCAAAGGTAGACTTTGACCAAAGATCAAGCAGAATAGAAAATATTATTTTTGAGATTAGCCCTTACGTAAAAGCAATTAAAAATAAATCTTATATGAATTTATATAAAAGTTAATAAATCAAAAGATAAATTGTAAATAGTAAGAATAACGAATATGGAGTGTTTTCAATTTACATTAATTACATCTAGTCTCGCTGTTATGAGAAATATCCATTAAAGATTTAAATACGACTTAAGTACATGAAAATAGGGCCTAAAATAGCTTATTTTTATATTTATGTGCTCGTTGAAACTGATTCAGCAAATCTTAAGTCACGTCCGAAACAGATAAGAGTGCAGGATTCACGTTATTCACGTTTTGTAAAGAAAAATGAGCTAATTTTACATAGTCGAGAACTCTAGAAGCCGGCCTTCCAAGGTCGAACGTCATGTATCAAAGATTAAACGATTTGTCTGAAATGATATACCTATCATATAATAAACTCAATTAAAGTTGAAAATAATATTACAACGATAATTACATATTAGGAGATACAGTGAGATACAGTGATTAGGACTTTTTTTATGAAATAGAAAGGCGGACAGGCAGATGCGCGAGCTGATGGTAAAGGGTCGCCCATAGTTTGGAGGTTGAATATGTAATGAGTGGGTGGTACCTATCCAGACGGCCTTGAACAAAGCCCTACCAAGTAAATCTTAATATCTATAATTGCTTAAAAAATATTCACGTACATATATAATATATAATAATTTAAACAATTAATTTTAACTTTTACATATTCTGTATGTAAAAAATAATAGGATTGAAAGTTATTCCTTGAGTTTCAAAATGTATTTTTTTTTAATAATAGCTTAATAATGGTCTGACAGATCTGCTTTCATATTCTATGAATGTCGTCATAGCGGTCGGCGATGCGCTTGCCCCGCTTCCCCCCCTCCTTGTATATAGCCTCCGACTCCCGCGTCGCTGGCAGTTTTTATGATATAACGGGGACAAACGCACGCCTGTCCAAGAAAAATGTTCTCGCCGCGATTGTTTGCATTTCTCGCGCTGGCGGCTTTTGCCGCAGCGTATCCCGCAAGTGATGAACCTATTCCAAAGCCCATTACGACTATACTGGAAACCGATTTCGAAGATCCATCACCATGGTTTAGATTCCCGGCTTTCGGAAATATATTCGCCCCGCTCACAAAACTATTCTCAAGTTTTGCGGACATTGGTCCGAGGATCGAAGCCGACGACGATAAATTCCGAGTCACAGTCAACGTGAAGGATTACAAAAAGGAGGACCTTAAAGTTAAGGTTAAAAACGATTTCATTTTCGTTCAAGGAGCACATGAGGCCAAGCAAGACGACCACGATTTATTCGCCAGCCAGTTCTTCCATACTTACAGCCTTCCAGAAAACGCGAGCGCATCAGATGTAACAGCAAAGATTACTAGTGACGGATTTTTGGTCGTTGACGCGCCATTAAATGGTAATGATGAAAAGAGCAAGGATAAAGTAGCCGAAAGAGAAGTACCAATTGTTGAAACCGGCGCACCTTTGCAAAAGGAGAAGGAAGATAAAATCGAAAAGGTCGACAATGCAGTTCCAGCCGTTGCTCCCGTCGAAGTCGATGAAGTCCCGAAGGTAACCACGGATTTGCCTACAACGTCAGCTGATACTGATGACGAAAGGAAAGAGCCAACAACGCCATCAGACCGTGAAGAAGTTACCGTACGGGACAACAGTATCCCAAGCAATGAAGCGAATGAGGTCAGCGACGCAAACGAAATCCAGCCCTAAAAGTGATATAATAGATTAAGTATGTATTTATAAAACAGTATTTAATAAATATATTTAATACGAATTCAGTGTTTTGTTTGCGTTTAGCGTTCACATTAAATGTTAGGAACATCGCGTGAATACTGATTGCGCGGACGTGTCGGCTGACCTGATGCAAACAATGGATGATTCGTATATTACATTCCTCACCTGCGTTTTAGTGCCGTTCAATCTTTATATCACCTATTGTGTATAATCAGTTCGAATACCAGTATTGCTAACGGAATTCTCGAAATTAAGCTTAAGTATCATCATCCTAGGCTGCCTATATACCGGGGTTATGCAAGATTATTATTTTAATTATATTATACGTGGATGTGAAGGAACACAATTATCTAGGGATTAAGTAGGGAAATCTTCTTTGTCATTTCCTCAAAGGAAACGTGGATGTCGAGCGGAGCGTATTTTACATAATATAATGTAATGAGGCCTTGATGTATTTACTGTTGACTGTATGTTAATTTTATTTAAAAATTAAATAATTATATATATTTTTTTATTAATGAAAAGCTTATAAACTTCATCATTGTTTTGTATTTCAGTGAGCGGATTAATTTTGGATTTACGCATTTCATAATGTTTACTGTAGAGATATAGCTAAAGAAATTTTGTAAACAAAAATTTACTACTTTTTTTTTTATTGAATTATTCTTGGTTCGGATCATGTTCGTTGGAGTCTATAATTATAATATAAGTATCTTTTAAATATATAAATATTTTTTTGGCAAATTTTTATGTAATAATTAAATATTAAATGAGGTTGTATAAATGTTATAATTTGCGATCTAATCAGGTTGATATCCGGGTAAACGTACTCAGGCACATATTAATAAGGTCACATGAATATATTATATACTTATTAAAATATAGAACGATATATGTTCTTAATAAAAATCGAATCCATTTTCAAATACTTCGTTAATTATACGAATGGGGTTAATTGTGTTTTAATAGTAATATATTAAACTTGATGACAAAAATGAGTTTATATATTATGCTTCTACGTTTTAACTACTCAACCGATTAGATTCGTCTATAACAATATACAAACGGGCTTACTAAGAGTCATGCAATATATATGAAAAAGATAATTTAAACGTTATTGAAAAATAAAATTCAATGAATTAGATTTTTGTTATTAAATTTATCTTAGAATGATTTATTTATGAACGTAACGTTAATATTGTATATATTTAATTAAAAATGAAAACGGATTTAACTCCAGATTTTTATAAGTATTTTAAATTTACAAATATCCGTTAGTCCGATTTGTCATTAAGAGAAATTCATAGCTTAATTAGCTCAATTTAACCACGAATTATGAAGGCTAACATAAAGCTTGTAATAAAATATATTAACATTTTTTTTACTAAGTACTTAATGAATTATGACTAACTCGTCCTCCTAGTTTCTGGTATATAAGGCTTCCGAGGGCCTGAGGTTCGATCCTGGGTCGGGTTAGTTTTCTCTCGAGATTCCCAGGAGTAGTCGGTCGTGTCGGATTTGCTGTTCCATCAGTTTATGTGAATGCGCTTGTGTGATACAAGCAGGTTTCTTGACGTTATACTTGAGGTTATCGCTGAGCACAAAATGAATTATTGAAGAAAATACCTATATTTTCAAGTTGTAATATTCATAATTCAGAAATGAGAGATAATTGAAATATCGAATGGAATAATTTTTTAATTGCATTTTTAATTTCCATTACCAAAAATCCAAACCGATTTCATTGGAAATATTCCAGAAAATTAATTCGTTATTTTGATTCGATTGTGACGTTCGATGTTACTTTAATGCATTTCGCTGACGAGAATTTTTATTTTATTACGTAACAAAAATGATTAGTATTCTATGCAGGAACGGTTTCTCGATTGAATCCGCTTTATTACGCCCATATATCGTCCTCAATGTCAAACGAGGCATACCGTTGATATCTAGAATATTTCTTTTTGTTTACAACTTTGTTTAAAGGTACACTATACTATTATAAATGTGACAGTTAGTCTGTTTGTGTTTATATTTTCTTTAATTTTTTTTTTGAATTCTTAGGCGGACATGCATTTGGCCACCTGATGATAAGTGGTCACTAACGCCCGTAGACAATGGCATTTTAAGAGATGCTAACCATCGCTTACGTCGTCAATGCGCCACCAACCTTGGGAACTAAGATGTTATGTCCCTTGTGCCTGTAATTACACTGGCTCATTCGCCCTTTAAACCGGAACACAACAATACAAAGTACTGCTGTTTCTGTTTCTGTTTGCGGTAGAATATCTAATGAGTGGGACATCACGTGAAGCGATTGCTTCTGAGCCTGATTTCATTGTGGTCATCTAGGATTGCAGTCCATGCCGTGAAAAAATGAGATTGCATCTGTATTTTACACAAAGTTTTCATAAGATTAAATTCACTCAGGTAAGTTCTACTTGTAAATTAGGTACGGTGCGTCAGTTTTATGATAAACTTTATTGTTTTTTTATTCGTTGATATGACAAAGAAATATCTTGAAAAGATGTCGTGGCAAATAAGAGTTATAATGATAATAATTAAATTTGACAAAATGTGGTCCATTATGTTAAACTTGTTATCGTTCAATTGTTTTTTTTTTTGTTCTGTAACTATTGAGGATTAATCGGTTTTATTCAATCGTACGTATTTTTTCTATAATGTAAATTTTAGTAAAACATATATTATTTGATTTGTCATTATAAATACGATATTTGAAAATAAATTTTAATCTCAAGGAAGCGGAAATGCGAATTCATCAATATGTTAGTATTGTTTAATTTAAAGTCAAATATCAAACAAATAATAATTTAATTATTTCTACGATATCACTTCCTAACTCAAAGCGAATAGTTTTGTTAACTTAGAGAGTTCTACAGTTCAAGTGTCCCAAATAGGTATAGTTAGTACGGACAAATGATGATGGGTAAATATATACCCATAGACATTGACGATGTAAGAAATTTTAACCATTCCTTATATTGGGAACTAATACGTTATTTCCTTTGTTCCTGTAGTTAAACTGGCGCACTCACTCTTCAGAATCGGAACCACAACAATCTGTAGAATATCTGATGATTGAGTGGTACCTAACCAGGCGGGCTAGCACAAAGCCATAGTAGGTGGTAACTTACTTGTTTTGTTTAGCATTGGAATATGGGCTCTTAGTTTGTTTCACGAAACTTTATCTACCAAATTGTCGTTATAAACAAGGTGCTATGCTAATATTACTTTATAATACACCAAACAATCACTTTCGCTTAAAATTAATTTGTTACAAGTTTAATAAGACATTATTATAACAAGCTTATGTTATGATCAAATCATGTAAGATTAATTAGAATTGAAATTTAATTTTACACGTTGTTTCCGATACGATAACAATGGATTTGAATGTTTCTTGATTCTAAGTTCCTATACATATAGGATTGGCTCCAGACGAAGGAATTCATTATTGTTCAACAGCATAGACACGATCATTTTTATATGAAACTTGTTTTTATTATAATTATGTAGTAAATTATATTAATAATATTTAATATTAATAGTAATTTTGTTTTGATTTTCGATATTGTTAAATACTAATATTGCCGACATCCACTGTCAACATAATGTTACAAACGATACGATAAAAAGTACACACACTAACCTTCAGTTTCTGTATCGTTGGTCATAGACAAATAAACTCATCTACCTTAAATCTCAACGTTCATTGGTCGCTTATCGCGTGATCGACTGCCACTGACCAATAATCATTCAGATTTGTTGTGACTTTGAATTCAATACGACCCAAAGGTGTTTATCCAATTAAATTAAGAACATACCTTTGTAGCTTAATTGGTGATCATCAGAATGTATTTTAAACGGGTAGCTTTACATTTAATCTTGTAAAATGATTCAGTGTGTTCTGTAATTTTGATTTATAAGGGAATACTAAAGGTAATACTGCAAATAGTGATTTATATATTACTAAAAGCAGATGGAAATGATTTTCTTTCTGTGATCCATTGAATAAAACCTCCATAAACATTTGGTTATGTTACGCTTAATGGATGTAATCTGTCCTACACATATTATCTTTTCTGTGTGTGTGTGTGTGTTTATGAAATCATATAGTTTTGGTTTTATTTATTTAAATCATATATTCGATTTTATATGGTGTTCATATTTAGGTAAATATGTACACAATTCTGTAGGTACAGTACAGTACAGTAGCAGCCTGTGAATGTCCCACTGCTGAGCTAACGCCCCTTCTCGTCTTTTGAGGAGAAGGTTTGGAGCTTATTCCACCACGCTACTCCAATGCGGGTTGGTGGAATACACACGTGACAGAATTACAGTGAATTATGACACATGCAGGTTTCCTCACGATGTTTTCCTTCACCGTCAAGCACGAGATGAATTATAATCACAAATTAAGCATATGAAATTCAGTGTGGTGCTTGCTCGGGTTTGAACCCACGATCATCGGTTAAGATACACGCGTTCTTACCACTGGCTCATCTCGATTCTGTAGAGTACAGAAGACAAAATATAAAACAATACACATTTAATAATATATTTAGCTGACTTCAAGAGGAAGGTCATTATCAATTTGATTTGATTTTATTTTGTGTTTATGTTCTTGATGCTTCGCCGATTGTAAATCGATTTTTATGATTCTTTTTTTATTCGATCTCGACTCCAAAATTATCAGATTAGCTAATGAAAATATTATTTTTATGTTTATGTATTGGCAGGGCAACGTTCCTTTTTAATAAAATATGTAATCACATTATTCTTTATACATGTTTTTGTGTAATGTTGCCTTTTTTATCCTAACTAATATTATATACGCGAATGTGAGTTTGTTTGTTTGTTATGCTTTAAGACTAACCACTGAACCGATTTTAAAAATTATTTCACCAATGGCTACATTATCAGCGAGCAACATTAACTAGGCTTTATATTTAAAATAAATTTTCATCTTTGATTTCCGTGTCCTAGTAAATCAATATTTTTCATATAAATATCATATAAACTTAAATTTATCATAATTTTTTTTAATGTTTCGTTAACGTTCTTTGGATCCAGTTTAGATACTTTATGGTCTTAATTGAGCTTATAATTCAAGTCGTGTACACGAATTAACGGATAAACCAGTCATATACATATGTATTCACCATCACGTAGTGTAGCAGCGTGTTGGAATAAACTCTAACCCTTCTCTTTAAAAGGAAAGTTGGTAAACTCCAGTAGCGCGGTTTTCAAACGCGTTTACTTTATTTTCTTATAATACGTGACCCTAGTTTAAGATACTCGTCAATGGCAGAGCCATCTCCGCCATTAGCATTATTATCAATGATATTTAAAATATATAGAGCAAATGTCAATTGATATTAATGTGACAAAAACGAGGTTATTTAAATGGATCTATATTTTATATTCAACAAGACCGTGACTTTTTCGATGTTCCGGGTTAAGAGAGCAGGATTTATAATATAACTAGTTTCCGCCAGGCTCTTAGACTAAATGTGTTGGGTGGCGTATCATGTGCTATGTCGGGTAGGGTATAAATGTTTTTTTATGACTAAGTTAATCAAATGTTTCATTTATAAATGTATCAATATCAAAGAAGTGTCAGTTATTAAAAGTACTCGAACCTTTATATAATAGTTTCAAAATTTACGATTCTTATATAATAATACTCCTCCAGACCGATTTAGGCCACGGCGGCCAATTTCAAGAGAGCTTAGCCAATGGCGCAGGACATATTATAGTGCACAAGTGTGGGCGCAAACGCAGTTGCTCTCTATTCCTATTCCTCTATTCCTTCTCTAACTCTCGTAAGCCGATAGGACGGCAATCCGACCAGAAAAAGTTAAGGCGCAGGACCCTTCCAAATTCAAAACTCCGGGCTGCTACTGAGAATTTTCGACAGAAAATCTCAATAAAATTTTTATTGGCCCGACCTGAGATTTGATTTCAGTGTCTGTAACCTTACATGTCCAGCCACTAGACCAAAGAGGCATCAATGATCGTTATATATGAATGTATATATTAACGTTTTTAACGAAATTACTCATTTATATCTTCCTATAACCTCCTTAGCACATATTTATTTAACAATAAAAGTTTCTAAGACCACTATTTGGCGACGAATACAACTAATTTTTGGTACCGGGCTATTCGCTTGCTCGAAGTTGTGGCATGCGCCGTACCGATTCATAATATTTTTATTTCTATCATCCGTTGCGTATATCGCTCGTGGCAATTCGCGTGGTACGTTCGACGCATGCATCGCCCTTCAACGCTGAGTTTAAGTCACAAAACGCTTCGCTGTTTACAGCACACGAATTATCGCTGCGTGACGAAGAAGTTATTTGTATTAATTGACATTCACATTACACGTATACAACAATAATATGGTAGACACCAAATATTTGCCTTAAAAGTACCTTTTTCTAGCAATAGGGCTGTAACTGGCTGTTACTCATCGTACTACTTTACTGTGGTTGGTTTATAAGTATATTTAATATTTTCGTACCCGAAGAATAAAAACTCATAAATTCCCATAATTTACTTAATTATTTTTAGACTACTATAATTCAAAATGTTTATACACCTAAGGATATTTATATATTTATCATTAATTCTACATCATAGTTATTAATACAAACAAAACAGTGTTTTTATTATAGAAATATATATATATATATATATATATATATATATATAAATATATATATATATATATATATATATATATATTCGATCAAAATATACTTTTTACCAATGAAAGATTTTCCTGGATACATTCAATTGTAATGTCGAATCTGGAACATCTTATACGAAATAAAATTAAAAGAATCTTTAAGAGCTGGTTCCTTTTTCACTTTTTTGTTTTCACTTTGCTCTTTTTCGGATGAATAACATTTCAATCTACGAGTAATTATTATTTCAAGGAATCGATTACTCGAATTTCTTGAAATATTGACTTACACGAGTTCTGTGAAGAGAAAGATACTTCGGTCTTTTGAAGCAGTTCATTAGTGCATTATTGGAACAAAGTTTTGAAACGAAGTTCTTTTACGCGGCTTACAGTAGAATGAAATGGCAGTGGCCCAAGGTAACGTGAGTAACAAAATAGCGTTCATAATGGCCTACCAGATGCTACAAAATGCGATGCGTTCGAATTCAAGAGGTCGATATAAAGGAGGTTGAGATTCTATGTGACAAAAATACAGTAATATAATCAATTAAAATCAACATTTTAAAACACGATTTGAGTCGAAAAAATATCGCACAGAACTTCGTTCCTGACGGAGGTACCCCGACCGCACAATTTTTTTTATTTTTAAATTGATAATACGTGAATAATATCGTTATTTGAGCGCTATACGATAGTACAGCCAGATTTTATCGCTTTATTTTTAAAATTACATTTATGTCGTTAAGCGTTCAATAGCTTGGGCGGACAGTATTTTTACCACATCAAAAAGATTAATTGTGAAGCTTAATTAATATAACCGTCACAGCGTTTATAACAATGTACTGTGGATTCGATAGGTTGGAACGCGTGTCACACTACTATTTATGAATTATTTTATTCATAAAATGTAATGCTATATGTGTGAGCTATATCTTTGTTTTATTATATAATTATAAGTGTGAGTGCGTGTGTGTATGTGCATGTATGTGTGTGTATGTATGGCAGTGCGTGTGTGTGTATGATAGAATGCGCCTTTGGAATAATAACATAAATAAATTATTACGTAATATGCTTTTCAGTATCTTTGTAACTCAAATTAAGAAGTCAATTTGTATATTTTTTATCTTGCAATGTATTGATGTATGTTTTTGTATTCCTTCTATATTAATTAAAACCATTGAGTATTACCTAACGTTTTGCACGCGGTTTCACCCGCGCAGTTCACGTTCCCTTGGAAATACGGGGCGAATTTAGCCTTTGTTGCTCGCTGATGATGGAGCTGTCCATAAGTGAAAGAATTTTTAAAATCGGTTCAGTGGTTTAGGCTTTAAAGCGTAACAAACAAACAAACTCACATTCGCATTTATAATATTAGTTAGGATAAAAAAGGCAACATTACACAAAAACATGTTTAAAGAATAATGTGATTACATATTATTTTATTAAAAAAGGAACGTTACCCTGCTGTAATCGCTGTCGGTGTCAAGTTTCTAATTATAATAATCCAGAAATAATACCTAATCAATACGCCAGAAGAAGACCTTACCCTGTGAATGCTGTTTTTGATAGCCTCCATAATTATCACCACTAACAGCTTCTTTTTTTTTATTGTATAGGTTGGCGGACGAGCATTTGGGCCACCTGATGGTAAATGTTCACCAACGCCCATAGACAATGGCATTGTAAGAAATGTTAACCATCGCTTACATCACCAATGCGCCACCAACCTTGGGAATTAAGATGTTATGTCCGTTGTACCTGTAATTACACTGGCTCATTCACCCTTCAAACCGGAACACAACAATACAAAGTACTGCTGTTTTGCGGTAGAATATCTGATGAATGGGTGGTACCTACCCAGACGAGTATGCACAAAGCTCTACCACCGAGTAAAGCTTCTAAATAAATAAATAAATCTAATAAACTAATAATTCAATCTCGCCATTATCCTTTTAAAATATTAGTTAAATTATTGTATTATACATAGATACAGTAAATAAGTTATGTTTATGTATGTATACAGTAACAGCCTATGAATGTCCCACTGCTGGGCTAAGGCCTCTTCTCCTCTTTTTAAGGCTTGGAGCTTGGGCCACCACGCTGCTCCAATGCGGGTTGGTGGAATACACATGTGACAGAATTTCAGTGAAATTTGACTCATGAAAATACGATGTTTTCCTTCACCGTCAAGCATGAGATGAGTTATAATCATAAATTAAGCACATGAAATTCAGAGGTGCTTGCCCGGGCTTGAACTTACAATCATCGGTTAAGATTCACGCGTTCTTACCACTGGGCCATCTCTTATATACAAGTAATATATATGTATTATTTTCTTCATTAAACAAATCGCCACAAACGTGTTTCCGTGCCTTCGGTGTTTCTTTTAATTTTTTTTTATTGACCTTAATTTATGTTTATTTATGTATTTCTATTTCCAGGCAGCATCATAATCGAATTTTTAGCATTACAGATATAAAAACAAAACTTGAACTCTAAATCTTGGTATTTTTATTTAAGGTAATTAAATTTTCCGGTAGCATTTTTATTTATAATTTCTTCGTTGTCCAAGATGATATATTTAATAATAATAATAATAATAGCCTTTATTTCAGACAGTAATTCAATTACATTATTTATCTTTTGTTTTATATCTAACACTTTCACTTATATATTACATTACTTTTTTCTTTTTTGTTCGCTTAACTTAATACAACGACAACTCTGTCTGTGTGCCCCTTAATGGCAAAGGCCTGCTCCAACTTCCTCCATTCCTCAAGATGATATATTAATTGCATAATATGTATAAAAATAGTTAATATCGTTTTGAGAAATTGGTTGTGAAGTTTAATGTGATTCTGTGTAACCGTAGACGATAATGAATGGGTTGTAAAAGATAATTATTATGTAACATCACGAGCGATTCGAATAGCTACCGCACAGTAATTTCAAATTGATTGATTCTAGATATTGATTGATTTTGATTCTTGCTAGACATACATCGAGTGCGATATTAAATAAGGAAAAAAAATCATAATTAGCTTAAAATATTGACGAGCCCGTTGGCGCGGTTGGTAGATACCTATCGCGCCGCAGGTCGTGGGTTCGATTCCCACCCAGGACAGACATTTGTGTGCATGAACATATCTGTTTGTCTTGAGTCTGGTTGTAATTATCTATATAAGTATCTATTTATAAAAGAAAAAGTAGTATATGTAGTATATCAGTTGTCTGATTTCCATAGTACGAGCTCTGCTTAGTTTGGGACCAGATGGCCGTGTGTGAATAATGTCCCAGGATATTATTAATATTTGCAGCATTTTTTTAAAATTCGAAGTTACGTAATGTGCACAGCGTTATATAATTTTTGATGGTTCCCTTAAATATATTATCATTATTAAAAAAATATTTATAAAGCGTTTTTATCATGTTCGAAGGTTTACTGTGATGTAACACAAGTCATCTAGCTTTAAAAATAAAATCTATAAAAAAGTTATATCAAATATATGTTTGCCGTACACCGCGGAAACGCGGCCTGTGTTGTGGGCAGCTTTGCGTCGAGTGAGAATCTGGAGGGAATATTTAAAAATTTGAAACAATGCATGTGTGAGATGTTGATTAAGAATTTTAATGTAATTTAAATAAATAAAAACTACTTTTTATAATAAAAAAAAAACAAAAAAGTTATAATAATAATATTATATATGCGTTCAATGCGTACGTTCATTAATTAATTATCTGATAAATAGAATTTCCATTCCATTGAATTTCTAAGCTTGATGAATGATTGTATTATTGGAATTCTCGAACGTTCGCGTGTTTTGTCTTCTATAGAAAACAATGCGATAATTTATTGAGCTTTAAAAAAAGTTTGTTAATATATTATTGAGCCACAGATAAACATTGGTGGAGTAATTTTACATGCAATAGCCTCTTCGTAACAGTATGGCTATTACTACCTTTCAAAGAAATAAATATTTCTAATATCTTTATCATTACCATAGAGATAGATAGAGAGAATGTCTTTACGTAACCAATTAATTTAAAAAAAATAAAAAATAATCGACCAACGTTGAAGTTGGTAAAAATTGTTTAATAGATTGATTAAAATCGTTCACAGTTTAGCAGTTGATGCATTTAAATCGACTCACCTTATTGCCAGATACAAAATGTGTAGGATACGAATGATATTAAGTTTTTTAATAAGATTAATATTTGATATAATAAATTAATATATCATAAGTAAGTAAAACTAAAACTATAAGAATTCATTGACGAGAATTTGGAGCAGTACGGGGCCGCGTATGTGTTATATCAACACGATCCTGCAGCCTCTCCGATCCGAGCCGAGGACGGCCATCGCAGTGGTTTTATGGGGTAAGGATCCCACATAATCTGGTATCCCTCACAATTCTTTCAATAATAAACATTTTACATGTTTTAAATCTGCTGTCTATGCTGCTAATATAAAGTAATAATTATGCTTTTTTGTAATGAATAGACAGGCGGACGAGAATATGGGCCACCTGATAGTAAGTGGTCACCGACGCCGATAATTGGTGTTGTAAGAAATGTTAACCATCGCTTACATCGCCAATGCGCCACCAACCTTGGGAACTAAGATGTTATGTCCCTTGTGCCTGTACACTGGCTGACTCACCCTTCAAACCGAAACACAATAATAACAAGTACTATTGTTTTGAGTTTACTATTAAAATATTTATGTTACGTTTATTTTTTGTTAGTTTTTTTTAGCTACTTTGACTCTGAATTTCGGGTTTCAAGAATTTAATAACCGCTTTTGAAAAGCTCATAAATTGCATTCCGCTATTTTACCGAAAAACATTTATTTTAATTATTAAAATGCGCGACACACTTTTTGTCTCCTACCCATAATATATTATCGTGTTCGTGTATTTTTTTTGTGAAAAATCTCTGTTATTTTTGGCGTAGAGCGTATTTTCACAATGTTATCATAGGAATGTTTTTACAAATACACTGTCCCATTGTTTTAGTGGTTAGTA
Source organism: Nymphalis polychloros (assembly GCA_905220585.2). Classification (NCBI taxonomy): domain Eukaryota; kingdom Metazoa; phylum Arthropoda; class Insecta; order Lepidoptera; family Nymphalidae; genus Nymphalis; species Nymphalis polychloros. The sequence goes on along the minus strand of HG992243.1, from coordinate 15,136,937 downwards.
CAACTGAAAATCGTTGTCTTGTTTGAATTTTTCTTCAAGAAATGCGCAAAAAGTGATCTATATCAAGAAAAACATATCGCCTTACAGTGCCGATACGTGAGTATGAGTACTCTAGAGATTTTTTCATTGGACGTGTATGGTTTCCGTAAAAAATAAACAATTTGATATTTTTCTTTTTTGAGACATTCTCTTCTAAGACATCAAAGATAGTCAAAGAGGAAGACCCATTACATAAAATAATAGTCCATTAACATTAATAACTGTACTCACTTACGTTTAAAGTAAAATTAATATAAGCGCCATTACAGTAGAATTTCAAATTCACCGTGTAACATTTTAATATGTTTCTAACAATTTAAAATAAAACGTTTCTGATAGAAGTTAGAAACTTCTATAAATTATAGACCGCCTGCAACAAGTAGGTGGTATGTAGATATTTTTTCAGAACACATTAACATTAATGTAAATTATTTATCGGATGAAAGCGAAGATGAGGATGATTATGGTATAACTGAGGTTGAAGAAAGTATTTATTTATTTATGTGCTGACTCCTCACAACTATAAATGAGAAAATGTCTCCAAGCTTGACTGTTTGAATTTTGAAGGAAATTACGACTTTAAATCAACAAAAAACTAATTAAAATCACCAATAAACCGATTAATTCAATTAGTCCGTTATTGTTATAAGCATACATTCCAACCCAGTATAATATAATTAAGTAATAACCATTGAAAAATTAATATTACAAAGAGAAAATAGCTGCGTTTCAATTTCAAACCTGAATTAATTATACCTCGAGCGAACTCAAATGAAATTTCACCGTTTCTATTACAATGAAACAAATAATTAAAACTAGATGGCGTTACTGTACTATTGCTGTATACACTGAACAAATTATAACTAAATTGGAGGGCGTTAGTAGCTACGACACAGTTGAATACTATTCTAGTTACTATTGTATATTTTGTTTGTGATACGTGTTAAACGTAATTAAATTCAAAATTAAATGAAAATCTATACATATATTAAATGAAGTGGTATAAAGTATATACGGCCTTATTTATAAACGTTGCTTAGTAGGTGAGTAGGTAATAAGGGAATAGAGAGTGGACTTTTTTTTCAGGCTTTTGCCGTCTACTGCTGGACGAAAGCCGACATATTACAGCCATAAAACGACAACCATCCGTATCCGTCCCGTATCTGCTACCTTTTTTACACCTCGCCACAGGGCGTCCTACACGTAACGTAACGTAGTGTGCACCTTGTGTGTGCCATGACTAAAATCGGTCAGGACATTATCAGTTAATCTGTATATAAATTTTTTGCTCTTAATAAATAATTATGTTTTGTTTATTCATTTTATTTTGTATGTTTTAATTGAAAGAAAACGAAATCAAGGTATTATTCTTTCAAGTAGTGCTTTTAAAATCTAAAGAATATATATTAAGGACAGGCTCTAACCGTGAATAAATAATTTAAATGATAAATTATAACATAATGGTGTGAAGATCACTGAGCGGCGGGCATGTGTACATGTTATATCGTAGACCGTGTCGATGCTTAACATCAGGCAAGACAACGGTCAAACTAGCCCAAAACGGGTAAAAACAAAAAATAAAACAAAACAAAAATAAAATAAAATTGTGGAAAATACAAGAGCATCATTTCGAACAAGGTACGAGTGATGTTTGAACCAAAGTCATATTAATTTAATGAATGAATCATGTTATTAAGACTGAACATTTTCCTTGTTTGCCATATGTAATTATTTCCCAGAACTTGATCGTTAGTAGCGACACTATCGAATGGTGTAAATAATACAGTTGTGTTTTATCTTCTAAATCAACTGATTCGATTTCTGGCTATTAATATTGATTTTTTAAATATCCAATTATGCAGTTTTCGATTTCATCAAAACCGGCTCGGGAATCGAAAAATTCTTTCACCATTAGAAAGCTACATCTTTAACGAGTAACAAAGACTATATTTCAATAAAGTTAGACAAAATTGAACAATGTAAACCAAGGTATTAAAATGTTGCATCTAAAAGTTATTATTTTGCGTGCGCTGCGATAACTATTGAGGATATTTAAAATGATGTTATATATATTAATAGTCCTCTTGATTGCTCACAAGAAAGTGTTAACTATTATAGTTAAACAACAATAACAGTTTTTGTTTAAATTATTAAGTTCAAATACGGGTGGAATCGAATTGTGTTGATATTGGTATCATTATATTAATCCTTATCCATTTAAATGATTGGATAATTAAGTTTTAATTATTTAAGTCTAAATTCCACTTTAAACTATTCGGATCGGACTTTTCGCGGATCGAAGTTATGACGGGTATAAAAATTCTCACGTTTAAAAATATCACGGTTTGAACAAACTGTAACTGTCCTACGTTTAGTTTATTAACAAATACTAATTTACGTTAAATAATATTTTTTTAATTTTTGCTAACGAAGTCGCGGCCGAATTGCTAGTCTCCTACAAGTATCGCTTTAATTTTTGTAATATATTTTGTAATATATTAAATAAGTTCAAAAATAAAAAAAAATTTAAATAATATTATTACAAAATCAACAAAATACTTAACTACTTACTGTACACAGAATTAAAGGCACGCTTAGTTATGTAAATACAAGGTACGGATGCGTCGCAGAGTTTTATTTAAACAAACTGCTTGTCACGACTTCCGTCGGAAGCAATTAAGGTTTTAACTAAGCAAATTCAACTTTTAATACTACCTGGATACTACAAGTATATATTATAAACAATGTAATTAATGTTGTCACTGTTGAGATCCCATTGCTGAGAAACGTTTTCCTCTGCTCATAATTTGAAAGTTTGGAGCTTATCTGCACTGCTTCAATATAAGCTGATGAATACACATCTGGCAGAACATGCAGGTTTCATCACAAAATGTTCCTACACCTTAACATGAATATTTTTATTAAAATAATATTTAACTTTTTTCTCAATTTGTAAATGTTATGAAACCTTAGTTAAAGTCAAAATAACTGATTGGCTTGAATCTGAATGCTCATTGGCCGTCTCACGATCACCTATTACGTCATCAATTGCCATCGACCAATGACAGTCACACTAGTTCGTTTAACTTTAATCAGAACCGACGTGAGACATACAATTATAAGTCATTAAAAAAGTTGATACGTACTCTGGAGTGAGCGATGGTTGTTGTGTATACGTTTATATGCTATTAATACATTTGTCTAATGTCAAGGCTGAAATGTACATTTCACTCGATGGCTTCGTAAAGGTTACGTTCACTATTTCAGAAAGTGCTCCGTTGGCACAATTGGGTTTAATATGAACAACATTATTAAATTGTTAAATATATATATACCAAAATGTACCGGTATTTCTCATAGTAAATTGTTGTTAAGTTGTGAAGTTTGTATATTTAATATAGGTCAGTATTTTAAGAGCGCTGCTCATATAAGAAATAGGCAGGGTTAAAAAGTACTATTTATTAGGATTTTACCCTTAACATCAACTCTTAGGCGTGGTAATTCGATGTTTAATTATTCTCTATTTAGTTAAACAATTGATACGTTACCAAAATCGATTTTTTGAGCTGAATTGGTAACCTTTCTTTGTTTGAAATCAAACAATAATAAAATTTGTTTATTGTCAATGTTAATACAAGTGACTTATTACTTAGTCCAACTAGTTAAAAAATGACAACCAAGCTGGTTCTCCTGTTCCTTTGTGTTGGTGTACACTCATGGTAGAATTTCTATTGACAAATACAAGTTCTCCCTCACGTAATTTTTCTTGAAAGATGAACACAAAACATGAAACCCAGTGGTTACCCGGGTTCGAACCCGTAATCCTCGGTTAAAATCCATGGCCATCTAGGCTATCATTAAACAAAGACAATATTTAAATAATGTATTAAGAAAAACGATACGAGATAAAATTCTTCACATAACTGTATTTCTTATACGCTTGCATAGTAAAATCAATTTACTTCGCAATATCATGCAAGAAAAGCAACATATGAGTGTATATTGCAAATTGAATAACCATCTCTCTCATTATACAGCGTGTAACAAAATTCGTGTCCGACCCGTGAAGTAGTTATTAGGTATCGTGTGTCGGTTCTATTTATGTAATAATTTTTAAAATACTATTATATTATATTTATAATATATATTTTTTAATTAAATTACTAAAATTACATGGCAACACAGGTGCGGGCAATAGCGCTCGATAGCTCTTACCTATCGGGTAGCTAAGACACGAGGTCGTGACCTCAGTAGTCCACGTTTTTACCACCAACAGTGTCGTTAAACACAATTAATATATTTTTTAAGTAATTTTTTTGCTTAGTACTTTAAAAATTATTACAGAAATAGAACCGACACACGATACCTAATAACCACTTCACGGGTCGGACACGAATGTTGTTACAATCTGTATAAACACGCTTTGTAAATAGACAAACGACGTAGAGTTCAGTGTTTTAATATAGCATTATTCTGAATGAATAGCTTAATGAAAACGCGAGCTGTAGTGCTATCCTGTTAGAACTCACTTCGTGTGTTAATAACGTCTTATCCAACTTCGTGTTCAAACGACTTATCCAAATGTTATAATTTATCATAGGCAATGTAAGACATCGCTTTTTGATATTTCACGATCGCTTTCCGTGACTTCTGACTTTGTTCTTACGTAACAGATTACATATTCTCCAGTGTAGATAAAAGCTTTTGTTTGTTATGACTTATTTTTAAATGAATCTGATATAATAATAAATATACTTAATAAAATAAAAACAAAAACGAATATTGTAAAAACTTTTTAGTATATGACACTTATGATCTTAGTACATAAGCTTACCAGTTTGTTATCCATGTAAATAAATAAAAATATATATAATATATCAATTCGAAACTTTGCGTGCTTAATGCTATAGTCAGAAATTGATCTCGCTCCAAACTAAATTGTTCTGAAACAACAATCAAAAGGTATTTTTTGCTCAGGGCAAAGGGTTAGGGTATAATATATACACAGAAGTGGAATATTGAAACCCCAGTTTTACGTAAATATGATAACAGAACCCTTTGCCGGTTAAAACTTCAAATTATGCTATAGCTTAATATTAGTTTAATTTTGTAAGCGTACCATGGAAAGAGCAAATGTTCAGTCAATTATTAGCGGTAGTGCCAGTCAACAGATGAATAAATAAACTGATAAGTTATTTAATAAAACAAATAATGACAACGTTGAAAAATTAAATAATAAATATTTAATATTTAATACTTATTATTTAATTTTCAAACAACTGAAACATAATAAAACATTTAAATAATAAACATTTTTTATATATATTTTTTTTGATAAAATATTTGGAAAAACGTAAGTTTTAATCATGAATTTCTTTCTCCAGACATTAATTTAGTAGTTGTATTTATTTTCACTTTCATCAAACAAATGTTTAATAATAATTCGTTCTAATATTACAACTATAGCCACGTTGCTAATATAAAATTTATTTTCCTCTTAAAATAGCAATATCACTAATGATAAATATTTCTCCATTCCTCACTAAAGTTAGCACTAAAGGTTCACTTAGCTAATATATTATAGCATTCATATTAATTGTAACATTTTTTTTTGCGACTAAGTTTTCACTGTACCACGTTTATATTTTAGTATGATATATTTAGTATGCATAGAATACTATAATGGCATGAAACTTCAAAGGCTACTTAAGTGAGACTTCGAGCCACGTGTTAGCTAGTGCTAACTGGTTTAGTCCGGATGTAGTCACTGTCTGCTTTACACTACTACAAACGCAAAAACGTCTCCAAGCTTATTTGTCCTTTGTACCTTCTGTCATGTAACATATTTCCCAAATGGTGCGTTATCTAATCTCATTGTTTAGGTTAGTTTCAGTTAGTACCAGAGTCATGTATCGAATTACCCAGAAATTAAAACGGACAATCACGGGACGGTAGACGTGAAATAAATCGAAATGAATGGCAATTGAAAAAAACTGCGCGGTCGTGGGACCCCCGTCAGTAACGAATTTCTGTGCGATATATTTTCGACTCAAACCGTGTTTTAAATGTAGATTTTAATTGATTATATGAATATATTTTCGTCACACCAAAAAGCACCTCAACCTCCTTTATATCGACCTCCTAAATTCGAACGCATCACATTTTGTAGCATTTGGTAGGCACAGTGTGAACGCTATTTCGTTATATAGCGTGACCTTAGGCCACTGTCATTTCACTCTACTGTAAACCGCATAAAAGAACTTCGTTTCGATAAAAAAAAAAAACACTATGGAGTAAAATAAATAAAAAACATAGCGGTTGGTAAATTAAAAGTTGTAGCAATGAAGTATGTAGTATACACACCACACACACATTCGTAAAGAACTGCGACGGAGAGGGGGCGGTGCGCCTGTGTTTATAGGATATAGGGGCCTGTATGTATAGGAGATTGTCATGTCGTTTGCCATTCGAGTTGGTATTATCCCCAAGGTCAGTCAATAAATGCTTTACATCAAAAAATAATAACTGGTATCGATCAACCATTCTTTTAAAATCCCATACCGGTATAATGCAATAACTCTTAAAGCGCTTTATGATAATTGTATTTCGTGTCCGGTATGGACGATTTGTCTAATAAATGACACAGCGCTTAATTTTATAATTTCATTTGAATCAATTTGTTCACGTAACCATGTCTTGCTGAGACTATTTACGCTGTAATGACATCACTTATCTCAATTAGCTGGATTGTAGAAAATGACATGAAAATGCTACGATTGTTCAACGGTTGTGATACACGCTTACATTTGTGATGTATTGGTAGTTAGAGAAACAAGTTGGAGAATTATCTAGAAGCATAATATTCTTTATTTAAATAGTATCTTATATTTACGTTTTAATTTTCATGTCACATTATTGAATTAAATGTAAGTACCGTTTCGAAATGAAGATTTTATCGACGAGAATCGAATATTAATAGGCTAACTCTATAACATGTGAACTCTATTATTATAGTGATACATCAAAATATTATGAAATATATAATCTTATATTATGATCTTGTTTTGTTTTGTTGAAAAAAGGTAAATTTATATATGCACGCATGTTCACGATGTCACATTCAATTGCTCGTAAGCAAGAAATGCATTATGTTAACATATACCCACTTATGTAATTACACTCACACATTCAAACACAATTAATCCATTACCACACTTGACTGACAGTTGCAGTTAGTTTAAAATCGAGATGAGAAAATTTCTCGTATCTTTAAATTTTAGTTTAAACATTCTGTTTTAAACTGAGAGGATTTTACGGAATAAGTTAAGTAAGGTCGTGTGGGTTGGTTCCGCAGCGTAACGTCTTGAAATAATAAGACGAAACTGGCAAAATGAATTACGCGAATTCTAACTTAAGAATTGTGGTTGAGTTCCGAGAAAGAATCTTTTTTAACTTCAAAATGTTTTAAATGTTACAATGTTAAAACTAAAGATATTTTTACAAAAACGCCATATTGAACAAAATTCTCATTTTTATTCCTAAATGAGGTTCTTTCTTTTCGGTATAATAAAGATGTACTTATAACTAACAATTAGTTACATTATATCCATATAATAAATAAATAATAATAAATGAATAACCACTGAGATTGTAGCAAGTGTCGAGCATAAAAATTAAAATCTGTTAAGTAAAAACATTAAGACTTTGTAATGTTGTATAGTTAACCGCAAGTTGATAATGTCGATCGATTCATTCGCGTTGTTTGTTTTAAATTCGAACAAATGTTTCGATTACGTATCGAATAGCATGCTCATCGATAACTTTTAATCGATACAATGGCGTGACCGCGGATGTCGAGCAAAAACATCACGGTCGCACGAAATTGCCTTGTTCAATAGATTAAATATACACAGACGCATGCAAGAAGTGCGTATAATGTAATGATTTTATTTGATAAATATAACTATCTAATATATATATTAGTAAAAACTTTCCCAATCGTTAATATGTCATATCGTATTCAAAATATTGTTTTTAAACTTATTGTTAGAATCATTAACGCTTCAGAGCGCATGTGACGTCACAATGTTTAATTCCTTTGTGACAGATAGTTGTTGGTGTTACTTTTTTTATAATTTATTTATTTTCATTTATCACTGTCAGCACATTAGAATTTACACAGAATTAACTTGAAAGACGTTGTTGAATGAAGCTTCATTCTCTAGTTCAACTTTGTATATAATACGCAATGCATTTTTTTAATATGATACATCTATTGGCATGCCTTGGGAATAAGAACGACTAGTGACAGCCAACGGCAATTCTCCCTTATGTAATTATGACTCCTCCAGTGAGAGGGAAAAATGGGCCACCTGATAGTAACTGATCACCCGCTTAGACATTGGCCTTCCTTCGTTCCTTACGTCTCCACTGGCTCACTCAACCGGAACACACCCATCAAACCGGAACACAACAATACTATTGCCGTTTTGCGGTAGAATATCTGATGATTGGAGTACCCAGACGAGCTTTCAAAAAGCACGATTACCAAGTAAATATAAACTGCTATATATTAGTATGATATTAATAAAATATATTTATTGTATAAACGAAACTTTCTCATTTATTTGACTCCACAGTTACACGTATTTGTTGGTTGTCATGAAATATAAATTCTGTCAATAACAATCAATTTCGATGTATTAAATTTTTATTAATTAATAAATAATTAAATCTTTTTTATTAAAACATATATGAGGCTTTTGTTTATGCATTTACAAAAGATTATTTTTGAAGTCAAAGCGAATAAGATCGGATTTTCCTTGAAACCTCTTTTTCCGGAACTATTGTAATTTTTTTATTTAACAAAGAAACGCTGCTAACAAGCTCGCAAATTCAATTGCAATTCTTGCCAAGTAATAAAGTTTCCAGTGACAATTATTTTGTAAATTTTTTTGATATCGTTTTATAATAAAGGTTTCTCTGTTAATTAACTGATCTGTGTAATAAATTGACCGTATAGTTGCGTTTTCAAAGTTTAATATGCAGAACAAAATCGAGGACGAAATGCGGATGAGTTTTAATGATTAAATACCGAGTTCTGCTTGAATCTATTTGCATAAACTGGACATGGAGATACCCTTTTGTTCATTCTGTCGATCGTGTAGCTCAAATATTTAGCGAGATGAAAAATATGTATTGTAAACAGATAAGCCTTATTTGTTTTTTTTTTCTGCCATTCAAGTATTTATTATATTTCATAAATGACTGCGTCGTTGGTCTTGTGGCTAGATATAAGGCCGCAAACCCGGTGGTCCTAGGTTCAACTCCCAGGTCGGGCCAATAAAAAGTTATTGGATTTTTCTGTCAGAAAATTTTCAGTAGTAGCCCGGAGTCTGGAAGTTGGAAGTGTGTACACTCCCGTGCCTCGGAAAGCACACTAAGCCGTTGGTTCTGCGCCTGATCGATTTATCACTGAGTACGAGATGAGTTTTAAGCACAAATTAAGCACTAATATGAATATTTAACCTGTATGGGTTTGAACCCGCAATCTTCAGCTAAGATTTGCTCTTTCTATGCAATCAGTTTTTCAATTTTTCAATCTCGGCTCTTATTTCAGATTATGCGATGCTATATATATATATATTTTATTTTTCTTATGTATTAAATATCTCGTCACTTTTTCATATTGTCGTGAAAACAATAAAAATAAAAGGACCGACAGTTAACTGTGAATCTTCTTTTATAAATGAAATAATTCCTGGCATTTTTATAGCTTTGTTTAATTTATAAATATTTTATTATGGAAATAAATATCCAAGAACTAAAATGGTATTTTCCGGAAGCTTTAAGGAAATTTTGTTGACACTAGAAATTATTCCGATGGTAGATGACAAGTTCAAGCCATAAAAATTTATTGTTCCGTATAAAGGAGTTAGCCAGTATAATCATATACACAAGAATTATAATTATATATTTTCGTTTTCAAAGCGACCTTATGTGTGCGTGGAGGTAATAACTAAAACTAAACTAAAATATCAAACTTTTAATATTTAAAAATAATGCTTAGAATTGAGTATCAAGAATATAATATTCCTATATATCTGTATATAATTATATACAGATAAAGTTAATATAAAGACGTGAGAAATAAGTAAATTATGTAGATAAAAAGGTAAAACAAAATCTTAATGTTGTAATACTTTGTTTCTTCGGATTCAAGTAAAAATTTTGAATCCCATTACCGCTACGGAAGCAGATTGCCATAACTTGATTAACGCTAGGAAAACAATGTCATTAAAACTTTTTAGAGTGAAGTAATGATTTCGTGCTCTTTACTAAACCGAATATTGATTAATATGATGTATTAGTTATATTTTAAAATTAAGCAATGCCTATATAAATATGATGATTACTATATGTAGAAGAGCATGCTCGCGCAAGCTTCTTTCGTAGCACACATGTTCTCGCTCGCCCATGATTATCCACGAAAAAGCGCAATATTATGCGTCACCGTCGCGTGAACTAGCATGCTCATTGCGTTTTCGCGCACTATTTTCGCCTCTGCCGACTTATGTGCGCTTGAGGTTCAGTCGTTTTGTGTATTTATTTCGGGTTTTATTTCAATGCAATGTTGTTAATAGTTTGTAAAAAAATCCTCTTAGTTACGCTTCAATATCGTGTGCTAATCTTAGCGAGCACTGCAATTAAACGTGAGCTATTTTGGAAAAGAAAAGAAAACGCTAAATCGTGTACTAGCACGCACAGCAGATGGCGTTTTTTCTTCATTTTATTTCATTGCCACAGCGGGTTTTTGGCAAGCAACGTGTGTTGATGTGTCACCCAGTCTATACTGAATATCAAAATCGAATGCGGCTAATTACCTTTTAAACATCAGTCACTGAAAAAATTGCTAATACGTCCCGTTGTATGTTAAGGTCTATATTAAAATTACAGATGCAAAAGTAACTGTGTCTGTCTGTAACGCTATCGCGGCTAAGCCAGTGGACCGATTTTGATCAAATTGGGAGCAAGTTTGTGTTGGTGATTTTGGGACCCCAAGAACCTCAAAGGCTTTTTATATCTTAAGCCCGAAACCAACAAGCGGGCGTTAAAATTATATGTTATATTTTGGCAGCTACGACATCTCACACAGAGCGTGCTAAGTCGTATTGTAATAAACGTGTTGTAACAACAGATAAGGCATACGCTGTGATGTTCACTGCTACAAGTAGTTTGAGTGTGAGGTTACTATGGTTGTATATAAAAAAATACAATCTTATTAAAAAAAATACAACTAAATAACAGGACTCTTATGAAATCATTTTACTTAAAATAACCTGCTTGCAATTGGAACTTCATATTGACTTCACATTTAGGTTTAATAACATAAAAAGCCTTCAACTGTTTGTATTTAGTTTAGAACATAAAATATTATAACGTTTTGAAGATTAGTATATCTGAAGTATTTTAAAACTTAATTTAAAACGTGTAAAAACTAACGGCCTTTTTTTACTCATTGGAGACGTTCTGTAAAGTACCCGTCTACCTTGGGGGGGACCGGGTTATGTGGGATTCTTACCCACTAAAACCACGGCGATGGCCGTCCTCGGCACGGATCGGAGAGGCTGCAGGATCGTGTTGATATACGCATCCGCGGCCCCTTCCGTGCTGTGCTCCGCTCGTAGCTCGGCGGAGCTCTCCTCAGGGGGCGAAGATAATCTCGCCCCCCCGCACTCCTCGCTAGTGCATCCTCCTCAGGGCCGCTTAAAATAGGACACGTAGACCCCACCTCACGCATCCACGGCCCCAGGGTTACGCCCTATATTTTAAGCCCCGGGCGTTGGGGCTGTGGGAGTTCCGGGACGATGCCGACGTCGTCTTTGCCGAGCAGGATGCGGCGATCGCAGGCTCCGCCGTCTTTCTGGACCATGACGGTCTCACAGAAGGAGGCTACGGCCCTCTACGCCGACACGATTGCTCGCAGGGAGAGGTCATGTCCGACTTCGTGGACCAGGACCTGACTTACCGCACTCCACGCGGGGCATACCTCCAACGTATGCTGGGCTGTGTCCTGGTCCGCGCCACAGTGGTGGCACATCGCCGTCGATTCGCGTCCGATCTTACACAGGTATTCTCCGAAACAACCGTGACCGGTCATTACCTGCGTAAGGTGATTCGTCGCTTTCGTCTCATCCAGGCTTCGAAGGCCGGCAGGATCGCTCCGACGACGCTTTTGCGCGGGTGCCGTTCTTCGCAGAGACGGTCGCGCCACGTCGCAAGAGCCCTCCTATGTTCCCGCCGCTTCAACGCCTCGAGCGCACTCGGAGGGGGCGCACTTTCGATGTTCTAACGGAGGATGCGGGTCTGTTCATAGACCATCGCGTCCATATCCGCCAGAATGTCCAAGGGAAAAAACTAACGGCCTAACATAACATTACATTATTTTATTCATTTTATCTCACGAACAAAACGTCCTAATGACAAAAGTCAAACGTCTAGTTAATCTAATGGCTAGCTTATACGGCTTTACTGTGGATTATAAAGTTTCGGTCACAAATCCATAGTAGAGCCAATAAAAGTCTTCGGGTATTTCTGACAAGAAATTCTCAATAACGGTCCGGCGGAATTAGGAAGTTTTCGGAGAAGTGTTGGATTGCCGTCAATTCGGATTACGAGAGTGAAAGATTTAAGCACTTGCACTGTAAATTACACGAAATAGATTTCTACGTGGAATCGGACATAGCGTTAATATCCATGCATATCTAGTATTGATAACACAAACATAGACTAGGAAAATCTATGACAACTACGACGACCTTAAGTTAAATAGTTAAATATAAATATAATACCAATAGTTTTGAAAGTAAAAGAAACAAAAATTAATAATTATGAAAAAAAATTGAAACTTGAAAGATTATCATTTCGCCTATTCGATGACATAATTATGTCTCTTAATCTATTCATGTGAGATAACTGCTTTTAATAGTATGGTGCGAGTTCATTATGTATTTTAGATATTAAAACTTTACTGACAAGCAATTGCATGGCAAAAGGCAGATTTTATATCAACTTATACTAACTTTTATGCTAAACAAATGCAAAGCAGCAAATATTAAAAATAATTATAGTCTAATGAATTACAAGAAACAATAGAATGTACACTTATACAGCAGTAGTGCTATAAAACTGAGACTTCCTACAGAAATATGATGATGAATAACACATTACCACAAACAATGATTAAGCTGCAAAACAAAACTATGCAGACATATTTATAAGAGGCCTTTTTAAGAGAGACAGCTCGTCTTAATTTGATTTTGGTGCCAAAGTCGAACAGCTTCCACACTAAGCGAGTTAGAAATAAAACCAGACAGGTTAGTAGGGAAAGAGGAATAAGGAGTCACAGGAATGGAGTTGACGATAATGAGCGTAATAAAGAAAATTAAATTAAGGACTTAAGTAGTTACGAAAGAGAGGGTTGAATAAAATAGAATAAAGTGTAGATAACACTTATTTAATTAATTTTAATGTCATTTGTAATTCGAATATAATAAAAAAAATATTTTGGATCATTTGTTAATAATCTCCTAATAGTTTTCCTTTAATACTGTGTTTTATTTACGAATAAAATAATAAAAGCCGTTTATTTTTTATCGTAAAAAGCAATATTTTAATAATCATATTTATTATACATTTCCTGTAGACTTTGTAAATCAAACAGAGCTACAACTATTTAAAGTTTATTTAAAGCTTTGCTTAATGAAATAGGTAGGGGGACGGGCAAATGTGTCACCTTATGGTAAGTGGTCACGACCGTCCATAGACATGACTGTGTAAGAAATATTAACCTCTCTTTACATCGCCAATGACCTTGGGAACTATGATGTTTATTTATTTATTCAATAATAATTATAATATCCTCCAGACCGATTACGGTCACGGCGACCAATCTTAAGAGAGACTAGCCAACTGTGCAGGAGATAATATAGTGCACAAGTGTTTGCGCAAGCACAGGTGCACTCTCTATTCCCTAGCTGTCATAACCCGATGGGACGGCAATCCGACACGACCGCAGGACCAACGGCTTAACGTGCTTTCCGAGGCACGGGAGTGTACATACTTCCTACTTCCAGACTCCGGGCTGCTACTGAGAGACAGAAAACCCAATAACTATTTATTGATCCAACCTGGGAATTGAGGACCTCCAGGTCAGCGGTCTTACATCTAGCCACTAGACCAACGAGACAGTTTTTTTATTTATTTATTGAGATAGTTACACATGTCTCTTGTGTCCGTAGATACACTGGCTCATTCATCCTTTAAGTCGGAACACAAACAATACTAAGTATGCCTGATTGGCGGTCAAATATCTGATGAGTGGGTGGTACCTGCTTAAGCGGGTTTGCTCAAGGATCCACCACCACCAAGCGCGGTAATTACCCAGACAGCAAGTTAACAAAGTGTTTTATTGTTACCTCTAAATTATTTAAGTTGTTGTTTACTTGTTCGATTTATGAATTTAAACTTTATTTTTATTTTTTATTATTATTTTCATTAGGCAATGTTATTTCTAACTTGTTTCTGAAGGTTCGTAGTAGTGTTTTGAAATTTCTGCTTAACAGGTGGATAGTCGTTGACCTTGCTCGATTGGGTGTTAACGATAAATATGCCGCGTGGAAATTTCACACCCCTGTGCCCTGTTGGCGAGGAAGTGTGACAGGTCCGTTCAGCACAACGTCTCGACCTACACTAACTTGTCAGAGGTCATTGTGTAATGTGATTTGCACGTATAGATTATACAAAAAAAAAAAAACGTTAAAAAATATTAAAATATATATTCGTCAAAAATAAGCTGAAGGTATTGTGTTACTTAATATTTCGATGTAAGTATACGTAACACAAGACTATAATTTACGAAGTGGAAATGCTACATAGGATGCATATACATATATATTACCGAGAAAAAAGGAATTAATGCAACACTAATAAAATCAAATGAAGCCATTTCACGCCTTAAGCGATTTGTGGAAACATACAGCGTGCATCATGTCATCATCATATTAAATGATGATGACATGGTAGATATTGTTGCCTTGGTTATTTATTTTTTTCAAATTCACAAACGGTTTAACTGTACCACGCTATTTGTTAATCATGTGTCATATCATGATAGTCGATAGTTTTGGAATAGGCACTGACCTATCTATACTAATATATAAAGCTGAAGAGTTGGTTTGTTTGATCCGGATAATCACAGGAACTACTGGTTCGAATTTAAAAAATATTTTTGTGTTGTATAGTCCTTTTATCGAGGAAGGTTCTAGGCTGATTTTCATTCATTATATTTTTATTAATTATATGCCGGTGAAACCGCGGTCACAGCTAGTATATTATATGTACTCATCATATTATATTCCACTAACAGTAATAGTATTGTAATTGCGGATTGGAAGGATGAGTGACATAACATCTTAATTCCCAAAATTGGTGGCACATTGTTAAACGTACTTCAACTGAACCTGCTATAGAATTAAACTATTTGAATTCAAAAGTAATCAGAAATGTGATTGAGACCTATAATATGATTCGCGAAGTAGCAAAACAATGAAAATAAAAACGTCACGGTAAATAAAGTCAAGCCTTATAAGTCAAGGTTTCGCGGTCATTCACATTTTGATGCTGATTGTTCGAGACAGTAGTATGAGTAACACGTAAGGTGTGTCACCGCCTTTATAGAATCCATACAAGCTTGTATAGCTTATGAAGTCATTTGTATGTTAAGCTTGCTTTCTATTACAAGGTTGACATAGGATTTTATTTTGATTCAATGATATATCAAGAGCTCTACCCACAAAAAAGAAAAATAGTATCAGGATAGCCTTTTATATAAATATATATGACTTTTTATAATGAATACTTGTTTCGCTTCGTATTCTATATGTTCGGTTTGTGTATCCGAATGATGTGAATGTGATCAGACTTCAGACTTCGGGCCGTTGAGTATTTTTTGACAGAAAATACCAATAACCTAAGACAAATTGCGTAGATTTAACATGATGGATTTGGACAAACGCAGAGATTTCTTGGATCTGACTTTTTTCTATAAAATTCTCCGAGACAAGACAGACTGTCCACAGCTTTTGAGCGAATTTAAGTTGAGAGTACCGTCCAAGGCGTCGTATGGTTTTAGCCCGATATTTGCCGGTTCCACGTTTGTCCGGCCTGTATAATAAATTCAGTAATGCACTTGATGTATACAATGACTCATTAATTCAATTTCGCAAAAAAATTTAAAGGATACTTAAACTACCCTAAGCAAATATTAATAGTAGTTCAGATTTTTGTATCGTGTAGTTTTTTCGTTTGTATAGTATATGTAGTTTTTTCGTTTTTTTTTTTTTAAATTAAGTAAGGTCTCCGTTATTTAAGGTGATTGTTCTTTTTCCCTATATTTTTTTCTCTTTATTGTTTTATATTATATTTAAATTTTACATAGTCTAACTGATTTTAAGTATTTTAAGCACATAGTCTATAAGTTTTTAAATAAGCATGCAGTGTTTATCTATAATTAGTTGTACAATTGCGTTTGATATTTTGTTTATTTTAATTGTATCTATAGTAAGTTTTATATTGTAACAACTGTTGATAAACCTAAATAAAAAATAAAAAATAAAAAAAATAAATAAAAATAACCTTTTTCATCTGCCCTACCTGAGGTTTGTACTCGGTGGTAGAGCTTTGTGCAAGCTCGTCTGGGTAGGTACCACCCACTCATCAGATATTCTACCGCAAAACAGCAGTACTTTGTATTGTTGTGTTCCGGTTTGAAGGGTGAGTGAGCCAGTGTAATTACAGGCACAAGGGACATAACATCTTAGTTCCCAAGGTTGGTGGCGCATTGGCAATGTAAGTGATGGTTAACATTTCTTACAATGCCATTGTCTATGGGCTTTGGTGACCACTTACCATCAGGTGGCCCATATGCTCGTCCGCCAACCTATACAATAAAAAAAAAAAAAAAATAAGGTTTGAACCCAGGACTTCGGGATCTGCAGGCTTATACCCAGCCACTAGACCAACGAGGCAATTGCAGCAGTTATATGATAGTAGAAGATTCAAATCCCAAAAAGTA
This sequence comes from Nymphalis polychloros, assembly GCA_905220585.2. Lineage (NCBI taxonomy): Eukaryota > Metazoa > Arthropoda > Insecta > Lepidoptera > Nymphalidae > Nymphalis > Nymphalis polychloros. Next base: position 15,119,764 of record HG992243.1, on the reverse strand, counting down.
CCACTGAGTTCTCATGTTCTTAATTTTTATTACTAATTCAAGATAATTCGGCTGTGAATGTGTCGTCATATTTTGTCGGTTGAAATTCTGTCGCATAAATTAAATTAATCAACGCACATTACATCCGGGAGTATTACATGGTTAACCTACTATAATATAATATAATGTAATAAAATATTTTGAAGTTCATATTGAATATTTGTTTCCACAAATATAGCATGCCATCAATTTAAAAAATTTGCCATTTTTGATTTGTCACGAAAATATGTTGGTATTAAGCTTTGGAAAATAAGGTTGATATTCTTGGGTTAAAAGCAAATTAAAGAAGCAGCCTGTAAGCGAACGGTAAATAGTTCTTACAGCGCCAATCTCTATAAGCGTTGGTGACAAATTATCATCAGGTGGCCCATTGGCCCATCCTTTGATTTCTTTTATGAAATAAACGTGAATTACTTTTACTAGGAACATTAACTTACAGGTCGATTCATTTAATAATATTGAGAAACTTCATAATTCATCGCCAATAAATTTGACATGTAACCTTTTACATAAATCATTTACGCGTGTTTTATTGCTTTGCTCACAAGAATACATAAACAATAATGTTCTAACAAATAACAGTCAAATTTGGACCTTATTTGTATAGCCATAAGTTAACTTTAACATATATGAATATGATTTTTATTTAATATGTTAGCGAGGCGTACTCTTTCGTTTTGATATTTGATTAAATTTTTCAGCTTTATACGCAGTTTCAGAGTAACAATACGAATATTATTTGCTTTTTACCGAAGGTGGTGAGGAGGCAGGAGTGTGTACTTAGCCAAGGATCAAGTTGAAGTCGACCTTGACTTCGTCTTTGAATTTTTCCGAATATACTCGTAGTTTCCGAAGACACGTTTCCTTTATTGGTTCTCTCTCTAGTATCATGGAATATGTTATATTTCAAATTGTTAGATTATGTTCGGTCAAATTGTATGTTTATAAATAAAATATTTTGACTACAAATTAGATGAACAATAGACAATATTAAAGACCTTTTTTATTTGTAAGTGTAGATGATAAATATTAAATATGGAGAAGTCTTTTAAACGTGACATCCTCAAGTGAGAGTTTTGCGTTCATTTATACGAAATAAATGGCTTTCCTATACTTTTTTTATTTTATTGTAATACTGTGTCCAAAAATTGCTATTAAGACCTACTAATATTAGTATTATAAATACGAAAGTGAGTTTTCAAGTGAAAATTATGAAATTTATTTACGTTTTGACGTGTACGGAAAGAATATAAGGTTCCGATAACATTCCGCGCGGGCGAAAACGGGAGCAAAAACTAGTTAACAATAAAGTGATATAAAATTTAACAACTTAGTGTTGTATAAAAATGTCAAATCTGTCAAAGGAATTGAGAACCAAAGCATTAGCGATTAAGAAATGGAAAAAAATCGAAGCAGTCTTTTTATTAAGTATAGCATAGTTAATTTGAGTCTTACAATAAACTTAGTATAAAAGAAAACCGAAGTGCCCGTCGTATCAAATAATAAAGGTTTCAGATAAGAATTGTTTGTAAAATATATCTTAATTTCATAGTTCTTACGTTCAAATTCTATTAAACTTCATCATAAGCATTAATTTCCAAGTTCTGCAAAATTAACATTGCATTAATCATGTTCTCTGACGTGTTAATATCCCGTCTAATTGATTTAGTTTGCGGTTATAAGTAATGAGTCGTTGCTTGTTTTTGCTGGACACAATCTTGATATATCATCTACCTAAATTATATCATGTTTAGTAACAAATTAACTACATAGGCTCTCGTACCAATGCACAAATATCGAGGATAAATGTTTCTTAATGCGTTTCCACCTAATGAGGCAAATAGAGGACTCAAAATTGTGTTTATTTACCTTTAAAGTTTTCCCTATTTTGTTATTTATAAAAACGTGTTCTATAAATTATGGGAAGTCATTCCCAAAAAGTAATTTGAAACCGAAATACCATAATAACAATAATGACAGCAAAATAGATAATTAAAGATTGCACATGCATACATCTTTATTATATAGATATGAAGGTGATATATACCTTATTTAATAAATACTTAAAAATTATAAAAGTTTGTATAGGGTTTTCCATTAAGGGCGCTTGATCGTGCAGAACTTCCATCGTAGCGTGTGCTGTGTGGCACGTAGCGCCGTCCTGTTGAAACCACATGTTGTCCAGATCCATATTCTCGATTTCAGGCCAAAAGAAGTTGGTTATCATCGACCGGTATCGCTCACCATTGACGGTGACGGCCACACCATTATCGTTTTCGAAAAAATACGGACCAATCACGCCTCCGGCCCAAAATCCGCACCAAACAGTCACTTTCTGCGGGTGCATTGCCACTTGGTGAACCTCGTGTGGATTGGTCTCGTCCCAAATATGGCAATTTTGCTTGTTGACATAGCCATTCATCCAAAAATGCGCCTCGTCGCTGAAGATGATTTTTTTGCCAAAATCGGCGTCAACTTCCAACTGCTCTAATGCCCAGTCAGCGAACACACGGCGCTGTCTATGGTCATTAACCTTGAGCTCTTGGGTCAGCTGGATCTTGTACGGGTGCAGGCTCAAGTCACAACGCAAAATTCGCCAAGTTGTCGTCTTGCGAAAGGCCGAGTTCCTGTGCGCGACGCGGAATTGACTGCCGCGGTTTTTCGAGGACACTGTCGCGCACAGCGGCGATATTCTCGGCAGATCTCGCGTTACGTTGACGCACGGGAACCGGCTGATTGTTAACTGACCCGGATGACTCGAATTGGTCCACCAATCGACGGATAGTCGACTCGGCAGGACGATCATCGCGACCGTAAAACGGGCGAAGTGCGCGGAACGTTGCTCGAACTGAAGACCCATTTTCATAAAACAATTTTATGATTTGCACATGCTGCTCGACACTGTAACCTGCCATGGTGGTTTGGAAGGACGGAATGAATATAACACACTGCATTTGACAGCTGTTACTCAAACAACATGGCCGCAATCAGCTGTCAAAGTTCAAGCGTCCCTATTGGAAAACCCCTTATAACAATTTAAAATATATATTTTTTTATTATTATGTAGGAAGACGTACGAGCGTATGGGCCACCTGATGGTAAGTGGTCAATAACGCCCATAGACAATGGCGTTGTAAAAAATAATAATCATCGCTTAAACACCTTATAACTCATCGCCAATGCGCCACTAACCTTGGGAACTAAGATGTTATATCCCTTGTGCCTGTAATTACACTGACTCACTCACCCTTCAAACAACACAACAATAGTACTGCTGTTTTGCGGTAGAATATCTGATGAGTGGGTGGTACCTACCTAGACGAGCTTGCACAAAGCTCTACCACCGAGTAAAATTTATTCATTTACATTAAATTTTAGTAAAAAAAATTATCTTTCCCTTACACATTTATTAATTTCATCATATTTTACCTCATAATTAAAGTTTAAAATTCAATTTATAAGTAAAACTTGAATTATAAAGTTATTGGGTTTTTCCAGTCAAAAATTTTCAGTATGAGCCGAAAATTTGGAACTATTAAATAATACGCACCTTCTTCGTATAGACTTGTGCTATAATAATTATATCTTGCTTAGTTGTTTTAAGAATAGTTGACAATGTCAAAAGTACATTTTAAGGGGCACAGAAAAGGCTAGTTTAACATATTACACTCGATCGAAGCTGCGGCCGGAAAAATAATATTTTAATATATGCAATTGAAGGATTCAATAATGATTGTTTCACAACTCTTAGATTTACTCGGTGGTAGAGATTTCTGCAAGCTCGTCTGGGTAGGTATATTCTACCGCAAAACTTTGCAGTACTTTGCATTGTTGTGTTCCGGTTTGAAGGGTGAGTGAGCCAGTGTAATTACAGGTACAACGGACATAACATCTTAGTTCCATGGTTAACATTTCTTACAATTCTAATGTCTATGGGGCTTGGTGACCAATTGTCATCAGGTGGCCCAAACGCTCGTCCGCCTACCTATACAATAAAAAAAAATATGATTACTTAATACTATGTTAATTCGTTTATGGTTGACATACAAGCTTTTAATATTGAGTAGTTTTATTAATATTATAATAAGGGAATGTTTTCGTACAAATAGCATTTTCTGTACAAAAGTAAATCCCAAAAAGCTTTTACTCATAAAAGGTCCAAGATTTGCCGAGCAAATATTAGTTTAGCATTAACTAGAGAAACTACCACACTATCCATCTAGACATAGCTCCCCTCTGAAAATGTAAATATTTTCCCTAATTCTCTTGAGTAAACATAAGGAATATTTTGTTAAACTGAATAAGTGTCATTCGTAGGTTGAATTCATATAACATTTGTTTTAATCGAATATTTTACGTATGCATGTGTGGCTCGATGAAACTGTCCAATCGACTAAGCTGCTAATTGGTCCTGTTAAGAAAACAATCCATCATACAAAATTTTATCAAATTTAAATGTTACGTTATAAATAGGTTAATTTTTTAAATTGATTAACATAGAATAGAATAGAATGCGCTTTATTGTACAACACATACAAGTTTACAGAAATACAGTTATAAACACTATTTAAATATATAGAAATGTATGAATGTACAAAGGCGGTCTTATCGCTAAAAGAGCGATCTCTTCCAGACAACCTTTGGGTAAAGGACACGAGAAAAATAAAGCGGTAAGGAGGTGTACAAAAACTATTTTACTTTTAAATAAATATGTATAATAAATATTCATATATAAAATTAACAAATAATATACATAAATATTTATATACATACACATATATAAACAAAAATATATAATGTATAAAAATCTATGTTGTGATATAAGAAAATGTCATATGTGCTATATAAATGGTTATCCGGTTGTGCGTGGAACCTGTCGTGAGCCGTTTTACTTAGTGGTAGGGTAGGGTACAACCAAGTCATTATACATTCTACCGCTAAACAGCAATACGTAGCATTGGTGTGTTTCAGTTTCAAAGTTAAGTGAGCCACAGGCACAAGTGACTTTACATTTAAGTTACCAAAGTAGGTGGCGCATTGGCTATTTCTAACAGCACTAATGTGTTCAGCCGGTGGTGAAGACCTGAGCCCAGTAGATCTTTGCTTAGACATAGTATCTTATGAGGATTTTTCATAATCAGAGAATCATATTATTTTTGAAAACTAAATCGATAAAGTCATAAAAATACATATGACATACGTTATTTAGGAATTATTTTTCACATGGTTACGTTGAAAGCGTTGATGGTCGATAAGAGAGAGAAAATACTTGGCAAGCGAGCAACGGTAGTAAAAGTATGTCGTATAAACACATAAATGTGTTCATGTAAGTAAACTGAAAATCAGCTACAATATATGTAAAACAAATTATGTAACATATGTAATGCCTGTATAAATCACTACAATGTTTTTGTTAAATTTATAAAAGTCAATTCAGATAGTTTCGTTTTTTGATTGAAACGCGTTAAGAAACAGAGATTGTGTGTTTTATGGATGCGTAAATAGTTAGTCATCATGTCATGGATTATTGTATCTCCCGGGAAATATAATGACACAATATATATTAAGTATTGCAAATTCAAAACCAAGAACTACAGACATAACATCTTGGTTCCCAAGGTTGGTGGCCCATAGGCGATGTTTTTTTTTTTTTTTAAAGAAATGTACAATGTCCACAGACACTTACCATCAGGTGGCCCATATGCTTGTCCGCCTACCAATATAACAGGAAAAATTAAAAAATATATAAAAAAAAGAAAAATTACACGAAACTAAGGATTTTTCTTTTGACCTTGATCTATATGAACCAATTTCCAAGTTACAATAAACGGAACAACTTCTCAGTCTTGTACAACTTGCTTTTGTTTGCGATATATCCGGAACAAACATGTCAATTAAAAGAAACTTCGATGTAAACAAGTTACACGTATAGTTCTCTCGTATTCGCTTCCTTTGTACAGAAGTTCTAAGTGATCCAAATGTTCAGTACTACGTGTTCTGTTATCTGTTATAATCATATATTTTAATTCGTTTAACTTACTGTTCGTATGAAAACTTTTAAAGTGTACTGTAGACGAATTAAAAAGGGCTCCGTATCTCATAAGGAAAATACGGAACCCTTATAGGATCACTTTGTTGTCCGTCCGTCCGTCCGTCTGTCCGTCTGTCTGTCTGTCAAGACCCTTTATCTCGGGGACGCGTGGAGGTATCGAGTTGAAATTAAAACTATATAGTCAAGTCTACGGTCTCTTGAAGCTGTGAAAAAATCAAACTTCTAAGTTAACGTAAAAAAAGATACGGCTGTTTATGCCGCAAAAAACGTATATTTCGACAATCAAGGGAATCAAAATTTATAGGGTATTTCCCGTTGACCTAGAACTATGAAATTTGGCAAGTAATACCGTCTTATACGACAAGTATAGGGAAAAATCTGAAAACAATACATTTGCAATTAAGTCATAAAAACACAGGATTCTTTATGCAAGGAACGACGGTCCAAATTTTGAATTGAGTTAACCGTGTCATGTGGGGTATCAATGCTTTTGAAATAATATATGGGTATCAATGTATGTCATGTGTATGAAAGGGCTTCATTGGCACAAGCTCAAACAGATTTTTAATTATTTTATGATGTATAAGTTTTCGATTTATGACGAAGAATGAAAAATAAAAAACCACGGGTTGCATCCCGGGAGTGCCGGCAGAAGTGGAAACTTGAATATTAACGTTGTGCATTTTTGATATTTTGGAATGTTTAGGGAAAAATTTACTCGAATTGCTTTAATTATCAGTATAAAAGTACTATCATTTATGTGATAAAATACAATGTTCATTTATTGCGCTATCGTACACAAACATGACAATTTATATTACATTAAAAATTTAACACTTCAAAATCCGTCTTACGAATTTTCAATCAGGGTCATGTGACCTGACGCGAGTTTCACATTTTTTACCCATCACAAAAAAGTGCACAACGCCGCTAAAGAAGTATCCACTTCAAAAACCTTTTCCCTTTCTTATAAGTATAAGTAAGTACCTAATAATTTTGGTGTATGTAGTACCTAACAGTTTGCACTGTTTGCATACCTGCTTATTTAATTTAAAAATTTGTAATTAAACATTACCCTAAATATGTGCCTACAAATTTCTACGGTGAGCGAGTCCGACTCGCACTTGTCCGGTTTTTATTTTTTTATTTATAATTCGGTTAATAATTATAGTTAATCCAATTTTAAAATTAAAAGCCTCCATGGTTGATCAGATACAGATAAATTTTTAACCGACATAACGCTTCCGTATGCTGTCATGCCCGCTATTCGCCCCCGCTCTCTTCTCCCTTGAGTGTGTCGTGCGTATAATATATACACTCGTTACTTTTTCGTTCTTCTCTTATATAGAATCTCTATATTTTTATTTATTTACGTCCATACTTTTTGTATTCCTTGGTTTCCTTATTTATAAAATATTTTAATTACCATAAATTTCGAAGTTTTACTTGTGCCAGACGATCCGTGACGGTCACATTTTGTTTTTATACATTTATTTCAGAAATCCAAGTTGTACATATTATATTGTTAGTTTTTTTAATGTCTTAAGGGTATGTTAGTATACCATCATTTATAAAAATATTATTGTAAGTAATATCATTTATAATTTGATAACTAAATCAATTTGGAGACATTTTTGCGTTTGTAGTAGTGTAGTACATAGTGCCTAAAACCGAAATAAACCAGATTCCGCTAGACGTGCCTCGAACTCTTCATAAGTAGCGCTAGTGTCATTTTGTTTTTTATTAACGGAATTTAGGGGTTTTATCCAATATGTTTTTAATTTAGTAATAATATATGTTATTAGCAATAATACGTCATATAAACGTAAAGTTTTTGACCTTTATTCAACTATATACTGTTAATAAAATTATTATTTCGTGGGAGGATGTATCTACTCGTATGCCTTTTTTATAATTTGATTTAAGGAATTAAAAAAAATATATAAACGATTTTATAACGAACTAGCTTTTAGTTCGTTTTAACATCTTCAGTATAAAATAAAATGTTTAAAATTAAATTTGTATGAACGTGCATGCCGTTAACAGACGCTTTCGCTCAGTGGCCTGTAGCTGTTACTTTAAATAATTATATTATGGCTCAAAAAATCAGAAATAAAAAGTAACAGAATAAAGTTTCAAGTTTTATTCGAAATTATTTTAAGTCTATTTTTTATATAGTTAGGGGACTCACTGGTCCATAAAACGGCGTTATTAAAAAAAGAAGCGCGCTAATTTAAAACCGCAGCCATCTTGTTAGTGTATATAAAGGTAAAATAATTAATTCATTACTGGCGCGATTTCTGATTTGTGATGTTCCAAATTTTTTATTTGGATTTAAAGAGTTTGGAGTTATTGAGCATTGAAAAGGGAGGATCCTCCGACCAGACGGGTGTTTGTCTGGTGGGCTACTGCCCGACGGTTGTTGTCGGGTTCTTGTGTATATGTTCAATCGCTCGGATAACTTTAATATCGCGATGTAGGGTACGTCAGTTTTTAGTTTTCGTATGTGGCGAGATAGATGTCGCTACATCACTCCCCTCCGAGACCGGAGGTCGATAGCAGGTTGAGTCGTCCATATATCTTGTGATGTTTGCCGGGCCAGTGGAATGTTCCAGTGAGTCGGAACCAGATGCCGCATAGTTCACGGTGAGTCGGAACTGTCTGCGGTGATGCCCCAGTGAGTCGGGGTGATGCTACAAATGCTCCAGTGAGTCGGAGTGGTGCAGTGCTGCGTAGTGGCTGGCTGCTGCGTCGACCAGGAGAGAAGTGCGTCTCTGCTTGCTGACCGGCCGAAGTGCAGTGTGCTGTGCCAAGGTCGCTGAGAAGGCTGTGGGTGATGACCAGGAATGCGCGTTCGCTGCATGCTGGTGGTCAGGATACCCGTAGTAGTCGTGGATGCTGGCTGGCTGTATGACTCGCTGCTCGAAAGCTTGAGGAAGTGATGATGACGTCACGATGACGTAGTTTTTGCGAAGGCTGCGCTGACGTTCATGCTCGGGGTCACCAGTTTGGTGTTGAGCATTGAAAAGGGAGGATCCTCCGACCAGACGGTTGTTTGTCTGGTGGGCTACTGCCCCGACGGTTGTTGTCGGGTTCTTGTATATATGTTCAATCGCTCGGATAACTTTAATATCGCGATGTAGGGTACGTCAGTTTTTAGTTTTCGTATGTGGCGAGATAGATGTCGCTACAAGAGTTTTGAGTGAGTATTTTACATCTATTTATATCGCTTAGTGTTCTATTTTTGAATAGATCAATTCGAGGTTTTTATAAAATCAGTTTTCACTTCTTGATGCTAAATAAATATTAATTAGCTTTTAAATTCAATTGTTATTTTTATAAATTGTAATTATTATTTTTTATTATTATTATTTTAGTTGCTACTATCCTAACAATCTGCTATGGATTGATTTTGCTTGACTTAATTGTAAAGACGATTGGTTTTTTTTTGTGTATTTTATCACTGTTTGTCTTCCTTAAAAAATAAATAAATAAATAAAATGATAATGATATTTATCATCATCATCTGTTAATTATAATCCACAGGGTGGTTACAGGATTCTACCAAGGTGCACCCACGGTTCTCCATCTAAAGTCATCTATTTTAGGTCATCAGTCCACCTAGCTAAAATCACATTTATGGTTCCATCGTCTTCATCATATGGTTCGTCTGTTCGAACGCTTATCGTTCCTTCGATATTTGTAACTAGCTAACACTATCTGTCAGTAATGGCAGTTGCCGAGTAATTTTTAATTTTTATTGGTTTACCGTTTTATAAGGCATAAATATGTTAAAATTCCATTCGAAACCGACGCGTCTCTACTCTAGCACAATTTCTGATAAAATAAACGTGTACGTGTATTACGCTGGTTAGGATCCCTTTATGCGCCAACTTTTATTACTTCTCGCAAATTGTATTTGTTCTTTATTTATTAGCAGCGTTGGTTAAACATTTTTATTACAACATTGCAATGACAATTTTTTTGCAATAAATATAGATACCAAAAAAAAAATCAAAGATAAATCTGTTACTTTATTTGATAAGACAATCGCTTTTCTTTTATTTTATTACAAAAGATTTCCACAGACCATTACATTTATCATATCATCGGCGCCGATTGTTCAGCGAATGTGTTCATTCGTCATTCAGTTTATAGCCACTAAACTACAAGCTATTTACACAATAAATTATTATTCTGTTTACGTATTGTGTTTGGGAATTTCCATAGTAAAATTTCATTGATGTATTTGAGCATAAATTTGTATTATCGTTTTAATAGTTTAGATGAATTTTGTATCTAGAAAAATCTGTCTATTGTTTGTTATCCTGTTACAATGGTCATGATGATGCAATTTGTATATTGCATAGCTCGAAATCTTATCCTCACAAGGAGAGAATGCTTTAGCCCGTATGGGACATTTGCAGGCTGATTACATAAATTAATATAAGGTATGCTGGTGTATGTATAATTTATCTTTGGAGGACAAATATTTGACTTGGAGATTATTTAATTTTCATAATTAAATAATCTCTTGATGTGAAAATCAAACTTATTATCATGGAAAAAAATCAAAGATTTACAATTATAACTTTTACCGTCATAGACCGAAATATTTCACGTTAATTCAGTTATCAAGTTACGCCCGTAACGAATGTTTCTGTCAGGAAATCGAGTTGATCTTTTTACTCAACCTTCAAATTAATTGTTCTCGAAAATTTGCCGATAAAACCATTAGTTTCTGTTTCCGTTCCAATGCATGCGATGGTAGAGAACGTTATATTTAATTTAATTCTGAATTTGAATATTTGCTTATTGATTATCGTATTCGTTTAATGGTTAATAACAATGCATTTCAGTTTTAATATATTATATTCTGGAATTTATTATTATACCCGAGTTCGATTGCTATTACTGTATATTTATATTTTAATAGGAACTATTTTATCAACAAAGCTCTAGATTAGACAGAAGTACGAGCTATTTCTCCGCTTAATTACGTAAGTCCTTCTAATTTTAATTATGCTTATTATATTGTCGTCATTTTTAATCCAATAGGCCGCTGCAACATGGCAGAAACCCTTATAATAAGATTATATATTTCATCGAGCAATTGAACAAACAACACACTTATATATATAGAGTACGTTGGTACTAGTTATTTTAAATCATAAAGAGTAAACAAACGTTTCTTTTTTAAAACATTTTTTTTTACCAACAACTAATAAGAACTTGTTTAAAAAAATGTTAAGGCAAAATTTTAATAATATTGAATCAGCATTTCTCTATAATATTTTTATGTCAATCGTAAATATTTATAATGATTTTTTACATACGTAAATTAATTATTTTTAATAAAAAGATGACAATAAATATAATTCGTATTATATATATCTGATAAGACTTCCTCATCAGAATCTTTATATTATGTGAGTAATAATAATGATAACTTGAAACATTTATAAATTCTAAGTAGGTATATGTGAACAATTTCATTTAATTATAAAATTGGTTTAAAAACATAAACAGAAAGACTAAAATACGACAAATAAAAATGTATGTTGTTCATGTGTGTTTAAAAAGTATATTGTTTGCAGCCCCATTGCTTCTAAAAGGATCGGATTACCACATTGGAAACAGTCTCTTAATGGAACACTCAGTTTTAAACAAACGGACACGCTGATAAATTATTTCTAAATAGAACTAAAGGTGCTATTTTTATTAATTTGTTTCTATTTACTCTGTGAATAGGATGACTAAAATTGTTAAGTAATTAAGCAAATGAATATTCAATGGCTTGAACCATCTTGGGCCAATTTTTTTTTTAACCATTTTTTTAGCCATACCGTACATACATATTTCTTTTTTTTATTTCGCTGGAAAAAGGCTTTGGCGCATTTCCCCCACGTAGGAGGTATGTGGGGATCACCGCTACTGAAGGCGCCGGAATACCCACAAAAAACCCAGCATACCTTCATCGTCTTTGAGGGAGCGGCACGGGATCGCTTGTGCATGCTACTGCGATGCCCCGACGTTCTTAGTTGGGTTCCCGGACTACAAAGAACTCAACTGGTCTCCTCGACGCTTTCGGCGGGGCGAGAAGGTGCGCATAGCGGCGACGCCTCTCCCCCGGTCTTCTTTGGCGGATCAGATCAGCTGAGGCACTTTCCTCACGCTGCCGCACCGTCAGGGTGTGGTGCGCCGTGTCCAGTGGCACACCACACTCGTGGCAGGAGGGTAATACCTCTCGCCTCGCTATCCCGTGCAGGTACTTCCCGAAGCAGCCATGTCAGGTAAGCACCTGCGTCAGTCTAAACGTGAGTGTGCCGCTTCTTCTTGTTATCCAGCGATTCAAGTGGCGCCGGATCGCCTCCACTGTCGCCAGGCCTGCTGATGGAGACCCAAGGTTTTCGTCCCATCTGTGAATCAGGGCTTGTTGGGCTAGTCCTGATTCGCCCCAACTCCGCTGATCCTGGACTGTCGCCATACGCCCTGGCTTCCTCCCGGGTACATACATATTCCTTGCATTATTCTTTGATATCAACATCCAGCAATAAATGAAAATATCGATTAATTAAATCGCAACGATTATAAGTTACTAATCTCCTAGGAGATTGAATCGTAAAGTACCTTTAGTATTACTTTCCGTGCATGTTAATGAATGTGATCAGTTATTGGAGAGGATACTTCAGTCATTAGTCGAATTGAATTGGAAGGGATTGTAGGGAATTAAGTCAGGTCAGCCTTTGTGGGACATACGAGCGTATGACATTTGTAGCCTGTTATCTTGGCCTCATAATGGCTGTTGATCGGGCGACCATGTTGATCCATTAAAAACTAGGACATCCTTGGTTTGTTTTTTAATCGAATAAACGAACTCATATTATTTATATTATGTATTATACGGGTGTTAGTTATAATTTTATTAAGTTAGTTGAAGTTTTATTTAATGTTGTACTTAGTGTGGACATGCGAATTAAGCTATGCGATTCTCTAGTACTGTCTAAATTTAACTATGCTGATGTTGTTATTGGGCCAAGACTACTTGCACGAACAAAGAATATTATTCAGCGTGTACAAAATGCCTGTGTCAGGTTTTGCTTTAAAATACCGCCCCGTACTCACGTAACCCCTTTTCTTAATGACACACGAATGATTAGAATGGAATATCGCAGACAATTACATCTTGCAACCTTACTTTTTGGTATTGTTCAACATAAAGCTCCTATATACCTTTACAACAAATTGAATTGGTTAAAAGAAATAAATACACTGTATCCTACAAGAGCGTCATCGTATTTGCTAAGTGTGCCACCACATCGAACAGTGAACTTTCGTGGTAGTTTTCGATATGCAGCGACGAAGTGTTGGAATAACTTACCACCTCCCCTTTTGATCTCAAAAACCTTGTACACGTTTCGTATCAAATACAAGTTACATTTATATAATTTGCAACTACAATCATCATAAATAGTATTTTTCTTTTCTTTTTTTTTTGATTTTTTTTTGACTTTTACTACTCGCTGCTACATGTTATTATTGCTATATTTTATGTATATTATGTCAAAAAATTATTATTTTTTGTTGTTGGGCTTGTTTGTTGCGGTTTGTTTTGCATTTACTTTTAAAACTTGCATGTATTTATTACTATTTAATTATTAATATCGTCATGAATTATAATAAGTATGTAACAAATCTATTTATATTATATTATTATTATTTTATGTAACTATAATAAATTTTTATTTATCACTTTGTCACGACTCGTCACAGCCACAAAGGGTACCATTGAAAATCAGCGTTGGGTCCTACCCCAACATAAAAGCTGAATGGTACACCTTTTCAGGACACATTACGGTTGCAGACATCATATGATAAGATTGTGTTTGTGTATGTATATAAATTTGTAGCTTTCTGTTCTTTTTTTTTTTTATTGTAATTTTAATATATAGTTTTTTTTTATTGTTTTCTTATAATCATTAGTTAATGTTTAATTTCCTTTTGTTTTTATTTTTATTCTTTTATTTTTTATGTTTGCAATGTATGTTTGTCCTGAATAAATGTTTTCTTATTCTTATTCATTAATTTTATTCAGAAATATTTATTAAAACCAGGCTAATCTGGCCTTCTAGGCGCGTGTGGCTTAACATCAACGTTGCAAAGATTTTCTATAACAAGTTAACTAATAAATTAAAATCAATTTATAAGCTAAGCTACCTTACTTTAAACATTTGAAGACGTAGAGGAAAAATCAACACGAGCCAAGCGAACACTGCAAAAACTATAAAATATACATGAAAACTTTGTGAGAAATATTTGTATCTTAATCTGAAATTTGTACATAAAATCCGGCGATAGGTTATCTGGACTCTATTACTTCATATCTGATTTAATATATAGCTTAAATATTTATACAATACATTAAATTGTGTAATTAAATTTTGAAATTGAAAGATCTGTTATTAAAATGTCAACAAAAAATTTGCTTTATTGATTGAATAATTATAAGACAGTCCCCAATATCATAATTTCACGGCTCACCTTATTTGTAATAACCATAGTTCTGGCTCTTAGCGGTAATTCGGTTCAGCGGTAATTCCGACCACCAATATTAAATAGATGTGATAAAATTTTATTTTATGTCTATTAATGGATACGGAACACTATATATAGAACTTTAGGGATCTTTAGGGATTCTAATATGTGGTCATATACCTAATTTATGGAGAATGAAATCCGTTATCACAGTATATGTCATTAACACTCAGTGGGCGGGTTTAAAAGTGCACATTTTTCTATCTCAGATTTATGTACTATTTATTCAATATGCAATCTGTAATTAAACACACTAGGTACCTTCTGGTGACAGCTGTTATACTGATAAGAATAGTAATAAGGATTTTTTTTTACTAAGGACAGTGCCTAAATCTTGAAGATTGTTTTTTAAATTTCGATTTTAGTGTCCCCTTAACACTAAACTATGAAAATGTACCTTTTCAATTCAAAAAGTATTATTGTAACTAATGTCTGAGTCCACTGAAGCAATAAATCGCAAACATTTTGCAGCCTTAACTTTTTCCTGAGATTAATTCACTAAAGTGCGAACTTTGGTCATAAATAAAATCGCCTTTTTGTTTTTTAACTAGGTCTAGTTCTAAGGGAAATATACTTACAGTTGTTTCAGAATGTTTTATTGTAAATTTATATTACGTCAGGTACATATGAGTTAAATGAATACAAAGCTAAAGAATCTCAATTTTTTTTTATGTAATATAAAAGTGTCTAAAGTCGACAAACAAAGAGACAGGCTAACAAACATGTAACAAATGGTAGCCCCCAATATCAGTAACAGCATGTGAATGTCCCACTGCTGGGCTAAGGCCTCCTCTCCTTTTTTGACGAGAAGGTTTTTGGAGCTTATTCCACCACGCTGCTCCCATGCGGGTTGGTGGAATGTCAGTAAAACTCAACACATGCAGGTTTCCTCACCACATTTTCCATCACCGTCAACGAGGTGAATTATAATCACGAATTAAGCACATGAAATTCAATGGTGCTTGCCCGGGTTTGAACCCACGATCATCGGTTAAGATTCACGCGTTCTTACCACTGGGCCATCTCGGCTTGTTAAGCCCTCAACATACATGTACATATAGTTTTATTCAAAAAATATAATAAATGAAATAATAAATGAATTTTGGTAGCATAAAACACTAATAAACACTTCTTCTCCAGGGCAGTTACGTAACCAATTTCTTTACTACCTCATTTCTTTTAAATAGAACATTAAATTGAGGTAATACACAAAGATTGTTATTTGACAGTCGACATAAGGTGTAATGCTTATTGAGAACCAACTAAACATTATATTTTCTAAGACGGCTCTACACAGTACCCTATCGGGAATACATACAGGCATAAGTTCCGTTGGAAACAGTTACACCGTCGATAAAACCGTATAATACCAATAACAAAACCGTAATAATTCCCGTGAGCATTGTCTGGAGTATAAACGACCTAAGTTCGCTTCAAATCTCAATGTATAGTTGTGACAATCGGTTAACACACGACTTTCCTGATGTTTTTCGATTAGCAAATGATTGTTTTTAACTTTTACACTTTAAACTTTTGAAATTTTCACTAGTTAGTTCAGTACCAGATTCATTTACTAATTACATTTTGGTAATGTAAAATCTGGTTAACATTTTTAAGGTGCCAATGTCTACGGACGTCGACACGTGACTACTCACCATCAGGTGGTCCATCTGCCCGTTTACCTGCATATATTATATAAAAAATAATAAACTGCTCAACAATACACATTCATAGTCACAAAATGTTGTATGTAAATAAAAATAAGATTTATTTATTTATCCAAATCGTATTTCAATCATGTAAAGGTTCAAAAATTAATAAAACTATGATCCTTGATCAGCGCCCCAAATCTGTGTACTACAATCATATTGAGACTGCAGTTAAAATGTAATTGCCATCGATATAAAATATGCAATTATTTTTATGGATCTCTACAAAACTGGATTAAAGAAAAGCCACTTTAGCAACAAAGTGACTATCGTATCAAAGTCAAAGAATATATGAAATATCGTTCTTAGAGAGGATTTTTCAAGAGAGAAAAACAATGACGATGGAGAATTAAGGGCAATAGGTCTAAGACTTTGTAAATGATATTGAATCAAAATACACTTCATTCAAGTAGTCCTTAAAAGCACATTTGAGTCATCAAATTATACGATTAAGCTTTGGAAATCAGTGAAAAACTCCACACTTAAGTCTTATACATCTATACAAATAAATAAAATTGAAGTGTCTGTCTGTGATTTCATAATAACCTTTTAAAGTTGTCTGTTTGTGATTATTGTCTGTCTGTCTGTCTGTTTGTCCGGGATAATCTTTAAAGCGGCTAAAAATTACAAAGTGTAATAATTGAATTATTATAAGAAGTATTACAAGGCATCATTTAGTCTTTATTTCATTCTTCTGCCATACATATTATTACCGTCAAACGTGGCATCTTTACGTTCCGTGAGCATCTTTACCTAAGCATACCCTATACTAGTTTCCATTGAATATTTCTTTATATGTAGACGCAATTTTAGTCATATTGGTAGATTTTATAATTAATTGTGGTATCCCAAAAAGTGTTTCAAGCTGGCAGCTATGTTAATTCTCAAAATATTGTACTTTTTCATCCAATATGGTCAATTGTGTTCGCAGCGTCGTCGTATAGAAATCGGTTATTTCTTACAGAAAATAAAAGTGTAGATAAGCGACTTATCTTAAATTGTATTAGATATATTGTTATTGAGGTGTATCCAAATGATTCAATCTTATTAAACTCTCATTTCTTGAGTTATTATAAAAGGTAATGTTGCTTGAGCTTAGGTAAAGTTACCTCACTAGCACGAATGGCAACTTTACCTGTGACTAGGGCTGTCAAATTTTGCACGAGTAGTATTCTGGATTTCAGTCATCCAGAACAGTAACTTTAAATACAATATACAGGGCTATTGGTAATTCGACGTATTCCCGTTAGGAGGTGACAGGGGTGACTATTTGCGATAATTTTAACCCCTATATTCATTATGCAAAAGTTAACCATTTTTGAGTTATAATTTTTTTTAGCTTTTTTTTTTAGCTCACCTCCTAACGGGAATATGTCGAATTACCAATAATCCTGTATATAGATTTTTTTTGATGAAATATTTTGATGTTTAAGAACTACATATGTACCTAGGTAACTAATTGGCTTGATTACCTTTCAGTTATATATTCAAGATGCCTCCAAAAAGTAAAAATTAAATAAATAATGTTTTATTCTTTTTTTGACAACCCTGCCGACTTTCACATGTTTCTATGAAAGTTTTGAAATTCTTGGGTCAACTTTACCTATGTATTGGCAGTGCTTACTTAAACAAACATAACAGCTTCAAAAATAAATACGTCGCTTTTATAGCGCCAGGACGATCGGTAAATTTATGTCGTGTGCTCTCTGGGGCACGCAACTATGCAAACTGTAGGCTAGGTAAAGATGCCAAAATTGTGTCAATTTTACCCCGCTCATACTTTTGGTTATTATAGCGTTTCTATGTGAGATTTAGTAGAATTCAATGGTTCAATTAAAAGAGAAACACCTATTTGTAAAAAATCATCAATAAAAATTTAAACAACAAGCTCCATGTTGAAGCAAATTGCAAAAAAGTAAAAAAATATGGTAATGTTGCCACGCTTGACGGTATGTGTTTAGTTCAAATTTGCGTTGTTATTGTTTTATAGTCGTTTCGTATAATAAATGATTGTTTTGAGTATTTTCATTGATTACATTATTGCATTGATAATATTAAATACTTTGTGAGTTTCGTGAGTTAAATTTGCAATTATTAACTCCATTGTAATTTTGTTCTATTTTTATATTATAGTTCATAGGTTATTACAAATTACTTTTAAAGTTACCTATGCCTTAGCTATAGCATTTAATAAGTTTGTATTAAATTGCTTAGTTTTATTCTTATTGACAGTTTCATTAGATTATAACGTTTGTAAGTTTTTCTATAACTTGCTGCTGGGTAACTATACAGCGTGTAACAAAATTCGTGTCTTAAAGTGAAATGGTTATTAGGTATCGTGTGTCGGTTCTATTTAGGTAATATTTTTTAAAATACTAAGCAAAAAAATTATCCCGGATTTTTTTTTTTGATTAAATGACTAAAATTACATGGCAACACAGGTGCGGGCAATAGCGCTCGATAGCTCTTACCTATCGGGTAGCTTAGACACGAGGTTATCACCTCAGTAGTCCACTGTAGTTTGTTACATCCTGTATGTATACATACATGTAGTATCACATACATTCACGTGTAAATCATGCCATCATGTCCCCTAGTATATAATATTAGGAGGCATTACAATAATTCAGTAAATTAATTTTTAATTACTAGAATAATAATAATCACACTCATATCATAAATACGCAAAGTTGTATGTGGTGTACAAATTTATGTTACTTATTCAATCACAGTATGTCATATGTGACACAATTAACATATTTTGTCCTTTTCATCCCGTGTTATTGGATTTTCGATTAGAAAGCGGACGAAACCGCGGTTGAGTCGCTAGTATGTTAATAATTGTTAATGTTTGTTTTAATTATGATTAATATGTAAGTTATATGTTTAATAATGGTAAAGTATATAAGAAGAAGTTACATATGTATCTAAAAAGTGTGCGAAAATCTATACCATCAAATTAAATATGACGCCACTAATTAAATTAAGCTATACGATAATAATTAGCTTAATTTGTTGTTTGTTTGTTATAATATATAAGAATATATTAAATATGTACTTATATAATTGTAATAAGTTTGTTAATTGAAACAAAAACTAAAGTTGTTGCTCTGTAAAGAGAAACAACATTAAAAGCTTCAAATATTTTTTTACCATCTGAAATGTTTCCTTTTTTAAAAAACGTCGTTAACTTTTTATTATATAAAGTCAGCGTGAATTTCTCTAATTATAGAATGACACATGACATAGTGCAAAGTGTTGTCACCATAAATACTGTGACGTATTAAGTCGAAGTTAATGCACGGGCAATTTAAATTTAATGAAGAGCCCAAAGAGCTTCATTTACATAATATATATACTTATATATTAAACAGTTACTCCATCCCCGTCGTAACGCTTTCTAAGAACGGATTTTACGCAAATGTTATCCAAAATACATTTTTCATCTTGCCTACCCGCGCGAAGTCGGGACGATTACATAGTAAGATATATTTCTGAAATCGAATAGGTGCGAACCCGCGGCCCAGAATATTTGTTTAATCACATGTAAATCCCTCCCTCAAACCGGTAAAGGAAAAAAGATTCAATATGCTTCAACCGCTATCGTATACGACTCATTGGACCGAAAATTTAAACGCGTTCGTTCTAACCGGTTCCGGATTACATGAATAAGGTACACACCCAGAACATTAATGGACTGATTCGAGCTTGTTCGAACTGGTTTTATCCGGATTGTTTTTAATTAAAAAGTTTTCATTCCTCAGCAAAATAGAATAATAACAATAATAATAATATCCTGGGACATTATTCACACAAAGCCATCTGATCCCAAACTAAGCAGAGCTTGTATTATGGAGACTAGACAACTGATATACTACATATACTACTTTTCTTTTGTAAATACATAGTTATATAGATAATTACAACCAGACTCAGGACAAACAGACATGTTCATGCACACAAATGTCTGTCCTGGATGGGAACCGAATCCACGACCAACCGGCTTGTCAATAGACATAAAAAAGAGCATAAAAGGCTAATAAATGTAACTTATATCGATCAGTGAGTGGTGTAGACAGATACATTATTTATTTATTTTTGAATTTAGAAGATAAATTATATATTATGAAGTGGGTTATCAAAAATAAAATAAAAAATAACTTATTTAATGTTTTTTTCTACAATTAATCGCTTGATCATAAGCGCCGAATTTACAATCAATACAATTAATTAACCCTACTTTTAGTAACTTACAGTATTTTTTTCTAAATTTTTATCCAATTAGGTACAGGTTCACCACTAGGTAGATCTAATTCGATTGAAGCGCTACTAACAAAAAGTAACTTTTTAAAGAAAGTTTTACTTAGAATTACTAATAATAATATGAAAATTAAATTCAATAAATAGAGTTCCATATATATTGTGTAAGCTAGACAGAACAATGGGACACTGAGTCTGCCCTGATCATAGACAGATCTTGTTAGAAGTACAATCTATGCTTTATCTTGTCACAGAGCTGTCAACCTCAGTATTTAATCTATATTTGATCTAGTGGCTAGTTATATAAGGCTGACTGCCTCGTTGGTCTAGTGGCTAGATATATGGCCGCAGACCCGGTGGTCCTGGGTTCAATTCCCAGGTCGGGCCAATAAATACTTATTAGGTTTTTCTGTCAGAAAATTCTCAGTAGCAGCCCGGAGTCTGGAAGTTTGAAGTGTGTACACTCCAACGCCTCGGAAAGTACGATAAGCCGTTGGTCCTGCGCCTGAACTCTTTCCGGTTGTGCTGGATTGCCGTCCCATCGGATTATGAGAGCTAAGGAAAAGAGAGTGCACCTGTGTTTGCGCACAAACTTGTGCACTATAATATCTCCTGCGCAGTTGGCTTATCTCTCTTGAGATTGGCCGCCGTGGGCGAAATCGGTCTGGAGGACTTTATTATTATTATATAAGGCTACAGATACTGAATACCAGGGTTCGTATCTCCGGTTTGGCTAGTAAATAAAACATTTTTTTGTCGCCAGCAGATGTGATCGAAATTGATGATTATTGATGTTTGAACAGATAAAGGAGTATGGAAAAATAATTAAAAACATAATATTTTCATGCATAAAATTAATATATATATATTTTTTAAATTAATAACGACTAAGTCGGTAATTGATTGCGTAGTGGTAGCAGAGTCGCGTGCTATCGCATGCGTCTCGATATGTCGATCGATGGGTCCGTTTTTATTTTTGTTATATAATGGTTATGCGTGACATCTATAATTATCTATACATATAGATACTACTATATAAATCTATTGGATCTGTCTGTAATTATTTTTTTCACCTAATTTTGTGATAAATAATCGTTTTACGATGCAGTGATTCACATTATACTATTTTTTCATTGTTGTCTGTCTGTCTGTCTGTCTGTTTATCTATCTGTCTGTATGTCTTCTTATAACTCAAGAACGGCTTGACCAATCTCGATGAAAACTGGTACATACAAAGAATATGTGATGGCGCTAATGTTAGCCCATATACATATATGATCGGTAAACCCTACGGTATCTTATACAAATTAATTTTAAATCGTTAATTAAAATATAAGAATATTATTAAATTTCTTTACCAGTAGCCATGTGTGTGTTTGCGCGCATGTGTGTGCGCGCGTGTGTATAATTATACGCGGGTGAAGCCGCGGGGCACAGCTTGTATTATATAAGAAGCTTTTATTATTTTTATCATACTGATAAAAAGCTGTGTATTGAATTGGAGATAAATAGTCATAATAATTACCTATTACAAAGATACTTAAATATATTTACCTCATTAGTCTGGTTATATTTTATATCGATGGAGTAACTAAAAATTCAAAAATTTTAATACTAAGCGAGTGTACTTGTTTTAGGGAGGATTGACGTAAACAGGTTCAAAGGTAGGATTAAAGGTAGCTGTTAGTGAAGATGGGTGGCTTAGATAATGGACTGATACTATAATATGTAAATAAATGTGAGCCGTCACGGGACGCCTGGCAGATGTGAAACGTCGAGTGAAATAAAATGATGACGGTTTGGTTATTAATTTAACGTTTATTTTCATTAAATACAAAAAAGTCATGTCCTGGTATAGATACTGTAAACAATATTAGAGAGAGTGGCTATATTACAATAAACGACAATAGATTGATCAAACAGATAGCTCAATATATATCCCATTTGAAATTGTTCACAAAAATCTTTTCCACTGAAATTAATACAAAATGCTTTATTAAAAAAATTATTACACGTTTCTCAACTTTGCGTATAAAATAAATCCCTACTGTGTGGACCTAAAGTTGGAACGACGAATGATAATTTTATATTTAAAAATATATAGCACGTATATTTTTTGCCGGCGTGTCTATTTGTTTTTGACAATAGTTTTTGTTGTCATTTATTTAATAGGACCACATAAATCTATACAAATAATAAAAAAATCATTTGGATAAATTTATATAATAATATTTTATTAATTGATATTACGATAATAAAACAAATTTAATTTATATAAAGTGAAAATTAAACTAAAAACAGAATAAAATAAAATAAAATAAAATAAACTGTTTGTTTTTCTAGCTTTCAAGACGTAACATCTTAACTTTTTATACGTAAAAATTGGCACAGGGATGGTTTAAGAAACAAAAACGGACAAACATTTTATCCAAATTGAACAAATAGAACAGATTCGAGTTTCGAATGTATGTTATTTATTAAATAAGATCTCAATGTATTTAATTAAATAAATATCTTCGTAATGAAAGTGCTTTTATTAAATTAGATATAATCGAATAGAAGTGCACATTCTATCGTATCACTTTCGATATTAAATATGACTCGAAATTACATTAATATGGGATAAAATAATAATTTATAAAAGAAATTTCTGGGTAAAAGATATATAAAAGGCATAATTTAATTACAGCCTTATGCCATACAATTGCTATTGTGTTAAATAAATCTACCTATAAATGTAATCTCTAAATGCCCCACTGTTGGACTAAGGCATCCTATCCTTTCGAGAAAAAGATTTGGAGCTTATTCCACAATGATTCTCCGATGCGACTGGGTGGATAAACACGTGGTTCTCACGATGTTTTCCTTAACTGCCTAGCACGAGATAAATCGTAAACACAAATTAAGCACATTAAGCATCTGCGATTCAAACCCGGGCACCACTGAATTTTCTTGTGCTTAATTTGTGATTATAATTCATCTCGTGCTTGACAGTGATGGAAAACAGTGAGAAAACCTGCATGCGTCTAATTTCACAGATTTTCTGCCACATTTGTATTCCACTAACCCGCATTGGAGCAGTGTGGTGAAATAAACTCCAAACTTTCTCGCCAAAAGAGGAGAAGGTTCGGTTAAGATTCATTGTTACCACGGGGCCACCTGGCTTCGGCATTGCATTTGTGTGGTTTACCGATTAAGTAATTATTTTATTTATTCACAAACAATACTTAAGTTATATTCATTCTGTTATAGTTACAATGACTGATCATTATTTTAGCTGTCTATAGAAAAATATAAATATACGAATGATAAATATTATAATACTTTAAAAATAGTTCGTAATCTGTCTCTCTTAGACACATAATAAAAAAAATGCACAGAAAATCTCCAATGCCAATAGTAGGTTAGGCTATTAGGGTTTCTGGTAATTAAAGCCAGTTCCTTTATTGCCCTTATTACTTCCTATTTAGTAATTTTTTGCTCGAGATCCGTTAATTACTTTCAGGGTCGTAGCTTAAGACAGACGACCTTTGTGGTTTCGAAAACCATTACAGAGAATATTACAGTACATTATGCATAAGATGAACTTGTCTTTCGTACTTGGTTGACGTTTAAACTTAAGATATGGTTATTTAAATGTTTAATAATCTTTTAGTAAAGATCTTTAACGTATTAATAATAAATATTCTATAATATGCGATGAAATTGGTCCAATTTTATTGGATTTTATGTTTTTTAAGATGTGATATTGTCTTGATTAGAATGTCAATGTTATCGAATTTCATTAACAAAAATTGTCCCGTTAGATGTTCAAGTCATGTCATTTCCGGATTTTATTACACGAACTAAAAATAATAAAGTAATTATTACTAATTACATCAAATATATATTATTTTTTATGGTATTACGAAGGTAGGTTGACAAGATGACCGCCTATAGACTTTGGCATTGTATGAAATGTTAACCTTACATTGCCAATGCGCCACTCGCTTTGATAACTAAGATGTTATGTACCTTGTACATCATTCAAGCCAAAACACACCAATATTGCGCTGTGTAGTGGTAGAATTTATGAGTGGATGGTATCTACCCAGACGGGTTCAAAACCCTACCTAACTTTTTTTTTATGTAAGAGGCGGCAAACGATCAAGGATCACCTGATGGAAAGTGACTACCACCGCCCATGGACATCTGCAAAATCCGAGGACTTGCAGGTGCGTTGCCGGCCTTTGAGGAAAGAGTACGCTCTTTGAGGATGGAATTTTGCGTTCTTAACTATTGTCTTTTATCTTTATACTTATCATGTTCATGTACAAATGAAATAAGACGCAATAATCAAAAAAAATGGCGTAACAATCGTATTGTTATCATAACATGACTAAGTTATTAGTCGGTTCGTGTATAACATTAATGTCAGCGCCAATGTTACCATAGCTTATAAAATCACACAGCTATGTTATTTCTCTCGTATTCAAAGAAGATATTATTTTTGTCTTAAATAGTTATATTAAAAAGGTAGTAAGTATGTAAGGGATATGGAAACTGGAAATTTGAGAGCGAGTTCAAATCGACACAGTAAATCAAAGGGCAAAGCATCCGGCTCGTCGCGTTCGCAACAAGAAAGGGAAGATGTTTGCAAAATAATTCGTCCTCCGAAATTCATTGTATCTTGTTTGGTTTTCATTCTTGTAACTTGAAGTATTAAGCTAAAAGCAGAGCAGTTCCTCGTCGAAATCTATTGTTTTACAGTATTGGATTGTCCAGAACGCGGATCGATCGCGCACATATCACAGATATATCACGATTTGGCTTCGTCTCATAAAGAAGGTCTTATTAGCTTATAATATGAAACTAGCAATACTTGTTTATATAATTTTATTTCGCATATCTAGGATTCTACGATTAGCGTTTCTACGATTTGGCTTTCTTTTGTATTTAGTTAATGTTTTGTTTTCTAATTTGACTTTACCGCAATTATTCACCAAAAAAAAAACCTTTGTTATAACCAATCATTAGAGCCGAGCGCTAAAGCTCGGTCGCTAAGGTACTATTTAAATAACCATCTCGAGAATAATAAAAACGATTTCGAGTTGTATACACTAAAATAACTAAAGTAATAAATTAAGCTTACTGGAACGTGATAAGGCTGTTCATAAGCATCAATACATAACTTTAAAAATGATTCGTGATACAGCTACAGCAAAATAATACGCGGTTTGTGTGTAATGAAAACATTAATACGAAAAAATATTCCACGGCCATTTCAAGATGCATATTACTTGTAAAATTAAAATTAAAATAATTAAAAATTAATGTAAAAAAAATCACTGTTCTTAATGTAACAAAAAACATGGAATAAAATGTTTACTTTTGCTGCTAAGCTTAACCAATACTATCTTTCTATGCCCAATATTAGCGGGTATAAGTTAACCAAGAAGAAAGTGTTTAAATATGAATAAACTATATTACTATACTAGCTGTGCCACGCGGCTTCATCCGCGTATAATTAATAAAAATATAATAAATTATCTTATTACTATAGGGTTTTCCATTAAGGGCGCTTGATCTTTGAAAACTTCCATCGTAGCGTGTGCTGTGTGGCACGTAGCGCCGTCCTGTTGAAACCACATGTTGTCCAGATCCATATTCTCGATTTCAGGCCAAAAGAAGTTGGTTATCATCGACCGGTATCGCTCACCATTGACGTGACGGCCACACCATTATCGTTTTCGAAAAAATACGGACCAATCACGCCTCCGGCCCAAAATCCGCACCAAACAGTCACTTTCTGCGGGTGCATTGCCACTTGGTGAACCTCGTGTGGATTGGTCTCATCCCAAATACGGCAATTTTGCTTGTTGACATAGCCATTCATCCAAAAATGCGCCTCGTCGCTGAAGATGATTTTTTTGCCAAAATCGGCGTCAACTTCCAACTGCTCTAATGCCCACTCAGCGAACACACGGCGCTGTCTATGGTCATTAACCTTGAGCTCTTGGGTCAGCTGGATCTTGTACGGGTGCAGGCTCAAGTCACAACGCAAAATTCGCCAAGTTGTCGTCTGCGAAAGGCCGAGTTCCTGTGCGCGACGCGGAATTGACTGCCGCGGGTTTTCGAGGACACTGTCGCGCACAGCGGCGATATTCTCGGCAGATCTCGCGTTACGTTGACGCACGGGAACCGGCTGATTGTTAACTGACCCGGTTGACTCGAATTTGTCCACCAATCGACGGATAGTCGACTCGGCAGGACGATCATCGCGACCGTAAAACGGGCGAAGTGCGCGGAACGTTGCTCGAATTGAAGACCCATTTTCATAAAACAATTTTATGATTTGCACGTGCTGCTCGACACTGTAACCTGCCATGGTGGTTTGGGAGGACGGAATGAATATAACACACTGCATTTGACAGCTGTCACTCAAACAACATGGCCGCAATCAGCTGTCAAAGTTCAAGCGTCCCTATTGGAAAACCCCTTATAATAACACACAAGCGCGCGTGCACACATATGGCTACTGGTAAAGAAATACGTAATTGACAAATTGAAATTAATTTTCCTATCGGATTATGAGAGTGCACCTGTGTTTAAGCACACACTTTTGCACTATATCCTGCGTAGTTGGCAAACCTTTCTTGAGATTGGCCATCGCGGTCGGCGGTTAGGAGGAAATTATACTTCGGTGCGCTGCGTGGGGGCCTCAGAGGCATTCCGGGACGTCACTGTAGCATGCGCACGTGATCCCGTGGCGCATCCCGACTAGACCGGAGAGGATACCGCTGGTTTTTTAGTAGGTATTTCGGCACCTTCAGCGCCGGTGAGCGGATCCGGAAACGAGTAAATTCATTTTCCCTCAAAAAAAGGAGGAAATTGTTCTTACTTTTTTATCACACCAAAAAGCGTTGCCCTTCTTAATCAACTTTCCCTTTCACATGTGTATATTTTATGTTATTTTTATTATGTTTTCAATGCAAAAATGTAAAGTAAGAATTAAAAGTGATAAATTTCATTTAATACTCTAGGAAAACAGTAATTTGTTCAAAATTAAATATAAAATAAAGAATTATAAGTTTAAAAAAGAGTTCCAATTATATTTACATTTGTATATAATTGAGGTTATCTTATTGACCGCACACAATCCTTTAATGTCAAATCTGAAATTTTGCACACTTACACATACATACACAAACAACCGCTAGAATAAAAAGAAAGAGGGGAAAGGTCGCTTGGAGGACAACGCTTTTTGTTACATGACAATTTCTGCCAGGTCACTACTTTGCAATAGTAAAAGAACTTTGTTCCAATAAATGAAAAAATATGTAGAGCATGTTGTACTTTACTTTATGCATTATTATTATATGCCCTGTACCGAACACATATACACTGTACTGTACGGGCGAATGTTTATATCTTTTGGATTAAAAAATTCACGGGATAAAATTCTTATTTTACCCGTACGAAGTCGGGACGGGCAGCTAGTAATTCTATAATAATGAAAATTAGTATTGAAATCAATTTCACAGTTCAGTTTCAGTTTCCAGCCGATTGCCAACGAATATAAATGAACCGATTTACAATGGCTGCTTGCGTTGTTATAACGCTAAGTCTAATTCTGTATGTATGTTTCAATGAATATTTTAATTTCCTAATCAGTCGAACGTGTGAATCATGAATCGGTATAAGGAAAATAACGATAGAATCAATTCAACTGGTGATATTTGTGAATTTGATAAATGATTCATTATTCGTATTTAGTATTAGTAGTATTTTTTAATTTAACTATCAATAAAAACTGCAAGCTTTGGTGACGTCTATGTCCAGCAGTAGACTGTGATTGGCTGATAATGATATCAATAAGAAAGTGATGATTATACATTGAATAAATGAATTTGAATGAATTGTATGCAATATATTAATATCTGGTTAATTTATTCAAGAAAGATTAGTTTTACTTACGGGTTACTCGTAAATTCTATCCTTAGTGACTTTACTATTGACTATAAATCGTAAGTCAAAAGCGTCCAATATAAAATGTTTTGTAAGTTTTCAAGTCGCATGTATGTTAGGGACGATGTTAATGACTCGTACTCATAAATGATCGATTACTGATGTAAAATAACAATTCGTTATAATTATATAAGATATTATACAATTGAAATATTGAATTATGATTTAGTATACATGTCAAGTGAGACAATTTATACAAGAAACGTAATTTGGACAATAATCATATATTTTAAGGTCCTCCAGACCGATTTCGACCACGGCGGCCAATCTCAAGAGAGATTAGCCAACTGCGCAGGAGATATTATAGTGCACAAGTGTGTGCACAAACACAGGTGCACTCTCTATTCCTTAGCTCTCATAATCCGATGGGACGGCAATCCGACTCGACTGGAAAGAGTTCAGGCGTAGGACCAACGGCTTAACGTGCTTTCCGAGGCACACACTTCCAACTTCCAGACTCCGGGCTGCTACTCAGAATTTTCTGATAGAAAAACCCAATAACTATTTATTGACCCCACCTGGGAATTGAACCCAGGACCACTGGGTCAGCGGCCTTATATCTAGCCACTAGACCAACGAGGCAGTCGAGGCATATATTTTAATTAACACTTACCGAATTATGTCGGTATAACGGATGTAACAACGTGCTCTAGCTGTTGAGGCTCTGAGCTTTATTTGAAAACCGATGCTAATCTCATTAATTCAAAGCGGATGAAGCCGCGAGCGACATCTCATTTAAAATAATCATATGATAATATATACATTTATGAACAGACATCACTATACAAAGAGATTAATTACAATATTAAAATATCACTTGTATAATAAACACTAAATTCAACGATTAATTGATAATCAATTTAATTCAATTTATATTATTACATTTATATACTATAAAAGTAAAGGATAAATGTTTGTTTGGAAGTCTGTGATTTTAAAGCATGAAATGTCAATCTGGAAAGAAAAAGTTTAGTAATGGTTTTATTTTTACTTACATTAATTAGTAACTTATTATAAATTGTTGTAGTTTGACTTAATATATTTTACAGTGACTTAAATAGCGTGAACTAAAATTTATTTTTTACAAATATTCCGATTTACGATTCTGGTGCTTAAATACCTCGCCTTCTAGCTACACCGTTGGGGATAGTTAAAACTATAACTGAGCAAGGGTACCAAAACTTTTTTTTTATTCTATCAAACTCAGAGTAAACATAATTATTCGAGTCACTGAAAATTTTATTTATAAGTAATAATCGAAGCAGCCCGTCTTACCCAGACGGGTACCGCCCACTCATCAGATATTCTACCACTAAACAGCAATACTTAGTATGGTTGCGTTCCGGTTTGAAGAATGAGCGAGCCACTGTAACTACTGGCACATAGGACATAACATCTTCGTTCCTACCGAACCGATAAAAGACGTTTGCGGTTTTTCCTTTTGGGGCTAAAATTATTAACCTACTTGCAGAGCTCACTCTGGTGCATGCAGCATAAAAACTATCCATGTGATAACAGTTCTCACTAAAGTTAACCATGCCGGTCATGTTCATCGACAGGCCTTGGGACTTTTGATTGTCATGGGGTAGCAAACTTTTAGAGGAAACTATATACATAGAAATTAAAATGATATATTTTAGTGGATAGTATTCTTGGAATGAAAACTACCTCTCCCCGAGCATATCCTAAAATAAATCTATGGGAACTGAGTACACATGATAATAATTGAATACGTTTTTGTTATATAAACTTGACTAACATAGTGATGTTCGCTTAAAAAAAAAGTATTACTTTCACCTCCCTAGGAGATATTGATATTAAGACATTGTGTGTTTAGCATTTTGTTATTTTCACTCAGAAATATGTGTATGAAGTTTTTTAGCGAATATGTAAGAACTCTCTAACTCTTCCACCCATTTGGGTGGAATGTCTAAAAACTTTGACATATGTGTATATCCATTCAATCAAGAAACACAAATAGTAAATTTCAAGCGGATCGGACCATTTTTTTATTTCCGCCGACCATTTATTTATTAGAGTCCCGGACTATCACATACCGAACGAAACGCGGTAGCCTAGCTACCACTTTACGCCGATTTTAATTGAGAGAGTGGTACTTCCATCCGGGCGTGCCAGCCCATTTCGCTGCAACCGAAAGGTATGTAGCGTGGCACTATAAAAACCTATCTATTACATTACATACAGGTATATTGCGTGTTTAACAAGTCGCCTATACTAGGGCCTTGAAAAATCGCATAACGGACAACAATCAATGACATCTGCCTGCACACGGGTCGCACACTCGGCGATGAGCCGATGACCAAATTCTTCTCCTACCACTCCCGCAGTGTACTGCTGCACAGTACCACGCACTCACTTTGTCATCGACATAAATTTTAAAATATTTGTCCAAATGACAGTGAAAAGGACAAAGTTTATCTACTTTATATATGAGAAGTGATAAAATTATTATTTTTTTTATTTTATTGATAATAATGAATTTGTCAATACAAAATGTGTATTTTAGAAATATATATATATAATAAGAATACATATATTCGTGTAACTCTTACGGTTTTTGCAGCGCACGCCAGAATGGCTTGCAAATAGGAGATTTTTTTCCGACTTAAGTTACACTTATTGTTATATTTTGGCCAATTTACTCAATAGATTTATAAATTATAACCTATATGTTATTCTGATGTATGAGTTATATTATTGTAAAGTTTAATTAAAATCCATTCTATAGTTTTTGGGTGAAAGAGTAACAAACGTCCATATACAAACTTTCGCATTTATTATATTAGTAGGAAGACGGATTATTATGTGCCCTGTACTGAACACACATGTACTGTATGGGCAAATAGATCGATTGGTGAATGTTTACATCTTATTGCATAAAATAATAACGCTTAGAAGGAGTGTAGGCCCAAGCGAATTGAAGTCATTCAAATTGTTACTAGTCTCAATACATTTGACGTCACGTCAGTCGTCACGATAAAGTGTCATAGCAGACATCTTGTGCAATTTATTAAAAAATGACTTACTGTGTAGTAAAATGGTATCACAACACTCCACATAAAAAAATAAGGATAAGAAAATCACATTTCACACGTAAGTAATATTTTAGATAAAATACATTCATCAAAACATTTTTTTTTTTTTTATTGTATAGATTGGCGGACGAGCTTATGGGCCACCTGGTGGTAAGTGGTCACCAACGCCCATAGACAATGGCATTGTAAGAAATGTTAACCATCACTTACATTGCCAATGCGCCACCAACCTTGGGAACTAAGATGTTATGTCCCTTGTGCCTGTAATTACACTGGCTCACTCACCCTTCAAACCGGAACACAACAATACAAAGTACTGCTGTTTTGCGGTAGAATATCTAATGAGTGGGTGGTACCTACCCAGACGAGCTTGCACAAAGCTCTACCACCGAGTAAAGTCATCAAAACATAAAAATAATTTGTAAACAAAAGACGCCATTACAATAAAAATGTTAATAAGGTCCTCCAGACCGATTTCGGCCACGGCGGCCAATCTCAAGAGAGATTAACCACCTGCGCAGGAGATATTATAGTGCACAAGTGTGTGCGCAAACACAGGTGCACTCTCTTTTCCTTAGCTCTCATAATCCGATGGGACGGCAATCCGACACGACCGGAAAGAGTTCAGGCGCAGGACCAACGGCTTAACGTGCTTTCCGAGGCACGGGAGTGTACACACTTCCACCTTCCAGACTCCGGGCTGCTACTGAGAATTTTCTGACAGAAAAACCCAATAACTATTTATTGGCCCGACCTGGGAATTGAACCCAGGACCACCGGGTCTGCAGCCTAATATCAAGCCACTAGACCAACGAGGCAGTCAACAATGTTACCAGCTATGGAAAATATATTTACCACGATTGCTTAATATTTTATATAATAAAAATAAATAAATATTTAAAATTATTATTTTATTTTTTTTAATTACGTATAAAACATTAATACTGTTCAACTAATTATATTTTTTTTTCTTTATGATTATTCATAAAATAAGAGCATTACTAAATAAATTTAAAAAAAGAGATCATTATAATAAATAATAAAAGCTAAAATGTAATATATAATATTGCAATATACACTGGTGGTCGTATAATTAGAAACACTACCAACGGTCTTTGACATTATGTAAGACACTTCACCGCAATCGTTTTTATTTTGAAATTAAACAATAAATAGTACAACAATATGGTCAACGATTTATCATTGATTAGAAAAACAATATAAATCTGTACAGTTTCAATATTACATTACGGACAAACATTTAAATCAGTTTTAAGGTATGAACAATAATGCTCAACTAATTAGAAACAACAACAAAACATATAAAAAACTATATTTTTTTAAGTGTTAGTAATTAGTATTGTTATTTTCGAAATAGCTACTTTCCACAGCCTACTAATAGATAAAAAAATTCAGATAATAAATTTCAGATTAAATTTTGAATTGCCGCCAAAATAATAGAAAAAGAAATGTTATTCTCCAATTTCAGAAAAAGAATGAGCAATGGATGCTTTTTTAAATGTTTCTAATTAGGCGTCCAAGCGGCCAGTAACAGAAAATAAACTCCTACATGAGTAAGACTCATTTTGTAATTAAAAGTAAGATATGTTTTATATTTTATGCATTTAATGAGTTTTTTATTTGAGTGGCTATATTATTGCATGATGATTAATTATTGAATTTCTATATTTTTTACGAACATTTTACGTTGAAGTTATATTTTCTTTATTCATTCATAATTATAATACTTATTGATTAATTGTAATCTTTTTTAGCTTTCCTTCGAATTCAATTGCTGCTGGATAGATAAAATACAGCTTAATCGTAGAGAAGAATATTGGAAGCCAACTAAATCCAAAAATCTACTATTTATCTCAATTTACTGTCAGAATACCTTTCAGCGTTGTTTATCTATGTATGGGCTCTCCTACATATAAAGAGAGCGATAAAATATTTGATAAATCCGTTTTGGTTGAGTCTTGAACAAAATCCATTCTTATTGAGCGTCTACGTACGGGACGAGTATCTGTGTCAAATTTCAAGTCAATCTGAATCAGTCACAAATTAATATAATTGCTGCGTACCAATGGGTGTAAATTGGTACGGTTGGAATGGTTGCTTGTTACATAATATGTAATAACAGGCTACGTATATACTAAGAGTTGCTTGCCTTCTTCTTGGGGTACGTGTGTACTCACGGCGCGCACGCAAACAGGACTCGCGCAGTTGCGCGATATGCGTCGATAGACATCGCAGACTGACGTCATCATATCCCTGCGTCGAACCGACTCAACCTCTGGATCGGACAAGACCTCTTCGGCGGTTTTTGACCAGGCCGCGACGATGGCAGCGGCTTCGAGGTAGTCTCGGTTTAGCCGCTTAAGGGACCATCGATGCGGCAAGTTGCCTCCTTGACAATGGCTGGAACGTTCGGGATGACGGAGAGCTACATCGAATACGATGTAGCGGTGGTCGGATAGTGTGACCACCTCTTCCGCGACGCGCCATCCCGACAGCATGCGAATGGCAGCAGGACTCGACCATGTGAGATCGACGAAGGACTCTCCTTGCCACCGCACGCACGTGCTCTCCGAACCTCTGTTTACTAGTCGGAGGTCCAGAACAGCCATTCGACTAACGCCTCTCCTAAGCGAAGTGAGTCTAAATTAACGCGACAATGTATTGTTGTAAATCGATCTTTTAATAAAAAATATGTTTTTTAGATATAAAGTATGATTTTTTTTCTCGGTGGTGGAGGCTTTGTGCAAGCTCGTCTAGGTAGGTACCGCCCACTCATTATATATTCTACCGCAAAACAGCAGTACTTTGTATTGTTGTGTTCCGGTTTGAAGGGTGAGTGAGCCAGTGTAATTACAGGCACAATGGATAAAACATCTTAGTTACTTAGGTTGGTGGATCATTAGGTTTATAGACATTTATTCCTCAAAAAGACAAAAACAGTCACTTACATGAGAAATATTTACAATATCAATGAAAGTAAATTATGCATGCAGTTCGTCGCTTTCAAGTATGTAGGTAGGTAAAATATTAATCTAATTATAAGAAGAACAAGAATTAAATATGTATATCGTTACGAGTATTTAAACAAAACAAATAATAAGTAAACAGTATTTTTTGAAATTAAGAGTAGGTCTTTATAACATGCTGTGACAATCTAGACCTAAACACTTGCATTGAGTTACGATTCTTAACTACTGGAGGCAACTTGTTGTATCTTTTTACCGTAGTTTGTTCGTGTCTTCGGGAGTACCAACCAACTAGCTCGGCGACAACTTCGCTTTGTTACTTCGGTTTTAAATGTGAATGTCAATATATATAATTGCTTAATATTCATAATTTTAGTGTCTGTATAATTTTTTGTAATAGGTGTTAAATATGGGTATCTAAAAATAAGTTTAATAATTTTATTCTGGATAATCTGAAGGTCTGCTAAATGAGTTTTAGTTGCAGTACCCTACACTTCAATTAAGTATAGAAGATGTGGCTTAACTAGGGAGTTATAGATGTTATAGCGCAGTGATCGTGGAATACAACGAACAACATTACGAATGGGACCAATGCATGAAGAAAGTTTTGTTTTGATTTGTTCTATGTGAGCTTTCCACGTCAAATTGTCATCCAGTCTCAATCCCAGATATTTTTCATTGGCTTTTTCTTGTATTATAACGCCATTAATCGTTAATGGCATGTGTAGTTTTATTGATTTATTTTTAGCCTTAAAAATAACGTAACAAGTTTTTGAGATGTTAATAGTCAAAAGATTATGTTGGAGCCAGGAAAAAAGTGTCTAGATCAGATTGTGCTTGTGGTAGAATGTCTTGTAATGTGTTTCCGAAGTAGAATAAGCAAGTATCGTCAGCGTATTGTGTTATATGACCATGCAATCCTATGTCATTTATATAATTGATACTAGCTGTTGCCCGCAGCTTCGCTCGCGCGTGGTCTTTATCTATACTAATATTATAAATAAGTAAAAATAGATTTTTTGTATGTTTGTTTGTAGCGAATAAACTAAAAAACTGCTGTACTGTTTTTAAAAACCTTTTTTACCTACAGAAAGATACGTTATCAGCGAGTAATTAGCTGCCCGTCCCGACTTCGTACGGGTAAAATAAGGATTTTAGATATAAGAGATATTGATATAAGATATTGCGTATTTTGAATTTCATTATTTGCACCCAACTCTTCCAAACAAAAATAAAAGTTTCTAAAAACTTTGAAATTCATGTTTATTAATTCAATCAAAAAACTCAAATAGTATATTTCTATTTTTTTAAATTTTTATACTAATGCTTTTACCCCGTTTCTCCCGTTTGGAGTTAAATTTCTAAAAACGACGAAATACGTATGCATAGCTTTAATATATACTAAATATCATTCTTCTTACACCAAAAGTGACGGAATCCCCATACAAACTTTCAACCCCTTTTTTACCCTCTCAGATTTAGATTTTCAAAAACGCTGAAATACATTTTTATTTATTTTTAAGCTTTTTCATTAAATGTCATGCTTCTAACTTTAAAAATGACGGGTTTCTAAACAATCGTTCAACTCTTTAGGGGTAGAATTTCCAAAAATCCTACCTTAGTGGGTGTTATAAAATGTATCAACTGCCAAAATTTCAAGTTTCTAACCCCCGCAGTTTAGGCTCTGCGTTAATGAATCAGTTAGGAAGAGTAATAATATTATGTGAATAGATATCAACAAAAATACGTATTTTTATAACTTTTGATAGACTCAACTAATTTTGATGAAATAAAGGCTAAACGGAATCTTGAAATAGTTCTTATAATAATTCGGTTTTTACAATTTTTAGACGATTAAAAGATACAGACATGCAGACAGAAAAAAAATAAAAAAATGATTGCTTTGGTTTTGGTAAATCGTAA
Source organism: Nymphalis polychloros (assembly GCA_905220585.2). NCBI lineage: Eukaryota > Metazoa > Arthropoda > Insecta > Lepidoptera > Nymphalidae > Nymphalis > Nymphalis polychloros. The sequence continues at coordinate 15,083,136 of HG992243.1, read as the reverse complement.
ATAGCCATATAACCTTTAAAACAGGCAGTTATTTTGAAATAACAGACAGAAACTTCAATTTTATTTATATGAATAGATAATTTATTAATTAATTCGTTTTTGTTATAGATTTATGTTATTTTATGTGTACAATATAAAGTATAAATAAAGTATAAAGTAAAGGAAAAGTTTCTTCTGTCAGAGACTAAATAAAATCAGACTTAACCAAGGCTACTAATTTAATTAAACAAAAAAAGGGAATTAAAACAAATGTTGTCCATTGAACTTGACACACATCTGAATAAGCTGCTTAAGTGGCCATTTTATGTAGGAAAAGTATATAATATACAAACAAAAGCAGCTATTAAAATTGTTATAATTTTAATTAAAGTTTCAAAAGCAGTTATTTGACCGCTCTGGTAGGTTAAGTGTTAAAAATAAGATGACACTTATAGCATATATATATACATAAATATATACATACATTAGCTAAGTTTCCACCAACAATAATTACACAATCATTAAAATAATCAAAACATATATAAAATCAAACAGCTAAACCATTATAATCAGTAAAGGTGTAGTAAGATATATATTTTTTTATAATCAAATATAATTAATTACTTAATGAAAACACAAATTTAACAAAAACAAAATATAAATGAAATCACATAGCTTAAGCATTATTACATTGAGTAAGACCAATAAAATGCAGTAAATAAATGATATATATATTATTTATATATTTTTTAACCAAATACAATTAAAAGGCAAGCAAGAATATGACTACAGTACAAAATTTATAACAAACTAAAATATTGAATATTAAGATGGGTTGGTACATTCATTTTATATAAATTAATACATTTAATACATTATTATTTTTATCTTATTTATGTTATTTTTGCAGTGATTTTTTTTTAAATATATAATATCAATATCTGAGTACACTTAATTATATATTATATGCTCGCACAGATCTACTTCTTCCTATTCATGATTATGCTGTCGCAAGCTTGATGTAGCCAAAGACCAATTGAATTAAGCTGAGAGATTACAAAATACTTTTATTCGGTTTATATTGGGATGAGGCAAATATAACCACGTTTCACAATTTTGTTCTCTTCTAAATTAGTTGCCCGTCTGACTTCGTAGGAATATGCACATCTTCTCTATTCTGTACTGTGTGTTGTTTAACCCTTTTACTCCCCCTTCATCACTTGATATTCATTAGACGATGACAGTGATGACGACGTCTCAGTGCTTTTATTTATGTGCTCCGTATTTTGTTGTTCAATCACTACTATTTTAGCTATCTCTATAGCTTTCTTTAGTGACAGATCAGACCGTTGTAATAATCTTTGATGTTTGGCGAGCTACTCTAACACATATTCGATGTAAATTTATCACTGACCAATGACTATTAATTCAACGAAATCGCATTTTAAGCTGTAATTTTCTAGACTCGTAATAAAGTTGTTATATTTTCGTGTTTGCTTTGTTTTCTCATAAAAAATACATGTCAGGCCATAGTTAAATTTTTCCTCGGTTCGAAATACTTGTTACATTTATTAATGAGGTCTTCTAAAGTAATTTCTGTTATTTTAATGTTGAACAAAATTGCTATTTTTCTCTATTTACACTTCTTATACATAACCAGTGGCTAATACTCCTTATAGGTATATATCCAGAGGCTAATAAATATAGTTCAAAATATGGTTGCCATTTTTTCCGCGTTAAATTGTTATTTATTTCGTTGTTTAGAAACACGAATTTACGAAAAAATTATACCTATTTAAAGTTTTAAGAAGTGATATACCACGTTTATGTTTAAAGCAAGCACTTCTAAAACCATGTATTATTGTTATAGTTGTTTTTTAGGCTTTGTTTATACACCTATATACTATTTACGTATTAATTATTGTCACTGAGTTAACTGACTTGCTCACACGCAGTCTTAAAGCGTACTGTTATGAAAGATATAAGATGAGATCATAAAGATACACACAATATATATGCAATATTAGTTTTTATGCAAAAACAACACACGAAGCTACTGAAAACACGAAATTGTTAACAAAACTTTTTGATTTTGACAACTAACAGGTGCGCGTACTTTTCCTACAGATAATAATTTATTGATTTTTAGTAGGGATACTAAACTTATAATAAATTAATAAAGAGATTAAAAATTATAGGACAAAATATAGGATAAATCATAAGCAAAAGTGTAAATTACATGTAATATTTAATCTCTTTTCAGTTTGACCATAACCATTTTTTAATAAATGTTCTACGTGTATCTTTAAATTGACATAACTTTATTATTTATGAACCGATTGAAATAAAACAAACACTAAATGTTAAGTGAAGATAGCCACAATACATTAGTGAAAACCGCACTCAAATCCGTTAAGCCGTTTTTAAGATTAGCGTGCACAAACGCACAGACAAACAGACAAACAGACAAACAGACAAACAGACAAAAATTCTATTAATCATTGTTTTGGGTTCTATTGTGTTTATAAAGACCCCCGATAAAAGTTTTACTCATTTATCTTCCATGTACAGACATCGACCAGTTACAGATTTATTATATGTATAGATAAATCAAAAAAAGTAAGGGCCCTAATATGGATCCCTGGGGGACACCGCATGTTATGGCTTCAGGTGGACTTTGGACATTCTTGATTTTGACTACTTGGGATCTATTTGTAAGGTATGAATCCAGCATTTCCAGAACTTTGCCCCTGATGCCTATAGCCTTTAGTTTTTTCAATAAAAGTCCATGGTTCACGGTGTCAAAGGCCTTTTTTAAATCTATAAATAATCCCAGGGCAACTTTCTTCTTGTCGATATTTGATCTTATTTTGGTAACCAGATTGATTGGATCATTGGCGATGTAAGCGATGGTTGGCATTGGCCCATATGCTCGTCAGCCTACCTATACAATAAAAAAGCAAATTCCAGTAATAAAGAGAAACCGCGCATTAGAAGATTTAGGTTATTTAAACTAAGCTTTGTAGCTGTGACAATCTCTGAGCAAAACGGAGAAGTGTTAATTCCACGCAAAAACTAAGTAGAAGTGATTATCAGTGTATCGAAGTAATGAAAGCCATTACCATTAACACCAACGGTTGGATTTCCATAATCTGGAAATGTTCATACTGACACTTTTATGACTGCCGAGTGTTTTAAACGCGTTAATCCAACTGTTATTAGGAAACATTAAATTATTCACAACATTAAATCCATTGCTACAGTATTTAAAAGCAAAACAATTCAAAATGAGCCTGATTTGCATTGCTTTTTGCATTGAGATCCTTGAATTGTGTGAACTTGAAAATAAAATCGTGATTGGAACAGTTCAAAGATTTTTATGAAAGTTAATTCGATTGATTTTTGTACATAATAGAAATCATCAGTAAAATACTGTAATAGATATTTTATTGGCTTAGCTCTCGAGTTAAACCCTGGATCCAAGGAATACAGATGTTCAGTTTTATAAGCTAGCCATTTGACCAAGCCATAATTAAAATACTATGATTTACAAGACTATGTTACCAAGATGATCACAAAACTTGGACAACAAAATCTAAATTACTGGTTAAAGGTCTGTGATTAACCACAATCGGCTTGTTACTGCCCGAATCTCACCCACTCATTAAACAGAAATTTAAAGGGCGCTTTCTTGCTACAAATAATAATTTTTTGACGTATAATTATGTTTAACAAGTCGTAGTAAATATTTAACTCTTACCATATTAATGGAAAAAATAATTACACAAAAATTACAGAAATGTTGCATAACTGAGAGGAATTACAGGCCGCATTTAGATCAAAACCTATCTATAGCAGCGCTGTCTTAGACGACTTGCTAACAAAAAACATCTGACAAATTTGTCACCATTCCAATTACCCTTTAGCGACCCTTTAACGTCCTTCGTCACCCTTTGCGGCTTCTTATTGATGCTATCTGATTTCGTCCCTTCTAAAGTGGATGTAATCATCAATAGTTCGAACTTTGAATAAGACCTTATTCGCCTAACGTGCGAAATACCTATAAAATTAATTGCACGTACGAATAGTTGAGCGCTTAATTGCTAACCAATAATTAAACTGAGCTTAACATAACGTTGTTATCAATTTGTTGTTAAGCGTACGTATTCTGCAAGTAGATTTTGTTGTTTACGGAATCTCTTGATTGAGTTAAATCAGATCGTGACCTTGTCATATAAGTATGTTGATTCAATTAACTTTTCTTCTATTCGTTCGTGTTTCATTTGCTTACGTGAATAAGTCTTAATAGGCGGCAGCATTATTGAGAATTTTATTTTAATTTTAGCTTCAAGGGAGTATCCCTTTAGGTTAAGTCATAAATAAGGTTAGTATTTAGTAGCGTAGTTTCTTCCTAACATTATTAGCTTAATTTTATTGTTATTATAGCCTTTCAATAATTTATAGTATCGTCGTGTATAATGGATGCTGGCATTAATACGCATGCAAGACAAACCTCAGTGGCTTTTTGTAATGCTATAATGATTGATAAATTGTAATTTTTATTTTTTTTGTAATTGTGAAAGATTAAATAAAATAAAATCTACAACCCTTATATTTTTCGATTGGATATAGAAGTAAAGTTTTAGACGGCGTCTGGGAACCTTTTAATTTTGGCATACGTTTCGGTGTATAAGCTGTCAGTTTAGCGGGATTAAATTTTACTCGGTGGTAGAGCTTTGTGCAAGCTCGTCTGGGTAGGTACCACCCACTCATCTTACTTAGCAGTACTTTGTATTGTTGTGTTCCGGTTTGAAGGGTGAGTGAGCCAGTGTAATTACAGGCAAAAGGGACATAACATCTTAGTTCCCAAGGTTGGTGGCGCATTGGCTATGTAAGCGATGGTTAACATTTCTTGCCTTCAATGCCATTGTCTATGGGCGTTGGTGACCACTTACCATCAGGTGGCCCACATGCTCGTCCGCCTACCTACACAATAAAAAAAAAATAGATCATATTCATTTAGACAAAAAGAAAACAATAATCTAATAATTTTATTTCGAACATTTGTGTTGATAGTAATGTCTTCGAAAACAAACCCTTGAGGACGAAAAATATAACGATATTTTCATTAAGCTTTTTATATTTAATGTATAATTAGGCTTAAAAACTGATATCTATTTTATCTCGGTCTGATGATTACAACTGGATAATTATGAAAATACTTATAAAATTACTCGATGGATATGAAATTGAGACTCCGTAATGGACATAAATCTGCACGGGCTAAGCCGCATAGTACACTGAAGCTAGTAAATCTTTAAAAATATCAAAGAACAAAAATAAATAAAAATAATAGTGTTATTTATACTTAAGAAAAATTTGAAGCTACGTCGATGGATTTTCAAACTATTTACCTTCATCAGAAATTTTATAAATTTTATTGCAATTTATAAAATTTCTAACAAAAAATCTTTATAAAATATTATCATATAAATCTTTTGATACTTACGGACATTTACGTAAGTCAAGTTGTCTACCGAACTTAAAAAAGTGTCGTTATGTTCTTTAAATAAATGAATATTTATTATATTACAGCAATGCTGTTTCACATAACGTAGAATTCAATAACTTCAATGACAATTTCATAACTCACATACGATGAAAATAATATCACTTGATAAACGCATTCGATTTTCAAATCACACCTCCAAGTTTATATTTTATATTAAAACAATATCTGAGTCTTGGTTTTTAAAAGAAACGAGAAAGTCAGCTGTTATAGCATAAGGAAAAATCTTTTATTCAAAATAATAAAGTCAGTTCAGCGCAGCCTTTATTTGCGGTAGCATCGTGTAATATATCCGTTTCCATTATAATAACAATATTTCAAAACATTTAAATCTGTATATGAAAATCAATTTTTGATGTATATGTATATATTTATATCTGTGTGAGTGTATGTATGAGTACTACCCAGATAAAGACATGACAATTGCGTCGCATCTATTTACCTCTAGCTTGCACACTTTCGCTTTCTATGTTCATACTCGCTACTAAAGAGTTTCTGCACATTTTTCAGTATGTGTTTAAAAAAAAAGTAGAAGTTTCTAATAGTTAAGTAATGCTACCTTTTATTGAAGATCAGTAAGTGACTTCCGGGTGACCGATTCGGGGTAGGTAACTTAAAACTTGGTGGTAGGGCTTGTGCAAGCCTGTCTGGGTATATAGGTACCTAGTGACTGCCTCGTTGGTCTAGTGGCTAGATATAAGGCCGCAGACCCGGTGGTCCTGGGTTCAATTCCCAGGTCGGGCCAATAAATAGTTATTGGGTCTGTCAGAAAAATCTCAGTGGCAGCCCGGAGTCTGGAAATTGGAAGTGTGTACACTCCCGTGCCTCGGAAAGCACGTAAAGCCGTTGGTCCTGCGCCTGAACTCTTTCCGGTCGTGTCGGATTGCCGTCCCATCGGATTATGAGAGCTAGGGAATAGTGAGTGCACCTGTGTACGCGCACACACTTCTGCACTATAATATATCCTGCGCAGTTGGCTAATCTCTCTTGAGATTGTCCGCCGTGGCCGAAATCGGTCTGGAGAACGTTATTATTTTTATAGGTAGCACCCACTCGTCAGATATTCTTCCGCAAAACAGCAGTCTTAGTATTGTTGTGTTCCAGTTTGAAGGGTGAGTGAGTTCGGGTAGACAACAAACATATAATCTTAGTTGGTAGCGCATTAGCTATATAAGGGTCAAGGTGATCACTTACCATTTGCCCGTTCGTCTATAAATTCTATATAATCAATTATTAAGCACCGTTCTGTATCGTGTCGTTGTATATAATGGAACCTCGACGCTTATTAGAGCCGGCGGTCGCAGCGTCTGCATCTCCGGCACACGCCACATTGTTTCACCCAACGCAAAAAACATCTTTTGAATATGTACTTAAACGCGTGCAGCTGGAATATGTCACAGGTTTTTGTGTTTATTCTTTATCACTTTTTTTTTTTTGAAGTAAGTTTATTATTATTTGAAAATATGTTAAAATAATGGATAGTTTCGAATTGAAGTCTTCTATTGAATTATGAAAGTTTTGGTTAGGTCATGTTAGATAATATTTATTTTTTAAAGGAAACAGTTAATGTTTCGGATGATGACATATTGTTCACTAGATAACAAAGAGGTAAAAGATCGCTGTTTTCTCAAAAATCTGTGTAAGGTTTATATTTTATGTGTTCTGGACTTGTTTTATGTGTACTTTTGTGTTTTGTGGTTATTTAAATATTCATCTTATGCTTATGATCGTTATTCTTACTATTAGTATAGTTAATATAAGTAAGTATAGTTACTTTCACGCGTTCTTGCCACTGCGTCAATCCGAGATGGATTGACTGAATTTAATGCGCTTAATTTGTGATTATTTTTTCATCTCGTGCTTGATAGTGAAGGAAAACATCGTGAGGAAACCTGCATGTGTCAAATTTCACTGAAATTCTGTCACGTGTGTATTCCACCAACCCGCATTGGAGCGGCGTGGTGGAATAAGCTATATATAATATAGCTAAGCTAAGGTGTAATAAGCAAGCAAAAGAGGCTCTTCTCCTCAAAAAGAAGGGAAGAGGCCTTAGCCCAGCATCGGGACATTCACAGACTGTAACTGTTACTGTGTTTACTTATGAGCCGTATATCTGAAGTGAGTTAACCAATATACGCCCTAACGTATATACGTCAAAGGGAATTAAATGTGATTAATACTGCTTAATAAACCTAATGGTCATTAGCAGATTTGTGTGACCTAGATCGAGATTGATGACTTTAAGTGCTCCCAAAATCTAATGAAATTAACCGCTTAGGTTCGATGGTTGCTATTAAAGAAGCAATATACGAAGTGCTATGTAATTCGATATTGACAATGTTTCTTGGGTAGACGTGACCTCTTGTTCATAGGTTAGATACTTTTCATACTTTTTAAGTTACTAGTGAGAGTGAATGTTTTTTAAATACTAGAATGGTTCGAAAATTAACGGCACCGTATTTTATGGCTGATCTTCCCTATGGATTTAGGCTATGAATATAGATTCTGCATTAAAATTATTATTTTGTGTTGAGACTGGCGTGTATAAAAGATAAGTTACAAAATTGTAACGAAATTATATTGCTTGGGTATTAGGATTTCTTTTTCTAAAAATATGACGAACATTCCTTAAATACAAATAATTAATAAACATTAATTTATTACTTTTACACTTAACAATCGTTGCTCTTTATGGGACAGTGTATATAATTACAATAATCTATAGGTAAATATTACAGCAATATAAATTTTGAAATTAATCGAACCTATTAGGAAATGCTTGTGCACTTATGGCATTTATCATCATCATCATCATGATCAGGAGAAACTTTGCGAGTGAAACGATCACCTCAATGTCGTTTCAATGGAAATATTTTATTTTTATTTTTCATTATTAAATAATTAGAAGTATACCATTATTATATGGAATAAATATTTGACGAATTTATATGTCTCAATAAATATAACTTCCTTAAATAAATTTTAAAGAAATATTTAAACAGTAATGATGTAGAAGCGTTTAAGGTAAAACGTAGTCACATTGGAAGGCAGCGACGAGGCCGAGTTAACCGCAGACTACTTTTGCGTGTGATTATATCTTTACCTCAGACTCGGTAGCTTCGGAACTATAGTTACGTGTCTTAATAAGTATGTTGTTAGTAATCAGCATTCAAAGGAATTACGACATAAAATACAAAAATTTAGATTAGTTACTCAAGAAGATAAGTTGTCATGTTACCCCTGAATACATCCTGAAGCTTCTACCAAGACAGGTATGTAGATTATACATTTTTTAATAATTTCTACCTACTTAAATACATATGATATATATTGAATATTTTTTTTGATCACTTAGAATCAGGTGGCCCATATATTCGTCTGTATTCGTATATTATAAAAAAAATTCATAAGCAAAGATAAGAGTACTTGCGGGTTATCGTAGACGTGAACACTTTGCTAAATAAGGACGGAATTATTTATTTAGGGACATTTGTCCTACACAGGTACGTCAGTCCCATTGTCCCTTCTTCCTTTTTTTAAAACATTATATATAATTCCAGGAGCATCCTAGCAGATTCTGATTAAGGATCTGATAGAATGCTCTGAACGAATCCAACATCTAACAAACATGCTTTTAAATTAGTTAAGAGTAACTTTCTCTGATTCTGAGTCTTGTCACATTAAACGGAAATCTGTGTTACAAGCTTTACTATACTTCTAGTCTTTATACAATGTTTGTTACCGTTTCTATAATTATTATTGATGTTATTGTGGATTACATGATATTGTTATAAATACACTTAAGGATCATTGTTCTCAAATTCGATAAACAATTATTAACGCCGCTCAAGTTTAACATGAACAATATATATAATATGATGTCTATAATCAACCTTATTATACAAAATGTAATAAGCGTTTTAGACGTTGAGTAATAGCTGGCATTATATAGAGGAGTTGGCATGGCGCCAATCAATTTTGTGAGACTGTTTTGCGAGGTGTCCCGATTCAGGAGCGATTCTATCAATAACATTTGACGGGCCGCTGTAGATGTTGATACTGGCTTTGTGAGAATTCAATTCAATATTATTAAGCTGTAAGGTTCGATTAATGAATTAATCGAAATTTCCTCTATTTATTTTCGATATTTATACAAACTTAGTTTAAATTACTTTAACGATTACATATTAATCACCTCTTATCACAATATCACTATATGTTATAAAACAAAGTCGCCACGCCGCGTGACTGGACGGCGACTGACTGCTTGAACGCTAAAAATTCAAAAACTACCAAGCTGATTTTCGTACAGCTTAAACCAAATGACAGAGTATCTCATAAGGAATGTTTAGGTGTATAATTCGTAAAGGTTCAACGTAAATTGACTTAAATATAACGACATTTCCGAAAATTCTTACCGACTGTAACATTTGCTGGAGTTTGCGGCGTAAACCACTGTAAGTACATATGTATTACGATATAAAGGTTTTCTATAGACTTATTCTACCCATGCGAAACCGGGGCGGGTATCTACTTTATAGAAAATACTCTTCTTCTTCTTCAAGCGCCTCTCCGACTAGCGAAGGTTGGCAGTCAGCTTCGAGCACTCCCTCTTGTTCTTCGCGAGCTGGAAAAATACTCAGCTGGATATAAATATATACCCGACGAATTATATCTAATGAATTAGTTATCACAATATCTGAACTTTAAATGGCAATAAGAAAAATATTAAATTACGATTTCCCCGTAAATAAACGCAAAGAATGTTTTATGCTAACGGAATTGTCCATTCGTTTTAAGCGTTTTCCTTTAACACCGTTACCGAAAAACGGAGCGGAAAAAATTATATTTTTATAGATTTATTCAAATTATAATATTCATGTAGGTACGTGTGTTCTAAAACAGTTCAAGGTAAGATGAAATCTTGTTCACTAATAATTATTTTATTCAAAAAAAAATCGAAAATCACAGGCTGTTTACTTACTTAAATGCGGTTATGGTTTATGTGTTAAATCAAATAAATATTTTAAGCAGCATATAAAATAAGTAGAGAGGAGCCGTCTGGGATAATTTCTTTTATTTGAGCACATCCATATCTACTGTCACCGTTCGATTGTCGACAACACTTATGGTGACGAGAAACCAACATATTATCAGAAAAAGTATTTCTAAGCAGGTTTCACATGTGACAGTAAAACTCAGTCAAATGGCATCTTTACGAATATTATCAGATATGTACTACCAGAAACTAAATTAATTGATGAATAAATATTTTTTACTGACTAATTAAAATATTCAAGATATATAATATAAAATGATTAGCATGATAAGCTAATGTGACAAAAGCTTAGCGAAATCGTATGCAAATATCCGTTTGTATGCACCAGTAGCCCAATACGCAGTTCAGTTTGACAATAAACACGATTATGGTTGTCACAAATCATAAAGAACCTGATTTAATTAATTTTTGATTAAATAAAACATTTTTTCATAATGATTAGCTGACGATTCAAGATTTTATTTAACACTGCTGTATGTGTACGGTCATAATGACGAGCCGGTTGGCGTGGTTGGTAAGATACTTGCCTTTCACGCCGTTGGTCGTGGGTTCGATTCCCACCCAGGACAGACATTTGTGCGCATGAACATATCTGTTTGTCCTGAGTCTTGGTGTAATTATCTATAGTATATAAGTATGTATTTACAAAAGAAAAGTTGTATATGTAATATATCAGTTGCCTGGTTTCCATAGTACAAGCTCTGCTTAGTGTGGGATCAGATGGCCGTGTGTGAATAATGTCCCAGGATATATTATTATTATATAATGACGTCGCTCACCAACATCATCTCACCCGATTTCCACTTCACGGGTCGGACACGAAATTTGTTACATTCTGTATATTAAAAGTGTGATTTGTTCTCTACAAGATATCTGGAAAATTCGGTCGAGTGTCAGCCTTTACCGCGAAGCTTCACGCTATATTACAGAAATTAGCGCCAAATCACTCGTCACTATAATTAACGCTGTCATTTCGTTGTCCGTTGAAAATTTGAATAATGAACTCAGCAGAATTATTCTGTACGCCAACTTGAAACTTACAACAAAACACGATCGTGTAATTTCAGAATGTCATATTAGGCCACATTGACTATGATAATTACAACATTTATAAGATACATGTATCAAAATTCCCGTATGACTGTGGGACGATTTTGTTTATTACAAAATTATACAATTATAGTTATTTCATTTATTTTTCACATGATCGTCAGTCCTCAGGCAAAGCAATGCTTGCATTAAAGGTAAAAGCCGAATGACATACATATATAATATAATTTTTAAAAATAAATGTATAAATACACAATTCATAATCTTATGAACTTAATTTACTCGGTGGTAGGGCTTTGTGCAAGCTCGTCTGGGTAGGTACCACCCACTCATCAGATATTCTACCGCAAAACAGCAGTACTTGTTATTGTTGTGTTCCGGTTTGAAGGGTGAGTGAGCCAGTGTAATTACAGGCACAAGGGACATAACATCTTAGTTCCCAAGGTTGGTGGCGCATTGGCGATGTAAGCGATGGTTAGCATTTTTTACAATGCCATTGTCTATGGACATTGGTGACCACTTACCATCAGGTGGCCCATATGCTTATTCCACCACGCTGCTCCAATGCCGGTTGGTGGAATACACATGTGGCAGAATTTGATTGAAATTTGACACATGCAGGTTTCCTCACGATGTTTTCCTTCACCGCCAAGCACGAGATGAATTTTAAACACAAATTAAGCACATGAAAATTCAGTGGTGCCTGCCCGGGTTTGAACCCCCGATCATCGATTAAGATTCACGCGTTCTAGCTACTGGGTCATCTCGGCTTTTAAAGCCGAGATATCAGAATGTATTTCTGTGAAATCCTAATTCTTACATCAATCATCGTCATCAATTACAATCCAAATCAAAATTTGGCTTGTAGAAGTGGATTTGAATTTCGAATCTATCGACTGAGGCTTAGATGTCCACCATTATATTAATAGTGTTTGTTTACTAACATTGCTTATGTAACACATTATCTTGAATGTCCAAAATTTATTACTCGATAACCATTGTATAATTTTGGAATATCATTAGTATAATTACAAATCACATTAATACGTGACGTTAATATCGTTACCTATTCAATAATTCATCGAATATTGGTTAACCGCTGATATAATTATTATATGACGAAATGTCATATTATGTTAGTGTTCCTCGTATTAGTTATTAATCAATATGGCTAATTATATTGAGTGTCAGTCAGTTGATCTTGGTATTGATAATTGATTTGAATTCGTTTATTTAGTTGATATTAATCTGTGTTATTGAAGTGAAACTTCTATATAGACGGGGGGTATTAGGAATTTTCTGTCACGAAAAAGAATTACGGCCGCGTGGGGGTAGACGATATATCGCGTGGTGAGAGGCGGCCTGTATTATTTAAGTTCCGAATTAGCTAATAGATGGCACTTTAAAGATGTAAATATTTTTTTTTTAAATCTGTTTAAAAAAAATGAAGTTAAAAATAATAATAATAAAGTTTAACTTCTACTATGTGTCCCAGCACAAATTTCAATTTGAATTTCGATTTCATTCAATTCTTAGCTTATTTGCAGTTGTACTAAAACAAAACTGATATTATAATATTTAATTCGATTTGCTATAATATTACTCACTATAAACAGTACAGTTGTTCTATAAGCAAACTCAAAACTCACGACCGAAAAGAGTTCAGGCGCAGGACCAACGACTTAACGTGCTTTCCGAGGCACTGAGAATTTTCGACAGAAAATCTCAATAGCATTTTATTGGCCCGACCTGGGATTTGAACCCAGGACCACCGTGTCCGCGGCCACTGGACCAACGAGGAAGTCAGTCGATATATATATATTGATCATTCGAATGAAAAAGACCATAACTAATCCAAATTAGCACTCAATGCATCAATTAATATAGTTTCATTCAAATATAAATTTTGGAGAATCGAACCCACGACCTACGGCGTGAAAGGCCAGTATCTTACCAAACACGCCAACCGGCTCGTCATACTATACATTTATATTCTAAAAACAGTAAAAGAGGCCTGCCTAGGAAAAGCTCAAGTATACGTAGACTGCAGATTTGAAATAAAAGTATGTATGCTTGCCATAAAAAACTCTTATTAAGACGGAAGCTACAATTTATTACTTTATAAACTGTATTTAATATATAGAGTATATAAGTTAATGATATAACTAATTATACGATAGTTAAATCAAATTTGCAACGGAAACAATGATTCGCTTGTAGCGAATTAGCTTACACATTCAATCAAATTTGGTTTCCGAATAGATGATGAGTGTTCACTGGTGTGGTAAATGATTGTCAATTGTGCTAACAGTTAATTGCGCATTTGGATAAAGAACATCATTTAAATATATTTTTTCCTTACAAATGTGTTATTTTATTAATTCATATTCATTTATGTTATTATCTATAATTAATTTTGTATTTTAATAGTGTAATTTGTAAGTTTAACGAAAATTACCTGTTTTTTTGTTTTATAAGAAGGCGGAAGGGGAAACGGGCCACCTGATCTTAAGATTCACAGACATTGGCGATGTAAGAAATTTTAACTATTCCTTACATCGTCAATGCACCACTAACCTTCGGAACCAAGATGTTACATCCCTTGTGCCTTTATCACTGTCTTACTTATCATTTAAACCGGAACGCAACAATATGAGGCATTGCTGTTAAGCGGTAGAATATCTAATATTCCTGTCTACCCCAACGATATGTCCTAAAGCTTGTGTTAGTAGTGGGGACTACATTAGCTCAAGGGGTCAGAATCGATGCTGCGACCAAGGCCGCGATGCAGGCCCGTTGATCACTGCGCTGTTGATACAACGAAGTGATATTATAAGCTTTTACAGAATAAAATATGATATATTTATATGTATTAATATTTTCTAAATACTATCTTTGCAATATCAAACAAAACCAATAGAGATGAGATAAATTAAACGTTAATATTATTAATATTTTATTTAGATTAATGATATTCATACATACCACATACAATGTCTAAATGCCATTGTACCAATCAGTATGAAAGATATCCTAAGTCATAATTAGTTAAAATTAATTGTCTGTAAAAGTCCCACTGTTGGGCTGAGGCTTCACCCGTTCGAAGAGAATTGTTACAGCTTATACATGTGTTAGGTTTTTGTCCAAATCATGTATGTTTTCTCATGTCGTTTTCAGTCACCGCATGAGAAAAAAATTGTGTACTTTCTGGGATTGAACCCGCAATTATCAGTTAAGATTCAGATGCTTAAATCATTGGGCCACGCTACACAAAACACATAACTTGTTCAATCAGTATATGAATAATATATCTCTATTGTATCAAATAATGAAGTTGGAATTGAAAATAAAACTCGTAACTCATGTTTCATTTTATATTATTTGTATAGTAATATTAAAGTGGTTTCTCTGCACAAGGGCAACTTGAATATATTTGCACAATAAAACCATTTGTTCCGTATTTTACAATGTCAGAAACCCTAACTGATATTCTAAACGCGTAAGTTTGTTTGATTGTTACGCTTATGCACCTTATGCTTAGCAAAGGACAGAGGTTACTTAAAGCTACTTCTTCCTCACAAACGGGTGATAACGCTGGCAGAAAATAGAATTTTATAATTACTCATTGCTCTGAACACATTTTAAAAGCACTGTTCACTGGACGATCCGATAAAACGGCTGACACACTCGGCCAGATTTCGCTCGGATTGGGTATAATATTATACAGATTTTTATTACGCCGTTCACATTTGTCGGATCAGCGCTGCGAACATTGTAGCAGTAGCGAGAGATGACGTCTAGACATGGAATAAATACAGGCATTTTGATTTCTCGTGTGGAAGACAGGAATATACTATGAAATAAGAGGAGTGAAATATATGCATATATTAAAACTTGATTTTCTTTTCCGTTTCTTCAATCTTCTATTTCGATAGAGTACAAAACGTCGTTGTCGTCTATTGTACACAAAAGCCATCTCACGACTGCTTTATGATCTGACGGTAGCATCGCTGTTGCTCATATTATATCGGACCAGCAGCTATAATGAGAACAGCAGAGCCGACAGTCGGCCATGCATGGAACTGTCGGTCTAACCTTAGTTCAATTATTTTAATATAGGTAGGTGGACGGGCCGATGAACCACCCGATGAGACAACCATCTCATAAACCATCGCCCAAAGACATTGGCACCGTAAGAAATCCTAACTATTCTTTGCATCAACAACGCGCCACCAACCTTTGGAATTAAGATGTAGTCGTTTGTGCCTGCGTTAAGCTGGCTCAATCACGCTGCTAACCGGAACTTAACAATAGTTACGCAGACTAGCTTGTACCTATCACCAAGTTTACCGAGACTGTTGTAGATGTTGTTAGCGCGCCCAGACAATCTTTTTAGTCTTATAATATAACTAAAGATGTATGAGGACTTCATGCTGACAGAAGCTATAAAAAGCCGATACTTATCTGTGACGCTCACCAGTCATAGTTTAAGAATCATATGATAGGTATCTGGGTACTTACCTTATTTTTTAGTTTGTGCTCTATGTAATTTATATTTTTTAAATTTAATCATATTTATCTTCTGACGTAAAGTCAATTGACACTTGTCTATATATCCCGACATTTTGGCTTCAAATACCACCATAAAAGAAAAAAAGAACATATATTATCTGTCCACTCAATTCTCAATAGCAGCTCGGAGTATGCAGTGTTACATTTTTGTCTCTGACTGTAAGAGTTAGGGAATAGAGAGTGCACTTAAGTACGCCCACAGTTGTAAATTATAATACGCCCTGAAGATGACTATAGTCTTTGATAGTGGCCGCAGTTCCATCAGGGATATTTAGTTTTAATATAAAATAGGCAATACGATAAATGTTCACCACGGTCCACATACATTGGCACTGTAAAAAATATTAACCAAGGGATGGTTAATATTTCTTGCTAATGCGTCATCAATCTTGGGAACTAAGATGTTACGTCCATTGTGCCTAACGTAACATTGGCTGAGTCTCCCTTTAAACCGCAATACAACAAGTGCTTTTTGGCAGTGGAATATGTTATGTCGGTGACACCTACGCACGACGTGCACACATGTAATGGCCGGTACAACAGAATAGTAAATAATAGACTATATAATATAGAGTGAATAATAGACAATAGCTCCTAAATTCTTCACTGCTGCACAAAGGTGGTAATTATTCGATTTGTTAACACCATCAGTCAAACAAATCTTTTCTTTAATCTAGTAACTGCTCATTTTAAAGTTTAAAATGTTACTTTTTAGTTAAAATAGCTTTCAACTGAGTTGTTTCAGTTAGACAAGCATATCTAAATAAGGTGGTCAACAGAAACGTCAGCACGTAGGAAATTTTAATCCAAATAAGCCTTGTTTCCTGAGATAATTACCATGCAGTGTAGTCAAGCACTGAGTTGGAAGCGAGCCAAATACGAAGTCTCATTTTATATTACTAGCTAGATAACCGGGAACTTTTTATAGTGTTAATTGCTTGATACAATTAAATTTAAAAAAATAACGCATCGAGGATATTCGCTATAAGCTTTAACCTTGTCGATTTTCATAATAATGAATATTCAAATGTGAAGGACATGTTTGTATAAAGTGCATATCCTAAAGGTATCAGTCATACGTGATGTTGACAATATATTGCCATGTTGGGCCTAAGTCCATACAGTACATGGAAGTGATCATCCATCATACCGTAACACAGAAGTGGGGCTGATTGATGGTAGAAGAAGAGGGTATGGTCTGTGACGGACTTACTTATTTTGAATAAAATCTCAGATTTATAAACAAATGAGCGATCGCTATAATGCGGTATAAAATATAAAGATATAATTAAGAAAGCGATAGATATAAGAAAAGGTAATCTTCTTGATTACAAGAACTTTTTTACGGGCAAGTTTTGAATTATTGATGTAGGATTTGAGATGGAATATTTAAAAACTAAGATTGGATGGCGGTACTATTCATGTATAGATATATAATGTCAATAGTAAAAAAGAACCCGAGAGTTTTATTTATATTTCATATTTCGCATCGTACATCTCAATCCAATTTATTTCCAAACAGCATATACTGAAATTTCAAATGGAGATAAAATATCAGGAAATGATAGAAAATTGCCCTATTGTTCGACCGGTAATCGTTATATCTGCTGCAGACAGTGATAGTTTCCTTTAAGCGTGCCAATTCTGAAACTTATGTGGACCTGCTTCAGTCTGAGGTCAGGAAGCAATCCTTCGATACTGTTTTCCGATAATCTGATCTGAACAAATTGTCTGATGGTTTTTCCATACTGGAATGGCTTGGCACGTAATTATATTATTGACATGGAAGAAATGCATTTATATTTATATTCGCATTCATTATTTAAATTTATTTAAATGTATATTACATAAACACCACTAAATATTTATCAACGATATAATTGAGTAAGGAATTAATTAATAACCGACTAATGTTCAAATTATTATATATTTTTTTAACTTTTCCTATTTTCATTTTGCGCGCTCTTTACTCTGCTTACTGTAAAATCGCTTTGAAGTGTTTTAAAGTATAAAGCTTCTCTTGAAAACAAGTATTACAGCATATAAGGAAGCTTAATCGTGTCAGGTAATAAGTTAAAAGGCAAAAATAAGATAAGGTAGTTATAATAGCTTACCGTATGAGTGACGGTTAGTTGGTCTTAATAATTACAGGAACATGAAAGCTTGCACACAATGTGGTTCGCCTCAGGCCCAAGATGAATATTCAAATATCCTTAACCGGCTTCAAAATCACGATAAGAAGCTAAATGTTCTTAATTAAATTATAACTAGCATACAATTTATATTGGAATAGATACTCGAAAGCGAATCGGAAGTATATCATGTGAAGTTTTCACAGTTCGATTGTTAAGTCTAGAAATATTTGGTCTATATGTTTTCTAAACAATTGAGACGCATTTTATTGGTTTCTTTATTTTCGAAGAATTGCTCACTGATGTTTCCGGGTGCTCGATATATAGCCCATTTTGTATTTTGTTTTTGACTGAACTATTAAGCGACAACTGTATATTTTGTTTATTTTTGCCTTGTTACACATACACTTAACTTGTTACACATAATGTAGAGGTGTAATTTTGTTATTTTTGTATCCATCGACCAATTGTTGTAACATAGTTGAGATATCGACATCGACATCGACAACAGTAAACAGCTGCGTGTAATCGCTAAGCAAATAATTATTCTATAATAAGTATAAGTCGATAATCGGGAGTGAACTTTTGAAAAATTAATAAAGTTTGTGTTAATGTCAATAATACAGTGTTAAATTATACCTAAATTTGACTTTATATAAATAAAAACAGCAAATATAAAATGTATTCGTTAAATTGCAATAGAAGTGTGCAGTGTTTGAAGTGAACGCGTAAGCGACGTATATATATATCCCGGCGCTTATGACCTTTTGGTCTCTAGCTTGACTGCAAGTCGCTATCGGTCTGTTAAGTAAAGTTAGTTACTTTTAGCTTCGTCTACCTACATTATTGTGATTATAAATAATATACAAACAGAATGGATTGTAAGCATTGCTCGGAAACTGTAAGACTTGAAGAAACAATTAAATACAGCTTGTCAAAGTATGTTTCATTACTCATGTGTTGGTATAAATGAAAATGATTTTAAAAAGATTCTGCCTATGAATAAAGCGAGATGGAAATGTCCAGCTTGTAAAATATCTAAGAAATCCAATACTGTAAGTCCAAAATTAAATACAATCTCCGAGAAAGTAAACACAAATCAAGCCCAAATCATAGATGTAAAATCGTTGATTGCTCATTTTGATGACCGTTTCAATAGTTTGCATTCCACATTGGAGTCATTCAAGTCCTTCATTACCGACGAATTTAAAAAGCTTTCAAAATCTGTTAATTTTTGGTCTACAAAAATGAAATCGATCGAGTCCTCCATTACTTCTGTTATTGATCGTACGAATGATCTTGATAAGGAGGTGACTAAAATAGACAATTTTGGAACAGAACTCGACGAGTTGAAGCATAAATTTAAGGAATAAGGAATTTAAGAGTACTAACAGAAATGAACAGTGGGTGTGTCGCTCTAATATTCAAATAAATGGGATTCCACAAAAGAAGGGTGAAAACTTAGTCCATATTATTAAGACCCATGCTGAAAAAAGCGGTTACTCCATAAACTTTAGTACCGATGTTGATTTTGTAACAAGGGTTGCGGTAAGGAATGATTGGTCTGAAAATAAATCGCGCCCTATTATTTTAAAAATGCAAGCACGTTACAAAAAGGATGATTTTCTTTCATAGTTAAGAAATTAAAGAATCTGAAGGCGAGTGACATTGGATTTTCAGGTATGAATAATCCTATTTACATAAATGACCACCTGTCCACTTACAACAAGGCTCTTCTGAATGAAGCACGACGTAAATGCAAAGAGAAAGGTTACCTATTCTGCTGGGTTCGAAATTGCACTGTTATGGTTCGCAAGACCAACAACTCACCAGTTATTCATATTACTTCCAAGGAGTGTTTAAACAAAATTTTATAAGCGTTATCAATTTGTTGGTTTATTATATTAAAGTATGTTACTTTGTTGAGTTTTTTAAGAAGTTTATATGTTGTTACATATTTTTACTTGCACTTGTAATTATTTTAATTATATTTTTTAAGAAGATTAGGCTGATAAGGTATTGTTTTATGGATTCACAGGTATGTTTTATTTCTTATTTAGCATCTAAGTACACTGAAAAGATAAATCTCTTTAATATTATTACTCACAATAATTATAATCTAAAATAGATATTATTATGAACTTAAATATATATTATCAAAATGTTAGAGGCTTGCCCACTAAAACTGTACAGTTCTATTCTAATTTGTTAAATTCTAATTATGACGTAATTTGCTTAAGTGAGACCTGGTTACTTCCTAATATCTTTGATGAAGAACTCTTCGATTCACGCTATAACGTGTATCGAAATGATCGTGACTATGCACTTCTAGGGGGTAAATAAGGGTGGTGGTACACTTATAGCGGTACGTCGTGGCCTCTGTATCGATATGCAATACTCGAGGACACCACTCTCTCTTCCAGGTGCTGATGTAACTTTTGTTAGTATAGTAGTCGGACAGGGTTCAAGTAAACGTAAATTAGCTTTTCTGTTGTTATTTCCCTCAAAATCAACATCAGTGCGAGGCTGAAGCCATGTTTTTAAATTCTTGTCAGATTTAAATTTAAATAACCCTTTTGATAAATATATTGTTGTAGGAGATTTCAACATAGGATATATATTGTATGGTCACACAACTCTGATAATACACTTGATATCCAAAACCCGTCCGAAAATAATTTAATTATGCAACTATTTGCTATTATAATGGGATTTTTAATGATAATAATAGACTATTAGATCTCATTCTGTCTAACTGTAGTTGTTCGGTCGATAGAGCTACACCATTATCTTGGCCTGAAGAGGCTCATCATCCAACTTTTTCTGTGTTAAAGGATGTTATGTTGATTGAATCTAATTTACGTTATGCACCTCGTATTGTTCGTCGCTTTCATGTTGCTGACTACAACGAAATTAACAATGAGTTAAATAATATTGATTGGGTGGAACAATTTGAAACATGTGATATAATTAACGCAGTAGATAAGTTTTATTTAATAGTCAATAAAGTTGTGGATCGATTTATACCAGCTAAAACAGTATACGATATCAATCAATATCCTGTGTGGTTTAATAACAATCTGATTAAATTGATTAAAAAGAAATTACAAGTACATAAACGATGGAAAATTTATGGTCGCAGTAGCGATTATGACAAATTTGCTGACCTTCGACACAGAACTAAATGGATGGAAGAAGGGTGTTATAATGTATTTATTGCTAGGGCTGAAGATAATATTTATCACAGTTCCCGAAAATTTTGGTCATTTATAAAATCAAAGAAAGGTAGTAATAACATACCTGACACCATGTTTCATGTTAACATCATATCTCCGTGACAGAACTCAAGCAGTTGCTGTCAAAGGACACATCTCTAGTTTCGTCCCCATAACATCTGGGGTTCCTCAGGGCTCTTACCTCGGTCCCCTGTTGTTTAACATTTTTATTAATGATATACTGAATAATTTTCAAAATCCTAACATACTTCTATATGCTGATGATACAAAACTATTTAAAATCATAAAAAATGGGATGACTGCTCAAATTTACAAAATGATTTGGATATTTTAGTGCAATATTGTTCTTCTAACGGCCTACATCTTAATTTTGATAAGTGCTATATATATAATAACATTTTCTAGGAAAAAAAATCCGATTTTATTTGATTACACAATTTTCAACCATTCAGTTAAGAGGGTAACCGAGGTTAGAGACCTAGGAGTGCTTTTGGATTCTACTTTATTGTTTGACAGGCATGTGAATAAAATTATCGCAAAAGCTTTCAGCATGTTGGGTTTCATATTTCGCCAGGGAAGAGACTTTAAAAATATCAACACATATAACCTCTTGTATAATGCGTATGTCAGATCTAATTTGGAATTCGCCTCAACTGTTTGGAATCCACAATACTTAAAGTATATTATGGCTATCGAAAATGTACAGAACAAATTTATTAGAAGATTAACGCGTAAATTTGGGGCCAATTCTGTTAATAAGCTTAATATTTTGTCGCTTGAGAAACGCAGAGAATGCCATGATCAGGTTTTTCTTTATAAAATTATAAATAGCTATGTCGATTCAGTGTACTTAGTCAATAACATTTATATCAAGTGTCCACGTACCTTTGCCCGTTCAAAGCATACCTTTTATGTCCCGTTATGCAGAACAAACTATGCCAAAAATCGCTTTTTGGTAAGAGCATGTGACAATTATAATAAATGTTTCAGTAACGTAGATATCTTTAACGTAAATTTGTTTCAATTCTTAGAAGCCTTAAAAAACTCTATTTGTCATTAATATTCTTATTGTTTTTGTTTGTTTTTTTTTTGTTACACTTCATATTACTTTTAAAAAAAAAGTACTTTAATAACTTGTTCTTATTAGGTTCACTCCATGTTTTAATGTAACAGTGGGAACTTTGTTGGCTTATGTGACACTTATTTTGATATCGAATGTTTGTGTGTTATACTGTGCTGTATGTTTCCCTAATAAATAAATAAATAAAATAAACAGAACCAAGGTCAAACTTCCTCATCAAGAAGAGCCCTAAGTCCATATATTAATGGGCTACATTTTACTTTTAACTTTAGTTTAATAAGTTTTTTTAAGACAACATTTACTGTCTTACATTTATCGACATATAAGTCAGTAATGTTCAAAAATAATTTGATATTTGCAAGGATATAGAGATTTATTGCGTTTCAGCATTTTATCGAATATTTTTAAATATTTGTGATGATTTTTCAGGCAAAGATAAGCAAAATTTACTCAAAAAATAATAGGTAATTATGTCAATTAAGTCGCCGTCACCTATAAATTCATCAATTTATTTAATCTAAAAGAAAATAAACAAGTTATTATTATGTCTTTTATTTTGAAATTTTGGCATAGTCGCCAAAGAATTATTTTCTTATATTTGAATAGTTCCAAGTTCAGAGATAAATCAATTCAATTCAATTCGTAAGAGTTATGCGAGGCCAATCTTTTGTCAAAGACGTGAATTTGCTTTGACAATAGATTTTATTTTATTTTGGTATAAATCTCTTTATGCTTTGGAATAACTGAATGCACCAGTATTATTTTTGTTGCTCTCAACTTATTCAGATGTATGAGTTGCTGAGGATGTTTCGAGGGCACTTTTCCATTCGCTGAAGCGATGTATGCTAAGGTACAAAGGAGTGAATTTATTCCGAGAAATTGACTGTTATAAATTCGAACGATAAAGGAAGCCTTTTATAAATTTGGCTTTGGAATTAAATACAATTGCTCTACAATGCATTTTAATGTAACCAGCTATGTAATGTAATGATAGTAATCCGACTGCGAGATCCTTGGTTGTTTCTAGGTAGTGCTTGGCGGTAGAGCCATGTGACAACTTTTTTTTATAACATAGGTTGGTCACTAACGCCCATAGACATTGGCATTGTAAGCGATGTTAACCATCGCCTCACTGGTTCGCTCACCCTTTAAACCAGAACGCAACAACACAACGTTTTGCGGTAGAATATCTGATGAATGGGTGGTACCTACCCAGATGAGTTTGCACAAAGCTCTACCACCAAGAAAGCTTGTATAGGTAGGTTCAAGTCATCACTTATTCTAACGCCAAGCGGCAAAACTAAAACTTATTATTGTTGCGTTCCAGTTTGAACCACCATATCTTAGTTGCCAAGTTTGGTGACGCATGAACAATGTAAGGGTTCATATTTCTTATAGTACCAATGTCTATGGATGGTGGTGACCATTTACCATCAGCATTTGCAGGTATTTACCTATCTTAAATAACAAAAAATAAATGTATAAAAGATCGTTTACAGGTCAGATATAAAAAGGGATTGGAAATTCCAGCAACAGCTCTAACTTCGAAATTTGATAGTATTACACTAACATATCTCTAAAAGCAATTAGAGCCGCTGTCCATGCATCTGATTTCTCTCCTGTCGTGTCGTGGGATGCCGCCGCTTCGAACTATGGGATAGAGACTTCTCAAATGAATCTATA
The DNA here is from genome assembly GCA_905220585.2 of Nymphalis polychloros. Taxonomy (NCBI): domain Eukaryota; kingdom Metazoa; phylum Arthropoda; class Insecta; order Lepidoptera; family Nymphalidae; genus Nymphalis; species Nymphalis polychloros. Next base: position 15,058,775 of record HG992243.1, on the reverse strand, counting down.
CTTGCGTACTAGCTTGGGCCTAGTCGTAGGGAATGGCCGCTGGGGCCAGAATTTGTCTTGAAGTAAATAAAAATTTTAATGATAATTTTAGTCAAAATTAAAAAATATATTGATGTTATATATGTATATTATATAATTTTAGGCTACTTTTATCATTCCCCTATACAAGACAGTTTTATTTAAACGTAAATGATATTAATAAAAATATCTTAAGTTTAATATGGGTATTTATAAGAGCATCTAGAATTATTAAATAATTTCATTGCTTACAAATTTTTTTTATGTACATTTTCATAACTTCTTGTATTCAGAGCCATAAATAACCTTTCACATGGTTAGAATTTCTATTATTTAATTTTTAATTTAATAATTAATCTTCCATTCACCAGGGAAATTGAATAAGACGCCTGCGGGAACAAAATAGCAACTTAAATTAATGTGATATAACTATAAAAACAATTCAGGTATAAACAGCGATCTTACCTTGTTCCAAAATGCTGAATGACAAGGTTATTTATTTAATAGTGCGTATTAACGTCAGTGCGTTATTTCAATCGCAAACAATTCATCACATCGCTTATCGTAACGAGCTCTAGTTCACGCTGGCAAGATATATAGTGGAGCTGAGCGGCTTACCCTGACAAATGTACAATATCGTTCCGGATTAAGAATACAGGATTCAGAAAATGAATAGACGTCAAGTTTCATGTATAGATTGAGTGACTATTTCATGTTTTAACAAACGAAGAAAAAGTGCGGGCAAATCTTTACGTAAAGTAATTTGTTGAGTGTACTCAATAAATTTTGACAAACCTTATAATTTTATTCTTATCTCTTACAATGTAGCAGCCTGTGAATGTCCCACTGCTGGGCTAAGGCCTCTTCTCCTCTTTTTGAGGAGAAAGTTTGGAGCTTCCACCACGCTGCTCCAATGCGGGTTGGTGGTATACACATGTGATATAATTTGAGTGAAATTTGACACATGCAGGTTTCCTCACGATGCTTTCCTTCACTGTCAAGCACGTAATGAATCATAATCACAAATTAAGCACATGGAATTCAGTGGTGCTTACCCGGGCTTGAACCCACTCTCATCGATTAAGATTTACGCGTTCTTACCATTGGGCCATCTCGGCTTTTCTCTTACAATATTAGCAGATAATTATTATTGTTTAAATTTTGAAACTATAATTGAAACGACGTGAGGATTAGGACTCTTTGAGGCTTTGAACTTGTAAAGAGAAATGAAAATATAATATTAGCCACATATATTAAATTAAGTCTAACGTACGTATACAAATACAGAATAATAATTATTTAATGTTATGAATTATAAAGTGTTTTAAATTAATGATTACATAAATCTGACCTTCAATATAAAAATACGTTAAGAGTTAATGAACTCGCCGTGAACGTGATCTAACCAAAGCAATATTAAACAGACCAGTCTCGCCAGTTAGGTACACTTTTTAGAAACACTAAGGTAAGTTTTTCACCTGAATATAGCTGAAAAACTCTGCAGTGACACTTACGCGTGTATAGGGACAAAACCCTCCAATCACATTGTGTTTTGTTTCTTACCACCTCAAATCTGCTTCATTAAAATCTTCTACACTTATATTATAAAGGGAAAAGATTAGATTTTTTGTTTGTTTGTTTGTTACGATTTAACTAAAAAACTACTGGACCGATATTAAAAATTATTTCATCATAATAAAGCTACATCTTTACCGAGTAACATAGTCATATTATATTTAAAAATAGAGTTTCTCACCTAAAATGGAACAATGTAACCCAAGGTATCAAAATGTTGCCTATAAAAGTCATTATTTTGGGTGCGCTGCGAAAATTATTAACGATATATAAAATAATATTCTATATGTTAATAGTACTTACGATTGCGCATAAAATTACCTATTACAGTTAAGCTACAATAACAGTTTTTGTTTAAATTATTTAGTTCAAATACTGGTGGAATCTAATAGTGGTGATATTGGTATCATGTTATTAATCCTTATCCATTTACATGGTTTGATAATTAAGATTGATTATGTACGTGTAAATTCCACTTTAAATTATTCGGATCGGACTTTTAGTTTAGAAGTTATGACGGACGGTTCTCTAAGTAAGAAAATTGTCACGGTTTGAACAAACTGTAACTGTACTACGTTCAGTCTATTTAAGAAATACTTATTTACGTCAAATAATAGTTTTTAAATTTTCGCGGATGAAGTCGCGGGTGAATTGCTAGTATGTTATAATCAGCTTCATTAATTCTTAAAATCTGCTGTTTGACGTTAAACTAGCTGATGACGGAAGTGATATTTAATTTTATTTTATGACTGATCGTAAATCTCAAAACAAATAAAATCTAAATCTTATGTTTATATTATCTTTCAAATTTGTTTTACCAAATATTCTTAAAACTTCATGCGTTACCACTGTTAACATCTGTTATTAATATGTTATCATAAATATCATAGCGCTATCTCAGTTTAATTTTAAATGCAAGATCACTAGGTAAGTAATCAAATAAGTGTTTATTTTATAGCGTAAACTTAAGATATTTGTAATGTATACCGTGATCAATCAGCTTAAAACAACACAATATATATAAACGCCCGAATAGACAGCCCTCTACACTTAATGAGTTAATTGTTTGGTTTCGGTGCCGTTGACTGAGCATATTTTAAGCCTAATTAATGCTTCGGTATTTTTCTATGATATATTCAATATATAACATAATCTTATGTAAAGTGATTTATTTAGTTAATTTGTTGTTTATGTATATATATTTATTCTAGCGGCCCGGTAGATGTCGTCCCGCCAAACAGACATATTAGGTGTAATTTCATTTCATTGGGTTTCATCCAAATCAGTCCAGCCGTTAGGAGGAGTTAGGTGATAAACACACGTACGGAAGATTTATAAATTAATATTAAGATATAACATTTAATTTAGCCTACACAACTTGTCTATATGTGGTTTAAATTTTGATCTTGTCAATATTTTATGTTTATTGCACATTTAGGGCAACATAAACAATACATTGTTTTTTATGCCATATTATTTTGTGTGCCATTAACTAAAAATGTTTAAATAGTTAACAGTGTGTGTAGTTTTTGTCGTTATACTACAAAGTACGATACGTTTTGAAGTGATAACTTCTTATGGGAGGGTAAACCACTTCGTAACGTAACGCGTTACGGCGCCGTTTTTCAGACGCGGACTGCTTTACCTGAGAGTTACCAACCTAACGCCATCTAGCGTATACAGAAAGCACTTATAATAATTTAGCAACTCTCAAGTACTAATTTAAATTATATTTAATATATTGTTAGCATTTAAGTTTGCTTTTAAAGTTATAAGGAAGACGTACGATCAAGTCGAGCGATAGAGGCGAAGTGAAGTGATTCTGCAGTTTGCCGTGCTTTTTTATACACTCGAACATGTTGATTACTCTGGTGAGGAAGAGACCGCTAACAATATTATAATTGATAATAAATATAATCACTTCTGTCGAACGTCCCGAGACGCACACGTTTTTTTTTTTTTTTTATACAAACATGTTAGTATGTTTTATTATTTTTATATTACTTTAAGTTTTTAGTTTTTCAAATTTTTTCTTAACTTTATTTATTTAAGATAAGAAGCTTTTTGTTTTAGTTAATTTAGTAATTTGTAGTCATTAATTATAATGTTACTGTAATAGCTGTTACTTAGTTACATAAGATGGATGCTGTGGTTTCCTGTAACTGAGGGAGCACATAGATTTGTAACTAGCATAATTTATTGAAGCATGTCATATGTATTCCTTGTTGGAGATCCTAATAAAAAAATCACTAGCATGCATACAATATATACGAATATAATATAATATATAATACACAAACGCGAGGCATATATAAACTTATGTTGGAAATAAACTACTTTGTACTACATTTTAGTTCGAAACAAAATCTATTGAATCTAAAGAGTCTGAACGAAGTTGGTACTAAGGTCGATTACAAGACTTCTAAAGACTTCTCGAATTGTTGTAAATGTTCTTTAGTAACTAACCTAAAAGTATTTGAAACGAAATAACAATAGTTTGAGGATCTGTTAAAATATCGTATAAACTTTTAGAGCTCTGAAGCGTTATCTATTAGTACACACAGGTAAGATGTATAATGTAAGCATCTTGAGCTGCAGGAAATATATTGCTGGTGCTAAGCAGCTTTCACTTTATTACTCACCTGTGAAATGTTGAAAACCGACTCATGATTATATACTATTTTGATGTGTGTATTCTTCAAATGTTATCATTATTATGATCAATGGTCGCATATCACTTTCTAATATTCACGACTACTGCGGTGAATTTTGAGTTTTTTCTTACAGAATAACGTTACTGCTCTATTTTTAATCTGTAACGAATAACGGTGTTTTATTTATTTAATTATTTATTATATTAAAAGTCTTAATAACTAAACTTATATAGTGACATGAAAAATAATAAGTAAAGTGAAGTAACAGTCTCTTCACCATTTGAGGAGGATTGGAGCTAATTCCACCCCCCTGCTCTAATGCGGATTACTGAAATCTATATTATACCACCCAACTTGTGTTGCGAACCCTATTTTAATTTATTCGCTAACGTATTGAAATATAAAAAATTCTAAAATTTCAAAATGATTAAAATTTCACTAGAGGAAACTTGCAAGCATCCAAGTAAAAAAATAATCGGGGTACGATGAAATATTTAAATCGCATAACATCGTTAGCAATTTACGTAATATCCCTAGCCTTCGTGTTTGTTACTGATGATATTATTTATTAATTTTATAACACAAAGATAAATAGCACAAATTTCAACATGTCAATAACTACCGGAAATTCGTAAAGTCAGAAGGAGAGCAAAGAAATTAGCATATTCTGCCAATGATTCAAATGCGGGATCATCTATCTGCCGGTGCCATTGTCACGATTTCGGAAACTTCTTTGTTCGGATCCTGTTAAGAGTTTGGGGTGAAAGCACGTGATGGTACGTACGTGAGGTTGTTTTTAGATATAACTGACTTTACTTTCTTTTCTGTGATATAAAAATATAAAATTACAAATAGAGATAACATCAATTAAATTGATGTTTGTCTATACGAAATAAAACTGAAAGTATAATTTGGATTTGATATTTCCCTTCAACACCGAGCACAAGCTGAATTATAAGCTCATGAAAATTGTGGCGTCTGCCTTTATTTGAACCCACAATCGTTGGTTAAGATTCACACTTTCTCACCATCTCGTTCTTATTTATATTTATACATGAACCAACAGTGCATAGTTCTTGATTCATTTATAATATAATATCCTGTTGAATTAAATCGCATGGAACATACTATTTCTCAAACTTCTTTAGAATACAATATAATAAAAAGATTTTGATAATGTGTTCTAAACAAATGTTTGTATTATATAACTAACTAGTGGTACAGCTCGGCTTCACCCTCTTATAATTAATAAAAATATAATAAATTATTTTATTATTTCACAAGAATATTGTGAAATAATAAATATATTTAAAAAGTCACTTAACCCAATCTAAAAACCTACCAAGGATAGGATTATCATTCATCATCATCGCCATAGCATTAATATTTTTATAGAAATATTATTTTTCTGTACATGCTCCATAACTCACGGACTATACAAAAAAAACCTTTCACACCAAATAGAAATAATAGATAAGCTAAATTTCGAAAGATTTCTTGCTAACATTCGTGGTTGATTTATGACTCCAACGTCGACGCGTGGACGTGTTTCAAGCCTGTCTATGGACATTCAGTTACTCGGAAAAAAAATCGGAATTTTATTTACAATCGCTTGTCTGCTATACACATAATCAATCCTTAAAATATTTTGAATGTAAACTATTTTAATGTCTACATTGAAAAGTGTTAACATAATCGAAATTGTATGCAATATCTATAAACGTTACGTTTCATGAAACGTTTTTCACGCAATTGGTAATTAAAGGTTTTACTTTTGTTACGTGTTCGGAGTCTATGATGATTATTTTTATGTATTCATTCTCTTCAATGTATAAAATACAATTTTTAATTTCAATAGATAATCAAAAATGTCAAAATTTTTAATGTCATGCATACATCATCATCCTTTTGTCGTCCTTTGCTGGACATAAGCCTCTCCAATGACACGCCACTGAGCTCGAGCTTCAGCTCTCAATCTCCAAATTGTAATTTCAAAATAAGATAAATCATGTGACACCTTGTGTAAACTTTAAAGTAATTATCTTAACGAAGGCTTCCTTCAATTAATAATATAATATCTTCCGTGTTCTTAATTGTCTAGGATAGATTACATAAAGTTATTCAGTAATTAAAGCAATATATATAATAATAAACGCGAAACCTAATACTGCGGATAGATTGAGTGATTAAGTAATTAGGCTCGTCAATACTCAACAGTTCAGCTACCTCTTATATGTATATATTGCCTCGTTGGTCTAGTGGCTAGATATAAGGCCGCTGACCCGGTGGTCCTGAGTTCAATTCCCAGTTTTGCTCGGTGGTAGAGCTTTGTGCAAGCTCGTCTGGGTAGTTACCACCCGCTCATCAGATATTCTACCGCAAAACAGCAGTACTTTGTATTGTTGTGTTCCGGTTTGAAGGGTGAGTGAGCCAGTGTAATTACAGGCACAAGGGACATAACATCTTAGTTCCCAAGGTTGGTGGCGCATTGGCAATGTAAGTGATGGTTAACATTTCTTACAATGCCATTGTCTATGGGCGTTGGTGACCACTTACCATCAGGTGGCCCATATGCTCGTCCGCCAACCTATACAATAAAAAAAAAAAAAAAAAGTTATTGGGATTTTCTGTCAGAAAATTCTCAGTAGCAGCCCGGAGTTTGGAAGGTGAAAGTGTGTACACTCTCGTGCCTCGGAAAGAACGTTAAGCCGTTGGTCCTGCGCCTGAACTCTTTCCGGTCGTGTCGGATTGCCGTCCCATCGGATTATGAGAGCTAGGGAAGAGAGAGTGCACCTGTGTTTGCGCACACACTTGTGCACTATAATATCTCTTGCGCAGTTGGCTAATCTCTCTTGAGATTGCCCGCCATGGCCGAAATCGGTCTGGAGGATGCTACGTTACATTTATTTATTTAAACTATGTAAGACCATTTTGGAACACACACACAGATTATAATCTAGATGAATCTATAAAACTATCTATCTGCTTCGTTTATCGGTTATGGTGTTTAAGATTAACAATTAAAACGATAGGTTAATTGCGATAATATTAAATATTTGGGTTTATATGCAAATCATAGCTTATTCTTATTCAGAGTACAATTTAGAATTAACTATTGTAATAGCTAATCAAATATATAGAATACGTTGATTACATATTAAAACACAGGTAACTATCAAGTTTCAAAATTATAAATAAATTTTCATAATTTTATCCGATTCAAGCAAATATTCTCACGATTTTTTGCTTCACCGTGGAGCACGAGATACACAATACATAAATTATTAGCACATGACAATTCTAACAACTGTGCGATCACGACTCAAAATCAGCATTACATGATGTTAACGATCGTCTCAATAGTATCTCAATAAAATCATGGTTCCGTTACGCAGATTGTTTCAGAAAATGTCATGAAAAATACGCTAGGAGCGAAGTGATTAAGTCAATCCCATTATCGGGGAGAAATCCCTGAATCATCAGTGCCCGAAGGGTCATCTTTGGTTTGGTCCAAGTTTGGAAATAACGTTTTAAAATATATATATATATATTTATTTATATCCGATTAATCTCAACCATTTAATATTAGTAAAATATTTGTGTTAGTTTAATTAAGTTTGTTTAATTTTTAGTGTAGTAGGTAAAATAGTATGTCATAACATAATTCTATGTAATTACTAAAATGTATATTTACTTGATCTTTACAATATGTGACCACTATGTTTGTTGTTAAAAAGGCATCCCTAAGCCGATGGGTGAAGTATTAACCGTAAACCATTTCGATTATAAGTTCCAATTAAGACACCCAAAAAACAAAACAGTAGTCATAATGTATTGTTTTTTTTATAGCATAGGTAGGCGGACGAGCGTATGGGCCACCGGATGGTAAGTGGTCACCAACGCCCATATACATCATCGTAAGAGATGGTAACCATCGCTTACATCGACAATGCGCCACCATCCTTGGGAACTAAGCTGTTATGTCCCTTGTAATTGTAATTACACTGGCTCACTCACCCTTCAAACCGGAACACAACAATACGAAGTACTGCTGTTTTGCGGTAGAATATCTGATGAGTGGGTGGTACCTACCCAGACGAGCTTGCACAAAGCTGTACCACCAAGTAAGTAAGTATTACAATTTAAAAGCGCGAGGAAAATACTATGATAGAGTAATAAAAATATTACGACTTTTTTATACAAAGTTGTTCGTTCAACATTTGAACTACTTTCAGAGCTAACGGAGTTAGAGAGACCGTACGTCAACGTATGTGTAAGTATTTTAAAAAGCAACTACTGCTATAAAAGTTAAAGAAATAAGTGTATATTTTTATATGAATTTACAAACAAGTCCATTCGTAGAACTATTTTAGCAATAAACACATTTTACAACATTCTTCCTAAGCCTAGTTGCCTAGTGTGCCTAGTGCATTTTTTTGTTGACAAACAGTTAGCATGGTTGAAACTAAGATGGATCAAAATATCAAAAGTTCCACTTTTGATTCGAATGCTTTACTTTTGTCGGCTTGATTATATTATGAAAAATTATTACTTTCGCATGTAAGTAAGGATGTATCCTGTATTCATTCTTGAGCATTATAATTAAAAATTGCATTTTTTTTTCTACAAAATCTTATAACTTAAGCAGTGTCAAGCACCCTCGCGCAGCCAAGATGAAATTTTCTTTGCTATTTGCATTTTCGCTTTATAATGATATGCCCAAAACTTTGCTTTATAAAGATACCGTTGTGAGGGAAACCATTAGTGTGGCTGAGTGTGAGTATTAAGTGTGTTTTTTTAATGACATTGAATATATATTTTTCAAAGTTTCAATCCTAAACAAAAGGTTGAACTCTTATATAATTGGAGTTTTGATGTTAAAAGAATGCTTGGAGCACTAAAATGCTTTAATGGTGATTGCCACACCTTTTATTTTCATGTGATATTTGTTCTACATACATTATGCTTTATATTTAACAAAACACAAAGAAAATGTTAGGTCGGAATATAGTATTTAGATTTCCATAATTTTACAATTACCTAAACAGCCCTTATTGCAATCAAAATTAATTATTCATAAAGAACATAGCAGGACAAAAAAACAACAAAAGAAAATTGAGAGAAATCAAATAAATTATACAGATTTGCAGATCATTTAATAGCGCAGTATTAGAATTAATATGGTATCATTTTAGCGTGAAAACGTGATAAGCGAATATACGACGGCCTTTCTTTTTTCGACATCTTCTTTACTTGTGAGAAAAAAAAAACAATTTGACAAAAAGTTGAATAATATAATCACGAATATTTTTTCTCCCGACACGGGATTCAAGCTTGGGGCTTAAGAATCTAAGCCGTCCAAGCCAGACTAACACGGTTGTCAAACAGTGGCACCAATCACATCCATCGTTAATTACATTATTTATAAATTATAATATTTATACATTTAGTACGATAAGCGAACGTGGTACCTTAGTCTGAAGTTGTCATTACTCGATAAGTTAGTGAGACTAAATTCAGACATTTGAATATTAATGTTGCCTTCAACCTTTATATAGTTTATTAAAATTAATGATAGTTGAGTGTTTGTTTATATTACGCGAGGATATTTTTATATAATTGTATTTTATTAATAGACCTACGTTCATTGGTGGAAAAGAGTAACTATTGAATTTCTAGCCAGTGGCGTTTAAAATAACCTACTCGAATAAGTATATTTTGATTTGATGAACAAAAGTAAATAAATACTGAATGTTCATTGGTCAACTAATACGTCATCTGCCGCCATTGACCAATGACTAATCAGATTGAAGATCAAATTAGTTAATCTGATTTTGATCAGCGTGTCAGAAACTGAAGATCACATACATGAAGCTATAACGACGCAATACTGGCTGGATTCGGAATTCGAATATATAAAAAATAATAGCCTTACTTATAAACGTTTCTTGGCTGATGTTTACTTAATAATAATAATCTTTAATTGTCACAAACATGGGTGTAGATAATAATTATGGTCGTATTACTAATATATATAATAAGTCCCTGCATGGTTTGGATGGGCACATGGCATACAAATATTACTGATCAATTACAATTACAATTCATTATAATTTATATATTATGAATCCTAATACTTTTGTCATTAAATAAAATATGTCAACTAATTAATTGTATAATAAGAAAAAATGTTAATTAAAATACAATAATGGCAATTGATTAATATAAAATTAGTTTAATTGAAATGTGTATTCATAATCACCATGTACATCCCGACATCCACACAACAAAAACTCCAAGTTTCGCTGCACCAAATAATGCTAAAATTTAATCTTATAGAAATCATTAATGTCGTAAATACACTCATCCAATATTTTTTCAAACAGTGTTTTTTTAAACTTTGACCTCAATGATTTTATGTGGTCCGATAATTGATTGCATACTTTTAATGGCATGCAATAAACATTCTTTTAAAATAGGTCTAAGCGTTGGAATGATATTTCGATTTTTGCACTCTGACGCCGGCTTAAATTGCATTAATGGAAACATTGCGAGGCTTTCTTAACATATTTACACATTACAAAGATATATATATAATGCTGGTAACAGCAATAACTTTCTCTTCTTAAATAGCGGCCTGCAACCTTCCAAATATGTCGCACCGCAGAGAGCTCTCGAGCCCGATGGCCTCCCTAGAGCTAACCCATAGGATTAGTCCATAGCGTATAACCGAGGAAACAAAACCATGACTTGCCATATTAGCTGAATTATCAGAAACAGTTTATGGAAATCTACTTAGAACATATGGGAATATATCTAACTTTGGACAAATTTTACTAACATGTTCTTTCCAATTACAATGTTGGTCAATTATTATTCCAAGAAATGTTTCTGTTTCTGTTTCATATACCATGGAATTATGTTTTGAATAATTGTTTATATCTGTGGTATTATTATGACCCTTGAAGTGTCTATTTTAGATTCACCGTAAGGTTAAATTTAAACATGATTTCACTCTTTCTGTCATAACTGATTTGACATTGGAATGAAGAAGACACAGCATTGTATAACACCGTGAATAATCAATATAATCTTTACTTAGCTTAATATTATTCTCTTCCGTTCTTGTATAAAAGCTCAAAGTGCTCTCTTTTAAAGGAAACTACCACAGTTAAATAGTAAGGTGAGGCTTTATAGTACGGTGAGAAATGGTTCAACGATTCCGATACTTTAAAAGCGCAGTTACATAAAGAACATTCGTAAGATGTTAGCTTGAATATATTTTTAAATGTATTCGCAGTTGTTAAATATTGTTAATTCTTAAAGAACTTTAATAAAATCTTGAAGAATATTTAAATATGGTTGGTTGTTTTAAACACAATAATGAAATCACAGACAACACATATTCTTCGCGAAACAGCAATATTATTATTGTGTACAAGGGATGTAACATCTTAGTAGCCAAGATTTTTTTTTTATTGTATAGGTACGCGGACGAGCGTAGGGGCCACCTGATGCGGTCACCAACGCCCATAGACAATGGCATTGTAAGAAATGTTAACCATCGCTTATATTGCCAATGCGCCACCAACCTTGGGAACTAAGATGTTATGTCCCTTGTGCCTGTAATTCCACTGACTCACTTACCCTTCAAACCGGAATACAACAATATAAAGTACTGCTGTTTTGCGGTAGAATATCTGATGAGTGGGTGGTACCTACCCCGACGAGCTTGTACAAAGCTCTACCACCGAGTATGATTGATAAAGATTGATGGCGTCAGAGATGGTTATAAGGGGTTTTCCAATAGGGACGCTTGAACTTTGACAGCTGATTGCGGCCATGTTGTTTGAGTGACAGCTGTCAAATGCAGTGTGTTATATTCAATTATTCCGTCCTCCCAAACCACCATGGTAGGTTACAGTGTCGAGCAGCACGTGCAAATCATAAAATTGTTTTATGAAAATGGGTCTTCAGTTCGAGCAACGTTCCGCGCACTTCGCCCGTTTTACGGTCGCGATGATCGTCCTGCCGAGTCGACTATCCGTCGATTGGTGGACAAATTCGAGTCAACCGGGTCAGTTAACAATCAGCCGGTTCCCGTGCGTCAACGTAACGCGAGATCTGCCGAGAATATCGCCGCTGTGCGCGACAGTGTCCTCGAAAACCCGCGGCAGTCAATTCCGCGTCGCGCACAGGAACTCGGCCTTTCGCAGACGACAACTTGGCGAATTTTGCGTTGTGACTTGAGCCTGCACCCGTACAAGATCCAGCTGACCCAAGAGCTCAAGGTTAATGACCATAGACAGCGCCGTGTGTTCGCTGACTGGGCATTAGAGCAGTTGGAAGTTGACGCCGATTTTGGCAAAAAAATCATCTTCAGCGACGAGGCGCATTTTTGGATGAATGGCTATGTCAACAAGCAAAATTGCCGTATTTGGAAAGAGACCAATCCACACGAGGTTCACCAAGTGGCAATGCACCCGCAGAAAGTGACTGTTTGGTGCGGATTTTGGGCCGGAGGCGTGATTGGTCCGTATTTTTTCGAAAACGATAATGGTGTGGCCGTCACCGTCAATGGTGAGCGATACCGGTCGATGATAACCAACTTCTTTTGGCCTGAAATCGAGAATATGGATCTGGACAACATGTGGTTTCAACAGGACGGCGCTACGTGCCACACAGCACACGCTACGATGGAAGTTCTGCACGAGCAATTTCTGGACATGGTCATCTCGCGCGGAGGCGACGTGAACTGGCCACCGAGATCGTGCGATTTGACCCCGCTGGACTTTTTCTTGTGGGGTTTTCTTAAGTCGCAGGTCTATGCCAACAAGCCGCAAACCACCGATGCCCTCAAAGTCAACATACGCCACGCCATCGATCAAATACAGCCCGATTTGTGCGCCAGAGTCATCGAAAATTGGACCTTTCGTGTGCGCGCCACCAACCAAAGCCGTGGCGGTCATTTGAATGATGTTATATTCCATACATAATGGGGTCGATAGACCTTCCAAATAAAAAAAAAAATTCGCAAATATCTCTCCTACATGTATTTTTTTTTGCATTTCAAAGATCAAGCGCCCTTAATGGAAAACCCTATATATTCCTTACAAAAAAAAAAAAACAAAATTAAATATTTTTCTCAAAATATATATTTAAGTTAAATAATTCCACTTCCACCGTTTCTTCGTTGTGAAATTTAATTACGTAAGTTTAATTCGGAAACAGTCAAGTTTCATATTTCAGACTTAAGGTCGTTCAGAGTATAATTCTCCTTAACTTTCCAACATAAATGTGCACTGTTCCGAGATTATGTCGACTTAAAGTGTATTATCAGCCTTAATAATTAGCTTTAGCAGGTAATAAAATGCACTTACGTGCGCGCCGGTTCTGATGTTGACATTTCCTTTGTCTTTCCACTGAAATTACATTTATTTCTATTTTTCTTTACTAAAAATATGGCATGATTATGTTTGCTTTAGCCATATGATGACGAAATCTTGCTGTAATTTACTAGCATCCTTCAATTAGTTTTATTTATAGGAACTTTTAAGAGCGTACCTGACACAGAGACAGCCATAATTATTGACCATGAGTTAAAATAACTAGTGATTGTTACATTATTATTATTATTGTTGGTGGTGAAAATGTTATTAAGGGAACGAAGGGAAGAAATAGTAAAAAAATTAAATAAATATAGGAGCAACATTAAAAAATTAAAAATAATCTCTGTGATGAATCGGTGGTAGAGTATTGTGCAAGCTCGTCGTATTCTACCGCAAAGCAGCAGTACTTTGTATTGTTGTGTTCCGGGTGTGTCCGGAAGGGTAAGTGAGCCAGTGTAATTATAGGCACAAGGGACATAACATCTGAGTTCTCAAGGTTGCGCATTGGCAATGTAAGCAATGCTTAACATTTCTTACAATGCCATTGTTTATGGGCGATGGTGACCACTTACCATCAGGTGGTCCACATGCTCGTCCGCCTACCTATGTACTAAAAAAGAAACAAGTAAATTGACATTATAAAGAAGACGGTGATAACTGAAAACATACGGTACAGGCTGATCAGAATTGTGCAAATTATGGGGTCGATTTACAGTGAAATATAAATGTTGATGAATAAATTAAACGATTTTCAAGGCACTTAATACGATTCAACTTTTTCTTTGTGATTAACGTGCGTATATATAACCTTACTTTTAGGTCATAATTATGATTTATTATCGTAGTAAATAAAAGTGTCAAATAAAATAAATAACAAGTTAACAAGAAATATACTTCATTTTATGATTTTTGTTATGTTTTCAAAATATGCTACCTCATACACTTCGTGCCTCGTTTCCTTTAATAACAGGCTATAAACCAACATAAATCTCGTTACTGTATAAGACTTCACCTTGATACCAAGCTTCCATGGAATGTGGCGGTTCTCCTTTATTTTATGAACAGCAGGCTGTCGTACTATCTTAAATCATCACGTTATTGAGAACAATGAGAAGGTCAGAATTTAACGGCAATATTGAAAATCAAATGTAATGTAGATGGTAATGCGCAGTGAAAATTATTATTATCCTTAGATTAATATATTATATAGTTAGGATATTCTTTGATCCATGTAGCATTGTTAAATAAAGACGCGCGCTAATTTAAAACCGCCATTTTATTGGTGGACGAAGGTAAAGTAGTTAATTAAGTATTGGCGCGACTTGTGATTTGTTGAATGGCGACTTGTGATTTGTTGGGTGGGTGTTGAGTTGTATTATTTAAATTCTGAAGAGTAATTGAGTGAGTAATTTACATCAATTTATATGATTTGCTGTTCTATTTAAAAAATAAATAAAAATAAAGTATTCTTTATTCCAGAACAAGGTTCCATATTTACATTATTTAATAATAATTATAATTAAAATTTTAATTACAATTGGAATAAAATTAAAATTAAATTGAATTAATTAATTGAAAAAAAATATTAAATTACATTAAAAATAAAAAATAAAATTAAAAATGAATAATTTACATGACACACTAATAACTTAAAAACTTACTCCATACATCACTCAACACACACCCTGCAGGTTTGCATGTATATGCGACCAGTGCCTGGTTATATATCCTACGTTGATTTGCACAGTTGCCTGTATGAGCTCGTTAAAAAAAGACCAATTGGTGGTTTTTATAAAATCAGTATAATTCTGGATGCTAAATATATATATTTATAATAATAATAATAATGGTCCTCCTGACGGCTACGGCAACTAATCTCAAAAGAGATTAGCCAACGGCGCAGGACATATTATAGTGCACAAGTGTGTGTGCAAATACACGTGCACTCTCTATTCCCTAATCCTCATAACCCGATGGGACGGCAATCCGACACGACCGGAAAGAGTTCAGACGCAGGACCAACGACTTTACGTGCTTTCCGAGGCACGGGAGTGTACACACTTTCAACTTCCAGACTCCGGGCTGCTACTGAGAATTTTCGACAGAAAATCTCAATAACATTTTATCGGCCCGGGATTTGAACCCAGGGCCATCGTGTCTGCGGCCTTACATGTAGCCACTAGACCAACGAGGCAATCAATATTTTTATATATGTATAAACGATAAAAAATATAACATACATAATTTCATATTATACATATGTAAATACGTATTTTATCATATATATTCTATAATTGCTTTTTAAATAAGATCCTAAGAAATTATATAAAATAATTGTATTTAATATTTTATCTCTACCAAGAGCAGCAGCTGCGTACACCTGCACAACGATAAACTTACTAATAAGCAAACTTGTATTGCACTTTGTAACAGAAAACATATTTTTATATGTGTATATTTTGTTGATGATTTTTTCTCTCTCTTTCGCTTAAAGACTTACATAAAAACTTACTGCTGCTATGAAATGAAAATATGTTAAATATATTGGGAATGATAATTCAATACTTCTGTTCACTTTGAGTTATTATCTTACAATAAATATGTAATAAAGAGCCGTGATAACCCATTGGTTGGAAGACGAGAACCTTAAACAATGATTCCAATTTCACATGCTCAATTTGGTTCTGGCGACTGGGCCAACTGATTAAAAATGGTAACCGCCCTTAGACATTGGTACTGTAAGCAATATTAAGCATTTCTTACAACGCAAGTGCATCACCAACATTTGGTATTAAGTTACGTCACACTGGCTCACCCACCCTAGAAACCAGAGTACAACATTTTTAAGTAGTACTTATTAGCGGTAGAATAATACCTACCAAATAGATTACCATTGGATTGTAACTAGTCACTTTCACATATCGTCATTGGCATGTTTAGAAATATCACCAACTCGTTTTCGTTAACTGCTTTGCCTGCATATATGGGGGGTCAGGTGTTAGGTATCTTGTATCTTTTTCTGTACCTCTGACAATGTGTATGCAAAATTTAATAATGATTGGTTGATGAGTTAAGACGTGAAATCGTAACAAACAAACTCACTTTCGAATTTATAATAATAGTTAAAATGACAAAGACATGGCAAACCAACCATTGGAAATAAAAAGTTTCATATTATCCGTTTGTTCTTATTGTTCCTATAACTAAGTAAATTTTTAAAATATTTTCTTTTAATGTGGAACACACGTACTTGTTAGTCTGCCCTTTGGGAAATTTCTTGCGACTAGGACACTTTTTCATTTATAAAACTTGAATATATTATGATTTAAATAATCTCATTCGTATCATTTCTTCTTTTTCTTTAAAAATCGTATTTGTCTCATTAAAATTTTATGAATCTTTTCTCCAACTTTCACTCGTTTAAACGTGTGATTTAAATATGGAAAATTTTAATAAATAAAAAGGAAAAATTAATGTAGGAAAAATGTTAATTAAAATTTATCAATATGCCAAATTAAGAAATTGACATAAAACACACGCACACGTCGACATCTTTCTAAAAACTACATATTTAATTTTTGGGATACCAAAATGTACAAATTGTACATTCAACCATTTGGCTACATGTATATGTGCTGCATTCCTGGTTTTTAGTAACATTCATGTTAATTTATTCAATGCGATTGATACGTGATGACTATTGAATCTGGTAGAGTTGTTAAAAAGCTATTTATTGAAATGAGGATTCAATACGACGCAATTATTTGCTTCGCAGTTATAAAATTACTTATTTCCTTCCTTCACAAATCTACGCGTGCTGGCTCTCGATGTCACCGACTAACTGTGACATCAATTCCATCGCGCACGAAGAAATTTGGCAACTCTTTTCTTTGTCGCACCTCTAAAACATGGAATTCGTTACCAGCACACGTGTTCCCCTCCTCTTATGACCCGGGTTCCTTAAAACGAGGCGTGAAGAGGCATCTTGCGGGCCGGCAAGGCGGGGGCGGCTAGTGCAAGTCATTCTTCCTGACTGTACTAGCCGTCGTCGCGTTTGAACTTTACTATCACTTACCATCAGGTGGAGTAGAGTCATTTGCCCTCCCGGGTAATATAAAAAAAAAAAAATTGTTATGTTATGTTTGCGATTATAGAGTCTTGATCAGATAAGAGAAACCCAATTTCTAAGCTTAATCGTATGAGTTTTGAATGTTGTTCGAGGATTATCCGAAGATCAATTTCAATGCTGCCAAATTTACTCAACTAGTTCAATTCGAACAGATTCCGCTCTAATATCAGTTTATTTTTACAAGTATTAAAATTAAGCAAATGTATAAAAAACATTTTAAATATTTATTTTGTTAAAGGGATGCTGGATGTATTAATTTAATTCTAAGTAGGTATTTGCAGCTCATTTGCGTAGATACCAAACACATAGTATTATTGGTTTCTGGAAATTCACAGTAATAAACAGTATTGTTGGTTTCTGGAAGTGTGAATGAGCCAGTGAGCAAGGGATGTAACATTAAGATGATTGATGATTGATGCAGTTGCGATGCAACGATTAGTTAATATTTATAGCGCCAATATCTACGGACGCTGGTGCACGCTACTACAGGTAGCTCATTAACCCGTCCACTTATCATATAAAAAAATTATGGACATATTCGATGATGTCATTTTTATTATATATTGTTGTCAATTATATTTGATGGAATCTATATTTCTAACTAGCATTACTATTCTGTAAAATTGACTTTGACGCAACATGGGACAAACATACGAGTCTAATATTTACCGGAGTTTTATAACTACTCGAAAATATAAATATATAAAGCGAAGCGAAGCAATATTTATGTATAAAAGTTTTGATTGCGAATTTCCGACATATATTAATAACAAAATAAACAGACAACCCGATAAATAACCAATTAATTGTAAAACCCATTAACGATTCATAAAATGTGAGTTATTATTGATATAAATTCGGCAAACGAGTTCACTATGAGACTTTAATTAAAATTAAACATAATAAATATGAATAATAACCTCAAAGTATTTCAGAATGAATGCGATAAAGCAACTCTAATAATTATATGTTGTCAGACAGCCAACGTTGGCTACAAAACATTGGCTGTCTAAGGATAAAGATGGAACGTAGATCAAATATGTCACTTGTATCTTAATAATTGTAATATAAATTATAGGAAAGCAGAAGTTTAAAGGCAATGTGATTGTTAAGACGACAAACGCACAGCTTAGAGACAAGTAACCTAAAAATCTGTAATAACTTTCCTTCTCGGTTTTAACATCGATGCAGACTAGTATACACAATAACTTATATTATACAATAACATTTGCTGTTATTCGTCATTGGTTGGTGGCAGCTTATGACGCATTAGGTGACCAATGAGCGTTCAGATTCAAGACAAATTAGTTAATCTGATATATGGCAACGTTTGCGGTGAACCAACGGTGGAAAGAAGATTTACACTTACAACAGAGCTATATAGAAAGACGCGAAGTTTTAAGACTTATTTAATTTGACCAATTTGCAGGTAACGTGTATAATCTTCAAACACATTACCCCCCTTCCAGTTCTCAGTCTTTCGCATCTAGTTCGCATTTAGATTGGACGAACTTCTTCAAATTATGAGTCTTCTGCTTCGCTGCATTAGCACAAACAATTTTACAATTCGTATTTAATATGTACCTACCATATAGTCTATATCAAAATATACAATGAACTGTTGGGGGAAGCATTTTTGAATCGTAATTTTACTAGATTATATATTTATTTTATTTACTTATTGAAATGGTCACACTGTCAAGTTATCATTAAACAGTTAAAATTAACAACTCATACAGATAATCTTACTAACTGATACGTCTTGACTTGTGTAAACAATTTGTATAGTTTTGTATTATGACTATACCAAACATGACTATCTCGTTGGTCTAGTGGCTAGATTTATATCTAGCCGCAGACCCGGTGGTCCTGGGTTCAATTCCCAGGTCGGTCCAATAAATAGTTATTGGGTTTTTCTGTCAGAAAAATCTCAGTAACACCCCGGAGTCTGGAAGTTGGAAGTGTGTACAATCCCGTGCCTCGGAAAGCACGTTAAGCCGTTGGTCCTGCGCCTGAACTCTTTCCGGTCGCGTCGGATTGCCGTCCCATCGGATTATGAGAGCTAGGAAATAGAAAGAGCACCTGTGTTTGCGCACACACTTGTGCACTATAATAAATATATATAATGTAAGCAAAATTCTATCTTAATATCTTCAGATTAAGACCATTTTCCTCATGACAAAATTAATAACGTTTAAAAACGTTATTGTTTTCAACAGTCTATGGAAAGGACATCTTGAAACTGTTAAAATACAATATTCGTTGAATTTCATGCAGAATAAATAATAAATTTAATTGTATTATATATTAATGTAAGAGTAATTAAAAAGTATTTGCTCTATTGAGTTGTTGCTTACTTATATATATAAAAGAGCACTTATGGTGCTTTACACTTTCTTCATGAATAAAGAGTATTTTGATTTTAAGTTTTAATCTCAGGTCGGTCACATAAAGGCCTTGGCTTTTCACTCAATCAACTCTTAGTTAGAACTGGAAGCTACGTAAAGCTTTAGTCCTTTGTACAGTTGTACACTATAACGTCTCATTCGCAATTGGCTAGTCTCGGGTGAGAACGGCCGTAATAAGCCACGTCGACATCGTAACATTCAAACATGTAATTGTTTTCAATTTTCTTAAAATTTCTTTAAAAAATTCAGAGAGATAAAATCCTACTAATTTCCTTTGTTCTCACTTCGATCGTCTAAATTTTATTATAAACAAAATTATCGAGACAAAAAATAATCCGCTGAGCTTCTTTCGCCGGTTCCTTTCAAATCTGTTATTTCTTTCTGATCCTTTGTTAGATATTTTATAACTATATTGAATAAAGATTTTGAGTATAAGTTACATAATAATGTTTATTATCACGAACTAAGCCTTCGATACACCTTCAACTAATAAAATCACAGTAACTTTTTTTTATACTGTAGGTAAGCGGACGAGCACCTTATGGTAAGTGGTCACCAACGCCCATAGACATGGGTCATGGGACATGGTGGCATTATATTTTTTTTAAAAAAAACATCGCCAATGCGCCACCAACCTTGGAAACTAAGATGTTATGTCCCTTGTGCCTGTAATTACACTGGCTCACTCACCCTTAAAACCGGAACACAACAATACCAAGTAGTGCTATTTTGCTGTAGAATATCTGATGAGTGGGTAGTACGAGCTTGCACAAAGCTCTACCATCGACTAAACTCAAACTATTTCCATTCGAAATCCCAATTTGTATTATTTCTATTCGAACATCATTTATCTTGAACTTTATCAGTTAAAGAACTTTTCTTTTGTGACACTTCAAACACTTTGTAAGAAAATATTTTTGGCAGTTTTTCCTTTGAGAATGTTTTTCTGTACGTTATTAAATTTAATTATTTTTGTGATAGTAATATTATTTAACAAAAAGCGGTTTTTATAAAGATAAAAAAAACGACGAGCCGGTTGGCGTGGTTGGTAGATACCTGCCTTTCGCGCCGCAGGTCGTGGGGTAACTTGATTCCTACTCAAGACAGACACATGTCTGTTTGTCCTGAGTCTGGGTGTAATTATCTATATAAGTATGTATTTACAAAAGAAAAGTAGTATATCAGTTGTCTGGTTTCCATAGTACAAGCTCTGCTTAGTTTGGGATCAGAAGACTGTGTGTGAATAATGTCCCAGGATATTATTATTATTATTATTACTATATTAACTTTTGTGGGGATTTTATGACAAGCGGTAGCATCCGATGACTTTGTTTGGCTTGTTGGGCTAGGCCGCAGGTCTTGGATTTATCTCCAAGATCAGATCAGTAACAAGTTACTATATATTTCCATCTAGATATTGTAATGTTATTTAATTGTGGCATGATGTTAATAAGGAACCAACATTAATATTTTTGTTTTGGTATTAAGAATTATAGTATTCATATGCATATAAAAATATAGGTTTGCATTCGACATCGTAGTGTCCAGACTTCTTCATTGACCAGCAATGTCCTTACAGAAAGTACTACTAAATGTTAATGTTTGTTGTATAATATGTTTGCTGAATACCTTATTACTTTCAATTTAATATTATATGATGATCTATATATGGAGTACATTAGTTCACGCGGGCGCTGTCGTGGGTCGTCTCAAATTGGAAACGGTGAGAACGGCGGGGGTCGGCCCGCGATGACGTAGCTACGCTGCGGCGATACGATGCTATTTCTTGACAGTAAAACGTATTTAAAAACGATTTTTTTAATTACTATTACTTAAAAGCACATTACATAATTAAAAATGAGCATATAAATAAACACAGCAAGAACGAAAAGATTCAGTTAATTTCCTATTCAGATGAATTTTCATAGAAATTTACTATCAGTGTAATTTTATTTATCGTTGAAAAGAAACTGCTGAAGTCATCATCTGGGTCTTTATTTTCACAGTTATTACTTAATAAACAACTTAGTTTCTAAATACATTTCGTAATTAGGGGCACTTCGAACGTGAAAAAATTTTTAAAAATAAGACAAAAAAAGATGTAAAAGAACAGTGGTAGGACTCGAGGTATGGGGGTGCTTGGGGCCTAGACAAGTGACTTTTACGTTATGAGTGCGAAACGTAACCAAGGTTACCAAGGTTACATGTCGAACGCGAATGTCAATCTCATACATTATTGATTATTATTTTCTTATCTATTCTACTAACGTGAAAGCCACTTCTCTACAGGCGCAGATATGTAAATAAGAGCACTTAGTTCGGGGTACCCGAACGATTACACATAAAATTCTAGGGCAAAGTCATGTAGGTTAGGTTATGTTAGGTTACTTTTAAAGCACAACGCACGAGTCGAGCGAGCGAAGCGAACGTGCTGCGGCTACTCTTATTTTATCTTTAGATAGTAAAAAATATAATCGTTTCAATCGATTAAACAATTTGTCAAAATTTTAGTAAAAATATATCACTTATAATTTCACTTATAATTTCTATTACTTCGATCAAATCTATTATGTATTTTTATACCAAATCTTCCCGGCCTTCAATTGAGTATTGACCCTAAGCACTTACAATGCACCAACTAGCTTTTGTATCCAGAACGTATCGTCGATTCTTCTTATACGTCATCGATAGGTGACTGGACACTGAAACAGGGACTGTCATACTCATATATGATGACTAAACTCACAGAGTAGAAAAAGATTTTAGGAGCACGTAAAATATCGACATCATTTCAGATGTCATTGAAAAGAGAACAATCACGAAACATATGTCGCCGAATTCGCGAATGTAGCCAATAGGATCGCTTATATTTAGCTTTTATATTCAGTGCAGCAGGAAGTACATAGGTGCTCATTATAATTTTCAAACAAAATATACAACCTAGAAAGCCCTCATTATGTATATTATTTATCTATATAATAGCGTATATTTCGTTTCGGAAAATGATTTTGAGGATCAAAGCTTTGCCAGAGATACTATAAGGACTTTATATATGTATTATCTGTGCCCCGAGGCCTCACCCGCGTATAATTAATAAAAATATAATAAATTATTTTATTACTATAATAACACACACGCGCACAAACACACACACACACACACACAAACACATATGGCTACTGGTAAAGAAATACGTAATTAACAATTTGAAATTAATTTTGATAAAATACCGTAGGGCTTACCGATCTTATAGATATATGGCCTAATATTTGCACCATCACATGTTCTTTGTGTGTACCAATTTTCATCAAGATTGGTCAAGCTGTTCTTGAGTTATAAGAAGACATACAGACAGACAAAAATGAAAAAAGAATAGCATAATGTGAATCACTGCATCATAAAAAGATTATTTATCACAAAATTAGGTGAAAAAGAAAACAGAGCCAATAGTTTTATATAGTAGTACAGATATGTCCAAGCAACATGAGTATGAAACATTTTTTGGAATTCACGAATACGAATACAATAGTTGAAAAACTAACTGGTTATATTGTTATATTTGACATGACACAACTACAGATAAAAGTGGATTTGAAACCGCAAATAGTTGAACAGAATTCAAACCGCTTGGGAGTATGAATTATTCATATACGGTTACAGATAAAATAAATTTAACGATAAAATAAATAGGTATATTTAAAACGCAATCGAGCGTGATGTGGTCGACCTATGGACGGATTTTGTAGTACGAACTTATTATGCTCGTAAGTCGATGAATGTATAATTTAATTGCTAATTATGCTTATGTCTTAATTATGAAAACGATGATAATATTGATAAGGTTATCGAAATGTCAACAGACTAATATTTTAGTGCTATTATAAGAATAAAAAGTAAGTATTTAAAAAAAAAATGAAAAAACACAACAAAGTCAATAGAGGCTATGAATACTAGACTAATGGGTATTTTATTTTTATTTGTTTTTTTTTTATTTAGTTTAGTATTAGACTATAAAAATAAATATGTTATATAAATTTAATATAAGATAAGTTTTCTAAATTGATTCGTAAAAAATATTCAGTTATAGATACGTATTAAAAACATAAGAAAAATAAAATGTACGGTTAATCGTTCAATGTCAACACAGTAGATACAGCTGAGATGGTGATAAAAATTTCGCATTCAAACCACGAAACTTAATTTTGTGTATACGTTTTGGAGCAGGTGAAAAACTAATCTCAAAATCTTTTCTTTAAGAGGAGAGGAAACCTTTTATAATTAGTAAGTTTTACAATTATAATACTTTTATAATTAAGTAATTTACTCGTTCTTCTTCTTGTCGAGCCAGATTACGATGTCATAAGACATCGTCATACCAAGTCGGTCTTACCCCCTAAGGGCGCACCTTTAGATGTTTCACATCTCATATCACTGTAAGGTATAATCGTCATCGCTCTATCATTCCAAAACATATCAATTGTATTGGAGATACTATATAGACCGATTTAATCCACTCAGTAGAGGTATCAGCTTAACATTGGCATAGCTGTGAATTATATATAAACAGACGCGACCCTATTGGTACGACAAATGGTTCAATGACTATATTTTCATAAGTTGGTCATTGTATACGCATCTATCTGCTAATAAATATCTGTTTTGTGTTGGATATAGTTTGTACAAAAACTATATCATTGTTTATATTGTTGTTCATGATTGATTGAAAAACTTATTACAATATCCGATGTAACATCAGCGTTATATTCCGAAATTTATCTGACTATATACAAACTGCATATTATAAAAAATATTTTAATAACTTGATATAAAAGCGTACCTGAAAAGAAGTATCTTTGCGGAGTTGGATTGTATAGAATAATCGTATTTTACAACAGTAACAATGATTGTTATAGCTTCATTATTCAGCAATTCAGTTTGCGAAGCTCTAGTTGTGGTTCGTAACCAAAGAGAGTGCGCTGAATCTAGCCAGTTGCAAATACTCTGTCTGGAAAATGTAGAGACGTTTTAAATACACTAACTTTAAGCTTACAAATAATATACTGTCTGATTATGATTATTAAATATTCCGCTTGCACTTATTTAAATTATTATATACTTTTGTTATTTAACAGGCGTATCGTATCTAGTATAATATAATGAAAGTTATGTTAACTAAACAACAAATTTCGTTGGACCACTAATTGGAGTTAGGAGTATTTGTAACAGGAGTGCCAACTTTGCAGTACACAAATTCACTTTGCAACTTACAAAATGTTTTAATTGCGGTCGAGCCTAATGCTTTCAGTAAAATAGTTAATTAATATTGATTTGTTCCATTTAGACACCAGCATATACGACGATTATATAAATAAGTTATGAAATAAACTTTTTTACCATTTAAACCCTTATTATAACTGCATCGTTTGCTTAAATATATTTGCTATAATAAGGCGGCAGAATAAGTAATAACTCACCCAAACGAGGA
Organism: Nymphalis polychloros; assembly: GCA_905220585.2. Classification (NCBI taxonomy): domain Eukaryota; kingdom Metazoa; phylum Arthropoda; class Insecta; order Lepidoptera; family Nymphalidae; genus Nymphalis; species Nymphalis polychloros. The sequence continues at coordinate 15,033,117 of HG992243.1, read as the reverse complement.
TAAAAGATAAAAAATATTAACATCAAAAATTTCTCTGTAGGTATATTACACTGTATGAACAATATACCTAAGCGTTAATAAACCATACCAGTTATAGTGCAGTTTTCGTAACTCACAAATTCACTTTGTCGAGTTCGCGGTTGAGCTCCGTTGAGAGGTGTAACGCTAGCCAGCTGAGATTTATACGTTCAACTGTCGGTTACACAGAATTTCGAGGATAATTTCGTAGGTATATGAGCGAAATGTATTACTTGAATTATAATTATTCATGTCAATACATTAACGAGACATGCAAACGTGCTTAGCACATTAATTAATCAAAATCAAATTGTTTTAAGTATTTACGATTATATTAATTCGATATTCATTGATTGTATTATGAAAACGTATTTACTATAATTCATATGCCTGTTAAATTGTTGATGTATATCCTTATAACTGTTGTAAAATATATTACTATAAATTTAATTATTCAATAAATGTTTTAAGGTTTTTGCCGCCATTTTTTAAGCCATTTGCCGTGCTCTGCTATACGAAAGCCTCCATAGAATGCCAACCATCCCGATCTTGGGCAGACCGAATCCATCCCGTACCGCACCATATACAGATCGGTGGTTGAGCCCGTGATTCTGTACGCTGCTGCCGTTTGGGCACCGGCCGTCAATAAGCTGGGTGTGCGGAAGCAGCTGAACGTGGTCCAGCGTGGCTTCGCGCAGAAGCTATGTAGGTCATACCGCACTGCGTCCCTGAACTCGGCACTGTTGCTGGCTGGGGTGCTTCCCCTCGACCTCCGGGTTCGCGAAGCCGCGACCTTGTATGAGGCGAGGAGAGGAGTACCTCAGCGGGTGATAGGAGATCGGGAGGTAGAGCGGATGACCTCGGCTCTGCAGTCTCCGCATCCCGCCCGTCATATCGACCTGGACTTCAAATGCCTGGTGGACCAAGAACAATATGACGCCAATTGCGCCAATACTTACAACATCTTTACGGACGGCAGCAAGATTGAGGGCAAAGTGGGAGCGGCGCTGTCCGTATGGACCGGCGCTGCCGAAACCAAAACCCTCAAGCTTGCTTTGCCGTCCTATTGTACGGTCTACCAGGCGGAACTCCTGGCGATATGCCGGGCGGCGCGGATGGCTGCGGACCACTTGGCCGGGTCAGTCGGGATTTATTCCGACTCCTCGTCGGCACTGCTCACGATTAAAAACCCGAAAGCCCTCCATCCCCTGGCTGTTGAAGCGCGGGGACATCTGCATAGGGCCCTGCTCCAGGACAAACATATCAGTTTGTATTGGATCAAGGCCCATGCAGGACTAGAGGGGAATGAGCGTGCCGACCACCTGGCCAAGGAGGCTGCGCTGAGGCTCAAGCGCGCTTTTGACTACGACGGCTGTCCGGTTTCGTTCATCAAGCGGAGCATTCGTATGCAATCGCTTGATGAATGGAACCGGAGATACCGTGCGGGCGAAACGGCCGGAGTCACCAAGGTGTTCTTCCCTGATGCGGTGGCCGCGTACCGGATCATCGGTAAAATAAAGGTGGACAGATTTCTCACCCAGGTTCTGACGGGGCACGGTGGGTTCTCCGAGTACTTGCATCGGTTCAAGTGCAAGGAGAGCCCATCGTGCATCTGCGATCCTGCGTGTTCGGAGTCTGTCCTCCACGCCCTTCTGGAGTGCCCGGCCCATGATCATGAGAGGCTAAACCTGGAAAATGCATTGGACATAAAAATTACAAAAAATTCACTGGCTTATATTATTAATTGTAAAAACAGAGACTTGCTCCTTAAGTATTGTATAAAAATTTGTAAAATAGTTAACAATAGAAATAAGGTATAAATTATATGTTAGTTAGTTATAATTAGTATAATTAGGCTAACATAGTTTGTATATAGGAAAATAAGTAAGGAGCATAGGATAAGTTTTTATAAAAACTAGATGTAAAATTAATTATAAGTTTGTGTTTGTTAAAATAATTAGTTATAAGTCATTAAATTGTTTAGATGTAAGAAAATAAAGAATTCAACCATTTAATCTTAAGCATGTAATAAAAAGAAAAGTTCTGTCCTCCCCCCCTTATTTTCCCTGTGTTTGTAGTATTAAGATAAGAAAGATAGTAGTAAGTTAGGAAGGGAACCCACCCAGATCTGCAAAAGATGATGAATGAAAGAAAGAATTAGTATGAAGAATGAAAGTACGAGAAGCATGCGAGCGAGAAATGGAATGAACGAGTAGAAAATTAAAATATGTAGAAAAAGTCTCGCATTATGTGTGAGGTCAATTTAAAAAAAAAAAAAAAAAAAAACAAAAAAAAAAAAAAAAAAAAAAACCATCCCGTACCTGCCTTTTTTAAATCGTTGGTCCACCTCGCCACGGGGCGTCCTACACTACATTTGCCTAAGCGTGGTCTCCAATCGAGCACGTGTCGGCTTCATTATTTCAGTAATTGAATTTGAATTACAATTTATATAGCATAAATAATATAAGGGTCATATTTTTTTAACAATATGAGGAAGAAGACACATGTGTAACATGTAGTATGTATCCGTAAAATTATCTCATATAAGAAAATTAATGTTTGTTTTCGTTCGTATTTTATGCGTTAATTCAGCATTTATCCAATGGAGATGAAACTTCGTAAAGTTTTTGTTGGCAGTTGTATGAAGGTTGCTGGCATGGTTAGATCAACGTATAATAGAAGGCGAGAGTTTAAAGGTTATATTTATAACAGTTCACAAAAAGCACTGGCACGTTAATTACTTCCTCCTGGTGATGTCATTCTACGAGCTACTTGTATAACGTGTTTTTTTCGGTATCACTGCTCTAAATTCAAACCTTTTAATTTCCCATGACTCTTTAATAGATGAGTTTTTTACTACGTACGTTTCTTGTCAATATGGTTGATTATTTCAAGATTGAATTAACTTTTGATAATGACATTGAAATGTATATTTTGAGATGGACTGTTTAAGATGTTTATATGTTGCACATTGACAAGCAACTTGTCAGTTGTGACCTAATACTAAAAGAGTCAATAACCCTCACCCTTACCCTTTTAGTTATCAGAATAGAATCTATGAATAGATTTTGGTTGTTTAACATAGCATATGCATTTTGCGTAATCATGTTGGTATTGGTAATGTTGAGCGTAAACCTTTTTAAATTAAATAGTATTTTAAACAGTATTTATAGCCGGTTGGCGTGGTTGGTAGATACTTGCCCTTCGCGCTGCAGGTCGTGGATTCGATTCCCAGCTAGGGCAGACATTTATTTGTGTGCATGAACATGTCTGTTTGCCCTGAGTCTGGGTGTAATTATCTATATAAGTATGTATTTATATATCAGTTGTCTGGTTTCTATAGTACGAGCTCTGCTTAGTTTGGGATCAGATGTGCGAATCTTGGCAAGGTCTTGTGCGAATAATATCCCAGGATATATTTTTTCAATATTTTGGCAAATGGTAAAATGTTTGCATTTAAATCAAAAATGTTCTTTGACCTTTTTCGTAACAGCCCGCAGAATTATGTAAATATGTCCGCATCTCCGATCATAATACAATTTAATTAAAATTTACACAATCTATGTTCTCTCTAGCGTCATGTAATATTCGTCGAAATTCTAGTATTCTGTTACAAGAAATTAAATTAAGCTTACATCGGAGTGGATTTTGCCTTATTCAGCTTGAGCTGAATAAGGTAAAATCCATCTAATTAAAATCGAGAGTAAATTTTCTTGCACTTGTGGCTTTTAACTATATTTATCTCAAAAAATTCAAGTTAGAATTTTTTAAAAGATATTTACATGGCTAATATTACTCTAAATAACTATATCAATGAAATTCACAACTGTGTCAATATATCAGATTATTTTGAGTTTATACCTAAATGTAATAATAATTTAACTTTTACTTTTATACATCTTAATATTAGGTCTATAATTAGAAATTACAATCAATTAGAATTGCTTGTATATGGCTGTAAGAGAGTTCTAGATGTTATAGTATTAAGTGACGTAGGCATTAGTGATTGTGTTAGTTCAATGTTCCAATTAAACGCCTACACTATGTACACAGAATTGCGTAACGATCGAAAAGGAGGTGGTGTTATTATCTATATAAATAATAAACACAAGTTCAATAAACTTCCTCACAAAACTAAATATTTTGAAAGTATTACAGGCAAACTTAAAACTGCTTCCAATCATGTCGTATATCTGTGCGCAATATATAGACCGCCTTCAAAGAGTGTACCGGGTTTTTTAACAGAACTAAAACATAATTTACTTTCCGTGCCAAATCACGACCTATTTGTACTAGGTGATATAAATATAAATTTAAAAGTTCAGAGTAAAATTCGTACGCAATATTTAAATTTAATGTCTGAATTTGGACTAGAGTGTGGGATTTCAGACTTCACAAGAATAGAAATCGTGAAAGATTGTTTGACGAAAAGTTGCATTGATCACATTTTCATAAGATCAAAAATTCAAGACACAGTATATTCCGCTGTGGTTGCAACAACACTAGCGGATCACGGCTATTACATGCATTGGGACACGAGACATTCAGACTGCTCCGAAATATGAAACCAGGTATAATAACAAAATAATTTATAAGGAGTTAAATAAAATAAATTTTGATGATATATGTGATACAGAAAGTCCTATTGATCTATATAATAAACTAAAACATAATATACAAAAATGCTACGAATCAGGTAAGTACATAGTTCGTAGTAAAATCTCAAGAAGAAGTTCAGAGGGATGGTTAAATACCAAAATAATAAAGCTTTGTGAAATTAAAGATAAAAAATTTATTGCATGGAAAAAAGATATAAGTAACAAAATATTAAAACTCGATTATACGAAGACACGAAATAAATGCAATAAGTTAATACGCAAATTAAAAGAAAAACACACTCGGCAAGAGATAAAGAAATATAAAAATGAACCAAATAAATTGTGGACTATCTTGGATAAAATATTAGGAAGAGTAAAAACATCATTAGATAATGTAATTCTTAATGCATTCAGTGTTAATACAAATATAAAATTAATAGCAAACAACTTTGCTAAGGGATTTGACAAGAGCGTTAAAGATATTCTTCATAACTGTAATAACTCCTTATTAAATCCTGATTTATACAGGCAAACAGCTAATGTCTCCATTAGATTTAAAAAAGCTGAAAACATAGATATTTACAATATAATAAAAAATCTTAAAACACAAAAAGCCCCAGGTATAGATTAAATTAAACCAATAGACGTTAAAGGTATAGCTATTAAAATCACACAAGCTATTACTAAACTAATCAACTTAAGTATTACTTCTGGTCAGTACCATGATGAACTAAAGCTCGGCGTGGTTCGGCCAATATTTAAAAAAGGTTGTAAGAAAGAATACTGTAATTACCGCCCGATTACTATATTACCAGTAATAGATAAAATTATAGAAAAATATATATGTCACCAAGTACAACATTTTTACTTAAACTAAATAATATACTAGCAACACAACAATTTGGTTTTCAGCCTAAGAAAAGTTCAACACAACTCTTAGTTAAGTTAGCGGATTACGTCAACACTTGTCTTGATAGTAAAGAACATGTATTGATGGTGTTCATTGACTATAGTAGAGCATTTGACACCCTTCAACACAACATATTATTAAAAAAACTCGAAGACACAGGAATTAGAGGACCTTTGCTAAAATGGTTTGAAAACTACCTTACTGGTCGTGCATATGTGGTACGGATTGACAGTGAAGTCAGTGACAAGATAGCAGTAAATAGGGGAACAGCACAAGGATCCGTTCTTGGTCCACTGCACTATCTGGCATATGTAAATGATATGAAGAACGTAATTACTAAATGTAAACTTTTACAGTATGCGGACGATACTTGTATTATAGCTGCTAATAGAAATCTCAATGTAGCTGTATCTGATCTTCAACAGGATTATAATGCCTTATGCAGATGGTCTCACGATGTAGAGTTAGTGCTTAATGACAAGAAAACAAAATTACTACATATATGTTCAAGCCATAATATATATAAGTATTGAGAAACCTTACCTTGTTTCACATTCGCACAACTGCTTATAGTTTAACCCCCCGAATTGTAGCTGCAAGGCCGTTGAAGAAGTTACAGAGCACACTTATCTTGGACTAGTGTTAGACCACAGATTTAATTGGGATAAATATATTGAAAACATATGCAACAAACTAAGGACAATTATGGCAAAATTATATTTAGCAAAAGACAAACTAATTTTTAAAACTGCACTACTCTTATACAATACTCTTATCGATAGTGTTGTATCATATGGCCTCAGTGTGTATGGAAGGACATTCAAAACCCACCTAGACAAATTACAAAATTTACAAAAGAGAACACTAAAAATTATAATGCCTACAAAAGTAAAAGATAAATTCAAACAAAACGACAGTGAAAAAATGTTCGAATACTGTAAAGTACTGTCAGTACACAAAAAAGTCAAACATGCACTCCTTTGTCAAAATTATTTCGATTACAACAAAAACTTAATAACATATAAAATCACAACAAGGGCTATAACAAGACACAAACTAATCACATTTAAAGCAAACAACATTTATGGAAAACGAACTACAGATTATCTCCTACCAAAACTGATTAATGAACTACCATCAAATTTTAAATCAAAATTAACAAAATATAATATTAAATATAAACTCAAACAACATTTACTAAAAATTAAATAACATAACGAAAAATACTATTACAATAATGATTAATAATAATAATATTGTTAATTAATATTTAGGTTCTTTTTTTATGCTTTATTTATTGAAAGCTCACCTGTTATGATAATATTATCTTGTTTTTGTCTAGAAGCTTATATTTTAGTTTAGTTTTATGTTTGTTAGTTTAAGCAACACCCAAACAAGCTGACAAGGCTTATGGGTGCCAAGTATAAAAATAAATAGTAATATTTCATTATTAATAAATAAATATTCAATTTTAATAAAATAATATTTGTTATTACGGCCTTATTTTGTAAATATTGCTTAGTCTTTCGATTGTCATATGAATAATGTCAGAAAGAGCTAAATCAAGCCATTACTTACAGTAACAGTAACTTAAAAGTTGCTTAGCGGCTGTCAAGTTAAATACTAATTTCCCTCTTCCTTTAAGTCTTGCCGAACACAACCGCATCCTCCTAAGCTACGACGTTAATGCTCCGATATAGTGAAACCGTCACCACATATAGGAAATGTAACAATGAAATATATAATAATGTAAAATGTAATAAGGAAATGTAACAATGATATAGTGAAACCGTCACCATATATAGGAAATGTAACAATGGAGGGGATAGTCACCTAACTTTACAATTACAAAGTATGTATAAAGTATGTAAGTATGTATTATAAACCATTGCTTATAACCACTTGGTGGTAGAGCTTTGTGCAAGATCGTCTGGGTAGGTACCACCCACTCATCAGATATTCTACCGCAAAACAGTATTACTTGGTATTGTTGTGTTTCGGTTTGAAGGGTGAGTGAGCTAGTGTAATTACAGGCACAAGGGACCTAACATATTGGTTCCCAAGGTTGGTGGCGCATTGGCGATGTTTCTTTTTTAAACAAGTGTACAATGTCACTGTCTATGGGCGTTGGTGATCACTTACCATCAAGTGGCCCATCTAATCGCCCGTCTATGTATACTATAAAAAAACCATAAAGTGCCACAATCATTGGAAACTAAAATGTTATGTCTAATGTTTGCAGTTACACTGCTTTCCTAACCCTTTAAACCAGAACATAACAATAGTAAGTAATGTTGTTTGTTAATATATGTGAATACCCTGTGGTACCCAGAAGCTTGTATAAAGCACCAACCAAGGTGGTATCACCACAAGATTTTAATAGAATCAAATTCGCCTTCAACATGGATACGACTATGATTTTGGTTGCTTACTCAATCATAACTCATCTCAATCAAGGCTTCATAATATTAAAGTAAATGAACGTAAATGCATGGACATTTACAATTTGGTAAGAAAGATTGCCAGCCGAGATGGCCCGGCCCAATGGTTAGAACATGTAAATCTGAAAAGCAAAACTGAATTTTCATGACTTTAATTTGTGTTCAATTCATCGCGTGATCGGCTGTATGAATAACGAATGTAAGTCGTCCATGTCTGCCATATATATACAACTTCCAACTGTCTGACTCCGGGCTGCTACTAATATTTTAACAGAAATCCAATAACTCTTTATTGGTTTCATCCCAGGAACTCGAGATCTGTGGCCTTATATCTAGTCACTAGACCACAGACATATGTTCTATAATGATGATATAATACAACCTAAGTAATTCAATATGCAAGAAACCTCTTTAGTGACCTTATATAATGGAGTATATTATTTCATTGCTTATAAGCTCTCAAGTAATATGTGTATTAGTAATATAATTGGCTCTCTAATTGACTTCATAATTATTAGTAATTGAGCTCCTTGCTACGCGTTCACTTAGTAGAACCGTCAGTGGAAAGGGGAGTCTCGTCTCCAGCCTATTCTGGGTTTTGCTCTACCCCTTTTTTCTAAGAAGAGATAAGAGATTGAAGATCGCGACTTTCCTTTACCTTGGTGAACACCAGTGTCTCAACGTCGAAATATCAGACAAAAAATTAAAAAAGGTAGGATTTTTACGGGTATACATGGTGAGAAGATTAATACCTAAATATAATATTTAAATGGATTCCTACATAATATTATAAAATATATACTAAGGGGCGATGAAATTTAATTTAATTTACTTTTTAATGAATATATACGGAACATAAAGGTACGAGAAACACGTCTGTGGAGACTACAAGAAAATAAAAAAGATATATTTTATTCCTAGAAAGAAAACGTCGTTACAACCAAGAAAAATCCAAGAGTACCAGACGGTTGCTGGGAAAAGGTCAACGAGTACTCAGTTAAGGGCGTAGCGGAGGTTTTAACTAAAGCGAATACTTTGAACGAGTGTCGTTAAGCTAAGATCAAAGTTTGGCGAAATTTTGAATTGCTCGAATTACTATAGGGAACCAACTTGCTTTATGAACTAAAATTATATTCAAATTCAGCTGAGTTCTTTATATCAGAGTTTGTTAGACTCCATTAAATTAAATTCAATGCATTATAAATGTTGATATTTAGCTTTAACTAGCTGCGTCACTCTGCATTGAAATTGGATTATACTTTATTATACATGTTCTTGATCAATGTGTTTCCTGTACTTGTGCCATAGGTCTGCCTGTCTCCATATCAAACTAAAAGTACACTTAGGTATACACTTATAATTAATTTTGCACCTTCATTTACTAAGATAAATTTAAGTGGGGGTGAGGTTGGCTGGTGTTACCTTCCTTTACCACTGACTACATGTATGTAAATTTTAATAATTAAGATGCGAAAGGGTAACCATACAACCACAAACTCACTTTCGCCTTTAAAGTAACAGCCTGTGAATGTCCCACTGCTGGGCTAGGGCCTCTTCTCCTCTTGTGAGGAGAAGGTTTGGAGCTTATTCCACCACGCTACTCCAGTGCGGGTTGGTGGAATTCACATGTGACAGAATTTCAGTGAAATTTGACACACGCAGGTTTCCTCGCGATGTTTTCCTTCACCGTCAAGCACGAGATGAATTATAATCACAAATTAAGCACATGAAATTCAGTGGTGCTTGTCCGGGTTTGAACCCACGATCATCGGTTAAGATTCACGTGTTCTTACCACTGGACCATCTCGGCTGTCTTTCGCCTTTATAATATAATATTGATTTTTATATAATGTAATATTAAGATTGAAAACATTTATAGGTAACGAAATGGGCAAGAGTTTGACTCAATTTTTTTTATAGTTAATGTCGGATGTGTCGTCATAAATATGTGCATATGTATTTATAATACTATTATTTTGTAAAAGGTAAAGCAATATCATACTATTCATTAAATGTAATATCCTCCACAACCGTATCAAATAAGATGAAATCTCGTATAGGATAGGGGTCGATATAGGTAAACTATAATGCTCTGTTGAAGTTCCACACAGGATAATTAAACAGTGCGCTCAATCGAGATATTCGAGGTTCACAAACTATATCATTTCGTACTAATATTAATGAGCATCCGCGAATAGTACTCTTACGTACGTACTTAACAAAGTGACGTTTTGTATGTTAAATTTGACAAAGTATTTAAGCCAGTCTTTAGTAATGTATAAACATGATTTTTATTACTTTCCAAAATAGTTCTTTTATTTTATTTGACTTCTATGAGATATATATTTTAATGTACATACTTATGAATATCTAATTAAGATAATATTAAGAAGAAGCAATAAAGTAATTTAGTAGGAACGCATAGATTTTTTCTTCCTACTTAGGCTTAAACAAATATTATTATTTTTTGATATGATATGTAGGCGTGCGGGCAAATGGGCCACCTGATATCATATAATCACAACGATCCATATACATTAGCGATGTATGAAATACTTATAACACATTACATCGCCAATGCGCCACCAACCGTAAAAAGGTATATCGAGCCTTACAAAGATTCTTTCAGCTTAAAACTTTTAGATGCTCATTATTAGACACTGATGGAAACCGATTAATTGAAACCAATACATGAAGTAATCCAGCTAAAGTACCATATCCAAGAATTTTTCATGTAATCTTACCAGCTGTCTTTTCTATATAACTGTTATTATTAATAGTTATTAATAATTATCATTGTTAGTTTTCATTAATTTATATATAATCTAAGTGAATTAATTATAATTTAATTTAGTGTATAAAGCAAATATTAGAAGGATTTGTTATATCGCATGTTATGTTATGGAACCTTGTTCTGGAATAAAGAATATTTTATTTTTTATTTATTTTATTTTTCAACTCAATATTTCTATGTAATATTTTCCTTATTTTTTTCTTTGCTGTCATCGCGTTTCACAACTCCTTTGAGAATACTTCAAGGGTCAATCTCAATTTAGCCTCTGTATCTTTAAAGGATGTTTTGCGGGCCATGATTTAAAACTACACAAACCATGAAATATTATGTAAGCAAATCTTATATATATTTTTATGTAATTCTTGGCACATAAAATATAAGACATTTAAATTTATTTTTTAAATGTTTTTAAAATTTTGATCATTTATTTTTTGCAAAATTTACATGTAACTACAGGGCAGGCCAGTTTTGTTCAACAATTTGACTACCAGCAGTTTATTAAATCTTAATGTTGGTCTCTTACAGGCAACCTCGGGTGCACTGAGATTTCCAAACAGACGGGTAGTGCTATTTATTAAACTCGGGACGGGTAGTGCACTTATTTAATAATGTACATCAAAATAATATACTTCAATTTTAATCAATATTATATAATATCAGACAATAAATTATATAATTACCAGTTCAATGATTACCAGTTTTTCTAGGCAATACAAAAAAAATACTAACTTCTGCAGTTGTACAGATATAATATCTATGTTAGTTTATAGAACATTTTTTTTTATATATCGAATGCGAAGGTTGCAAATATATAGAAGCAGTCGTGGATTGAAAAGATAAAGATTTAAACATATTGATTTTGTCATTCAATTTTAGAAATTATTTTACAATTTTCTCGTTAACCTTATGCTCTCAAGTCTTATTAAAGTTATTATAGTATATATTCGGGTTAAAGTGCGATATCGGTTGGCGCGAATTATGCGATATTGTTTTGATCAGGGACCAAATTATGTGTTAAGTTGCTTTTACAGTGATATATTATAATGTATTTTTAGTTTTTCTTAATTTTCTCAAAAACGGCGCTTCCGTAAAAATTTCCGTTTAATGTGAGTATTATTTCTATGATCAGGGACCAAAGCTCTACCAGATACAACACATTTTCACCTCAAATTCGTGCCAACCGATATTGAGCCCTAGCCTATATTTATCTCAGGTGATAAGAAATATATTAACTTAATATATTAACTTAAAATCTAGAACAGGAGTTTATTTGGTAAAAGATTTTTTATCAACCTGATATTAACACGTTTATCTCTATTTTTTCATTATATAGAAAATGACACGCTATTGAATTATTTTGTACGTTATATTATTGAATGATATTATTACATAATCTATTGTTAGCAATATATTTCGATGGGGCGGAGTCTAGCGGCTCGACTTGATCACGCGATGGTCATCATGGTGGAGACCCTACCAAGGCCCCACCAAGGTCATCGGCCGGCCAGGCTGGCATTATTCACTCCGGCTCGGACTCTCGGCTTAGGCTGATTTCTCATAAATAATATTTCAGTTGGTCGGTATTGACCTTTGATCTATTTTGGGTGTAAATTGTACATGTCGGTATACGTTTACTTCATTGTTGTATAGTGGTTTTAATTTATCATTTTAAAAAACCTATTTCAATCCTGATTCCTAAAACATAAATAGGAATATTTTTTTTAGTACCGTGAAAATACGAATATAATAGCAAAAAACGGCGCACGAGAAACCATAATGAATTACGAATATGACAGTACATAGTTGACAGTTTGATCTTTGACTTTACGCCTAATGGAAGGTTGCCAGTAGGTACAGACACATAACTAAATAATACTCGCTGTCAATATTTTAGTGCTTCATTATTATTGTATTTTACTGCTATGTATTTAATAAAAATAATAAAATTGACGGTGAAGGAAAACGTAGTGGGGAAATCTGCATATGTCAAATTTCACTGAAATTCTGTCACATGTGCATTCCACCCGCATTGGAGCAGCGTGGTGGAATGAGCTCCAAACCTTCTCATTAAAAAAGAGGAGAAGAGGCCTTAGTCCAGCAGTGTGACAGTCACAGGCTGTTACTGGTACTACTGTAATAAAATTAAGTCAATTTTGTGAGTTATAGTTGCTAGTGTAAGAACTTTTTTATATTTCATCCATTAATTTCAATCCCTTGATGATACTGAATCATTAAACTTTTGATAAAATGAAATGTAAATGAGATATATAGTTAAAATGATTTTTTTTCAGTGTTTGCTGTGAAATGTAAGAAATTATTTCAATTTATTTATTTTAATGATTGAGCAACTTATATGTACGTCCAGTTTGGTACAAAAATTGGCCTTGACATTTCAACTTTCTAGACTCAGTTATTTTGGCCAACAAAATTACTTGTATTTTTATGATATTAAAAAGCACTTTGCCCTTAGTTTCCTTCGTAAAAATTAAAAAACTATTATTTCAAGTAAATACGTAAATTAGTATTTGTTAATAAACTAAACATAGGACAGGTACAGTTTGTTCAAACCGTGACATTTTTCTTACTTTTTATACCCGTCATAACTTCTAAATGAAAAGTCCAAATAATTGAAAGTGGAATTTACACGTACACAATCAACCTTAATTATCAAACCATTTAAACATTGTTCCATTTTAGGTAAGGATCTCTAATTTTGTTGAAAATAGAAAATAGCTTATATTATTCGGTAAAAATGTAGCTTTCTAAAAGTGTTTTTTTTTAAATCGTAACAAATGAACAAAAAATCAAATCTTTACTTTTTATAATATTTGTATACATTACAAGGCCTTAGGTTATTATGTTAAGCATAATTCCACTTACGGTCACGGCATGCATATTTAGACTAGTTAACGAACACTAACTTAAGATTCAAAATAATTTTGAAAATTGAACCTATTATTATTTACAAATTAATTTAAAAACCAGAAGAAAACGAAACGTGTACTGAAATTAATTGTCTAAGTATTACGTGTTTTATACTTTTTAATGTATTAAGAACAAAACAGAAATCATATATTTTATTAGGACGAGTTATAGATTAACGTAATCTGCAAAATTAATTGAATCCGATTCCGTTCACCGTTCTGCACGTCATGTTGTCATAATAAATTTCATGCTACGTGCGAGCTCGTAGCAGGCTACGAACTATCATTAATTGCTACGCCGTAGATGCAGCTCAGCCATAACGCTACTTGATTCGGATGTATGAATACTGAATACAATATATTAATACATTTACATTTAAGAATTATTGTTTTATTATATAATAACTGATATTTTAATTATTTAAGGCTCCTTAAATAAATTAATAAGTAATGCACGGATACCCTTCTTTATAAATATTACAAATATAAATTCCGAATATCTGTCAAACCACAACTGCATATTATGATAAAACAAAGTCTCACCGCCCGCGCCGCATCTGTTTGTGATATACAAACAGATGCGGCTTGTTTGAAAGCATTAACTTCAACTACAACTATCAACAGTAGTTTTTTAAAGAAAAAGAAAACGAACTGATTAGACGATGATTGTTGATGATATCGGAAAAATCCGTGGTGACTGGGAGTTTTCCTGTATATGCATGCAGAGTTATAATAGACTACGATTATAAATATTGACCCGAGCGAAGCCGGGTAAAATCAAAATGATAATTATGTCGATATTATTTTGTAAAAGTTAAAGTTAATAACGGATCGGAGTAAAAAATCTAAAAACGAGTAGAATCGGCGAGAAACTCAGTAGTAACTGCTTCTACGATCATGTTACATGGGTACAATTGATTAATTATTTACTTTCCCTAGTTGGAAATTCAACGAAGTATTCGTTCGCTACTATTCCATGCTTATATTTGTCTTTGCAACAGTTGTAATGGGTTTACTTTTAAAACTTGTGTACTTTGTAACGTAATTAATTTAAATAGCCTTCATGTTACAACGTCATTAGTAGTGCAGGCAAGAATGCTGGAACTTTAACTGATAGAGTTAGCGACATGTTTTAATCTATTTAACTATTATAGTTCATTGCTTATAATAAAGTTAACAATATTAGAACTTTAGAACTACAACTTTACAACTCAATTATCTGTGAGAATAAATTTGATCGAGCCCAGATGGGTCAGTGGTTAAAACGCGTGAATTCTAACCGATGAATGCGGGTTCCGACCACTGCAGGCAGCACTGAATTTTCATGTGCTAAATTTGTGGTTATAATTCATCTCGTGTTCGGCATTGAAGGAAAATATCGCGAGGAAACCTTTATGTGTGTGATGAAAATCATCCACTATTATATCTACCAACCCGCATTATAGCAGAGTGGTGGAGCTCAAAGACTTTTGCACGCGTTTGTCCACTATAATATAAATTGGCTAGTCTCACGTTAATACACTTGTTTAATATCACTGTGCCACATGAACATTCACTCACACGCACTGGAGCAGCGCGGTGGAATGAGTTCAAACCTTCTTCCAAAAAAAATTCGTTCCTGACGGGGCTTCCCCGAACGCAGAATATTATTTTTAAATGTATCTATATAAGTTACATTCCTGAGAAACCTCAATTAGTTAGAACCGGTCGCCAAAGTACTTAATATATTGGTATAGACAGCCAACATAATGTAGAAATATACTTAATTTTAATCAAAAATATAAAAAAAGTATAGTGTAGAAACTAAAAGTAATAACAGGTGGATGGTTTGGTCAAATAGCTTTCATTTACATCGAAATATGACTTTTCTGTCTATTATATTAAGACATATTTATGATAATTTTAAAACTCGATTATGTTTTTAGTTGCACAATTGGACTGTTTCTATTTAAAGTAATTGGTATATATTAATTTTTAATAATATAATATATAATACTCTATTAGTAATTCTTATGACCTCTAGTGATGGTGGCAAAGGTACTCGTAGCAGCATTTCTCGTAGCATGTTGAATCGCAATTCCGAATCTCTGAGCGAAAAATAAATCGTCTGTCTCTAGTACTAATAATAATAAGAATAACGAGGTTGTAAAAATGTTGATTGCTTATTGAATTTTATTCTGAATGTAATATATTTAAGTATTTTATCAAAATATATCTTAGACTTAAATATGTTCTTTGATTTTAAATATAACATTATAAGTTAAAAGAAGTCCAACATGACGTCGCTAGCTTGAAAAAACGTAATTCTCAAGATATTTTTTATTAAACATTGGCTACATCAATTCCGATTAAACAATCAAAGGGCTTATCCCTTGTAATATTCCCTCCAGTCAACTAGATAACAAGTACTTCAAAATTATTACACTCTGTTCTATAGTCCTGATATATTTAGTTTGCCTGCAATAGCAATCGAAGTTTGACAATGATCTCACAAAGGCATTTATAAGTCACGTTATCTTTGAAAATACCGATGCAGATTATAATAGTTCTAAAGCCGTAAATATTATGTAATAAAATTTGGTAGGGAAAAAAATCTGAATCGCGCTAACGTTTGGTTCGCCGCAATAACTCATAGAGAATCTATACTTTGAAAATGTAGTGGTATTTTTGAAACGTCTTGATCTATTTCATTACAACGTAATGGTACAATTGTCATTGTTATTGCCGTTGGTGCTGCGCCTCAATCTCTTTCCCGGTCGTGTCAGATTGCCAATCTATCGGATTATGAGAACAAGGGAAGAGAGAGTGCACCTGAGTTTGCGCACTTGTGCACTATAATATCTCCTGCGCAGTTGGCTAATCTCTATTGAAATTGACTGCCGTGGCCGAAATCGGTCTGGAGGACATCATTATTATTATTACAATTGTCATCCTCAATTCGTAAGTAGTTTTTTAAATCGTAAATGTACAACAGTAACAATAACAGCCTGTGAATGTTCCACTGCTGGGCTAAAGCCTCCTGTCTGACAATTTTTTGAGGAGAAGATTTGGATACAATGACTCTGCTTCAATGCGGGTTGGTGGAATACACATGTGGCAGAATATCAGTGAAGTTAGACACATGCAGGTTTCCTCACGATGTTTTCCTTCGCAATCAAGCACGAGATGAATTATAAACACAAATTAAGCACATAAAAATTCAGTAGTGCCTACCCGGGCTTGAAACCACGATCATCGGTTAAGATTTACGCATTGTACTAAAAGGCCACCTGGCTTGAGCATCTGGGCCATCAGAGTACAATGATGCTACGCAATTTAAGGCTTTATCAAAATTCAAAATTGATACATACATAATTAAGCAATTATAAGGACTTCATACTCTCTCAATATAATCTGAAATCTAAATTTACAACCAGCTCGAAGTGTTTAAGAACAACCGGCATATAACTCTTTTTCACTAATTGGATTGAAAAAACATCAATATATTATTTACAATTATATACATTAACATTTTAAAAAGCAACCTATATTAATTACCCTCATTAATGTTATTAATAATTAATGTAATTTATATAATGCCAGCTCTACAAAATAATTTAGCGAGAAATTAATCAAATTGGCGAGTAATTTAGCTGTTAAACTTATATGGTGATAAGATTTAAATAAAAATTTAGATACACACAGATATTAATTAATTTAATTAAAGACAGTTTATACAATACAGTCATCTTTATATAATCCCATTTTTTAATTAATTGCAATATTTGTAATGTTTAAGCTATTTGATGATAGTGGAAGTTGAAAGTGTGTACACTCTCGTGCCTCGGAAAGAACGTTAAGCCGTTGGTCCTGCGCCTGAACTCTTTCCAGTCGTGTCGGATTGCACCTGTGTTTGCGCACACACTTGTGCACTATAATATCTCCTGCGCAGTTGGCTAATCTCTATTGAGATTGGTTGCCGTGGCCGAAATCGGTCTGGAGGACATTATTTTACTTAAAACACGTGAAGCATAATCGATGATTGTGAATGAAACCCCGGACTAGCACGTTACAATTCCAATCCAGTAGCCAATAATGGATATTCAGCCATTCTTACCATAATAAGACATTATCATCGGAAATTATACGACATATAGAATTTCAACACCATATAATTAGAGGAAGTTGTTCTGGTTCAAGTTGGTTTATAATTCAGCTTGCATGATTTTAGGTCAACTATTCTACAAACAAACTATCGCAATGTTGATAAAAGCTTGTAATAAGCTTCATACTTTCTCAAAAAGAGTGGAGGCCTTAATCCAGCAGTGAGACATTTACATGCTGACTTTTTTTTTTTAATAATATTTGTCTAACACTTACTTCAATATGATAAATGTTCTACTAATTTAACGTTGCTTGATGGTTGGATTGTCATGATTGGATTTATTAGATATCCAATCATATAAATTTAGAAAAAAAAAAACTCTGCAGTAGCGTATTTGAATGAATACGTGAAGTCAATGTTTACATTTATGTTTCAAACATCCTGAATCTAATCGTGAGTCATCAAAAACAAACTTCATGCCTTTGTGTCATCTAAATAACATTAATTTATCCAATGTATTTAATTAATGTATCTATAGTAGCAAAATAAAAATTGCGAGCGCATGTTCTCGGTGCGCATTTACTCGGTGGTAGAGCTTTGTGCAGGCTCGTCTGGGTGGGAACCACCCACTCATCAGATATTCTACCACAAAACAGCAGCACTTTGTATTGTTGTGTTCCGGTTTGAAGGGTGAGTGAGCCAGTGTAGTTGCGGGCACGAGGGACATAACATCTTTGTTCCCAAGGTTGGTGGCGCATTGGCAATGTAAGTGATGGTTAACATTTCTTACAATGCCATTGTCTATGGGCGTTGGTGACCACTTAGCATCAGTTGGCCCATAATATGTTCGTCCGCCAACCTAAACAATAAAAAATAAAAATAAATTGTTATAGAATCGCATATATGCCCATGAGAACTATGCGGAGATGTGCGCATAATTATAAAGGTTATTTTTTATATTAAGTCCTAAGTTTTTTAAAATTACTATGAGTCTATAGTCGGAGCAACATAATCCATCAATGTTACACTGTGTATTCTATGAGGCTGATATTAGCTATTATGTTATTAACTCTTTTTATTACAAATTTAAACACATCACGTAATGGGTAAAATCTTTCTTCGCAAGATTATGGTATGTTTGGAAACAAAAATGTTAATAATAATGATATACACACGTACATTTAACGCAAGTTCAAATCACAAGACGTAGGTTATTGTTATCTGATATAAATCATACTAATCCCTGTTAACGGTTCAAGGGTTTTAGATATTTATCCGTTCACAATATTACGCGCGAGTTTACGATTGGCTTTATTAACTGTCTACGAAATAACGAAAGAAATATATATACGTAATATCTTAAGAAAAAAACATGACAAATTATAAAATTAAATTTGAATTTCGAATAATCAAGACACAAAAAAAATTACATCGGGGTAAACTTCGGGCGCAACTGCTTTCAGTAGTGGTCGGGCTTTCGAGCCGTTCGCACGTGTTATTTACGATGCGGACACTAATATTCATATACTTCGCGTCTTTAGTGCATTGTGAATTTAAGAGTGATGTGAAACATTTAAGACATGCTCGAACTTTGATCAGGCATGGGAGGTCCAGGGTTCATTTCACGCGGCTACATACGAGGGCAAGAGACCTGGTCGCTCAGGTCATAGAAGCAGAAACCAGCAGCGAATTAGGTAAAATATTTTGAAAATTTGGCTAACGAATATAAATCACTTCAGCTGTTCATATACTTTCTCATTTTCAAAGTAATTTTCAGTGCAAATTTCCCTCATCACTTTGTAGCTTTATCTAAGAAAAGGTAAATTGTTTTAGAAAAAGTGAGCAGGCGAAAATATTATAAGGAATTTGTCAATGTTGACATTTTTGGGTTGATTTTGAAAATTCTAGAATTAATTATTTTTCGTGTCACAATACTTTAGCCTTTTAATAATTATTTAAATTTCGAAATTCCAAAGATGACTCTTATTCCATGAGAAAAAATAAATATACGAACGGGAAATATTTTTCTTAAATTTATTCAGAATAAATTTTTAGAATTAAATAAAAGTTACATTTAAATAAGGACACTTATAATATATAAAAAATGTGTATTAAAGAAAATTTTGTAATAAAGTATAATGTGCCAAAATCATCATATCTAATCGAACAACTACTTGGTGGTAGAGCTTTGTGCAAGCTCGTCTGGGTAGGTACCACCCATTCATCAGATATTCTACCGCAAAACAGCAGTACTTGGTACTGTTGTGTTCCGGTTTGAAGGGTGAGTGAACCAGAGTAATTACAGGCACAAGGGACATAACATCTTAGTTCCCAAGGTTGGTGGCGCATTGTCAATGTAAGCGATGGTTAACATTTCTTACACTGCTAATGTAATGGCCGTTGGTGACCACTTACCATCAGGTGGCCCATATGCTCGTCCGCCAACATATGCTATAAAAAAAACAAAAAAAAAACATTTTAATGTTTCTGTTCATCAGATAAGAACTTTTGTTTTAATAGAACTGATTCGAAAATACAATGTAACAAAAACACAATTCGTTCCGAAAATATCAAATTGTTTCAATTTAAACATACAAGGTAGCGAAAGATTGTCTCATTTCATTTGACAATAGAATCCATTAACGAAGCAAAATCGATTATTAAATTAATTAACTCATATTTCTTTGACAAATGTAATTATTATTATTTTTTTATTCGATTTGACGGAAATTTATACAGCTTAGTTTATATATGCAAAACAAATATATTTTTGAACTCACATTTTAACATACAATCATTTTGTGATACTTTTTTGCAGTTAATATATGAGTGCGTATTTACATATGTTTTTTTTTAATTAAAATAATCCTTAATTCCTCTTTCTTACATTGTGATGAATACTTTAAAAAAGGTGACTTTTTCAGATTTTAAAGTTTTTAGAATCCAAGGAAAAAAATGGTCTTCCTTATTAGATTTAGAAAATTAAAAAATTGACGATTGCGTGAATAATGGTTGTTAAGCGAATTCTAAGCTTATAAATATCATATCTTGGTTGAAACAATTGCTTCGAGGCTATTAATATATTATAAAAATAAAATTGATTATAGATGAAAAAAAAAAAAATGACGCTTGTTATTTTTCAAACTGATTGCCGCTTAAATCAGTGAAAAATTGCAAGATTTCAACATTCAAAATAATGTGGTTGTCGCGGCACGCCCGGCAGATGTGGAACATCGAAATTGATAGTTATTGAAATAAATGTAATTCGTTACGTAAATAAACACATATTTCTACGAATAATATAAATATTTTTTCTTATAGTTAATTATAATAATACATAGCAACAAAGAAGTTCACTCACAAAAAAGGAAGTAGAGAGCGGAGCTATAAATAAGGCGTTATGCCTTTTGCCAGTTATCAAATTATATGAAAATTTACAAGATTAAATTAAATTTAAAGTTACGACTTCGAAATGTAGTAAATATCGATTGGAATCGGTAAAAGGAGCAGTAGTGATTTGTGTAAACTATTATGGCTTATGAAAAAAATAATGATACTTTTCCGTAGGTTCCACAATATTGTCAAACGAATAACGGCGCTATATTTTTTACCTATAACAAGCAATACGCTATAAAAATTTTTTTTTTTTTTTTAGTATTGTTAGTCAGACGAGCATATGGGCCACCTGATGGTAAGTGGTCACCAACGCCCATAGACAGAGACATTGTACATTTCTTAAAAAAAAAACATCGCCAATGCACCATCAACCTTGGGAACTAAGATGTTTTGTCCCTTGTGCCTGTCTGACACTGGCTCACTCACCCTTCAAACCGGAACACAACAATACCAAGTACTGTTGTTTTGCGGTAGAATATCTGATGAGTGGGTGGTACCTACCCAGGCGAGCTTGCACAAAGCTCTACCACCAAGTAAATATGAATAACTTGGTATATTGAGGTACTGTATTTTTTTACTTGTATATATAAACGATTTTGTGATAAAATAATATTAACAACAAAAGATACTTTTATTTTCCTGAATTTTTTTCATAAGTTTTTTTGTGTAATAATATATTATAAAATAAATAATTTATCGGACAAATAAAGACGAAAATTCAAAATACTTTCAAGTAGACTTATACAGGCATTATACCCGTAGAATCTTAATTTATATAAGTGAGAATTATGGTGTCGTCATAATTGAACAAAATATTTATTAAAGGCTTAAAGAACTTGAAAGCGAACTCTTATGTACCGTACTTGTCGTTTGATTCTTACTTGAAACAAATATTTATTTAGGTCTGGGATCTTATCCTTGTAGATGTAATATCTTTAAGAGCAGAACTCTTGATTGTTTTCCCAAATGTATGATAATTTCAGTGCAATCCAAGCAAGGAGATTGCTTTAATTTCATGCTTAAGTGGTTCACCTATAACTAATTATACCAGGGAACAATTACTCATAGTAAAACTAGTTGTAACCGGTTCAATCTGGATTTAATTAATAAATGCTGGCTGGCTTTCATTGTGGTTTAATTACAGGAACAAGAGACATAATTACAATATTAAAATTATTCTTTTGACCTGGTTCCCCTTTTGATAGAAAACAATGAAGCGCTATATTGATACGAAATGCTTCTTTCGAATGAAATATACAGCAGAAGAAAAACGACATGCCTGATAAATATAGATACTTGGTGGTAGAGCT
The DNA here is from genome assembly GCA_905220585.2 of Nymphalis polychloros. Classification (NCBI taxonomy): domain Eukaryota; kingdom Metazoa; phylum Arthropoda; class Insecta; order Lepidoptera; family Nymphalidae; genus Nymphalis; species Nymphalis polychloros. The sequence continues at coordinate 15,010,642 of HG992243.1, read as the reverse complement.
TCGTGCAAGCTCGTCTGGGTAGGTACCACCCTCTCATCAGATAATCTACCGCCAAACAGCAGTACTTAGTATTGTTGTGTTCCGGTTTGAAGGGTGAGTGAGCCAGTGTAATTAGAGAGTTCACTCACATAAAAAATATATTAAATAATAACAACTTCTATCTTCAAAAACCAACTTAATAGAACGCTTAAAGTCAGTAAAATTTCATATTTCACCCGGTCTCTTAAATGCCAGTCCTGCTACGCTATCTAATATCTAGGCTTTTTCTGTCTTACCACGACCAGTAATTTATTTTGTCAAAAAATTGTCCTTAGTCTTCTCTAATAGTCCTGTCTCAACAGCGTCGCAGCGCTATACCAATACCTAAACCATATGTTGTAATATGCGATAATAGATGTGGTATTTCGCGAAAAGAAAAAGTAAAGCAACGTAAGCTTTTTATCGTTATAAGAATAAATCAAAAGAGGCTTACAAAAAATCCCTAGTGACAGCGTTAGATTATTTGTAAACATAATTAATGTTCATTTCGTCTCAATAGCCTATAAGATAATGAGTATAAAGGAAAAGTAAAAAATGTAGAGATCAGTGAACAGACTTGAATTGGTTTTTTTTTTATATTTTTGATCAAACACAATCCTTGAAAACATACTGTACTTATAAGTACATCATACATTTCATTTCTAACTCTGCACTAGATTGACTAAGTAAATCAAATATAAGATAAGCATTTTTTCTATATGGGGTATAAAGAAAATATAATTTTACAGAAGGAATGGTTATTATTTCTTTCATAGCCATTGCCTACGAGTGAATCTTAAATCGTTCTATTGATATTAAGAAACCAAAATTGAAATGCTTGTTATTCATTATTCAAGAAGCGGCCTCTTTATAAGCACTTTTATATCATAATTTTACATGATTACATTGAATGTAGAGCTATCTCTGTCTTAGAAAGGATCATACATATTGAGAAAACCCAGCAACAGTAATGATCAAATTTATATCCTATTTGTTATAGTTATATACGTAATATTATTCATAATATATAAATGTATATATGTACATAATCGTATCAGGAATACGATTATGTACATTCTTTATTCTTTGGAGGTCAACAAATAATAACTTCACTATTTTTTATCACCAATAATATATTCTAATGTGCAATAAGTAGCATTTTCTTGGATATAAGATTTTGAATTTATTAATCGACATAATAAAAAATATTCGAGAAATCTTATTGTTCGAACGATAACCTTGGAAGAATGTATTGACTTTGAGTCGGTGACTTGTTGTTATAAGTTTATTTTCACTTTTCGTGTTTATACAATAAAATTAATACTGATTCTTTTAACGATCTCTATATTCATTCGAATTATATACACAATCCGGAGAGAGCTTTGAAAAATGTTGTACATTCTAAACAAATCACCAGATGTAGTGTTACGCCAAACCACATCAGGTTTATTTGCTTCCTAAAAAAATTAAAAAATATATAAATGCACATTTTAAATCAATAGTAAAATGTTATTAAAAGGTTCCGTGTTTACAATAAATATAAAAATTTAAGCTATTTAATAAGTATAACGTTTAAAACGATAGACAATTATGTCGATTGACGATGAAGATGTAACACTCCACTGGACGGAAATGTCTACGGAAAATGAACAAATCCATTTGCTCTCAGTAAAAGCGATCAGACGATTTTCGTTTTTTTTTTTCGTTGATACACAGCCTAAGCATTTCATTTGAGGCGGGAACAAAAAAACAATTTTAAAAGAGGCTTACGAAATAGCCGGCTCTATTTAAAATTGTAAAGATTGATTTTACAATTATTATTTCTATTAAAACATTATATTATCTTCACTTAGAATAGTGACAAACGTAAAAGCATGAGGCGTAAAGAAAAACTTCTAAAGCAAATCTTCTGTTATAACAAAGTCAATCCATTCTTGGGCGAGGTGATTATATTAAGCCACAAATGTGTATATATCGAAACTACATCACACAAATTGCTTCACATTCATATTTAGGCTTTGTTCTGAAGAACACATCATTAAATTCGACTTGGCAATTATAATTGCTAAGAAGACATACAGGAGGTATTTACACTTACCTCACGTTCTCAACATATTCTCGAAAGTTCGTCATAGTGTTTACCCATATACACACAGCTTATATGATGTAGTTGCAAAGCATCGTTGAATTAAATTGACTACAATTATTATTAATTATGAATAAGATGTTAATGAAAAAGCTTTTAATTAAAATCTTTTAGATCTTTGGTTCAGACTACAATTTTAATAAACGATTTATATTTTGCATACAAAGCTGCAATTTACAAAATTGAAATAATTTTAGTACTTTAGGCAAAGCTGTTGAAATGATTGGATTGGACGTTTTATTCAAGAATTCATATTATTTACCAAAATGAATAATCTATACTAATATTATAAAGAGGAAAGATTTGATTTTTTGTTTGTTATGATTTAATTCAAAAAGTATTCGCCCGATTTTAAAAATTCTTTCACCATCAGAAAGCTACATCTTTACCAAGTAATAAGCTATATTATATTTTCAAAAAAATTAGGGATCCCTACCTAAAATGTAACGATGTAACCCAAGGTATGAAAATGTTGCCTATAAAAGTTACATTATTTTGCGTGCGCTGCGAAAACTAGTCACGATATATATAAAAAGTGTTCTTTATGTTAATAGTTCTCATGATTGCTCATAAAAAAGTCCGCGATGTTATATGCCTAACTATATTAGTTAAGCTACAATTACAGTTTTTGTTTAAATTATTAAGTTCAAATACGGGTGGAATCTAATAGTGGTGATATTGGTATCATGTTATTAATCCTTATAAATTTAAATAGTTTGATAATTAAGGTTAATTATGTACGTGTAAATTCCACTTTAAATGATTCGGATCGGACTTTTCGTTTAGACGTTATGACGGGTATAAAAATATAGTGAGCAAGACAAATGTCACGGTTTGAACAAATTGTACTACGATTAAATAAATAAATAATAGTTTTTCAATTTTCGCGGACGAAGTCGCGGGTGGAGTGCTAGTAATATATAAAAAATATTTTTATTCATAATAGAGATTAAACATAGTAAATATTACGAATTGGTTTGTACAATTTCGTTTAATTTCAATCTATACACATAAGAGTCAGGAATGAACTGGAAACTTTCTCCTTGCTAGGCGGTTTATTTGCCATTGTGCCCTTGAGCTATTGAGAGTTCAAATAGTTGTAAACGATATCACGAGCAACTTTTTTATTATTTGAAATAAGTAACCTCATGGTAAATTGTCACTTTCCATAGGTATTGACACGGTAATATTAACCATCTCTTACATCGTCAATACGCCACCAACGTTGATGATTATGATGTTATGTCCCTTGTGCTTGTAGTAACACAGGTTCAATGAATATAACAGTACTAAGAAATCCTTGAGACGAGGCGTGAAGAGGCATCTTGCGGGCCGGCAGAGCGGGGGCGGCTAGTGCAGATCATTCTTCCCGACTGTACTAGCCATCGTTGCGCTTGGACTCTACTACCACTTACCATCAGGTGGAGTAGAGCCATTTGCCCTCCCGGGATTATACAGTGGTGGTCGTATAATTAGAAACACTACCAACGGTCCTTGACATTATGTAAGATACTACACCGCAATCGTTTTTATTTTGAAATTAAACAATAAATAGGACAACAATATGTTCAACGATTTATCATTTATTAGAAAAACAATATAAATCCCATTACACAAGTGCAGTTTCAATATTACATTACGGACAAACATTTAAATCAGTTTTAAGGTATGAACAATAATGGTCAACTAATTAGAAACAGCAACAGAAAAAATATAAACAACAATATTTTTTTAAGTATTAGTAATTAGTATTGTTATTTACGAAATAGCTACTATCCACAGCCTACCAATAGTTATATTTAATATTTAGTGGCGTAGTATCCCTTATTTTCAATAACAGCACTGCAACGACGTGGCATTGATTCAATAAATTTCATACATTTTTCTAGGGGGATTGAATTCCATGCTTCAACAAATGCTTCATATAGTTCGTATTGACTGGTGTTAAGTTTGTTTGAGACTTTCTTTTTAACAATATACCAGAGATTTTCTATCGGGCTTACATCCGGACTATTTGCTGGCCAGTCTAAAACTGATATACGCTGTTCGCTAAGGAAAATTTGACGTTATTGGCCGTGTGTTTAGGGTCATTGTCATGCTGAAAGATCCAGGTTATAGGCAAATGATCGTCCGAGTAGGGAATCATTGTGTGCTCTAAGATATGTTTGTATTGCCATTGATCCATTGTACCGCCAGCGTGCTTGACTATAATCCTTGTGTATTCAAAAGTTGATTAATTTAATTAAAAACATTGTTTACAATGCGCCTAACGTAGCGCTTTCCATCGGAATTTACCCTATTTATTTTTGTTTCATCTGAAAATAACACTTTTTTCCATTCTCGTACCGTCCAATTAAAATATTTTTTAGCGAATAATAATCGCTTCTCTCGATGTTGCTTGGTAAGAAGCGGTACCTTTCGAGAGATTCTTCCAAACAATTTAGCTTCCACTAATCTTCGGCGTTTCAGTCTTGACGAGATGTTTCTCGGGTCATCAGGCGAAAAAACTTTTTTTTTAATCTGGTTGGAGCCTTTACTTGGGTCTTTTTTAGCAACACGAACAATTAGCGTATCTTCTCTGGGAGAGGATTTTCTTGGGCGAGCCTTTCTAAGAACATTTTCAACAGTTCCATGTGTTTTATAATGATCAATTGCATTAAAAACTTTCTTAACAGAACAATTTAAATGATCAGCTATTCTTATGTACGTTTTTTTTAAAATGTTTCTAATTAGGCGTCCAAGCGGCCAGTAACAGAAAATAAACTCCTACATGTGTAAGACTCATTTTGTAATTAAAAGTAAGATATGTTTTATATTTTATGCATTTAATGAGTTTTTTTATTTGAGTGGCTATATTATTGCATGATTATTAATTATTGAATGTGTATATTTTTTACGAACATTTGTACGTTGAAGTTATACTTTCTGTATTCATAAGAAGTGTTTCTAATTATATGACCAACACTATATATATATATATATAAATAAGTATTGCTATTTGGCGGAAGAATATATATCTTATGTATCTATATATCTTTTATTTAATAACTGGTATCATATTGATAAAGAATATGACTTTCATTCATAATCGTATATGAGGAGGTGTTGAGCGTAAAGAATTTCTCATATTAAAGCGCCTCAAAGCAGGCTTTGCTGTACGATGTATAACACTTCTTGCTTGAAGTATTTCCAAAGTTTTTTTATTAATAAGCAATATATAAATTCATAACATACGTAACGCAAAAAAGGAAATATGCGGTGTATCGGTTGAGTTATGAATGCTATAGATTCTAGCAAAAATAATTACATACGACCTTACTTATAAACGTTACTTAGTGAATGTTTGATTAAACACTGATTTGTCTTTTTCTGTCATTATTGTTTTGACATTTGGATGAATAAAACATTTCTTAATTAATCACTTGTTAAATAACAATTATAAGTAAAGCCGTTAGCACAGCCGTTAGCTTCTAAACAAACGTCATGCCTTAGCCAATGTTCCGTGCTATCAAGGTATTTAATATTAGGGATATGATTGCAAATTACGCCAAGTAATATATAAAATAAATTAATACTTTACTTGAGTTTTATAGCACAGGAATGTTTTCAATGTACGTATACTAAAAATGTATAATTTATAAAAGTTATTGAAGTGATAACTTCTCATGGGAGGGTAAGCCGCTTCGTAACGTAACGCGTTACGGTGCCAATATTACCGACACGGACTGCTTTACCTGAAAGTTACCAACCTAACGCCATCTAGCGTATATAGATAGTACTTATAATAATTTAGCAACTCTCAAGTACTAATTTAAATTGTATTGTATATATTATAATTAATAATTATTATTATCACTTCTGTTGAGCGTCCCGAGACGCACTCGTTTTTTTAATATTATATTTAATATTTTTTAGGGTATTCGATTCTTAAACATATAATATTGTGTATTGTATGTTAGGAGTATACATTGTTACTTCTATTACCCAACTACACGGGGTTAGTAATTATTTTGTAGGTTAATGAACGCTTACATAATAAGATCCCAGAAAACCGTTTAAATTTAATCAAGGTTTAAAATAAATGTCAAAGAAAGTTTGTATGCTATGTATTTTTTTGTTAATTTAACGGCTTTAAGCCAATTGTTTCAAGAATAATTATTAATTATTGTATTCATATTGTTTGAATTTTTTATATAATCTTGCTGAATGTTTTTCGCCGGTTCGTTTCAGGTCGGAGTTGATTCTTTCGGAACTGATAGTTGATTTGTGACAATCAATAAGAATGTGTAATGCTAGAAGCATCACAATTGTTAATGCGATAGCAGTTTCAGTTATAATCTGACCTATCCGGTTAGGTGTCTAAAAACTATCACAACTTCTCGTTTGGCTCGCGTTAAAATATTTTTCATAGTAAGCAATTCAGTTTAACTTGGGGTCGTTCGACATGTGAATGCCAGAATATTACTTCGTAGATATAATATAATTATATGCATTTTAAAATGATATTCAACTTGAAAATCATAAAATGATTATAGAATTTTTTTATTTTATCTAAAGCTTTTAATTATGTAGAACACTAGTTGCTTTTATATAATGATACATGATCTCTTTCAAATTTCAAAATAGATTAATAATACCATAATGGTATGTCTTCTTGGCCTATTCCAAGGTTTCGCATTCGACAAGGATCAATTTTAGGTTCTCTTCTATATTTGGTTTATATGAATATTTTCTCATTCTATGTCAAATGTGTTAGATATATTAATATAATTATTGTGAGCAACCAAAACTTATTTACTTTTTAAAATTCACTGAAACATGATCAGACTATAAACAATGCAATAACACTAATAGAACTCTACTTTTGGATAACGACATTAATAATAATAATAATAAATGATTTAATAAGACCATAACATTTTAAGCTAACAATAAACAACTACAGCACTACAGCATTATTTTTACTTTAGACTTGAAACTTCAGTGAAATGCTCATTTATCGCCCCTAATAGGAAGACTAAGCTCCGCAACGGACGTGGTTAGAAAAGTTACACAAATCTCTTATACTGATACTGGGCGTTTAATATTACGTTATTATGGCTTACGGCATATTATTTTAGTGTAACGCTATAGCTACTAAAACTGCTTTTATCTACATATTCATAATTTTAAATATCGATACCCATGAAGAGCTGGAATTCTTAAAGCTTGAAATTCTTTACTTGGTGGTAGAGCTTTGTTAGTTTGTAGAGCGAGCTCGTCGGGTTGGGTACACTCACTCATCAGATATTCTACCGTAAAACAGCAGTACTTGGTATTATTGTGTTCCGGTTTGAAGGGTGAGTGAGCCAGTGTAATTACAGGCACAAGGGACATAACATCTTAGTTCCCAAGGTTGGTAGCGCATTGGCGATATAAGCGATGGTTAACATCTCTTACAATGCCAATTTCTATGGGCCTTGGTGAACACTTACCATAAGGTGGCCCATATGCTCGTAACCTACCTATGCTATAAAAAAAGCTACGGTACAATATTTTTAGATGAATACTATATAATACCCACAATATTTCTTATTAGAATCAGCGCCAATTATTAAATATTCTCTATTATTAAAGGTAAGCTTATAACACAATTTTTCCGACTCAATAAGTCAAAACATCCTCCCTGGGGCACAGTGACAATTGATTCTATATCAGAAATCAACCGGTATTTTGAATATTAAAATTAAAATCTAATTACACGACACAATATTGTATTGTTTTCCTTCCAATATATTTGCATTTAATTGCATAAATATTGAAAGATAAATTAAGGGTAAATAGGGTGAAATACGAATTTTGTTAGGCTTAAGGCGCGCTGTTGACTAACAAGCCCAATTCCTCTCCTTAAAAGAGGAGAAGAGGCCTTAGCCCAGCATTGGGAAATTCATAGGCTGTTACTATAACATAAACTCGGTTACATGTGTGTGGCCGTAGCTTTAAATAAGTCGCTTCTGCTTCGTTTGACTCACGCACCACCAAGCCAGATTGGTCGAAACTGTTTTCACTTTACATAGACGATATATCTCCTTAACTGCCTCGTTGGTCTAGTGGCTAGATAAAGCCGCAGATCCGGTGGTCCTGGGTTCAATTCCCAGGTCGGGCCAGTAAATAGTTATTGGGTTTTTCTGTCAGAAAATTCTCAGTAGCAGCCCGGAGTCTGGAAAATGGAAGTGTGTACACCCGTGCCTCGGAAAGCACGTTAAGCCGTTGGTCCTGCGCCTGAACTCTTTCCAGTCGTGTCGGATTGCCGTCCGATCGGATTATGAGAGCTAAGGAAAAGAGAGTGCACCCGTGTTTGCGCACACACTTGTGTACTATAATATCTCCAGTGCAGTTGGCTAATCTCTCTTGAGATTGGCCGCCGTGGCCGAAATCGGTCTGGAGGACCTTATATCTACTTAAACCAAAGGATAAGATGCAACTTGTAAAATATACTTATCAAACTCAATAGAAATTTATTATCCCATAAGATATAATACTAATCACCTTTATTACTTCTTGCTGGTTTATTCATATAAAACTCTCTTATTTGTAAACTATCTCACTATCTAAATGGATCGTGTAATGACTTCTTTGATTTTTCTTTGATACTTTACCACTATAATCTTTCTCCTATTAGCGAATCAGATTGCATTATTTCGTAAGTAAATGATTTTACTAAAACAAACCTAATTATTATATTCACTTTGAACTATCAAAAATTAGTTAAAATCTTGCGTATTTATCAATAAGCCTACTAAAGTTCTTAACAATTTTCCGCTTAAGACTACTGTAAGCGTAGCATATTATTTTCTATATAAACCCTTTCTTTAATCGGATTTAACGTGAGAAGTTGAACATCTGCTCGTTGTTCTACATGAGCCTTAGTTTTAATCGACACTTTCGATGTTTACGTACGTCCAATGAATACGTGATGACTGTGGTAACGTTACAGTAAGTCTGTATGTGTGCGAGAATGCTCGTGCAAATACGATCAAGATTTTTTTTACATTGTGTGAGTAGTATATGTATGTATATGTTGGGTCTGTGAATGTGTTTGGGTGCGTGAATTTATAATTGATTGCTTGGTAAAATGGCTAGCTTCGAAGATACAAGATTATCAGATCAAGCTCAGGCTAGGTCGATATATAGTCAATGGTTTTTTTTGTGAAGAAATTCTCAATAGTTGTGGAATTTGCCTTGGATGGCTTGTGAGCCCATTTATCCTGCGCCTGAACTGTTCTGTTGTCGAATTTCGATCCATATAGTAAATACCATATAACCGATGTGTGTCTGTGTGTGCTGGTGTATAATTGTAATTATTCCTATTGTATGGATTTGTCAATTGTAATTATTTAATCCTTTATTTTTGTTTTATTGAAGGAAAGTCTATAAGCTTATAGCAGTATTTTTGTTTTTCAACGAATTCTTTCTATTCTTTTTATATTTACGCTCTCGAAGCGGAAAATGTTTAAATATTTTAGCTTCCTATAAAATGTTTAAATTTTATTTGAACATCACAGATTTATAACTTTTAGTATATTAAATATAATTTTCTAAATATTTTTTGGTTATTTCTTAATTATTGATGGTATAAATATTACTACAGAGTTTCTTGTCAGTTATTCTCCGTAGAATCTATATATTGACATGACGATTTAAAAGATATTGTTTGTAATAATGGTTGTTATTAAATGAAGAAAGTTCTGCCGTTGGTTGATAGAAATATTTCCTATAACTTCTGTTCCACCGTTCCATAGATAGTCAAATTGTGGTTGTAAGTGTTCTAAGCACCGAAATATCAAGTTCCCAAATATTTGTACAAATTATTTGCTTTAGCTACTAAAATGCTATACAAAGGAATTTGTTCGAAGTCAATTTCTTAAATAAATATAGGGAAAATTTATTCTAACGGCCCATCTGACGATAATAGAGAAGATTTTATCTAGAAATCTTGGAATTATGCGAATGGAAGTTTTTCGTCGGTAGACTTACTTATTATTATGTATTATGTACATATTTTATGGGAAGTTAAATAACATACAAATGTCTGTTTCCGTTAGTACTAACTTGCTAACATTCGAAACTGTTGGTGAATATGGAGCTCAGTGCAAACTCATAGCTTTCATATTAGTAAAGCCAACATTAGCAGTTGAATTTTCTAAATATAAAAGCTATGAGTTTGCGCTGAGCCCTTGACTCATTTAATAATAAAAAATAATGTTCATGTATCTCATCCGGACCACGGCGACTAATTTCGAAGACTAAGTAACGGAAAAAAAACAACTATACAAGTATATCTGGTAAGGAGTTTTCTATATTCTATTCTTACAGACTCATAGATCACGACTGGAGAAGATCAAGTAAATGACAAGATATCCAACGATTTTAAGTTATTTTCTAGACACAGGGGTACTGTTACACTGGCAACCTCTTAATTACGCTGTTACTAACAAAAATACACAAACTATTTATATTGTATGTGTGTACAAGAGTATACAAAATATTAATATCAGTATATTACCAATGTAGTGCACAGATTATGCACAAAGCCTTAAAATAAAACACAACCATTCCACTAATCGCTCGTAATCATGCTGTGCGCGATTGTAATTCCTAGTCTTCAAATGCCGTAAGACGTTCGTTGTAATCTTGCATCGTTATTGGATGGCATTAAAGAAAATGTTCATAGAATAATTTTCTAGAATGAACAATGAAATATTCTTTTATTATAAGTAGCTTAATGTCTTTATTATCTTATCCCTGTATTATTCGTCTTAGAATTACCTAATATTATTTAGAGAAAATCTTAAGTTAACAATGAATGTGTTCCAGATAAAGATATCAACTAAATGGTAATTTGTCATAAATACTCTTATTTAAGTATAAGTAAACATAAATAATTTGTATCTATTGGTATTAAATTATATATTTTGTGTTTCCATAACATTTTACTTTATTTAATAATATTTATTGGTTAATAATTTAATTTTATTTTTTTATCTGCCATTGTTCTCGTCTTGTTATCTTATGTATCATCTTCTTAGTTGTACCGATTACACGATCAAGAGATCTTCAAAGGGTGAATAATTTTACAAATTTTACGTGATCTAAGCGGAACTAAAGATGGGGAGTCGAAATCAATATCACTCGAGACAGACACGAGCTGTAATATAACTCATTAAAATAATGTTTTCTGCAATTTGTACAATTTTATGGAAACGCTTTTAATATTATTTCCAGAATTAACTTCAAAATTACAATTATTTGACGTAGGAAGTACTTTATATATCAATAAAATTCAAATTCAAATATAGATTTGAATCTTCATTCGAAAAGTATCAAATTTCAAACTCAACTTTGAGTGATACAAACGTAACATAACTTTTTAGTAGAACGTTTCTAATGCAATAAACTTTTGTCACGTTTCCCGAGATGCACGTTCTTAACATACCAAACCACCATGTTAATATCTTTAAATAATAATAAAATAAGATCCTCCAGACCAATTTTGGCCACGGTGACCAATCTCAAGAGTGATTAGGCAACTGCGCAGGAGCTATTATAGTGCACAAGTGTGTGCACAAACACAGGTGCACTCTCTTTTCCTTAGCTCTCATAATCCGATAGGACGGCAATCCGACACGACCGGAAAGAGTTCAGGCGCAGGAGCAACGGCTTAACGTGCTTTCCGAGGCACGGGAGTGTACACACTTCCAACTTCCAGACTCCGGGCTGCTACTTTGAATTTTCTGACAGAAAAACCCAATAACTATTTATAAGCCCGACCTGGGAATGGAACCCAGGACCAACGAGTCTGCGGCCTTATATCTAGCCACTAGACCAACGAGGCAGTCTAAATAATAACATAAAAATATTCACATTTTTATAAAGTGTGATAGTTTATTCTTGTATATAAAACCTTGTACGTATAATAAACAGCGTCTTATTTTGTAATCAATTCTATTCAAATTTAAATTTACACTCTTCTCTGTTCGAGATGCTATTAAAAGATTATGTAATTGTTTAATGATATTTTATTTCGATACAATGGAGCGTGGAAAATTCTAAATGGAAACATTGTCTTTCAAAAATTATGATTATCGAAGGTTTTCCCTTTGTTTTCTTTCGCTTAGCCTTTAACATGAATGTACAGTTATTGGATTATCCTCCATGTTATAGCGACGAAGTATGTAGTATCCCATCGAAATATAATATGTCAAAAATTTAAGGCTCAAAGGTCATTCCACCGGAAATTGTTCTGAGATTTTATTTAAAACCAAGTCAGTTATTTTATTTATTATCTTTGGAAGCAGCTTCAACAACTGTGTTGATAAATTGTTTCCTAATAAGTTACTAACTTAGCTAATTCCCAAAATTTATAGTGACCGTATCAATTTGAGAAAAAGAATAATCTTTTAGCATACGAGGCACGAGAGCTACTTGTCTCTATGTCATAAGTTAAATTTAGCAACGAAGTATACACGCTCTATAATCGCACCAGAGAGTTAAGAGCAGTGGGTAGAGGGCATGGGTATATACGGGCACGTAAGAGCATCATGCCGTCTGTCGCCACGATATACGATTTTACCCACGAGGCGTGTCAATAAAATGTTGGATCAAGTCAAAGATTGAAAAAACCTTGCAGATACTTAGTTAAATAGAAAATATCATAACACTTCCTTAGACCGCTTTTTTATAACAATACAGTGGTCCCATCCAAAATTCATGTAACTGTCTTATATTCTAACACACTCATTCACCCAACATGTACTGATAAAAGTTGTAAGCCGTGTAGCATATATTTTAGTGCTGTGTGTACAAACACATGTTCACTATCATATTCAGATAGCGTGGTGATCTGACACGACCGGTGTAAGTTCAGGGACAAAGCCAAAGGCTTTTCTTGCTTTACGAGAAAAGGGAGTGTAAAAACAGACACAGAATAACTTTTTTACTACCCAGGGATTCAACCCAGCACTTTACCATCTGTAGTCTAAAAGCTAGCCACTGGACCATTGGCAATACATTGTTGATTTACTCTATAAAGATTAACTGAATCATTAGCTAAGCTGGTATAAAACTTAATGCTTTTAAACGATTTTATAGTGAAGTGAACACTGATTTGTATTTCCACTTAAAATATTACGATGTTCCGTTTAATAAATTTCACTTTACAGACGAATAACTTTCGACAAAAAAATTGTAGAATGCATCACAATCTCGATTTTACTACCAACAGTAAATAAAATATGCGCTTCTATCGGAAATTAAAACGATTTATATTTTTTTAAATACCTTTTACATATAATTGATTTGTTACCGAGTCTCAATTCACTACTAACTTCATAAAAAGTAGCTTCTTTATAATATCTAAAATTTAAAATAATTTGAAGCATGCGAAACGAAAAATATGTTAAATAATTGAGATATCCAATATCATCGATACAATCACTCTGTAAAATCAGCTTTCGCCGGCGACTTTTCCGAACCGATATGACATTGCAACTTTCAAGAAGAGAGCGTACTCTTTCCTCAAAGGCCGGCAAGTCCTCGGAAGTTGCAGATGTCCATGGGCGGTGGTAGTCACTTTCGAACAGGTGAGCCTCCGGCTCGTTTGCCTCCTCTTATATAAAAAAACATTTTTATATATATATATTCCAATGGCAAAGACTATGTCACATATTCAATAATATATTTCTAATGTAGGATACATTATACTGTATATATACAAAGACATACTGCAAAATTTATTAAGTATTACAAGTCATCAAGCGACGAAAGATTTGTAGGATAGATCCTGAATCCTTTTGTTGTAACCGCTGCTAACAAAAGCATTAAACGTATAAAAATAGAACTATTAGTAATATTTCAAAAACATAGCTTTAATAGTTGCGTTTTAAAACCCGTCTAGAAGTGGTTAAAGTATAAATAAATGGACAGACAACATTGTTCAAAATAATATTTCAATGCATCATATTGAAATATTATACGTGTTTAAAAAAAAAACGAATTCGACTGCATTGGCAATGGTATTTCAAACTTACGCACTATAATAGCCATATAATAGAGCTCAAGTGTAAACGTAAATGTCCTCTCTATTCCCTCACTCAATAATCAGATGGGACGGCAAATCCAACACGACGAGAAAGAGTGAGTGTGAGAGAGAGAGAGACATTTAAAAGCGCAGAACCAACAGCCTGACGCGCTTTTCAAGGCACGGAGGAGTGCAAACACTTGATTTCCAGACTCTGGGCGGGTACTAAGAATTTCTCACGAGAAATGTCCAATAACTTTTTTTATGATACGACATGGGGTTTGAGCCCAGAATCTGTGGTCTTAAAAGCCAGTCACTAGGTCAAAGAATCGCTTACAGCTTTATTATAATATTATAAGGATAAATCAAAATGATAATATACTTTATTGAAGTGCGGTCTTACGCTTGCAAGACCGTACTTGAATACCTTTTACCTTTCAGTCACTACAAGATTACATTTAATTTGAAGCTGCCGGTTCGGAATGTAGATCTTACCGAGAAGAGCCAATTAGATTTATTAATTTTGATAAAAAAACGAAGTATTTTTTACAGAGGACGTTGGTCAAGGATATTATTATAAGAACCCGGAATCGACGATTTTACAATATGGCGTCTATTTACTAATCATTTGTTTATTAACACAGTATACCTACAAAATACACACTTTAATATTACAAATAAATAAAATATCCAGTGGTATCTTTATATATGCGTTGGAATTATTTCTTATTTGTATTACCCAGTCTATACCCAGTATATACTATCTCATAAATGATATAATATGTACATAAATATTTAAAATTTAACTAACGTTTACCGTAAAAAAAACTTATGCCGCGAAATTAACTAATACAACATAAATGATTGCGTGGCGTGATTGGTAGATACGTGACTTTATCGTGCCTTTCGCGCCACAGGTAGTGGGTTCGATTCCCACCCAGGACAGACATTTGTGTGCATGAACATGTCTGTCTGTCCTGAGGCCGGGTGTAATTATCTATATATGTATGTATTTACAAAAAGAAAAGTAGTATATGTAGTATATCAGTTGTCTGGTTTCCATAGTACGAGCTCTGCTTAGCTTGGGATCAGATAGCCGTGTGTGAATAATGTTCCAGGATATTATATTATTATTATTATAAATAATACAAAGACTTCATCACTTACAGTTATCTCACCCAAGTTCCGCGCGATGTCTGAACATTACCTAGTATACAATGCTATAGGAAATTAAAAGTATTTTTTATGAAATAATTAAGTCGATGGACAAATGGGTCACCTGGTGGTAAGTGATCGCCAACGCTCTTAAACATGGACGCTGTTAGAAATATTAACTACTCCTTCCATCACCAATTCGCAATTCGCCGTCGACCTGTGTTACTTAACTATGTTATAATGTCCTCCAGACCGATTTCGGTCACGGCGGCCAATCTCCAGAGAGAGAAGCCAACTGCGCAGGAGTTATTATAGTGCACAAGTGTGTGCAAACACAAGTGCACTCTCTTTTCCTTAGCTCTCATAATCCGATGGGACGGCAATCCGACACGACCGGAGGCACGGGAGTGTACACAGTTCCAACTTCTAGACTCCGGGCTGCTACTGAGAATTTGTTGACAGAAAACCCAATAACTATTTATTGGTCCGACCTGGGAATTGAACCCAGAATCACCGGGTCTGCGGCCTTATATCTAGCCACTAAACCAACGAAGCAGTAAACTATGTTATGGAAACTATGTTATGTTGTTATATCCTTCGTCTACACTTGTGCAGTTACACTGGCTTATTCACTCTTCCAACCGTATCACAACAATACTGAGTGTTGCTATTTGGCATTAGAATATTTGATGAGTGGTCAGTTTGACCCCGATGAGCTAAATCTAAGTAAAAACAACAAAAATATTCTTTTAACATAGAACACACTTTAGCAGTAACTTCTACATAATATGACACAAATAACGTTCTAATTAATTTTCAAATAATTTATAAGACAAATTATTTCATTTCATATGGAAAATAAATCGTTATGTTTTCCACTAAACTTGTATTAAAGATACATTCGATACCAAATAATTCACACTTGAGCGGTTTTTCCTTCCCAAATACCATTAAAACTTCCAACATCGAAGTGACTTTCTGATTGGAAAATCGTGGCGAAGACGTAACGACGTAGATAATACATAAAGTTATTTCCATATTTTGACGAAATTCTTGAATATTTATTTTGGTATTCACGTATTGAAATTTAGTTGACTATCTTACTTACCGTTTTATCTGTTGTACAATGTAATTAATGTACAATTAAATAATTTAAGCCGTCTTCAAAAAAAGAACCAGTGGCTAGAACGCGTGAATCTTAACCCATGATCGTGGGTTCAAACCCGGGCAGCAACACTGAATCACGTGTTTAATTTGTGCTCATAATTCATCTCGTACTCAAAGGTGAAGGAAACCCTACTTGTCAAATTTCAAATTCTGCCACATGTGTATTCCACCAACCCGCATTGAAGCAGCTTCTCCTCAAAAAAAGAAAAAGAGGCCTTAGCTCAGGAGTGGGACATTCACAGAATGTTACTTTACTGTTCTTAAAGACAGATTTATATTATGTTCTTAACAATTAATAACGTATTATTATCCATTTATGTATGAACACAGAAGCGAGTAGTAGTGTTAATTGAGAAAACCGTTTAACCCGTAACATAATCAAAGTTCAGTATAACATAACAATAAAATTTTTTTTAGCAAGTTTATACTTACAAGGTTAAAAACCAAGAACCAAGCAAATTACTTAGAAAATAATCATAATGATCTAAAATCCAGTATATTAGGTCCTTATATATGAAATCAGCGTTTTGTCGTACTGCACTTTGATCTGAAACATCTCATCATTGGTCAAGAATTCCAAATTCAAATTAATTTAGTTTTAAGTTTTAAAAACAGTCATTCATTTGTTTTTTCCTTATTATTTTTTTCTTTGGCATCGCTTATTACCGCACAATGGAAAACATGAAATATCGGTATATTTACGAGTACGAGTTCTACCGTGGCACCAGTGCTGCAGAAACAGCTCGAAGGATTAATTATGTGTCCGGCGCTGGTGTCGCAAAAGAAAGCACGTACGTTTTTGGTTTCAACGTTTTCGTTCTGGAAATTTCGATCTTCAGAACCAACCCCGCGGACGGCTGGAGACCAAAGTGGAAAATGAAGAATTAAAGGCTATTGTGGAAGCGGATCCATAACAAAGCACTTCAGAGATAGCTGCAGGCTTCGGGGTAAGTGATAAAAGTGTATTAATCCACTTGAAGCAAATCGGGAAAGTAAAAAAACTTGAACGACGGGTACAGTCGGAATCATTACTTGTGATGAAAAGTGGATACTGTACGATAATTGGAAGCGCTCGTCGCAATGGCTGAACCCTGGAGACCCAGCTAAATCCTGCCCTAAACGAAAATTGACTCAGAAAAAGTCACTTGTGAGTGTTTGGTGGACTAGCGCCGGTGTCGTTCACTACAGCTTTCTTAAATCTGGCCAAACGATTACGGCAGATATATATTATCAGCAACTACAAACCATGAAGGAAAAATTAGCTGCTAAACAACCGAGATTTTTCAATCGCTCTAGGCCGCTGCTGCTTCACGACAACGCAAGACCACACACTGCACAACACACAACCACTAAGTTAGATGAGCTACAGTTGGAATGTCTGCGACATCCACCGTACTACCTGGATCTTGCTCCAACAGATTATCATTTTTTCCAGAATTTGGACAACTTCTTACAAGGAAAAAATTCAACTCCGATGCGGCAGTCCAAACTGCCTTCAAAGAATTTATTGATTCTCGCCCCTATGTTTTTTTAGTAAAGGGATCAATGAATATATATATATATATATAATACCTATGAGATAGCAATAGTGCATAGATAACAACGATGCATACTTTGATTAATTACATATATTTTACAAAAAAAAAAACTTTATTCCTCCCGTACAAAACGCCAATTTCATATGTAAGGACCTAATATATTGTGCTGAGACATCTTATTATAGGCTCGACGTGTTTTATTATTTTATTAATACATACTAAAATAAATATGCACACGAAAATATCATCCAATATATGTACATAGCATGTCTCACGCTATTGGTGTATATAGATATAGAGAATATAATCAGATAATTTATTTTGGTTGGTTAAACCACAGGGAAAGAAAAAAAAGAGCTACTACCATTCTTGTTTGATTTGTTTATATATACTTATTTAAGTTTGATCATTTAATTTTATTTAAGCTTTACATGTTCAGTTAAAAATTACTCCACATATATAAATAAAAATAAAGGGGCACATGTACAGAATACTTTCGAGATACAGGAGCTTAATACAGTTTAAGCTCAACTGTCCATTACATATATTTTTTCACAGGAAAACGCAATAACTTTTATGAGCCCTGTAGCGAAATCTATCTCGCCAAATACGAAAATTAAAAAACTGACGTATTCTACATCGCGATATTAAAGTTATCCGAGTGATTGAACATATATACAAGAACCCGACGACAAATGAGGAACTTTACACCCTGTTCTTCCCTACACCAAAGTCCCATTCTGGATTCGGACCTGGAGTACTACGCTTATGAGGCTTTGCTATTTCAATTCAAATAATAGCAATACAGCCACCATAAATCTGTTACATGTAAACACTATTAGTCAATAAGAACAAGAATATATTTCAAGAACAAAATATTTCCTTTCTCTTACAATTTCCTAATATAAGTATATAATATACTTACCCTAAAAGCATAAATAGTTTTTCTAACGTACGTTAAGTAGCACGCGTGATTCGAATATTAGTTATGTTACATAAAACAAAATGAAATAATCACATCATACAACGGGCTTGGAAATAATACTTCACACTAGAAATGAATTATACTCATTTCATTGTATTCATTGGAATGAGGATTGTACTTTGCTTGAAATATAATAATATTGCTTAACATATATTCTCATACAATTTGTTATGTAAAAGGTACATCTGACATGAAATGGTACTCATACCTGATAATTTTAAACTACATTAACAAACTTATCACCTAACCGCCTTACTTATAAGTATTATTTTTCGAAAATGATTTATCTCCTTCTGTCATCATTAATTTGACATTTGAAAGACGAAGACACAACAATGCTTTACAATCACATCCCAAACATCATTTATAATAAATAACGCCGTTAGATGTTACGTTAACTGTATGTTTATAATGGTAAGGTATACAGGACCAACAACAACTGCGAACAAACTATTTAGAGATTTTACCTTTTAATACCACGAGACGATATCTTGGTTCCAATGGTTGGTGGCATGGTGAAGTTACTTGCAGTGATTTATTTATTTATTTGTACATTATATACATCCAAAACACGCTTTACATTAAATTAAAACTAACTATGTACAACCGATTACAGGAGAAGACACCATTCTCATACACAATCACAAGAGGTATACATTTTTTTTTATACAAAACAAATTAAAAAAACCGGACAAGTGCGAGTCGCCCAACGAGGGTTCCGTAGACATTTTTCGGTACATATTTAGGGTTATGTTTAATTACAAAATTTTTAATTAAATAAGCAGGTATGCATTACTGTGCCAACTGTTAGG
The DNA here is from genome assembly GCA_905220585.2 of Nymphalis polychloros. Taxonomy (NCBI): domain Eukaryota; kingdom Metazoa; phylum Arthropoda; class Insecta; order Lepidoptera; family Nymphalidae; genus Nymphalis; species Nymphalis polychloros. Next base: position 14,990,763 of record HG992243.1, on the reverse strand, counting down.
TACTACATACACCAAAATTATTAGGTACCTACCTATACTTATAAAAAAGGGAAAAGGTTTTTTTTCATTCTTCGTCATAACTCGAAAACTATACATCATAAAAATAATTAAAAATCTGTTTAAGCCTGTGCCAATGAAGCCATTTCATACGATACCCCACATAACACGGTTAACTCAATTAAAATTTTTGACCGTCATTCCTTGCATAAGGCTCCTGTTTTTTATGATTTAATTACAAATGTATAGTTTTCAGATTTTTCCCTATACTTGTAGTATAAGACGGTATTACTTGCCAAATTTCATAGTTCTAGGTCAACGGGAAATACCCTATAAATTTCGATTCCTTTGAGTGTCTTAATATACGTTTTTGCGGCATAAGCGGCCGTATCTTTTTTTTACGTTAACTTAGAAGTTTGTATTTTGCACAGCTTCAAGAGACCGTAGACCTAATTATATTGTTTTAATTTCAACTCGATACCTGCACGCGTTCCCGAGATAACAGATAGACAGACGGACGGACGGACAGACAACAAAGTGGTCCTACAAGGGTTCCGTTTTTTCCTTATGAGGTAGGGAACCCTAAAAAACAAAAATATTTAAATAAAAAGACAAGAAGAGGTAACTAATTAAAGATTTAAAACAATTTAAATAAAAAAAACAAGTACACTAATTAACATTTTGCACTATAAAATAAATCACATTTTTGCTAGTACATAGTCAGTGCTCATGGTGCAAAGGTGGAGGATAGGTATCAGCTTATTTGTTCATTTGTTTTACTATAAAAATAAAATAATAAAAACACGAAGGATTGCTCGTGAGTACATTTAAATAAAAAAGCCGAGATGGCCCAGTGGTAAGAACGCGTGAATCTTAACCGATGATCGTGGGACATTGACAGGCTGTTACTTTACTTTTACATTTAACTATTATTAATTGTTGAAGTCTGTACGAAGAAACTTTACATACAAACGTTCCTGTACATCTTTATAATTTAGCAACAGAGGTAGTTTGAACGTCTTCTTGTCCTCACTTTATTGAGAAGATGAGTTTTAAAATATTATAGTTGTAATGAGTTTGTGTTTGTTCCTTGTACTAAGCTCTATCCTTGTTTTGCTTTAATTTTTACAGTGGTGTTAAATGTATAGTCTAAGAGGTCAGGATTGAACCTGCGATATACACATATTTAGCGGTACGTTAACCTTTGAGCTATTGGCGCTTTGATTAATGAGTATGTTTGAATTAAACACCGTTAGATCCAAAGGCCTGAATTTTCAATATCAACCAGTATTATTTCACGCTTAATTAGACAAACGCAACGCAATGTATATAATTTCAAAATGTCTAATTATTAAGCACGCGTTAAAATCAATGTCTAAGTTGAAGTTGACAATGATATATTAGCATTATTATTAATAATATATGCACTGTGTACATATTCATATAATATGGAGGTAATGGATATATAGTATTGGATTAAAATGTATGTGTGTCGATAAACTTGTCATACTTAGTTTCTTTTAAGTATGGTTTTGTAAAGCATGTAGCATGGTACGTTCAAAGCATTTATTACATAACACTCTACAGCAAAATAGCGATATTTAGTATAATTATTGTGTTCCGACTTAAAGGGTTCACCTGTGTGTGCGTATACACTTGGATAATAAAATATCTCCTGTGTATTTGGCTACGCGGTGTTCAGGATAGCTGTTATTGCTGAGATATCAAGGACACACCGTCACTAAATAAAACAAAATGTAAAATGCTATAGGAAATAATAATAATAATGTCCTCCTGACCGATAGCGGTCTCGGCGGCCAATCTCAAGAGAGATTAGCCAACTGCGCAGGAGATATTATAGTGCACAAGTGTGCGCGCAAACACAGGTGCACTCTCTTTTCCTTAGCTCCCATAATCCGATGGGACGGCAATCCGACACAACCGGAAAGAGTTCAGGCGCAGGACCAACAGCTTAACGTGCTTTCCGATGCACGGGAGTGTACACATTTTCAGACTCCGGGCTGCTACTGAAAATTTTCTGACAGAAAAACCCAATAACGATTTATTGGCCCAAACTGGGAATTAAACCCAGGACCACCGGGTCTGCGGCCTTATATCTAGCCACTAGACCAACGAGGCAGTCATAGGAAAAAAATAATTTAAGGCATATAATTATAGTTTTAATTCTAAGATACCTATAGATGTCTATGATAATTTATCCCAGTCGCCGGGATGATTAAGAAAACAATTTGCATAATTAAGAAATATGAGTTAAAGCGTTTCAATTTAATTTTGGAAACTCTTTCGTATTTACAATTTACATAATTTAATATAAATGCAAGTTTCAGTTGAACAATTATCACGGTACCATTTCCGTAATAACTAGTCTAGTCGAAACTATTTAGTAATTTTTAGGATATCTACATTTTTTTTATTATATTGATCTCAATTTGAAAGTATGCATATTTTTATCATCTAATATTATTTTTAACATTTTCTCACATATGACAATTCCTACAAATTTAAGCTCTTATACAATAACACGCAAACTATTAATCGACATTATGTTTGTTCATAATTACTAAAGCCTGTCTAATTTTAACGATCACTAATTAATATTATAAATAATATTTTTTTTCAATAATAAATTTAAAACAATCCCCCCTGATCCCAACTCTACGAAAAGCACAGGCCGTGTTTCCACGCTGTACAAACTAAATTACTGTGACTGTAGTAGTGACTGGGATAAATCGGATAAATTAAAAAGAAAGTCGATCTTTCTTAAAGAAACATTTTTATTTTTTATTTCATCACTGCAATGATCACACTCGCCGCACATGTGTGAACTCACTTCCTCAAGCTTTCGAGCAGCGAGTCATACAGCCAGCCAGCATCCACGACTACTACGGGTATCCTGACCACCAGCATGCAGCGGACGCGCATTCCTGGTCATCACCCACAGTCTTCTCAGCGACCTTGGCACAGCACACTGCACTTCGGCCGGTCAGCAAGCAGAGACGCACTTCTCTCCTGGTCGACGCAGCAGCCAGCCACTACGCAGCAATGCACCACTCCGACTCACTGGAGCATTTGCAGCATCACCCCGACTCACTGGGGCATCACCGCAGACAGTTCCGACTCACCGTGAACTATGCGGCATCTGGTTCCGACTCACTGGTACATTCCACTGGCCCGGCAAACATCACAAGACATATGGACGACTCAACCTGCTATCGACCTCCGGTCTCGGAGGGGAGTGATGTAGCGACATCTATCTCGCCACATACGAAAACTAAAAACTGACGTACCCTACATCGCGATATTAAAGTTATCCGAGCGATTGAACATATATACAAGAACCCGACAACAACCGTCGGGCAGTAGCCCACCAGACAAACAACCGTCTGGTCGGAGGATCCTCCCTTTTCAATGCTCAAACACCAAATTGGTGACCCCGACGTGATACGTCAGCGCAGCCTTCGCAAAAACTACGTCATCGTGACGTCATCATCACTACTTCAAGCTTTCGAGCAGCGAGTCATACAGCCAGCCAGCATCCACGACTACTACGGGTATCCTGACCACCAGCATGCAGCGGACGCGAATTCCTGGTCATCACCCACAGTCTTCTCAGCGACCTTGGCACAGCACACTGCACTTCGGCCGGTCAGCAAGCAGAGACGCACTTCTCTCCTGGTCGACGCAGCAGCCAGCCACTACGCAGCACTGCACCACTCCGACTCACTGGAGCATTTGCAGCATCACCCCGACTCACTGGGGCATCACCGCAGACAGTTCCGACTCACCGTGAACTATGCGGCATCTGGTTCCGACTCACTGGAACATTCCACTGGCCCGGCAAGCATCACAAGATGTATGGACGACTCAACCTGCTATCGACCTCCGGTCTCGGAGGGGAGTGATGTAGCGACATCTATCTCGCCACATACGTAAACTAAAAACTGACGTACCCTACATCGCGATATTAAAGTTATCCGAGCGATTGAACATATATACAAGAACCCGACAACAACCGTGGGGCGGTAGCCCACTAGACCAACACCCGTCTGGTCGGAGGATCCTTCCGTTTCAATGCTCAACTACAAATGTGCATTTCCTCTGGTGGCGAAGCGTAGCAAAGAGGATTTTTTATTACTAATGAAATAACGTTATTACATTAATTGAAATTAAAAATTGTGCGGTTTCTCGAGTGTGTGACTCTTTCCACACACTTCCTTAGGTGCTTGAACATGTAGGCGACTATAATGCGCAGCGCGTGAAACCCACGCGAGTGACTTGCCCTTTAAATATTCTTAAATACTTGCAAAGTTGAAATTATTTTTATATATAATCAAAATGAATTAATAAGCTCACTCACTCTCCTCAAGGGCGCTAGGCATTTAATCTCATTTTAAATTTTAATGATTTATTTTATTACATACAATAAAATTTATTACATAATTTTACAATAATTTAATTCTTAATTTATTATTAATATTTTAATTTTATTTATAATTATTTATTTTGTAAATTTGAATTTGAATAGAAGTTATATTTTGCAACACCTGTAGTTAAGAAGACAATTGATTTATATAACTCTATGATTAATAGCTCACTTGTATTTATTAGTGTACTCCTTGTTGTAGTTGATATTTTAATAAATAAATAAAAAATAATATTCTCGTGGTATAACAGTAAATTCTCAAACTATTAGAATAATTAAATGTAAAGCCACATCCAATACGGGATGGGGATTCAACTGAGATGAATTAGATAAATATATTAAGTATCAATGTATAATACACTCAACATAATAATTAAAAAATACTAAGACATTAATCATCTTCATAATTATTTTTTTATGTCTTGACGTTTAGTATGTATACTGTATTCATAAAGTATAAAAGTTAATGATCGTTATTTAAAAAGCGACTTTTAGCCCTGAAGCCAAATACCGTCCTATCGAATATAACATTCGTGACTAGTGCCCACAAGAGACATCTCCTTAAAATAACGAACGTAAGTCGCAGACACTCCCTAACTGAGACCCTCATTATTTCAAACTTTGAACGCCTTATCTTTTATATTTAGGAAAATAAGCGTAATATAAATGACTATAAGTCTTGTGGACTTTCTTTATTTTACCGCCTCGTTGCGCCTTGACGCCTCATTTAGCGTTTCAAATATACAAAACAGGTTGGAGCATACATTTTTTTTTATTAAATAAGCAACTTTATATTATATTTAATAAGCAATATAATATTACCAAAAAGGGTAGATTTTTTTTAAAATTAATGAACAGGGCTTTTGCTTGCCTGGGTAAGTGTCACCAACTCATAACATAATGAACCTCCAACTAGCAGTTAGTATTGTTCCGGTAGGAAGGATGAGTGAGCCAGTGTAACTACAAGCACAAGGGATATAACATCTTCATTCGCAAGGTTAGTTGCGCATTGTTGATGATATTCCTTAGAATAGTTAATATGTCTAACATCGCCAATGTCTACGGTGACCATTTAACACCAGGAGGCTCATTTGCCCGTCCGCCAAACTATAAAAAAAAAAAAAGAATTATTATTTTACTTCTATATTATTATTGCTCAATATAGCCACTATAGTGTATTGTGGCTAACTATATATACGGAATTGAAAACTGAAAACAGTAAATACATTCAATTGAGAATCATCCAACCACACTTCTGAAATGTAAGTGGAAAACAAGAATCGTTTGAAAACGAATGAAGGTTCTGTTCTTGACACATGGAGCGAGAAACTACTGTTACTCGTTTTAAAGAAACGTAAATAGGAGAACTCCCTGAGACGACGCTTAAACAAATCTGTTTCAAATGAAAAATAAGTACAACAGTGAAATATGGATGTGTGGAATACGTGAATAGGAAGTTATTGACGACAAGAAATTAAAAAAATAAAACCGGCGCTCGATATTTGATTTTCATTATAACCATCACAATTAATACTAATATTATTTAAATAATTGATTATAAGTCGATTAAACAATTCGAAAGATAAATTTTTTTACATGACAATCATGATCGCGTAGAAGGACCAAGATTATATTTATTATATTTTTCCCGCTAAATTACATTTCCATATTCTGGCTAAAAAATGAAGTAACCCTGCCGACAGCACTTTTACTTGGTGGTAGAGCTTTGTGCAAGCTCGTCTGGGTAGGTACCATCCACTCATCAGATAGTCTACCGCAAAACATCAGTACTTCGTATTGTTGTGTTTCGTTTTGAAGGCTGAGTGAGCCAGTGTAGTTACAGGCACAAGAGACATAACATCTTAGTTCCCAAGATACCCAACATGTCTTACAATGCCATTGTCTATGAGCGTTGGTGACCACTTACCATTCAGGTGGCCCATATGCTCGTCCGCCTACATATACAATAAAAAAGCAGCAAAGTCTATAAGATAAGATATTTTCTTTTTATTTTATTACAGGAGTAATAACTCCAAGTTTTCAATTGCAATTGCAAAGGGACGGCTACGAGTGACGTTTGTTCGCATTAGCATTGTCCGCTCGAGAATGCAGCAGACGGTCCATTGAAAATAGTGTCCCACAATGGAGTCCGTCTCCAAAATAAGTAAGCTTGAATAATTTACTGACAAAACTTTTTATAACAGCTCGTGTTAATATCCCTCTGCAAATATCTTCTCTCTTCTTAACTAGAAGAAGATTACGATCTCGGAATAACCTGATCCAGAACTTTATCAAAATTATAAATAAAAAATATACTTTATTCAAACTGGCTCTTATAACAACTTTTGGATTATTCACATGTAAAATTTTCCAAGAATCTACAAGTAACAACAGCCTGTGAATGTCCCATTGCTGAGCTAAGGCCTCTTCTCTTTTTTTTTTTAACCCGCATTGAAGCAGCGTGGTGGAATAAGCTCCAAACTAAACGTAAAAAAAAAATTGTCAACTGTATGAAAATAAAATTAAAAATTATTTATCTAAGCTACTTTATTTTATTATGTATTGTACATAATAATATTGTGTCAAATTATAATAATTCGGTGATGGATAAACTTGAAAACAGTCCCAAAATTAAAAATTAATATGTAAATAAACTATGAAAAAATAATCTTTTATTTCTTAGTTAAGTTACGAAAAATATTTTGTAAGCCGATGAAAATACTAAAAAAGTTATATAAAAATAATATATATGTATATATATTTAGTGCATCTATGGATACTACAAATGATTAGCCGTTAGAGTATCCTCACAAAAATGGTCAGATAAGCTCACCGGTGCTAAAAATCGGCTAAAAAGTGCTGCGCGCTAAAAAGATAAAAAAAAATTGAAGATTCTAAAATAATGTAAAAACAAATCATGAATAAATGTTGAACTGTTAAACTTAATCACAAATATAAACGTTTTCTTAAGTGTTAATTGCGAAGCAAGTGTTGAGACTGAAGTTACAGGAACTGCAAATATAAATAACTCTTGGTTTCGGTATTTCGTAAGCAGAGTCAGATCTTAATTGTCTGGTATGTGTTTACTCGTGAACGAAATGATAAGTGAGTTTAATTTAAGAGCTCTTTAAACTTCCCGTAGAAAGCGTGTCCCATTTTGTAAAGAGAATATTTCTATTTGACATTTATGATACATTGTGTTTGTATAAGCTTAATTCATGATAGATGCTCTTAGCAAATTATTAGAATTATTTTCCCATATTTGAAATGAATTGTTCTTTTAATCTAATATATGTTGTTAAGTAATTAAATTTATATGTGTGAGTGTTATTATAAATAAGTGTGAGTGTGTTACGTGGAATATTTATTTTTTGAACATTTTTGGTGATACAAGAGTATTGGTAGATAATGAAATATTCGTATAAAATTTACTTTGGCATTAAGATTTTCTAGTTTCTACACCATTTTCCATTCTGAGTATTGGATGGAATCAGATGTTATATGCTTAACATGTGATTCTGTTTGGTATCGTAGTTTCCAAGCGAATGGACTGGTTTTGTGCGTTTTTTTTTGTTTAAAGCTTAATATGAGTATTTTTTTTAAAACACTCCTCATAAATGTTTCTCGTACGTACCACTAATGTGTGAAACATTCTTCTAACATCAGTGTTGATTTAGGTACATTAAAGAAAAGAGTAAAAAGCAATATCTACCCATCGCGCTCCAATCTAGATTTCATCGTTGCTTTTCATGAGGCATGACTGTCGTAGCGATAGCGGCATGGTCCCCAAGTTCGCTGAGTCGGTAACGGTTCGCAGATTTTAATTCGTAACCACCTCTATTTTTAATCTTTATAAAGGTTTATCATTCATCTCGTGTTAGGTATATATGCACGGTAACTATCGCAAGTAGACACCTAAGTGATTGGCTTTCACACTGGTGTCAAGCCAATCGCGTCTTGTCATTAGCTTCCGAAATAAAGTTTTATTCGAACCAGAGACATTCCGCATGTATGTAGACCGATCGATATAAACATTTTTAGATTCAATTCGGTACATATAGTAATAAAAATATATACTACATAAAACAAATAGCTTTCATTCTACGTTTTTAATAATAAAATTAAAACGACACACTAACTGCTCATTGTTTCTTTTCAACTTAAACATTGAATTTATTGAGAAGCAAGAGTAAAAATGTCCGTTATTTCATTGCTGTAACGTCAGCGATTTTCAAAAAAAGGGGTCGTAATATTCATAACTGTCCCGAGTGACATGATATACGATCATGATGACGTGATAAAATTGGACACTGAAATCGCACGTGTTGTAAATTTATTTAAAATAAAATTTACAATTTTTTTTTTACTTTGTTAGGCAGACGATCATGTGAGCCACCTGATGGTAAATGGTCACCAACGTTCATAGACACTGGCATTGTACATTTCTTAAAAAAAATATCGCCAATGCGCACCCAGCCTTGAGAACTAAGATGTTATTTCCCTTGGGCCTGTAATTACACTGGCTCACTCACCCTTCAAACCGGAACACAACAATACCAAGTACTGCTATTTTGCGGTAGAATATCTGATGAGTGGGTGGTACCTACAAAGCTCTACCACCAAGTAAACGAATAAAAAAAATTGTCACGTTACCGTTTTTTTAAAATGTAATCGTCCTAAGTAATATTATAAATTCAATAATGACTTTGTTACGCTATCACGTAAACTACTTAACCGAAAATATTAAAATTTAACTTAAGTACACGTTTCAGGGGTGCAGGCAAGCATATCGAGTACAGCACCTCACCCCCGTAGAAAAAAAATAGAAAAATAATAATTACAGAAACTTCATAAATATATTAAATACAGAAAATAGTACTCAACGATAATTTTATTAATGTTGTTTATAACGATGTTTGTTATCTATAAAGTATTTTTTTTATTTGCCAATTATTCGATAAATTTGCACTTTTTACCGTTACAAGTCGACTGGGAGTTGAGTGGCATAAAATGTTGAAATTCGATTATAACATATAAAATACGCGACAATGTAGTTATTTATAGAATCATATTTTAAGCTAAGTGATAAGCGGGTGGTACTTACACAGGATTGTTATTTTATTTTATTTACTTATTGGGCAATCCACGTTATATACTATAAAATTAAATTCCCTTAATAATAATAATATCCTGGGATATTATTCACACACAGTCATGTGATCCCAAACTAAGCAGAGCTTGTACTATGGAAACCAGATAACTGATATACTACATATACTACTTTTCTTTTGTAAATACATACTTATATAGATAATTACACCCAGACTCAAGACGAACAGACATGTTCATGTACACAAATGTCTGTCCTGGGTGTGAATCGAACCCATGCGGCGCGAAAGGAAGGTTTATACCTGCCACGCCAACTGGCTCGTCTCGCTAATGCGAATAAAAAGTAGTATTAAAAAGGATATACCGATTATAGATTAACTTAACATGCAAATAACAGTCGTTGTCGTGTGAGGAAAAACAAAATTATAAATCTCAAATAATAATTTTCTCCAGACCGATTTCGGCCATGGCCAACTGCGCAGGAGATATTAAAGTGCACAAGTGTGTGCGCAAGTACAGGTGCACTCTCTTTTCCCTAGCTCTCATAATCCGATAGGACGGCAATCTGACACGACTGGAAAGAGTTCAGGCGCAGGACCAACGGCTTAACGTGCTTTCCGAGGCACGGGAGTGTACACACTTCCAACTTCCAGACTCAGGGCTGCTACTGAGATTTTTCTGAAAGAAAAACCGAATAACTATTTATTGGCCCGACCTGGGAATTGAACCCGGGACCACTGGGTCTGCGGCCTTATATCTAGCCACTAGACCAACGAGGCAGTAAATCTCAAATACAGTGTGTGTCAACAAAATATATAAATGAATTTTGACATTAACTATAAACTAGTGATGTATAATTTGATCTAACTATCAATGACGGATACAGTTCGACCAAACTGCGCGCGAACAGTAATTACTATTATGTGTTAGTGATGTTTGTATCCGTAACGGAAACGCATTCGATGTTTGAATGTAAACGTTATACAACTGTTAAATTAAATGTGGCGAAAGAAATGTTTGTTAATTATTAATTTGAAAATATTGATTTAAATGGTTAACTCATATTCAACGCGGCTTTTCCTGGTGAATAAATGTTTGTGAATGTCTTACAGCTGGGCATCCTCTCCCTTTGAAGAGAAGGCTTGGAACTAATCCCATCTAAATTTCTGGTGAAAAACGTGTTGGTTTTCTCTTGAGGTTTTCCTTCACCACAACACAAAAAAAAGGGTGCGACCCGTGAGGTCCATATTAATAAATTCCCAGAGGTGAGCAATAAAAATCTATTAAATACATTTTCAAATCGATTTCAAATTAATTTATTATTTTTATAATTACAAATTAATTTTTTACCTTTTTTATTTTTAATAAAAACAGTTTGACCGATTTTGCTGGAAACTTTTTCAGTTATTAATTATGTAATTATGCGTCGAATGAACCCAGTCCCATGTCAATATCATTTTTAGTTCGCGAGATAATCGAGGCGGAAGATAATTCCGAACGTACATACGAATGTTCGTTATTGCTTATGTAGGCACATACGTACATACACACAGACACACAGAGAGAGAGAGAGAAATCTGTATGAAAACATTGGATTTGGATTCTGGTGACCTTCAAACGTTGGGCAAATTTGGGGATTCACATAATTGACTTCAATACATCAACTTCATTTGTGAATTTAATTATGCACATGAAAATTCATTGGTGTTTGCATAGGTTTGATCCCGCTAATCGGCTAAGATTCACGCGTTCAAATAACTTGGCCATTTCGGCTTTCCTGGTAATAGAATTTTAAATTTAATTTGAATATTTAATAGAGGGAAGATTTCAAAATAAGGAGATTAGAATGACGTCATCCCTCGGCTTAGTAATATTATCCTAAAATCTTTAAGTTACTTTGTTACGCTTACACCTTTTAATTACTAATGTAATGTATTAATTTAGTTAACTGAATAAGTAGGTGAATACTTTATTAATATTATTCAATACATATAGTTTATATAAAATATATGGTCTAATATACATAGTTCATATAAATTGTAAAATCATATCATTTATTTTTATTTAACGTTATCGTATATTTGAGGTTATTTAAAATATTAATAAAGTATTTACCTACTTATTCAGTTAACCAAAATAATACATCTATTGTAATATTTATCTATCTATCACGGACGTAGCCGCAGACGAAAGCTACCATTTTATATGTAACATTACATAATGTATCGAGATGGCCCAGTACCTAGAACACATCTCAACGGAAGGCGAGAGTGTTCTCGACATTATTTTATATCAATTCTATCATAATACAACTTTCAAAAATCGAACCCTACCTTTCTATAACTAAAACATTTACATTTCATTATCATATAACGAAGGTATATAATATACGTACATATATTATATAACATGGACAAATTGCAAACATATTTTTAGATAAAAATATACAAGTAATGACTTGTACATAATTCATTTTATCATATCTCGGATTTACTCCTGGCGGAATGGGTACACTTCATATTAAAACTTTATCACACTGACGTGAAGCGAATCTCATTTTCTTCGCTAAGTATAAACTTAAATGTTGTTTTAAAAGCCATTAAAATCTAATAGCCTTAGTTATAAATGTTGCTTAGCGGCTGTTTGGTTAAACACTGATATCGCTCTGTCATCATTGATTTGACATACTTGATGGTGGGGCTTTGTGCAAGCTCGTCTGGGTATGTACCACCCATTCATCAAATATTCTACCGCAAAATAGCAGTACTTGGTATTGTTGTCTTCCGGTTTGAAAGGTGAGTGAGCCAGTGTAATTACAGGCAGATGAGACATAACATCTTAGTTTCCAGGGTTGGTGGCACATTGGCGATGTAAGCTATGGTTAACATTTCTTACAACGCCAACGTCTATGGGCGTTGGGAACCTACCATCAGGTGGCCCATTTGCTCGTCCGCCTACCTATATTATAAATATACAGCTATGTGTAATTTATAGTTGTTACCTCATAATATGAATGAATGAGTTTACAATATGATAAGTGTGAACTTTGGTTTTTTTTCATCTGACTGCACGTATAAGTTTCCTCTGTAAACAATTATTTTACCAAAAGTTATCTGTGAGATATCATAATAATAAGCGAAGCCCCTTTGCGCTCCATGATTTTTTCTATTACTCTTATATCATCAGCTGTTATTGGCTGATATGTGATGAGAATAAATAAAAAAAACGACTTGTTATGTGAAACTTTATTTAAAATCTTTTCAGCGGGTGGAAAAAGTCAGTCTTTTCAAATTTAAAGTCGTATCGTAAAGCTACGAGTATATTCAATTGAGGTTCATTCTTTACGCTTACATAAATTTTTGTGAAATTTTCACCTTCATATTTTAATGAGAAATGTTAGTGTTCAACAACTTCTATAATAATTCGCCTTTTTTCATATATATGAGGTTTGTCAGATTTTTTTAATATCAAAGTTTAGGGGTCATCTTATAAATTTCTGTTTTCCCATTTGGAACTTCTGATGATTCGGGGAAATATATATGAGTCACGTTCTAACTTTAAATTATTTAACTTTTTATTTCTTTTTAATATTTCTCGCTTTTTTATATTTATGTTATAATATATATTTTTATAGCTTTCGGAGATCATTACATCTATAAAATTCAAAACCAAATTATTAACTTAAGAAGTTAAAACTAAAAGAACAGAAATTACGACCGAGTTAATAATTGCAACCTGAAATACGAAGTTTTGAATAATATCAATATAATAATTAAATCAAGGAAAAAAAACCCTAAAACATTCAAACGAAACAACGACAACACAAATAACAAAATTTCACTCAACTCTGATTTGGAAATAGCGATTCAGAAATTGACGTATTAATCACACGGCCATATATGTGCTGATAGCCGCATCATAATTATATTATAATAACAAAAATACGCACGTGAACATTATCTTTTAATAGACTCAACCGATTTTGATCAAACAAAGACTAACAACTCGCCCCCCCCCCCCTAAGTAGCCCCTACAGACATACATTTTGGTAACTCGCAAGCTATATTAACTTTAAACGAGGCAGTTATTTTGTCATCATAGTCAGATTTCCATTTTATTTATTTGTATAAATTACTTTTAAAGATACCTATTCATAGTTCTAGGGCTAATAAACTCTTCAATAGATTTTAGTTTTATCCTTATGTAAACATAGATTAAGCATCGGAGCGGCGTGGTGGAATAAGCTCCAAACCCTTTTCCTCAAAAAAAAAAAGAGGAGAGAGGCCTTATCCCAGCAGTGGGACATTCACAGGCTCTTACAAACATAGATTAAGAAGGATTGTATTTTTTTCTATAACTTGCTGCTGCTTTACCCATGGGCAAAGTTATGTTTACGTTTTATCTCAGGTAAGACATCACATTATTAATATAATTTGGCCTTTTTATTCCGTTTTACTGGATTCTCGATAAGGATGGCGAAGCAGACCAAGCGCTCGTGTTTATAGTTATGTGAAAAAATAATTTGTAAGCTTTTGATAAAAATTTAAGTCCGAGATAAATATTAATAACCATTGATATTCATGTAATAAGTTAAGGATAAAACAACACAAAAACGCACACTCAAAGTGAAGCTTATTTAGGAACCAATATATTTAAGCTTTTTGAAATCGAAACTAGATGGCTCTCACCCACAACATCGAGTTTCTGCATCGCGATGGCTAGATTTTCTGTACAAATTAGTTGTTACTCTGTTTTTCACTTAATTTCACTTCACACTTCTGATTTGAATTTGATTTTACCATTAAAATTTTTGGCGCCTTGTACTCGTTACAAGGTTAATACACTAAAATCACGAAAGTTATAAATGAGGCTACAATAAAAGCTTTAAAAAGCACGCGTGGATATATTTACTTTTGAAAACTCCTCAGGTTTGACAACCTGAGTTGTTTGAGCCATCAAGAACTTGAAATATTTTGACATATCTTATGTGCGATCACTCGAAATATTTAGTTAACAAAAAATACACGCGAGGAATATAATAGTAAAAATGAGTGTTTCATTTGACTAATTTTAAAAATTATAGAAGTGGGATTATTTTCTGAATCCCTTAATATTAAATGGTAATTGCTTTAATAATAAAGGAAGGAAGGAAGCCGTGAATATAGCGACTGGATAAAGGATTTAGATTAAGAAAGCTGAAGAAAAATAAACGGGTGCTACTTAATACAAGACTCTCAGATAAATAAGAGAGAGAAAAAAGTATTCGTACTAACCTCGCTCTATACTTCATTGAAGTAAGCTTTTACCTTACCCTATATGATATTACATATTGAACATTCTGAATACAATGAAATTCTTTTATTTTTATTCATATACGCGAACACATAGAATACTCATTCATTATTATTTACAAGGTATAAATAGCTCAGTCATTTATCATAATGGCAATCTTACTTATTAACGTCATTTATGGAGTGACTCGTTAACCAACGCTATCTTCTTCTTTCGAATGTCAATAGTGACAATAGTTTTATTACGAGACTAGCTGCCCGTCCCGACTTCGTATGGGTAAAATAAGGATTTCATCCTGTGAATTTTTAATCAACATGAGATATAAATATTCACCAATCGATCTATTCGCCCATACAGTACAGTGTATGTGTGTTCAGTACAGGGCATATAATAATCCTACTTCCTACTAATATAATAAACGCGAAAGTTTGTATATGGACGTTTGTTACTCTTTCACGCAAAAACTATAGAATGGATTTTATTGAAACTTTACAGTAATATACCTTATACATCAGAATAACATATAGACTATAATTTATAAAGCGATTGAGTAAATTGGCCAAAATATAATAAGTGGCACGTAAGTCGGAAAATTTCTCCTATTTGCAAGCCATTCTGGTATGCACTGCAAAAACTGTAAGAGCTACACGAATATAATGTATAGTGGAAATATATCTCTTATATAGTTCTACAAAAAAGTCCGCGACAGCTTATATCTATCTTTTATGTGTAAGACATTAACGCTAAAATAGTGAATCGAAAATACAATCAAATTTTATATTTATTTTCAAATTGCACATTTTGTATTAACAAATTGATTCTTAACAATAAAATAATAAAATAAAAAACCAAAAAAAGATATCACTTCTGATATTTAAAGTAGATAAACTTTGTCTTTCCCACTATGTCATTTGGACAAATATTTTAAAAGTTACGACGTGAGTGCGCGGTACTATGCAGCAGTACACTGCGGGAGTGGTGGGAGAAGAATTAGGTCATCGGCTCATCCCCGGGTATGCGACCCGTATGCAGGCAGACGTCATTGATGGTTGTCCGTTTTGCGATTTTTCAAGGCCCTAGCGATTTGTTAAAGACGCACTACCTGTATGTAATGTAATAGGTAGGTTTGTATAGTGCCACGCTGCATACCTTCGGGTTGCAGCGGAATGGGTCGGCATGCCCGGCCGGAAGTACCACTCTCTCACTTAAAATCGGCGTAAAGTGGTAGCTACGGTACCGCGTTTCGTTCGGTATGTGAGTCCCGGAGGCGGAAATAAAAAAATAGTCCGATCCGCTTGAATTGAAGCTTGTATAACAAAAACATATTCCATTATTATCATGAGTATTCAATTCCCACAGATTTATTTTAGGATATGCTCAAAGAGAGGTAGATTTTATACCAAGAATACTACCTATTAGAATATATCATTCGAATTTCAATTTACATATATAGTTCCCTTTAAAAATTGCTTCCCCATGACAATCAAAAGTTCCAAGGCCTGTCGTTGAACATGGCAAGCGATAGTGAGAACTGTTATCATAATGGAGAGTTTTTATGCTGCTTGCTCCAGAGTGAGCTCTGCGAGTAGCTTAGTAATTTATGCCCCCAAAAGGAAATACCGCAAACGTCTTTTTTATATAGGTAGACAGACGGGAAAATGGGCCACCTTAAGTTAAGTGATCACCACTGTCCATAAACAACGGCGATATAAGAAATATTAACAATTCCTTACATCGCTAATGCGCCACCAACCGTAGGAACGAAGATGTTTTATCATATGTGCCTGTAGTTACAGTGGCTCGTCCTTCAAACCGGGACGCAACCATACTAAGCATTGCTGTTTAGCGTTAGAATATCTGATGAGATCCTAACCTGACGGGCTGGCACAAAGCCCTACCACCATTTACAAAGAGGTGCTTCGATTATTTATCATAAATAAAATTTTCAGTGACTCGAATAATTTTGTTTACTCTGAGTTTGATAGAATAAAAAATATATATTGGTACGCTTGCTCATTTATAGTTTTAACTATAACCAACGGCGTAGATAGATGGCGAGGTATTTAAGCAACAGAATCATAAATCGGAATATTTATATAAATTAAATTTTACTTCAAGTCATTTAAGTAACTATAAAATATATTAAGTCAAACTACAGGAATTCATAATATGTTCACTGATGATTATATAAAGAATAATCATCAACTTAAAAATAATATAAAAAAACCCTTACTAATCTTTTTCTTACCAGAATGACATTTCATGCTTCTTACTTTAAAATGACAGACTTCCAAACAAACATTAATCCTTTACTTATATTTAAGCGCGGGCGAAGCCGCGGGCCATAGCTAGTAATATTAGTATAGATATAGACTACGCGCGAGCGAAGACGCGGGCAACAGCTAGTTTATCAATATAAGCATCATGAATCGGTTACTACGGCAACGGTTACTAAGGCAACTGTTGTTGCCTTAGTAACTGTTGATGTTTGGTATGGGCTCTCCTACATATAAAGAGAATGATAAAATATGTGATAATTCCGTTTTGGATGATAGTTGAACAAAATCTTTGCTGACCTCTACTCGGCGAAAGGAATATTCCTACCAAATTTCAAGTCTCTACGCCTTATGGTTCCAGAGATATCGTGATGAGTCAATATATCGGTGGAAATCTCTTATATATATATATATATATATAGATAAGGTAGTTTTTAATTATTTATTTAACAGTCACTGAGGAAAACTATTAGTAATGATAAGAGTATCCGATATGATACAGATATTTTATTTCTTTGAATATGCCATTAAACATATTAAAAACTAGCGCTCGGCCCGCGACTTCGCCCGTGAATTTTTCTGTTAAACGGGATAAAATGCCCAAAATATGTTATTTGTGCTTTAAGTGTGAATAAGTTATAAATATTCACGACACAAACAACCTTTCGTATTTATGATATTAGCGCGACTTTTATAATTCTAGTAACTAAAGATCGCCTGAATTATTGTAATGCCTCCTCATTATTTGACGTGCCGGTTGGCGTGGTTGGTAGACACTTGTCTTTCGCGCCGCAGGTCGTGGGTTCGGTTCCCATCCAGGATAGACATTTGTGTGCATGAACATGTCTGTTTGTCCTGAGTCTGGGTGTAATTATCTAAATAAGTATGTATTTACAAAAGAAAAGTAGTATATGTAGTACATCACTTGTCTGGCTTCCATAGCATCTGATATAAACATATAGTACATTATCATAAGGGTGTCCTATGATATCGCACCTCAGCTCTGGGCGTAGTCGACGGGGTGAGTCGAACTAAATATGAACATAGTTCGAAGATCGTTAAAAAAAACCACTTATTCTACCAACGTCTTTTAATACAAAACTCAATTACTCAATTAGAAAAACCATTATGAGAAGATCTGTAAATTAAATGTAATATCAAAATTTTAATCGCGACGATGGTATTATTTTTTTATCATCAAAACAGAAACACCTTTCATTTTCCATAAAACTAAAGTGCGCTTGAACAAACTTCGCGTGGTCTGATTGTGTTATTGTAGTGCATTCGTAGCATTATAGTAGAAATTGAGGCAATAAAAGTATAATAGAGGTAGACGAAGAAAAGTGGTGCCGTCAGCTTATGACCATAACATGTGAAACTCATTCGAAATGTTGTAAAAAATATAAAAGATTTGATCGCGGTTAAAATTCGAATTATTATGTATGAAATGGAAAACTAAATATTAGCAAAAATTAGTTAAAACGAAAATATTATGTGACTCTAAAATTACATTTATTTCACC
Source organism: Nymphalis polychloros (assembly GCA_905220585.2). NCBI lineage: Eukaryota > Metazoa > Arthropoda > Insecta > Lepidoptera > Nymphalidae > Nymphalis > Nymphalis polychloros. The sequence goes on along the minus strand of HG992243.1, from coordinate 14,972,123 downwards.
CCAATATCTTAAATTTCAATCATGAGATAATATAATATTGATGACACATAAGTGGATGGTACTTACCCAGACGGACTTGGACAAAGTCCTATCACCAAGTAAATTAAATAGATAAAATTAGTATCTTCTGTGTCTAAAAATACCTTAACTTACGGAAAGATATTTAAAATAAACGACAATGATATAAATACAGCTCAAAATTCAAGCAAATTTATAGTAAAAAATCTTTGAAATAATTCTCGAAATATCATAAAACGTTTCTCCCAAATCGACCAATTTGCCTCGAAAACAATACGTCTTTGATTTCGCTACATTACCAGATACTTAGGGTCGTAAAACCGGTGCGTTTTACGAGAAGACTTTATGACACCTGCCTTACATTCTTTTTTATTCCTCAAGTTCTTGACAATATCTGATCTCGAATATATTTTATCTAAATCGATTTCAGTAGGCTAAGCTGTTTCGTTGGCTACAAGAATATTTAAAGTTAAAACAATAAGTTTGCCAAAGGTTAACCAATTACTTTGTAAATTATAACATAAGTATCTAACTCGGTGGCAGAGCCTTGTGCAAGCTCGTCTGGGTAGGTACCACCCACTCATCAGATATTCTTCCGCAAAACAGGAGCACTTTGTATTGTTGTGTTCCGGGTTGAAGGGTGAGCGAGCCAGTGTAATTATAGGCACAAGGGACATAATATCTTAGCTCTCAAGGCTGGTGGCGCATTAGCGATGTAAGCGATGGTTAACATTTCTTACAATGCCATAGTCTAAGGGCGTTAGTGACCACTTACCATCAGGTGGCTCATATGCTCGTCCGCCTACCTAAACAATAAAAAAAAGTAAAATCCTTGTGAATTAAACAAACAGGCAGTTCTAAATACGCAACAAATATTATACATGCAATATACCTCCTTATATGTAAACAATACAATGAACTCGCGAATGGTAACAATTTGGAAATTACCGATAATCTAAGTAAATAAAAAAAAATCTTAAGCAATATTTAAAATAAAATAGAGTTCATTCATTCATTCTATTTGTTTTTAGTATTTTTGTTTTTGAAGTTTTTAAAATTTTGTTGTAAAAGAAGTTTTGTTGTTTGTTTTTTGTACGTTTAGTAATTTGTAAAGTCATTAATTTTAATCTTACTGTAATAGCTGTTACTTAGTTACATAAGATGGATGCTGTGGTTTCCTGTGAGGGAGCTATTTATTTAAAGCTTGTCATCAGTAAACCTTGTTGGAGATCCTTTTAAAAAAAATAAAATATTATTGTAAGCCAAAATCATTAAGAAGACAAAATCTCGCCGTGTTACTTTAGCTGATTCTTTATAATCTAAAGTATTTTCTTTCGAAGATGTAGTTGATTTGTGACAATCAATAAGAAAGCGAAATGGGAACCTTATACAGTGTACAAGTGTTTTGAATTTGTATATTTGTTGCATACTTAGTTTATGTTGTTTTCTGTATTTCTTTCTTTCTAAATATTTTTTGTACTACATTTTGTAAACGTTACGATGATTGTGCTAATTTAAATGCAGAAATAACTTTATATAAGATAAAGTAAATATTAAAAGTAAAGCCTGTAAATGTCCCACTGGTTTAAAGTTTACTCGACCGTTAAATTTAGAATAATATATTAATAATATAATTTTCATTTTAATATTATAAAATATAATAATAATAATAATAATAATTTCCTTGAACATTATTCACACACGGCCATCTGATCCCAAACTAAACAATATACAAGATAACACACATTATCTAATATAAAACGTTGTTTCTAAATGAAAGGTAGATGTGCAAAATAATAATATCAAAATTTACTTCAGATATGCGTGTTTCTGCTCAATCTTCACGATAACAGCTTTCGAGTCTACCTAAGATCTTTATTATCCCTAAAATATATCTTGAAGATAATTTCTGAAAGGCCTTATCCAAGTAGATTCAAGTTTAATTGTAGTTTATTTGAGATTTAGAAGCGAATGTTTCAATCGATCGAAATTTTGAATAGTCAGAAGAGACCTTTCGAGATAGCATTTCACAGGTGGAATAAATAACGATAATTTTAAATATCGAGATCTTATACTTAAATAATAATATTTATTTTAATTTAACTTGCCTTAGCTCTTTAAATAACTAGATCATATTTATAATGACGGATATTTTAAGGGACATGAAGACAAGTTGACAGGTTTATTAATAATTATTATTTAAATTTTAATTATAAAAGTCTAGAATTGAAATCTAAGATGGCTTAGGCCAATATTATCTAAAGATTTCTGAATTATCTGAATTTGTGTATATATTTATAATCCATATCGTCAGTGAATTTTATGAAATTGAATGAAATTTGCCAGTGAAGGTAAACGGTACTAGGAAATCTGCGTATGTCGGGTCAAAATCCACTAATGTGTATCCATTAACCCACATTGGAGCAGCACGGTGCACCCGTAATTTCCAATCGCACAGCATCACTTAAAAATGAGTGCAGTGATTTATTAACGTATGCCACTGTCAAAACAATACTCTGTGTTTTATATTACGAAAGAATACGATAAGTTTATTTAGTTATTATAATTTTTAATGAAAACTTCTTGTAATAAAAGAAATAATATTTTAACAATTCCGATAAATATATAAAAATACTAAATTAATAAGAAACATTACTGTTTCATTATAACAACATCATAGCTTGTTGGAAGTTGTTTCATATGTATGAAATTGTAAATTGAATGTACAAGTAATACGCATATATATTAAATGACCGGCTTAAACGCCATTCATTAAAAACGAACGATTTCACGAAGCGTCACTGCGAAATAATTACCAATTAAACATGTATTTATCTGACAAGTCGATTTAAACGGGTAGAAGTTATAATGGAATGATAATCTGCAAAATTTTCTTACCGAGAATAAAATGTGATTATTAATAATTCATTCATAAATTTTAAGTTTTTCGACTATTCCGTTGAAAACTCGAGATAATAAAACCAGTTTTGGAATTAATTTATACAGTGGAATGGTTGTCTGGCGCAGCGACTTGGATTCCCGCTTGAAATAAACATTTTCAGTTTATGTTAGTACGTTATAATAATTATTACGAAAATTATGCTTGAGTGACTTAGTCCCCAGATCATTTTATATACTACTTAGAATGATTTTTTTTATGATTGGTATCATCCATGATAGAGTGAAGAAACAGAGAGTGTACTCATATTTGTGCACACATTATTTTGAAAACAATAATATAAATATGTCTAGTCCTTGAGATTTATCGCCGTGGTCGAAGGCCTCGAGAACTTAAGTACATTTTGAAAATGAGCTGTATAAACTTAGTGATGGGATAATTTAATCTATATAAATATATTACACTATAAACCCAAAATCTGCTCCGTAAAAAATCTTTTGTACGAGTTCTGTTGACGTCGAACTAATAACACATTTTAGAGCAACAATAGAGATGACATACTAGATACTAGAGTTTAGGAGCTTGAATTACAGTGTGATCCTCTTAAGCTCCTTTTAAGAATATTATCATTTTTGTTAGCAGTCCTGGTAGTTCAAATATAAGAAAAAGATAAAACGAATTTAAATGAGATATCAGATACCCCACGCTCGTTTGTAGTAGTATGTTGTAAGAATTGTGGAATATTCCAAACATGTATATGTGTTTCAATGAATAAACAAATTATATTTCAAGCATATATTATGCTAACTACCAAACCAATATTATAAATGTGAATGTGACTTTGTTTGTTACGCTTTGACGCATAAATCACTAAGCCGATTTAAAAAAATATTTTACCAATGGAAAGCTACGTTATTTGCGAGTAATATAGGCTACATTTTATCTTCGTATTTCCAAAGGAACGGGAACTACGTAGTTGAAACCGCGGGCAAAACGCTATTAATTTTATAAATATTTTAAATCTTTAAATTCAAATGATAAATATATTTACATTTTTGAAGCAACTTAATAACAGTTTTATAGAAATTTGAATGTAATATAATTTATAACAGAATTATTAACCCAGCGTCTGTTTTTGTCATTTTAATTACGCAAATGACCTGAAAGTGACGACTTAGAAACTAATAACGTACAAGATTAAACGTCACATCCAAGACTTGGACGCAATCCGTGATCAAACAATATTACTTCTGGAAAACAAAAGGTAGAAACTTGTTCTTTCCAACTTCTTCCACATTCAATATACTTGGTTTGTTAATACGATGGGATTGATTACATGAAAACACATTGAGAGCGAAGTAGATATTGTCATTAATTTGGAAGTTCTGCAATGGAAAGTCGAAGAAAAGGCAAATGTTAGAAAACAAAATGTAGGTGGCCTTGATTAATGCTGCTTGTTCTGATAGACACTTGGTGGTAGAGCTTTGTGCAAGCTCGTTTGGGTAGGTACCACCACGTTCATCAGATATTCTACCGCAGAACAGTAGTACTTTGTACTGTTGTGTTCCGGTTTGAAAGTTGAGTGAGCCAGTGTAATTACAGGCACAAGGAATATAACATCTTAGTTCCCCAAGGTTGGTGGCGTATTGGCGATGTAAGCGATGGTTAACATTTCTTACTGCGCCATTGTCTATGGACGCTGGTAACCACTTACCATCAAGTGGCCCAAATGCTCGTCCACCTACCTATACAATAAAAAAAAAAACAATAGTTTAATTAGTAAGTGTTTACAGATACGCCTTCATTACGCATATTTAACATTGCCATTTAAAAAATTAAAATCTTATGATAAAAAATAATAATAATGCGTATGATATAATTATCATTAAGAAGCTCGGGGTTAGTATTTGTTGATTTTGAAAAATAAACCGATTCATTAAATATATATCAATTAATTAATTATTATCATGCCATTTAATTAATTGATAGAACAGAGTAACAACTACTTAGATTACAACCGGTGCGCGGTAGCTTAATATTAATTAAGATCCTGCAAAATTACGATTTAAAAGAGGTTGTAAGAGCCAACTTGTAAGTATATTTAAATTTAAGCGTATACAATTTAATTAAATAAATAATGTAATTTTAATAGACAGAGTGGTATTCAATTAGGCCCTGACTAAGACCCTACGCACTATGACGCTTAGCCCCCCCCCCCCTCATTTCGAATCGGTTAGACATTCCGTATCGGTTTCCGAATCGGTGTTGGCTTGGTAGACTTTTGCTGAACTAAAAAATGCCTCACGATGTTATCTTTCATTACTGTACAAAATTTAAACAGTAAAATTGGAGACATCAAAACTCAGTGATACTTGCCCGGGTTCGAACCCAGGATCTTCGCTTAAGATTCACATGTTTTGAGTTTCTGAATGCTAACGTAGTTTATTTAAAATATTTCAATTGTTTCAATAGCCTTCCTATCATAAATCATATTAATATTGTAAAGGGAAAAGTTTTCTTGATTTGTTTTCGATTTAAGCAATAAATATTGGTATTTGCGACATCCGCTGTCAACTGATCACGATCGCTTATATTTTCCGGATAAAGAATATTTAATATATTGTTTATTTTTGATATAAAACTTTGTTATCTATAATGTAGCCAACGGAACAGATGTATGAATGATTAATATCTTATTTGTGTGAAATATACGATGAAGAAACGAATATCCAGTAATCCTCTTGAATCATATCCAAGTTAAAAAGAATATAACAATTACTAAAATCGGTGACTATGTAGGAGAGCTTTGTGCAAGCTCGTCTGGGTAGGTACCACCCACTCATCAGATATTCTACCGCAAAACAGCAGTACTTTGTATTGTTGTGTTCCGGTTTGAAGGGTAAGTGAGCCAGTGTAATTACAGGCACAAGGTATATAACATCTTAGTTTCCCAAGGTTGGTGGCGTATTGGCAATGTAAGCATTTCTTACAATGCCATTAGGTGGCCCCTATGCTCGTTCATCTATCTATACAATAAAATAAAATAAAAAAATTTCAATTAAAAATATATAATTTATGTATAACATAAATAAATTAACTAGTTTCATTATGCTCGTTGGTCCTGTATCATTTAATCAGTAGCATCACTTTTCATTTAAAATGTTAAAATTAAAAGTAACAAAAGAATTTCAAACTCCAAGTATTCATTTCAATATCGGTGAATGTACGAAAATAATGAATTGTTGACTTAAAATTTTATATAAAGAAAATAAAATTATGTTCATTTGTTTACCTAAAGGCTGCTTTAGTTTTTTCTAGAGCTGTAGAAGCTCTTGTTAAACTACTGGCTAAATTATTACGACTAATAAAAACTTCCAAACGTTAATTTATCAAAATTTACCTCGACTGAACAAAGTTTTTCGACGACGTTGAATAAGAATGTCCAATAAGAAGTGTATTGTTTTTGAGTTTTATAGATATATTATATATCCACTATAACTTTTAAATCCCGATTTTTTTTTTCGAGATAGCGTTATGTGGCTGAAAAAAAAATGCTTAAATATATTCGAATGTATGGGATATCGGAGAAATATTTCTAGTTTCAGCTTTATATTTTGATAAGAAATCAAAGAATTGCATAGTCATGTCGAAAGACTTAAGATGGGATCAAATAAGACTGGTAACTCGAAAAGCCCTTACATTATAGGTCTTTGAAGCGCACTTTGCAGTAAGAATGTATATAAACAATAAGTTTTCCGAGTACTTTTGTTAAAAATGCACGTTCTAATGCTATATTTTTAATTACGCTGTATTATGTATGCACTTCATAATGATATAATTTCTAAATGGGATATACATATATAACTTCCACATAACTCCCAAACTACTTTTTATAATTTTAGAAATTAGGTATCGTTATAAGCGTCTCGATCGTTCACTGGCTGTATGAGATATACATACTCGTACATATATGGCTTTGTGAGGTCATTCTAAATTCAATATGACGTACAAGTACGGCTATCCTCCGAATATTATTATATCTATTTATTAGATAGATATTGGATAGTTTGTAGGTTAGAATGTCAGACAAAAAAAAATGTTATTTTATTTTATTTCATTTATTTTTATTTTGAAAATATATTATGTAGAATCTTAATATAGAAGCGAGTACCATGCTCTTCCCGGGCAAATAAATTGGGATAATTGAGTTGTTAGAAAAACATGTAGCAAAGTTTTATGCGAACCCTTTTTTTTTCGCTGGAATTACGCTTTGACGCATTTCCCCCACATGAAGTGGGGGGGGGTATGTGGGGCTTACCGGCATTGAATACCCACTAAAAAACCAGTGGTATTCTCTCCGTCTGGTCGGGATCGCTTGCGCATGCTACCGTGACGCCCCGATGGTCGGCCCACCTATGCGAGCCTCTATTTCTAAGGGGGTTCCCGGATACAGGGAGCCCCCTTAGCCCTAGCGGCTATTAAGACGGGGGAGAAGGTGCGCATAGCGCCTACGCCTCCTCCCCGGTCTTCTTTGAGTTTATTCGGCCCTGTAGATCTCTTAATGATGATTTCCTTCACCGCCGAGCATGAGGTGAACATTATAATCAACAACGTAGTCCATGAAAACACTGTCCTGCTTACCCGGATTATAATAAACAATTTCACCCCTTAGCTCTGGCAGTACCATAACAGTAAGCTTACAAAGTCAATACGCCATTCAATCCATTGTGCGTAGTGCGTATTTATATTGAAGGTCTAAATACATACAAAACGCAAATCAAATTTGACTGCTACAGAAACCTTGACAAAATCAGCAAAAATGCTAGCAGCATTTCTCCATTGAATCGCAATTCCCATTATTGAGCTAAGCATGAACCAAGCCTTCTTCTAACACGAGTGCTCACATTATTCACCATTCAAATCAAAACACCACAATATTTATATATAGCGGTCTTAAAACTATCAATTTTATAATCACAAAATATTAGCGCGGTCATTTACTTTAGTTATTGTAAAGATAACTTTCGATAAAACATGACTTAGTTCATTTCCATAAACTTCAACTGCAAAATATATTATTTATTTTAATACGATGAGAAAAAATACGATAAAACCGATATCACCAAAAGCGTCGGTACATAATCTTCTTTAGCATAATTTCAATTGGCTGTCAAAATTCTTGACCCGACCGACATATATTATACGACCCTATAAAATATCGGATCAAATGCAATATAACATCAAGCTGATCGCTTATCGGATGCTATACGTTACATTACAGATTATATAATCAACTGAAGAGATCGATCAATATTTTATGTATTTATTTATTTTAAGGAAGACAAACAGTTATAAAATACACAAAAAAAATTATTACATTACAATAAAAATCACAAACCAATCAAGTGAATCAAAATCATTTCATAGCAGATTGTTGGGATAGTAGCAACTAAAATAATAATAATGAAAAAAATATAACAATTACAATTTATAAAAAATAACAATTTTATTTAAAATTTATGGATTAATTAAAATTTTATAAAATATTAATGTTTGACGGTTGGAACATTTATATACCAACTAATAACATATTTAATTATACAATGAAATCTTAATAGATTAATAGATTCTTAATAATATATATGTCCTGGAAAGTGATATCATTGATAATATTGAGTATCATAGTACTAGAGAAGGGGTAAACACCGTGACGTCACTTGTTATTGTAAAGGCGGCACGAGGACAGAGTCGTGTTCGAAAGTGAGGAATTGAAACGGCACATTACGATTCGGGACGCCGTCCGACCAGGTCACTTTTTCGAAACCAAACTGTCGGTTTGTCTAGTTTACTTATAAGTGTGTTTATTATGTTCAAAAGAAAACAAAGTAAGGTTATACGAAGTGTTCACAAGATGGAAACAGTACTATCGCTCAGCCATCGCTCCCGCCGACATATGAATATACGTTGTCTAAAACATTTACCTACTGACGTCGCTATTATCTATTTATTTATTTGGTAAACAAACATGCATATCTTATTACAATAAGTATTATATAACATGTAACTACAACCAAAATAGGATAACAAAATTAGTTTAAACATATATTTAATTACTAAGAAGACAGTAACTAAATTGAAACTATTAAGAGATGAGAATATAATGAATGAGTCTTTGTAAGTTCGCGCGTATGTCTGAATGTGTTTTTGTGCTTGTGGGTATTATATTTATATCTTTATTAACTACTAAGATCTTAGGTAACCCGAGTGTGAACCAGTTACTTATCGTGGTTTATATAATTATTAAGCCGATTTATATAGAGTTATATTTTAATTTAAAGTCAACGTTTTATTAGATTGATTCCTTAATATGGTAGCGGTTTGCTATTTTTGTGTAAAATTCAATTAAATTTATTTTGAGTATCGATAACATTGTTGCTTTCGAATATAATAAGTTTTATTATTAAAGAGCAATTATATAATTTTCGATTTTCTTTACAAAATTTTATTTATATATTTATTTATTTTTGATTAATATTTACCACGAAACATTGTTCGGTAGACAACTGATGTTGAAAAGAAAGGCCCCACGTCATTTTCAACAAATAAATTGAGCTATGTTAACGAATCCCCTTGTGAATTCCTTAAGCAACACCTAGTGTTTGTTCTTCAGTGGACGATCTTCCTATCGCCCATGTAATATATTTGAACCTGCGATGAAAAACGAAAGTCGTTTTATTGAAATGAAAATTTCTTTAGGCGCGTTACGCTGGTTTATCGTAGAGGATAGACTCAGCTAACACGTCATCGACATGCTATGTTAATATCATGAAATTGTTAATAGTACAAATAATTTAAGTATTGTGGAAATTAATGAGGATAATAACGATTGAAATTCATGGAAATCCTAACAGTATATATGAATAATATAAGTGTATTTTAACGATTATTTATTTAACTTAAGCTGTATTAATATATTTTACCAAGTTTGCGAAAATATCCTAAGGTCTGGAGGTATGTAAATATGTATGTATGTCTTGTCTCTATTACTTATATCGTCATGTAACTCGGTGACTGTCTATATTTTCAGAGATAACTAACAACTGCATATCACACAATCTTATTTTTATTTTGGTTTCGCTAGGAGCGTCAGGCAAAATGATATAAGTAATTAATCCCATTAAATTGGTCAAGGACTTACAATATATTACATATTGTATATATGTATTATTATTATTATTTATGTATTGATAATTATATTTTACCGCAAAACAGCAGTACCTGGTATTGTTGTATTCCGGTTTGAAGGGTGAGTGAGCCAGTGTAACATCTTAGTACCCAAGGTTGGTAACGCATTTTCGATGTAAGCGATGGTTAACATTTCTTACACTGTCAATGCCTGAGGGCGTTGGTGACCACTTACCATCAGGTGGCCCATATGCACGTCTGCCTACCTATCCTATAAATCTTTCGATCTGACTGTCTCTGGCCTTTCAAGATAAAATATAATACTTACTTTTGTTATGACTGTTAAGTCTAAGTTTTATTTTGATTGCCACGACTGGAGTGTAATGGATTCAAGATATGGAATGAACCATGAATTTCAAAATAGCGCTAGAAATATCGTCTTCGTATAGTTGAAATTTATGTGACGAATGTTTATTTCGAAATTGCAAATTATGTTGTTGAAATATGAAATCGGCGCTCATTTTTCCCTGACAGATAATTTAAATATTATTTTCAAGTTAAAGGTGTCAAGTAATTGGAAATAGGTGCAGTTGAAAAATATCAAAACAAAATGTTATTTTCAATGAAATACTTTTGTACTCGGTGGTAGAGCTTTGTGCAAGCTCGTCTGGGTAGGTACCACCCACTCATCAGATATTCTACCGCAAAACAGCAGTAGATTGTATTGTTGTGTTCCGATGTGAAGGGTGAGTGAGCCAGTGTAATAACAGGCACAAGGGACATAACATCTTAGTTCCCAAGGTTGGTGGCGCATTGGAGATGTAAGCGATGGTTAACATTTCTTATAATGCCATTTTCTATGGGGGTTGGTGACCACTTACCATCAGGTGGCCCAAACGAACGTCTACCGACCTATACAAAAAAAAAAAAAACCTTTTGTTAAGTGTGGCCAGTTACCACCTTACCATTACCATTGGTGATGTAAGAATTATTAACCATTCCTTACATCGCCAATGCGCCACCAATCTTTTGTGTTATGTCCCTCGTGCCCGTTGTTGCACTAGCTCACTCAACCTTCAAACTGGAATGCAATCATACTAACTATTGCTTTTAGCGGCAGAATATCTGATGAGTGTTACCTACCCAGACAAGCTTGCACAAAGCCCTACAACCTAATAATAATACGGGTTAAAAACCTCGATTACCATGCCCTACATATGGCTTTGGATGTTTAGCTGCAGTTTTATTTCCCTTAGCAAATAATTACCCATTAAATCCAATCTACTCTCCTAAATCGACTACAAATACACGCGCGCAAAAGAAAAGTCTACATTTCATTATACAGATTAAATTAATAATATTTTTTGTTTATTTTGTCGAAAGTGTATCACGTTATATTACATACAGTAAAATACACAGTTAAAGATTATGTTACAATTTTAAACATGAAATATGTTTTATAATATAATAGTATTAATAAATAAATTGAACAAACGTGTTACTTTGTAAGCTAGTAAACAGTCGCTTATAACAACAATTTATTTCAAGCATAATATTAAAGCTGCTTTAGCGCTGCAAGGAATGCATAATTGTGAAGATGGATTAAATATTCTGAAAGTGAAGCGTCAATTTTCCACCCATACAAAACGTAAGCAGCATTTCGTGTTTACGCTGGCGAAATTAGAGACATAATTATTGTTATCTACGAAACTTCGCGCTGTATAAAACGTTTTAGCAAATGATTGTTTCGGTTGTAGTTCTTGTTGTTCGTGAGCTGTAAGAACGGATTAATTTATATGTATATAGGAAGGGAGACAGAAGTGCTTTTTGGCTTATCTGACATTGAATCAGATATGTATTATGTATATAACATAGACGTATTGTAAGAAATATTAATATTTACATCAAAAATATCATGAGAATTAAGTATGTCCGTTGTCCTTATAATTACACACTCACTTCAAATATAAATTTTCACACCTTAGACACGAATTAGTGATATTTATGTATTTGACACAATATTTATAATCAATTTTTGAAGTCAATGTGTTTTAAATATATTTCAAATACATTTCAAGACTTGCTTTTAAAAAAATTTTCAAATCCTCGGTATGATGAGGATTTCATCATGATAATATGTTCTTGAATTTTTGTTAGTGCACAAGAAATTCATCGACCAACCAGAATTGTACCAGAGTTATTTGCCTCAAAAAAGAAAGTAAGCGATATCCCAGTATTTAGATTAGTGATTGTAATGTCATTTCCAGAATCCATTCATCCAAGCTAACTAAGCTTTCGCGAGTTCGCCCAGCAATGAGACGTTTTAAAATTACGTAAGCTAAAAATTTAATAAAAAAAAATTCCAAAAATAAATCATCTTTTTAACTTAATTAAATACATTAATACAAGCAAGACGTAAGTATCTACTTTTATACTCAATCCATCATAAGTGTCAATACAAACTCAACTTCGTGCTGATATTGGAAATTAGAAACAAGGGATTTTGAACTTTAACAACATTGTGTACGATCGAATTTTCAATAATTTTATATAAAGGCAAAACGAGCCCAAGAAAACTTTCCAGCAGAATACTTGCAATACTGCGAACTAACACGTAATAGGAATCAGAAGTTTCAGAATATGTGGTCGAAGCAGAAAGCAGAAGGAAGTAAAATATCGCAAAAATGTCAATCGAGAAATTGCAATAATCTCATATTTGAAAAGAATTATGATAGAAACTAATATCTTGAAAATATTGGAAGAAGTTTGTATTTGGTATACTTCCAAGCATATTGTGATATTGATCTGTTTTAAGGATTTGGAGCTACCGAAATTAATGTTGGAAAATATTTCTCACCGGATATCTAACCATGTTAAAAGTTTTTAGTAATTTTATCCACAGTTTCGATAAAATATTTTTCTATCTACAGTTAAATTTCTTCCAAATATTTCGATAACGTCTAATTTGTATTACGATTGAGCTGAAATGAGGATATAACAATAATTTTGAACCAAATCGCAACGGTATTTGGCTCGGATAACTTCCAATCCAATTGAAATTCCGAACATCCAATGACAAATGGTCGTCGGAAAACCATTGACTACAAGCTTCCGATTTCGTAGATTCGTATCTAAACGATTTTTCTCACCACTTCTGACACTGATCGATTTTTCGCGTCTTTCAATTCGCTTCGTAGTTTTTTCACAAGACACTCCATATTTTACGTTACATCCTGTATTGATAAAATAACCTATAAACGACGGGGTTTATCGACATCGTTTATCACTGATGTAAGTATTTTAACTGGCTATTTGATTTCGTGGTTAGCTTTCACGATTAGAGATCATAAGGCGCTGAGTTCCATAGCAATAAAATGAATTGGATTTTTTTATTTTGAAATTCACTCTTATTGAGAGAACAAAAAATGCACCTGTTTTATATAAGTTTCATACACACCTTTGTAATTAATTAAGTATTAATAGAGGGACAGCAAAAAGCTGAGATGGCCTAGTAGGTTACAACGCGTGAATCTTAATCGATGATCGATAGTTCAAACCCGGGCAAGCCCAACTGTATTTTCATGTGCTTAATTTGTGTTTATAATTCATCTCGTACTTGACTGTGAAGAAAAACATCGTGAGGAAACCTGCATGTTTCTAATTTCACTGAAATTTTGCTACATGTGCATTCCATCAACCCGCATTGGAACAGCGTGGTTGAATAAGTTCCAAACCTTCTCCTCAAAAGAGGAGAGGAGGCCTGAGCCCAACAGTGGGACATTAGCAGGCTGTAACATTATATACATACATACATGCAGAACAAGTCATATATGTAAATTTATGCTAAGCTTAAATATAAACAACAAGAACTAGTAATTATAACACTTAGAGTAATATCTTCCATGAATTAAAATTCCTTTCTTTAAAGCCTAAAAAGAGGAAATACGTAATATGTAGCCGTTGATCCTTCGCCTGAACTCTTTCCAGTCATATCGTATATGTCATCTCATCTTAGTATAGGGGTGACGGAATAGAGCGTACTTGTGCTTGCCCACTCACTTGTGTACTATAATACGTTCTATGATTAATCTTCCTGGTCGAATCTTGTTTCTAAAATAGGTCAAGAAGATGTTATCATCATCATCAATGCATGGGAAAATTAATATTCTTTTATTGATTACAATAACACTTATATTATATAATTTAAGTTGTTACAACCGTTGATATGCTATATTGATTTTGGTGAAATAAAGACTATACCATACCTTGAAAATGTCCCTAAAAATGTGATTCATAATATTTTGCGACCTTTGTATTTTGAAGTACCCTACTCCGGAATTCGGATAACAGAGAACAAGAAAAAAAGAAAGAAAATGTTCGTATTTAAATATATTTATTATATTATACCAAAAGTACCTAATCTAAGTATATAATATAAACTAAATAGTCTGCGAAATTCTGAGATAAATTTCCGTTTTCATAGTTCGAAACGCTATTTCACTCAGTAATCAGATTGTATCGGACGATAATGTTATAACACATACTATATAGATGTAAGTACGTATCTATATGCAAATATATCAGCCGACCGTTGGCTTTTGAAGTATATAAAACATATGTTCACATTACATCTTGTATACTGAGAAGGAAACACCATGGGGAGGAAAATACAGCATCCTGTACTAACCGGAAGGAATTATGAAACGCGTGCAATCCGGAAAAGAGGAGTCGGGTGAATTACGTCTTCGTATTCTGTCCTTCGCTTTTGTAGAAAATATTTACCAATAGGCTTAGTATGGCATGTTCTTAGACTATTATGAAATATAGCACTTGCAATCTTAAAGCAGGGTGGTAAAGACTGTCGACTTTAATACAGATGACACTAGTACAGTCGTCAACGTAATCTCTCTTACAATGTACTAATGAAACTATTGCTATTGTTTCATATAGATTAACTAGCTGCCCGTCCCGACTTCGTACGGGTAAAATAAGGATTTTATCCCGTGCATTTTTTAATCAATAAATATATACATTCGCCCATACAGTACAGTGTATGTGTGTTCGGTACAGGGCATATAATAATAATGCATAAAGTAAAGTACAACATGCTCTACATATGTTTTTATTTATTGGAACAAAGTTCTTTTACTACTGCAAAGTAGAGTGGCCTGGCAGAAATTGTCATGTAACAAAAAGCGTTGTCCTCCAAGCGACCTTTCCCCTCTTTCTTTCTTTATTCTAGCGGTTGTTTGTGTATGTGTGTGTAAGTGTGCAAAATTTCAGATTTGACAATAAGGATTGTGTGCGGCCAATGAGATAACCTCAATTATATACAAATGTAAATATAATTTGAACTCTTTTTTAAACTTATAATTCGTTATTTTATATTTAATTTTGTACATATTACTGTTTTCCTAGTATTAGATGAAATTTATCACTTTTAATTCTTACTTTACATTTTTGCATTGAAAACATAATAAAAATAACATTAAATATACACATGTGAAAGAAGAGTTGATTAAGAAGGGCAAAGCTTTTTGGTGTGATAAAAAAGTAAGAACAATTTCCTCCCTTTTTTTCGCGCTCACCGGCGCTGAAGGTGCCGGAATACCTACTAAAAAACCAGCGGTATCCTCTCCGTCTAGTCGGGATGCACCACGGGATCACGTGCGCATGCTACCGTGACGCCCCGGAATGCCTCTGAGGCCCCCACGCAGCACACCGAAGTATAATTTCCTCCTGACCAATTTCGACCGCGACGACCAATCTCAAGAAAGATTTTCCAACTACGCAGGCAAATTATAATGCAAAAGTGTGTGCGTAAACACAGGTGCACTTTCATAATCCGATAGGACGGTAAACCGACGCGAACGGTAAAAGTTCAGGTAAGCGGCAAGACCAACGGCTTTACGTGACTTTCGTGGCACGGGTGTGTGACAAATATACAGAAATATAATCATTAAAAATCAACATTTTAAAACACGTTTTAAGTTAAAAAAAAAATATCGCAAAGAACTTCGTTGCTCCCGGGGGTCACCCGATCGCACATTTTTTATTATATTTTTAGGTTCTGTCTACGGTTTTTATGTACTCATGCTCATCGTACAACGGTCCCACACTTTGATATAGACCGTTTTGAAAAAGTTGACCCGTTATTTGTTTTTTTTTTTATTATAATAGGTCTAACGCATGTACATAAGTACACACACATTTTTGTTATTTAACTTACCTTTCACAATATTTTTCCTTAAGAATAATACAGTAGAAATACTCTTAATATTAATAATTAATAATAATAATAATTACAGCACTGCAAATTTATAGTAAATTTAGTTGAGAATTACACGGAAATAATAAAATGATAATTATTATAAACGTCACTACTGCGATCGATGTACAAACAATAATAATGGCCGAAATTATTTATTTATTTCACATTACAACTATCATTACAGGATATATGTAACACATAGTGTAATTATCTGATTAATTTCTAGAGCTTAATATTATATCTACTTTTCTACTGTAACAATTATAAACAATGCTGTCCTTATGAAATCACTTAAAGCACAATAGAAAATATCTGTTTCTTTAGCTACCCGATTAAGATTGCATATCGCACGTGTCAGTGGTGCCTCGCTTAAAAGGTTGGTCCGCCCACACGGCTCAAGTAGCAATGTCGGCTTCCTGCGACGCCACACATACCTGTCAGGCACACACAAGCCAAGTAATTCCAGTACCTCTTTATTATGTTTTTTACCTACGAGCACTTTGAACTAATATTTGGTCAATGAAAGATTGCTTCTGACACCTAGTTCATTGTATCCTACCATCCCGAGTATAAATAAAGTTGGGTACATTCATGGGTAAAATGGGTACACCTCGTAAAGCCGCAAAAGATACCTCATAAATTTGTTCTTTACCGTCTCCAACATGATCCTATATTTAGTTTCATGTAGAGACCAGATGACTGAAGAATAATAATAATATCCTGGGACAATATTCACACATGGCCATCTGGTCCCAAACTAAGCAGAGCTTGTACTATGGAAACAACTGATATACTACATATACTACTTTTCTTTTGTAAATACATACTTATATAGATAATTACACCCAGACTCAGGACAAACAGACATGTTCATGCACACATATGTCTGCCCTGGGTGGGAATCGAACCCACGACCTGCGGCGTGAAAGGAATCTTACCAACCACACCAACGGCTCGTCAAAAATTCATCGAATTTAATTCAATTTCATCGAAAACTGTGTAAGAAATGAGATACAGCTTATTGCAAGAGAGACATGAGAACGCTCCCATCCCTACTCACAAATCTACAGAATATACATATAAAATTTCATCAAAATCGGTCGAGCCGTTTTGGAAGAGTATAAGCACTAAAATTGTGACCTGAGATTTTTATATATATAATTAATATGGGCGCTGTAAAAACTGTAAAAACACTCTCATCATTACTTATAGTTTTCCTCAACGACTGTTAACTAAACATTTATTTATCTATTAACGTAACTATTGACATTCGAAAGAGGAAGACAGCGTTAGTTAACGAATCACTCGATAAATAACGTTAATAAGTAAGATCGCTATTGATTATCGACTGAGCTATTTACACCTTGTTATTGGCTCTAAGAATGTATGAACTTAATAGGAAAATGTGGATGAATGCATATGTGTTTTTGTCTAAATCAATTGTGAGCTTGTGAGTTAATTAAATATTAAGTAATGAACAAAACAAAAAAAAATATATAAAGAATTTTATGAAAATATCTTGTTGAATAATTCAGAATCAACGTGATACTAATTCTGATCATATCGTGATCTATAACTTGCGCATACACTTAGGAACAAATAATTAAGATCATAATGTGTCTAAGAATAAAGAATAAATGGAAAATTTAACTGCACCTACCTCGAAACAAATGACATATCGATGTTGAGTATAAAAATTACGACGATTATATATTTTTTAAAGATTTTTGTTTATTTTTGTTTTTTTTTTATATTATAGGTAGGCGGACGAGCTTATGGGCCACCTGATGGTAAGTAGTCACAAACGCCTGTAGACAGTGACATTGTACATTTCTTTAAAAAAAAATATCGCCAATGCTCTATCAACAATCAAGTACTGCTGTTTTGCGGTAGAATATCTGATGAGTAGGAGGTACCTACCCAAACGAGCTTGCACAAAGCTCTACCACCGAGAAAATTTAATGCATATTTAAAATAACAAGTCGCTCAAAGAAAATGGAGGAATTTCACAAATCGAACTAAAAAAAAGAACGAAATTCAAAAGTTTAGTGCAAACTTAGCAAACAAGTCGAGGCGGACCAAATAAGTTTTCGAGTAAGTAGTTAAATTTTTTATCTTATCGCGTGCTCGTTTGGTGCCTTCTCAACTTGAAATTGTTTTACTCGGCGAAATGTAAATCACATCCTTAATCCGGCAAAGCACATTCAAACTCTCGAACACCTTCAAACCTCATTACCCTGGATTAAATGTATGGAATTTAAAGATAAGCGCGTATTTGACTGGCACAGGTAATATTAGCTTTTAAAATGTACACGTGACTTTAACTTAATTGTTAAATTTAATAATTTGGTCGACTTCTTGTTCGATCACGTGGATACTGGTTAAGCAATACGAGTCATTGTTGTTGCAATTATACTTTCAGTGTTTTTTTCTATAAACAGATGCTCATTAACGCTTTGTAATTCGTAGCAATAAAATATAGAAAAGACTAGCCACCCATGTCAAGCCATGGAGTGTACATTGTAACGTGGATAGTACAAAAGTGATAAGGTATTGGTCTATTAGCAGAAGTTGGTGCCAACATACGGGATGTTACCGACATCCACCAACATATCTCACATAGCAGTTAAAGTTACGAACCTTTCAGTTTAATTAATCCTGTGAAATGACGTCTGATAAAAAGTACGTGCGGTGTGCTATTTGAATAGTACTGGTCTTTCTTATAAACGTTGCTTGGTAGCTGTGTAGTAAAATGTTAATTATGCTCTTTCTGTCAAGATTGATTTAACATAGATAGCGGCGCTGAGCACTTTCTATCGACTGTGTCGGTGAATGTCCTGAGGAATTTTTCTCGATGTCATCGCCTAGCTATGACTGGAATTCTCTACCAGCACACGTGTTACCAGCCTCATGTATTCTGGGTTCCTTCAAACGAGGCGTGAATAGGCATCTTGCAGGCCGGCATGGCGAAGGCGGCTACTGCAGTACATTCTTCCCGACTATACTGGTCGTCTTCGCATTTCGACTCCACTACCACTTACCATAAGGTGGAGTAGATTCATTTGCCTACGCGGAGCATTAAAAAAAAAAACATTCGAAAAAGAAGACGAAGCATTGTTTAACTAATCACCCACTAAACAATGACGGGATGACATGTAATTCAAATTATCCAATAACACAATATCGTACACGTTAAATTTAATTTGTAAATATTTGTATCTCAAGATCAACCCCTTCTTGAGTTATATTGCGATGAGCTCGAGATACCATATTATTTATCATCTCAAAGGGAAGTGATCTAATTCCGTCAAAGACATCAAGATGAAAATTAACTTAATTGAATATAAATCATATAATAGCATAGATTTATGAGCTAATTCAGTCAGTCAACATTGCTATTCTGTAAGATAACACGTAGTATCTAATTCGAGAAAGGTTAAAAGTCAAATTACATTCGTGAAGAATCCTTAAATGTTATAAATATTATAATAATTATGTCGCATATCACTTTCTGACATATCATAATCATGTTCTGCGGTGACTTTGTTTGTTATTCGATGGATCGCCCATTGCCACTAAAGTCTGTGAATGACCCACTGCCGGGGGGTTACAATTTCAATGAAATTAGATGCAGGTTTCTTCACGATGTTTTCCTTCACATTTATAAACACAAATTAAGCACCTAAAAATTCATTGTTGCTTGTCCTGGTTTGAAACCATGATCATAGGTTAAGATTCACGCGTTCTAACCACTTTTTTTTTTTTTTTTTCGCAGTTGAAACCTTCTAATAGGTACCCGGCTCCCTAAAGGGGAGGGACCGGGTTATGTGGGATTCTTACCCACTAAAACCTCTGCGATGGCCGTCCTCGGCCTATCGCATCCGCGGATATAACGCATCCGCGGCCCCTCCCATGCTCTGCTCCGCTCGTAGCTTGGTGGAGCTCTCCTCAGGGGGCGAAGGTAATTTTGTCGAACGGCAGCGCGAGGCCATCCCGGCTGCCGTCCTCCTCAGGGCCGTCTGAAATAGGACACGAGAGGCCCCTACATTACGCATCCACGGCCTCAGGGTTACGCCCTATCTTTTAAGCCCCGGGCGTCGGGGCTGTGGGAGGGCCGAGACGACGTCGACGTCGTCTCCGCCGAGCAGGATCGGCCCTTTCCCGTTCCCGCTCCGCTGTCTCCTTCTGGACCATGACGGTCTCACAGAAGGAAGCTACAGCCCTCCACGCCGATTCCCTGCGGAGCATCGCCGACACGATTGCTCGCAGGGACAGGTCTTGTCCGACTTCACGGACCAGGATCTCCCTCTCCACACTCCATGCTGGGCACGCTTCCAATGTGTCCTGGTCCGCACCACAGTGGAGGCACATCGCCGTCGATTCGCGTCCGATTTTACACAGGTATTCTCCAAAACAACCGTGACCGGTCATTACCTGCGTAAGTCGGAAGGTGACTCGTCGCTTTCGTCTTATCCAGGCTTCGAAAGCTGGCAGGATCGCTCCAATGACGCGTTTGCGCGCGTACCGTTCTTCGCAGAGACGGTCGCGCCACGTCGCAAGAGCCCTCCTATGTTCCCGCCGCTTCAACGCCTCGAGTGCACTCGGAGGGGGCGCGCTTTCACCGTTCTGACGGAGGATGCGGATCTGTTGATAGATCCTCGAGTCCATATCCGCCAGAATGTCCAAGGGCAGAAAGCGCGCTATTACGGTTGCCGCTTCGTAGGATATCGTACGATATCCCCGCACTATGCGGATGGCCACTCTCCGCTGCGAACTTTGGATCTTAGTCCTGCAGCGGCGAACGCCCGACAGCCTATGAGACCAAACGCGCGCCCCGTAGAGGGCCATCGATCGCACGACACCGGCATAAAGACGGCGAACTTCCTCCCTCGGTCCTCCGAGATTAGGCAGCAGTCTGTGCATAGCACCCGCTACCTTCTCGATCCGGGGGGCTAGACGCTCGAAGTGTTCCTCGAAGCCCCAGCGACCGTCCAGTATGAGGCCCAAGTATTTCATGTACCTGGCCACCTGGATATTTGAGTCACCTACGCGGACGTGCGTATCAAGCGGTTCCCTGCTCCTCGGCAGTTTATGGAACCATAGCGCCTCCGTCTTATGAGACGCTATCCGTAGGCCCAACTCGCAGATCTTATCGACGATGATATTCACCCCGAGCTCAGCGAGCTCTTTGGTTCTCTCTAAATTCTCCCCCGATGCCAGCACCAACGTGTCGTCTGCATAACAAACGACGCTCACACCTTCAGGGAGAGCGACGCGCAGGACTGCGTCGTACGCGAGGTTCCACAACAGAGGCCCCAAAACTGACCCCTGTGGGACCCCGCAGCAAACCTCTCTCCGGGTCCTCGTACCATCTTGCTCCATATACGACACGTACCTGTCGCGCAAGTAGTCACCGACGATCGCCTGCAGGTAAGGGGGTACACGATGGTATAAGAGTGCCCCCCTAATAGCGTCCCAGGGCAACGTGTTGAATACGTTGACGATATCGAGACTTATCGCCAACGCCACGCCACCCCGAGTCACCGCCTGCTCCGACAGAGACCGGACGCGCAAGATCGCATCGACAGTCGAACGGCCCTGTCGGAAGCCAAACTGGTACTCAGCCAGGTCGGAGCCGACACGCGACAGATGCCCACATAGACGAGAAGCGACAATACGCTCAAAAAGCTTGCCAGCCTCGTCCAGTAGACATATGGGACGGTACGCAAAGAGAGATTATGCAGCCCTGCCATCCTTCTTCAAGAGAACCAAATTCGCCTCCTTCCAAACCTTAGGGATTGTGCCAGTACGAAGGCAGCTGTCAAACAGCCGCCGCAGCCTATTCCCGAATGAAGCCGAAGCTAACACCAACGCTCGCCCCGGAAACCCATCGGGGCCGGGCGCGGTGTTAAGAGCTCGCATGCGATCGATCGCACGGCTCAGCTCCTGTTCGGTCACCCTCAGCTCACCGGACCAGGCCGGTGTTGATAGGGGGACCCGGGGACTTGACCGGATCACTGGGAAGAGCACTTCTATTACCCTTCTCAGTAAATCTGGATCTAAGGTCTCCGTTAGTGGGGGATCCACGCAATTTGCCCAGCACCATAAGGTACGGACGCCCGAACGGATCCCTGTCGAGTCCCTCCAGGAGCTCGTTCCAGGAACGAGCGTTGGCGTCCAAGATCTCGGCTCGGAGAGCCAACTTCGCTACCCGGAACGCCTCGTAGGCTTCAGCTTTCTGGTCTAGAGTTGCTCGCCTTCTTCTTCGGGTACGGGTGTTACCACTAGGCCATCTCGGCTGACCTATTGACGCTAATACTCGATGAAATTTAAACAAGTTTTTACAATGTCAAATTACAGCCTACCAATACAGGATCTATGTTATCATGTCCCATGAGTATGTAAGTTATATCGTGTGTTTTCTTTATGAGAAAAGAAAATATAATATAAATGCCTTTAAATACTGAATTTATTAAATTCAATTTATACATTAATTAATACATTCAATTTATACATTAATTATTACTCGGTGGTAGAGTTTTGTGCAAACTCGTCTGGGTAGGTATCACCCACTCATCAGATATTCTACCGCAAAACAGCAGTACTTTGTATTGTTGTGTTCCGGATTGAAGGATGAATGAGCCAGTGTAATGACAGGCACAAGGGATATAACATTTCAGTTCCCAGGGTTGGTGGTGCATTGGCGATGTAAGCGATGGTTAACATTTCTTACAATGCCATTGTCTATGGGCGTTGGTGACCACTTACCATAGGGTGGCCCATATGCTCGTCCGACTACCAACACAATAGAAAAAAAAGATCAGGAATATATAAGCTACTGAAGACTTGTAAATTATCATTTAGTGAATTCAAATTTTATCCCAGACTGAACCAACTTCAATTCGTCACAAAATGAAGAAATAAAGACATAACGAGTTGGAACTTTTGAATAAAATGCAGATATATCTTAAAGTACACCAAAATATAAAAGTAACTGAGATAAATGTTATAAAAATATGTACAAAAGGTAATCTTGTCGCTTAAATAGCTATCTCGCTCAGACGGCCTTTGGTTAGAGTACTTCAATTTGAATAAAGCTGTAGAAGCTATACAGGAATTTATATAAATTAATTAAAATAAATTAACATTGAAGCCGAGATGGCCCAGTGGTAAGAACGCGTGAATCTTAACCTATGATTGTGGGTTCAAAACCGGGCAAGCACCACTGTATTTCATGTGCTTAATTTGTGATTATAATTCATCTCGTGCTTGACGGTGAAGGAAAACATCTTGAGGAAACCTGCATGTGTCTAATTTCACTGAAATTCTGCCACATGTGTATTCTACCAACATTGGAGCAGCGTGGTGGAATAAGCTCCAAACTTTCTCCTTAAAAGAGGAGAAGAGGCCTTAGCCCAGCAGTGGGAAATTTATAGACTGTTACTGAACATTTAAACTGTGTTTATTTTTATGCAAACAAAATCGTTCACATCGAATAAGTACATCATTATATATTCTTATAAGGTACGATCAATTGAGTTTTTTAGAGAATACATTACAATATTTTCTATCTGTCGCTTACATTAATTATTGTCATCCTAAGTTAAGTGAAAATACCTTAAGTTTTCTAAGTTAGACAGTTTTTATAATAATAAATAATACTTCTAATTACTGTAATTATAGATATCGCGTAGACAGAATATTTTAGAAAGAAGCAGAAATTAAATTAGTATTTAGCATAATACTTCCAAGATAACAATGTGTCTGAGGTATGCGCATCGGTAGCCAGCTAACTGAACAGAACGAGTTAGCCGGAACAATTCCATTGAAAGCCGGACGCTGCTAAGTGTTTGAACAAACGACAGCATTAGCGTATTTATAGTCAACTGCAAGGATTTATTTAAACTTGAGCTGCATTTGTTTATAAATTGGACTTTTATCCTGTTCTTTATTCAGTTAATTATTATCCGTAGTCGCTTTTGTTTAGCGAAAATTCATTCCTTCTTAAAATAAGTATTTTATACAGCGGAGACATTCTTTGAAAAAAAAAAAAAGAAAGTAAAGATGATTTTAAAAGTTTTGCTTTACCTAATATCGCCGCTGTGCGCGACAGTGTCCTCGAAAACCCGCGGCAGTCAATTCCGCGTCGCGCACAGGAACTTGGCCTTTCGCAGACGACAACTTGGCGAATTTTGCGTTGTGACTTGAGCCTGCACCCGTACAAGATCCAGCTGACCCAAGAGCTCAAGGTTAATGACCATAGACAGCGCCGTGTGTTCGCTGACTGGGCATTAGAGCAGTTGGAAGTTGACGCCGATTTTGGCAAAAAAATCATCTTCAGCGACGAGGCGCATTTTTGGATGAATGGCTATGTCAACAAGCAAAATTGCCGTATTTGGGACGAGACCAATCCACACGAGGTTCACCAAGTGGCAATGCACCCGCAGAAAGTGACTGTTTGGTGCGGATTTTGGGCCGGAGGCGTGATTGGTCCGTATTTTTTCGAAAACGATAATGGTGTGGCCGTCACCGTCAATGGTGAGCGATACCGGTCGATGATAACCAACTTATTTTGGACTGAAATCGAGAATATGGATCTGGACAACATGTGGTTTCAACAGGACGGCGCTACGTGCCACACAGCACACGCTACGATGGAAGTTCTGCACGAGCAAGCGCCCTTAATGGAAAACCCTATATTTATTTAACCTTTTGTTACGTATGTATGGAACATCATAAAATTATTAACACCGTGTGTAGTGCCGACCCTAAAATACAAATTACACACTTGCGCCTCTGACATTATAATCTTATCTAATTGAAACCGGAACCTGTAATTTGATATTTTACGGAGAATCAATTATACGCAAAGGCGTTGTCTGATCTTCACTAAACTAAAATACCGTAATCAAATTAAAAATATATTGTAAGTTTATTTATACTACAATTAAACCCTTGCAAATAATTAAATTGTTCTGTTTCTAGAATTTCAAGAGATATTATTTGTTATGAAATGCCAAAAAGGAATTTAATATTATTTCGAATCAGTGGTGTGTAAAATAAAATATTTAATTCAATTTTACCAAGAAACTTCAATTACATTTTCATCAATATCACGTAGGATGTAGAAGACGCGGAAGAAATTAATAGTTGTGACTTATTTATATATTTAATTAATAATTTTATTTGATGTCTTTCCAAAGAGGTACGGCGTCGATCTTATTAAGTTCATTACTGCGGACTTCTGTTACAATATATTTGTCTGTAGCTTCTACTTATCCTTCGCAACCGAACACGAGTTGAATTTAAATTTTTACATTCGACGACTCTTTGAGATCTAATAAAAAAGCTTATAAAATTACTAAGATCTATTAAGTTACTTCTTTAAATTATTGTTAGTATATATATGTGGTACACTTTCATCCGACATCGTAGCCAGGCTTCCTCACGATATTTTCCTTGACCACCGGCATTAGATGGTACTTATTTATTAAGTAAATAAAAATTCAGTGGAGAGTGTCCGGGTTTGAACTAACGATTTTCGGTTATGATTCACGAGTTTTTATCACGAGGTCCTCTCGTCTCATGTTGATTAGTAAAATTTAAATCATGGAATTGCTTATCCGATAATTGCTTGTCAATAAAGTTGCGCTTGTGATGTTAGTCTGGTCTGATCTAAAGGAGAATTAACTGAAATTGCGTAATTGAAATTGATGTATTTTTACGATGCTCCTGTACATGAGAGAAGACCAAACAAATACATATTTAAATCAAACCTTTTAAGTCCTTAATTAAATTTTAAGTAATTAATTACATTTCAGTAGAATGTCGTAAGTGTCTTACATCCGGGCAAAGGCTTTCTCGCCTTATTTAATTAGATTTGTACATTATTTCACTTCACTTCACTAGGTTGATATACATTCATCCCACATAGGCAGGCTACCTCTTCAAGTTTTTATTGATCTCCAAAAAGATTAATATTATTGTTAATTTAGCACTTAATATTTATCATTTCGGAGTACTGGTGATTTCGTTCATCGAACCTTCGATCTTTAATTAAGAATCACGTGTTCGATCACATGACTGTCTGTATCTAGTTTTAAATAATTTTATCAAACATTATTACGTAGAAATTACATTAAGGCTAAGTACGGTATTGGTAAACATGTCAGCTGTTCGTGACAACCATTTAAATGTATATAATAATTATTATATATTAAATTGTTAACCTATAATTACACAAACATTATCAAATAATATTCGAAAAAAAAAAACACTGAGTAAAATTGTGTATCAATAAATATGATACTAAAATTATACCATCATATACGACGAGCTGGTCGCGTGGTTCGTAGATACTTGCCTTTCGCGCCGCAGTTCGTGGGTTCGATTCCCACCCAGAACAGACATTTGTGTGCATGAACATGTCCGTTTGTCCTGAGTCTGGGTGTAATTATCTATATCAGTATGTATTTACAAAAGAAAAGTAGTATATGTAGTAGTCTAAAAGAAAAAAAATACAAACATGGATATAGCCTGAATAAAAGTAGGCATACAACTTTGGCGACCTTATTGCTACATAGCGATCTCTTTCAGACAACCAACGGTGTAAGGAATAACTTATGGGTTTAGGTAGTTGGTACAACCCACTCATCACGTATTATGTTCCCAAATATCAATACTTAGTATCGTTGGGCTCCGGTCTGAACGGTTCCTATTTTATAAAAAAAAATATCACCAAAATTAACTATCATAACTTCATAGATAGCATGCTGCTATTATGCGTTCTTAAATAAGAACCAGCAAATCGATGGCACTTAAATTATTATTAAAATTTCATGATCCTACATCTCGATATAAATCTCTTGTGACGACAAATTGCTAGAATTTATTATAATGAACTGGCTGAATAATAGGCAAGCTATATAATGCGTCACTGGGCCGATAACAAATACATCTGCAGCAATTGCGCAGCGACCGCAATTTTAAATTTAATACAAATATTGCCAGAGATTTCTTGGTAATGACATTTTGGAAGATGTTACAACAATATATCGTGTTGCTATTTATTATTAAAATTAAAATGGAACATGAAAGTTAGAACTAAATTAAGGGCAGGCACGACTGAATTTTCATGTGCTTAATTTGTGTTTATAATTCATCTCGTGCTTGACGGTGAAGGAAAACATCGGGAGGAAACCTGCATGTGTCAAATTTCAATCAAATTCTGCCACATGTGTATTCCACCAACCCGCATTGGAGCAGCGTGGTGGAATAATCTCCAAACTTTCTCCTCAAAAAAAAGGGAGAAGAGGCCTCAGCTCAGCAGTGGGACATTCACAGGCTGTTATTTTACTTTACTTTAAATGTTTGACTGAATATTATTTTCGACTTAGCAGCTGGTTATTCGGCGTAAGAATGAATATTTCGTATCATACAAGTTTCGAAAGACAAGAGGATTGTTCTGATGTTGCTTTGCGCGTGTACCATTTTTCACGGAGACGATAGCGCCATAATAATAGTATTTCTGTCTCTTTTACGCCTTAGGCGAATCTGAAGGGTGGCGCGCTTACGCTATACTGATTGAGGATGCACGTCTACACATAGACCATAGCGTCCATTTTTACCAGAATATCTAAGCGCGAAATGTTTGCTAGGATATATTGTGCTCTCTCATAAAATATCATGCGATATTCCGGTTATATGCGGTTGGTCACTTTCCGCTGCGCATTGAGCTATCCAATTTCAACCCATGAATATTCAAATCCTGACTAGGAATACGGTTTTTTTGAACGCGTTCAACAATGTAACATAAGCACCTTAACTACACTTGATGTCGAAAACCAATTCACTATTAAAAGTAATACCAGGAAAAGTCGATTTTAGGCAGACGCCTAACCGTAAATCCGTTAAATCTTTATTTCATGCAGTTAGACTGACATAATACTCGTAAATATAATAAATGGGATAGGGCCTAGTTAATAATTATATTAAATAATAATAATAATATCCTGAGACATTATTGACACAAGGCCCCAAACTAATCAGAGCTTAAATACATACTACTTTTATAGATAATTACACCCAGACACAGGACATACATACATGTTCATGCATACAAATGTCTGTTCTATGTAGGAATCGAACCCACGACCTGCAGTGCGAAATCAACCACGCCAACCAAATCGTCATAAATAATAGTTTTAATTTTTTTCAGCCCCAGAAAACCCTTTCCTCAGATTAAACATTTTTAATACATTAATGAATTATGAATACTTTATCATTCATTCGTTCATGAAAATTCAAAGGTGATTCCATGGGTTTGAACCCGCGACCAATTAAAATTTACACGTCCTAACCACGGCTCCGAAAACCATCTCGGATGTTAAAAGTTTAATGTGACGTGAGTAAAATTGCAGTATTTAAAACATGAACTCATGTGAACAACTTTATTATTATTATTATTAATATATTACTCAAAGTTACATAGTCTTGAGTCCAAGGTTATGTACAATAGATGCTTTTGTATTTATACTAGAATCATGTTTACATTCGACCAAGCCAACATCTAGTGATTAATTGATCGAGCTCTACGTTCCATGCAACTGAAACAAACAGATGAGACAACAGATAGGTAGTATTATAAATTTATTATCTTAAAGGATATGGTTTATGCTTAAATTGATACTTCTGGTGGATGTTGAACCGAACGTAACATTGTTGTATATATTCAGTATTAGATAATTTTTTGAATTTCGAATACTTTTAATATTGACGATAATTTACAGTTTCAAATTTATGCACTATAAATAGTTCTCTCTTACAGTTATTAGCCGTCTAAAATATATTTGAAAAAAGAACAGCATAACATGTAAATTTAAAATTTAAGTAAATCCATATAACTGATTTAATAAATATAATGTAATAAACAGATTAAAAATAATTTCAAGGGATTAAGTGTCTAACTATCTTGAATTATTTAAAGCTATAAAATTTAATTTATCAATATATTTAATTTGTGAATGTAAAATGGTTAAGCGCGTAAAGCCGTTACGCATCACATCTAATCGGTCGCGTCAGACGTTCTACCCGTCGAACTGCATGAGTAAGGAAATATGATCATGTCCTTTTGCTAATCGTTTGTCGGTTTGTTAATTAGTACTTCCTACTTTTTGGCAAACTACATACCAAACACATCGAGATAAGATCTTCGATTTCTAAAAGAATCATCACAAACGTTTCTTGAGTACTAAAATACCCAAATACACGTAAAGACAAACACTCTCCTTCTCTTTTGTTGTATAATTCGCTTGAAAATTGAAAAAAATGTTCATTCTCTTAAAAATAATAAAACATATCCAATCTCTTTTTAATCTGACAGTTAATTGTGTTACATCGCAATTACGCCGTCAATCGCAACGCCTTCGTGGTTTACGAGTCCTTGAGTGCGTCGAAGTGTCGGCCGTTATGCGAAAATCGATTAAGGATTTCATTAGTTTTCGAGTAGTTAAATTAATTACTACTAATAGCATCTAGGAGTAATTACATATTAAACCTACGATAAAAGCTAAGTAAGAAGGCTTTCAAATCAATACTACCTTTAATCAAGGACAGAAAAAACAAATATTAGACAATCATTTCATAAGTGACCTTTTGATTTTGATCGGTTATACATTAAGAATGAATTAAGATTCTATATTTTTAAAATAAGAACATCATAATCATTGCCAAATTGTTTTATCTGTACGCAACCGTGTCAAACCGTGTCAGCAGTAACCAGTTTCAAAAAGTCGTATATTAACTCCATAACCATCATTTTACTTAATTTTAATTACTTTTTAATATCGGCATGAAGACTGCGTTGTTTTTGTTTACTATATTGTTTAGATCCCATAAAATATACAACGTACTATAATTTGCATGCATAAGTTCGTGTTGTTTCAATAAACTGTTACGCTTAGAATATATGTGTCCTACTTAAACTGTAGCAATAGGAGAATGCGTGTAATTTGTAGATACAATATCATGCTTTAAGTGTTAATAAAGTAAGTTTGATTACTAGCTGGAGAGATTGGATCAAGAAGGTTTGAAGATCCACCACGCTGCTCCAATATTGGGTCGGTATGTTGCTGATTCATCCAACACATGCTGCATCACGATATTATCATTGACCGCCGCAAAAAACAGTGGTGCGTGCTTGTGTTTGAAAAATCACACCTGACGTCACAGTTTATGCACTGCCAACTATTGTAATTTAAGATTTTCTGTCCTTTGTGTCTAAAATGAAACTATCTCACGAATGAAACTATTTCACTATCGAATCGATAAGATAACGATGAGAGATGATGATAAAGACGAAGAGGACTAATAACCTTACTTGTGATTAGTTAAATATAACGATGTCTTTTTCTTTCAAATGTCAAATCAGTTATGTCGAAAAGAGAGAAATAAGTTCGACCGTCAACGTTGGTAATACGAATGAGTATAACGCCGAAAGCTGAACTCATCGCAGAGTATTCGCCATAACTTGAAATAGATCATTTGATAACATAGTGTCTGGTTATAACCAGAAATACTGTTATATTCTTTTTTTTTAATTCTTATTGTATTTGTTGGCGGACGAGCATATGGGCCACCTGATGGTAAGTGGTCACCAACGCCCATAGACAAAGGCATTGTAAGAAATGTTAACCATCACTTACATTGCCAATGCGCCACCAACCTTGGGAACTAAGATGTTATGTCCCTTCAAACCGGAACACAACAATACAAAGTACTGCTGTTTTGCGGTAGAATATCTGATGAGTGGGTAGTACCTACCCAGACGAGTTTGCACAAAGCTCTACCACCGAGTAAGTATTCTAGTATATATGAGAGCATTTGTCAGATATATCGGTAGCGGATGTGTTAAGCTAAATATATAATCAACCAGACAGTAGTGCTGTTATTCTGTTTTACAGTACGGTATTTCGTAATGTGAAATGTAAAAGCAACTACTACATCTGTAGGCTCAGAAACACTTTTTTAAGAAAACTTTAAAAGAATAGACCCGAATAACCGATTTCTGATGCAGCGGACATTTTCTAAAACGATTATCACGCTACGCAAGAGATATAAATATGTAAATATATATAAAGAATATTAGCAATGTACTTTCTTTAAAGTATTACTTTTATTTATATTTACAACGTAAGCGTAAAATTCGCGTTAGGAGTGGATACGATAAGCCGTACCGCATTCTTATACAATGATGGAACAGCAAGTCAAATTGTATGCACCCACCCTTCAAACCTGAACACAACAATACTGCTGTTTTGCGGTAGAATATCTGATTAGTGGGTGGTACCTACCCAGACGAGCTTGCACAAAGCTCTACCACCGAGTAAATATATATATATATATATGTTCAGCCTTATATACGAGTATATACCTACTAGAACGAGCCAATCCTGAAAATCATTACGCCCAAATCCGAAAATTGTAATCCTACCTATTTATGGTGGTGGGGTGTATGTGGTACCCTATATTATTTTCTTTACTCTCTGACAACATGTATCCATATTAAAGTTAAACAAACTAACAAGCTTACTTTCGCATATATAATATTAGTAAACAATTGTATTAGGTAAACGATTAATCTAGCATGCAGCTTCGATAAACTTCTATTATGTTATCAATTGTCTTCTGAAAAAGGATAAGGTTCTAGGATTTGAATAATTTAACGATATTAAGGAATACCAAACCTTCTCCTCAAAAAAGAGAAGAGGCTTAAGGCCAACAGTGGGACGTTCACAGGCTGTTACTGTTGCTGTAAGGTTTATTCCAAGAAGTGTTTCCATATATTGGATGAAGGGCTGAGCTATCTATCGATTCTGTTGGCTGACATGAGTGGTAGGCACAGATCCGAACAATGAACAGTTAATTTATTAAATCATTGTTTCTCATGTCATCTGTTACGAGGTTACAAACATGTACGACACTAAGTTTATTCAGGTAATGATTCCCTATTTGATCAGAAACATAAATGGGTCACAAGGGTTACAAGATACCCTACGACTATTGTCCCCGCTATACCAATAGACCGGGTTCGAATGTCGTAATCATATAATATTAATTGAATTTTAGTCATTAACGGGTTCATATAATAAAATACATGAAATGCTCTTACATATTTACTTTGAATTTGTTTCATACATTTATGTAAAACATATCTATATAAATAAATAAAATTGCAGTGTCTCTCTGTGATTTCAAAATAACTGCATCTTTTTATTATTTACTAGCTGTGCCCTGCGGTTTCTCCTGCGTATAATTAAAAAATATATAATAAAAAAATATATTACTATAACAACACACACGCACGCAAACACACACGCACGCGCGCGCGCGCACACATACACACACACACACATATGGCTACTGGTAAAGAAATACGTAATTAACGATTTGAAATTAATTTTCATAAGATACGGTAGGGTTTACCGATCTTATACATGGCCTAACATTTGCGCCATCATATGTTCTTTGTGTGTACCAATTTTCAACAAGATTGGTCAAGCCGTTCTTGAGTTATAAGAATATATACAGACAGACAGACAAAAATGAATAAAATAGTATAATGTGAATCACTGCATCATAAAACGATTATATATCACAAAATTAGGTGAGAAAAAAATGTACAGACAGAACCAATAGATTTATATAGTAGTATAGATTACGGCTATTTGCGAGTTAACAAAACCAAAACAACCACTTCTTTGTTTTAGACTATGCTGCCACCTAATCATAAAAATATTATAACTAAAATATAATAAATATTTAAAATTGCCAGATTGTGAACGATTGTCTCGTCATGTCTTAAGCTGAACTCCACGCTGGCGACGCTTTGCTAGTTTTTAATTACATTAAGAAATATTCACTTTTTAGTGAATATTTCTTAATTTTATTTGTTTACACGTTAAAATTGTCTATGGTTATATTATTTTGTGTTATCCCATCGGATTCTGAGAGTTAGGGAATAGAGAGTGCACCTATGTTTGCGTACACACTTATGCACTATAATATCTCCTGCACAGTTCGCTTATCTCTCTTTAGATTGTCCGACGGGTCTGAAATTGATCTGAAGGAGATTATTATTATTACTTTGTATTATTATATAATAATAATAAAGCTTCATTTAACTCTATGCAAAGTACATATTAAACGAATGCAATTGGTAACTTCCTAAACTAAAATATTCAATTTCTGTTTCGCTTAGATGAATTTGGTTTCTAATTATAATTTCTATTTTGTAATTAGTTTAATTATTTTTTCTTTAATTATCAACTACCTACTTATTTAATGCATGGACCCCGTTCGGGTAAAAGACTCCCCCAAGGAATGCCATCCTTCCCTGTCGTTTGCTCTGTCTAGCCAACTTCCACCCGCGCACGCTACAATTTCGTCTGCCCATCTTGCCTTTGGTTGACCTCTTGATCTGGTGCCTTTTGGCCCAGGCCACTTTACTGACCGTAGAGTTGTATTATTATACATATACAAAATATATCTTGTAGGTCACAGGAATGGTTACGCCATTGGCGTGTAACTTGCTATTATCGTTCCAGTTTCAAAAAAAACACCGTTAAAAAGGATTGCGTTTTACTTCCTTCTAAATTACTTTAAAAGTTGATCGTGAACACGATAGTGGACGTAAAATTAGCATGTTATATTGTTAGTGTTGTAAAACTTACTTTAATGAAGTACTTCCCGTTGCTTATATTTGCGGAAACTTTATTAGATTATGTGTTCTTATATTGTTTTTACTAAATAAGATAATTTTTAAGCAATAAAACGAATAAATTTAAAAATATGTATTAATGCCTTTGTAAAAGCGTAAAAAAGACCGATAAAGATTTTATTTTTGCATGCCATATGTAGGTATTAAACCGTGATGATGTAATATACAAACTTTTACGTTATAATATAAGTTAGATATAATATGGATAAACTTCATGCGTTCGCCTTTAACACGGACATTTATGTGATGGTCACACTTGACTTTTTGCTAGCCTATCTGGACTGTATGGGTATACATCAGATATTTTACCGCCACACACTGTATGGCATACAGCAACACTTAGTATTATTTTGTTCCGGCTTGAAGTCTGATCGAGTCCACTTAAATATAAGCAAATAATCCCTTCATTACGTGGCAGCGGCGGAAAGAGGTGCCACGGCATTAAAGAGTGTCATATCGTTATGTCTCGGCACACGAGTCACTCCTACCCCCGAGGCAAAGCAATACATGTTTCAAAAATAAATTTAATTAAAGTGCATCAGATCTGCTACACTTAGAACAGAGCAAATATAGATCAATGTTACGTGAGCGAAAGGGACACAGTGAGGGTCAATTATTTTTAAATTAACGCCCGAGGCAGCTCAAAGACCAATAGTATAGACTTGTAATTACTAAAAGGAATACACCCAAAGCCAACTGAACGGCTTTGATAGGAATGGCTCCTTGGTGTTTGTTTAAGCTACCCCGGTGGCCAATTCTATATTGGACATGTATTTGGATCTATCATGTCAATTGGAGCCGTTAGATACCGTATACCGTATTGATGAAATGTATTTCTTGTTAGACAGGATGATGTAGGAGAATCGAACTTTAAATATATATATATATATATATATATATATATATATATATATATATATATATATGTATTGCTTCTGTTTTATTTATTCTAATAACATTTTTTTTGAAGTGGTAATTTCTTATGGGAGGGTAAACCGCTTCGTAACGTAACGCGTTACGGCGCCACTATTACCGACGCGGACTGCTTTACTTGAGAGTTACCAACCTAAGGCCATCTAGCGTATACAGAGAGTACTTATAATAATTTAGCAACTCTCAAGTACTAATTTAAATTATATTTAATATTCTATAATTAATAATAAATATTATCACTTCTGTGGAGCGTCCCGAGACGCACACGTTTGTTTTTTTTTTTAATATTTAAGTGTAAAAGAAATATTTAAATATTTATTACGTACAAAATTTTAATTCTTTTAAATAATTAAAATGCTTAAATATGTAATTTTCTATAGGTCTTATTTATAACCTAATATTAAAAATAAGAAATCATGAAAGTAGAATTCATATAAATACGGTTTTTAATCGTTTAAAAACAATGGGTTTGCAATAATGTGTGATTTGTTAATAGTTCTGAAAAATTTGCCAGTGTTTGTAAAATTTCTTCAAAAACTCTGTATATTTTTTTTTACAATTCTGCAAATACTTTGATATTTGCTTATTAATAAACTGAAGTTTAAATACATTGATTAATAAGAAGTATTAATCGATAAAATATTATATTATTGATGATAAAAAAGCGCGGAGTTAGCATTCCTTGAATTCTATTTAAGATAAATGATAATTAAAGTGTATCTTTTTAATTATCTATGTTATTTAATTATTGGAATAGATTAACTACTGAGCTTTTTTCCGATTATTCTTGGTATAATATAAATTCCGAACCGGTAGTAACTTTAATTTTATCTCGTTAAACGACGATTCAATATTGCTCGTGCTGACGAAACAAAGTTGTCAAGTTTTTTTTTATGCAGACTCAATTCTCTTTAAGCGGATGAACCCGGTAACAATAAACAGTATAAAAGAAAATTGCAAATCGCGTTTCGCCCTAATGGAAGGTACTTCAAAATGCATTACGCTGGGAACGTGTTAATATTACCATATCGTGAGCCTTTGGGGGTTAAATATATCAAAATATATAATTCCGGATACCACTTAATAAGTAACGTATATGGTTTAACAGCTCGTTCTCGAAATGTCTTCAGTAATAAGTTTTATATAATGAATCTTTAAACGACAATTTGATCAATACATTTTGTACTAATTATAATAATAAATATCTTGGGAGATTATTCACACAGGGCCATCTGATCCCAAACTAAGCAGAGCTTGTACTAAGGAAACCAGATAATGTATGTTGTAATTACATACTTATACCACCAACCTTGGGAACTAAGTGTTATGTCCCTTGTGCCTGATTACACTGGCTCACTCACCCTTTTAACAGGTGTGGCTAACACAACAATACCAAGTACTGCTGTTTTGAAGTAACCTACCCAGACGAGCTTGCACAAAGCTCTACCACCAAGAAATATTTTCACATTTTGACATTGGATAATATTTTGTCTAAAAAATGACTAACTAATGATCGTATTATGAGCTACCAACTTATTAATACTAATACGTAGAGTATTAGTTGCCTGGAAGAGATCGCTATGTATCGAGATGGCTAAATTGTATGCTAATTAGATTGAATTGTTATGTTTTTTTTTTTTAATACTGGTGTATAATAAGGGAGGGCGGGGGTCCTTCAGACCAATTTCTCATCTCCGAATCTCAAGAGAGATTAGCCAACTGCGCAGGAGATATTATAGTCCACATGTGTGTGCGCAAACACAGGTGCACTCTCTTTTCCTTAGCTCTCATAATCCGATGGGACGGCAATCCGACACGACCAGAAAGAGTTCAGGCGCAGGACCAACGGCTTAACGTGCTTTCCAAGGCACGGGAGTGTACACACTTCCAACTTCCAGACTCCGGGCTGCTACTGAGAATTTTCTGACAGTAAAACCCATATTTACTGGCCCGACCTGGGAATTGAACCCAGGATCACCGGGTCTGCGGTCTTATATCTAGCCACTAGACCAACGAGGCAGATGGTGTACAATAAAGTATATTGGGACGGAGTTCTTTTACGCGGCTTACAGTAGAGTGAAATGGCAGTGGTCACGTCATATAACTAAATAGCGTACATGCAGCGTGCCTTTTTTTTCCCGCAATGGAATCCTTCAGAAAGGTACTCGTCTCCCTTGGGAGGGAACGGGTTATGTGAGATTCTTACCCACTAAAACCACTGCGATGGCCTTCCTCGGCACGGATTGGAGAGGCTGCGGGATCGTATTGCTCGGATCGAAGCTATGTTACATAATGCGATGCGTTTGGTGTTCGAATTTAGGAAGTCGATATAAAGGAAGTGGATTTTGGTGTGACAAAAATACAGT
Source organism: Nymphalis polychloros (assembly GCA_905220585.2). Lineage (NCBI taxonomy): Eukaryota > Metazoa > Arthropoda > Insecta > Lepidoptera > Nymphalidae > Nymphalis > Nymphalis polychloros. The sequence continues at coordinate 14,934,675 of HG992243.1, read as the reverse complement.
AATATAATTAATTAAAATGTCAATTTTAAAACACGGTTTGAGTTGAAAAAATATTGCACAGAACTTCGTTCCTAATGGCGGTCCCCCGACCGCACAATTTATATCTCTCTATCTATTATATGGCCAAACTTAGCTTACACTATTTAACATGTGAATCTTAACCAAAAAATACGGATTCATAACCAGATAACAACTACTGAGTTTTCAGGAACATGGTTAGATAACCTGCACGCAAATGCCTGTTAGGTCGCTCGCTTCCTCTAGCTCGCATTGAAGCAGCGTGGCGTATTAAACTAAAAACCTAATGATTAAGAATAGAGGCATAAAATGCAAAAAATAATAAGCGTAAAATTAAAACATTTTATGATTTCAACTTTATATATGAATAAAAACCCAACCGTTTCACCCGCTACTCGTTTTATCCTAACATATGCCTTGTCATGCTCACTATGAGTACAATGTGACCCTCTCGCTTATATTATGTCATCAACGTAATATTACTAGTTACTATTAGTTTGCTAGATTGGTTAGCCATAAATGGTTAATTTTCCGCTTCTTAGCTTTAGTTATAAAGTCCTTTACCAATGTACGGGTCACGTACTATCTATCGCAAAAAGTATAATTCAAACTTTACTACAAGGAGATTGCTAAGGTTAGTGAATAAATAAAAAATCACTCAAAGTACTAAATATCAAAAATAACGACGAATGTCATATGAATATTTATCGAAATCCTATTAAGCTATGATTAAAAAATGTAATCAGTGTTTTTATGTTGTTGATTAAAAATATTTAGAAAGTCTATAATTTTCTGAGATTATGCGAACAAAACATTCAAGATATCGAGACCATAGATACGTTTAAAGTGAAGCTTTGTCTCTTCTATATATTCCTTTGCCCGTATATAATTTTATTTTTATTTTTGTTATACGTTATAAGCGATCATCTGACTTGAAGTATGTTGATGTGATTTTGAATTTTGCAATTTGAAAATTTTCAAACGTTTTCTTTTTCATTTTCTGGGATCTATTGCAATGTCGTATTATTTTATAATATAATATTTTTTAACCCTTTGTATTCGAGTACTATTCATAATTAGGTTATAGTTGGTCCGAGCACAAATAGTAAGTACATCACAATTTCTAGAAAAATCTTTAAAATTTTGATAAACATATGACACATTATCAATTATTTATTGAGAAGCTACAGTAATTTTTTTTATTTCTTATGTAGCTTTGGGGTAGATCATATATAGCGCGGGTAGTATATATTTTTCGGCAGTAAAAGTATCGATCAAAACAAAAGCGATTTATTATACAGATATTAATTACTTTTTAAAAAATTCTCTAAAGGAAAAAACTTAAAGATGTAAATGTTAATCATGAATTATAAATCAAAATAGAAAGGAAAGAAATCAGAAATTTTCTTAAAAAAAATTTTCTGGAAATTATTTTCAGTAAAACAAAAATTGTTTTCCCATTGCTTCTTTATCCTCCTAATTGGGCTTTCATAGACTTATCGTTCAATGAACTTACAAAACAATATGTAGCTACACCTTGACTCTGTCGGCCGAGCTTCTCATATTATATAACATTTAGTAGGTTGAATTTTACGTGTAAAACATTTTTCAAATCGATAGAATTGTTGCTTGAGTACTAGTTTACTAGCAAACCAATATTATAAAATTAACTTTGTAGCCTCTAGCGACGTCAACATCGAAATTAATTGTTATTGAAACAATTTATCATGAAAGAAAATCAACAAATAGTTATGGAATAATATAAATAAAAAAAGTCGTTAAATAAAAATAAATATAATATTTTTATTTATATAATAATCATTTATAGCAATTCAATTTATAATATAAGCGCCACGCACACACAACCCCTCTGTTTGTGTATGTTTTCCGCCATTGCATACGAGGCTGTTTCACCCCGAAGCCTTACTTGTAGCGACATCTATCTCGCCACATACGAAAAACTAAAAACTGACGTACCCTACATCGCGATATTAAAGTTATCCGAGCGATTGAACATATATACAAGAACCCGACAACAACCGTCGGGCGTTAGCCCACCAGACACCCGTCTGGTCGGAGGATCCTCCCTTTTCAATGCTCAACACCAAACTGGTGACCCCGAGCATGAACGTCAGCGCAGCCTTCGCAAAAACTACGTCATCGTGACGTCATCATCACTTCCTCAAGCTTTCGAGCAGCGAGTCATACAGCCAGCCAGCATCCACGACTACTACTGGTCGGAGGATCCTCCCTTTTCAATGCTCAACATACTAATAGATGAATCACAGAAACAAAAATATATAAATCGGCAATAAGCTCACTGTAAATGTTTTTTTTTTTTTTACCTGAAAAAACAAGAAAGACGTTTTCTAACCACTACCTCTCATGTATTATCCTGAACCTGTCGGTGTATAATCCTTCTGTAAAGTCAGGAGAGAATCTAACAGATTATTAAGTCCCGAGTCTTTGTTCTTTTGGTAATGGATTGTTTTATGGTCTCCACACTGGCGGATTATGTAATCAGGAAAATCAAATCTAAACCAATTGTTATTATATAATTTGTAAAATTTTGCTAAATAATAAATGTTATCAAGCTAAATCCTACTAAGACTATAAACGCGAAAGTTTGTGAGGATGGACGTGTCTGTACTTTTCTACGAAAAAACGGAATGGTTTTTGATGAAAATCATGTATCCCTACTTAACATATAAGTAATCTTACAGCCCTTCCCTCCTCCCCTCCCACGAGGGTCTCTAGTGCATAATATATATTATGTACGTATGTTATTCAGTGTCAGTTCAATAAATGTCTACCTCTAATAGTTCAAGATACAGTGGTTTCTTTGCATAGTATATACAGTAGTGGTTAGTGTGGAAGTAGGTTGATTCTTGTTTGATGGATACGCTACACAAAATCTCCATTTAGTAAGTTTTCACAACTTTTAGATGATTGAAATGAGATTTGCTATGGACGCTGTTTTCTAATATTTCCGAACCAAACATAATACAGGCCTTTATTTAAATGATTATTATGCCTTATATGCGTGAGATTTCTTCGTAAATTCAACGATACGCTGTTTTACAAAAAACAAAATCACGAAATTGTTCGATCTTAATTAGTTATGTAACACGCGACCCTATTTAATAGTTTACGGTCGCAGCGATTAATCATTCGAATAGTTCAATCGATTCTCACATCGAATGTATGAATCGTTCTCGTTGGAATGACCCGATAGTCTTATGTTATAAGTATTACATATCATATTATATTATAAAAATTTACGTCACTGTGCTATTAGGAGAGGACAGTGACGTAAGTTGACATTCAAATTCGGGACCACGCTAAGCTTGCAGATGCTTAATGTGTATTTATAATTCATCTCGCGGCGGTAACGAAATACATTGTGAAGAAACCTGCATGTGCCAGATTTATATCCGCCAGACCTTACTACAGCAGCACTGAGGAATATTTTTCTTTGCCCATTAGTGAGACACATACAATTCGTTATTTTTATGTAACTACTCAGAAATTTCCGTATAATTTTAAAGTCATATAATTTATAACGCTAAATTATTTATTTTCTCATAAATATATGGAGAATAATAAGTTGTTTTATTATTTTTATTGCATAGGTAGGCAGACGCCTCCTGATAGTAATTGGTCACCAATGCCCATAGACATTGGCATTGTAAGAGATGTTAACTATCGCCAATGCGCCACCAACCTTGGGAACCAAGATGTTATGTCCCTATGTAATTACACTGGCTCACTCACCCTTCAAACCGGAACACAACAATAGCAAGTACTGCTGTTTTGTGGTAGAATATCTGATGAGTGGGTGGTACCTACCCAGACGAGCTTGGACAAAGCTCTACCACCATGTAAAAATAAATATAATAAATATCTAATTACAAGCCGCTTCCATTTACATGATTGCAATTATTAATTCATAAAATATATACATGTGTAATTTTCACTGAACTGCATCAAATGCCGCGTAATCTTTATTGAAAAGTTAAATAATTAATTCTACTAAGACAAATGTTACTTTGAAACTTTTTTTGATAGAACATTATTAGGCTGTCGAGGTATCGTCCTTCTGATTTTTGTTACATATTTGAGTGCCTTGAAAACATAACTTTTAATAAAAATATTTTTTAATCGTAGCTAAAACCAAATAATCTGTATCAAAATTTGTTTATCCGCTTAGGAGCTACGAAACCACATACAGACACTGATTTAAATTTATAGTACCCCTCTTTTTCTATCGGGGATTAGAAATGGCTGCTTACTACCAAGGAGGTCGCTTTATCCATCTTCGATTTATAAAATATATTTTAAAACTGGTAAAAATATCAACTATAAATAACCATTTATTTCTGCCTTCTAATATTAAATTTAAAAAACTAAATATATCTAAGAAGGGTCACGAATTAGTGTTAAATATTACGTTTAATATCGTTAAGAATCCGAATAATCATGTAAATCATTTTGATGAAAGTTATAATAAATTACAAAATAAATATACTTAACATTGTTTCAAGTAAAGTAGCTTAATTGAGAAACATTTATCAAATTCTACCTACAATTATGTGGCCTAGTGCTAAAAGGACTAATGTCAATTACCTTTTGCTAATCAAAATAGAAACAATGAACATATGTAGTTTAGTTATATAAGACTCATTATTGCCTGAGGCTTCGCACGAATGATGGGGATAGGGGGTATATGGTACGTATAAAAATAGACAATGCCCTTTCTTGGGGTTCAAGCATGCTTTATATAAAATTTCATCAAATTCAGTTCAGTGGTTTAGCCGTGACAGACAGACAGAGTTAATTTCACATTTATAAAAATAATTGTACGTTCGGGGGACCCCCGTCAGTAACGAAGTTCTGTGCGATATTTTTTCGATTCAAACCGTGTTTTAAAATGTAGATTTTAATTGATTTTATTACTGTATTTTTGTCACTCCAAAAATCACCTCAACCTCTTTTAAAACGACCTCTTAAATCGAACGCCCAACACATCGCATTTTGTAGCATTTGATAGGCATAGTACGAACGCTATTTCGTTATATGACATGACCTTGGGCCACTGTCATTTCACTCTACTGTAAGCCGCGTAAAAGTACTTCGTTCCAATATTAGTACTTAGACTTTTTGTATTGTATTGTTGATATTAGTAAAGGTATGACTAATTATACGCCATTTTAGCACAATTACAATATATTAAATGGTAAAATGTAGTATTTCACTTCACTCGAAGATGTATTTTGGCCGTTTTGGCCCTTTAGCCCTTTAGCACCAGAATATCGAATTATTTTCGCTTCGAATCATAAATTTCGACACAATTTCAGAATTCCCCATTAAGGAAAATATGAAAATTTATTACTATTAAAAATGTAATAAGCTCCCTAAATTGAAGCGAGTAAGTCTTTATAATTGGCAACTTATTACATAAAAACAAATTATTTACAGTCGACTTTAAAGCACATGTATATATTTTTAATTTACTAGATTGGTTGATAAATTGAGGGTTGCTCCAAAAGAAAGGGGTGCTGCAACCATCTTAAACTTTATGTTACGAATACCGGATTGTGGGGTAAATGTTTGAAGATGACATTAAAAAAAGTCTAAACTTCAATTATTACTCAATACTCATGTAGAAGATTTAGTTTCCCTTACGTATAATTAAGTAAAAGTATACATAATTTTTTTTTAAATATAGTAAAGGAATTTAAAATAAATAAGTATGGTTAAATATAATAACCGTTTTTTTATAACATAGGTAAGCGGACTGGTAAAGACATTATCGCCGTATATTAACTATTTCTTATCTTATATAGATCTTGGGAACTAAGATGTTAATATCACGCCCCTTGTGAGTTCTAGTATTAGCATAGCCATCAATCCACGCACGCATGATTTGTATAGTAATTATTTTTAATTAAATTTTTATACTTAAGTCGTTAGTGTTATTTCATATTTGATAATACTTCAATATTATTATCGGTCCTCCAGACCGATTTCGGCCACGGCGGCCTATCTCAAGAGAGATTAGCCAACTGCGCAGGAGATATTATAGTGCACAAGTTTGTGTGCAAACCCAGGTGCACTCTCTTTTCCTTAGCTCTCATAATCCGATGGGACGGCAATCCGACACGACTGGAAAGAGTTTAGGCGCAGGACCAACGGCTTAACATGCTTTCCGAAGCACGGGAGTGTACACACTTCCAACTTCAATATTATATATAATTTAAATTTACTATATTTTAAACAGTCTTATTTTAATACAATCTATACTAATATTATAAATGTGAAAGTAATTATATTTGGCAGTCACGATATTTTAATTCAGTATTTAGAAATCTTGAAACTCAAGTAGCAGGCTATTTTGTTATACTTAATACCTGGCACATTCACTCTGAAACGCGGTTAAATCTGTGGACGGTAACTAGTATGCAATATATTAGCACCAAACTCCTACCTGAAAATATCTAACATTTAAATTTTACTTACATTTTAAACAATCTTAAAGCTTTAAATCTTTGGATATAATTTTTAATATATTTAAGTAACAATATCACGAACATATTTCCTTTACAAAACCAACATGACAGAAAAGAAATGTATAGAGATTTATTTAAATAAAAAAATATAAAATCTTTTTTAATTCCAATTTTCTTTCGAAGAAGAAGCTTAGAGCTTATTTTAGAAGGCAGACTTAATTTGGGTTGGTAAACATGTTTGGATACATATTCTTCTGTCGTTGTTATTTAATTAGACAAGTACTTTAATATTTTATGAAATTGTAACCGTTACGAGAACAATATGCATGCAAAGTTTGCTCTCAAATGAGTCTACATAAAATGTTTATAGTTTTAGTACATGATTTACTAAGTTATAGCTTATGTAACATACACTTGTAAACCTTTAATTAATAAATAAATACACGTTTGGCAGATTTTAATTCGAAGCTTGTAGACCACGTGACTTTTTTCTTAATCGTCGAGCTCGAGTGAAATCACAAAAATAAATTAATAACTCGCCATGGACTTTTAGGTTAAGATTCACGTGATCAAATCACTAGGCCATCTCGATGCTTTAATATTTAAATTTTATATTTTATATTTAAAAAAAGAACTTTTTAAAATATAAAAAGTATTTCAATTGTGGTTTCCTGTTCAATTCGAAACGATCCGCTTAAACACCACCGCGGTGTCGACGATTTTACGCTTAAAACGTTTAAAATCAAATTTTTAATAAGATTTATTCTGAATTGAATAATTTCGTGTATCGATTATTGAATAATATATACAATTTATAAGATTTTTATGAATGATCTATTCTTAAATATATAATTCGTCGATTATGAAGGGGTAAATTTTGTGATCGTTTTAGGTTTAACCTAAAAGCTACTAATTGAATTGATAATATACTTTTTTTTAATAGCATAGGTAGGCGAACGAGCACATGGACCACCTGATGGTAAATGGTCACCAACGGCCATAGACATTGGCATTGTATAAGATGTTACCATCGCTTACATCGCCAATGCGTCACCAACCCTGAGAACTAAAATGATATGTCCCTTGTGCCTGTAATTATACTGACTCACCTTTCAAACTGAAACACGACAATATCAGGTACTGGCGTTTTGTGGTAGAATATCTAATGAGTGGGTGGTACCTACACAGACGAGCTTGCACAGAGCTCTACCACCGAGTATGCAATTTTCATATTATAAGTAAATAATTACTTATGAGTTCTTCTTACTTTCAAATCTTTATGACTAGACATACATAGTTTTACTTCGTTATGTATCTGTTTCATTATGTCATTACTTGTATATTGTTTACTTCACCCTCATAATCCGATGGCGCGTCAAGCTGACACGATCGCAAAGAGATCAGGAATTACTACGAGCTTTCTGAGTTGGAAGTACATAATACCATTTCGTTAAATCATGGCTGCTTGTTTAAATTTTCTTGATCAAAACAGCCATTTTTTTGTCTTACTTAGCGTTCACTTCCGGCTATTTAGATATACAATGGTAAGATAGAGTTGGTGGCGCATTGGCGATGTAAGATAATTAAAATTTATTACAATACCAATGTCTATCGGCGGTGATGACCATCAGGTGCCACACTCGTCACATAGGCAGCGTAACACCTATTACAGTAATATCATTAAATAATTAAAATTGATTTATTTTGAGACACCATAGCTAAATAAACTAAATTTGTTTACACAAAATTTGCGTTGAGACCAATCAGTTCTTACTGAGGTGATCCAAAGGCGTGAATCTACATCGAAGATTGTTTTTTTTAAACCATAGCAAATATATATGTGTTTTTTGTGTCTATAATTTATGTATAAAACTGTTTTTGTTTATTAAATGATTTATAATTTTTGAAATAGTAAATAATGTGTAACTCCTTATACTTACGATCTACGCTCTTATTATGGACAAAGATTAAAAGCTTAAAATGCTACGCTGTTTAATTTAACAAACAAATAAGACTTACACGCAATAAGCAATGATTTAATATCTATTGTATTGAATTTGAATAAACACATATTAACTAGTAGGATTAAATAAAAAATCTCCCGGTCGCTTATTTAATAGGCCACTGTGGCTCCAAACGACAGAAATAAACTTACATAATATTTATCATTTAATAAGGTAAGTCGAGATGGCCCAGTGGCTAGAACGCGAGAATCTTAACCGATGATCGTGGGTTCAAACCCGGGCAGGCACCACTGAATTTTCATGTGCTTAATTTGTGTTTATAATCACATCTCATGCTTGACGGCGAAGAAAAACATCGTGAGGAAACCTGCATGTGTCAAATTTCACTCAATTTCTGCCACATGTGTATTCCACGAACCCACGTTGGAGCAGCGTGGTGGAATAAGCTCCAAACCTTTTTAAAAAAAGTAGAAGAGGTCTTAGCTCATTAGTGGGATATCACAGCCTATTATTATTATATATTATATAATAAGGTAAATAAATCCCTAACAACTTATAACATTAAGAATCTCTTGATAAATCCAATTATATAGAACCTTATAATATTAAACCGACGTTGAAGTAGAAAAACATTTTAACGAGAAAACTTAATAAATTAACTTATTTAACAAACCGAATTCAATAACAAGACGCCCAAATATTGTTGTTAATTCGTTGTAAAATTTTCAAATAAAATTGTTACTAAGATGAATAAATTAAAATAGAAACGACGCTCGAGATATTTATTCAATTGCTAAGAGGATAAACGAATTATTCTATTGAAGTCAATTCACCTAATAATTGGGTGTTGAGTGGCAGTTATTTATTTTATAAGGATGAAGGGAGCGAGCGTATAAGGTCTGTTGAAATGGTCAGCAAACCAGTTTCTTGTGTGGCCTTTTTGTTTATAAATGGAGAACAAATAGGTCACTTATCGTAATTGAATATTGTAAATACTTTAACAATACTTTAACAATACTATATAAATTGAGGCAAATATATTATATAAGATCTTTTTGGAAGATGATGGTCTGAATTGTTTAAAAAAAAAAATTCTTATCCCCCAAACATTTTAGGATTTTTATTTGAGTAAGCGGAAGGGAAATTGGATCACCTAATGGTAAGTGGTCACCACCATCCATAAACATGGTGATGTAAGAAATATTACCAATTGTTGACATCGCCAATGCACCACGAACCTGGGGATTGCAACAGTACCAAGTATTGTTGCTTAGCGGTAAAATATATGATGTGTGGTGTCTGCCTAGATGGACACAAAGCTCAACCACCAAGTAAATACTAAATAGGTATTTGATATATAATAAAAAAACAATTACTTTTTCAACAAGAAGGTCCGAGTGCTTTATAATAAGCAATTTTCAGTATAAACATAGTCTCGAAAAAAAAAATATAGTCGTGCTGTACAAGAGCTCTATAATTAAAGAAATGTAAATGCACTCCGTATAGCAAATTAACATACGCAGTGGTCTCAGCTCAGTGTAGATTATATCCTCTTTAATTTCCTTTATTAATGACTATTTTCATTTCAATTATGTTTCCAGTACTAAACCTTAGTAAATAACAGTGGAAAATTGTAACCGATGTGACTTTCACGTTCGTGTTATGTGGCAGTGTAAATAAATATGCAATAATTGGATGGACAGTATTGTTGCTTCAATAATATTTAAGCAGTATTCTTGGGTATTTGAGTGACAGTGCAAAAACTTCCATTAAAAATATAACACCACATCTGATTGCTTCTACTGCTGACAGAAGGGCTGGTTCATTTTTCGCTCAGATTACCGGAATTGCGATTCAAAGGGAAATACTGCTAGCATTATTGCCACCATTCCACGCTGTCACGATTTGTACAGCAATCATTTTTAATTTTTATTTATTTATCAAATATAAAGATTTTAATGTAAATAATTCTTATGTTGACTAAACAGTTTATTCATACAAAATAAAATATCCATAAACTAATGATATCACACAACGAATCACGTGAAGAGTATTAATGAATGTTGATAGAGGCTATAAGGTCGGCAGGCTATAACTCACCTGCTAGCCCCGCGGTGTTGCAGTTGTCCATGGGTGGTGGTAGTCACTTTCCATCCGATGAGGCTCCCGCCCTTTTGCCCCCTCTTAAATAACAAATAGCATTTGAAGGACTTAAAAAATATTGACTAAAATGTTTAAGGGATGACAGTATTTGATATTACAAGGGTACATATGAAAAGAGGAGAAAAAGTCACTACAGTGATCTCAAAAACTAGAACAAGACAAATTCAATTCATTAATTCATACTTCAAACGAATTTCTGTTAGTAATATGTTCAATTTTTTATATCGAACAAAGAATTCACTCTTAATTTGAACAAAACCATGAAAAAGCTCTTTTTAAAACTTACTTTTATTTTTGAAAAGTACAAAAGTCTTTTTACTAGAAGTGAAATAAATTGAGCGGAGTCCATAAATGTCTTGTTACATTCTAACGAATTTTAAAAGTTTAGAAACTGTTACATTTTCACCGTGAAAATCATATACGCTTGAAATGGTGACATGAACTCTACTAGCGAGCACTGAATTGAATTACTGATTTTGTAAGCGAAAAATCAGCCAGTTCTTTATAAGCATTTTTACATTTATTTTTCTCATTCAACTTTTAGAGTTTCCTATTTAATAAATAACATTAAGCTTTTACTAAAAAGCGTCCCTATAAGGAAACTAATAATAACTATTCGACCGTCAAACGAATGAAAATAACTGTCAGTTGGGCATAAGTTATGAATTCAACAGAGTTTCAATCTCCTGCCTCGGAAAGCACGTAAACCGGCACTGCACCTGGTCTCTATCCGATCATACTGAGTTGTGTCATCAAATTTAAGGATTAAGGGAGAAGAGAGTGCCCGTACCCGTTTCCGCACACACTTTTGTACTATGATATATCTTGTGAGTGATCCAGTGACCAATTTCTGAGAATTTTATCATTTCATTTACTTTATGTATTTATTGAAACATACCATTTGTAATACGTAACATATTTTATATAAAAGATAGTCCAAAAAACCACAGCACTCACAAAAGAACCGTCATAGAAAGTTTCTACCCACAAATTAATTTCAGATACGATAATCGCCCATGCGCAAAAACCACAAAAAAGCAAATCATTTCGTTTGTTATTTTGAATACATTTAGTTAATTTTTTTAGTGGCAATACTAAAATTTAAGCTTACACTATATGATAATGATGAAAAAGATGGGACCATCGCGTGTAGCCCGGCAGATGTACAGTACAGTACAGTAACAGCCTGTGAATGTCCCATTGCTGGGCTAAGGCATCTTCTCTTTTGGGGAGAAGGTTTGGAGCTTATTCCACCACACTGCTCCAATGCGGGTTGGTGGAATATACATGTGACAGAATTTCAGTGAAATTTGACATATACAGGTTTCCTCACGATGTTTTCCTTCACCGTCAAGCACGAGATGAATTATAATCACAAATTAAGCACGTGAAATTAAGTGGTGCTTGCTAGGGTTTGAACTCACGATCATCAGTTAAGATTCACGCGTTCTTACCACGGGGCCATCTCGGCTTTTCGCCGTTTTCCGGCAAATGTGACACATCGAAATTGATGGTTATTATAATAAATAAATATAAGGTAAAATAAATAAAAACATAGATATTCGTTACAAACATAGACTATAACAGACATATAGCATACATGCTACGCACACCCAAGTAAATAGATAGCAGCGTTGAAGAGAAGTTAATTATAATGGTCCTCCAGACCGATTTCGGTCACGGCGGCCAACCTCAAGAGAGATTAGCCAACTGCGCAGGACATATTATAGTGCACAAGTGTATGCGCAAACACAGTTGCACTCTCTCTATTCTCTAACTCTTATAACCCGATGGGACGGCAATCCGACACGACCGGACAGAGTTCAGGCGCAGGACCAACGGCTAAACGTGCTTTCCGAGGCATAGGAGTACACACTTCCACCTTCCAGACTCCGGGCTACTACTGAGAACTTTCGACAGAAAATCTCAATAATATTTTATTGGCCCGACTTGGAATTTGAACCCAGGACCACCGTGTTCGCGGCCTTAGATGTAGCCACTGAACCAACGAGGCAGTGGAAAGACGGAATGACAGTACAAAAGAGCGTCATACCGTTAGCCGTCACGCGATACGAGTCGGTTACTTTGGGGGTAACCCCAAGGTGCACCACTAGATAATTTACATATTATTTTGTTATATGTTAATTATACATATGTTTTTGTATATATTGTGATCTGAGATGGCCATACAGACCATGTGGAACATAACAGAAGGACGTGGTCTCCATAAGTTTCATTTGCTAAATTGTTTATTTATAATTCATGATGTTTGGCGCTTTGGGAGAAAACCTTTACGTGTTGGGTACAATTCTGAGGTATTTGTACATATACAAAGCCCGTAGTGCGATATTGTGGTGAAATTATCCCTAAATTGTTAAATTTAGCAGGAGAGATGCTATTACCCTTAAGCCGCTTGGAATAATTTTTGATTTGTTATTAATATTATACTTCTAACTTTATCCTATACATCTATACAAATCATTAAAATTTATTCAACTATTTATTTTATTTCAACTACTTCTACTACCTAATAATATAATATTTAATAATAAATATTTTCCACGTATAATTAAACTAGGAATTGTTGACTTTAAAATGGCAAATTATGAAAGATTTTGATGAGGCGGTTGGCGTGGTTGGTAAGACACTTGCCTTTCGCGCCGCAGGTCGTGGGTTCGATTCCCACCCAGGACAGACATCAGTGTGCATGAACATGTCTGTTTGTCCTGAGTCTGGGTGTAATTATCTATATAAGTATGTAATTACAAAAGAAAAGTAGTATATGTAGTATATCAGTTGTCTGGTTTCCATAGTACGAGCTCTGCTTAGTTTGGGATCAGATGGCCGTGTGTGAATAATGTCCCGGGATATTATTATTATTATTATTATTATTTTCGACACAAACTAAATTCCACACTGGCAAAGCCACAGGTTTTGCTAGTCTATAATTTATGATAAAGTGAAGTTATTTTAATATATTTTACGTTACCTACGAAGTCCGCTACGCTTTTTTCATAGAATAAATATCAAGCTAGGTTACGATATTAAGGAAAACATAAAGTTTATAAAAGGGGCAGCATTCTTCTGAATACGACAGATTCTACTGCTCTATTGTAAGATACTCAAAGGGTCCTTTGTTACGTAAAAAATGAAGGATTATCTTGAAGCGTACTTTAGGAATAATTTTGATATAATCGTCTTTATTCTTCTGATGTAATTGGTCTTAGAATCATACTTTAAATAATAGATCTTTTCCCGTAATGAGACAATCAGACGTCCTCTGTGCTTCCGTCGCGTTGAATAGTCCCTTTGACACAATTTAAACTTGACAAAAATTAGGTTATCAAAATCAAAAATATAATTTATTCAAATACTAACAATCACTTTAGAATCATTATTTTACTAGATTAAAAAAAATTATTATTATAAGAAATATAATAATTTAAATCTGCAATCGGTTTGGATTATACAATCTGTCGAGAACAACCGGCGAGAAACACAGTAGTATATACTTTTTATTATCTATTATCCACACTAATATTATAAATGCGAAAGTAACTCTGTCCGTCTGTTTTCACGGCTAAAGCACTAGATCGATAATGTTGAAATTCGGTTGCTTCATACCAAACCAACTTCTTAAACAGTAAAGTAAAAAAGTAAAAAGCAAAGTAACAGCCTGTGAATGTCCCACTGCTGGGATAAGGCCTCTTCTCCTCTTTTGAGACGAAGGTTTTGGAGCTTATTCCACCACGCTGCTCCAATGCGGATTGGTGGAATACACATGTGACAGAATTTCAGTGAAAATTTGACACATGCAGGTTTCCTCACGATGTTTTCCTTCACCGTCAAGCACGAGATGAATTATAATCACAAATTAAGCACATGAAATTCAGTGGTGCTTGCCCGGGTTTGAACCCACGATCATCGGTTAAGATTCACGCGTTCTTACCACTGGGCCATCTCGGCTGCAAACAGTAAGGAAGGTCGAATACCTCACACATGTCCCCCTTCCCTAAGAAACGGCGAAAACACAGGCGAAAGCTAATATGTAATAATTGATTTAACTAACGCTAATTAAATCTAAATCCAAATAATGTTATTGTTAAAACGAATAAGTCATTTTAGCTGAAATATTTTATAAGAAATATAATAACCCGTAACGATCCATTTATCACAAAGGTCTCTTATCAAGGACAAACCACAGAGCCAATCACTCATTGCGGATTGGCGGATATACTCGTAATGTCCCTGAATTTTTTTTCACCACATGCACGTTTTCTCACGATAATTTGCTTCACAGCTGAGCTCAAAATAAATCTCATTGTTATAACAAATATATATTTGGATTCGTTCCCTACTTATGATATACTTTCAGTTTACACGAGTAGGTTTTCATAACAATTAAGTAAACAACAGACTGGAATGGGACTCTTG
This sequence comes from Nymphalis polychloros, assembly GCA_905220585.2. Taxonomy (NCBI): domain Eukaryota; kingdom Metazoa; phylum Arthropoda; class Insecta; order Lepidoptera; family Nymphalidae; genus Nymphalis; species Nymphalis polychloros. The sequence goes on along the minus strand of HG992243.1, from coordinate 14,919,587 downwards.
GAGAGTGGTGTCGTCGCCGTTTGGAGCTTGTTCCATCACGTTACTTCAATGCGGGTTGGTGGATTATCTGGTAGAATAAATTTAACTGGTGCTTGCTCGGATTTTAGAACCCTGTCTTTTGTTAACATTAAAGTTCTGAGTAAAAATTCAATTGAAAAATTATGTACATATAACGCATGTGACAAATAAGTTATAAATAGTTTATTTTTTATGAATTCGAATGATTACTTTAACATAGTACACAGCCTTCATCTGCCATGAAACCTTATATTATAAATGTTTTATTACAACACATTCAGTTTCATATATTTTGAATTTTATGAGAAGTTTTGTGTGAATTCGTAGCAACACTTTTCTAGAAAACCTATTTACATATATATACTATATATATATATGAAGTTACAACTTTATGTGTATAGGATAATAAAGACCAGTCACTGCTCGACCGTATATAATTTTGCCAATATTTTCTAAGGATTTTTTCGATACTCGCTCAAAGTATCTCATAAATAATTAAATTTAAATGTTCCAGCGTTGATCAAATTCACCTGGACATTCAATATAATTGATAGATGAGGTTTGCTCTTTTAAAATCGGTCACCTAATTGTATTAAAACATACGTAAAAAAGATTTATTTACTCTCCGAATTTAGAGGATTTTTTTCCCCCATACAAATAGCTTCCAATTTTATGAAAAGATAACAGACAGCTGTTCGACCGCTCTTTTGTTTACGTTGAAATTTATTGTACCGAACGGCTCGTACAAAAGTGACAAATCAATTAAAATATGAATTATTAACGGAATAAATAAATAAAAATCTTTTTAAACCCACTTCTGGTTAACCGCGTGAAATATTTAATTATGTTAAAGAGTTCAACGGAGCGCGTCCTCACTATTTCATAAATACTCCTGCTAATTGGACATTCGAAAACTGTGAGAACAACATTTGCACTGTCACCGCAGAACCCAATCGAGTTGATTGTTTTCATTTTAATAACTGTTAATTTCACTCGTGAAACAGTTCGACGGAACTGTTGATAAGAAACTTTATTGTATTTCTTATATACGAATACAACAGATTCTACTGCTCTATTGTAAGATACTCAAAGGGTCCTTTGTTACGTAAAAAATGAAGGATTATCTTAAAGCGTACTTTAGGAATAATTTTGATATAATCGTCTTTATTCTTCTGATGTAATCGGTCTTAGAATCATACTTTAAATAATAGACATTTTCCCGTAATGAGACAATCAGATGTCCTCTTCGCTTCCGTCACGTTTAAAAGTCCCTTTGACACAATTTAAACTTGACAAAAATTAGAATTAAAATTGATCAAAATCAAAAATATTATTTATTCAAATACTAACAATCACTTTAGAATCATTATTTTACTAGATTAATTTAATTTAAATCTGCAATCGGTTTGGATTATAGAATCTGTTGAGAACAACCGGCGAGAAACACAGTAGTATATACTTTTTATTATCTATTTTCCACACTAATATTATAAATGCGAAAGTAACTCTGTCCGTCTGTTTTCACGGCTAAAGCACTAGATCGATAATGTTGAAATTCGGTTGCTTCATACCAAATCACCTTCTTAAACAGTAAAGTAAAAAAGTAAAAAGTAAAGTAACAGCCTGTGAATGTCCCACTGCTGGGATAAGGCCTCTTCTCCTCTTTTGAGACGAAGGTTTTGGAGCTTATTCCACCACGCTGCTCCAATGCGGATTGGTGGAATACACATGTGACAGAATTTCAGTGAAAATTTGACACATGCAGGTTTCCTCACGATGTTTTCCTTCACCGTCAAGCACGAGATGAATTATAATCACAAATTAAGCACATGAAATTCAGTGGTGCTTGCCCGGGTTTGAACCCACGATCATCGGTTAAGATTCACGCGTTCTTACCACTGGGCCTACAATCTTTACCTGATAGTAGCAGATGGTCTACTTTAACGACATGGTTTGTTTTTAGAAAATAAGTCGATGCTATGTCATAACGAAATCGATCCAAAAATATACGGGTTTTCTTATAGTATAGATAGACGGACGAGCATATGGGCCACCTGATGATAAGGTCACCAACTTATAGACAGGGCATTGAACATTTAAAAAAAAAAATCGCCAATGCGCCACCAATCTTGGGAACTAAGATGTTATGTCCCTAGTGCCTGTAATTACACTGGCTCACTCACCCTTCAAACCGGAACACAACAATACCAACTACTGCTATATTGCGGTCGAAAGCTTGCACAAAGCTCTACCACCGAGTATAAATTATTAATTACAGTTATTTGATGGCTATGGTTAGTAAATAACAATATTAATAAATTTATTCATTTATTTCTCACATTGTTTTTTGTTTTTGTTTTTTTTTTTTTGTGTCGGTAGGCGGACGTGCGTGTGTGCCACCTGATGGTAAGTGGTCACCAACGCCCATAGACAATGGCATTGTAAGAAATGTTATCCATCGCTTACATTGCCCATGCGCCACCAACCTTGGGAACTAAGATGTTATGTCCCTTGTGCCTGTAATTGCACTGGCTCACTCACCCTTCAAACCGGAACACAACACCTGCCGTTTTGCGGTAGAATATCTGATGAGTGGGTGGTACCTACCCAGACGAGCTTGCACAAAGCTCTACCACCAAGTAGTATTGTATGTATTGTAGTACATACAATATAGTCAACAATGTGAAGTGACATAGTATAACCTATTAAAATGACAGAAGGAGATAAAGTAAACAAATCTTAGATTCACATACTCCACGCAATTTGCTAATAGATCTGATATAATATTATACATTAAGAACAGTTCTCGATTAATATATCTTTATTTATCACTAATCCACCACTTATATCCATTTTAATTTTTACTTTCAAAGTTTCGATAACAACTTCTCCGACATTATAGAAGATTTCCATGAGTCATTTATCGAGAAATGTTTGAAATGTTTCAGAAAAATTACGATTCCTATCATTACAGAGCGGATGTGTTGAAATCACGTGTGAGTTACGCGTAAATGAGACCGGAATATTTTATAAAAAGAAATTGTATTAACTTAAACAAATCATTTTAATCAGATTAAAAGATGCTTAGGTACACTATTGAAAGAATTATTCCAATTAATCTTAATTGGTTTTGGAAAAAAAATTATGTGCCTCTTTTTCTTATGTATGTACACAAATATCTTAATAAATAATATAGACATCAATACAAAATATATTATATTTGTTACCGCGAGCTCTAAAAGCAAAAGAAATTGTACGTGCTTGTAGACTTGCGTAAATTATATTCCAATAAATCTTAAATGTTAGTGGAATAAATTACTTTATAATTTCTGAGTTTCGTGGTGGTTTTTCGCAGAGGAATCTACATTGCGAAGCTTTACATTTCATATGAAATAAATTATATGAAAATAATATTTTTTATAGCATGACGTATGCTTTTAAGAGATAACCAATAAAAAAAAAACATATTTTTTTTTCGCAATGTATTTTTTATGTTCCAGAAAATGTTAAGTCAATTTCCAAGTATTCAAACACCTCGCTTCAATACGTTTAATTAAAATGAGATAAAGCCGGAAGGCCGAAGACGAGTGAACTTAAAAGCGTGTAGGGAACATTTTAGTATTACACTTCATAGCGATGTAACAATTACGACACGCACGGTCTTGATTTAATGATACACATAAATTTAACTTTGTGTTGCGTTTGCACCGCGTACTTGAACTTAGGACACTCGACTAGTCCTTCCTTCAATGTTAGGAATACTTGTTCAGATTGGATATTTCTCTATTGGTGTTACAGGCTAATCAACAATCTTATTCATTCATCAGTTATTATATCACCTCACAGCAATTCATTATTCCCGCTTTTTTTTCTATAAAATATGTATGGTTAACTTGAACGCAAGTGGTCACCACCGCCCGTAGACAATTAGGGCCCTGTAAAAAATATTAACGATTCCTTATGTCGCTAATGCACCATCAAGCTTGGGAACTAAGATGATAACATCTTGTGCTTGTGACACTGGCTCACCTTCAAACCATACTACAACAATAATGTTGCTGTTTGGCAGTAGAATAAATAAAGAGTACCAACCTACTCAGACGGGTTCGCACAAATCTCTACTGCTAAATAAAGTAAAAATCCAGTAGATGTTATCCTGACTGTGTATAAACATATTATGTATAGCAATTGTTTTGTTGATTGATTGAACGTTATAATGACGCAGCACCATCAGCAGAGTGGGAAGTTAGAACAATGTGGATATTATAAAAACCTTTCCATTAAAAGGTATGTGCCAATATATGTGTTAAAGTAATAATTACATGCCATTTCATAGCTCATCATCATATTTCAGGTAATTTTGAATGAATTAATGTATCAATGAATGCTTTTACGAGATGGCCCAGAGGTTAGAACGCGTGAATCTTAAACGATGATCGTGAGTTCAAACCCGGGCAAGCACCACTGAATTGTCATGTGCTTAATTTGTATTTATAATTCATCTCGTGCTTGACGGTGAAGGAAAACATCGTGAGGAAACCTGCATGTTTCTAACTTCACTGAAATTCTGCCACATGCGAATTCCACCAACCCGCATTGGAGCAGCACGGTGGAATAAGCCCCAAAAGCTTCTCCTCAAAAAGGAAAGGAGGCCTTAGCCCAGTAGTGGGACATTCACAGGCTGTTACTGAATACTTTAATTTGAACAAAAATTAGCTACCCTACAAAGCCATTTTAAAAAAAGCGTTTTTTCTTGTATATTTTTCTTAAGGTACCTTTATAAACCGACAACCAAAAAATGAGATAGCCTCATGTGAATGATTTATAAACACGAATACTTTATAATCATTATAAATATGAGTTTGATATTGATTGTTTGTACAAGCTATCCAGTTACTTGCTCATTTCAAAGTTCCCTTTAAATACGTTGGCCCTGGCGACGACACGAATTATGTAATTGCCACAGCGAAAGCGAGAAATTAATGAGTTTGGCGTACAGACAGCAATATAGACGAAGGAATAACAGACATTCTTTGTGAGTTTCAATCTATTTTAGTTCACGTATTAATTTTTACAAATGTCAACGTTTAACGATTGTTAGAGCTATATTTTATTATTACAATACGTTTTATAGTTGTATAGAAAATAGTTCAGTTGTCATTAGTGGTTTTTTTATGAAACACTAAAATTTGATTAAAAACTAGCCAACGACTGATTATTTTGGATGGTTTTAGGGAAAATATAAACTTCGGCCATATATATTTCGATAATAACACTTGATAAGATATATTTATTATTATATCATTGGTATTTACATTAAGAACTCAAATAAGCTTAATAATTAAATATATTTTTTTATTAAAAAGAACCATTTTAAATTTTACCAAATTAATCGAAATTTATGCCATCATTCCAAGAAGGCAAGAATTTCGCTGCTAGCATTCCAACAGTTGAATCACAATTCCGATTCTCTGGATGAAAAATTTAACTAGCATTCTGTAGCCATTGGAGGCAATAACGGTTATATTATATTGGAGAAATGTTTTTGCTTCAACTAATTAAAGTCCAAGTTTCAAATGTAAATACATCAAAGATATCATTTTGAATCGGGGACGAATATTTGCGCCGTTAATGTAGCGAGTGAATGAATGCCTCACAATAGCCCATCGGGACTTTTGCCATCATTAGAAATATTTTCAGGGACCTCAATAAGAATCCCAGTAAGAAAGTTTAAAAATATTGCAAAATCAAACAAAAACTATTACATTATATACGATCAAACGAACTTCTTGAAGTGAAGTCCGATCATCATTATATGAGTCGCTTCATTCGAAGATACAATTAACCAGGTGTGCCTTTAGGATAAAAGGACTACCTGGTTAGTTGTATCTTCGAATGAACCGACGAAAATATAATTACAACTGCATTGATTTCTTTTAACAAAAATAAATCGTTAAGTTACATAAAATAAAGTATAAAAATAAGGAGAGTTTATATAAATACATTGAAATCCTTACTATCGACTGATATAAGACATTTTTTGTCGGAATAGGAAAGCGGAAAAAGTGATTTTCCATATCAAGAACACCAATGAAGTCACAAAATCAACTGTTATGCTAATAATAAAAGAAATTGAATTTCGAACTATTCTGACATGTGAAGATTGAAATAAGATTTCCCCGAAAAATAATAATTCTTATATCAAAATCTCGGAGCTCGTGACTTTTTCACGCTTTAAGAAACAAATAACCGAAATGAACGATGTGTGTTTGTAATTTTGACACCTGTAACATTACCTTTTAGATCGACATGTCAATAATTAATATAATTCATTAACATAATCTCACAAGCAGATATAATAGATAACACATAAATAATACATACACAAGCGTCAATAGCGCAGTGGTTCACGGGCCGAGCGATGTGAAAGTTGTATGATCGAAACTGACCCCTTGGGCTTTTGTCATCCCCACTCCTTAAACATTTAATTGGAGCAATAAATATAATTATTAGTATTTTTTTAACAAATGGTATTTATTGTTAGAACTTTAAAAAAACATAATAAATAGTTAAAATTCAATTAATAATTCAATGGCTTTTTATCTTCATTACAAGTACATAGTAATATTGTAATACAATCGTCGTCGCGTTACATTTTTAATTCTATCGTACTTGTGATAGTAGGTCCTTTTGTCAAGTGGGAAAAGAGCTGAGGTGTGTTATAAGTTTAACGTGTATTTAAATCAAATGAAAACAAAATACTTCATTCAACATTGAAGCATAAAGCATTACACTTACTTATTGATAGTCAAGCTAGAAATTACTACCATAATGAAAATAGACTTATAAAGAAATGAAGGTATATTTAGAACCTTGTCATAACTGTATAAATAACATTATTTAACAAGTGAAGCTTAAACTCGACTTTGTTAATACACATACGTCCGCTATAAAAGTGAAATTTTTCAATGATACAAAAAGTCTCAATTAAAATAAATAGTAAAAATGATAAAAATATTTATTAATGCGGGAAAATATTCAACTTTCTGTTTATAAAAAGCATTTATTTAACTTTAATAAACTTAAATTAGTTTGGTGTAATCTATGATAATCTACGCTCAATATATAAAACTGAAGAGTTTGTTTTCAATTTGAACTTGCCAACCACTGATCCTACTCGTCCCATTCGAAAAAAAAAACTTTTTGCCTTAGATAACCCATTTATTGCGAAGGTTTGTTAACTATATAACATCACGCTACGATCCTAAGCAACGCCGTACACCAAATTTCAATGAGGACAAAAAGAAAAGCTATGTTTAGTATTAAACGTTAGTCAAAATATACTTCAATACCCTGAAATAGCAAAGTTATGCTTTTATCGCTGCAGGAATTTAGGGACCAGGTAAATGTTTGAACTGATTTATTTAGGTTAAATACACAATTATGGCAGTGAAACGGTTACTTAGTTATTCGAGTGTTTTAATCAAAATCATAATTTGAACTTAATAATTATATGTATAGATAGAGCTTAAGTTTATTTATCCAAATTAAGAGTAGATTGAAATTATTATTTGTTTTAAATCAACAACAATACTGCATGTTATATTAATAAATTAAAGGTCTGTCGATTTCCTATTGATTGGAGCATATTACACGACGCTATTCCAATGCAGATTAATGCAGGATATAAGAACTAAGACAGACCGTTGAGAAGAACGCGTAAGTAAATCTTAAGCGATAATCGCGGGATCAATCTAGGCAAAAATTACCAAATTTTCATTTGCCTAATTTATGTTTATAATTTATTTCGTGCTCGGCGATAAAGTAAAACATCGTGAGGAAACCTGCATGTGTCTAATTTCACTGAAATTCTAACACATGTACAACCACTAACTCTCATTGTAAAATGGTTTTATTATAATAGTAATATACAATATCTTGTATTTAAAACATGTATAGTTACGACTAAAATCCAATTTAGTTATAAGTGAGGATCGATTCATTAACCCTTCTGTATCTACACGAACTGTTTGTTAATTTAATGAACGAAAATTTAGCATTTACCAATTAATAAACATTAATTGTAATTAAACTTTGAATCATTATAATTATAATTAATATCGTTTAACATGCTAACGAAATGTTCAATATAATATTGTCAAAATAAAGGCCAAAATTCTTTTGATTCGTGAATCTTAACCGAATATTCTGTGTTCAAATCCGGCGAGTAAATATTTGCTTGGATGAAAATCTGTGTGTTTCACCACATGTGTATCCACAAGCCCGCAAATAAGCTTAAATTTTGATCTCAAAAGGAGAAAAGGGCCAAGCAGTGGGGCATTTACACATTGTTGCTTAAAATTAGTGTATTTAAGTGAACACATTATTTAATTAAAACTAGTATCTATGTTTATGAATTACTACTTTCAGCCCGATGTTTTTTGATTGGTTAATTATTTTTTTTATAATATAGGTAGGCGGACGAGCCTATGGGCCACTTGATGGTAAGTGGTCACTAACGCCCATAGAGAGAGGCACTGCAAATTTCTTTAAAAAAAAATCGCCAGTGCGCCTCCATCCTTAGGAACTAAGATGTTATGTCCCTTGTGCCTGTAATTACACTGGCTCACTCACCCTTCAAACCGGAACACAATACTAAGTACTGCTGTTTTGCGGTAGAATATCTGATGAGCCTGCGCCTGAACTCTTTCCGGTCGTGTCGGATTGCCGTCCCATCGAATTATGAGAGCTAGGGAAGAGAAAGTGCACCTGTGTTTGCACACACACTTGTGCACTACAATATCTCCTGCGCAGTTGGCTAATCTCTATTGAGATTGGCTGCCGTGGCCGAGATCAGTCTGGAAGACATTATTATTTATTACCTACCCAGACTAGCTTGCACAAAGTTCTACCACCGAATAAAATCTATACATATAATAAATCTGTAACTGGTCGATGTCTGTACATGGAAGATAAATGAGTAAAACTTTTATCGGGGGTCATTATAAACACAATAGAACCCAAAACAATGATTAATAGATTTTTTGTCTGTTTGTCTGTTTGTCTGTTTGTCTGTTTGTCTGTGCATTTGTGCACGCTAATCTTAAAAACGGCTTAACGGATTTGAGTGCGGTTTTCACTAATGTATTGTGGCTAACTTCACTTAACATTTAGTGTTTGTTTAATTTCAATCGGTTCATAAATAATAAAGTTATGTCAATTTAAAGATACACGTAGAACATTTATTAAAAAATGGTTATGGTCAAACTGAAAAGAGATTAAATATTACATGTAATATACACTTTTGCTTATGTTTTATCCTATATTTTGTTAAATTTTTAATCTCTTTATTTATTTTTTAAAAGTTTAGTATCACTACTAAACATCAATAAATTATTATCTGTAGGAAAAGTACGCGCGCTGTTATTTGTCAAAATCAAAAAGTTTTGTTAACAATTTCGTGTTTTCAGTAGCTTCGTGTGTTGTTTTTGCATAAAAACTAATATTGCATATATATTGTGTGTATCTTTATGATCTCATCTTATATCTTTCATAACAGTACGCTTTAAGTCTGCGTGTGAGCAAATCAGTTAACTCAGTGACAATAATTATTACGTGAATAGTATATAGGTGTACAAACAAAGCCTAAAAACAACTATAACAATAATACATGGTTTTAGAAGTGCTTGCTTTAAACATCAACGTGGTATATCACTTCTTAAAACTTTAAATAAGTATAATTTTGTCCTAAATTCGTGTTTCCTGTCAAAAGTTTTAAAACGGCAGATAAAAATTCAAACTTACCTACCGAAGTTTTTTCTATACAACGAAATAAATAGCAATTTTACGTGGAAAAAATGGCAACCATATTTTGAACTATATTTATTAGCCACTGGATACATATAAGGAGTATTAGCCACTGGTTAAATATAAGAAGTGTAAATAGAGAAAAATAGCAATTTTGTTCAACATTAAAATAGCAGAAATTACTTTAGAAGACCTCATTAATAAATGTAACAAATATTTCGAACCGAGGCAAAATTTAACTATGGCCTGACATGTATTTTTTATGAGAAAACAAAGCAAACACGAAAATATAACCAACTTTATTACGAGTCTAGAAAATTACAGTTTAAAATGCGATTTCGTTGAATTAATAGTCATTGGTCAGTGATAAATTTACAGCGAATATGTGTTAGAGTAGCTCGCCAAACATCAAAGATTATTACAACAGTCTGATCTGTCACTAAAGAAAGTTATAGAGATAGCTAAAATAGTAGTGATCGAACAACAAAATACGGAGCACATAAATAAAAGCACTGAGACGTCGTCATAACCATCATCATCTAATGAATATCAAGTGATGAAGGGGGAGTAAAAGGGTTAAACAACACACAGTACAGAATAGAGAAGATGTGCATATTCCTACGAAGTCAGACGGGCAACTAATTAAGAAGAGAACAAAATTGTGAAACGTGGTTAATTTGCCTCATCCCAATATAAACCGAATAAAAGTATTTTGTAATCTCTCAGCTTAATTCAATTGGTCTTTGGCTACATCAAGCTTGCGACAGCATAATCATGAATAGGAAGAAGTAGATCTGTGCGAGCATATAATATATAATTAAGTGTACTCAGATATTGATATTATATATTTAAAAAAAAATCACTGCAAAAATAACATAAATAAGATAAAAATAGTAATATATTAAATGTATTAATTTATATAAAATGAATGTACCAACCCATCTTAATATTCAATATTTTAGTTTGTTATAAATTTTGTACTGTAGTCATATTCTTGCTTGCCTTTTAATTGTATTTGGTTAAAAATATATAAATAATATATATATCATTTATTTACTGCATTTTATTGGCCTCACTCAATGTAATAATGCTTAAGCTATGTGATTTCATTTATATTTTGTTTTTGTTAAATTTGTGTTTTCATTAAGTAATTAATTATATTTGATTATAAAAAAATATATATCTTACTACACCTTTACTGATTATGATGGTTTAGCTGTTTGATTTTATATATGTTTTGATTATTTTAATGATTGTGTAATTATTGTTGTATTTATATATGTATATATATATGCTATAAGTGTCATCTCATTTTTAACACTTAACCTACCAGAGCGGTCAAATAACTGCTTTTGAAACTTTAATTAAAATTGTTATATAGCTTTTGTTTGTATATTATATACTTTTTCTACATAAAATGGCCTCTTAAGCAGCTTATTCAGATGTGTGTCAAGTTCAATGGACAACATTTGTTTTAATTCCCTTTTTTTGTTTAATTAAATTAGTAGCCTTGGTTAAGTCTGATTTTATTTAGTCTCTGACAGAAGAAACTTTTCCTTTACTTTATACTTTATATTGTACACATAAAATAACATAAATCTATATCTATAACAAAAACGAATTAATTAATAAATTATCCATACATATAAATAAAATTGAAGTTTCTGTCTGTTATTTCAAAATAACTGCCTGTTTTAAAGGTTATATGGCTATTTACGATTTACCAAAACCAAAGCACTCATTTTTTTAATTTTTTTACTGTCTGCATGTCTGTATCTTTCAATCGTCTAAAAATTGAAATAACCGAATCGTTATAAGAACTATTTCAAGATTCCGTTTAGCCTTTATTTCATCAAAATTAGTTGAGTCTATCAAAAGTTATAAAAAATACGTATTTTTGTTGATATCTATTCACATAATATTATTACTCTTCCTAACTGATTCATTAACGCAGAGCCTAAACTGCGGGGGTTAGAAACTTGAAATTTTGGCAGTTGATACATTTTATAACACCCACTAAGGTAGGATTTTTGGAAATTCTACCCCTAAAGAGTTGAACGATTGTTTAGAAACCCGTCATTTTTAAAGTTAGAAGCATGAAATTTAATGAACAAGCTTAAAAATAAATAAAAATGTATTTCAGCGTTTTTGAAAATCTAAATCTGAGAGGGTAAAAAAGGGGTTGAAAGTTTGTATAGGGATTCCGTCACTTTTGGTGTAAGAAGAATGATATTTAGTATTAAAGCTATGCATACGTATTTCGTCGTTTTTAGAAATTTAACTCCAAACGGGAGAAACGGGGTAAAAGCATTAGTATAAAAATTAAAAAAAATAGAAATTACTATTTGAGTTTTTTGATTGAATTAATAAACATGAATTTCAAAGTTTTTAGAAATTTTTATTTTTGTTTGGAAGAGTTGGGTGCAAATAATGAAATTCAAAATACGCAATATCTTATATCAATATCTTTTAGGGAGAAATATACGAACTTCACTATGTTGGTGATGTTTGGATAAAAAAAACATATTCCATTATTGCCATATGTACCACTTAATTGGTATTCCCTAAGCTTATATTATTGTAAAGTTTCATTAAAATCCATTCAGTAGTTTATGCGTGAAAGAGTAACAAACGTCCATACATCCATACAAACTTTCGAGTTTATTATATTAGTAGGAAGTAGGATTATTATATGCCCTGTACTGAACACACATACACTATACTGGATGGGCGAATAAATCGATTGGTAAATGTTTATATCTTATTGATTAAAAAATGATAAAATCCTTATTTTACCCGTACGAAGTCGGGACGGGCAGCTAATTACTCGCTGATAACGTATCTTTCTGTAGGTAAAAAAGGTTTTTAAAAACAGTACAGCAGTTTTTTAGTTTATTCGCTACAAACAAACATACAAAAAATCTATTTTTACTTATTTATAATATTAGTATAGATAAAGACCACGCGCGAGCGAAGCTGCGGGCAACAGCTAGTAATTAATACGTGAAAACGTAACAAACTAAAGAACAAAAAAACATACTTACATATTTATAATATTAGTATGGAGTATGACGTTTAAATCATAGACATTTTAACTAACTTCATTTGTACATATGTTATTAATAAAAACAGTATGCAAAAAAAATTAAATCTATGACTTCGATTGTTATGTGTTTGTACTCCCCTCCGCTCCTCTTTGATTGAGACATTACTCACGTAATACATACCGCTCAAAGAAGCGATTGAAATTTACAGACAAGTAAATAATATTGAACGTTGCTTACTAACTAGTTTACCTTTTTTAACTTGGTTGAATCTATCTTAAAGGTTTTATAAGGGATATCCCTCCGCTTTGTATTCGAACGTCGAATTCATGTGTAAGACAGCCCTTACACATGAATGGCAACGCCTTTGAGATATATCTGATAAGCCGACTGGTTTTTTTAGTCACTGTTAGATTGAGAAAACATCTACAATGCCTATTATTGCTTTCCTAAATCTTAATTATTCTTCTTTCTTATTTGTTACTTAAGAATGTTTTTGGACTTAGAAATTAGATCAATATGTACGTAAACCAAAAAAATGGTTAACATTTAGTAAAAAAATAGTAAAGAACAAAAAAAGATGATAACAGTTAAATAGTGTAACAGCCTGTGAATGTCCCACTGCTGGGCTAAGGCCTCTTCTCCTCTTTTTGAGGAAAAGATTTGAAGGGTTGTAGACAAATAAAAAAAATATTAAGAAAATATACGTCGCAACTTAAACAAAAAATATAAAAATAAGTCGGTAGAACCAATAAAAACATCAAAATTCAGCAAACATGATTTAAGGGTTCATCTTCAAGGAAATCTATCGAAGTGTGTTAATTTCTTTGGGAACATTTCTTGGTATTCCAAGATAGCAATCTCTCAAAGAAGATTTACTTAAAACGAACCGTTGCGATTTGAAAGGGTCGAAATCTGCGAGCTTGAAGTACCTCAAAATAAACTTACACAGAATTAAAATGATTAAATACTCAGGGATTGATTTAAGATGTATTAACAAACATATCGGTAACCAAAATATGAATATACCAACTTCTGTCACTTCGCACTCGTTAGGAACTACCTTGAGAATAATGCCGATCGAAGTGTTCGGTTGGGATGGGCATGCATGTGGTAATTTTCGTCAAATCCTAACTTTGTCTATACCGCAATATTTGAAGACGAAAGTTTACAACCAACGCGTCTTACCTGTTATGACATGTAGTGCTAAAACAAGGAACACTAAATGCGGGTCTAGTCCACAAATTCAAAGTCGTGCTATGGAGCGAGCTATTGTCGGAGTATCTTTGAAGCATAAAATCAGAAATTAGATCAGGATATTACAGATAGCCGTTCGAGGAAACAAGTCTTAGAGTGGAGACCGTGGATCAGCAAAGGTAGTTAGCGTTGGGAACCCTCTAGCCAGGTGGACCTAAAGAGCGGAACTGGATGAGGAAGTCGTAAAACTGGGACCTAGCTTGCGATACACTCCTTATATTACTTATGAGGAGCCGGAATGGGTAACTAGTATATTTTAGCTAACGATGATAGTAAAATCCGACGTTTGGATACTGTCTTTCTTCTCAGTCGAAACGTTTTGACAACATAATATTATCTTTCACGAATGACAGAATTGTAATAAGTTTGCGGCCTTAAGTGGATATTTGAAAGATTGCCAGCCGATGTCAAGATGGACACTTGTAATAGTGTTGAGCTGTCTGTAGAGACATTAATCTCACTAGTTACTTGTTGTCACAAACAATAAGAGGTCTGGTGTCACAAGCTTGAGATCCTCTAGAGAAGTTTGTCATTGTACTAGTAGGTTGCGTATAACAGTTGTTCACTATCTTCCAAATTGGTTTTATTTCTTTAGTTTTTATAACGTGCTCTTTACTACTTCTTTTATACTTATTAATAATCCCCTTATAAATGGGACTACTGGATCTCGTGCAGGAATTAACTTTTTTTTTTAATAATAGAACATCACGTGGTGGTACTTTCAAACATTACGTATGTAAATATGTATACAAATTCGACCTTGAAATTATACTTAACTTAAACGTATTTCTTGTTGGTTTCGACCACGATATCTATTATCAGAAAAAAAAAGTGCGGTGAAGTGACTCCCGTTAGGAAGTAATGTGCGATATTTTTTCGAGTCAAACCGTGTTTTAAAATAACTTTTTTTTTTTTTTTTTTTTATTATTTTTTTTTTCACGCATTAGAAACCTTTTGTAAGGTACCCGTCTCCCTTGGGGGGGGGGACCGGGTTATGTGGGATTCTTACCCACTAAAACCACTGCGATGGCCGTCCTCGGCACGGATCGGAGAGGCTGCGGGATCGTGTTGATATACGCATCCGCGGCCCCTCCCGTGCTGTGCTCCGCTCGTAGCTCGGCGGAGCTCTCCTCAGGGGGCGAAGATAATCTCGCCCCCCCGCACTCCTCGCTAGTGCGTACGACAGCGCGAGGCCATCCCGGCTGCCGTCCTCCTCAGGGCCGCTTAAAATAGGACACGTGAGACCCCCACCTCACGCATCCACGGCCCCAGGGTTACGCCCTATATTTTAAGCCCCGGGCATTTTAAAATAACCTAACCTAACCTCAACCTCCCTTATATCGACCTCCTAAGCTCGAACGCCCAACGCATCACATTTTGTAGCATATGTTAGGCACGATGTATGAACGCTATTTTGTTATATGACGTGACCTTGGTCCACTGCCATTTCACTCTACTGTAAGCCTCGTACGAGAACTTCGTTCCAATAGTCAACTGGGCAGGACATATTATAAGTCGCAGGACCAATACCTTTACTTTCTTTCTAAAGCACAAATTCATATTCACTGTCAACTTCCAGACATCGGGCTGCGTCTGAGTTTAACTTGCTCAAACCCAATAACTTTTATTGCAATGACCCGGGATTTGAATTAGACCGACGACATTGTCGAAGGCTACATTAATATAAAACACGTGTAACAAGTAACAGTGTACTTTATATAATTATATATTGTGTCAATTTAATCTCAAAGGAGACTTAATAGCATATAAACCAATACTTAGCTTTGAATTAGGTCATCCAACCCTCGCGGTCTAACAGCTGTCACAAAGATTAAAGCTAGTTCATTGTGTTATGCTTTGACAATTACTTATAACTTTACTATTGTGAAATAAATATTTATATATACTGTCTCAGCTTACGGTTACAATTACATTTTATTGTATAAATATATTCACAAAATATAGTGACAAACACTAGAATACTTATTGGTAAAACCTTTGATGAAAATACTGACGTGAAATTTGAAATATAAACCGGTCTAGATAAGCTGTTGTTTCAAGTGGATTTCAGAGCCCAGACAGACAGGTTATCCGAGAACAACGAACTGAATCCATGGAATTTAGTTTTGATACCTGTATTTAAAAGGATTTTGAATTATTTACTCGGTGGTAGAGCTTTGTGCATATTCTACCGCAAAACAGCAGTACTTTATATTATTGTGTTCCGGTTTGAAGGGCGAGTGAGCCAGTGTAATTACAGGCACAAGGCACAAAACATCTTAGTTCCCAAGGTTGATGGCGCATTGGCGATGTAAGCGATGGTTAATATTTCTTACAAAGCCATTGCTTATGAGCGTTGGTGACCACTTACCATCAGGTGGCCCATATGCTCGTCCGCCAACCTATAACATATAAAAAAAGACCTGGATAATCAAGATAGGAATGACTAAGAAAACCTACCTTAAATAACTTTTGATGCTCAGATAAATTTTTGTATCGACCACATAAATTTATGTCCGTTATGTGGTTTTAAGAAGCGTTTTCATCGAAAATACCTAAGGTTTTTATCCTGATTGTATTACAAGGACGTCATAATAATTAACTGAACTTGAATCACTTTATTTTATTTTTTGGTACAGGAGAAATTTCACGTTGATAATGATAAGATTATAGAATAGTATTATATCTCAGATCCTTGTGTTCCGTTATTTTGATGTATTATTTTTATTATTTTGATCTAAGTATAAGTCTGTATTTTGTTGGCAGTAAAACAATTTTGTTACATCAATCAAAATAACAGAAAAGTATATACTAGATTCTCTTATATAAGGTTTTCCATTAAGGGCGCTTGATCGTGCAGAACTTCCATCGTAGCGTGTGCTGTGTGGCACGTAGCGCCGTCCTGTTGAAACCACATGTTGTCCAGATCCATATTCTCGATTTCAGGCCAAAAGAAGTTGGTTATCATCGACCGGTATCGTTCACCATTGACGGTGACGGCCACACCATTATCGTTTTCGAAAAAAATACGGACCAATCACGCCTCCGGCCCAAAATCCGCACCAAACAGTCACTTTCTGCGGGTGCATTGCCACTTGGTGAACCTCGTGTGGATTGGTCTCATCCCAAATACGGCAATTTTGCTTGTTGACATAGCCATTCATCCAAAAATGCGCCTCGTCGCTGAAGATGATTTTTTTGCCAAAATCGGCGTCAACTTCCAACTGCTCTAATGCCCAGTCAGCGAACACACGGCGCTGTCTATGGTCATTAACCTTGAGCTCTTGGGTCAGCTGGATCTTGTACGGGTGCAGGCTCAAGTCACAACGCAAAATTCGCCAAGTTGTCGTCTGCGAAAGGCCGAGTTCCTGTGCGCGACGCGGAATTGACTACCGCGGGTTTTCGAGGACACTGTCGCGCACAGCGGCGATATTCTCGGCAGATCTCGCGTTACGTTGACGCACGGGAACCGGCTGATTGTTAACTGACCCGGTTGACTCGAATTGGTCCACCAATCGACGGATAGTCGACTCGGCAGGACGATCATCGCGACCGTAAAACGGGCGAAGTGCGCGGAACGTTGCTCGAACTGAAGACCCATTTTCATAAAACAATTTTATGATTTGCACGTGCTGTTCGACACTGTAACCTGCCATGGTGGTTTGGGAGGACGGAATGAATATAACACACTGCATTTGACAGCTGTCACTCAAACAACATGGCCGCAATCAGCTGTCAAAGTTCAAGCGTCCCTATTGGAAAACCCCATATATACATACATATACAATAAGAGATATCTAAACCAAGAAAAAGTCAGACAATACAATCTTTATATGTATTTTCAAATACATTATGTTGCATAGTTTATTCTTGCATTTAAACAGAAAATGATGCCTTAAAAATTACCTACAAAGTGAACATTTTCTGATAGCTCTTTCATCTTTCGTACTTTCGTTATTCATATTTTATGTATATACGAGTATATTACATCCTATTTTGGACTTCCTTATATTATGTTACGGTATCAAATTAACCATTGTAACATGATTATATGCCGTTGATAGTATTTCTACCAAGTACTTTTACGCGTGACAAATAAAAGAAAATGGTTATGGTACAGGCTTTGAACTAAAACCTTTTGTTAAGAAAAAAACCATGAAAATCTACGTCAGATTAACCGCTTATACTCAGCTTTGTAAAGGCCATTGTGGAACTTATGAAAGCAATATAGTATGGAATTTTTAACACACTAAAAATATCGTTGCGGTTAAATTTGCACTATCGCAAAAAATTTCGATAGGTGTTTTTTTATATCATAGGTAAACGGCCAAATGGATTACCCGTTATTATTTACCCGTATTTAGTTGCCCGTTACAATTTTCGCCATAAGAAATAATTATCACCTTAAATCTTGTTGGTAGCCAATCTTGGGAACTTCGATGTTATTGGCCTTGTGCCAATTACACAGGCTGCAACAAACAGTTCCAACAAAAAATAATAGTAAGTTTGGTGGTAGATGACGAGTGGGTGGTACTTACCTAGACGAGCTTGCACAAGGCCCTTAAGTAAAATATTTTTACTTGATGACAGGTCTTTGTATTTTAGTGGTGATTTCATGAAGCTTAATTTTTTTTAATGAAAACAATATTTGGCTGAGAAACAAAAGCGTTAGGCACTAGAAGTGTTCTGTGCTGAGCTCATGACCAACCTATATAACATATATTTAATATTTTAATTTAATTTCATTTAAAAAAACTTTTTTTTTTAATTTAAGTGTTGTACGACCCAATATTACACACCAATAAAAAATTTAGAGCAAGAGCTATATATCTTATACTTATCATCCGATATTAAATACAATTATAATTAAATATCTTATAATGACATCGTAACTTTAACGATGTCATTATAAGATTAGACTTTGGAGCTACATAGGAGATAACAAGCGAAAAGTAAGTTATTAGTATTCTCGACGCTTTTGTTTATTTTGAATTGCATTTCAGATGAAACAATCTGTATCTGAACGACAAAAGATTTTCCGACAACATTTTCAAACTAACTGAAGCTTCACAGAAGTGATTTAAGAGCGCCAGTTTTATATAAAATGTAAAAAAGATGTCTTAAGCATTTCAACTGAAATTCGATAAGCTTGTTTATAGTTAGTATCATTGATCAAATATTAGAGAGCAAGCCTAATGAATTAAAGTCGGTGAAGAATATTTGTTTATAATAAGAAATTCGCTAGACTTGGGACCACAAGAATTCTACTTAAATACTCGTAACAGTAATCTCACTATATGTTAAAATAAGATAAACTCGTATACTCACGTTTAACGTTTTCTAGTCCAGGTTAACATTTGCCTGACCTAAAATATGTGCTGAAACCGCAAACTTGCTTAACATAACAACAATGAGTACGTAGTTTAAAATACAAGAGGTCAAATTTAAGGGTTACCTCGAAATTACTTTGTAGAGTTACTATTAAAGTAAAAAAACATAAGGGTTACATATTTATATATGATATTACAGTTTTATTTATTTATTATTATAAAATCAGACAACCAGTAGTCCATTATATGTTAGTAAGAATGATAAAATTAAATTAAATTTGTTAGTAACTTACTCTATAATTTTACATATTAATATTCTATAACTAAGAGCGATTTAGTCCTCTGGAGAAGTTTTCCCATCAAAGGACTATCCGCCTTACCAGCTATCATGCGCAGAATGCTGTTGGTGCTGCCACGGACTCTGGAAAGGAGAGAGGCGGTTTTCTTTCGCCAGACAGCATCAAAGCCATCTGTACGTGCTTTAGCAAACATATTGGAGGCATTACAGAATCGTGGCTGCCGCAACATCACCCTGAACGCATTATTATATTGTATACGCAGTTTTGTAACACTGCTTTTTACACTTGTAAGGTTTCTTTGTATTTAATATACTTAGTTATTCTATTTGCCAAAAGTAGCAGATTATTGTATTTATTTCTTAAACATTTTATAATGATCCATAATTATTGAACTTATCTTATGTAATAATTATATTATGCTGACTGCTTTCTTTCAGCTTTGATACAAAAAATGACCGCAAAACGATACACTGAGAACTATGCAATTGAAAATTAAACATTATAACGTTTATTTGATACGCCCCATCTTTGTTGGTTGAAGATGGTGCTTAATATTGAAGCTTTACAGGCTAGCAACAAGACTAACGAGGAAATCCTATTACGTAGTATAACTTAACGACTCACGAAACCGCATTTTTGGGTCAAATATGTTTTACTCATATTTTATTACTAGCTGTGCCCGCGGTTTCACCCACGTATAATTAATAAAAATATAATGAATAAAATTCAGCCTAGAACCTTCCTAGATAAAAGTACTATACAACACAACAGAAAAATTAAATTCGAACCAGTAGTTCCTGAGATTAGCCGGATCAAACAAACAAACTTTATATATTAGTATAGATTTTGGAGAGAGATAATTTTATATTTTGGAGCAACGATCGTTTTATGGAGAAATAGCTTTTCACACATGGTGAAGCGCGAAACGAAGTTCGGAAGGTGCTTTTATTTGCCCTTGTATGTATATTTGATATAAATCTAACAACCGAACAGTTCAGTAAATTTGAGACTAAAGTTAACAAGAAACATGACGCGGGAAGCACTAATATTTATATCTCTAGACGTGATCCACGTTCGTTAGTTTCAAACTCGTGACTTGGCAGGCGAACTGAAATAGAACACGTGATTGATTCTCAGTTCAAAGGAACTATCGATTCTCTTTACATCAATCATACGGACCGACTTACGTCCTGGGCTCGGTTTATCTTAACACATGAAGAAATATCCTTAAATTAATAACGCGCCGGTGAATATTTATAAAGGTAAGTCCAAGATTTATACTGCTCGTGTCAGTTCTGATAAAGTAACAGCCTGTGAATGTCCCACTGCTGGGCTAAGGCCTCTTCTCCTCTTTTTGAGAAGAAGGTTTTGGAGCTTATTCCACCACGCTGCTCCAATGCGGATTGGTGGAATACACATGTGACAGAATTTCAGTGAAAATTTGACACATGCAGGTTTCCTCACGATGTTTTCCTTCACCGTCAAGCACGAGATGAATTATAATCACAAATTAAGCACATGAAATTCAGTGGTGCTTGTCCGGGTTTGAACCCACGATCATCGGTTAAGATTCACGCGTTCTTACCACTGGGCCATCTCGGCTCTTCTGATAATGCTATATTTATTCAACTACGCAGCTGTCAAATTGTATGAATAATAATCTGATGTAGATAATATATAACAAAGACTTTTTTCGTGGGGAAATCCTCAGTGTGGGTAATACCCATCTCGGGATGATGGAAGTTTATATCGAACTCGAACCGACTAAAGCCGTCACGGTGTTCCTCCGTAAGTGATGAGGCTACCGATACGTTTTCATATTAATCTGTCATGCAATGAACTCTGCGTATGCAACGTTCTATTTTAATTCAGACTGTGTACCACAGACCCGGGATAAGACTCATAGAAAAACGTCTAATCTAACCTAATTCAAGGTTTATTTGACATTTTTACAATGTTGGTTCCAATTTGGATCCCATACACGCCACGTCCGATTGATTAGTGATCTAAGCACTCAGGACATGTGAGACGGTCGATGGTGCTTAGTATAAAATTTGATTTTCTGTGTAAGTCGGTTATCTGTACGAATTAAATTGTACCAACAGGGACATATAACATAAAAAGAGATCTTCAAGTCTTAATACTTTTGGAATAATTATACAAAACTTATCTCATACAAACTTTTTAGACAATAAATAATAAAATTAAATAAATAAAAGTTCTCTTGATGATTGGATGAACAGTTTAGGTAGTCATAGAGGACAGACAAAAAAAACCTTTTTGGGAACGAAGTTCTTTTACGCGGCTTACAGTCACGTCATATAAGGAAATAGCGTTCATACTGGGTAATGCTACAAAATGCGGTGCGTTAGGTGTTCGAACTTAGGAGGTCGATATAAAGGAGGTTGGTGTGCCAAAAATACAGTAAAATCTACATTTTAAAACACGGTTTGAGCCGAAAATATATCGCACAGAACTTCGTTCCTGACGGGGGTACCCGACCGCACACTTTTTTTTTTAAAATAATGTTTTTAGTGACTTTGGATTATTTATATATTGTTTGATTTTTCTTAATTAATTAGTGAAACTTAAAGACATTGAACGTTAATGTCTCACTATCGAAATCATGCCCCGTCGTCGGTCGAATACTAATCTAAACTTGTCTCATTAGTTCCTCACTAATTTACATAAATGTTTTTATGTAAATACTATAAAATTAATAGAATTCTATTGCATATAATATTGATTTATGTACAGATAAATAATAAATATTGAATGAAGGGGCAAACTAAACAAATATGATTACACCTCAAACTTCTTATCGTTTAAATCAACACACCCGTAGACAGAAGTAAATGACTTACAGCTGGGCAAAGGTTCCTTTTACGGAAGAGATTTAATAATTAATATTTACGACAAGACGCATTAAGACAGTATTTTTAAAGACTATTTTTTGAATTTTATGGACATTTCGCTACAATAAATAGTCAGTATTTTTAAAATCTACAGCCTTGAAGTCAAACGGCATAATGCTCTCTTATGCTGTCATGCCTACTGGTCTATTACGCTTTTGTAAAGTGCTCGTGGCGCAAATACTATTATCCATATGTCGGCGGGAGCGATGGCTGAGCGATAGTACTGTCTCCATCTTGAGTAGGTGGTACAGAGTCCATTGCGTAGGTGATGAAAATGATAGTGTACACTTCGTATAACCTTACTTTATTTTCTTTTAAGCACAATAAACACACTTAAAAGTAAACTACGTAAGCCGACAGTTTCGTTTCGAAGAAGTGACCTGGTCGGGCGGCGTCCCGAATCGTAATGCGCCGTTTCGATTCCTCACTTTCCAACACGACTCTGTCCTCGTGCCGCCTTTACAATGACAAGTGACGTCACGGTGTTTATCCCTTCTCTAGAACTGTGATACTCAAATGAGCAACTTAATATTAAACGATATCGCTTTCCACGACATAAATATATATATATTAGCTCCAGTGATGGTCACATTATTTATTTAATTCCCGCTGTAATGTGAGGATCCCCAAGGTATCTATGTGTCTAAGTGTCTGCAAACTATTTTTATACATTAAAATGTCTCCGAATCGTTCGATGTTAATGCTTCAAGAGAATGATCTTAGTGCAACTTTTATTTATTTGTACACTAGTTTCCACTACACAAATTTCGCATTTGTAACAATCGTTATAATTATCTTACTTTAACAAAAACAAACTATGTACCTACTCCAATCTAGCGATGAATATTAATGACTTACCCATAGGAGAGCACAGTCCAGTGAAGAGACAAATACGAACTATAATAGCATAATTAATCAAAACTTGCATAATTAATGAACTGTCTTGCCAGTTGACCGCCTAGCTTACAAGGATACCGATCCTGTGTTCCTGAGCATAAAACTCGGGTTAAGTCAATAGTTTTGCATTTTTCTGTCAAGAAATTCTCAATTATAAGCCGCTTATATTTAAAAAGATAGTGTAATACTCGTTTTACTTTTGACTGTCTCGTTGGTCTTGTGGCTAGATACGCATCAAATGCAAATAATGCCACAATATGCAATCTGACCACCAACTAATAATACTCTTGATAGTTCATGTGTTTGTTGGCCACCATGGCTAACATTATACACTCTACAATAGCAATACAAGAACAATACAAGTATAAGCTATTGTGATATTGGATGGCTTTTTTACATATAAATATATTTATACTTTATTGTACACCACAACGGATTTTCAAAGTGAAACTTCTATATAGACTAGAGTATTAGGATTTTTCTGTCACGAAAAAGCGTTACGGCCGCGTGGAGGGGGTAGACGATATATCGCGTGGTGAGACACACACTGGGTTCTTCCTGACTGTCCCTAAGTCCAGTCCGGGTACGGGCCTCGAGGATTCCCTCTCTACCCGAGCATTTCCTCTCCGGCAGCCTTTCTTTCTGACCTGGTAGGTCAAGGCCTAATTTGGCCTGGTGGTAGTCATTTTTCTAGCGTGGTTATTACTGTCAATTCCTGGTAAGTCAAGTCCGGTGGTTGTCGTCGTCCTATCCTCAGTCCTCCAAATCGTCGTCGTCGATTGGTGGACTTGGCGTGGTGAGAGGCGGCCTGTATTATTTAAGTTCCGAATCAGCTAATAGATGGCACTTTACAGATATAACATTCATTTATTTTATTAAAACAGTTTAAAAAAAATATGTAATAATAAAGTTTTACTTCTACGATGTGTCCCAGCACACATTTCATTTTTTTTTTTTTACAAAATCTTAAGACTACCTAAATGATAGTAGCATTCAATTTTGGCGACCTTATCGCTACATAGCGATCTCTTCCATGCAACCAACGGTGTAAGGATTAACCCATAGGAATTACTATTAATTTATTATTAACTAATTTGTTGTATATATATACAACAACAAATTAGTATTTATATTTAACTTTACTATACTTTAAGTATATATTTGATATCAGATAAAAATATGATAAAAAATAATACTTTTAAATTAAAGTTCTTTCATCATCAAGACGAGCCGGTTGGCGTGGTTGGTAAAATACTTGCCTTTCACGCCGCAGGTCGTGGGTTCGATTCCCACTCAGGACAGACATTTGTGTGTGTAGTGTGTATGAACATGTCTATTTGTCCTGTGGCTGGGCGCAATTATACTATATAAGTATGTATTTACAAAAGAAAAGCAGTATATGTAAGTTTACCAGTTGTCTGGTTTCCATAATAAAAGCTCTGCTTAGTTTGGTAACAGATGGCCTTGTGTGAATAATTTCCCAGGATATTATTATTTTACCGAGGAAAATGGTTTTGTGAAATATAAGTGAAGTCTAATATTATATTATTAATACATAAAAAGTGGAAACGCGATTTCCGTAAAAGAAAATCACTGTATATTCGATTTGAACATTTTATGTAGCTATCATAGTTATGTCTACATGTTATCGTTAATCTCAAAAACTAATGGACCGGTTTGATGTTTGTTTTATTACTTTTGTGGTAAGATTTTATGCTATGAAGTCACAAGGAACAGCAATTAATATGTTACGACGTATCTGTCAAACTATATCATATAAAATGTGTCTGTTTTATGTTATCAATGATCTCGAAAAGTTATACATTTTAATGGAGCTTTGTAAAGTAACAGCCTGTGAATGTCCCACTGCTGGGCTAAAGCCTCCACTCCTTTTGAGGAGGAGAATAGATTCATCGTAAAATCTTAAACTGTTCAAAAAATATACCTTTAATTTTATTTATAATTATCAACTTTTACCATGGAATATCAAATTATAATATTAAAAAAAAAAACGGGTTGCACTCCGGGAGTGCCGGCAGAAGTGAAAACTTGAATATTAATAAAGTTGTTGCTTATGGTGTTAACTATCTAGTCCTGCGAGGTTGCTGGGTCGTTACAAATAATCCTGTATATATTGTCTAAAATGAACAATACAATCAAAGTTTAGATGAAACATAGAATATAGCAGGTTGAAATAATATTTTTAACGCATGTCGTTATTTTGTAAGTAGTTATTAATAATAAAGATTACTAATGCTCAGCGGCTACAACGCGCTTAAGAAGTTTTTAACAAACACTTAATAAAATAATTAGTTTTATTAGAACAACAGCAAAGCGTTTAAAAGCTTAACAATTTACAACGGGAAAATACATTCTATCCCAATTATATTAAAATTTTAAATGTGAATAGTTATTTCCACGAGTTTTAAGTCGCAAGCTTTGGTATAATTCTATGATTTGAATTTACTGTAAAAAAAAAATTGGGCGGTCGGGGTACCCCCGTCAGGAATGAAGTTTTGTGCGATATTTTTTCGACTCAAACCATGTTTAAAAAATGTAGATTTTGATTGATTATATTACTGTATTTTTGTCACACCATAAAGCACCTCAACCTCCTTAATATCGACCTCCCAAATTCGAACGCCCAACGCATCGAATTTTGTAGCATTTGGTAGGCACAGTATGAGCGCTATTTCGTTATATGACGTGACCATGGACCACTGCCATTTCACTCTACTGAAAGCCGCGTAAAAAAACTTCGTTCCAAAAATAAATCAGACTTTAATATAAAAATGTCTAATACGAAACTAACATTACTGGGAGCGTTGGAGCTATTTACTGAATCCAAGGCAAAAAAACAAAGTTATAACAACAAATATTATAACAAAAAATTACTGTAATTTTTTTTAAATGGTAAATAATATTAACCTAAGAACGTTCGTTAAAATGCCACGTGTGGTATGTGAGCATTTCGAAATTTCACCTAAAACTTTTAAAACAATAACTCCGCTCATTTGTTAGAGAAGTTCTCTAACTAATGTAGTGTTAACCGCAACTGTTACTTCAACTCCGAAATGTTAACTTTCAGCTCTGAGAGATTGACATCGTTAGTCTTGGCCACAAATATGCGCATACGAGGCTTCTCCTTATAAGAAGATTTGAAGTTTATTCTCTATGCTGCTTAATTAAGAATTGGTTATCTACCAACAGAATATTGCCCTATACATTCATTTTGTATAACCATGTTTATCGTCACATAAGCACTTGAAAGGAGATTTGTGTTTGTACGGATTTGAACGAGCATTTTTCCATTAATATCCCCATATTATTTCTACTGAACCAACTCGGCCTACCATCAATCGATATCTTAAGAGAAAAAAACATGTTTTGCAATAATAATAACCGTATTTTTGAGACTGACAATTTGTACCTTTACTTTGACTTCTTTGTTGATTAAGTGAGCTCACGTGTACAGTACAGGGACAATTCTACTAACAAATTGTCACTTTGTCGCAATCGATTCGAAGCCTGATCGTTACTGTTTATCCGTTTTCCTATTCTTTAATTTAACTATATTATCGACTATTGGCATTAAAATTAACAGCTAAGCTTGATTTTGATATAACGGTATATGTTAACATCACATTGGTTAAGTTCCAATCCGAATAAATATATATTGGTCATAGTTGGGTTGGAATTGAAATGTAATCGTGAACGTATTTTAATCGTGATAGACAAATAGAATTGGCCCCCAGGTTGTACAAATGTCCCTTGGTAGCTTCCAATAATGCTTTGCATTGCGGCATTCTGCAGTTGGTCGATGACAAGGCTATAATTAACATCGATAGGTTCACAGTGTTAAACTTACACATTCAGAAGTAATTAACTCACTCAAACGTAGAAACGTTTATAATAAATACGTACTAAGTAAGATTATCTGCATTGATGCTTTAGTGGTTATTATTATATATATTAATTATAATGGATTGAGGAAAAAGCCGCGTTGGCCCAGTGGTAATAACGCCTGAATCTTAACCGAAGATCATGGGTTTAAGTACCATTGAGAGATTGAAAAGTTTTATGTGCTTAATTTGTGATTATAATTCATCTCGTGCTAAACGGTTGGAAAACGTTGTGGGGGAACCTGCATGTGTCAAATTTCACTGAAATCCTGTCACATGTATGTATGTGTCATAATCCTGTCAATGTGTATGAATAAGCTCCAAACGTTCTCCTTAAAAAAAGAGGAGAAGAGGCCTTAGTCCAGCAGTGGGACATTCACAGGCTATTACTGAGAAATAAGCCATCTGATGGTTTACAAATATCCATACAAATTAGTCTTGTAAAAAAAATAAACATTACTTATATTGCCAAAGTGCCACTTGGGAAGTTAATAATAATAATAATAATGTGCTCGGACATTATTCACACACGGCCATCTGATCCCGAACTAAGCAGAGCTTGTACTATTGAAACCAGACAACTGATATACTACATAATTATACTACTTTTTTTGTAAATACATACTTATATATATAATTACACCCAGACTCAGGACAAACAGACATGTTCATGCACACAAATGTCTCTCCTGGGTGGGAATCGAACCCACGACCTGCGGCGCGAATGGCAAGTGTCTACCAACCACGCCACTCGGGTCGTCATAATATATCCCTCCTGCTTGTCTTTACGTGTCTCACTCACCCTTTAAACCGGAATATAACAATATTAAATAGTGCTGTTTGACGCTAGAAGTGATGAATTATCGGTACCGATTATGGGTACCGATTCAGACGGGCTTGATCGATCCCGTACACCAAATGAATATAATACATTTCTTCTAATACATATAAATGATACTGTAATTTATTTCCTCTATTGGAACAGAAAACAAAATCCATCTATTTCATAATACCAGACATCACTTACTCGTCGGAGCATACATGACGCGAAACTTGTTTTCTTCGCAAAGCAATACATTCCTCAAGAAGTTTCATCGAACGATTTATTATCCGTCATTCCTTACATGTCTGTTTGATAGAATTTCCCTAGAAAACAGATGCCTTAATGAATTCGTGGTATATTACAGCGTTTCTAAAAAATCATACGAGTACAAAAATCGATATTTATAACGTCGGTCCTTCTCTTCCAAAGGTATAAAATATCATTAGTTCCTGGTATTAACGAAGACACAGGCGTATTCGTTAACAACGCCATTCTCTCGGGTTTGCGTTGTAATTGATATTTAATTGTTTTTTTTTTATTGTAGTATTATATTTATATTATGTTATGTGCATATATTTCCTCCACATTTATTTTGAAGGGCAAATATACAAAAAATAAATTCTTAATGTTATTATTGTGCCTTATATAATATACAAGATCAAAAAGGTAGATAAAAACTTTGAATATTTATAATTTGAAAACGATTACGTTACTAATATATCTAAATTTGATCTCTCTGAGACAAGCCAATTTAATATGGCATAAAAATCTTATGTAACGTGTCTCTTGGCAGGAAACGAAGTAAATAAGTGTCAAACTTGCCAAGCGGACGAATTCGACATAGGGTCAAGCGCTCATCGAGAATTCAGAATATTCCCTGGAGACGGTCCTTAGGGCGACGGCACACGAGTGTCAAATAACGCGTACGTGAGCACGTTGCGGAAGTGGTTCGAACTATTTTTGGACACTACTCTCGAAACTTGACATAGAGTTATTTGTGATGCCTTCAATTTCGACCATAGAATTTCTATCTGTTGCTGTTTGACATTTATCTTTTTTTCTTTCTTTAAGGAATTTATGAGACACGTACAGACCTATAAATAATCTATAGAGGTTTTTATTTGTATGTAAAATACAAAATAGTAACTTAACTTTTCTTTACAAACATGATGATTACTTGGTGTTAGAGTGCCTACCCGTCTGGGTAGGCACAACCCACTCATCAGATATTCTACCGCCGAACTAGTTAGTACTTAGTGTTACAATTGGAAGGATGATCCTTTGATTTTATTTCTTCTTAGCCCTATATATAAAGGTACAAGTTATTGAACCCCTTTTTCTATCTAAACTTCTTAAAAGAAAGTTCTAAGAGCTGATGAAATGTTTATAATTGGACCTGAAATTTGTACAAAGTTCATAAGTAGATTGAGAAATTACACCATATTTTGAGTATTTCATTGCAAATATTAACTAAGTTATGTGTACTAAGGTAATTCGAGATGTGTATCTAAAATTCAACTTAACTACTTATTATCAAATTCCTTATAAGAATTACTTTTGCTAACAATTAAAATTCGAATGGAGTGCATGCATACATAATACGTGAAACATATAAACTTTTACCCGGCATTATAGAATAATAATAGAAATATATTTAAAAAAATGCTATACTAAGAAACAACAATATTGTATAAGACGATATAAATGTATTTATCGACAGCGATTGCATTGTAATAAAAATCATTTGTAAAGATAGTTTAATCAAAAGATTCGAACACCAGGAAATTCTAAATTCAAAAATTAAATATTACTGATTATCTCGTACCTTCGCGCTGACGAAATATTATATTTAAGAAAATTCGTAATCGTAGTCGCGAGGAGATACTTATTTTGTATTACATGTGTTACATAAAATGTATAAAGTATCCTAACAAGGCGCTTAATAAACTTCAACGTCAGGTACCCATTTAAGTGAAATATGAACATGTTTTACGAGGTTTTCCTTAACAATGACTTTCTGATGAAAATTTATGAGAATATGTTCGTAAAGAACACTTTACAACTGACATAATAGGTGCTGATATAATTGATTTATTCTTACTTTTCTTCTTAGATTGTGTTTGCATGCAAAACATTTATAATAATAACATCAAAAAGTAAGACTGACAGACAGACTAAATATTCCCACTGCTGCGCAGAGGCTGGGAATGAGCTCCATATCTTCTCCTCAAAAGGAGATGAGCATATATGGAGCATATTCCACCATGCCGCTCTAATGCGGTTCGGTGGATACACATTTGGCAGATTTACAACTTGTGTCAGTTGTAAATCTGCCAAACACAAATTAAGCACAAGAAAATTCAGTTATGATTGTCCAAGCTTAAAACCGCAAGCATCGTTTAAAACCCACTGAACCGTCTCCGCTATTATGTTTATTTAATTATATATTAAATTAGTAGAAAAATATAATTATGAAAATGTACAAAATAGTTCAATAATTTATTAATTGATTAGAATCGAAACTGCATTCCATTTCATTAAGGATGTACCGTCGCGTTATTGAAATGCTATTTTCATTTTAATAGATCAAAGTCATGGAAATCCAATTCCAATTATTTCCAATCGTACATACGTCCAATTATCCTTGAAATATTACACTCCTATTTTGGACACTTCTGTTAAAATAGGTCGTGATCAAACAATCGAGTCTTCGATAAGTCTCTCTGTAGCCATTGAGAAAATCGCTTAAAAATTCAAGCTTCAAAGGTCAGGCAGCGAACAATCTTAGAACAAGTACAAGGTTAGACAAAAGTACTAATTGGAAAACCTGTTTTTGGAACCAGGCTTTGTGCCAAATAAATTCATTATCAAAATAAATTATAACATAGAGAAAAAATAAAAAATTTAACCACGTACAATATTTTCACTTTGAATTAAATTATATACTTGAGATTAGTTTGAAAAATATATATATTAACGTTCCTAATTGAGCTTAAAGCCAATATCGAACCTCGGTGGTAGAGCTTTGTGCGAGATCGTCTGGGTAGGTACCACCCACTCATCAGATATTCTACCGCAAAATAGCAGTACTTGTTATTGTTGTGTTCCGGTTTGAAGGGTGAGTGAGAAAGTGTAATTATAAGCACAAAGGGCGATGTAAGCGATGGTTAACATCTCTTACAATGCCATTTTCTATGGGCGTTGGTAACCACTTACCATCAGGTGGCCCATATGCTCGTCCGCTTTCTATGCCATAAAAAAAGAACCTGCGACTTTTACATCGCTAGACAGTCCGTAAACCATGGCCTTATTGACGCGTCATTATGTACATGACGCAACAGTTGTTTAAAACTCCAAACACAACATGAGATTATGTTACGTTTCATTAAAAGTGTTATCGGATTTCTATAATAAATATATTATAGAAATTCATTTGCATAAATATAGTAAATAGCAATACAAAAACTACATAGACATTATACATAAGCACTTGCACATAGTACATAATATAAGGTCCTCCAGACCGATTTCGACCGACTCCAATCCGATGGGACGGCAATCCGACACGACCGGCAAGAGTCAGGCGCAGTACCAACGGCTTAACGTGCTTTCCGAGGCACGGGAGTGTACACACTTCCAACTTCCAGACTCCGGGCTGCTACTAAGAATTTTCTGACAGAAAAACCCAATAACAATTTATTGGCCCGACCTGGGAATTGAACCCAGAACCACCGGGTCTTTGGCCTTATATCTAGCCACTAGACCAACGAGGCAGTCTTGCACATAGTACATAATATATAAACATATTTTACCGCCAAACAACAATATGTAGTATTAATGTGATATACTACAGGCACAAAGGGCATGTTCTCTTGGTTGCCAACGTTGGTGGCGCAATGGTGATGTATTTTTAAATTATTACATAATCATATTGAATCTCCATTCTTACTTAGTAATATATTTATTAAATGTCCTCGCGTGCAAACACGTAAAAAATTTTTGTTCGATGTTCCCAAAACCAAGTCTAAGTATACTCGACTCGACTGCATAGAGTCAGTAACTCTTTTGTGGGGCAATGTATATGGTTCTACAACAGGATCCTAGAAAGCGTTCAAAATGCCTCAGGGCTAAATTTAAAAAAATTGTAAAGGAACGCTTGTGTGCTAAAGGTTATTATTATACAATTAACGATTTTATGGATAGCACATCTTGGGAATGACACGATCGCTGTCGATGATGGGAATTTTTTTTATAATCAGTACATAATAATACAATAAAAAAGAAGAAAAAAAAATAAACCCGCTGAATTTCTTTCGCCGGTTCTTCTCAGGGCTGGAAATTTCTTTTCCGAACCGGTGGTAGTTTCTAGATTGACTATCAATAAGAAAGTGTAATACTTCAATATTGAATAAAGTATTTTGAATTTGAATTTGAATTTGAATTTGTACGCAACAGCTCTCTTTATAGATCATGTATAATTAACAACAATAAATTCAATGATATTGATTTATTTCTTTTGCCATTAAAATAAATTAAATGTAATATTAATTTTCAGTTTAAAAATTTTAGCATGTTTTGGAATGATATGCGGGTTCAGACCATATTTTATTGACCATATAATTTCAGTTACTGGAACAACAAACAATTATTTCCTTTAAAAATTAAAAAACACTACTTGCCTGAATAAATAAATTTACCGCCCAGTGTCACAGGATGATGTAAGGATTGTAACGGTACCCCCCCCCCATTTAATAGTTATGTTGTAATAAAACAAATCACATACATGAACCCTGAACACATTACACTCCTTTTTTGGACAGTCGTGTGAAATGCTATTAATAAATAATATTAGCGAGTATACCAAGTATTTATTGTTAATGGTAGATAAATAAAGCGAAATCGCTACGCAAACACGCCAAGCCAAGTGCCGCAATTAAAGATTCAACTGACTGTCGCGAATTTCGCACACGGATAGACAGATGTAGATGCAACATTAATATGTTTATTTATATTATATTATTCGATAATTCATTTCAACTTCGTAAGTTTAAATATGGATAATAATTAAGGAAAACACCGGCTTCGTGTCGCGATTTCGCGTCGATACAATAATAGCTTATTTTAAAAATCCTATTCAGACCAGTATTATCAAATATCTCTCATTTTGGATTCAGACAGTTTTTCATATGAATAGACTTGTATATTGACTATAATTCAAAAGTTGAACGTGTTTATTATTTACGGGAAACGCTTATTTTAACGTGCTACCAGTAACAAGAGAAAAAGCGAGTGTATCGGTGTTTGTACACACATAAATGCAATCTAATAACGGAGTACGCAATAAAATATTATGTAGATGATAATGAGGCGAGTTAATTTAAATGGCATGTCTAAAAAACATTGATAGAAAGGTATATTACACAATACAAGGTTATATAAATGATTAAATAAATGTGAGCCGTCACGGGACGCCTGGCAAATGTGAAACATCGAATGAAATCAAATGATGACGGTTTGTTTATTCATTTAACGTTTTAAATTCAAAAAATTATTTCTAGTTGCGAAAACTTAATTCTAACTTGGTGACTTCAGTAATCGTTACACTGGAAGTGTCTTGAATGAAATGAATATAAAATTATTAATTAATTAAATTAATAATGATTATAGTTTTATTAAATGCTTAATATGAATTATTTCGCCACACCGTACGCACTACTACGTATAGACTAATATATACATACCATCGTATAACGTGGCGATACGTCGCCACGGAATGCCTCGCCACTCGCCATGCCAACAATCAGATTAACCCGCGGCTATAGATGTTTCACATCAAAAAGCATGCACTATAGTTATGTATAAAAATTGAATTTGATAAGACTGTAATTAAAAGGGTGAAAAAGAGCTATCGAGTCTTTTGCCGGTTCTTCTCAGTGAAATGAAAATTCCGAACCGTTTTTTTTTTAAATCCAATACTGTAACATGATAATTTAAATATGCCTTTGCGAGCCTACTTGGATGAAGAATTTTTTGATTTGATTTTGATTTCACTTGTATTCGTTGACTTTTGTACATAATATAATAAAGGTTTAACTGTATTTAATTTAATTAGTGGAAAAAAGTAAATACTTTATGTCTGAATATGAATATTTCTCTCAATATACATAAAATATATATAATTTTAAAATTTAGTTTTAAGTCGATAATTTGATTTGTTGTGATAATTTAGCTTCAAACATTTTCATATCTATGGCTCGATATTATTTATTAAGATGTATTATATTTCATTTTATCTTTTTTGCTTTATCATTAAGAAACCTTTTAAGTTATTAAAATGAAGATATCTTGCCTTGACAAATTGAAACTACTTAGAAAATTGAGTACGGCTTATAACTTACCTAGAGTACGTTTCATCTTAAAATTTTAGACAACTTTATAGGTTGTTTTTGTAAATTGGAACAGAAATAAGGTATAACAAGAAATTTTGTTGGGATTAATTGTAGTTTTTAGTTTACCTTTAATAAAAGTAATGAATATAATTATTACAAGTGTGAGCACAAACACAGAATCTTTAGTATACTTGATGGGTTTTGTGAAAGCCTATCTGGTTTGGTGCAGCCAAACAGTACATAGTATTATTGTATTCCGATTTGAAGGATAAATGAGCCAGTGTAACGTAGTTAAAAGAGACATCTTAGACCCCAAAGTTTAATAATCACTTCCCAATAGAAGGCAATCCACGGCACGGGAATGTAATCACTGCCAAACACCAAGCTCTGGACTTGATCCCTTGACATCGGGCGTAACATTAATATAAACCTACTAGATCATGAAGTAGTAATACTACTGAAAGAAATGCATTTAAAACTTTGTTTGCATTTAAGTCAGTTAAAAAAGTAATCAGCTCCATTATTATGTTGTGTTATTATGCAGTTCTCTTCAAAATTTTAATCATATTATACCGACGGCTACGTTAATTTTCTGGTCCTAAGTTGTTAAGAGAATGCTTGTGTTTACTACAAAGTAGTCTTTGAAGGCGTGTATTAAATTATATGTAGGTCTGCAACATAAGAATATTATCTTAAAACAAGATGAAACTAGTAAAATATATGTTTATATATAAGATTGATCATAGATGACATATAGATAGCATCAGCTTAGGTTTACCAAGTTATCGTTATACCATTGAAGTCACAAGATATGAAACTTTGAATCTTTCAGACTATTAGAAATGGCTCATATTCCATCAACTTAAAGCTAAACAGATTTTCTTTAATCCTATGATTAAAGAAAATCTTTGAACATTCCTCGGGTCACCTTTCAAACAAATCAAAATCGGATCCTCCGTTTAGGAGCCACGATGCTACAAACTTACAACATTGCAAGCAACCATTTACATTGGGGGTTAAATATAGGAATAATATGCACAGCTGACGTATTAAGGACTAATAGGTTTAAACCAGTTGTGTGAATATTCCTTAGAATTTTAATGAGGGTTAAACTCATAACAAAAGCCATATTGCAACCACTAAAGGGGTTATTTCTCTTTTCGGCCAACGTCGTTCAAAGCATTCTATTAGTGGGAAAGCGCGAAAATTAATTTAAATATGTAAGCCCGGTTTGTTTGGCGTGGAAAAATTCAAGGAGCACTTATCGCGGCCGCCTTTCAAAGGCTTTGAGGGAGTTTTTTTTACCCATTTTACTCTTTATTGAGTAATTTCTAGTTTCATATTTGCAATAAAGTGAAACTAGTTTAAGCTTTTTTAATATTTGAAATAAGAACTATTTATTCGTTGTGTATTTCAAAAACAACTTATGAAACACTTAAACTGGAAAGTGAACTTGGAGGGTTTTTATTGGATTTCTTAAACATAAATTAGTTTATATTATGTTAAATTAAAACTTTAACGATTCCCGCGTTAAGCCGTTTAGTTTCTCTTTAATAATACCCACGATACAAGTTTTTCTTACACCAAATTTCCTTAAGACCCATACAAAGTATTGTGAGGAAATAATTTTATAATAAAAATCTCGTGACACACTTTATAAATAAATATAAAATAGCGAATTATAAGTTAAAAAAAGAGTTCATATCATATTTATTAGAGGGGAAAGGTCGCTTGGAGGACAACGCTTTTTTATTAGATGACAATTTCTGCCAGGTCACTCTACTTTGCAGCAGTAAAAGAACTTTGTTCCAATAAATGAAAACATATGTAGAGCATGTTGTACTTTACTTTATGCATTATTATTATATGCCCTGTACCGAACACACATACACTGTACTGTATGGGCGAATGCTTATATATTATTGATTAAAAAATTCACGGGATAAAATCCTTATTTTTCCCGTGCGAAGTCGGGACGGGCAGCTAGTAATTTTATAAAGTAGTTATATTTAGAGGATTGAAGCCAGCAAATTATCATCTAATATTAGTATATTTTACTTGGTGATAGGGTTTTGTGCAAGTTCGTCTCGGCAGGTACCACCCACTCATCAGATATTCTACCGCAAAACAGCAGTACTTGACGTACGTGTTCCGGTTTGAAGGGTGAGTGAGTCAGTGTAAATACAGGCACAAGGGACATAACTTCTTAGTTCCCAAGGTTGGTGGCGCATTGGCATGTGCCATCCTATGACAATAAAAATAAAAAAAAAATAACAAAAATTTTACAAATGTGAAAGCATCTCTGTCTCTCTGTCTGTTTGCTACGCAACTAAGCTACTAAGCCGATTTTGATGATTCTTTATACCTAACATCCCATTTCCCTAAGACGTGGGCGAAGACAAGAAAAAAATAATCAAAAAAATACCATAACAAAACCTATTAATGTCGTATATTCATATTTTTAGTAACGAAGTAATGACGGACCCTTCCGTAAATTGAGTTCCTGAATACCCGTATTCTATGACATAAAAATCATGTAAAGCAATTTCCTTTAAATATTATGAAGTTTCATAGACGCGGCATCAAAACATTTAGAATCAGTATAATGTTGCTGCTGTAAAAGCTTATAATAAAAAAAAAACCTTTTTTGATTATTATATGTAAGCCACGTGATGAACGATGATTTTCGCTATGAGATTGACATTATAAGAAGCATAATTTACTTCTTACGCCTTCATACATTTCACCTACGAGGTTCTAAGATTTTATATTATTACTCTTCAAACCGAAGCACAGCAATACAAAGTAATGAACCTAAGACACTTCGACCAACGGGGATAAATTGAAAATATTAAATTAATTACCTAATAATATCAATTTGAGAACAAAACAGAGAACTAATTCACATTTCATACCAAAATATGTGATATTTTCATTTCCCATCCATTGTAAAGGCTACACGTTTGTTTAACAAACGACGTCATCGATGCTCAACAAAGCCCGCTTCTCATCGTACTTACGTTTGTTATATGTATTAATGAACGTTGTTGATACAGCTTCACGAGTGTATCCAAGTTTTATACACGCTTCGGGAATCATTCTATTATATTGATAGCAGGATTAACATCCGGAGCAGCTGATATTTATACTAGAGGTTATAAAATTGTATTCCTCGTTTATCGGTCTGTAAACCTTACAACATTTGTTTATGTGTATACATGAATATAGTCGGCTACTTTTGATGATCGTTCCATATACACCACAGCTATTTTAATTATGGCATTTAATAAATTATGTGAATAATTGAAAACATTACTCTTGGAAACGTAAACGCAATTTATGGCCGAGTAACGGACGTAGGAAGGTAAATAAAATCACGAGTTAGTAAAAGAAACGACTGCAAGGAATATGGAAATAAGAGAACATAAATTTGTTCAAGGAAGATAATAAAATTCTAGCCTCAAATGCGAACATTAGATATATTTGGAGCGTACATTTCTTAGTATTTTATTTTATGGAAAGATTGCCTCTGACTGTGGTGGCCTTCTCATAATTGACAAAGACCTTAATATCCGAGGCTTAACCTCCAAAACATAAAAAGTTTTCGAGTTTTTCTGTCAATAAATTATCAGGAGCCTCCTGAAGGTTGGAGGAATAGTCAGTAGTTTACACTCTAGTGTCTCCGAGAGCACGTAAACTCTGCATTATTTCCAGTCATGTTTAATTCGCCGTCTCATTGTGAGATTGAAAAAATTAAAGTAAGCTATTTTATATTAAAAATATTTTAGATGTATTGGATAATTAAAAATCCATGTACAAAAATATATGTATTAAATGAATTTATACTACGCTGGATTGAACTGCCACGAAAAGCAAAAGTTTAAAAAAAAATCAACTCGATTATTTATATTATAAGGTCCTCCAGACCGATTTCGGCCACGGCGGCCAATCTCAAGAGAGATTAGCCAACTGCGCAGGACATATTATAGTGCACAAGTGTGTGCGCAAACACAGGTGCACTTTCTTTTCCTTAGCTCTCATAATCCGATGGGACGGCAATCCGACACGACCGGAAAGAGTTCAGGCGCAGGACCAACGGCTTAACGTGCTTTCCGAGGCACGGGAGTGTACACACTTCCAACTTCCAGACTCCGGGCAGCTACTGAGAATTTTCTGACAGGAAAACCCAATAACTATTTATTGGCCCGACCTGGGATTTGAACCCAGGCTCACCGGGTCTGCGGCCTTATATCTAGCCACTAGACCAACGAGGCAGTCATTTTTTATTTATTTATATTATTAGTAATACATATGACACACATTTGAAATGAAATAAAATATAACTTTTTTAGGCAAGTTATTCATAATAGCCAAGATGGCCCAGTGGTAAGAACGCGTGAATCTTAACCGATGATCGTGGGTTCAAGCCCGGGCAAGCACCACTGAATTTCATGTGCTTAATTTGTGATTATAATTCATCTCGTGCTTGACGGTGAAGGAAAACATCGTGAGGAAACCTGCATGT
This sequence comes from Nymphalis polychloros, assembly GCA_905220585.2. Classification (NCBI taxonomy): domain Eukaryota; kingdom Metazoa; phylum Arthropoda; class Insecta; order Lepidoptera; family Nymphalidae; genus Nymphalis; species Nymphalis polychloros. The sequence continues at coordinate 14,880,381 of HG992243.1, read as the reverse complement.
GTCAAATTTCACTGAAATTCTGTCACATGTGTATTCCACCAATCCGCATTGGAGCAGCGTGGTGGAATAAGCTCCAAAACCTTCTTCTCAGAAGAGGAGAAGAGGCCTTAGCCCATCAGTGGGACATTCACAGGCTGTTACTTTATTCATAATATAGCTAGCTTAAAATGCCTCTTATACACGTAGTGTATAAACAAAAATATTTCCAAGCAGCCTTAAGTAAATTAATACTGCGACTTAAAACAAGACACCGTTGAGCCATTACGTACTTTAGAAGAACGCTTCATCATTCCACTAAACTGTTATACCATAATCACAAAGACATTCAGACTCAATTTTTTATACACTGAATTATTGTTCCTCACGCAGTACAGTCTCAAATTGCTTTCAATAAATAATGCTGCCCCATCAATTGCCTCGCCTCGTAATGAAAGTCGCAATTTGTTGTTCTCATAAACAAAATCCTCCTTTACAAGGCGAGATAGCTGATTTTACAAGCCCGTTGCTCCGACTAAATCCCCTTTATAGGAATATCGTCTTTACATATATCTCTGTTGGTGCTACTAAATAAGAGAATCCGTTTTTTAATAAAGTCGAGAAACGCATAAATATTTTTTTGTAACATAGATAGCTTTCAAGTATTTTGAAACTGAGTTGTGAATAATTCGATAAATATTTTAAGCCGAATAAAATTAAATTCTATATCGTAATATGGATACTGAAATAATAATAATAAACTTATATTCCATTTTGTATTGTATTTCATTCGGTACGCTTATAATGTACACTTCATATTTTCTGCAATATAAAATAATATAAGGTATTTAATTTCGACTTGAATTAAGAACATAAAAGTAATATAATGTTTATTTTTGTTACAGAGAGCATCGACAAATCCGGTGAAGATCCAGTCGTGTCAGCCCTCAGGCCGTACGGAGCTCCAGACGAAGATGGATATAAAGAAACGACACCAGATATGTTTCAGAAATATTTCGGGAATTTCTCGGGAAATATAATTTCTAGAGACAAGACAAACGATGTCTCGTTGTTAGATCATTTTATAAATGTAGAACATAGTTATGACAACGATACACAAAGGATATCGTCAGATGAGACGAATCTAGATACAGTCAAAGACAGTATAGTTAATGATACCAATAATACTGAGAATGTGACAGTTGTGAGACCGAGTGTACACGAAGACGTTGTAACTAAATTTCTAAGATTAATAGAAACGCAACATTTGTTAGGTGAGAATTGTACTGCTGGGACTCATCTTAATTTAGGGGAAGGAGTTGTAGATAGATATGCTCAAGAAAGATTTAGGATAGAAGCTGATGTAGCTGTTAACAGAGCAAATATGCTAACTAGGCTATGGAAGTATGCGGGTCCGACGGTGATGCACAATGAATATTTGCTTCATGCGAGTGTATTTTCGATGGTAGAATTTGACGATGACGTTTTTGCCGCTGGTAATTGTTACGATCAATATCAATACAAAGACTATCAACTTTTTTGTCCATTTGCGTATCGGTTACCCGAAGGGCCGATCTTGGCAAAGGATCTGGCAGTCGAATACAAATATTTGAGCAACACCTCGGAATGGTTTTACATTGCCCGCAAGAATGCCGAGCGCGTGATTCGAAACCACAATCAGTTTAGGCGAGGTGAGTAAAAGATACAAGCGTTAGCGTTTTAGTTATTATCAAATGTACATTCATATGTATCCTAACGGACTTTTTAGGTTTAATTTAGTATTTTAAAAAATATTATAAGTTATTTGTTTTAAATTCTGAAAACAAAAATTGTGGTTGCAAGTGACTCAAGTTCTATAATTACATTGTTGTAGAGCCACTATATATTTTTTCCGAGTTTGTAAATTTTAATTTTAATCTTGGAATTCATCTCGAATCTCTAACGAATCCAAATTTTAAACAAGAAATTTTAAAGATTTATTTGACTAACCATTATTAAAAACTAGAATTAATTAAATTATTTGAAATTGGCTATTTAACATGCTTAGAATCAATTTCATATCAGATTTAATTTTAAAGGCTTATTGTTAGTTTATTAGTTTTGGTACCAAGTTTACGATTAAATTGTTTACAAAGTTGTGTAAAAGTAATAAAATAATTATTGTTACAAATTTCATTTTATGCATTTGGCTTATAACATTTTTAATCATCTCTCCGAATCTACATTGGTAGCCCTTAGTGGAACCTACCTGGAACCTTGTTTTTGTAAAGCATATCTCTTTAAAAGTAATTGTAATTACATTATGTATTACATTTTCTTATTTTCTTACATTTATAAAATGTGACAATGTTCTCTATATTTACCATTACTATACTTAGTCCATTACCCCCTATAACATAATTCCTTGTCCCATGAATAATTAATTCACTATTATTACATTCAATTTTCAAACTTGAACAATAAATTTTGGACTTTTTATGTGATTAGGTGCCACACACTGTGTTTAAAATTGAAGTGTGATTGAAGTAATGTAATTACGACCATCAGAGACATTACATTATACACCCCGTGGGTGACAGCGCTTTGACGGATTAAGGCATGGTTTGGCATGGGCAGTAATAGAGTTAATTTCTTCGAGTGTAGGTTACCACTTAATTCATCACTGATTAGGTTGATCATATCCCATCTGACGTGCATCTGCTTTGTGTGTTTGAGTGGGTCTCTGGATCATAGCCACCAATCCAATCTAAGATTGCTTTTGTTCATTTAAAGTCTAATTTCACCCGTACGAAGTTGGGATGAAGAGATAGTACATATACATATATATAATAAATTGTAAGATAACAGAAATGAGAATTCCATTCAAACTTTGTAAAGTAAAGTAACGTAGCATACTAAGTTTGTTTGAAATAAACTTGAAACGCTGTTGTTTAATGTATTGCAAACTCTTTACAATACTTTTTTTTTTTTTCTTTTATTTTCTTGTAACTGTGATTTAATTCGTAGTTTTGTATTTAGGTCGCCAACGTTAGTTTTTTGATTCTCAACATCTGCATAAAATAATTATTAATAAGTATTACAAATAATAAAAAATATATTATATACATAAATTTATAAACATTTTTGATAAATGATAATACGTCTCTAACTCATCGACATAATTATAGACTAGTATAACTTTATTTATCAAAAAAGGATTTTCGAAAAACCCTCGGCTTAATTTCTAACGATACCATTAGCGCCGTCGTTTCCTTTGTAATCTTAACCTGAGCTAGGATTTCTCTCTTATTATCGTCCAGCCGAGTTTAATCGTAATTGTCTCTATTTATAAATCTAAGTGCGATGATTTTCGAAAATAAATATTAAAATGTTAATTTAATTACTTATGAAAATATACATGCTCTCGGTACCACTTTGAACAAGTTCGTTAAAGATTTTATCATCTTTTAAAGAAAATTATTATTTTAATTGCAATCAGTTAGTAGGTCTCTTCTGAAGCAACCACCAAATATTATTTACAATCAAGTCACTTTGAAAGTATTTTCATTATATTTTTTTAAATTATATTATCTTGTCGAATTTAAAAACTGTTAATACAGTAATTTTTGATGGATTTTTTTCCATAGTTTTATTCCACGGCATTTTGATTGGGATTAATAAGAATATTCGTGACAAGATTACTTAGAAGGTTAATATTTATCTATTTTTTTAAATTTAGACTTGTGCTAGTCCGACTCACTTGTACTCATCATTTTGTACTAGTCCGAACCAAACACATTTTCTTAGTAGCGATTTCGAAATATTTTGTAAACAGCATTTCATAAACGCATTATAGGCCATCATCATCATCATCAACAGCCAATCGTAGTCCACTGCTGAACATAGGGCTCTCCCAAAGTGCGCCAAAGCTCCCGGTCCTCCGCCTTCCGCATCCAGTCGGTGCCCGCCACCTTCATTAGGTCATCGGTCCACCTGGCTGGAGGGCAGGAGGATGCAGGGGAGGATGTGGACAGTCATTGTAGCGGCGTTGTACAGACATCTCAGTACCTCGATATATCTCCAATCGATATGACATCTCTGCAATGAGTCGAGCACAGCCCAGGTTTCGATGGAGTCAAAGGCTTTCTCGTAATCCACGAAAGCCATACACAGGGGCTGATTGTACTCTTTGGTCTTCTGCACAATCTGCCGAACAGTATGGATCTGGTCTACGGTGCTGTAGCCTGATCGAAGGCCGGCTTGCTCTGGGGGCTGGAACTCGTCAAGTCATCTGGCAAGGCTTGTGACGACTCTTGAGAACAGCTTATACACGTGACTCAGGAGAGAGATTGGTCTGTAGTTTTTCAAGAAGGTTTTATCACCTTTCTTGAAAAACAGTACCACCTCACTCCCGCTCCACGTTTCCGGTCTTGCCATGTTGGATGACGGAATTAAAGACGCTTGCTAGCTCTTTCAGGACCGGAGTCCCGCCTGCCTTAAGCAACTCTGTTGTGATTCCGTCATCTCCCGGAGCTTTGTTGTTTTAAGCTGTTCTAGAGCCGCCCTAATCTCGCCTTGGTCAACGACCGGGAGCTCCTCGGAGTAATGGCGGGTAAGAGGGGTGCGCTGGTCATCAATACTGATTCCCACAGGTTTATCCGATCTTGAAGAGTACAGCTGCCCATAAAACCTCTCTACTTCTCCGACGATCTCAAGCCTTGAGGTAACCACCCTACCATTTTCAGTTTTAAGTTTTGTCAGACGCGGCCTCCCAAACTTGCGAGCGAACACTTTCGATCCCCGATTTTGCTCAATCGCAGCCGTGATGGCACGGGTATTGGAGCATCGTACATTATAGGCCAGTATAAATATAATTTAACTTTGCACTAAATTTCCGATACAATTTTTTTTAATAAGTTTTAGGATCTCTTACTGAGCATAAAATCACAAAATACAGATCCAGGTGGAGCTTCAAGCGCCATCTTAAAAAAAACGTTTCTGGCCGATTTCTCGGAAACTATGCACTTTAGGACAAAAGTCATAGAGACCATTATTAAGCGAGCATTCTATATAATATGATTTGGTCTTGAAGAAAGTGCATATAAATTTATTTGCAGTATTGCTATTATTATCTACTACTGAGACCATTGTGTAATGTGCTCGAATACAATAAAAAAACTGAAGCAAATAACAATGAAAATGAAATTCAAAGAGCTTCCAGCTTTTAATTTCAAGGCTGAATGTAAGCTAGAAACTGTTCAATAAGGTATTAGTGAAGGAAATGGCAGAGCTGGACTTGTCGATAATGGAAATGAAATAGTAGCTCGTAAACCTGTGATTACTGAGGAAATCACCGAACTCTTATATTTAGCACTAGCTGTGCCAGAGTTTCAGCCGCGTATAATTAATAAAAATATAATGAATAAAAATCAACCTAGAACCTTCCTCGATAAAAGGACAACACAAAAATATTTTTTAAATTCGAACCAGTAGTTCCTGAGATTAGCCGGATCAAACAAATAAACTCTTCAGCTTTATAAATATATTAGTATAGATTGTATTTTGTTACTTTGGCTGTTAATAATAAACGTTTAAAAATCATTTAAATAAATATGATTTCGTAATATTAGAATCAGTTTAAAAAATCTACGTAATAATTTTACTTGCTTAAAAACGATATTAGATAAAATGTACGTGAATCCGTATAATTCTTTTATTTGGTCATACAACGTCGCTCATAAACCTTTATGAGCTTACTAGAAAAACCGGTGAATTCGCCAGTATGAAATTAAATTAGTGATTTATAGATTATTAGAATTAATAAACATATAAAATAATTTAATTATTAGGTAGAAGCGGTAGTATAAAATAAATAAAATCGGCCAAGTGCGAGTAGGACTCGCGCACGAAGGATTCCGTACTATTATCTATAAAAACGGCAAAAAAATCATGTCTGTTGTATGGGAGCCCCACTTAAATATTTATTCTATTCTGTTTTTAGTATTTGTTGTTATAGCGGCAACAGAAATACATCGTTTGTAAAAAAATTCAACTGTCTAACTATCACGGTTCATGTTATACAGCCTGGTGTCAGACGGACAGATGGGCGGACGGACGGACGGTTAAAATGAGGCTGTGCCTTTAAAACACAGATAGACACTTCAATTTTATTTATTTGTATAGATATGTCTATTTATATATTTTTAATAACTCTTTATGAAGGTTCTTTATGGTGGTAACAATATATTTATACTATAAATTAAATATTGGTCTATTGTTTACTACTGCTCATAAAATATTTATAACTTGAACACTATAATCCCCGTCAGAAATAAATGTGGTTACGTAAGCACAAACAAAATAATATACATCACAAAGTACATTATCGAATCTATAATACATTGTGGCAGAACTTCATTCAACACATTCATCCTCACGATTTCCTTCATCACCGAAAACGAGAAGAATTCTAAACAAAATTAAGCACATGAAACTGTCTGGTTGTGTCTGGTTTGAACCAGAAATCTTCGGTGAAGATTTGCGCATTGTAGCCAAGGCTCAACCGGCTGTGGCCTCTACTCAATTCCAAAAAAAATATTGTTTTATTTATTTATTAAAATATCAACAGCAATAAGGAGTACACTGATAAACACAAATGAATCATTAAACACAAAGTTATATAAATAAAAGTGTCTTCTTAATTACAGGTGTTACAATTGAAATTCAAATTTACAAAAATAATAACAACAAATAAAGTGAGATTATAAGACTTTAATTAATATAAATGATAGCTGAAAAGATTCTTGGTCATTATTCTCGCTAAGACATCCCAACTCTGTTCCAGGCTAAAGTTTTATTTAAGCTCGTTGGTAACATTATTTTAGTTAGTCGTTATTTTTACTATTTCGATGTATAATACTAACGTTTTTAATGCAGGTTTCAACACATATACTTACAACGACACCGCACACACAGAAAGGGAGCCGGACGAAATTTTGTCGGTCACGTACGAGGACGGCAAATGGTCGAAGCCCTATTACGATTGCGGTGGGGGCAATATCTGGATGCTTACCTACACCGTACCTTTCTTCGGTTACAACAATGGAACCTACTTTTTCAAGTAAGTCTGTGTTTAATAATTTATAAATTTTGTAAATTTTTCGGTAACGATTTGTATTTGAAGTAAATTCTCATAATTGCTTGCTAGCATTGAACAGCTCAAAGATATTTTTTGAATTAATGAGATACCATGTTTATTTAAAAACTTTTATAGGATTAATCTCGAGCCTAGTCTGGCTCTTCTGAAAAACAAACACTTTCGAATAGTTCAAATACAAGATCATGTTATAGATAAATATAACATAATTTTATGCAAACGGTTATCAATGTATATTCTAACGAGGATTTTTTAACGAGAAGAATCAGCAAAAACATCTGCGTTTTTTATAAATAACATTAAATATTATTAATTGATACTACTGGCGTTTTTGATTGTCTTTGGAGACCTTTATATTCTACGCGTGCGAAGTCGGGAATGTTATATAAAATTGATTTACGCGGCGCACATTTGCAAAACTCCCAGTCAGCATGATTTTATTCGACATCATCAACAATCATAGACATAATATTTCAGCTAATTTACACAAAGCTTTAATAAATTATACACCTGTAGGTGATACACTTTCCCATCCGTTTGAGTTTATCGCGTTCAGACAGACAGATAGGTGGCAGACAGGTGAATTTTGTTTATTATATGTAGTGATAGACAGATTTATTACTTTTAGAAAAAATAATTTTGATATTTTAAATTTTATATGGGGGATATTTTTTATGAATTATTAAAAGCCGTTGTTAGTAAATTTATATTCCTGCGAGTTTTTCAGTGTTTTTCAAATATACTAAAATTATATATAATTATTATCATTAAATAAAATAAGCGTAAATAAGAGTACAATAAAAGATAAATATACATATGTGTTGTGTTTCTAATATAGTGTAGTTTCATGAAAGAAACAAAGGAGTCTTTCATGAAATTTATTCTTTTTAAAGTTTGTTAAAGACAAGTAAATTTCATTGTACTGTTTTGAAAAATGATTAAAATACAGCGAACGTAAAACGATTTAATTAAACATGTGAACATTGAGTATTTGTCGTACAAAGTCATTTATTTATTGTGAAAGGAGGGGAGAAAGTGAATCTTATATCATTCAAACATTATTGTGTTTTTAAAGAACAATGTCAGATCTATGTCTGGAAGTTTTTTGGTGTCTTTACATTTCACTTATAGCAAAAAAATAACTTTTTTTTTTAAAGATTTTTTAAATATATCCTAATTATTGTTTGAGTCGACTTTATTTATTTTTATTAAAAGTATATCAACTGATGTACGAATTGCCAACAAAATGTCAACCAAACGAAAGATCGATATGGACTGGTTGCTTATGTTTTGATTGAAATGCGCTGTTTTTTTATCTTTAATGAAACTGGTGGTCAAATGTTGACATCTTTAAAGCGAAGCTATTATCAAATTCGCAATTAATTAAAATAGCTAAAAATCATTACGATATTGTATCTATATTAAACAAAATCGTATCGTGTTAGCTCACTCTCAGCTCTACTTTGTACTTTACATTGACAATTGACGTTTTATCTTTCTCTATATATTATCTATCCATTTCCATTTGGTTTTATGTGGATGAAGTAGTAGTAAGTGATTACTATAATGGGCTGTTTTCAAATACGCAGTTGATAACCTCAAAAAAATGAAACAAACTATATCTTTTATTTCTGACTTTCCTAAATAAAAATAGGACAATTTATAGACTCTGGAACTAACGCCGAATCTTTGACATTTTTTTCCCAGACATTTGTTAGTATGGAGACCTGCCATTATTGTTTTATTCTTATAAAATAGTTCTTGGCTGTAAACATATTTAAGTTTGCTTATAAATACTTTAAGTGCGAGATCGAATCAGGAATGATGAAATCCGCAGGCAAACCAATGTAACCGACATAGCCCGAAGAATTGCTAAGTTGAAGTGGCAGTGGGCGGGGCACATCACTCGCAGAACTGACGGCCGCTGGGGCAGAAAGGTTCTCGAGTGGCGACCACGAACTGGAAGACGCAGCGTGGGCAGGCCCCCTACAAGGTGGACCGACGATGTCGTGAGGATCGCGGGAAGCCGTTGGATGCGGGTAGCGCAGGACCGACTATCGTGGAAATCCTTGGAGGAGGCCTTTGTCCAGCAGTGGACGTTTTCCCGCTGAAATGATGATGATGATGATAAATAGTTTAAATGAGTTATTTCTGATTTTAAACACTGTCAAGTCTATTACAACTGTTATAGCGTTCGACAGTTACTTATAATGTGTTTTTTAACGGTTTTATTTCTGGAACAAATAAATTTTTTAAACTATCAAAAAATATTGATTTGTTATTTTGTTATATAATTTCTAGCATAATATTGTTTTAATTCCGATTAAAAAAATTTGCCTGATTTAATCTCTTTTTGTCTGTACATCGTAAGTTAAATAACCCTTAAAATGAGACATTATCTAAAGTTCATATAGAAAATGTTCGTTTTCATACACACATTTTGTATGAAGAATTGAATTAAGTAATTTCATAGTTTAAGTACAGGAGCCGAAAGCTATTTAATAATACTACAGTTATCAATGCAATTGATCCAATATTTAAAATTATACCATTAAAGTTGACGATTCCATAAAAAATACTAAAACAGAAACTAAGAATATGGGTCAGGAGATATAGGCTTAATCCAATCCATTGGACATTGGCTTTCAAGTAATAATGGAGATTAGGTCATAGATACTCTGGTTGGGGGAAATGGATTACACAAGAATTCTTGATAACATTCACTGGCCGTTCCAACTATCATGAGAATTGTACAAATGTTAGACATTGGACACACGAAAACGGTAATGGAATTAAAAATATATTTAAATAAAACCTTCTTGATGCGGAATAAATACGACTACGTCTGTGATAAAACACTGTTTGTTTACATTCAATTTTGTTTGTGTTCTTTAAGATTATTTTTGTATGTATCATCATCATCATCGCTAATCGCAGTCCACAGGCGTACAAAGCTTCCAGTTCTACGCCTCTCAGTCAAGTCACGCATCCTTCTTCAGGTCTTAATATCAGTCATAAACAAATTTAATTCATCTCAATAAAATTCGTATATACTAAAAAATAAATTTAAAAGCTTTTTACAAACAATAATTAAATATCAATGCAATCAATCTTTTCACTGTTATTATACACACATTATTCTGGCGCATATATTACGCACCAGATATACTAATAAAAATATTGTATCAATTTATATTGATGCTCGAACTTACTTCCTCGAAATGTATGTATTTTGCATTACAAAATAAATATTCGAAAAACATTGTTTTTGCAAGACATATTAAAATAAATGAAATGAAATTTATTTTTAATGTTTATTAAGAGCATGATATTACTCCATATTTGTACAGTAAAACAATAATATCACCGAACATTATCAATGCGCCATCAGCCTTGTGAAGATGTTATGTTCACGAAGCCTGTATTTGTATAATAGACTACATAAAAAAACATTGTTGTTTGGCGCGACGGGCTTTCACAAGCTCGTAACACACTTTTTGTTAATGTTAAACGGTTCTCTCCTTTAACTAATTTTGTCATTATGAGTACAATACAAAAGTATAAATAAATTTCATTGGCTAGTTTTCAGGTCTAAAGTATTTATACGTATTTTCGAATCTGTGGTAAACTTTGACAATCAATATCCACGTGATAACTTTGTTAACTTTCTACCGGTGACAGGATGGACAGGTGGTTCATTTTTCACCCACATCGGAAATGCTGCTAGATTTCTTGCCACCGTTCTACGCGTCACGATTTGCACAGCAACTATTTTTAATTTAATTTGTAGTTATTCAAGGCGTTAATTTAAATAATTATTTAATTAATTATATTTTAGTTATGCCTCTATAATAACGCAGCAGTTGCGGCATGAGTTATAATGAAAAAGCCAATATCAAAATATACTTAATTCAAGTAGGCTCTTATAAGCACTTTGGAATCGACATTTTACAATTTACATTTAATATACAGTTACCAACGCTTTGGAATGAGGATTCTATAGAGAAAAATTTTATGTATCCTGTATGAACATCAATAAATATCAACTCCACGCTTTTATATTATTTATTCCTGTACATTATAATAATAAAAAGCCTTATTTATGTCTTTACTAACGTGAGTGTTAAATTTAGTTATGGGTAAATTTATAATGGTGCGCGGATTGTATTATAGAATCGATTACCAAGGAAAATGCTTCTTTAAATGTGCTTGTACAATATGTTGTTCTATATAGGGTTAAAATATTCTCCGTGCTCAAATTGACAATGGTCACCGGTTGAATGGTATAAAAGTGGATTTGCTGTAGTGCCATATAGTGGCGATGTGGAACAAATTGGATAGTAAAAAATAATTCTCCATTCAAAAATAAAATATGTGTACGAGCTTTCATAGTAACCTGTCTACCAGTGTCCAAGTCTATTAATAAAAAAAAAAAAACAAATATATATATAAAATGTATATAAAATATGTATATAGTGTAAAGAATTTGAATTGATTGAATTATAGCTGACTGTGCCCTTAAGGCCGATTTATGTTAATCAGTGGGTAAGGACAGTGGGTGTTACCCGATCCGACAGTGAAGAGTCAACTTTGTTGGCAAGCTGCCTTTCCAACGAATCTGAATAAAATCGCTTACCATTTTTTTCGGCTAGTGACCTCCGTAATCGAGCGCTCAGCACTCTGAGTAGCGATTGATTCGTCTTGGCGACATATTAGCATTTAAAATAAATACTACCATGTCGCCAAGAATTTGTATTTACACACACCAACTAACACAAAAGCGCGCACTTACTCCCGGCACGAACATTAATAAATCGCTTTCTTATTTTTCCTTTTTTAAAGATAATTATTGTCATTTACTTTAAGCCTCAAAAAACCAATATTTACATGTATGTAGCTCTACGCTTATTGCTTACCCATTCTGGGGGTTGGTAAATTGCTGTCCTTAACACAGGTTATTTAAATAACCCATGAAGGATAGTGAATTCCAGTCGCCAAATAAATTAAAAGCAAAACCAATTTTTTTGTCAACGCTACTTATAATGTTATGCTTAAATACTGCACATAAGTTATAAGTGTAGATACGTACGCAAGGATTGGATGATTAGAAGAAACATTTATTATTATTTGTTCCCTATCTAATCTTGACGTTGTCTAAGATTTCCATTATCATCATGAATGAAAAATGTCCCTTAATAGTATTTTTTTTCTTTTATATATATGTATAGTTCTGTTACATACCGCTTTCATATATTTCTGATTAAGTCCGCAATTTCTACAAATGAAAAGAATTTTAGTGAAAAATATTTTTAACATAATTACATAAATAAAATTTAAAGATAATTCGTTTATACCAATATTCAATTAGAGTTGCTTAGCAGTTCACCCGCTGAGTATCAATGGCTTTAATTAATAAAGAAAAAAGGCCCGTGATATATTTCTTTCGCTCTTAACTTTGCCGTAATATTTGAATGGACTTGGCAGAAAAATCACTGGGGAGTGATTCTAGCTTGTTTCATCTTTTAAAATACTGCTACGCTTGTTATTTTAATTTATATAAAAGTATTTTGAAATAATGAACAAAGACTGAACCAGATTGTCTTTGTTCCTAAATGAATTTTACTGAAGAAAATATTATTAATAATTAAGTTAAAATAAAAAATAAAAAACTTGATATCTAGTAGTATTTATTGTATCATAAGTTATCTGACTGGTAACTAGTGGCTAGCTAATAATAATGGTCCTCCTGACCGATTCCGACCACGGCAGCGAATCTCAAAAAAGATTAGCCAACTGCACAGAAGTTATTATAGTGCACAAGTGTATGCACAAACACTCTCATTCCCTGACTCTCATAACCCGATGGGACGGCAATCCGACACGATAGGTTGAGTCGTCCATATATCTTGTGATGTTTGCCGGGCCAGTGGAATGTTATGATGACGTCACGATGACGTAGTTTTTGTGAAGGCTGCGCTGACGTTCATGCTCGGGGTCACCAGTTTGGTGTTGACCATTGAAAAGGGAGGATCCTCTGACCAGACGGGTGTTGGTCTGGTGGGCTATAGCCCGACATTTTATTGGCCCGACCTGGGATTTGAACCCAGGACCACCTTGTCTGCGGCCTTACATGTAGCCACTAGACCAACGAGGCAGTCAAAGCTAATATGATGCTAAGTGGCTAGATAATATGATTATGTGAAGGATATCTCAGTAACAGCTGTAGAGGTTGAAAGTTAGTGCTTACACTCTCGCACCTCGTAAAGCATGTACGGAAAGCATTCTCCTGAATTTTTATCGAGTAAAATTTTCCGTCCCATCGGTTTATGAGACTATGGTGATAAATAGTTCGCTTGTGTTCACACTTATGCACTAAAGTATATATTTTGTCAGTTTTCAAAACATTATCAATAGAGGAAGATAAAATATTTAAAAAAAACTTTTTCATTTTAATAGTTAATATCAAATAATGTATAGTAAATTCAATAAAATAAAAATAAAGCAAATACTAATTATATAGAGCATCTAAAAATTTAACAAATTACACAACAATAAAATGTTGCTACTAAATTTTTTAATTTTATTTTTATTATTGTATAGGAAGACGGACGAGCATTTGGGCCACCTGATGGTAAGTGGTCGCCAATGCCCATAGAAAATGGCATTGTAAGAAATGTAAGTAATGTTAAAGGTGCGCCGCCAACCTTGGGAACTAAGATGTACCTCTTGTACCTGTAATTACACTGGCTCACTCACCCTTCAAACCGGAACACAACAATAGAAAGTAGTGGTCATACCTACCCAGATGAGCTTGCACAAAGCTCTACCACCGAGTAAATGTATACAAAATTTGTTACACAGGGGGAAACTACCATTAAGATACAGGCTCGACCTAGTTTAGATGTTAGTGATAATTTAATAATTAATTACGTCACATAAAGTTATTTGTCTTCACTGACTATAAATGCACAGATAAAATTACTGAGTATAGAAAGTTTAAACTTGGAACATAGATTTAATTTATATCGTTAGCATCCGTTAAAATGTTTTTTGGAAATTTTAACTTTGAACTATGCATTTATTTTATCTGTACAAAGTTGGGACGAGCAACTAGTTCATATATACATACATTAATTTCATCGTTCTGTTCTTGTATGTTTTTCTGAAAATTTTCTACTTACTATTCAATTTCATATTCAATCCGTCGAAGCAATTTGTTGAAATTCATCGTGCTCTACTTACGATTCAATCGAGAGCTCAAAAATTCATTTCGTTTGGTAGGGATAGCCTTTGCGAGCACACGTCGAGAGGAACACGATTCTATCAAATTATTAAAAAGTGGAAATGGCCGTTATTGTTGCAAGTGTTTATAAAATAGATAGGCGGAAGTGCAATTGACCACATATAGACATTGGTTCTGTAAGAACTATTAGCCAATCTTTACATCGCCACTAATTTATTGGCAACTAAGATATGACTGACACACACACCCTTCAAACTGGAACACAAGTATTGTTAGTTGGTGGTATAATGTTTATCGAGTGTATATACCTGTATTTATTATTGACTGGGTTGAATTCCCAGGTCGGGCCAATAAATAGTTATTTTCTGTCAGAAAAATTCTCAGTAGCAGCCGGGAGTCTGGAAGTTGGAAGTGTGTACAGTCCCGTGCCTCGAAAAGGACGTTAAGCCGTTGGTCCTGCGCCTGAACTGTTTCCGGTCGTGTCGGATTTCCGTCCCATCGGATTATGAGAGCTAAGGAAAAGAGAGTGCACCTGTGTTTGCGCACATACTTATGCACTATGATATGTCCTGCGCAGTTGGCTAATCTCTTTTGAGATTGGTCGCCGAAATTGGTCTGGAGGACCTTATTTATTAAAACTTATACACAAAGACAAACAAAATATTGTTTAAAAGTAAATACTAAGTAATTAAAGTAGTAATTTAATGAAAAATACAAATGTGTTTTAGAGAAAGGCTCATTTTGTTTTATTAATATTTGACGAAGCAAAAGAGAGTAATTTATAATTATAAGATTTATAATATCCGTCGTCTTCACTCAACGTTTCTACAATTAACACAATCTGTCAGCGAAACCGGCCGTTCGCATAGATTTTACCGCGATTATCCTATAAGTCATAACCGGCACAATTACGTTAGAAATTCAATACGAATTTTATTAGCTAATGGAAGTAAAAAGATCTCTATACTTTTCCACAGCTGGGCTAAATCCTCTTGTCTAGTGAAGAGGGGGTCTGCAGCTTACTCCACCACGCTGCTCTATTGCGAGTTGGGGACATGTGACACAATTGTGTCTGATACATGCAGGTTTCCTCACAATATTTTCCTTCACCGAGTAACCCGAGATAAACTATAACCACGTGATTTCACAAACAAATTCACGGGTTTGAACCCTTAATCTTGCGATGAATCTCATGCGTTCTAATCACTGGGAATTACGGTTCTCGATTTTAATCGCTAATGAGACAAAATTAATTAATTAATAAAATTCTAGTTCCAAATTATAGCAATCACTAGTAACGTACACGTATACCAAAGTCGTGGCAATCGCTTCAACGATATTTATGAGTCTGGGCTGCAATACCATCTCGTAGCAAGATACAGAATGTATAATATCAAAATATCTCTATTAATAATAATAATATCATGGGACATTATTCACACAAGGCCATCTGATCCCAAACTAAGCAGAGCTCGTACTATGGAAACCAGACAACTGATATACTACATATTATACTACTTTTCTTTTGTAAATATATACTTATATAGATAATTACACCCAGACTCAGGAGAAACAAACATGTTCATGCACACAAATGTCTGTCCTGGGTGGAATGGAACTCACGACCTGCGGCGCGAAAGACAAGTATCTACCAATATGTGGCGGTTGATCAAATGTCAACATCCATTTTTTTGTATTTAACCCTAACTATTTAATTCGATTTATGGAAAAAATCCCAATTCATATATTTTTCATTATAACAGATTGAAGTAATTTCATATTATTTTTTTTTATATTTAATTTATAATATACAAACAAAATACTAGTTTCCACACGCAGCTTAGCCCGCGCGAGAAGGGGGGAGGTCTTAGGTACCCTCCTGTCCTGTACCCTCACTTTCATTATGATTAATTGAGTTGTTATACTGCTTTTTGTTAAAAGTAAGGTTTCAAAATCATATTAAAATAAAATTTCCTAACTCATATTTTTATAATACAAATTCATTTAATATAATGTGATTGAGCGCGACAATTTTTAAAATATGAAACATAGAATAGTCCGTGTTTCATTAAATAAATGTACTCAACTGAGTCTTGTATTTAATACCGCTACAAAGATGAAACAACAATTGTTAAAGCGGCAGAATGCGAATCCGAATCGTTTATACAAATCAAGAATCGTGCAGCGCTTAAATTATAGTGATGAGATTTTTTTTTTAACATTTGAAATGAAAACTTTTGTTTATAAATTCTTCTTACTTTTTTAAGTGAAATATTATCGGAGTCTGCTTAGATTTAATCCAGATTTGTTAGTATAATACTTTAAGTAGCCTCGTTGGTCTAGTGGCTAGATATAAGGCCGCAGACCCGGTGGTCCTGGGTCCAATTCCTAGGTCGGGCCAATAAATAGTTATTGGGTTTTTCTCAGTAGCCGCCCGGAGTCTGGAAGTTAGAAGTGTGTACACTCCCGTGCCTCGGAAAGCACGTTAAGCCGTTGGTCCTGCGCCTGAACTCTTTCCGGTCGTGTCGGATTGCCGTCCCATCGGATTATGAGAGCTAAGGAAAAGAGAGTGCACTTGTGTTTGCACACTTGTGCACTCCTGCAGAGTTGGCTAATCTCTCTTGAGATTGGCCGCCGTGGCCGAAATCGGTCTGGAGGACCTTATTATTATTACTTTAAGTAGATAAACTGGCATCCTAAGTGCTTTGTAGTTAAATAGATAGAAAATCTTGTTGTACATATTCACATTCCGATTACATAGAGTTAGTAATACTGTAGTGAAACAATGAACATTATTTTGATACATTAAATCCATTCATGTTAATAACACACCTTAAGAAACACGGCCTTAATTACGCTGGAATAAAAAAAGTAGTACAAAATAAAGCCGAGATGGCCTAGTGGTAAGAACGCGTGAATCTTAACCGATGATCATGGGTTCAAACCCGGGCAAGCACCCCTGAATTTCAAGTGCTTAATTTGTGATTATAATGCATCTTGTGCTTGACGGTGAAGGAAAACATCGTGAGGAAACCTGCATGTGTCTAATTTCATTGAAATTCTGCCACATGTGTATTCCACCAACCCGCATTGGAACAGCGTGGAGGAATAAGCTCCAAACCCAGCAGTGGGACATGCACAGGGTTGTACTACACACCCTTCTTCTTGATAATCAATAATGAATGGAGGATTGACTTTTTGAAGTCATATAATTATTTTCGTCGATCAATTACGCTTTTGTAAAAGGAAGTTCCGTTAAAGTGTTTGTCTAAAGAAAAAGAAGAATAAATACTTTCAAGGAATGCTGCAGTTTCTTGTAGACAGTCGCTGTCTGCCTTTTTTGTTAGCTTTACCTTGCTTTTGTAAAAAACAAAACTAGGAACGTTAATTATTTAATAAAATATATGTAATCTAACTTTTATTTCATCTGAAAGATTTACTTGATTCAGATTAACAGTTAAAATGAAAAAAATTCGCTGCTGGTCCACGGTCCCTTGTCCTCTTGAGAAGGTTTGAAATTTATGTAACCTTCAATGTGTCACATATTTTGACAGAAATCCATACGACTCATGCATTTTCTCACGATTATTTCATTCGCCGAACATCGAAATGAACTATTAGAATAAACTTTCATAAAAAAGACTTAATTTTATTGTTTCCTTTTATATTTAAGTGCTAAAAAAATATTTTTAGAATCTACATACAATGTTTTTGTGAGAATCATCCAATTTGGTGAATAAACAAAGTTATTTACTTAACATCAATTATTTGTAAGAGACACGCAAATATTTGCTCCAATCTAAACGTTTTCAATTAAACAAGGCTATTTGCGTCCATATTCATGTATTCACAAAGTATTGTATAGAAACATTTTTAAAAGGTATGAAGAACAATGAAAAAATATTTGGCCCTCATGGGACAGATGGCATATGTGAAACATCGAAATTGATGGTTATTGAAAATATTTATAACCCGAATATTAAGGGGAGAGGCTATGGCGTCCTTGGAGTTCAAGCTTGCTTCACACCCAATTTTATTAAAATCGGTTTAGTGGTTTAGCTTCGTAAGCGTAACAGACAGGCAGAGTTACTATTGCACAATATTAGTATAGATTAAAGAAAAGCAATAAATTAATATGACCATTGAGTACTGTTATTAAAATACACTATTTTGTTATACATGTATATATATACACAGTCATTTAATTAAAAAAAAAAATCCGGAATACATTTATTGCTTAGTATTTTAAAAATTATTACATAAATGGAACCGACACACGATACCTAATAACCACTTCACGGGTCGGACAAGAATTTTGTTACACACTGTATATTATGTAGTATACGTGCCACGCACAATTAAGATAATATATTGCTTTCTATTATATTTGTGGTGAGAGCGTGACGGTATATGAGAGCGTGTTGGCCGTCACGGTATACGTGCGGATCGTACCCCTAAGGTTCGCCAATAGATATTTCACATAAATAATATAAAGCCATATTCTTCAACAGAGGAACAAGCGGTATAGACATCGACCTGAGACGAGTGGACATCGACCAATGCCCTCTCAAGCCGGGCTCGACCCAGCTCAACATATTCGCGGGAACTGACAAGTGCAAGAAGACTACTACAGAGGTTAGTGACCAATTATTACATAATTTCAGAACTAGTAGACGCATAGCCTTAAATTTACAATAAATACGAATGTTCATCATCGTCCTACAGTGAGAACCTAAGGCATAAACTTTTTGCCTTCGCCTTTACTTATTTCTTAGGTTTAAAATATGGTCGCCTACATTAAATACAGGCTAGGCATAATGTCTATAAATTTTAGAGGCAATATGCACAGCTTTGAGTTGCGCTAAATATGATCTATAGATAATGTACACGGGAAACGTCATTAATTTATTTAATAATGTGAAGTTTAATTAACAAAGTATTGACAATCGCTCCGGGTCTTACTTGGCGCAAAGGTTGTCCATTGCCGTACAGCGCGGAAACGCGGCCTGTGTTATGGGCAGCTTTGCGTCGAGTGAGAATCTGGAGGGAATATTTTAAAATTTGTAAGATTGATTGTATAAATTGTATAATATTGTATATTTAATAATTAATAAAAATAAATTCATTTTGTATATTTCTTACGTATATATCTTATATTGCAATGACTGTGCAATAGCAAAATGTTTTTATCTTAATTAAATTAATTAAATTTATGTTTGATATCAAAAAAAAAAAAAATAACAAAGTTTTATTTAATCTATTTTCGTTGCCTCAGTTTAATTGAAATTCAGTCTGTTCAGACAGTTCAAATCACTCCGATTTAGCAGTTGATTGACTCGTGTGAGCACCGTTTAATGATAATAGGCAAAATTATATATGAATATACATACAATTGTGATTTGAAGTAAAAACCTTGTAAGGTATTTATTGTACCTTCTTCTTGTTTTATTGCATGATTTTTATTTGCAAAGTTGTAGGTTATATATTTTTGATGTTACAATGGTTAAAATCCCGCCACAATAACCATAAGATGTTTCGCAAATTTTCATATATACTATATTTATACTGTAAAAAAATAATCTAATTTGTAGAAAATATATTAAAATGTCATAAAAAATTTACATTTACAAATAATATTATAAAATTTCAATTATTATTTGTAGTATCCTATTCTTAATATCTTTTAAAATTTTAAATTACAGTAGTCGATAGTAACATGCGTTAATTAACCAATGATTTAGTTTTCGTATTAAGCAACTTAAGTTCTGAAATGCTTGATGTCATTGGGCAACTTATTAAAATGTTTACAGCCATCAAATAAAAGTTCTTATTTATTGCATAGAAAATGCTTAGAGCCGTGTTTAGAACAATCGTAAACATCTCTGACACACATTTACCGCTATTTATTAATGTTAAGATTAACTGTAATTATAGACCTTCAATATTTTATCTTAAAAAGTTGATAACGAATATCATGCTCAAGTAAATTAGTTTGCAATACCTACAAATACTGCCGATCCCGAAGTCCTGGGCTTAAGCATCAAATCGCGCCGTCAGATAACTCGTATTTGTACATACACATTTATTTCAATTCGAATAGTTTGCATTCAATAGAATACTGCAATCTCCAAATCTTATATCGATTGCAGTTTTTCAAAAAATTCGGTGGATCGTTTACGCTTCGTCAACTTTTTTTATTTTTCACTCAGCAGAAACTTAAAAAAAATGCTTTGAGGGTAGCGGGATTACTTGGGATACGACACCTGTGATGGATGACGTCCTTAGCGTGGGTTAGAGAGGTTACCGAGGCCACGTTTAAGCGGAATCTTTTTATATAATATTTTACTGCGTCGTCCGGAGCGATGTCGTCCCTAGTACTTCTCGACTATTCGTTTATCCGCTTGAAACCATATCAATTGCCCGCGTCCTCGTAAACATTTCAAAGCCACCTCACACGTCCATGGTCCTAGAATGTTATAATAAAAATAATAACAATAACATTATTATGGGGGTAGACGAAGAAGTCTCTTGATATCGACTCGTAGCACTCGCAATTTGCAGGTGCAAACATATACAATTCGAATGAGCGAAATAATTAATACAAGTATTGTCGTGCACTTGGATATAATGTTACCAATTGTAAACATATTATGTATGAGTTTTCTATTTGTACAGTGCAGTTTAGTCTAAGAGCTCTCCACTTATCCAATTATCTCATACTCATCTTAATAGATTTTACCACTTACCTGAACCGTTTTTGGACCTTATTTTTATCATATTTTCTTAATTACATGTCATGAAATGATCTATATCTGTAGTAATTTCAACTGAAAGTGGGTAGTACCTGTCCAACCGGGTATGCACTACCACGTGCTGCACAAGCAAGTTACATCGGATTTATAATACTTTATAAAGCTATCGTAATACTAAATTAAACTTTACTTTACTTCCTCAAAGGCCGGCAACGCACCTGCAAGTCCTCAGATGTTGCAGATGTCCATGGGCGGTGGTAGTCACTTTCCATCAGATGAGCCTCCTGCTCGGTTCTTTATGTAAAAGGGGGCCTCTAAAATAAAAAATATATAAAAAACCAGTTATACGATGAAGATTATGTATCTCAGTCGAAATTCCTGGAATTTCTTTGTTTCTCTTTTACGATAAATTAATATTAAAGTATTATGAACGAAATTTAATACCAATCCTTAGTTAAAAAGTAAACCTAACAAAGATAATCTTAAATATAATTTTCTTATGAAGCCAAAAAATGTAAGTTTAATAACACACTAGCGCATACGAAATTTTAAAACAAAAGGTCCATACATTTTTATTTGTAATGCAACAGAACACTGCGTAATACCATGGCGGTTCGTGTATTCATTTGAAGCAGTGCTTGCGCTGGGTTCAAAATGAAACTATTATTATGCAAATGAATTTCGAATATATGACCTTTTTTATAACATATGCTTTGTAATCTCGTTTCGAATGGCATACTTGTTACGGGAAAGGTCGAGCTGCTTTAATTAACTTAAAACTTATAAGCCAGGAATTCTATCGACATCTTCGACTTTAAAACTTAGGTAATTTGGAGATAACGAGATTTTGGGTGCGCTTTTATGGTAAAAAAGAGGGTAAATTAAAATAAATGCGACGCGTTTTTTAATATTATACGGAAGGTATTATTCGGTATTAATTGAATTGACTTACTATTATAAAAATATAAATAGTAACTGAATTTATGTAGAATAACAATTTTAAAAGACTACATACTCGTAATTCGAGATTTTACGTAGCAACAGACATATATTATATATTTTAAAAATATATTTTTATTTATTAAAAATAAATATAATAAGCTTAATTAAATAAATAAATTATATACTTTTTTATGTTATAGGCGGAAGAGCAAATGGGCCACCTGATGGTATGTTGTCACCACCATTAATGGCATTGACAATGTAAGAAATACATCACCAATGGGCCACCAACCTTGGGAACTAAGATATTATGTTCTTTTGACTATAATAACACTGCTCACTGCTCGGCTCACTCACCCTTCAAATCGGAACATAACGATACTAATTATTGCTGATTAGCGATAGAATATATGAGTGGTAGATAGTACCTATCCGGACCGGCTTGCAAAAAGCCCTACCACCTAGTAAAATTCATTACATAAATAATATTGTAGTACGTGGAAGATTTCACTTCGATACCAGCCCGGCGTCCACGTTTTGTTTTCATTTTTTCTTTTTTTTTCTATGTATTTATAGCTACTCAGACGAACATATGGGCCACCTGATGGTAAGTGATCACCAACGCCATAAGACAATGGCATTGTAAGAAATGTCAACCATCGCTTACATCACCAATGCGCCACCAACTTGAGAACTAAGATGTTATGTCCCTTGTACCTATAATTTCACTGGCTCACTCGCCCTTCAAACCGGTACACAACAATACCAAGTACTGGTATTTTGCGGTAGAATTTCTGATGAGTAGGTGGTACCTACCCAGACGAGCTTGCTCAAAGCTCTACCATCGAGTAAAACCGTTAGCAGAAGAAGCCTCAATTATCTTACTCTGAAAGCATTCTTGACACCACTTCATGCAATTTCTAAGTTCAATATTTTCAAAGTTCTGAATGTAACGTATTCGTACTTTAAATATATATTTTTGGTTTTTGACGTGACGTGACATCTCGTCGTACCGCATCAGCTATAAAATAATTTATAGACATTCGTGTTATTGAAACAGATAATCTTCGTTCCTTATAGTCTTTGAATATTATTATTTTTTTATTACCCTTGTGTGATTCAGCCTTCAAAACAGAATACAATTAACCAAACCGTTGAAGCCATTTAGCGTTCAAACAGCCCTGAAAATTATTTTATATTGCATTGCTTAATAATAAATTATAACAAAATTCAACTCTTATGATAAAGAACATTATGCGTTTGTATTCGTTGTTCATCTTATTGTTCATATACACTGGACCGCAAAGAAAAAGGGTTCAATATCTTCAAAAGTACCCGACTTAGTTTTATGAAATCAAGACTAAATTAAATAATATTTAATGCCACATAAAATAATATAGAAACTGAAAATGTAAAATAATGGTCATTTTTGAATTTAGTGTCAAAAAATTCAAATCAATTGTTTCGTGTCTCTGCCTTATAAATTTTATTATTCTGAAGTCATCATGTCGTTAACCCCTGAAGAATGTACCAGGATTCTGACAATGCTTGAAGATGGGCAGAGTCAGCGAAATACAGCGAGAACTGTTAGTCTGGCTCTTTCTACAGTTCAGCGAGTACTCCAGCGTTTCCATGAAACTGGATTCAATTTTCGAAGACACAGGACAACAAGGTACACAAGGAACAGGCCGAACAAGGTGCACAACGGCGCGGGAGGATCGCTATATGGTGACAAAATTTTTGAGAAATCGCTTTATTATAGCTGTTGAAGTAAAGAATCACCATTTACGAGCTGGTGGAAATAATCTGAGTACGGCGTCTGGCTGAAACAAATTTAAAGCCATTAAGACCTGAAAATGGCCCAAAACTAGAAAGACACCACAGAACCTCAAGGTTGAGTTATTGTAGAGAACGCGAGAATTGGACTCTGAATGAGTGGTCAAGAGTTGTGTTTTCAGACGAGTCTAGATTATGTTTATACAAGCACGACAGGAGTAAAACTATGTTGTGTACAGAAGACTGGGAGAGCGCTATAACCAAGTCTGTTTAGAAGAAAAAGTACCATACAGCGGAGGCTTTGTTCTCGTGTGGGCTGGGATTTCTCCCGAAAGCCGCACTGAGCTAGTTGTAATAGAAAATGGAAATTTAACTTCAGAAAGTTATGTCACTGAAATTCTGAATCGTTGGTACATTTTTAGTGGACATGGGTGAGAATTCCGTTTTTATGCAAGACAATGCCCGCCCTGTTTGCCTAT
This sequence comes from Nymphalis polychloros, assembly GCA_905220585.2. Taxonomy (NCBI): domain Eukaryota; kingdom Metazoa; phylum Arthropoda; class Insecta; order Lepidoptera; family Nymphalidae; genus Nymphalis; species Nymphalis polychloros. The sequence continues at coordinate 14,856,078 of HG992243.1, read as the reverse complement.
TTTCAAGAAGTCGGTATCGCACACTTGGAGTGGCCAGCACGCAGCCTCGACTTAAACCACATTGAACATGCATGGGATGAAATGGGACGACGGAAACCGCCGCCAATCACGCTACGTGAAATGAAAAAAAGCTCTAATAGAGGAATGGCAGAATATTCCGCAGCATCGCTTCAAAAACCTAGTAGAAAGTATGCCAAATCGCATAACAGCAGTATTGAGAGCTCGCGGAGACAACACAAAGTACTAAAATGCGTGAAAACGGCACATCTATAACCAATCTACATTTACAAAAAATACTGGAAAACCTACGCATTTTTATTTATTTTACATTTATTAAAAACAAAAAGCTTGAATTAATTTTTTCATTCATTCATTTAAGCTCATTAAAATATTCTTTATTTTATAAAGCTAGGTCAAGTACTTTTGAAGATATTGAAGATTTTCTAACCGATCCTTTTTCTTTGCGGTCCAGTGTAGTTGCTTGTATATAAATCAAATACTTTATTCAACAAAGAATCATTACACTTGTTTATTGATAGTCAGATTAAATATCTATCACCGGTGACCACTTACGATGAGGTAGACGTTTTTTAACTACTACAAATATCAGAATAATTAAAAAATAAATTTCGGTGCGGCACATATGCTTAATTAAAAAAAAGGTCATTAATTATACCCACAGCTTTAAAGAAATCTGGTCCCCGCGGGTAATTTATTTAGAGGAAAATTGCTCCAGTATAGCAGATGTTGACCGAGATGGATCTTACTCATTTTAAGAGGGCAATCGATAGAAACTGTATTAGGTACTTTGAAAATAAAGGACCATTTTTATTGAGTGCTCAGAGAATTTTGCTCATTCCGTAATTTAGATTAAGTGGTGCTTATAGTAAGAATTTTATTACTAACTGTTTTTGTTCTTACGTAACCTATGAAAATACTACACTTTTATTTTCTTGTTTATTTATTGCCATCAATTAGAGATGGCTATAATTCATCTCATTATATGCGATGAAGGAAAACGTCGTGTTGAAATTCTACCACATACGTATCCACAAGCCCGCATTGGAGCAACGTGGTGGAAAAAGTCTTGTCTTAGGCCAGCAGTGGGACATTTGCAGGCTGTTAATTTACTTTAGTAATCAGAAATAGGAAATTAGCCGGCATTAGTTAGTCCTAGTGAATTGAACATACATAACCGCTTATATATTTTATATGATATTATATTAGGGGTTTAGTCGCGACTATATATTTTTCTATCTCGCTCGACGTTTCAACAAACCGGCACCGTTCATGGTAACAAGTCGACCGAAATAAAATATGATTACGCGAAGGCCCGACCATATTGAATTGGTTTTATACATCGCGATAATTCAAAGTGTCAAAACCACACATCAAATAATAAGCTATTCCAAGCACCGTCCCTTGTATTAAAAATGATTAATTTGTTTCCTTATTTATCACTGATAAATTATTCGGTATTTTTTCTGGTATATATTGTAAGGTGATATAGATTATACTAGACTCATATTATCTATATAAAAACTTAATTACAAAACAAATACAATAAGAAATACTCATTACATAAAATATTGAACACTACTGAACCAACGTAACATAAATGAAAAATTATAAATATCTATAAATATAATAAAATGAAATACATACATTATTAGTTCATGTAATATAATGGATAAATAGTAATTCAATAGTATTTAAGTATTTTTAACTCCCACTGTTTCGAATGTTAAAATAATATGAAAACGATAACTACCATATCCCTAAGTTGGCAAAGTTGGCACAGACTCGATAGAACTTTATAGAAATGAACCAACGAAATATTCGTACTAAATTCAAAATAATATTTGTTCATAATTTCTGCATGAAATGGGCCTTCACTAGGCCCACATTAAGACCCAACATAACCATTCGTTTGTCAAGATTAAATAGCTTAGTGCTCCTCCCCGTTAGGCTATTAGAATTTGGTAACAAGATTTCCTCTTTGCGGTAAAATAAACATGGAATATTCTCATATTTCACCAATACCATTACTTTACCGAAAATATTATTTGCGTATAAAGAGGGTTAGTCGAGTCTTGTTTAAATGTAATGAGAAGTTTGAAAACTATGAGTCTGATTCTACTTGAAGTTTATTGTTAGAAAAATATATGATTGAGATAAGAAATACAATTATGAAAGGAAAATAAATGGATTTTCAGCTTAGCTGTTCTGCAAACTTTGAGCTTAGATGTGATTTGAAATTAAATTCATTTGTATTTATTTAACTCAGGATAGAAAAACTCAATCACGTTAAAAGGCATTGATCATCTATACTACGTCTACTATTAGGTCCTTACATATGAAATTTGCGTTTTGCACGGGAGGAATAATAAGTCAATTTATTTTGTAAAATATATTTAAATTTAAAATATATTAAAAAACCATGGGAGAATCAATAAACTCTTTGAAGGCGGTTTGGACTGCCGCATCGGAGTTGAATTTTTTTCCTTGTAAGAAGTTGTCCAAATTCCGGAAAAAATGGTAATCTGTTGGAGCAAGGTCCGGGGAGTACGGTGGATGTCGCAGACATTCCAATTGTAGCTCATCTAACTTAGTGGTTGTTTGTTGTGCAGTGTGTGGTCTTGCGTTGTCTTGAAGCAGCAGTGGCCTAGAGCGATTGACCAATCTCGGTTGTTTAGCAGCTAGTTTTTCCTTCATGGGTTGCAGTTTCTGTCAAAAGATATCTGCCGTAATAGTTTGGCCAGATTTTAGAAAGCTGTAGTGAACGACAATGGCGCTAGTCCACCAAATACTCACAAGTAACTTTTTCTGAGTCAATTTTCGTTTAGGGCAGGATTTGACTGGGTCTCCAGGGTTCAGCCATAGCCACAAGCGCTTCCGATTATCGTACAGTATCCACTTTTCATCATAATTAGTGATTCGATTTAAAATCCCTTCAATATTGTGTCGGTTGAACAAAGTAACACAGCAGTCGACGCGTGTTTGCAAGTTCGATTCACTCAATTCATGAGGTACCAATCGTTCAAGTTTTTAATTTTCCCGATTTGCTTCAAGTGGATTAATACAGTTTTATCACTTACCCCGAAGCCTGCAGCTATCTCTGAAGTGCTTTATGATGGATCCGCTTACACAATAGCCTTTAATTCTTCATTTTCCACTTTGGTCTCCGACCGTCCACGGGGTTGGTTCTGGAGGTCGAAATTTCCAGAACGAAATCGTTGAAACCAAAAACGTACCTTGCTTTCATTTGCGACACAAGCGCCGTACACATCATTAATCCTTCGAGCTATTTCTGCAGCACTGGTGCCACGGTAGAACTTGTGCTCGTAAATATACCGATATTTCATGTTTTCCATTGTGCGGTAATAAGCGACACCAAAGAAAAAAATAATAAGGAAAAAACAAATGAATGACTGTTTTCAAAACTCAAATGTACCAGCTCAATGAATTTATAAATTTGAATTTGGAATTCTTAACCAAAGAGGAGATATTTCAGATCAAAGTGGTCAGTACGACAAAACGCTAATTTTATATGTAAGGACCTAATATATAAATCTATTGGTTCTGTCTGTAAATATTTTTTTTCACATAATTTTGTGATAAATAGTCGTTTTATGATGCAGTGATTCACATTATACTATTTTTTCATTTTTGTCTGTCTGTCTGTATGTCTTCTTATAACTCAAGAACGGCTTGACCAATCTTGATGAAAATTGGTACACACAAAGAACATGTGATGGCGCAAATGATAGGTATATAAGATCGGTAAACCCTACGGTATCTTATGAAAATTAATTTCAAATCGTTAATTACGTATTTCTTTACCAGTAGCCATGTGTGGGTGTGTGTGTGTGTGTGTGTGTGCGTGGATGCGCGCGCGTGTGTGTTATTACAGTAATAAAATAATTTAATATATTTTTATTAATTATACGCGGGTGAAGCCGCGGGGCACAGCTAGTATCCTATATAATATTCAAAAAAACAATATAATAATCTCTTAATACTTTTTTTTCGTGCTCTGTATATTCTATTCAGTCATATTATTTCTCATATTAATTTAAATTACTTTTATATATTTGTAACTCTAACAAAAAAACACATTTTATTTCATATAATGTTATTATATACTAAAATATCTCTCGAAATCACTATTATCAATAGTTAAAGTTATAATAATTCAGAACGCTTCGACGAGTCGGCGTTTTTCTATTTGGGAGTAATATCGTCGATTGTTGGTATAGGATAATTGAAATAACAAAACTCTTACGGTTCAAATTTTCATATCAACAGTATATATATATATATATATATATATAAATATATATTTAATTAGACAATATAAGAAATTTCTAAATCTGACTAATGAATTCGAATGTCCTAACATTCTATTTTCTTTATATAGGGGATGAGCATATGTTATTATTATTTATTATTACATTTCTTTAAATAAAAATATCGCCAATGCGCCACCAACCTCGGGAACTAAGATGTTATGTCCCTTGTCCCTGTAATTACACTGGCTCACTTACCCTTGAAACACTCACACAACGATACCAAGTACTGCTGTTTTGTGGTAGAATATCTGATGAGTGGGTGATACCGACCCAGACGAGCTTGCACAAAGCTCTACCACCTAACATTCTATTTTCATTCTTCAGTCATTCATCTAGATTCCAGAAGCCGTGGATGCTCTCTGTAATAGGTTTTTGGTATTTCGTGACTTGCCGGCTTTAGTCGAACGAATAGAAATTGACTATTATTTAAATTGAAAATGTTTAAGCTTTATTTTGTGTTTAAGGCTGAAAACTCTTTATACATGTATTTCCCATGACCAGTGCCTCCGGCTAACTTGGTTATGATTATAGAATATTTTCACTATACTGTGTGGATCGTTGTATTTCCTTGAATGAGATATTTTACATGAATTTCTGAGAAAATATGTATAATGTATGGACGTAACATTAAAAAATTTCCAAACCAATTTCCAAGTAAAATTTACGGACGTGAACGATTTGATTATTTAAATTTTAATTTATGGATATATTTAATAAAACTTAAGTAAGCTGAATGGCAAATAAATCATAAAATTGTATGATATTTTCAGCACTATTAAAATATCCTATAATTCGAAATTCTAAAGATATGTTCAAATTCAATTTCTATTATTAAAATGAAGTAAAAAACTTAACGTCAATGAATTGTTTTGAACTCGAATAAAAATTTCATAAACAATGTTTAAGAATGTAAATAAAGTAGTCAAGATTTTAAAGCAACCACGACATTAAGATTCAAAAGAGCTTGTAAAAGCCTATCTGAATAAATCATTTCTTGGCTGGAACATCTAATATCTTTTTTAACATTCAGGCGACGCTCTGTGATATTAAACTGTATACTTAATTTAAACCTAATACTTCCACGGGAATTCGCCAGCAATTTGACTTTAATATACATTTCCAAATTTGAATTGTCGATTCGGCTCGAATATTGGAACGCTTATTGGTAACGCAAATATGTATTTCTTCTGTATTTACCCAATATTTGCAAGCAAATCTCGAAATAGAGAAGTATTCTTCGCGCGTTTAATAGCTATATTTCTTCGTATTTCTATCGGATTATTTATCATTCAAGTATAATCTGAACACGTTGATATCCACTGAAATATTATATCAATTACATAGGCGATACCGTAGCTTTATAATATTCACGATATTTTTTTCCTCGCCAGTGGTGTATTCTCTCCCTTAACATTCTATCTGTTTAAGGTGCTATAACTATAATGTGTTTATAAATTCTTTTCTGACATAAAAACCTTATTACAAATTTGAGTGTACGTTATTACGCAAACGCCTGTATATGGTATACAGGGGCCATAAAATTACCTACTTCGCGATTGTGTATCGTGACAAGATTCGTATACGTAATGTAAAACAAAATGGAAAGTAGCACTTATTTTTATCATGGAAGCGGTACATCTATGAGATATTTGGTTTATTGCAAGAGTTTTTGGTCTGGAGGTCAAGACAAAGCCGTTGCTCGCATCAAAATATCTGATCTAGACAATATGGTAGGCGCTGTCCTCTAAAACGGTAGAGCTGACATAAGTATGCAAATCGACGGACTGCCTTAAACGGGATCGTTGGCTTTTTGAGACACAGTAATAGTTTCGGTGAAAATACTCAGCATATTTCACAAAGCTGGATTAGAGCCGAAATGAGAAGGTGCTTCGAAGGCGAAAAAAAAAGTACTAATGTAAATTATGTAACGCAAATAAACAGTTATTTGAAAGAAAACCTTGTTGGCTTTTTGTGGTAGTCATTTCATTTTTATTCGTAGCTATTTTATGCCGCCATTTAATAAAACAGTCATAACATCCAAAACTTAATTTGGAATTCTGTTGGGATTTTCTCCACTCGATAAATTAAATTTGTAGTAAAATAATTGTGACATTCCGTTAAAACGCTGACATTTATAAAAAGTATCAATCAAAGCAAGACATATCTCTAAAACAATTATTCTGTTGCCGCTACAATTTTATGTGAACTTTCAGCGCGGCTATAAATTCCCATTTCTGCAGCAACAAAATCTTTTACTCTCATTGCTCGAATGATGGCACGTCCGTTTTATAAATGGCCTTTCGGCCGCATCCGTTTATTTTATAACTGTGTCTCTATTTTTCGTCAGTACCGTCATAAAAATCGGGCCATCAATCGATGTTGAAATTCCAACGAAAAGATACACATACAATATAAATATTACTCATTTTACTCATCTATTATAATAATTATATATTTGATCACTTAACACACAAACACACACATATAAAATGCATGCATTAGATTCGCATATCTACACTTACTACTTTAATTTTTAATTAATTTAATTTTAACTTAAATGATTAGCTCGTAATTTGTAATATAATATAAACCTATAAATAAATAATAAGCACTCATTCTATGTTATAATAGTTCAATTATTGTAATATAAAGTTAAGCTTCTCTTACAAAAGCTGTCCGGAAGAAGTAGCTATAACGACAAAGACGGTATTTAATGTGCCATGATGATGTATTGTGTTCGACCAACGCCTTACATACTTTACGAGGCACGGGAGTGTAGATACTACTCCGGACTGCTACAGAATTTCTCGACAGACAAATCTAATAGCTTCTAAATTACCCGAGATCTAAACCCCGGAACTCGAGTCGTTGACCTTATAATGTTTCCGAGACTGCCTCGTTGGTCTAGTGGCTAGATATAAGGCCGCAGAGCCGGTGGCCCTGGGTTCGATTCCCAGGTCAGGCCAATAAATAGTTATTGGGTTTTTCTGTCAGAAAATTCTCAGTAGCAGCCCGGAATCTGGAAGTTGGAAGTGTGTACGCTCCCGTGCCTCGGAAAGCACGTAAAGCCGTTGGTCCTGCGCCTGAACTCTTTCCGGTTGTGTCGGCTTGCCGTCCCATCAGATCATGAGATCTAGGGAATAGAGAGTGCACTTGTGTTTGCGCACACACTTGTGCACTATAATATCTCCTGCGCAGTTGGCTAATCTCTCATGAGATTGACCGCCGGGGCCGAAATCGGTCTGGAGGACCTTATATAATGTTTCCGAGAAGAACAAAGCATAAATAACTCAGAAACTAAACTGTATTAAGGAATATCGTTTATTATCCAAGTTCCAACAAATGAGGAAAACCGTGTCAGTCTTGTGTCAACCTTGCGGCCGTTCCTAACACCAATACATCCGTTTCGTTTCCTATGGCTTGCTGTTAACGGTTTAACAAATTAATTGTTTACAACTTCCGTAGAACCGAGCATCTATTTAATTTTAAATCTTATTATATATAAGGAATTGAGTTTCAATATTTGCGAATCAATCACGCTCGAATGACTGCACGTACTTTTATTATATTTCACGTGGGTTATATTGTAACGGGCGTAAAACCATTTTATATATATTTTTAAAAAATATTTGCTATATATCGGTTAAGACTAATATTTCAATAAAATTTTTAGTTCGTCTGGGTAGGTACCACCCACTCGTCAGATATTCTACCGCAAAATAGCAGTACTTTGTATTGTTGTGTTCCGGTTTGAAGGGTGAGTGAGCCAGTGTAATCACAGGCACAAGGAACATAACATCTTAGTTCCCAAGGTTGGCGCATTGGCGATGTAAGCGATGGAATCATTTCTTACGATGCCATTGTTAATAGCGGGTATATTTAAAAAAGAAAATCTTTTTCTTAATTAATCATAGTAAGCATTTTTAAAAGTATGTTAAGTAAAATGGACAAACGTAAACCACAGTTTCAGTTCAATTATTATATTCAGTATTTGTCGCACTATAATTATACTAATACCTACTTTTTATAAAAAATTAAATTCTTATTTTCTATTCTAGAAATAGTAGGAAAACTTGTCGTATCCACTTTGCTATTAGGACCAGCAGTTTCGGTAATTAGCGATTTTATCGCTAAAAAAAAGACGTGGGGCGTGTCTACTTTGGGAGAAATCAGGACGGGGTCTTCTTATATTATATAACTACATTTATATATACAGATAGTTTTCAATATTAAGGTAGTGCAATTATTGAGAACCGATCTGGTTTTAATTGCGTCATAGCTTAAGCTGGAATGATTCACTAATTCCATACGTCCCAATGAGATTTTCATATAGATTTTCGGTGTCAAAGCACGGTCAGTTGAGGTTTGACCCGATGAAGCGTAGATCACTATAGTACCTAGAGTAAGTCCGGTTGAAATGGAAGTGGCATATTGATACTTTACACTTCTATGTAAAAAACCATGTACTTTTCTAAACATATATTTACAACAGATTTCTTTGTTTGCGTTATATACAATTTCTATTTATTATCAATCGTCTAATATATTCTTCTTATACTGTGTACAAAAAATTGGCATCAACTTTTAATATGACAACTAGTGATTGTTTAGGCAATATTTTAAATATGTACCATTATGTTAATATGTTTTCTACTTGATGGTAGAGCTTTGTAAAAGCTCGCCTGGGTAGATACCACCCATTCATCAGATATTCTACCGCAAAACAGCAATACTTGGTATCGTTGTGTTCCGGTTTGACGGATGAGTGAGCCAGTTTAATTGCAGGCACAAGGGACATAACATCTTAGTTCCCAAGATTGGTGGCGCATTGGCGATATAAGCGATGGTTCATATCTCTACAATTCCAATATCTATCGGCGTTGGTGACCACTTACCATCAGGTGGCCCACACACTCATCCGCCTACCTATGCTTCTTCTTCTGCATAGCATTTGCCCGGCCTAATAACGCCAGGGTCCACTTTCCTGCATATTTTCCTCCACTTTGCCCGATCTAAAGCATCCTCCTTAGTGAGATCGTGCTCTCTCATGTCGTCCTCACAAAACCGAGCCAGCGCTTCTTGGGCCTGCCGCGGGATCTAGGGCCTACGACAACAAAGTCCAGGCATCGGTTTCCGACATAGTCTGGCGGTCTGGACTTATCCACTACATCGCAAACGCCGAGGCTGCCACGGATGTACTCGTTACGAATGCGATCTAGTCGCGTAACGGCACACATCCACCGCAGCAACTTCATTTGCGCGACGTGAAGTTGCTGGACATGTATCGCGAGAGCTGGCCTTTTTATCCGCCTACCTACGCTATATAAAAAAATAAATAATAGAGGTAACATTTGGCTTGTATATCAACTTTTAAAAATGCCAACATCCTTTAAATGGTTTAAAAGGGTTTCATCAAATATCGGTAAAAATCATACAAATAAAGCAAAATCATTCTGAATTTCGTGCAATTGTATGATGATGTCGTAGACAAATATTACATAATTTAATAAAAAATATATTTTTTTAAACACGTCCTGTCACTTCTTATGTACTTTCTGTTCTGAGTATAAAATGCAGTAACATTATTCACCCGTATTACGAATCGACTCAAGCGGTTCAGTGAAGTTTAAATCCGCCGTTATTTTATATGAGCAGTCCCGGAGTCCGTGAATTAGACACGAAAATACAAAAGGGTTTTCACTATTACCCTAGTAATTTGTACTTCAAGAAATATAACGGATTAATATTATACAATTTGTTTACGCAAGAAAATTAGTGTCAAACTTAAATATACACAAATGTCAAGTTCCTTATGATTAATGTGATGTGAAAGTTAATTAACGGCATGTAAAGTTGGCCTCTGCTGGGCTAAGGAGGATTTTTGAGGAGGACGTTTGAAGCTCACTTCGCTGTTCTAAAGCGTCTCAAGGTTTTATAACATTACAAATCTGAACAGAAAAGGACATAGGGCACTTAGCACCTGTCCCTACACACGAAAGGAAGCCGCGGGCAGATATTGTTCGTTTATTTTTTTTTCAGTGTCTAGTATAAATAAGAGAGTAAAATGGAAGTTTTGTCTTTGAACAAACTCAAATACTAGTATGTACAATCCATCTTGGTAGATTCAATTCACTTACGAGAATTTCACTCTACTCTACGCTAAGATCAAACTCAAGGGACATGAGAAGTTTAATTTAATCGTTGGATGCACACAGACTCCTACAAGCTGACCGACTTCCATTGAATTTTATTTCGGAAAATTGAAACAATATTTAAAAAAAATAAATAACTGCAAGATATTTTATCGCGTAAAGTATATTTCACAAGAATATATATTTTTAGGAATCAGGATAGAAATATGTTTTAAAATATATTCATATAATTTATTTGTTTAGTTGAAATGATAGAAAATTATATTATGTGACGTTAACAAGCGATATGCGATAGTATATCGGCATTACTCGGTTGTCAACATTTCACATTTTCACAGGTGAGTAATGAAGTAAGTTCTTTCAGAAGCTTCAAATAGATATCAAGTGACAATTACAAAATAAAACCTAAATAGCATAAATGTTTCTTAAAGTAAGAAGTTATATACAAAAATCTATTACCCGAATAATTAATTTGAGAACGTCGTTAAATTTCAAAGAAATAAAGTAATATCTCGCTTAATAGTTTGATCTAAATTTATTTAAAAGAAAGATAGACAATCCTAGAGCCATCATTTGGCTTTGGTAGAGTTTGGTAATTATAAAAACGAACTATATTTTAATATGTAATAAAAGCGTAGGAGACAGGATTATTGTTACGTTATTTATTCGTTGACTTACCAAGGTAACAGGTACGATTATTTTAATGTGATTCTGATTCAAGCTTTTTATAGCCTTAAGCTTTTTAAAACTCAGTACTTAAGCAAATGTTTGGAAAAACGAATCGTCACGAAAGGGGAATTACCAATTCTCAACGCATACCGCTAACCGAAAATACGAAAACCAAATAAAATTTTGAGTTGACGTTGATTTTCAAAACAAAAGTCATTAATTACCCTATGAAACCAAGAAACATCTGGAAGTGACTTTCCATCTGAACAATTTAAATAAATTCCACTGAAGGAAGTTTGTTGATTAACAAATAATAATTAATTAGTATTAACGGTTTCTATAGAATTAAACAATTTCCCTTTACAAGAAGTATTTTCAAATATAAATTGAAATTCGCTAACATTTTAATTTTCGCATGTTACTTTACTCGTTTTAGTTTCACCTATGAAAGTAAAATCCTCAGAACTTGTATATTTGACTTATTTCATTAATAATGACAGCCCGCGTCAACGCGCCTGACCCGATATCGTACCTTCTCTATATATTCTACAATGCTTTGTATTATCCTATTTTGGTACAAAGTAAAAGTAACAGCCCGTGAATGTCCCACTGCTGGGCTAAGGCTTCTTTTCCTCTTTTGAGAAGAAGGTTCATATTTTGGTATGAGTGAATCTAAATATAGATATAACGGAAGTAAAGACTTAGATTCTCTCTTATATTGAATAATATTGCACCAAATGAACTATGCTTGTTACAATATGTGTCTAAATATTTGAATGGATAAACGTAATCGCGAAACCATTATTTGACTCATTTTCTGCTGATGCTGTTTTGGTACCATATACAGGTTTTTTTTTTATAGTAATGACAAGCGGACGGGCAATTGGGCTACCTGATGGTAAGATGATAAGTGCCCATAGACATTGGCTATGTAAAACATATTAAGCACTCCTCACGTCGCCAATGCGCCACCAACCTTGGAAACCAATATTGTATGTCCCTTGTTGTGTCTAAAATATGTAAAAACGAAAGTTATTTTAAATGTGGAAATATTCAAACACAATAGTATTTTCTGGTAACGCTATTGATGTTAAGCTACAATGGTGCCCTTATATTATTGGATTGGCGAGTAGACTTAGCTCTGTAGTATGTATAATATTTATTAATGTGGATATCGCTAACCTTATGTATTTCACTTATTTACATAGTATGTAATATTATATCGTTCTACTTTAAGGTAATGCAGCCGATATAAATTTTTATGTTGAGAACTATTTGTGTAATTTTCCATTCAATTCTTTCTTCAATCAATCTGAGCTCTAATCTTTGTTTATCAAACTATATTTTAAGATTTAAATATAGACGCTTATTTCGCAGTATATACTGAATGTTATGTATTTACCTAAAAACATATCAGACCGTTCTAAGATTTTTAATATCCGAAATATTGTTAGTAAAGTTATTCAATTTATTTTAACTACTCTCCCACAGTGTGTTCCTATACCTGGATTGGGCTTCAGAAGAGGTTCATATCGATGTGTTTGTCGTCGAGGATTTTACTTTCCAAACACGACCGCTGAAAATAGATTTTACAACGGAAGTGATATTGAAGAAGAATATGAGAAGAATCTATCGGTAAGTCAATCAATATTACATCAGATTCACTCTAAAGTGAAACTAAATTCACTTGTAGGTTTTCAGGAATTAAAATATTATCATAACTCACACAAACAATCACAATTAATGCGCGTAGCTAACATTAAAACGATTAAAGCTCGGTGAATTTAAAAGCTTCGCTCATACTAACGACGACTCGTTATTCTTACTTATAGTAATCGTCTAATTGACGTTTATTATTCAATGTTCAACTGATGTTTACAATTTAATATAAAACACTGGTATCTGAGATGAAAATGCCATACCTTATTACCTGTGCTATGCCTCGTAGAAAAGTCTATTACCCGTAATCAAACTATATCATTTCATCTTTGTTATTACTAAAGCAAATACCAAGCATAAACTATTTTTTTTTTTATTTCGATGTTAAATATTAATAAGTTGTCATTTCAAACGCTAAAGCAATTTTAATTAGTATGTTTTAAACGCCAAGTCACAATTTTATAGACCACATTAAATGCTCGTTACTACTCGTAATTCTTTACTTTATTTACACGACACTAAAAGCTTTTGCGCAACTTCAACTAATTGACGCTATAAATACTTCTATTAAGGCAATTAACAACTGCAAATACGATAAAATAAAAACCTAAAATACTTATTCATGATTTTTTGAGTACAAACTTGATTGATATCTATTATAAATATATAACTTAGGAATAATTTTGTAGCTTATTCCATCGCAATCTCCAGTGGGTGTTGATAGTTTCATATTATGTGATATGGCACAGAATTTTATCTGATATACGTGTGTATATGCACTTTTTCGTTATGTTTCTCTTTATTTCCTGATGGCACGAATAGAGACTAATTAACACACGAAACCTTGGAATGTCTTTGTCCGGATTTGAAATTGCGAGTAAAGACCCAGTTGTCCATTGGGCCATCTCTGGGCGAATAATCTTAAATAATAAGTTACTTATTTAAAAAAATTTGTATGCTCTTAAGGTAATTTACGGACATGACAATACGATTGCTATGAAATAATGCCAGTAAGTCGATGATTTTTTGTTAATTGTGGTGATACCTATGTTTTTTTTTATGCAATTCTGCTACCATCAACTTACAGTTTAGTAGCATGGTGGGATAAGCTCCAAACCTTCTCAAGAAGATCTTAGCAATAGTGCATAGTACATTTGTAAAGTAAGATTAACCTATTATCATATCATGAAAAGTAATCGTGATGATATTTATCTATTGCTTCGTAGGATCAGTACAGCCTGTACACCATAGGAACAGCTTTCGAATGCTTGCCCTGTGCTGAAGGTTGCGAGGCATGTATTGATGGTTCTCCTTGCGTGGCTGCTTTGAACTGGGTGGTTAGGACAACCATATTCGCTTTGGCCTGCTTCGTCATCTCCTGTCTACCATTCATCGTGTACTTCACTATCAAGTATGGACATGTTAGGGTAAGTCCTTTACACTTTAGTGTTGCTTTAAAGGGTCGACTAATTAGATTTTTGGTATTGCTTTTTATCGTAAAACATAATTATAATAGCAACGACAAAATAATCTTTTATTCTGTATTATATTATTTAATTTGGTGAAAATAGAAAAATCTAGTACCAATTTCTCTTACAGAATCAATATTTTGGTAGTAATTTTAGTTGAGTTTTGATTCAAAATAGCAAAATTATTATTTATATTATTGATAAGAACAATTTTTGGTTTTCAAAATCTGAGCTATTCGCAGGTTTTCTAACTATGTGTTTAATGTAACAGGTCGTTCGTGCTGCTAGTCCAGCTCTACTGAGGGTGATAGTTCTTGGAGCTCTCCTAATTTACTCCACAACCCTGGTCATGTATGGGAGACCTACAGTCTTCACTTGTACTGCGAGAGTTTGGCTTCGGGAGGTGGGATTCTGTTTAACATATGGTGCCCTGATGCTAAAAACTTGGAGGTAATTTCATTATATATTTAGTTATCTTATGAAGGCCAATGAATTATTATGTCATGTGATTAGTTTTTCGTCTTTCAAAGACGCATGTTTCATATAAGATATAAATTTGGTCCTTACCTTTCCGTCACAAAATATTCACGTTTTACACTTTATTTCTTAACTAAGCAATGAGTACATTGTTTTAGAAACGTGGGTAATGAATTTTTTTTTAAATATTTTACAAAATTTACATATTAAAGTTTGGACACTCGAAACACTCAAATCTTACATAAACGCATTACACATGCGACCCTGATATCTTACTACATAATTATTACCTTAAAGTTTCGTAGAAAAAATACGTGAAGCCTGATCTTAAGTGATTATATTACTCAAATGGACTTATCTTGACAATAAAAGTCTCAGATGACTTTTTTCATTAGTACCTATTAAATTGTTTTATTAAATAAATAGAAATTTGAATAAAGAAATAACAGAAAGTAGAATCTTGAAGATTGCATTACACAGCTACGAATATGTAATTACGGCTGGAAGGTTCAAAAGGCCATTGTAATTGTAAACCAAGCAGCGCTTTGACAAACAAGTACAGGCTAAGCTCTTAGCGAGTGATTGGAGCGTAGCTTACAAAATTCTTAAGATATGACCTTTTCAATTAATTCATTTATATGTCTTAAATATATGAATCAATTATACGTCTGGCATGTGGATGTCGTTCGATACATACTCAAATTATTAAAATGTAATAAAGTTTAACGAAGTTATTAAACCTGGCGACAAAAGCAATGTTAAGCTCTAGCTATTTCTTTACTAATATTATAATAAAGATTTGTCTGTTTGTGATCGATACTCTCTGAACCTACTACAGCGAATTTAATCATTTCTATTTCACCATTAAAAAGCTTCTTTATCCAGTAGTAACAAAGGCTTTACTTTCTATAAGTAACAATAAATGTCTCATAGTCCGAAACTGAATTACACGCAGGCGAAGCTGTGGATAACGTTAGTCTGTTTATTATATTACAATTATTTAATTATAAAAGAAGCCGAGATGGCACAGTGGTAAGAAAGTGTGAATCTTAACCGATGATCGTGGGTTCAAACCCGGGCAAGCACCACTGAGTGTCATGTGCTTAATTTGTGATTATATTTCATGTCGTGCTTCACGATGAAGGAAAAAATTGTGAGGAAACATGTAAGTGTCAAATTTCACCGAAATTATGTCACATGTGTAATCCACTTACCCGCGTTGGAGCAGCGTGTCGGAATAAGCTCCAAACCTTCTCCTCAAAAAGAGGAGAAGAGGTAAGAGGAGGAGGAGGCCCAGCAGCAGAATATTCACAGGCTGCTACTGTATTGTTATATTACAAAAAAAATGGCGAGCTTGACAAATAATGTTAAATTAAAATCTGTCTGACTTCGACCTTTAAACACATATCGAATGTGTTACACAATCACCAAATTAAACGACGCCGTTTTGTGAACATTTGCACGAGTCTCGGTGAGCCCTTTGATCTCATGAAACAGCTGTGGCTTCGAGATTTATTCCACTTACCTAATAAAAATTCGATTCTAAAAGGATTCTATCCAATTTCCACGTCGATCAGATATTACGATCTTCATAAAGGAATATATTACGCAAATAGAAAAATTAGATAAATATTAAATGGGAGACATTTCACTGCTCTAAGCTTAGTAAAATAAACGACCAACTGATAACGATTATGTACATTTAAAAATGTATAATTTTATTCCCGTTCCGAAGTTACGATTATCCGAAGTTATCCCTGCAGGTGGTCCACAGACAAACAAGACCTGTTATAACCAATAAAAAAATTAATTATTACTATTAATTTGGTGCTAAGCGTTCGACCAAGATTTGCGGCTTCCATAAAACCAATAAAGACAAAAAGGCGAATTCCTCATTTGAAATTTGTCAACAGGATTTCCGTCATCTTTCAAGTTCGTTCCGCCAAAGCAGTCAAAATATCGGATATGTATCTGTTACGGCGCATCGGTGTGATAGTGGGTGTTGCCTGCGTGTTGCTCTCCATACGAACCCTCGTTGCGCCACCAGCGGTTATAGTTGGAAGGACGCGGGAAGATCTGAAAGCGTACTTGTGCAACACCGACTGGTGGGACCATTCCTTCACAACTTGTAAGTATTTAAAGTACTTCTGTTTTTTTTTCTAGAAGAAAAATTGCCAAGAAAATATAAGTCATTTATAATCGGTGCCGACGTACTCTTTCCTAATAAACCAGCTTAACCGAAATAAACCAGTTAGCTCGAGCTAGCACACAAAAAAACTCAACTCAAATCAAACACTAGAAAAAGTAGCGTTACAAGTGTATCATACCATTTGGCTTATTATGTTTTCTTACTAATCAGTTCTTAATAATATATATCGAATATAGTGAAAGCTGACGTCGCACAAAATAATGTTACAATTAATATGAATACTATTATGACATTGGATGAGTAAATAAATAGTGATATTATCATTAACATAAATAACTTATCGAATGGAAGCGAGAACGAGTGTGACAACGAAATGACTGGAGTTGAAGAAATTAATGATTAAAAATAACGTTTAAAATATATATTATATTTTATAGATAGGTAATATATCAATATAAAATTAATTGTTTTATTTACGTGTCTGCTGACAAGAGACAAAAATGTAACAATTATTATTAATTTATAGTCTCAAATTTTAGTTTAGCGTCATTGACGATTATACAATTTTAAGTGATCTCTAATCTAGTAATATTTTGTTGGCTATATAGATTTATGTATGCTGGTCTTATTTAACAACATGATTATATAGAAAGGTGACCCACTTCTGAGTAAATTTCTTCTTAATGTTTGACAGTGTTTGTGACATAATAACACAAATTTACTGTCACATACTGCGTATATATTATGTTCACTATAAATTTTCATTTTAAGCGCATTCAATATTCAACATTGAAGCCAACGCTTGAATCATGATTTAATCTTAGACTGATAAATAAAACGAATGTTTGCCAACAATACTTTTAAAAGTAATGAACATATTACATTTGTGTAAATTATATGATTTACTTTGTCATATTATTTACTAGACAGTTATATCACTGATCATTTTTGTATAACTATTTACATGGTCTTTTCAAATCTCAGTATTACACGAACAAAATTTACTATAATAGACATTGTTTGTAAAATTTCGCTTATATCGTTTAGTTCGAATTTAATGGAAATTAAAACATCAACAACAAATTTGTAAAATCATCAACTTCGTGAATTAAGTATAATGCGGTAAAATACATGATTAATTATGAGATCCTCTGGGAAGAGCTCCACCGTGCAACGAACACGAATCGGATCAGCTCGTCATCGGGTGCCTATGTTAAAACAATAAATGAATAAACATATATCTACGTAAGGCATACCATGTAAATTTATAGAGTAACTACTGAGTTTCTTACCGGTTCCTCTTGGTGGAATTGACATTCACAACGGTAGTAACTCTACATTTAATTCCATACTATAACATGACGAATCAAAAGTGCATTTATGAGTCCACTATAATAAAAAAATATTTTAATTCGCGGTGAAGTCTTACACGTAATATTATAGTATTTATTAAAATTGATTTTATTTCAGTGGAAGTAATATTCCTGATGTGGGGTATCCGGCTGTGCATCATGGTGCGGAAGGCGCCCTCCGAGTTCAACGAGAGTCGATTCATCTCGATGGCTATATATAACGAGTTCCTGCTATCCGTCTTCCTTAATATATCCATGTGAGTAATATTTTTTAAGAGATACGCGTCATTAAATCTCTTCACGTATCAGCGCTATTATTGGTACATCATGACGTCATAAATCCGGAGCACCAATCAATATGTATCCGATATCTTTGAGGCACGTCATGTAGGTTCATTGTTATTGGATCCGAATAAAATATTCATTTCAGACCGCCAATCAAGTAAACAATATACAAATATAAACTCTTATAAGGTTGTTATTTTCGAGAAAGGTCGAAACAAATTATTCGTTTGCTATAAAAATATTTTATATAATAATTTATTAGCCCGACTTTCTAAAATCAATAAGCAAATGTGAGAATCCATTATTGAATAAATATTTGTAATTGAACTTTAACAATATTTTACCTTTTTTATGGCATAGGAAGGCGGACGAGCATATTATGTGCCACCTGATAGTAAGTGGTCACGAACGTCCTTAGACATTGTCATTGTAAGAGATTGTTAATCATAACTTACATCGCCAATGCGCCACCAACCTTGGGAACTAAGATTTTTTATTTTTAATTGTATAGGATGGCGGACGTGCATATGGGCCACCTGATGGTAAGTGGTCACCAACGCCCATAGACAATGGCATTGTAAGAAATTTGAACCATCACTTACATCGCCAACGCGCCACCAACCTTGGGAATTAATGTGTTATGTATCTTATGCTTGTAATTACACTGGCTCACTCACCCTTTAAACCGGAACACAATGATAGCATGTACTGCTGTTTTGCGGTAGAATATCTGTTGAGTGGGTGGTACGTACTCAAACGAGCTTGCACAAAGCTCTACCACCAAGTAACCTTAATTAATATCTGCAGTGCAATAAATTATAAGCTTAAAACCCGTCCCCATCTATTTGCGTGATTAAATCTAAAATTGTATTATATAATTAACAAAATCTAATTAAAATAATGGCGGTATAAATAACAAGAGATATTTTATGAGCAAGTATAAAGAAATATGAAAATTATTTTTTATTTTCAACACACTCGTGTTCATTATTTATCTGTTGTTCTTGTGTACGATAATAGTCCAAGGGTTCGAGATCAAACCTGCGGCTTTCATATCGCCACACGACCCGTATATTGTAGACTGCCTCGTTGGTCTAATGGCGGGATATAAGGCCGCTGACCTGGAGGTCCCGGGTTCAATTCCCAGGTCGGGCCAATAAAAAGTTATTTTTAAGTAAGTTGGAAGTGTGTACACTCCCGTGCCTCGGAAAGCACGTACAGCCGTTGGTCCTGTGCCTGAATTCTTTCCAATCGTTTTGCACCTGTATTTGCGCACACACTTGTGCACTATAATATCTCCTGAGCAGTTGGCTAATCTCTCTTAAGATTGGCCGCCGTTGGCGAAAATCGGTCTGGAGGACATTATTATTATATATTATATTTAAATATAAAAATAACATAACAGGTTAATATTCCATACAATATTAGTAATACTATCCTTCGGCATTGTTTCTAAGCCGTTGCCGCTTCTTTGAATAACAAATACCGAGAAAACCTGAAGCGCTGGCTATAGTCAAATACTCCTATTTCTCTCCTTTATGCTTCTATAAAATCAAAGATAATGTATTTTATTATCAAAAAAAAAAACCGTTTATATTAGATTCCAACTGTATTTTATTTTACAACGAAGGATTGTAATCAGATCGACTTATAAGCAAGGTAAGGGTCTCACAACCTTATATGAAATTAAATTAATAATAAGTAATGGTAATTAAACTTAAAATTTTTGTTAAAGTTATTGTACGAATACTTATAATTATGAATAATCATAATCCGATGGGACAGAAATTTGAAAGCGGTCAAGCTCAGTACTACCGACTACGACAGTGCTACATAAACTTTTTCATCCCTACCCGGGGCTAAATCCCGGGAGCACGATTCTGCGGCTTTATAAAATAGCCACTAGACCTACGCGGTCGCTGGTAGTAGAATAATTGTTAAGTACAGTTCTTAAAATTAATCTTAAAAAACTTAATATAAACTCGCTAATAAGCAAACGGTTAACACCTTTCTTCAACTTGGTGTATAGATTAAAAAACCCCTTATTATTCAAAAGACTCATAGGCGTATAATTCAAACACCGGAATTGAAAAGGTGCTGAAAATTTAACGGCTCTCGTGAATTTCAATTTGCGAGCCTCACTAAATTTATTTCTGCCTAAACATTTTAAAGTATCATTGGTTAAAATAAGCACGAACGTTCGTTTCAATTACCCGGTTTGTTATTAATTAGATTTATTTTTTCATTATTCTGGATAACAAAATTAGAATCGTTCGATGTTTGATTACAAAACAAATAATAAAAACAAAGTATATAGTACACTTTATGTGTGTTTATTTATATTATTTACTGCAGTTTTATTTAAATGTTGTGAGCCTTTGAGTTCTGATATTAAAATAGTCCAATTATTTATGACGCATTAAGTAAATGCGTCATAAATAAACACTCACCATAAGTCTATATCAAAGTTTCAGTAATTGTAGTTGTAAGCTACCCATAACTATCCCACTCCTGTGTTTCGAAATTGATTGTATTGTTTTAATAAGTGTTATTTTTACTGCCATAAAGTTTTTAGTGTTTAGAGATACCAATTTTAATATATTGTATTAAAGTAAAGTTTGATTTATTATTCAAAGTTGTCGCTTACGTGGTCCCACTACGTTATTAATGTTTAAAAAAAATCCTCGTATAATTCAAAAAGGCAATTCTAAAAGGTTATAAGAGAAAGAAATTGGATCTATTAGAGCAGTAGAAGTAGCTCTCATTCCGTTCCCAGCTAAAACTGTTAATAATCTTCAACCAGCTCAACAGAATTCCTAATTCCGTCACGTTTTGGAAAACACTAAAACATTTAATATATGCAAATGCAATAAAATATATGATATACATAGTACATCGCACATAGATAACGTAGAAATATAAATAGTTTACATTAGCAGTTAAAATATTTGTAGTAAAATATTTTAAACTCAACTTTACACAGACAAAGCAATGCTGAAGTTATGAATTTGTCTAGAAAACTTAGCCAGCCAGCATACCACGCTGTTATTACGAGTATGTCGTCTCTTTTATATTTCTAGTTGCAAACTTCACCTTTATTGTACATAGTTTGCATTTGTAGTTTTTACAAATTTTGTTGAAAATTTTTATAACTATGAGGACATCATATCAATACATCAAGCTTTAGTTTTTTTTTTTTAAATTGGCTTTACATACTCGTCGGCGGACTCGTCTGTCTATATGGGCTAGTTATGCTACTAGAAGATATATTAACAATTCCTGACATCGTAACTTATCGACGTTGAAAGCTTAAACATTATATATACGTATAGTAACTTTAATTCACTCAGTGATTGAGTCAAACCGCAACCCAAAAATACTAAGTTGCATATAAGAAATGTTGTTGTTTATGGTGTTAGTAATGTAGTCTTACTAAGCTATTATTCGTTTTATAAATAAATGTGGATAATAAAAGCTCACGACCACAAAAGTAACCTTGCTTATCTATACTATATTATAAAGCTGAAGAGTTTGTTTGATTGATCCGGCTAATCTCAGGAACGAATGATTCGAATAAAAAAAATATTGTGTTGGATTGTCCTTTTATCGAGGAAGGCTCTAGGTTTATTTTTATTTATTATATTTTTATTAATTATACGCGGGTGAAACCGCTGGGCACAGCTAGTAGGATATATTCCCATCAATAACTCGCGAATATGTTTTTTCATTCAGTCAGGACATCTTAATTTATCTTCTCGGTACCATTTTTGCAGAAAAAGGTTATTATGTATGTTGACTTAAGATAAAATTTATGTACTCACGGTAACGTGCGCAAGCGATCCCTTGACGCTCCTCATTAAGACGGGAAGAGTACCGCTGGTTTTTAGTGGGTATTCCGATGTTCGTGGCGAACTCAGTGCCTTGGACACATGGGTTCAACCTCACATACTCAACCTGACTGTTCCCGTGGAGGAAAGACGTAAAAATGAAAGCTACGCGGTTTTATACCAATTCAGCTCTCCATATATTTAGTGATGAGACAAGCCCAGGGGCTAAATGACGGGAATCTTAATCGAAAATTTCGGATTCAATTGGCTTGGCGGTGTTGAAGCAAAATATTATCATGAGGAAACCTACGCATGTCGGATGTAAATCTGCCACATGAGTATTCTACCAACTTGTATTGGATCAAGGTGGTGGAATAAGTTCGAAACCTCTCCTGAAAAGGAGAAGTGGCCCATCAGTGGGACATTCACAGTTGCTTTACGTTTATTATATATTTACCAAATATGCAATTATATTTCGAAAAGTCACATATATATGTGACTTATATGTGACTTGACGAACGTGACGAAAATAATAGATAGAAAAATATCAATTTTATTTAATTAGTTTGGAGAAAAATATTAACTACTGAAGTTCTTGCTAATTCTTCTCTATATTTATCTGTAGAATCTTTAGACCGAACCGGTGGTATTAGTATATATTTAATATATAATCTAAACTCACATGCTTCAAAAAGGGCAATTCACTGCCCCTCTCTCTCCCATGGGTGTCGTAAGAGGCGACTAAGGGATATTTGAGCGTCCATCTGCTCATCTGGTGGTAGGATGACTCTCATCCGCCTGGCTTGTTACCACCGTACGCATGGTGAAAAACTCGTGAAGTGGCTGTTCGCAGTCGCGTTTCGAAATCAGCCAGCGTACAGCCAGTGCACGAGCGCGCATTGCCGTGATATGTGGTGGTCCGGTGGAAGTTGGTGTTGAACCAATGCCGGGGGAAATTATATTGACCTGCCGGACAGGGAGACCCGTAGAAACGGTTGTTCCGCTGGCCGCCCGTGGCAGAGTACAGGGGCCCAAGCGTTCTTAACCAGCTCGCGAGGCTGCCCCACCAGGCCACGCATAATCTCGGTGTGGACCGTCGTGCCGGTTGGTGACCGGACGGTGGGGTCCCGGCGGCCACTACCGGGAGGGTTCGGGGGCCCTTCCGTCCGGCGGGTCAGTTTATTTTCCCTTCTGGCAGCTTCCTGGGGAAACACAGCTCCACACTTTGACCATCCCTATCGTGGCAATGCGTCGCTCGCTTCACGTCTCGTCCTTTCCTTTCCCAAATGAGAGCGCATACAGGAAATAACGGTCGATCAGCGGTGCACACCCCCACCATACCTTCGCTGTTTGAGGTCGAGTTCTGTAACATCCGTGGACTCCATGCTAACCTCAATGCTGTCCACCACCATCTTGAGACAGCACGGCCAGCAATGTTGTTTCTTACGGAGACTCAAATACTCCGTCCTGTCGATACCAGCTACCTTAATTATCCCGGCTACATGCTTGAAGAATCCTTCAAAGCGAAAGCCGGAGTATGCTTGTTCGTCAGGACGGATGTTTGCTGTCACCGTCTGCGCTGCTTGGAGGACCCTTCCTTCTCCATGTTGGTGGTACGTGTAGACCTGATTCGCCAGAGTCGAGTCTACGTGTGCCTCTACAGATCCCATAATGGTGACTTGGAGACAAGCCGACTATTTGACCATCTTAGTCGGGTGGCAGATGCTGCACAAGAGCAGTTTCCTAACGCGGAACTGGTGTTTTTGGGGGACTTTAATGCTCACCACGAGTCATGGTTGAAGTCTCCCAAAACTGACCATGCTGGAAGGACTGCTCATGCTTTCGCTCTCACGCAAGACTTGACCCAACTGGTTGATCAGCCCACCAGGATCCCAGATATTGACGGGCAAGCGCCTTCTCTACTGGACCTTCTGCTGACTACTCACCCGGTGGAATATCAGGTTGAGGTTCGGGCTCCTCTTGGTTCTTCGGATCACTGCCTGATATCTACCAAGGTGCCACAGGCCAAGCTGCCGTCACCAGCGGTATGCAAACGTCGTGTTTGGCACTATAAGTCGGCAGATTGGGACGGATTGCGCGATTACTATGCGTCAGTCCCTTGGAGGGAACGTTGCTTTAGTGAGAATGACCCGACAGCTAGCGCCGCTGCTATTGCTGATGAGATCCTGTTGGGGATGGAATACTACATTCCTAACTCAGACCTCATCAGTAAGGGTACGCGTAACCGTTGCTTCACTCGCGAATGTGCCGATGCTGTGTCATCTAAGCAGGCGGCATATCGCGCATGGATCAATGGCTGCGTTAGTGGGGCATCTAAAATTGACTCACTGAAAGCAACCTACAACAAAAGCTCCAAGTCCTGTAGGAAGGCATACACGAGAGCGGATGCACAGCGCATTGTACAGGTTGGTCACGACCTTGTTTCGCACCCTAGGGGCTCTCGTAGCTTCTGGCGTCTGACCAAGTCTGTGCAAAACAATTTCTGCCAACCTTCGCTGCCACCGCTCAGGAATCCGGACGGATCGCTAGCTCACAGTCCGCAAGAGAAAGCCGATCTTCTGGCAAAACTCTTTGCGGACAACTCTGTGATCGATGATTGCAGTGCACAGCCACCTTCAATACCTTCATGTGGCCACACGATGCCTGACATCAAAATCAGGCAGCGGGATGTGCGTGCAGAGCTGCAATCACTCGATGTACGGAAAGCTAGTGGTCCCGATGGAATACCAGCCATAGTGCTGAAGAAGTGTGCAGCGGAGCTGTCTTCTGTGTTGACGCGCCTGTTCCAGCTGTCTCTCTATACAGGACGTGTGCCGGATTTTTGAAGAGAGGCTAATGTGCAAGCGGTTCCCAAAAAAGGGGATCGGTCAGACCCGGCTAATTATCGGCCAATAGCTATCACTTCAGTGCTTTGTAAGGTGATGGAACGGATTCTAAATAACCAACTGATCCATTACCTAGAAGATCACTGTCTGATTAATGATCGTCAATACGGGTTTCGACCGAAACGGTCCACAGGTGATCTTCTAGCGTACGTAACACACCTCTGGGGTGAAGCTATCGACAAGCGTGGGGAATCGTTGGCTGTCAGCCTCGATATCTCCAAGGCTTTTGACAAGGTCTGGCACAGAAGTCTTCTCTCCAAGCTGCCGGCATACGGTCTGCCAGCTCAGCTCTGCACCTGGATTGCCAGCTTCCTACACAAGCGTAGCCTTCGCGTTTTAGTTGATGGCTGCGCTTCAAAATTCCATGTAGTGAATGCTGGGGTCCCCCAGGGGTCTGTGCTATCCCCCACACTCTTTCTTCTGCATATCAATGATATGCTCTCTCTCGGGAACATACATTGCTATGCGGATGATAGTACAGTGCACGGGGGATACCACGGAGGCGCAGGAGCTGGACTGGCGGAAACTGAGGAGAGACGGAGGGATCTTGTTGTTGAACTCGATAGGACGTTAGGACTCATTGCCAAATGGGGCTCTGATAATCTTGTTGAGTTCAACGCCAAGAAAACACAGGTATGCGCTCTCACAGCGAAAAAGTCACCATTTTCCCCTCCTCCTTCCCTCTGTGGCACTACGCTGGAGATACAAGGCAAAGTCGCCATACTGGGAATTGACGTTCGGTGCGACCTCAATCCAAAGGATCACATCGAGGCTGTTATAAAAACAGCCTCACGAAAACTCGGAGTCCTGAACAAGGTGCGGCGTTTTTTCACGCCACAACAACTGCTCCTGTTGTATAAAACACAGGTGCGTCGAATATTGCTCGCACCTTTGGGATGGCTCCGCTAAGTACTTACTGGAGGCCTTGGATCGGTTGCAGCGACGTGCGGTTCGCATTATTGGCGACGTAAAGGTCACCAACACCCTCGAGCCTTTACAGTTGCGTCGCGAGATAGCGGCACTGAGCGCTTTCTATCGACTGTATCACGGCGAGTGCTCAGAGGAGCTATTCAACCTCATTCCTGCTTCCCCTTTCCTTCACAAATCTACGCGTGCTGGCTCTCGATGTCACCGACTAACTGTGACATCAATTCCATCGCGCACGAAGAAATTTGGCAACTCTTTTCTTTGTCGCACCTCTAAAACATGGAATTCGTTACCAGCACACGTGTTCCCCTCCTCTTATGACCCGGGTTCCTTCAAACGAGGCGTGAAGAGGCATCTTGCGGGCCGGCAAGGCGGGGGCGGCTAGTGCAAGTCATTCTTCCTGACTGCACTAGCCGTCGTCGCGTTTGTACTTTACTATCACTTACCATCAGGTGAAGTAGAGTCATTTGCCATCCCGGGAACTATAAAAAAAAAAAAAAAACGAAATAAATAAGTGGTTGAATAAATGGAAAATTAGAGCAAGTGCATCCAAATCGACTCACATAACATTTACTCTGAAAAAAGGAGATTGCCCCCCAGTACACCTTGAAAATAACATACTTCCCCACTCAGACAGAGTTAAATACCTTGGCCTCCATTTGGACCGCAGACTAACCTAGAAAAATCATGTTAAAACCAAAAGAGATGAGCTCAACATAAAATATAAAATCATGCTCTGGCTGCTAGGACGAAACAGCAAATTGTCAACGGGCAATAAACTCCTTATCTACAAAATGCTCCTAAAACCAGTGTGGACGTATAGAATACAGCTCTGGAGAAGTGCCAGTAACTCAAATATTGCCATTATACAAAGATCACAAAATATCATCTTGCGCACCATTTCCAATGTTCCTTGGTTCATCACAAACGTTGAAATCCATTCCACCTTGCAAATGACCACAGTGAGGAAAGAAATCAGAGCTGCCTCAAAAATATACCAACAACTTGCCTTGCGCCCTAATCAATTGGCAACCCAGTTGAAAAGCCAAAAACATCTTAGGCGCCTAAAGGGGCATGATGTACTACAGCTGCACGAGAGGTTGTAGCACCCTCATAACACGAGAAGTGCTCTCGATGGAGGGCTCACTCATCACGCCAAATGAAATTAAATGACAATTTAAAATTCAATCACACGATTAAGTACTAAAATAAATTAATTATTTACTAAAATAAATTAACTAATTATTTTACATAATTTAATTAACGCAGAATAAATCTAGTAGTCATCTTGTAGATATATTATAGAAAACCGTATTTCGAAAGAAAAAACAATTCTACAAATATTTAATTTGAAAAGTCTAGAACCAGTTGCCAGCACTGGCCTGAAACGCGATTACTATACGAACTTTCCTACAGCTAGAGACTCGAAAAAAAAAATTAATAATACGAACATTTGCGAATTTCACTTGAAAATAATATACCGAGCCCTGTTATTGCGCACTATTAATTAAAACCCGCTTTAATTACCAATTTACGCTTTTGAGGCTCGCTTTACAACTCTATATTTTCGTTTAATTTAATAAAATTACACTCGATTTTAAATTAGTCAAAATTTCATCTGAGTTAATTAAGAGTTTTAACAGAATTACCATCACTGAAAGATATTGTCTAATCAGGTTATTGTGATAATTAAATTTTACAAAATTGGACACACATGTTAGTGTTATTTTGTATATCGTTATTATGTAATATAAAAAGTAAAGTGTCATCCTATAAATGTTCTGCTGCTGGGCTAACGCCTCCTCTCCTTTTGAGAAGGCTTGGAGCTTATTCCATCATGTTGCTCTATTATACACAAGTGGAAGAATTTCAATGAAATTAGACACATGCAGGATTTTTTTCCTCAGGACTTTTTCCTACACCGCCGAGCACGAGATAATTTATAAACACAAATGCAGAATTTATATAAAAAAATGTTGTCTCTTGTAATTCACCACTATATTATAGCGCAGAATATCAACATCTATATCATTTACCGTGACAATTGATATATATAGAAATGTACAGACCTGGAAAACGTTTTGCTAGATATATATAAAATTAGTAGCAATTAGGACGAAAAACTTTCGTAACAAACAAACAAAAATCATACGATATACCCTACCATAGTCAATTTAAAATAGCATCTGTATAATCATGACCTAGTGAATTGTAGGCAAGAGTGCTACCAGCCCCCGTTGGATAACGAATGCGAATCCGTTTCCTTGGGCGAAAAATAGCCCTTTTATTTGTTGTGCGGATTTACTTCATATGAATATTAAGACTAATTGATATGTTCTTTTTCAGGCTATTTCTACAATCACCAGCTAACCCAGATCTTCTGTATATAATATTCTTCTGCCACACCCAACTCACTGTCACTCTCCTACTTTGTTTCATATTCGGTAGTAAGGTAAGTAATCAAAACATTCATTAAAGTTAAATTTGTTTGAAAAAGTACAAAATGAATTGATAACATTTAACAAAAGCTTTTTCGCTTCTGTTCTGTGACAGGCGTACATGGTGTTTAGAGGACATGGAAAAGATGACAGGGAAAAAACTGGAAAATTCAGATCAAGACCTGCGGAATCCACATACACCATGACCACGAACCGCAGTACTCGCTTCTGTGATAACATGTCTGAAAGAGATTTGGAGGTGATGTAGCATTTATATATTTTAGACCTGCTAAATATAACACCAACTTTAATAACATAGTGAACGTAAGTATTTTAGGGCATGAGTAAAATAAACTGCGTATTAATGCTTATTTTATAATTCTTATTGTGACTAATATGCTTTATATAACCGTAACATTCATCATTTGTATAGGAGGAGTTCAAAAAAATATGCAATCAGCTTGAAAAACTACGAGAGCGTTGCGGATCTGGTGCACACCTCGGAAAAATTATCGCTACCATGCAAGATGCTGCTACATCACATGAAAGAAAACCTGGAGTAACTGAATCAGCACCATTAAAATTAAACACCGTGTTCAGTGCAGTCGCTGGTAGACTGATGTGTACAGTAACACCAGGAGAGGAATCCAGCAGCAGTGGCAGAGATCTACCCTTTGAAGCGCCTCCAGCGTACAGACAGAAAAATATAACACCAACGAAAAGCGCAGAAAACAGTAACGCAGAACGTAGTCAAACGGATATCACGACAGATTCCCCTAAACGTAAAACAGATGCAACCGAAGAAACCAAAGATGAAAAACAAAATGGGGTATTTAAAATATCTGGCGAAGCCGGTTGTAGTGATATTCGACCGCCAGAAATGACAGCAAGAAATGGTATCAAAAGTGATAGGAATGAAGTTAGATCCAGTCCAAGTAGTACGGAAACGATACGAGGTGTTAGATCAGGTCATGCAAGGACTCACGCTATAGTTATAAATTTAGACGACAAAAGTCGTTTCACTGAAGAAGTGACAGTTTAACAATCATAAAGACTGTACTTACATTCCATTGTATTCAATGTTGAGAAGTGTTTATATCATCTTTTAATTCTGCCAGATTCAATTTATTTTAATGGCCATTATTTAAGTTTCATTGTTGTTGATATTTAACTTATAAACAAAATCAAATATTAATTAAGAAAATAAATCATTTCCTCAGAAAACTGTAAGTAATTCTGCTTATAAACTTAGTAAATCAAGTGTTTCACTAAATAAGACTTGACTGCAAAATTATTGTCAGAGATTCAAAAATCATTATATAATTTAACATTTTATATATTTTTAAAATCAAAATCATCCATGTTATATTCGATATTTAAAATCGGTTCCAGCATATAAAGATTTCTTTGTAAATGCTAGTCTGTACTGTGATTCATAGTTTTTAATCTAGTCTAAATAATTTTTTAAGACGTTCGATAGTTCTAAAAATGCATATCAATGTTACTTCTTGCAAATATTTTACGGTATATAGTTTAAATTTGCGATGTAAATAGTCATAATTATTCAAAAGTTGTTCTCGCTTTGAGTTTATCTTTAAACTGCTGAGTTTGCGAACGGCTAGCTGTTATATTTGCCGACGCTGAGCTTCTGCTAATTTTGCGTCTCTCTGATAAAACGACCCATTTGATAAAACGATACCATTCCTGCTAACTGCTTTGGTAACGTTATCTGTTCTTATGGCTTATTTTTACTGATGTTTTAATGGGTTCGTTTTAAGCATTTATCATGGGCTCCTTTCTGAATCCGTCAATGAATTGTATTTTTAATAAATTTTAATGGTGTCTTTGTGATGCTACGGCATAATTATTTTTTAAGTGCATTTTATAGTTTACTTTTTTAAGTATTATATATATTAATATGTACGTTTACTTAAGGTCTTCAAGTTTATAATTGATACACAAAGGTTATTGGATTAGTATAATTTTACTATTAGATGCTCTACATTTCAAATGCTGTTATTATTTATCATATTCTTATGTTTTATTACAAAGTCGTTTATGATAATAAACATAAAATTAACGACTACACAAAACGTACTAATTAGAAGGCATCTCTTTGTAAAATAAATACTGTAACGACTGTAAAATTTTTCAAAATACTAGTTTCAATTTTAAAACTTGGATTTAAATCTATTTACGGTCAGTATTTTAACATCGTTGACTTTGACATGACTGCGAAATTCTTTAGAAATTAAAAGGTAAGTTGGCAAGAAAATTGCAGTCATTTTGAAAAGTGAACTCCACCGCAATAGTAGGAGGAATGCCTTTGTTTCGCCGCATAATGATTGTAGTCTAAGAGTCGCTTGCGAAAAACACAATCTCATGTAAGATAAAAAATATAATACATCATTTCAAAAATTATTTAGTGTTCTCAAATTACATACTCGTAAAATATGCTTTTTTATGGATTATTTTTTAATATTTATTTATATATTCCATAAAAAAAAACTTCTATTATTCGATATATTTCATGCTTTAACTTTAAATGGTGCTCAATTATATGTGAATATTAATCAAAATATTTATTTTTTTAAATTCATGTTGAGGTAGAAATCTTTGCAAAGCTTGTAATGATGAGTATTATATAAATTTATTATTAAATATGTAGTAAGCCACTGCCCCTCCCATTATTAATAATAATTATTGCCTGTATAAAAACCTCTTTATCCTTATTCATTTTATTTTTTTAAATAAAATGTGGCATTATGAAATAAGCGCTTGGCCTATATCTTACTTCTTGCTCAGTTTCAATATTGAAAGTTTTACTGCATATTAATTTTATCGCAATTTTAAGCAAACGCAGTTTTTATTTACTTTGAGTTTTCGTCGGAAACGATTTAATGATTAAGTTTATATTTACAAACACGGTAATGTAACATTTAAAATTATTAAACAAAAAGTCTCCAAAATGAAATCTAGAAAGTAAGATATTGTAAAATGTTTTAAACGCGTTGTTCAATGCACACAAATAATAATTACTATATTAATATCACTTAAAATGTAATAGAATCCAATTTTAATCTAAACTCTTAATAAGATAGAATTACTCACATAAACCATATCACGAACACAAAGGACATCAAATTCATTATAATTTTTAAAAATAGAATATATAATATATTTACGTAAAAAGCCAAAGAGTGACATCGTGTTTTAAAATTATAGGTTTATTATACAAATAGCTTTGAGTATTCAACCAATCAGAGGCTATAAAATTATTTGTCAAAAGTAGAAAACCATTCAGCCATGTGTATAAAAGACACCAAAATAGGTCGCACTTGTGTCCCAGATATATAATAAAATAATGTTCTAAATAACTTATTTTTTTTTCGTCTTACGACTTATTTGACGCTTTGTTTTATGTACCCCTAGTACTGTCTATGCATTACTCGAATGTCGTAAAAAAGAATTTATGACAATTTTCTGTCATTGACCTTTCTGGAATTTTTCAATTACTTTTCTACCCTCTGATTCGTGTTTAGTGTATATGAATTTTTCATATATAGCCGCAATGTGTAATATATCCGAGCATAGAATTTTTTTCTTAAACTTTTCTTATTATTAATTTTATTCCACCGTGCTGCTCCAATGCGGGTTTGCGGATCATTTATTAATAAGCAGTTTATATTTAAAACACGATGTCAGGTTTCCTAAGCCCAATGTTATTATTTAGGATGTTATAATTAAGTTTTAACCTAGTGTATATTCATTCCGCATCTCTAAGTATTAATTATGTAAATTAATAAAGAATGAAAGACGATTAGTGACAACTATTGTATATAAAATCGATATTAATGTACAGTAAGTGTAACCTATGTATTATAAATAATTGCTTCCTCAAGATTGTTGATACATTTTTTTCTTATGATTTCCAAGCTAGTTCGTATAATATAAGCAAATTCATTTTGAATGACTGTGATTACTAAGTCGAAATTAATATTTATTTAAAATGTAATTCTCCAACTGCTAGACTAAGGCTTCCAACGAGGTTTTTTTTTTAAATTCAAATATAGAATCCTTTTGAAACTTCGATAAAAACAAATGGCGATTACAAATTACCCATAACGCGATAAATACGAAAACGTACGTGAGTTTATGGGGACAACAGGACGTTAGTTAGGCTATATATCTCCCGGATATCAGGAAGCCAATACGATATCGTATAAAACGAGAAAGGCAATTAATTGTTTTCGAATG
Source organism: Nymphalis polychloros (assembly GCA_905220585.2). NCBI lineage: Eukaryota > Metazoa > Arthropoda > Insecta > Lepidoptera > Nymphalidae > Nymphalis > Nymphalis polychloros. The sequence goes on along the minus strand of HG992243.1, from coordinate 14,823,159 downwards.
TTAATCTTTTATACGAACTAGCTTGGAACAGGCAATGTGATGATGAATGATAGTTATTGTTGAATCGCTGATTTATTCGATAAAGTGTTAAGATGTTATTGACGTCATCTGAAATAAATATTATGATCTTGTATTAATAAATAAAACAGCGTCTACATTATTACATTTTTTTATTTAAATTAAAATTCAATAAAAAATTGTTTTAATAGCATTTCGATAATATTTTCAAATTATACGTAAGAAAAACTAAAGCTTTCTTCATGATTCCCGGCCTCACATAAAAAAGTAACTTCAATAAAATTTGCTAAATCTTAAAAATAAAAGACTGGCAAGTTATTTACAAGTTTTACTTTTATTAATGTCGACCTCGCCACAAACGCAACACGCAATTCCAATTTAAGGATATACATCGGATAATTTTGATTATTATTTTATAACACTATTTAGATTTTAATGTCACCTGTGAAGAATAAGTGATTACTTATAAGGTCTTAAAGTATGCATTTGAGTCATTTGAACTTGTAGCTTAGACCTTATAAAACGCAACCAAAAAATATATAACGTCCAATCGATATAATAGGACTCCACTAATCGCCTCCACTGCTATCGCCAAGAGAATCGGGATTGTGGTTTAACAGGGAAAGGCTATTAACGTTCTTGCCGCCAGGCTGTCGTGATTTGTACAGTAGCGATTTTTGATTTAGATAATATATATTACGTTTCAAATTTTACCTGAATCTTTTAAGCCGCCGCGCTCCAGGTCGTGTGTTCGATTCCCACCCAGGACAGACATTTGTGGGCACGAACACGTCTGTTTGTCCTGAGTCTGGATGTAATTATCTATATAAATATGTATTTACAAAAAGAAAAGTAGTATATGTAGTATATCAGTTATCTGGTTTCCATAGTACAAGCTCTGCTTAGTTTGGGATCATATGGCTGTGTGTGAATAAAATCCTAGGATATTATTATACATTATTATTATATGAATACATTCACGCCTCACATTCTAATCTTGACTAAAAAAAAGCCGGTACGTTGTGTCGGATAAAGTTAGACCAGCTCTACTTACGGTTGGGTGATCATAACGCTACAAAGTGTGTACCTTTACAATATAAAGAAAAAATGTTTTAATAATAGAAAATTATACTTATTGTGGTAAAAAAGGTACGTTAAACAGGTAATTTTACAATCATAGGGAAATATGGAAGAAGTAATAGTACTAAACGGAAAATCATTGTAAATTACGTGCTACGGGCAAATATTTGTGTTATTTTTTTATCATTACAATTAAACGGCCAGTTCTGAATCTCGTGTAATCTTTTAAGTAGATATATGTAGCGCTAAAGCTCTGACTGTATATTTAATAAAAGTTGATTAATATGATGAATGTAACATTATTTTTATTACTTCGGCCATCTATTAACGATGTTTATAGGTAAAGCGTACGTACGATTTCTATGATTAAAGTTGGGCTTAAAACCATTTTAACGAAAACTAAAAAAAAATATATTCCGACCAGATTAGCGATAGCTGTTCTCATATAAACATTATTACAACAGCTTCTGACAATGGAATTGGAATATAATAAAAGCTATTATTACTTTGCTAAGCACCTCAAAACAATTTACATTACAGTACAAAATGCTGATATTGTCCCCCAGGCTAAGGCCTCCTACCCTTTTTAGGAAAAGGCTTGGAGCTCATTTCACCACGCTACTCCATTACTGGTTGGTGGAAACACATGTAGCAGAATTTCATCCGAAAAATGCAGGTATCCTCACAATGTTTTTCCTTCACCGCCAACTCGAGATGAATACGAAACACAAATTATTCCGCGTTTTCGGTTAAGATTCACGTTTTGAAACCACTGAGTTACCTCGGCTCACTTATTTCATTATTTTTAAATTATATAATCACATATACATCATACCAACTAGAAGAATGCGGTTAATATTTTTTTCTATATATATTTTTTTATATTAGAAACGTTTATTAGAAATTACCCCAGCCTCAGAGTCAGTTATATTCCATAAGTATCACAAGTATTTCTCGTTTCCCATCACGAGAGAACTATAAACTAGAAACAATTTACAAATGTGGTCGACGAAGGGACACAAGAAGTTATGGTGTAGAAGTTATGTAATAACTTGGAGCATTGTACTTGAGATTTATTGACTAACTTCGTGATATTCATTTTAGAATCTGCTTAAAGCGTTTTATAATGTCTGGTCTCGTGGTAATTGCGGCGAGATTGTATTTATCTCTAGCGTAACATTAACGCGAATTAAACAAATTAAAATTCTTTTATTTCCTGACTTTCTCGATGTATTCAATTTTGCCATTATTGCATACCATAGCTGATTGAATGACTATTTTATTTTATTGTGTTAGGTAGACAAACGGCCATCGACATTGAAAGTGGTCACAGACATTTGCATTTTAAGAAATACTATTCACCGCTTACATCAGCAATACACCACTAACTTTAAGAACTAAAATGTCATGACCCTTGTGATTGTATTACACTAGCTCTTCAAATCACAACCCGTCAATACAACATGTTGCTACTTGGCGGATATCAGATGAGCGCAACGGTACCTATATATGTATTCAGATAATATTTTGTGACAACACACCACCACGACATACTAAAACTTATAATCTAATTACATTTATTGTAGCTACATAATAAATACTTTTTTTTTAAGTAATTTAAATTTCATTATTAATTATCTTACATAAAAATATTTTATCTTATTATGTGTCTTCAAAAACCACACGCTCACCTTCAACTAAAATATTATATTCTTAGAAATGTTAATGGAAATAGGTTTTTTAAAAAGATTAATCAAAACCACTATACAACAATAAAGTAAACTTATATTGATATGTACAATGTACATACAAAAATAGAACAAAGGAATCAATAATAAACAGACAGAGCTATCGCTTACGACCGAATTGCAGAAGAATAATGCCTCGCGTACGTTACTCGCGCTGCTTTTATAGGGCGCTGACAATAAATCTACCCACGAATTTAGTATTAAAAGTTGAACACCTAACACGGCCGTTCCTGACGTGGAGTCGTCCTCGACGACGTTTGATGGACACCCTTCCGAGTTGTCTTGTGGCATATCAACATCCTCACAGTCAAGTTGTGGCATTGACAAACCTTGGCCAGTTCCAGGCGTTGAATTGTCCTGTTCTCCCTCATCATCATCGTCATCTGCGGATTATAAATCATATAAAAATCTTTTATGTTACTTAAATATTTTAGTGACATATACCGTCCCGATACCCGCACGACACACAAGGCGCCATTGTATGCCATACAAATATCGCGACCGTATACTTTATATCCGTTGTATGAGTTAACTCGGAAGTCATTATGCTTTACACATGTTCCGAGCTACACATACATAAAAAACATGTCTTCCGAATTAAACATTAATTCAGGTATCAGAAACATAATACATGTCATCCGAATTACATCGTAATTCAGGTATCACAAAAATTATACACGTCATCCGAATTACATCGTAATTCAGGTATCACAAAAATTATACACGTCATCCGAATTACATCGTAATTCAGGTATCACAAAAATTATACACGTCATCCGAATTACATCGTAATTCAGGTATCACAAAAATTATACACGCCATCCGAATTACACCGTAATTCAGGTATCACAAAAATTATACACGTCATCCGAATTACATCGTAATTCAGGTATCACAAAAATTATACACGTCATCCGAATTACATCGTAATTCAGGTATCACAAAAATTATACACGTCATCCGAATTACATCGTAATTCAGGTATCACACACCATAATTATAAGCTCGACCAAAGTCGACATAAAGAATTCGTATTAGCCTTTACGACTGAAAAACGACGCACAAGACTCACGGACACCAGGACAACACCCTTTTCAATTCATCCGCGTCTTGCCATACTGAGCATTCTTTGTCATATTTTGTATCGCTTGTGTACCGGTATGCTGAGCACTCTCAGCGAGTCGGATGCTCCCAACGAGCCGAACACTTTCAGCATGATCAACCACACGTGCTGATTACTGCAGCACCATGCGACGAACACGCTGCACGCGCAGTACGCGCCATACGCGCCTCAAGCGCCGTACGCGCCGTACACGCCATATGCGCCTCAAGCGCCGTACGCGCCGTACGCGCCGCACGCACCGTACGCGCCGTACGCGCCACACGCGCCGTACGCACCGCACGCGCCGTACGCACCGTACGCACCGTACGCGCCTCAAGTGCCGTACGCGCCGCACGCGCCGTACGCACCGTACGCGCCTCAAACGCCGTACGCGCCGTACGCGCCGTACGCGCCGTACGCGCCGCACGCGCCTCAAACGCCGTACGCGCCGTACGCGCCGTACGCGCCGTACGCGCCTCAAACGCCGTACGCGCCGTACGCGCCGTACGCGCCGTACGCGCACTGAAGGTGAGCGCGCCTGCGCGCTCGTGACGCTCAGCCATCAGCACCACGCGCCACGCGAGCCGCACGCTCACTCTTGACAGACGACCACGGCTGCACGCTCGTGACACTCTGTCACCAGCTCTACGTCCGGCAGGCTGGAGAAAGCTGACCGGCGGTCGTTCAGCCAGCAGCACCAGTTGTGCGCAGACTGATGTATCGCACCCGAAGCACTGAAGCACCAGCCTCGTGTGTTACTCTGAAACATTGTTTGTCACACAGTATCACTTAGCTCGGTCACTCCTGACCACACTATATTTTAGGGGAAAGTACAAAGACATCAAACTAGACAATAGGGGATATAATTTTTTTTTATGCTAACAGCCAGAGCCACATATCACAGTCGTTCGGACTAAATTGCAAAACGACTCTGTACAACATTACGCAGCTTTCGTAAATCCAGACTCTAGAAACTCCCGAGTAAGACATCTGCCGCCCCGGCTGTCCAGCCGATCAGTAATCGCATTGCTCACATCCAACGCATGGGTCGATTCCCTTGGATCGCCGTGTGTCACCCCCCTGGTAAGCACACATATGGTCTCTACAGACCCCCTTACTCGAGTTTCTAACACAACTTTTAATTTTGAACTTCATAATTAACATCAATCTCAACCAAAAGGACTAACTAGGATTAATTAACCGAATCACACGTTCACCCGCTACGCGAGTTTGTTCCAAACCAGTAATAAAATATTTCGAAAAACGAATCAACGCAGTAACAATTTCTGCTTTATGAGTTAGGGACACTTCGGTATTAATAACGGTAAAATCATTCATAAGAGCCGGTATTCATTACTACGGGATGAAACATTACTTTCTAAATTAGCTGAGGGTACGTGTGAGTAATAATTATTTACGTCATGAAATTTAGAAATTTTTAAATTGTTTCGCAATCATATTAACACTAAATCTCTGCGACAATATTTCGCGCTCTACCTTGATAATATCACTACGCAAATAGACATACGGCAACACATACAATAAAATTTCGATTAAATTATTACAATCTCGAAAATACAAAATATTTGAACAGTGCTGAGAACACTTGACTGACTAATAACCTCTTAATCTGACATAAACTTACAAGAAACACTTTCTTTAATAAGAGAATTCTCAGCACCTGAATCATAATGGAATGTGAAAGACTGACCTTTATGTTTTAAACTTGCACGCCACGTCACGAACTCCATTTACATTACCATTGAACTTCAACGCAATGTATCTACTCTCACCCAACACTCATGTCGTCGACACAGCACCGCGGCTCATGGCAGCATTCATGCCCCGGCGAAGACACGGCCGCAAAGTCAAGATGCTCCACCGTAGTCATGATCACTTACACGCGGTCGCGGCGGCGTCCCGCGTGGAGGTAATGCTTTATTCCTCCAACGACGTTAATCGAACTAGAATGTAACACATTCGTTCTGTTAAGACTTTTATCAGAGTTATGGCTGTTATTAGGCACATTTCTTAGCTATTATTGCGCAAGATCACTGTTAATTAATAATAATCCAATGCAGGGTAGTTAAATAAGAAATCTTTGCAAGCTAACTTGTGAATTTACCAAGAAACTTATAAATTACGACACACAGTAAGTCACAGTGTCTATCGCTTTTAAACAAATTGGAACGCACTCACCAGATCCTTTCCATCGTATAATACGTTACCACAGGTAGCAGAGCGGATCAGAACACATGAGGTTCCGATCCCACTTCTGATCTTAGAAATGTTAATGGAAATAGGTTTTTTAAAAAGATTAATCAAAACCACTATACAACAATAAAGTAAACTTATATTGATATGTACAATGTACATACAAAAATAGAACAAAGGAATCAATAATAAACAGACAGAGCTATCGCTTACGACCGAATTGCAGAAGAATAATGCCTCGCGTACGTTACTCGCGCTGCTTTTATAGGGCGCTGACAATAAATCTACCCACGAATTTAGTATTAAAAGTTGAACACCTAACAATATATTATGTTAATATATTTCGGAAACAATTTAAAATGTGTCAAGATTTTTCGTCCTAATTCAGATGACGTCATTGAAAACTATAATTGTAAATAAAAGCGCTTGAAAAAAAATTCGCAATAAAATAATATAATAATTACATTAAAAGTACAGTGACAGAAGAAACGAATTGGCAAAACAAAACAAATCGTTTGAAACAATCGAAAGTAACTTCAAAGAGATGAAAACAGTTTCCTCGCTCATTGTACTGAGTTACAAAAGATATATCGTACTGTCGATATAAAGAAAGCAATACTGACGATCTCAATAAACGACTTTCCAATAAAACGAGCATTTTATTGATTGTTTTGTCACGTGATTATAATTTTGTTACCATTGCATTGTTAGAGTGCCTAAACTGCTATGAACTGTGTTATATGTAGTATCATGGTTTTAAAATTTTAAAGTTTTTTTTTTTTTTTTATATGTAGGTGGACGAGCATATGGGCCACCTGATGGTAAGTGGTCACCAACGCCCATAGACAATGGCATTGTAAGAAATGTTAACCATCGCTTACATTGCCCATGCGCCACCAACCTTGGGAACTAAGATGTTATGTCCCTTGTGCCTGTGATTACACTGGCTCACTCACCCTTCAAACCGGAACACAACAATACAAAGTACTGCTGGTTTGCGGTAGAATATCTGATGAGTGGGTGGTACCTACCCAGACGAGCTTGCACAAAGCTCTACCACCGAGTAAAGTAATGTTTTTTTTAACTTATGAACATGATAGTAACAGCCTGTAAATATCACGCTGCTAAGCTCAGGCCTCCTCTCCTTATCTGATGAGAAGCTTTGGAGCTTATTCCACCACGCTGCTCCAATGTGAGTTAGTGGAATACACATGTGGCAGAATTTCAGTGAAACACATGCAGGTTTCCTCACGACGTTTTCCCTCACCGTCAAGCACGAGAAGAATTATAAACAAAAATTAAGCTAATGAAAATTCAGTGGTGCTTGCCCGAGTTTGAACCCACGATCATCGGTTAAGATTCACGCGTTCTAACCACTAGGCCATCACGGCTTATGAATATATATATTTTTTTAATCTATTTTTTTTTTAGGAGTTTGGTCACATAGTGATCTTGTCACTCCTGTAGTAGCTAAAATATAAAAATACAAGCTATATAATCGAGTTTCTACGGTTTAAGCCTATTATTACAAGTTTATACAGCATTCTTGCTTTTTCGGATCCCGGAAAGGCAAGAACGCTGTTCCAGACCCCTGTATTTAGGGGATCTACATCGTTGTTATATATAAAAAAATCAAGGCGTTCAGCTTCGTTCCGAACACACTCAGCCATTATGTGAATAACATCCTCCACTACGTTGCATTCCATGCAGGAAGGTGAGGAGACTTTGCCCATCATTGCTGCAAAACTGTTAAGTGGTATATGTCCGGATCGAAGCCTAAACGCTGTGACCACTTCATTTCTGCTCATATTGGCAAAGAGAAACCACGGTTTTTGGCACAAACTTGGTTGTATAGTTTTGTACCAAATCCCTTTAGTTAATGACCTTTCATCGAAGTGCTCACTCCAAAATCGTATAACATTAGCTTTTACAATATACAATAATTCTGAATAAATTGGAAGGCAACTAAATGGAATACCGTCCCCTGCCGCTTCTTTAGCTAATTTATCGACGGTTTCATTTTCAATTTTCAGGTTTCTATGCCAATATGAGAGGGTATCCATTGCAAGACTACTTTCTTGTCACTCTTCAGCAGTTCTATAATACATTTAATAATGTCGTAAGCAATGGGTACCCCACGAAAACCAGGATTAGTGCATCGGGACAGATGTTGAAGTGCACTCCTTGAAAAAATTACAAAATTACTATAATTTATATTATTGATATAGGATATGGATTCCAAAATTGCTATTAATTCTGCATGCATAATCGATATGTTAGCTTCTATTTTGAGTTTAAGAAAATTTGCGTTTTGTGGATCAAAGAATGCAGTTCCAACATCCTCCCGACATTTTGATCCATCCGTAAACAGTTAGGAAATTTGAGTTGCATAAATTCATTACACATCTTTTTGAGGGTTTGTTTTTTATACAATTTTTTAGCTTCCAATATTGTATCTAAATTAGGTCTAATTGTCGAGGATAAATCCACGTTGCTCATCCAGGTATCCAAATTGAACATATCTAGGTTATTACTGGTTTTAATAGGTATTTGATTAAGCACTTCGTGAACTAATACTAACAGAGGCTTTTTCTTTTTTCTAAAATAACCGTTATGATAAGCTGATTTTAACTCTCCTATTATAGAAATGATTTCATAAAAAGCATGCGACTTCCATTTTAACCAAAATTTTCCTGCCAAATAATACCTCCGCAATGACAGGGGCTCAATGTGTAGCTCAGATTCCATCACATGGACTGCTGTGCTTTTAATAAAACCGCCAATAATCCTTAAACACTGATTTTGAATAATATCAATTTTTTATTAAAAGCGCTATTGTCCTATGGAAAACAGCCGTAATCCATTTTACTTATGACAATAGATATGTAAAGACGTCTCAACTGGCACGGATGCATGCCCCATCCTGGACCTGTCAACATTTTAAGGATGTCCGTAAACTTCAAAGTTTTGTTCCTTAGTTCATTTAAATGTTTAGTCCATCTTAATAATCGATCTAACCACAATCCTAAATATTTGAAATGTTCCACTATTTCCAAAGAAACTCCATTAAGTTTTAAATCAATAGTATCACGCCGAAAATTATTTTTAAAAATTAAAACTTTACTTTTAGAAGTTGATATTGTTAGACCTATTTATTTAAATAGGTCTAACAATATCAACGAATCAATGATAAGATGTTAAACGCCACTTGAAGTTTATCTACAGATTGACTAGTGAAATCGCAAGTAGAATAAAGCACGAAGTCATCAGCGTATTGTGAAATATACACATTAGTTATGCTTTTATATATATTTGCTGTTGCAATATTAAATAACAATGGCGATAACGGGTCTCCTTGCGCTCTCAGTCCACGACTTGTACATCTACCAATTTCGAAGGTTTCTGTGCGTATTGTTAAAAACCTGTCCATCAGAAAGTTTTCTAAGTATTTGCAAATTTTTGATCCCACTCCTAATTCATCTAAAGTGCGTAAAAGATAATTTATATCAACGTTATTATATGCATTATCTATGTCAATGAAGCAACACACTGTACTCCGTTTATTGGCAAACCCTAATTGAATCCTGGAAACTAAAGTTGAAAGGTTGTGTTGAGTGGAATGACATTTTCTAAAACCAGTAACAAATTCGGGTAGAATGTGGTTTTTCTCAATAAACCATTCTATTCTATTTAATAGAATGTTATGGAAAACCTTGCACAAGCATGAAATCATCGAAATTGGTCGAAGAGACGAAGCGTGTTGTAGATCACGTCCAGGTTTGGGAATCGGAACAATGATAATATTTCGCCATTGGCGCGGTACAAAAGAATTTAATAAGAACCTATTAAAGAGAGTAGATACTAAAAGTTTGCCATTTTGTGGTAAATTATTGATCATTGTGTAGGATATATTATCCAATCCAGGTGCGGTGTCTTTTGACTTGATACATTTTTCTAATTCCTGTAAAGTTATTTTTAATTCTAATTTGTCATTTCTGGATGTAAAATATTGCTTTTGAGTTGGTGCATAATCTGGTGTTAGGCTTCTTAACAAATTGCAAGCTTTATCCTCATCGATATAATTTATTTGTGGTTTATAACCTTTTAACCACTTCATTTTGTTCTATAACTCACTTTGAGATGGTGATTGATCAAAAGAGGACCATAGATTTTGCCAAGACAGTGAACGCGCCTTACGTATTACATTCTGGGAAATACCTATTTTTTTCTGTAAGAAATTTAGATTAACCGGCGTTGGGTTGCGGCGAAATTGCGAAAGTGCAAGACGACGCTCAGCTACAGATTTGGAAAGCGTTTGATTCCAATAGGGTCGCGGCACAAAATTATTGCTAGGGTATTTGCAAATCTTGACGAATGGGATGTGAATGTCTGCAGCCATATTCATGTAATCTATAAATTTATTAAAATCGTATTGCAAATCATTAGATAAATTGAAATCGCTGTAAAAGTTTTCTAGCAATTTTGTATAAGAAAACCAATCTGCTTTCTTAAAATTTCTACGCACCATATGCTTGGATTCAACATTAACGTGTGTATCAATCTTAATAATACAGTGATCGCTGCCTAACGTTTCGTTTAACACTTTCCAATTGAATTTGAGAGCTATATCCGAAGATGCGAATGAAATATCCGGAGCAGACTGTTGTAGTACGTCATTCACAAGTTTAATCCTAGTTACCTGTCCGTTATTGAGTGTAATAAAATTATTATCTGACATTAACGCATTTAAAATTTGGTTCCCCCTAGAGTCAATTTTATTAGACCAGTTTGAGTGGTGGCCATTGAAGTCTCCGCACAGCAACGTTTTTTTGTTAGAGAAAGCGAATATTTGTTCCCAATCCAGTTGACAAGTGATGGCAGATGGTGGACAATACAGAGAGATAATATTTTCAATATCATTACAGTTGAAAAGTTTAACTAAGATAAATTCTATACTTGAATTACGACTAGGAAAATTGAATACCTGTGATTTTATTGAGTTGTGCGTAAGTATAGCAACACCGCCTTAGGAATCATATCTATCCTTTCGGTATATGTTGTAGTTGTTAAGTCTTAGTTCACTGTCGGGTTCTAACCAGGTTTCACATAACAAAGCAACATGAATTTTTTCTTGACATAAAAGATTTTCTAATAACATTAACTTAGGCTTAAGGCTCTGACAATTCCATTGCATTAGATTAATTTTGATTAATTTATTGCTGTCTTTATACATTGCTTTTTAGAAAATTAAGCAATACATTTAAAATCCGCCAGTCGGATCTATTAATATCGATAAACGCCAGGATAATCCATTCCATGCAACATTTGACAGTTGCTAAAATTTTTGACTGTAGTGTGACTTTTTTTATACTATTTCTTTAAGTTTTCTCAATAATTCGTTAATATTGTAATCTTTCTCTCTACATTCCTTCTTCTCCTTCTCCGATGAATGTATATTCTTGTTAGAATGAGTGTCCGCCATATTTATGTCCTCCAATTGTATGTCTATATACTGGGTATGCGAGTGAAAATTTAGTTGTTTTTTAGAAAGTTTAGATTTTTTGTTCGATGCATTTTTAGATTTTGTTATGTCTGCGTATGTTGGAATATCTCTGTTTTCTGTAGGCTCGTCAAGCTTCTCCAAGTGCGAAAGACGAATTTGTTGAGATCCGTTCTCTTTATCACTTATCTCCTCTTCTTTTTCTTCCTCTTGATAATTATAGTCTGGCGGTACGTATAATTCGAGAGCTTTGCGATAGGTACAGTTGAATTCTGACATCAATACTCTCAGTTTCTTTTCTTTTACAAATATAGGACATACTTTAGACAAGGCCATAATATGTTTGCCTGAACAGTTAACGCATCTGTATTCCGTGTTTTCACAATTTTCGTGATTTTTTCCACATTTCGGGCAAACTATTTTATAAGTACATCGATTTTTCGAATGCCCAAATTTCCAGCAATTCGAACATGTGTTACGGAAAACTCGTACTTTTCTACTTTTACTCTCATTTCATCAACATAGACATAAATTAAAGCCCAATCTTACCGTTTCGCTAGGTATCCACCCAGCTTCATTAAGCTTTCTACGATTGAGACGATTAGCTGAAATAACTGAGCTGGTTTGGGACACGATATTTTTTCTAAGATAGTTTCGTTTGACAGTTCAAGGTCAACGTCTCTTACAATTCCGTATGAAAAATTCCTTTCCATAGCTTTTTGAATACGCCAGTTCCTACTTTTAAATTCTATACATGTCTCCAATTTCTCTGCACTTAATTCGCTAATGAAATCTACTCTTACTTTGTAGGCATTTAAATACTTTACTCGGATTATATCTGCAATATTCTGTTCTTTAAAAATGCGCGCCAAAGTGAACTGTTTCGGTAACTTTTCATTACTTGAAATATACATTTCAATTTTTTCGGTCTCCTTTAATTTTTTATCTTTTCCTGTCCCACTGTTGTCCACTCCCCTTCGCTATTCTCTCTATTTCTTTTCTGTGCCTTTTCCTGTCCGCCTTCCTCACTTTGTTGTTGTTCCTCGATGTTTGTTTGTTTGTTGTGGTTCCTTGTATTTCGTTATCACTTAGCGATGCAATACTCGACATAATATTATTGTTATAAAAATGAGGGTAGGTTAACAACGCAATAGGCGGCCGAGAGTAGCTCGACCGCCGTCGACCAACGAACAAATAAAAACCGAGCACTTCCCCCGCGCGGGGCGAAAACAAATACGTCTGTTGTACGCGACCTTCTCGTACGAACGCCGTACGAGTAAATGGGTTTATAAATGTGAAACATAGTTAAATTATCTATTTTAAATCAAAACCGTCTTCAAATACAATTCTAGTTTATACAAAATTTCATCCCCTATTTATTTAGGAGTGGTATTTTTTTTAAGTTGGGAGCAAACGAAAGGTATACCTACTCCCCCCCCCCCCCACACACAATCACAAAAGACATGCCGAATTAAATTGATTTAATTTTTTTAAATCGGTTAACACGATATATGGAAAGTCCACCTAAAACTTGTGTGTAATACTGTTTCAAATATTTATTCTTAAGAGTAAATACAAGTTTTTACATCAAAGATCCAGATTTAAAAAAGCTTATGGCAAACTAAACTATATGTTTTATTTTCTTAAAAAGTAAAGGCACAGAAAAGAAATAGAAAATTTTTCCCAGATATGTATATCAAGAAATTGATATTTTGCACTTTGTAATTTCTATACTGTTTGAGTTCTTTGCTGAATGTTTAACAAAAAAAGGACGAATAAGCAAACAGTTTGATGGAAGGCGGTTATGGGTGACGACTTTTACTGAACTTGGGTTGTTGCCAAAAGGCTGTACTAGCGGGCATTAACTCTTCACGTCAGGATCACGGGCACATACGGTATATTGACTTGTGTATTTAAATCTGAATTTTGGACAAACAAGGTCAAGCCGAGATGGCCCAGTGGTAAGAACGCGTGAATCTTAACCGATGATCGTGGGTTCAAACCCGCGCAAGCACTACTGATTTTCATGTTCTTAATTTGTGATTATAATTCATTTTGTGCTTAACGTTGAAGTAAAACATCGTGAGGAAACCTGCATGTGTCTAATGTCTAATTTCACTGAAATTCTGCCAGATGTGTATTCCACCAACCCGCATTGGAGCAGATTGGTGGAATAAGCTCAAAGCCTTCTCCTCAAAAAATGAGAAGAGGCCTTAGCCCAACAGTGAGACATTCAAGGGCTGTTACTGTAAGGAATTTTTTTTACAACAGGAACGTGAAATATTTGAATGCGGAGATGTGAATAATTATACCGTATTTTGTTTATGTATTCAATAAGTAAAGATATCCAATATATTTACTTATTGAATACATAAACAAAATACACACCACAATTAAACATTATAACGTTGGTTTATAATGTTTCTTAAATAGTTTATAGAGCTCAAGGTTTTTTGTCGAAAATTCTGAATAGTTAACCTGAAAGAACGGTCATGATGTTAACATTAACGAAGAAAGATTGTGTGCTTGCACAGGCACTTGTGCATTATAATACCTCCTAGCCTCTGACAGTTTTTTTGTATACAAGTACAAACGCATAAGATTATAAGAGGCAATACAAAGAGCAAATGTATTTGTACACACACTTGTGCACCATAGTAACTTCTCTGCAGTTGGCTAATCTTTACTAAAAATAGCCGACCTTGTTAAAACGAGTTAATTTTTTTATTATATACATAAATGAACATAACCTAACACAGAACGGTAACGGTACGGTAATTGCAATTGGAGTCTTTACAAATGTCTGTTTGCTTGTGCATCAAGCTACCTACATCATACATCGGGCTACCCAAGGTCGGGATGGTTGGCGTTCTTTGGGGGAGGCTTTCGTCCAGAAGTGGATGGAGATAAGCAGAAAAAAAAATGCTTTCTATGATTATGTTTCATAGGTTTCATAATATTAATACGATCAATAACTGTTAATATTATGAAAAAAAAAACATAAGGTAATTATTGATACTAACGTCTTACAAAAAAAATGCCAAGCGTCCTTTTGTGGAAATGCAGCTCTATATAACGTTAAAAGGTAAGTAACATATCTAAATTAATAATGAATCAATAAAATTAACTCCTAACCTAATTTCCTCCGAGCGGCAAATCACGCAGTTGATATAGTGCACGACCGTTATCACAAATGCAAGCGGACCCCTTGTTTACTTATTCTCATAAGCCAATGGAACGGCGATCCAACCGGACCCGAGAGTTGAAGAATAGTACAAACGCTTTAACGTGTTTTCCAATATAGGTGAGCGCAACTCAATCAACTTCATCTCGGGAATATAGAAAGTATCTGTTCAGATTCAAGAGCCCAGGTTCTATCTGCTATATCCTTACTAATATTATACATACGAAAGTGAGTTTGTTTGTTTGTTACGCTATCAGGTCTTAACTATTCAACCGGTCATCAAGAAGTTTTGTATATACGTTATCAGAGGTACGGAAAAGCAACCTGCACCCCCCCCCCTCCTTTCACACGTGGGCTGCTAGGTACACAAAGCACTATCAGCAAATTAGCAAATTTAGACATTATGATCCAACTTAAAATCTGGCTCTACACTAGCACATAAACCGCAAACGCGAACTTTAGCTGCAATTCGAGTGTGGTCTCTGCAAAAAATATATGACCCTCTACACTCGCAACGCTCCCTTCCTTTGTGGTGGGACGAGAAACCGCCACCGCGTGAACGCGAAGCCGTAAAACAATTTACACTTACGTGCCACGACAATCGCGACGCGAATGTAAGGCGGTCATACTTTTTATAATTGTTGACATGTAAAGCGGTAAAGCGGTGAGCTTTTTTCGAAACAGCTTCTTTATTTGATAAGAAATAAAAATAATAATTACATAAATAACTTTCATCTTTACAACAAATTTTCGAAACTTTTACAAAAAAAAGTACCTTCATTTCTTTATTGCACATAGCAACACTATTTCTTAATTTCTTTAAACAATAGATATATTGATATATAATCTTGATAGACTTTTTCTTTTAAATTCATAAGCTTAAGTTAAGATTGTAAAGTTTAAGTCTATCAAGAACCCATTACAATTTCTTTTGCTTGTGTATATTTATATTTCCCAGCATTTTAAATATTTATTATTTACGAGGATCTGACTGATAGTGCGATTTTCAAGCCTGACTTGACTTCACTTGAAGATAAGTTTTATAATCAATTGCAATTGCAATTGGAGACTTTACATATGTTATTACATTCATTGTAAAGACTCCAATTGCAATTACCGTACCGTTACCGTTCTGTGTTAGGTTATGTTCATTTATGTATATAATGAAAATTTTAACTCGTTTTAACAAGGTCGGCTATGTTTAGTAAAGATTAGCCAACTGCAGAGAAGTTACTATGGTGCACAAGTGTGTGTACAAATACATTTGCTCTTTGTATTTCCTCTTATAATCTTATGCGTTTGTACTTGTATACAAAAAAAACTGTCAGAGGCTAGGAGGTATTATAATGCACAAGTGCCTGTGCAAGCACACAATCTTTCTTCGTTAATGTTAACATCATGACCCTTCTGTTGTGTTTCTGTTGTGACCCTTCTGTTAATGTTGCTAAAATTATCTTGTTTACATTTCCTTATATAAAACAATTGCCACAGGAAAACACTATTAGACATAAGCTTAATGTCTTATTACATACAATGTCACATTGTAACTATGTTACAGAGAGTAACAATTGCATGAAAATAAGTTTAATTGACATTAATAACATAATTAATTTTAAATTATTTTTTTGACCAGTAATAGGTATAACCTATCGACTTTTTATAAAAGACAGATAGCAAACCTGCTATCATATTCTATTTTTACAAAATCAACCAATATGTTGGTTGACCAGACCGCTGCTTCTATTAAGCAGTGTAATAATAATTTGACATTTTATAGTTTGGAATGTGTTCCAAATAATTTAAATTAAATTCTAAGACAATAGAGGTGGTCTCTGGCTCAAATATTATATCTAATAATAATAATAATAATAATTTAATACCTGATATGTCAATAGCAGTAAATAAAATAAATGAAAAAAAAATCAAATAATAAATTTGTAAACCTGGTGCACCAAAACATTTAAGGAATATTAAGAAAAGATTTAGAAATTGAGTTATTCATCAACAATAATGACATTGATATTTTATGTATCACAAAGCATTGGCTCTTAAATTACCAATATATGTTTAACTTCGATGGTCACCAGTTAGCTAGTCTGTTCAGTAGAAAAAAAGCGATACGCGGTGGCTCATTAATACTCACTAATAAAAATATATAATAAAGAATTAAAACAAACATTCTTTCCAATTAATATGAATCGAATGGAGAAGTTCAGAAGTAATATTATGGCAAAACTCTCATATTTACCATTTCACGAAAATTCCAATGTGTTTTATAACAACTTTTTTAAATTAATTAAAAAAGAATTCAATGCCATATTTACTTCTAAGACAGTCAATTCAAGGAGTTTTCTCACATTTAATGATTGGGCGACTGTAGGAATACATAAGAGGCAAAGGTTGTATGAACTTTTTAATGAAAGAACTTACAACCGGTCTCCTTCTTTCATTAATCACGTTAGTGCTTACTCTAAACTATTCAAACGAGTGTGTTTCATAGCCAAGTCGATGCATATAAAAGAAAATAGTAGACGCACCAAATAAGATAAAAATTACTTGGAAAATTATTAATTGCGAAACTGTAAATTGAAAAATAACACCACTGACTTCCCTCTATCTATTGATAATAAGCCAGTTACTTTTGACCAGAATATTGCTACAGTTTTTGAAAATTTTATTGCGGACATTCCAATCTCAACTACGAAAGCACTAAATTCCTCTCCTACCGTCGCTGAATCGTTATTAAAAAACAATGTAAGTAAGTGCAACATTAGCTTTAATTTTGACACTGTAAATGTCAAAGATATAACCATAACTTTCAATTCGATGTTAAGAAAACGGCCGATCTGTGGGGAATCTCTGTTAAGGTAGACAAGTCAGTTATTGATGTGATTGCACCTTAATTCGTTATTGTATTTAACAATTGTATTCTTAGTGGCGTGTTTCCTGACCTTATGAAACATAGTAAGGTAATTCCTATTTTTAAATCTGGTAGTACTTTAGACCCCAACCATTGTAGACCTATTTCTGTACTACCAACGCTTATTAAGTAAGATCTTTGAAAAATTAATGCTTAATCAGATGTTAGTACATTTTGACACATACAAGTTGCTACACAGTAAACATGTTGGCTTTACAAGGGGTCGCTCGACAACCGATGCTGGTGTCGAGCTGGTTAAAAATATTTACAGAGCCTGATGGATAGCCTGATGATGCCTTAGGGATATTTTGTGATTTATCTAAGGCTTTTGATTGTGTGCAACACGAAACGTTGATCAGGAACTACGTCACTATGGCATTAGAGACAAAGCACTCAGCCTTCTGATTTCGTATTTGAGCAATCGGACTCAGAGGGTTGATATAAATGGAAAGAGATCTCCCGGGCCACCAGTTGATATGGGGGTCGCTCAAGGATCTATTCTTGGTCCATTTCTCTTCCTCATTTATATAAATGACTTGCCACATCTCTTAAATAATAAACATGAGATAGTATTGTTTGCTGATGACACGTCCTTAATTTTCAAAATAAGGAGACGTTTATCAATATATGACGAGGTGAACAATGCTCTCTCTGAAATAGTACATTGGTTTAGTGTTAATAATTTACTGTTAAACAGTAAAAAGACTAAATGTATTAAATTCACTATTCCTAACGAAAAATTTGTAGAAACGAATGTACTTTTAAATGGGGAAGCATTAGATTCTGTAGAAGCAACAGAATTTCTTGGTATCACCATAGATTCTAAGCTTCAATGGGGCCCTCATATTATTAAATTGGCGAATAGACTCAGCTCTGCAGCATTCGCGGTAAAAAAAATTTGAATGTTGACTGATGTAGATACGGCTCGCCTCGTGTATTTTAGTTATTTCCACAGTATAATGTCTTATGGCATTCTACTCTGGGGCCATGCTACCGATATTAATACGACTTTTGTACTGCAGAAGAGAGCTATTCGTGCAATTTATAACCTGGGCCCAAAAGATTCACTAAGATGTAAGTTTAAAGAAATTAAAATAATGACTGTCGCTTCTCAATATATTTTCGATAATGTTATGTATGTACGCAAAAACATAAAATATTTTCCCAGGAATTGTTAAGGAACGCTTGTGTGCAAAAGGATATTACACAGCCAATGACTTCTTAGAGGAATAAAACACCTTGGGAATGAAACGATCGCCTCCAGGGTATTTAAAAAATAAATAAAAAATATCTGTCAATTGTCTATATTGAAAAGATAGCCGGTTCTTCTCAGGTCTGAGGTGTTTGTTTCCGAACCGGTGGTAGATTTATGACAATCAATAAGTAAGTGTAATGCTTGCTGGTTTGCCGGAACGTAGTGGTGAGAATGCTGTCCATCTGACTCTGGCGGTCACTAAGAAATTAGGCATGGCTCTCGACTCCTGCGATATTGTGAGCGCGGAGCGAGCCGGCCCGCATCGCGCACTAGTGTCGAGTGAGGAGCGTCAGCGTCCGCGACCAGTGATCGTGCGATTGGCGCGGCGGTCTCTGCGCGACGATATCATAAAGGCCGCGCGGGTACGACGCGGCACCGACACATCAGGCGTCACTGACGGCAATCCGTCCCGAGTATATATCAATGAGCACCTGACTCGCTTTAATCGCCTGTTGTTTTATAAAGCGAGAGAGGAGGGAAAACGACAAGGTTGGCGCTTCATATGGACGCGAGAAGGGAGAATATATATGCGACGTGAGACGGATACGGCAGTACAACGCATTCGGACAGAATGTGATTTAAGTAAAATTTTTGGTTTAAAATAATTTGGCAATTAACAAATTTTATAAGAGTTGTGTTTTTATATTACAAATATTTTCTAATATTGTTCTTGTTTGTTTATAGTCTAAGTAAAATTAATTTATTTGCATTTATTGGTATGTCTATATTTAGTTTTTTTGTCTACTCTTACTATATACTTTTGTTATGGCTGGATAATGATCAAAATTATTGTAATTTGAAAACGCAATTTGTAACCCGCAATGACGTGTCCCCGGTCAGTATGATAAAATATTTAATATTGTATGAAGCTAATATAAAATTATTTATATACTTCTACATTCACCACATTAACTATTACGTTCATTTGAATAACTCTAAGTATTTTCATCATTCTTTTATATACAGCTTAGTATTATTTTATGAAACGGTCATATTTTGTACATCTTATTTATTTTTTATCTTTTTATATATTTTTACTTACTATAAAAAATGAATTATAAAAATCTTAAATTGGGTTTATTCAACCCGGGTTCGCTTGGCTCACATCACGACGAGTTTATAGTGCTTATGGAGCGTCATGAGGTAGATGTTATAGCAATTAACGAGACATGGTTGCGCCCGGGAGAGGAGGGCAGAGCTCCTGTTGTGCCTGGTTACCGGTTGCGACACATACCACGGCCAGCTGAAATACGTTCACGAGGTGGCGGTGTCGGTTTTTACGTCAAACGCGGTATATCTGCGTGTACACTTGTACATCCGATATCACCCCTTGTGGAACAAATGTGGGTAAGTATCAAAATAAATAGCAAAACTATAATTATCGGCACAGCATACCGCCCTCCCTGGGGAAATATTACAACTTTCTTTGACGCCTTGACAGAATCTATAGGTAGCTTACCCTATCATGATAATCTGTACTTATTAGGAGATTTTAATATTAATTATATTGGCACTCGAGATCATCATAAGCAGGCATTGGACTTGTTCCTTTCCACTCATGGCTTAACACAATATGTCACAGAACCAACACATTTTACACCTAATAGTGAGACTATGATTGATCTTATTTGCTCAAATACTCCGGTTGGTCAAATTACAGTAGACCACGTAGCGGAATTCGGTGGCCATGCCTTTATATCCTGCGAAATAACTATTAAAAAAAATAAAAACTTACAAAAAACTATTGCGTTTAGACCTTTAAAAGATATTAATTCAGAACACCTTACTGAAGCTCTTAATTTAATTAATTGGCAGAGTGTGAAGAATATCGAGGATATAAACGGCATGGTGACCGTATTCACTAGTAATTTGTTGTGGGTATTTGACTTAGTTGCGCCTATTAAATTGATTTCTATTAAGGAAAATCAGTACCCCTGGATAACGTATAATATAAAGTTGTTGATGGATCGTCGGAATGAGGCACACGTTAAGGCAAAAAGATCTGGGTCGGAAACAAGTAAAAATTATTATAAAGATTTAAAATCGCAGGTCACCCAAGCAATTTATCGAGAGAAGTCGGCTTATTTTAATTTCCATATAAACTCAAATATCAAAAACTCAATTATACTTTGGAGTCACTTAAAAAAACATGTTAACATAAAACAAAGGCATAATAATATTATACCAGAAGAACTTAATAAAATAAATACGATAAATAACCATTTTTTGAACATTCCTGGTAGCAACTACGTTTCTCCGTCGACAATCGATTATTATGAGATGCATAAATATGGCTCAGCTATTTTCACGTTGGTTACTGTCGATGAATTAGAGGTCTTAAAAACGGTACGCTCTTTAAAGTCAAATGCTATGGGAATAGACGGTATCTCATTGGATATGCTCCTACTAACTTTACCGACTACACTGGCACATATCACTACAGTTATAAATAAATCTATTACAAGCAACACATTTCCGACCCTATGGCAGACGGCTCTAGTGAGACCTATACCCAAGAAAGACAATGTTAGTGAATTTAAGGATCTTCGACCAATAAGCATATTACCTTGTATTTCAAAGATATTGGAGAGAACTGTGTGTAACCAGTTAACAGGATTCTTAGAGGCTCACAATATCTTACCCACAAGACAGTCTGGGTTTCGAAAACATCACAGCACTACTACCGCGTTATTGGATGTTATTGACAATGTGTTATGTGCACAGGATAGGGGTGAGGGTACGATTCTTGTTTTGTTAGATTTCTCGCGTGCCTTTGAAACAATAAATAGGACGTTATTTTTAGCAAAACTGAAATATTACGGGTTCAGCTCTGACGCAATTAAATGGTTTTCTAGTTATTTAGGAAATCGTAAGCAAATTGTAGAGGTAATAAATGAGGATGGGTCAAGGGCTCTCTCTGATTGTTGTTCCGTTCACAGAGGCGTCCCCCAAGGATCAATATTAGGGCCTATTATCTTTGCGCTTTACTGTGCGGATATAGTCGAAAACATAAAACATTGTAATTATCATATTTATGCTGATGATATACAAATATACTTATCTTTCAAAAATTCAGAAGCAAATATGGCTATACGAAATTTAAATGATGATCTTAAACGTATTTCAGAATGGTCAGATTGTCATAATCTCATTTTAAACCCGAGCAAAACCAAATATATAATTTTAGGAACAAGAAAACATGTGAAATTAATTAATGACCTAAATCCATTCTTGCATATCAAAGGAGAAAGAATAGACCGAGTCACGGAAGCACGAAGTTTAGGCTTGTTGATCGACGAGCAATTAACATTCGAAAAGCACACTATAAATACAGCTCGCAATTGCTTTTACAGGCTAAAAGTCTTATATCAGATCCGGGACGTGCTAAGTAAAGATATGCGTATAAAATTATGCGACACTTTAGTGCTCTCGAAGTTTAATTATGCTGATGCGGTCATCGGGCCTAGATTACTCACACGCACAAAAAATCTTATACAGCGGGTACAAAATGCATGTATAAGGTACTGCTTCAAAATACCGCCTCGCGCACATGTTTCCCCTTATCTCAATAACGCCCGAATAGCGAGGATGGAATACCGTAGGCAACTGCACTTTGCGACCTTGTTGTTTGGTATAATTAAAAATAAAACGCCTATATATTTATACAATAAACTGAGTTGGTCCAATGAAAGTAATAGAAGTTACCAAACGAGAGCTTCATCTTATATGCTGAATGTGCCGTCACACCGCACAGCAGCATTCCGCGGCAGTTTTCGGTACGCCGCAACGAGGTGTTGGAACAACATCCCCCCTCCGCTTCGGATCCTAAAGACCATAAAAACATTTAATATTAAATACAAAAAATATTTATTTAATCTACAGTTAGAATTGGAATAATAAATATATATTCGTATCTATGTATATATATAATTATATATATGGTTGTATGTGTTTTTATGTATATATGTTTTTATTAAGTATATATAAGTATTACATATATATAATCTTAAAAAAAATTTGGCTTCGTTCTCGAGTTGCATAACTATGGCGTGACATCGGCTTAATTACCTTGTAATTTTTATTTATTTTTTACTTGTATTTTTTTTTTTTTTTTAATATCCAAATAGATCTTCGATTATATCTCAATATAGTACTAAAATATAACATACATTAAGATCTAATTTTCTTTACCTAGGTATATAAATATTAATTACATATCATCTTACCTTAATGGTATGGCTCCGCTGCTTGCATCGTGTTGTTCCATCTACTATACGTTAGTTGCGCTGAGAAAACTGCCGCTAATAACGAGGTTTTATTATTTGATTTTATCGTTGGGTAGTCTAGAAATCAAAGAAAGTATTTTATTTTATTTTTTTTTATATGAGCTCACATACACTATTATTATATGTAATATATTTATATCTTACCTTAAACCTTTACGTCCACCAAGTACTTTTCTTTTTTTGTGTCCACTGAATTCACTATAAACAAGTAACATGCACGCGTCACGCGACCACCGGCGCGCGGCGCACGTGGCACTCTAATAACTTTCCCAGTGATCCTATTTTTCCATAACTGGTTTTGCTTTATACAAAATATAAATATATTTGCGTGTAGTTTATCGAATTAATAAATAATTATTTAATGTATGCAATTTATCTTATAAATAAATTATATATGTAATGTATATTGTTTTTATTTTAAATTTTAGTATTTGTAATTTAATTGGGTCACCGCCCGTCAGTAGGTATCAAAAAAGGGTACCATTGAAAACCAGCATTAGGTGTCCACACCTATGAATTGCTGAATGGTATACCTATTTGGGACACGTCATATACCTATATTGTACTTGTTCTTTTTCTTTATATATATTTTTTTTTTTTGTATCGTTAATTTTTTTTTTTTTTTTATTGTTTTTTACTTTTTATTTTGTACCTAATTGTCATTTTGTTAAAATGTCCCAAATAAAAGTGTTCTTTTCTTTTTTTTTTCTTTTCTTGAATATTGAATAAAGATTCTTGACTTTGACTTTAACTTTGACGTTCTTTCAGGTTAACTATTCAGAATTTTCGACAAAAAACCTTGAGCTCTATAACCTATTTAAAAAACATTATAAACCAACGTTATAATGTTTATTTGAGGTGTTAACCAATATCTTTACTTACATCTCCGCATTAAAAGATTTCACGTGCCTGTTGTAAAAAAAAATCCTTACAGTAACAGCCCTTGAATGTCTCACTGTTGGGCTAAGGCCTCTTCTCATTTTTTGAGGAGAAGGCTTGGAGCTTATTCCACCAATCTGCTCCAATGCGGGTTGGTGGAATACACATGTGGCAGAATTTCAGTGAAATTAGACATTAGACACATGCAGGTTTCCTCACGATGTTTTACTTCAACGTTAAGCACAAAATGAATTATAATCACAAATTAAGCACAAATTGAATTTCAAAATGAAATTCAGTGGTGCTTGCGCGGGTTTGAACCCACGATCCTCGATTAAGATTCACGCGTTCTTACCACTGGGCCATCTCGGCTTGACCTTGTTTGTCCAAAATTCAGATTTAAATACACAAGTCAATATACCGTATGTTCCCGTGATCCTGACGTGAAGAGTTAATGCCCGCTAGTACAGCCTTTTGGCAACAACCCAAGTTCAGTAAACGCCGTCACCCATAACCGCCTTCCATCAAACTGTTTGCTTATTCGTCCTTTTTTTGTTAAACATTCAGCAAAAAACTCAAACAGTATAGAAATTACAAAGTACAAAATATCAATTTCTTGATATACATATTTTTCATTTATTTATTTATTTAAAAAGTAAATGAAATGCGTCTGAATCCTAATAATATCCTTAAAAAAATGCAAAACCTTTTTGGATCAGAAACGTTTTATATAAACATTGCAATAAAACTTCAAAATTCTCAGATTGAATCCAAATAATTATCATTTTTATAATCATCATTTTAACATAAAAATGGATGCGAGTTTTACATACAAAATACTTATTCTACTGTTTGTATTATAACATTTGTTCCTATTTATAACATTAAATTATATGATATATAAAATTGTCCCTTATGCTGCCACGTTGGTCTAGTGGCTACATGTAAGGACGCAGCCACGGTGGTCCTGGGTTCAATTCCCAGATCGGGCTAATGAAATGTTATTGAGATTTTCTATCTAAACTTCTCAGTAGCTGCCCGGAGTCTGGAAGTTGGAGGTGTGTACACTCCCGTGCCTCGGAAAGCACGGAAAGCCGTTGGTCCAGCGCCTGAACTCTTTCCGGTCGTGTCGGATTCCCGCCCCATCGGGTTATGAGAGTAAGGGAATAGAGAGTGCACCTGTTTGTTTGACTAATTTTCAACATTCTTTCCCCATTAGAAAGTCTATCATCCGAGCCGAGCTATCTTTACCGAGTAACCCTACATAGAATGTTCCCCATAAAAGTCATTATTTTAAGTGCGCTGCGAAAACTCTTGACGATATACAGGGTTATTGGTAATTAGACGTATTCCCGTTAGGAGGTGATAGATGTGACTATTTGTATAATACTCTTATAATATAATATAATTTTAAAGAACGACCTTAAGTTTAGTTCGTCTACGATTTTCCGCCTGCTTCCTTTATGAACATTTTTATTCAGTTTCTTTGAAATAAGTTCCTAGTTGTTATGCATTTTTGGAGAGCTAAGAAAACGGTTATGGTTTTTAAAATAATCTGCAAGCCAAGATTCATAACGTTTGTTTTGTTAACAAGTCTCGCTATTTTAAATTTGGACCTATAATTGTGGTTTTATTATCGATAAATGACCAGTGTTTAATCATTTTTATAAATCAGAAGAAAAATGATATTAAAATCGATATTTTTTTTAAATAAATTTTTGATGTTGCGTTTTTGACTTATTTTGAAAAAAGATAAAAAACATGATAACACAAAAATGGTTCATTATGCATACGGGGGTTAAAATTATCGCAAATAGTCACCCCTATCACCTCCTAACGGGAATACGTCGAATTACCAATAACCCTTTATAAAATAGTCTTATATATATTAATAATACTCATGATTTCTCATAAAAAAGTCCGCGCCGGTATATGCCTAAGTATTATAGTAAATTACAATAACAGTTTTTCTTTAAATTATTATTATTATTATTCTTGGTGGTGGAACTTTGTGCAAGTTCGTCTGGGTAGGGTACTACCCACTCATCAGATATTCTGCCGCAAAACAGAAGTACTTGGTACTATCGTATTCCGGTTTGAAGGGTGAGTGAGCCAGTGTAATTACAGTCACAAGGGACATAACATCTTAGTTCCCAAGGTTGGTGGGGCATTTGAGATGTAAGAGATGTGTTAACATCTCTAATGCCAATGTCTAAGGGCGTTAGTAACCACTAACCATCAGGTGGCAAAAAATATTAAGTTCAAACACAGGTGTAATCGAATAGTGGTGTTATTGGTATCATGATATTAGGCCTTATGCATTTAAATGGTTTGATAATTAAGGTTGATTATGTACGTGTAAATTCCAGTTTAAATCATTCGGATTGGACTTTTGGTTTAGAAGTTATGACTTAGGGTATAAAAAAATTATTGATAAGAAGAAATGTCACGGTTTGAACAAACTGTAACTGTCCTATGTTTAGTTTATTAACAAATTTACGTATTTACGTTAAATAATATTTTTCAAATTTTCGCGGACGAAGTCGCGAGCGAATTGCTAGTTATATATAAATATATTTTAAATTACTTAAAGCGGTAAGGAGAGAAAGAGGACTAATAATTTGTCGACCAAATTAACTTAGTATAAGAGAGTTAATACTCAAAGAGTCTCAGTGCTTTCATTAAACAAACCACTAATTATAAAACTTCTATAGGATTTTCCTCAGAAATTCCAAGTTAATTTCTTCTACCAGGAACTCATGGAATTAATTTGTTGTCGGTCAATTGTTTAAGAAATTCACAATTTCTTGGAACTATTTAATGAACCACAATAATTATTACAATTATAATATTATGTACTATGATCTTCAGTCAATTACTGAAGAAGACCGAGGAGGAGACGAGGTACACATAGTGTCGTACCTTGTACACCCGCTGAAAATGTCGCTGGGGCTACGGGGCTATTCTATACCCCGGGAACCCACCGAGGAATTGAGGCCCGAATAGATAGGCCAACCTCCGAGGCGTCACGTTAGTATGTGCAAGCCTTCCCGTAACGCCCCGCTGAAGATGATGTGGGTGCCGCTGGTTTTTTAGAAGGTATTCTAGCTCACTCGGCATAATAATTGATGTTAAAAGACAGAATTTCAATATTTTATATCAGCGCACTGACTCTTATGTTACAGTCAGAACTCGTCGAACGTGGCCCAAAGTCATTTTGATTATTGAACTAAGATTGGGTTTGGTTTGATTGCCTTTATTTCTCTAAGGTGTCATGTGTGAAATGGGTATTACGAGGCCGTGTGGTCCTTATACTGATACAAACTTTCAAACTATATGCCTAAAAATAAAACTAGACTAATCCTTCGGCCTCATAAATGAACGTTGTTCAGCTGGTGATTAAGATAAACAGTACTGTGTCTTCCTCTTTCCTATGACAAATCACTAATGACAGAAAGAGAGAAATCAATGTTTAACTAAACAATCGCTAAATAAGGTTTATAAGTAAGACTGTTTCTGTCTCACTTAAAAACATTGCTGAGCGGGTGAATATTTAAACCTATTTTTTTCCTTTTCTGGTTAGTTAAACAATGATGAATCTTTCTCTTTCCAACGTCAAAACAATAAGGCCGTTAGGGCTTAGTAAGTGTCTATATTTCTAATATTTTTGTCAGTGAATAGTAATTTTAACCGTGACAGAGCTATGTTATAGCATTATTAAACATATTTACAAACAAACAAAATTTAACAGGATTAATTTTGTTGAATAAAAATGATCAAACTCTTCGAACAAAATTGACGTCTAATCATGGCCAAATAGATTCAAATAAATTTGACAAACAAACGTCATACCTGAACATACGAAATATAAAATCAATTGTGTATATAAAATGTAAATTGAAAAGCGGTATATTCTTTGATGTTCCCGAAGTGATATTCCCGAAAATGGATGAAAAATTCAGACAACAATGTTGTTTAACGCTCCGAAAGGCGGTCAGTTTACGTTCAAATAATATTTCATTTGGAGATAAAAAAAAATCCTTCTTTCTTCGGCGTTTATGTTATTTCAATTGAAAATTTTATTTCATTTTCCATTTGATACAATACAGGGAAATGAATAGAGAAATAGCTATTTTAAAATCAATAGCAATCCGCTAAATAAATATTCGTAATAGTTTCATGCTAAGCCTGAATAAATTGTAGTTTGATAAAGTCCTGTAATCCTTCATCCATCTACTATTTATCAAACCTTTCCATATATTTTTTTAAAACATTAATATTGCCCCTAAAATTGATTAAAAAACATATTTATTATTTAAATAATGTAAAACCTCCTTAAGCTTGTTACTAAATTTAACAAAAGCAAATCCACGCAAAACTACTTCCATACCTTAAACAAACAGTTAAAGCATTAAGTTCATTTAAACGTAGTATTAATGCTTAAGACATACACACATATATATATGTCGTTTAAATAATATTTATAATTGTTTTTTAAACATTACAGAAGACCGTTTGTTAAAAAGGAATTTATTAAATTCTCTATTGTTGGCAACGAGAGTGATTGAAGGTATAGCAAGAGATATGTACAGCCCAAACAGTTGTCAGTGGCAGAGAACTATACTTGGACACACGGTTAAGAGTCTTATCATTTTCATCATATAATAATAAAGCTTAGAAGGAGTGTAGGCCCAAGCCAATTGAAGTCATTCAAATTGTAACTAGTCTCAATACATTTGACGTCACGTCGTCACGATAAAATGTCGTAGTAAACACCTTTACTACGACACTTTATCGTGACGACTGACGTGCAATTTATTAAAAAATGACTTACTGTGTAGTTAAAGAGTGTCACAACACTCTACATAAAAAAAAAAAGGATAAGAAAATCATATTTCACACGTAAGTACTATTTGGCAACTATTTTGGAATTTGTAAACAAGAGACGCCATTAGAATAAAAATGTTACCAGCTATGGAAAATATATTTACCACGATTGCTTAATATTTTAAATAATAAAATAAATAAAACTTTAAATTATTATTTTAACTTTTTTAAATTACGTACATAACATTTATACTATTCAACTAATTATAATTTTTTTTCTTTATGATTTTACACAAAATAAAAGCAATACTAATTAATAATACTAAATAAATTAAAAAAAGAGATCATTATAATAATAAAAGCTAAAATGAAATAAATAATATTGCAATATATAATTATAATACTTATTGATCAATTGTAATATTTTTTAGCTTTCCTTCGAATTCAATTGCTGCTGCTCGATGTATAGATAAAATACAACTTAATCGAAGAATATTGGAAGCAAACTAAATCCACAAATCTACTATTTATCACAATTTACTGTCAGAAAACCTTTTAGCGTTGTTTAATTAATTTTAATGAAAAAATAATGTCCAATATTATTGTCTGACAAATTGTAACATCTGAATACAACCTACGTAATAATTCAAGTTCAAACAATATCAAATTCTTCACTTTATGGGAAAAATGTATATTCACTTGCAACATAATTCGGTCGTATGTTGACGTGTCACTTACACACATTAATTCTAGTTACTTCAATTTTGAGCGAAACTTTGTATGACACTATCCTTCTAAGCGTTATTATTCTATGATTTTCATTTTTTTCTAAATTTTACTGCTATAGAGTATCTGCCATTTATTAAAAAAACATTCTTATATTAAATTGTAAAAATGAAATTTATGCCGAAATTAATTGATGGTCGATTTTAATCAAAAATCAAGTGTAAAACTTATACTGTATATTGATTAAACATTTTAACCTTGAGTTTGAATGGAAAATGGATGCTTTCATAAATTATACGAATATTTAGCAGATTATACTTATATATATATATATATATATATATATATATATATATATATATATATAATCCTTATATTAAACATATAATAAGTAACAATGCCTTCAATTTATATTACCACCTGGAAAAACTCGACTCGGATTATTAAAGTTAAAAATCTTTATTCAATATATAGGGTTTTCCATTAAGGGCGCTTGATCGTGCAGAACTTCCATCGTAGCGTGTGCTGTGTGGCACGTAGCGCCGTCCTGTTGAAACCACATGTTGTCCAGATCCATATTCTCGATTTCAGGCCAAAAGAAGTTGGTTATCATCGACCGGTATCGCTCACCATTGACGGTGACGGCCACACCATTATCGTTTTCGAAAAAATACGGACCAATCACGCCTCCGGCCCAAAATCCGCACCAAACAGTCACTTTCTGCGGGTGCATTGCCACTTGGTGAACCTCGTGTGGATTGGTCTCGTCCCAAATACGGCAATTTTGCTTGTTGACATAGCCATTCATCCAAAAATGCGCCTCGTCGCTGAAGATGATTTTTTTGCCAAAATCGGCGTCAACTTCCAACTGCTCTAATGCCCAGTCAGCGAACACACGGCGCTGTCTATGGTCATTAACCTTGAGCTCTTGGGTCAGCTGGATCTTGTACGGGTGCAGGCTCAAGTCACAACGCAAAATTCGCCAAGTTGTCGTCTGCGAAAGGCCGAGTTCCTGTGCGCGACGCGGAATTGACTGCCGCGGGTTTTCGAGGACACTGTCGCGCACAGCGGCGATATTCTCGGCAGATCTCGCGTTACGTTGACGCACGGGAACCGGCTGATTGTTAACTGACCCGGTTGACTCGAATTTGTCCACCAATCGATGGATAGTCGACTCGGCAGGACGATCATCGCGACCGTAAAACGGGCGAAGTGCGCGGAACGTTGCTTTTTTTTTTTTTTTTTTTTTTTTTATTGTATAGATTGGCGGACGAGCATATGGGCCACCTGATGGTAAGTGGTCACCAACGCCCATAGACAATGGCGTTGTAAGAAATGTTAACCATCACTTACATTGCCAATGCGCCACCAACCTTGGAAACTAAGATGTTATGTCCCTTGTGCCTGTAATTACACTGGCTCACTCACCCTTCAAACCGGAACACAACAATACAAAGTACTGCTGTTTTGCGGTAGAATATCTGATGAGTGGGTGGTACCTACCCAGACGAGCTTGCACAAAGCTCTACCACCGAGTCTTGAACTGAACCTCATTTTCATAAAACAATTTTATGATTTGCACGTGCTGCTCGACACTGTAACCTGCCAAGGTGGTTTGGGAGGACGGAATGAATATAACACACTGCATTTGACAGCTGTCACTCAAACAACATGGCCGCAATCAGCTGTCAAAGTTCAAGCGTCCCTATTGGAAAACCCTATAGAAACGTTACACTTACTTAATGATTGTCATAAATCTACCACCGGTTCGGAAATAAACATCTCAGACCTGAGAAAAACACTTGTGCTCTATCACAACTCAAATTGTTGTGTTGTCTCCATTAAAAACTGCCACAGTGGTAGAAATTGACTAGAGGAACATAATCATCAACAAATCAGGACTTTTTGTTCCAGCTCTAACAGGTTATAAGTTAATCTTACGAGTTTTAATATTTTTAAAATGTTATAACAGCTCACAATGACTCGAGGATCATGTTTGGAAGCCTGTGACAGTGGTACCAAGAATGCTATAACAGCGTTTAGATCTTGGCTTCAAGCTCATGAAGAAGCTCAGGTAATTTATTTATTTATTTGGTAAGCCAACAGTTAACATACACACATAACATACCTTATTATGTAAAGATGACATGACATATAACTGAAACCCAAAATATAAAATATAATAGTAGTAATAAGCTTCCAAATATAGTGAATCACTAACTAGAAGACAAAGTAAATTCAAACTATTAAGAGATGAGAATCTAATGAATCGAGTCTTGAGTACGTGCGTGTGTGTGTGTGGATGTGTTTTTGTGTTTGTAAGTATTTAGTACTATTTCATGCAATATTGAGGACGGGGAAGACTTTGAACATTAAAAAAAAACTAAGACAGAGTAGGTATCGTTTAAATGAATATTCTCATCCCCCCAAATCAAGTCTTAGACTAGTGAACATGGGCCGATTCGGTTCTGGCTGAATAAAAAACATGTCATAAAAATTTGGAGCCATTTTTCACAAAAATCGCGATTGTAAATATTTACCAAAACGATTTATGAATGTGATGGTGTGTTATATATAAACATTATATCTTACATATTACCTACTTACTCGTACATTGTATTATATTTTTGCAACGGTCGTTAGCTGAAGGTATTTATCTTATTTTGCCTGACAACCTATATATAAAATTATGAAGACTAAAAGAGTGTGGTAAAGTTTATTCCTTGGCTCGTTTCCAGTCCAAGATAGTTCATTTTAGTCTAGAAGTGCTTGCAATTGAATTAGAACTTGATTTTTATTTGTATTGCGACCGAATGTTTTCGTCATCTGGTGAGTTCAAAATTCTTCCATAGGGGTGAGAAAACTACAAAAAGAATTGTAAAGTTAGAAAAAACAAAGACCTGAACTATTAATAATGAATTATTTAATCATTTATTAATATTGCATATTACATTGTAATTCAAATCGGATCAGTAGTTTTAATACTAACATATGTACATAAGTTTTTTTTTTATTTTATAGCATAGGTAGGTGGACGAGCATATATGCCACCTGATGGAAAGTGGTCACCAACACCCATAGACATTGGCATTGTAAGAGATGTTAACCATCGCTTACATCGCCAATGCGCCACCAACCTTGGAAACTAAGATGTTATGTCCCTTGTGCCTGTAATTACACTGGCTCATCACCCTTCACACCGGAACACAATAATACCAAGTACTGCTGTTTTGCGGTAAAATATCTGATGAGTTGCACAAAGCTCTACCACCAAGTAGTAGATAAGTGCAGATCAAATGAAGGAACCTGCTTTTTAAGTTAAATAAAAATTCCAAATATTATTGATTCAATATATAATAGTAATAGACGCTAGTTTAAAATATAATACTCGTAAATTTTTTGCATACTTTATTGTTTTCAAGGTAATGATTGCCAGTATCTTGGTGGTTGTCGGTCTGTGGTGGCTCGTCCGGACTGTGCTGGCGCTTTTAATTAACCTCATCTGTCCCGTTTTCGTTGTGCTACTCGCTGTGGTGAATGTTTTATCTATATCTATCTATACTACTATATAAATCTATTGGTTCTGACTGTACATATTTTTTTCACCTAATTTTGTGATAAATAATCGTTTTATGATGCAGTGATTCACATTATACTATTTTTTTCAATTTTGTCAATCTGTCTGTCTGTCTGTCTGTATGTCTTCTTATAATTGGTACACACAAAGACCATGTGATGGCGCAAATGTTAGGCCATATATAAGATCGGTAAACCCTACGGTACCATATGAAAATTAATTTCAAATCGTTAATTACGTATTTCTTTACCAGTAGCCATATGTGTGTGTGCTCGTGTGTGTTATTATAGTAATAATAAAATAATTTGTTATATTTTTATTAATTAAAAAATAGTATACTATAACACTCCAGGGCGGCCCGATCCATGCAGGTTTCATGATGAAGATTTTACTTTCTCTGAAAGGAGATAAATAATAATTATTACAAGCACAATTTAAGACAGTGATGATCTTTATTAAATATTTGTTACTCAAAATCGGCAGCTAAAATATAGCACGAATAATGTCAGCTAAATAATCGTCAAGCCAAGCACTAGTCTGTAAGGATTTTCATTATAAAAAAATTAATTTTGTAACATTATTTATTACAGATTTGTATTCCTCAACTTCGCACTCCCTTATTAGGTCAAAACTACCCTCTTCTTGCGAACACGTTGAGGGACATACTATTGAAGATGGCTGATAATCTAAAATAATAGGAAAACTGTGTACTTCGTAAAGATTGTAAATCGTTTTTTATAAGTGCTATAAAAATTCAAGTCATTAAAAGTCAACAATAACTAATATTATTATTGTACACCAGACATAAATAATTACATACACAAAAGCATGGAATCATACATAAAAATATTATCAGATGCCTTTCAGGTGATTTTTGGGCATACAAATCAGAGCAGTAACGACGTTTTGGACGATTACAAACTAGATATATATAATGAAAGATAGAATAATAGGAAATAAGCCTTGGGCCGAAGAGATACATATGTTTTTAAATGTAAATAAAAATCGAGAGAAAAGCGGCAGAAAGTAGGTTGTATTAAAAAATTTACAACTACAAATAAAATATACAAAACATTTCATTATAGGAATCCCCTATTACCCCCCCTAGTAACCACTAGCGAACAACCTAATTAATCCGAATTCATAATTTCATTTCACAAATCGTTTGAGGTAAAAGGCTGAAATATGCATGTTTAAGGAGAATTTCTGAGAGCCGCCAACCCTCAGAACGCTAAGTGCACTCAGGAGTCTGGTAGTAAGAACGCCTTTATCGAGCTGTATTTAGGACAAAAAACGGTCAAAATGGCACTATAAACATTTTTGTTCTAACACTTAACTAATGTATGTGAGGTTACATTATAGCCTCAAATACATGACTGGTTAACTTATGTCTTGTAATTTTTCGTATGCGTCATATCCATAGGTGTTATAATAAAAAAAATAGTTTGCCATTTTCCTATGTTAGTTAATAATTTCAATCAAACAATCATGCTAATATTTAATTAACTCTTAACTAAGAACTATATCAATATAATATATAACAAATACATCAATATAATATGTATCATCGCTTTAAATATATAATACAGCACAATAAAAATTGATTGATACGTAAGAAATCAACTCATTTGAAAAACTCTTTAATATAAATTACCTAATTAAATACCAAATCATTATTATTTGTCACGGGAAAATGGCTTATTGCCTTTGCACTTGTTCGAGCCGAAAAGCTAGAGAGAGACAACAAATTATATCAATCGTGCCACAGCCGAACACTACTTACACTAAGGTCACGAAATCACAGCTGACTGAACTGTATCGCCAACGATTGTTTAAAATTTTTAACTTTTTTTAATGGTTATTTGTTGTACTCTTCGACGAACCGATAAGTCTCGTTTATTTTGATGCAACTATTCGTAATTGCATTTTGATTTCATCATCAAATGTAGTATTTTATATTGTGAAAACAAGCACTTGCCCTCAACTTCGTCCAAATAAAAACTATTACTTAACGTAAATTAGTATTTGGTAATAGACTAAACGTAGGACAGTTACAGTTTGTTCTTGTGTGTCAAAATTGTTATTGTGGCTTAACTATAATAGTTCGGCATATACCATCGCGGAGTTTTTTGCGAGTACTATCAATATATAGAACATTTTTATATTTACTGTCAACAGTTTTCGCAGTTCAAGCCAAATAATGACTTTTACAGGCAACAATTTGATACCTTAGGTTACATTGTTCCATTTCAGGTAGGGATCGCTAATACTTTTGAAAATATAATATAGCCTATGTTACTCGATAAAGATCGCTTTCCAATAGTGAAAACATTTTTAAAATCGGTCCAGTAGTTTTTGAGTTAAATCATAACAAACAAACAAACAAAAAATCAAATCTTTCCTCTTTATAATATTAGTATAGATACTATAGCCTACTGCTACAGACAGTCCATCGTGACAAAATATGTTTATCTTTAATATAAAAGGTGTTTTGGAAAACAAAACTCACCTGCGGCCTTTAAATACTTAATTAGGCAGTTCATAAGAGTGATCCGATCAAAAGCAAACTGCGCGGGTGACGGCTAAGAAATAAACACAACAACAAAAGGCAGACTGTCGTCTATATGCCGTATTTATGCGGACACAGCGTACTAACTTGCACCGACGGACTTGCCTTCATAGACGGTACTTTTCCTATTGAGGTACGGGCATTACCACGTGCGTCCGTTATATCACGCACCGTGGGAAGCTAGCGACATCATGCTTTGAAAAATTGGCAAATACTGGTCACTAAAGTGTTTATGATGACAGATTAGAAGTTAGACATTAAGATGTCGAACATTTTCGATTTGTGATGATGAATTGTGGAAGTTTTTTCAAAATCATACATATAATTAATTTAATTCATACTAAAAAAATTCAATAGATTTTATTAATAGAGTAGCTTTAGTCGATCCTACGATGCGGTTGATTTTACTCTGCTCGGTTGCGCAGGTGTATTCATCAGAGCACAGTTTCTATAAGTAATTTGTAGATTATACTGACACTTAGTCTTAGCTACTAGACCGTCTATCCTAACTTTTATTAAGCTGGTTCGTACAGAATGTATTATTTATCTAACATTCTTTATAATGTGATAGATTTTTCCTACCAATAATAATATCCTGGGGCATTATTCACACACGGCCCTCTGATCCGAAACTAAGCACAGCTCGTACGTACTATGGAAACCAGACAACTGATATACTACATATACTAGTTTTCTTTTGTATATACATACTTATATAGATAATTACAGCACACAAATGTCTGTCCTGCGGCGCGAAACGCAAGTATTTACCAACCACGCCAACCGGCCCGTCAATGTAAACAAATTAATTTATATAATAGTTTACAAGCATATTAAATTAACAAAAACATTTTAACAATAAATCAATTTTAATATATTTTAAAAATATAGATGGACCAAATGTATTTATGGTAAGTTATCACCGCGCATAGACACTGGAATCGGTAGAAACTTACTATAACTGAAACATTATTATTAGTAATTTGTCCTTGATAGTAAATACTAAATGCCGACTGAAAATAGCGTAGTATGTCAACGACACAATGCTTTTAAAAAACACCGCCTAGAAGCAACTTCAATCCTCCGGTTTCTGAAATGGCGACTAAATACTGAACGCTCTTTGGTCGCCTATTGCTTCATAGGCTACAACTGACCAATGACCTTATAAAGATTATATAGATTAATAATAATATCAATATTTATTTAGTTTTTATAACTATTATAATGCAGAATTTACAATCAATTGATATGCCTTTGATGACCAGAGGATCGGAATTGCGATTCAAAGGGGAAATGCTGCTAACATTCTTGCCACCATTCCACGCGGTCACGATTGATACTGAAGCTATTATTAAATTTTTATTTGTATTTACATATTTAATGCCTTAACGTAAATGTTTTAATTTGATGTTGCAGTTATTACTAATACTTGTGACTCAAAAATGTGTCCATGTATTTTCTGTAGGATATTTATACTTGTAGCTTTTTAAATCATTCGGTCATATAATAATACTAGCTGTGCCCCGCGGCTTCACCCGCGTATAATTAATAAAACTATAATATTTTTTTTATTACTATACTCACGCGCACACGCACACGCACACATATGGCTACTGGTAAAGAAATACGTAATTAACGATTTGAAATTAATTTTCATAAGATACCGTATCCGTACCGGGTTTACCGATCTTATATATGGCCTAATAACACTTGAAGACTCCTTCTAAGTGTTATTAGGCCATATATAAGATTTACCCTCGTAAGCCCAAGCGAATTTAAGTAATTCAAATTGTGACTAGTCTCAATACATTTGACGTCACGTCAGTTGTCACGATAAAGTGTCATAGTAAACATCTCGCACAATTTATTAAAAAATGACTTACTGTATAGTAAAAGGGTGTCACAACAATCCACATAAAAAAATAAGGATAAGAAAATCACATTTCACACGAAAGTACTATTTGGCAACTTATAATTTTAGCTAAAATATATTCATCAAAACATAAAAAGAATTTGTAAACAAAAGACGCCATTACAATAAAAATGTTACCAGCTATGGAAAATATATTTACCACGATTGCTTAATATTTTAAATAATAAAAATAAATAAATATTTAAAATTATTATTTTAACTTTTTTAAGTTACGTATAAAACATTAATACTGTTCAACTAATTATAATTTTTTTTCCTTTACATAAAATAAAAGCAATATGAAATAATATTACTAAATAAATTTAAAAAAAGAGATCATTATAATAATAAAAACTAAAATGAAATAAATAATATTGCAATATATAATTATTATACTTATTGATTAATTGTAATCTTTTTTAGCCTTCCTTCGAATTCAATTGCTGCTGCTCGATGGATAGATAAAATACAACTTAATCGAAGGACGAATATTCAGCGAAAAATTTTCAGCGTTGTTTAATTAATTTTAATGAAAAAATAATTACGTCCAATATTATTGTCTGACAAATTGTCACATCTGAATACAACCTACGTGATAATTCAAATTAATTAAATACAAAAAAATATATTTCATATTTCAAGTTCAAGCAATATCAATTTCCTCACTTTATAGGGAAAATGTGTATTCACTTGCAACATAATTCGGTCGTATGTGGGCATGTCGGTGTATGTAACGTACGTGACACTTACACACAAATTAATTCTAGTGACTTCAATTTTGAGCGAAACTTTGTATGTCACTATCCTTCTAAGCGCTTTTATTCTATGGTAGTATAGATATGTTGGAGATAACCAATTTACGACGTCACTTAATTTATTGAGATGGCAAAAACACACAAAGCGATTGACGTCTTATAGATTGTTAGTTGTCAGTCGTCAAGTTGTGAAAATATAAGACGGGTACCTATTTTATTATACAGCTGACTGATAGAAATATAAAAGTAAAATGATGTATATGTCGGTAGTGCGTGTGATCGTTTGTCGAGTGATAAACTTGGTGTCTTCCGTCTTGCTCTCGGGCCCTTTTTTTTTTTTTTTTGACGCTGGGGAAACTCATGGCGCGTTTCCCCCCACGGGAACAGTGGGGGGGGTATGTGGGGCTCGCCGTATGTCCAAGGCACCGAGTGTGCCCCGGTCATCGGAATACCCACTAAAAACCCAGCGGTACCCTTCCCGTCTTAACGGGAGCGCCACGGGATCGCTTGCGCATGCTACCGTGACGCTCCGACGATGCTCTCGGGCCCGCGCCAACCCCGGACGTGCATACTGACTGACTTAATAAAAGTAACATGTCGGACGGCAATGGTCGCCATTTAGATGGTAATCCATTTGAATCCGCGACTTATATAATAATAATAATAATAGTCCTCCAGACCGATTTCGGCCACGGCGGCCAATCTCAAGAGAGCTAAGCCAACTAAGCGCAGGATATATTATAGTGCACAAGTGTGTGCGCAAACACAGGTGCACTCTCTATTCACTAACTCTCATAATCCGATGGGACGGCAATCCGACACGACCGGAAAGAGTTCAGGCGCAGGACCAACGGCTTAACGTGCTTTCCGAGGCACGGGAGTGTACACACTTCTAACTTCCAGACTCTGAGCTGCTACTGAGAATTTTCGACAGAAAATCTCAATAACATTTTATTAGCCCGACCTGGGATTTGAACCCAGGACCACCGTGTCCGCGACCTTACATGTAGCCACTGGACCAACGAATTATATAATAATATATGTATAACATTATACAGTTCCATAGGTTTCCATCGTAAATAATATACATCGTGTACTACATATAAACTAACTGCAAACTAAACCATTTAAAACAAAATTTATTTTAAAAAGTTTATATAATACAAATTGAAAACGATTATCAAATTAATTATAGTTGCATTTGCATACCCATAATGAATGGGATTAAACGTTTGCATTCAGAGACAATACTGTTGGGGTAGTTAGGATCTTCCATTATCACAAACTGCAGATTTGTGTTAATTGTAACTACTCCCGGTTAAGCCGAGACGAGAGCAGTGCAGTGTAGCTAATCACTTAAGACGTCAGTTTGTATTTCGTATATTTAGATACGATTTTATATACATTTATCGCTACTGGAAATATAGTAAAGGTTTATAAACAAAAAAAAAACTATAATCCGTGTTTATATTTATTCTTCCGTGCTCGGTGGAAGGAATACATAACATGTGTTGGATGAATATCTGCCACATTTATTTCCACCATCGCGTAGAAGCAGCATGAAAGATTACTAAAAAATATCAAAACTTGGTCATAAAGATGGTATGCCACATTTGTTGTTATACAGCTCACTCACCCTTTAAGCCAGAACAACAGATGCGTTGTGGTACTCATACAGACGGGCTTACACAAAGTCCCACCATTAATGAAACAGCGTATGAAAATCTATTTTTAACCTTAAACGTGAATAATATCTTAAAGTACATAATACTTTTTGGAATATAATGAAATTCAAATGTATTGATGCTTTTATTTATATGATTGAATACATATCGTACAGCATAGTATAAACATTCAAACGGGCTTTGAATGGAACAAAACAAGAATGGTTTTGGACGTCGATTGAGACAAATGAGATTGGAATTCATTTGTAAATAAAATAGTGAACGTAAAAATTTCAAACAATACGTTTTTACAAAATATTTATAAATGACAACATTTTTCATCCCCCTATACGATGATAATGCTGTTTTTATTAAATGATTGATTTGTAAGGGAA
This sequence comes from Nymphalis polychloros, assembly GCA_905220585.2. NCBI lineage: Eukaryota > Metazoa > Arthropoda > Insecta > Lepidoptera > Nymphalidae > Nymphalis > Nymphalis polychloros. The sequence continues at coordinate 14,782,548 of HG992243.1, read as the reverse complement.
AATTCTATGTCAGATGCGCATTTTTAGCGATTATTCGAAACCGGCTAGACCGATAAAATCTTTACTTTATCGGGTAGTTGAATTGGGTATATAAGAAAACAATCTGTACAAATTACTGCGAATAATTGCAAACTCAAAAATTGCAGTTAGGTATCAGTGAAAATAAAAACGTCTTCATTGGAAACAAATGTTAATACGTCAGAAATAAAAGATTAGCATTTAAAAGCATACCTCGCTGGCTTTGTCGTGTCAATTAAAAAATAGACCTTCAAAATGAACACGTTTTTCCGACCCTCCTTGAGTCTGTTCGGAATAATAAGCGATACAAAGTGACTCGAGCTTCATATAACGTTACATCGGTTACCCTGACAGATGTTCTGCGATGTGTTTTTGATGGCGTCTTTATGCTGCTTAGAGAACCACTTTTATTTTATTTATTTATAATAATATTGATATTTATTTTTATTTTAAAGCTATAAAGCCTTGTCAGCTTGTTTGGATACCCTATTGCTTATATTATATAGACAAAGTAACATATATTATAAAACAGACACGCACTTCTTTTTTTATGTATGAGGAGGCAAACGAGCAGGAGGCTCACCTGATGGAAAGTAACTGCCACCGCCCATGGACATCTGCAACACCCGAGGACTTGCAGGTACGTTGCCGGCCTTAAAGGAATGAGTACGCTCTTTTCTTGAAGGTTGCAATGTCATATCGGTTCGGAAAAGTCGCCGGCGAAAGCTGGTTCCACATAGTGGTTGTGCGATGAAATGCCTTAAAAATCGCGCTGTTCTGGATTTCCAGACAGACGACGTGGTGAGGATGGAATTTCAAATTCAGCAGCCGGGACGAATCCAAACAACTCCTCAGCACATTCCCCGTGATGCATGCGATAGAGGATGCAGAGTGATCCGACATCTCTACGCAGATCCAAAGTATCAAGCCGGTCGGTGAGAAACTGATCGTCGACAATTCGAACTGCTCTACGTTGAATGCGGTCAAAAGGAAGAAGCTGGTACTTCAAACATAATTAAAAAAAAGTTAAACTAAATAATACACAGGCGAGCTCTCAATTAACAAAGCAAATGAAAGAGTATTTAACATTGTAACTTACAATATTTTATAGTGTTAGGTAATTAAGATTATACTCATACTGAGTATAGTATTATAATATGAATCTGTGCGCCTACTACAGAGCTTATATTTTTAAAGATGATACAATATATTTTTATTATTCACTTGAGTAACAACCTGGCTACCCAGTAGAGATCACTGGAACTTAGAAGCGACTACACATTTTCACATTTAATCAGAGATATTTTACCCTATGTATAAATACATGGACGTTAAAATAATAACTTTTACTTCGTGCATGTGTCTTCAAATGTTTACTCGTTCATAAACCAAAATACTAATAATAATAAGATTTATTTATTTTAGATAATATACTACAATAAAAAATATTAAAATAAACAAAAAGCACGAGATGGAGAAGATTTCTACAAAGTATTATAAGCGTTTATTATTATATAAAAAGCTAGTTCACTATTCGATAGATGTCGCTGTACGTTTTTAAATCGCGCAAACAACTCGCTTATGAAAAACTTTACTATCGACACAGTCATATTCTACGTCCATGAAACTCACTCAATAACTTAATATTTTTGAAATGCTATAGTTCTTGAATGAACTTTGGCATTTAAGCCTATGAATTATTTATAATTAACTTTACGTAGATATTATATTCTAAATTAAGCGCCTAAGGTCAACATAATTTTAGAATTCACTCGATTTGGTGACAAGGCAAATGTCAAATGTCTGGGTAGGTATTGTTGTGTTTTGACATAGACCATGTTTCAGTTAAAAAACAAGCTTGATACAAAAATATAACTGAGCCTACGTTAAGTAAGTTCACTGTTCGATAGATGGCGTTGTACGCTTTCAAAACGCATTATCAACTCGTTCACGGAGAAACTTAAGTATTCAAAACAATATGTACGATGTTATAAGAGACCTTGAGCTATTGTCACTTTGATAATTCCCTATTTTTGTAATGCCTGAGTTTCTTGTGTTGTGGTTGTTAACAAAATGACTATTTTGTTAACAACAGCGTTTGAAAAGGAAAAAGGGCACTTTAAGTTCTAACCGCCATTTTTTGGGATTTCAAATACGCGTACATGTAAAAACCTTTTCCAAAAACTAGTTCATGTCTCCTGCTAAGCATGAAGAAAAATTCATTATATATACACAGTGATGGTCGTATAATTAGAAACACTACCAACGGTCCTTGACATTATGTAAGATACTTCACCGCAATCGTTTTTATTTTGCTATTAAACAATAAATAGGACAACGATATGTTCAACGATTTATCATTTATTAGAAATACAATATAAATCCACACAAGTGCAGTTTCAATATTACATTACGGACAAACATTTAAATGAGTTTTAAGGTATGAATAACAGTGGTCAACTAATTAGAAACAACAAAAAAAATAAAAAACAATTTTTTTTTAAGTATTAGTAATTAGTATTGTTATTTACGAAATAGCTACTATCCACAACCTACCAATAGTTATCATTAATATTTAGTGCCATATCCCTTATTTTCAATAACAGCACTGCAACGACGTGGCATTGATTCAATGAATTTCATATATTTTTCTAGGGGGGTTGAATTCCATGCTTCAACAAATGCTTCATATAGTTCGTTTTGACTGGTGTTACGTTTGTTTGAAACTTTCTTTTTAACAATATACCAGAGATTTTCTATCGGGTTTAAATCCGGACTATTTGCTGGCCAGTCTAAAACGGATATACGCTGTTCGCTAAGAAAACATTTGACGCTATTGGCCGTGTGTTTAGGGTCATTGTCATGCTGAAAGATCCAGGTTATAGGCAAATGATCGTCCGAGTAGGGAATCATTGTGTGCTCTAAGATATTTTTGTATTGCCATTGATCCATTGTACCTCCACCGTGCTTGACTATACTCCTTGTGTATTTATAACATAGCGCTTTCCATTGGAATTTACCGTGTTTATTTTTGTTTCATCTGAAAATAACACTTTTTCCATTCTCGTACCGTCCAATTAACATATCTTTTGGCGAATAATAATCGCTTCTCTCGGTGTTGCTTGGTAAGAAGCGGTACCTTTCGAGAGATTCTTCCAAACAATTTAACTTCCACTAATCTTCGGCGTATCAGTCTTGACGAGATGTTTCTCGGGTCATCAGGCGAAAAAACTTTATATTTAATCTGGTTGGCAACACGAACGATTAGCGTATCTTCTCTGGGAGAGGATTTTCTTGGCTGAACCATCAATTGCATTAAAAACTTTCTTAACAGAACAATTTAAATGCTCAGCTATTCTTCTGTACACCCACTTATGATCTATATGTAAATTAACAATGATTTGCCTAGTTGACGCGTCACTACTTTTATTTTTGCCCATTTTGAACAAAATAAAATTCAGATTAAATGTTGAATTGCCGCCAAAATAATAGAAAAAGAAATGTTATTCTCCAATTTAAAAAAAAGAACGAGCTATGGATGCTTTTTTTAAAAAAAATTTATTTAGGCGTCCAAGCGGCCAGTAACAGAAAATAAACTCCTACATGTGTAAGACTCATTTTGTAATTAAAAGTAAGATATGTTTTATGTTTTATGCATTTAATGAGTTTTTTATTTGAGTGGCTATATTATTCCATGATTATTAATTATTGAATGTGTATATTTTTTACGAACATTTGTTCGTACAACGTACAAATGTTTTATATATATATATATATATATATATATATTACGTAATAGTAGAATAACATTAACATAAATTGATAACAGTCGTTAAACCAATACATTTACAGATATAAATACAGATTATAAACGATAATGATATTACGTGACAGTATAACAAAATATAATATAATATTAGTAGCATTATATTACAAAAACGAAGTTAAACTACAAGCTTAAATCGAAAAAAAATACCATATTATCTTGCATCTTTCCATATTGCAATAGTTTTAGGGAGAAAGAGACAGAAACTCTTTTACGCGGCTTACAGTGAAATGAAATGGCAGTAGCTCAAGGTCATTTCATATAAAATAGCGTTTGGTACTGTGCCTACTAAATGCTACAACATGCGATGCGTTGGGCATTCGAATTTAGGAGGTCGATATAAAGGGATAAAATATAAGGTGGGTTTAGGTGTGACAAAAATACAGTAATATAATCAATTAAAATCTACATTTTAAAACACGGTCTGAGTCGAGAAAATATCGCACTGAACTTCGTTCCTGACGCCCCCGGTCCCCCGACCGCACAATTTTTATCGATTTCATAATCTATGACAATATTTCATCAGTGCACGCGGTTAAAGCAGTTCATCATTTTAATACCACAGATATACATTATCCAAATATAAGATGAGTGAATCCACGGACGCAGCTAGTATTAATTATTTGTTATCAAAACTGAACACGATTATATATTGTATTGTAACGTTATCCGGTTGAAACTGGTTCTATTGAAATCGAAATACAATGTTTCGAAGTTAATCTTATACAATTTATGTACATGCTGTCATCTACTAGTTTAAACAATGCAATCCAGCGTCGATACAATCAGTAGGTAACATTTGAACAATTTAAATTACAATTGTTTTCATATTGACATTTTAAGTCGTTAGCTATCTTAAAGTTACAAATATCTAAAGCTATTCGCTTGTAAAGCAAAGAATCAAAGCAGACAATCACTATTATTAAATTCAATATATTTTTTTTAATCACAATTTGTCTCTATATTTTTCATGTGAGTTCTGGTATAACATTTTTGTTTACCAATCGATTATGAAGACTCTTTTTGCATTGTTTCGCCCAGATAATAAGTGGGCACCAGTGGTAGTAAGTGTTAAATATCGATTTAATACTTTTGACTGTTTCGTTGATCTAGTCAATAGATCGCCGCAGAACTCGAGGTTCTAGGCGCTATTCCCAGGTTGGACTAATAAAAATGTTATTGTTTTTTTCTGTCGAAAACTCTCAATTTCAGACCGGAGTTTGATAGTGTACAGCCGAGCTACGGAAAGCACGTTGCTGAAGCCTTTGATCCAGAACTCTCGTCGGTCGTGTCGGATTGCCGTCCATCGGATGATGAGAGATCATCTGTGTTTACAAACACACTTGTGAACTATAATAATATCTCCTGCGCAGTCGATTAGTCACTATTGAGATTGGCCGTCGTGACCGCAATCAATCAGGAGGACTTAATACTCTAATGCGAGCCCATGTTTGCGACTCTGGGCGATGGTTATAAAGTGATATATTAATGTGAAGACTTTCATTTATTAAAATGTTTGCTATAACAATGGCAAGTATGTTTTTATTTACTTAATCTTGTTTGATAACTGCGTGTTATTTACAATATATGTTTTTTTTAACTAGTTTACGCTCAGCCGCGTTTGTAGGGGGTGGTGTTATGTACATAATATGTCCTTTCATGCACGGCTGACAACGTCTGTGCAAATTTTTGATGACGATGAAGATTTTTGATTTAAATTTTATGATGATATGTTTAAAAGTTGTAACTTGAAAGAGTAACAAAGTTTTTAACCTTTGTAAGAATAATGACGTGTAATTAAAAATGATTAATAAAGTAAATATAAAAGACTTAGGAGACTTCTAAGCCGAGATAGCCCAGTGGTAAGAGCGCGTGAATCTTAACCGATGATCGTGGGCTCCAACCCGGGCAAGCACCACTGAATTTCATGTGCTTAATTTGTGATTATAATTCATATCGTGCTTGACGGTGAAGGAAAACATCGTGATGCATGCATCCTGATCGTGATCCTGCATGTGTCAAATTTCACTGAAATTCTGTCATATGTGTATTCCACCAACCCGCATTGGTCGAATAAGCTCCAAGCCCTTCTCCTCTTTTTGAGGAGAAGGCCCAGCAGTGGGACATTCACAGGCTGTGGGCCTAGGTAAAGGTAAAGTAATTAATTCATTATTGGCGCGACTTGTGATTTGTGATGTGTTCGAATGTGGTATTTGGATTTAAGGAGTAATTAAATGAGTAATTTACGTTAATTTATATGGTTTGAATAGACCAAAGATAGAACCAAAGAAATAAATATTTTTGAATAGACCAACACGAGGTTCGTATAAAATCAGTTTTCACTTCTGGATGCTAAATATTGCATAACAAAATCGAATTGCACAAAATGTGGGCTTAATGCTGCTGTATGCTCTGCTGGCCAACATAACAATATTTACAAAAGACTGCCAGTCAATCAATGAGAGTAAGAATAATAAAAATACTGAATTTTGTTGGCGGCCATCTTGGACTAACAATAATACAGAATTTATTAAATTATATTGTCATCAGAACTAAAGGTGTGTACCAAATATCAGATCAATCTGTTAACAGGACGGAGGTCAAATTTCAATTACTAAATTTGACCCAAACAAACCAACAAACAGGGCAAACTAAATAAAACTTATAATTATCTACAAAACCACTGTAGAAAAATCACATGCGGAGGATTCCTACGGAGGTAATACCGTCACATAGTACTATCTAACATTATTTTCGAAAATTTACTGTTGTTAGAATGAAGGATGTTGCTTCACGATCACATTCTATCAATTTACGAAAAAATATTTTGACGTTTTAAATGAAAATATTTTAATGTTGTAAATCAAAGGCATCTGCTTAACTTTCTAATATAATAGCTTACATTAATAAATTGTAAGCTTTATTCATCAATAGAATTAGTTATTAAATAAAAAAAAATCATTAAGTATAAAATTCTAAGATAAAAAAATATTTAGATAAAAATCAACAATATTTTTAGTATCAAAATAATTAATATTTAATACTTTTGACGTTGGTCGCTTGATATAAGACCGTTTAAGATCCTATTCGAGGTATTAAATTGCACAAAATGTGGATTAACGCCGGTAATTTTAAAATATTTACGAAAGAATGCCAGTCAGTGAATCAGAGAAAAAATAATAATAAGATATTAACTGTATAGAAAAAAATAGCCCTCCAGACCGATTTCGGCCTCGGCGGCCAATCTCAAGGGAGATTAGCCAACTGCGCAGGACAAGTGTGTCCGCAAACACAGGTGCACTCTCTATTCCCTTAGTCTCATAACCCGATGATACGGCAATCCGACAAGACCGGAAAGAGTTCAGGCGTAGCACCAACGGCTTTACGTGCTTTCCGAAGCACGGGAGTGTACACATTTCCAACTTCCAAACTCCAGGCAGCTACTGAGAATTTTTGACAGAAAATCTCAATAACATTTTATTGGCCCGACCTGGGAATTAAACCCAGGACCACCATGTATGTGGCTTTACATGTAGCCACTAGACCAACGAGGCAGCCAACTGTAATAATAGTATTAACATACATATAAATAATAATACATACCTTAATACAATTCATTGCATCAATGAATCTTCAGGTTTATCAGATAAACTGAAGGCGGCACCCAATTAGATGTGGAAAGCCGAGAACCGCACTTTAGCGAGCCCAGAAGTGGTTAAAGATTTTCTGACGACGATTGATAGAATTTAAAAGCAATTATAAAAATAAATCAGATATAATTAACTTATCTAAATACAATCTTTAGTCAAAGCCCTCTCATCCCGTAACGCCTCGATCGTTACGTGCCTTATCTCATTTTATCAACAAAATAAATAAAAAAAAGCAAACAAGCAACCGACAATGTCAAATAGATTTTTATTATGATAAATTTATAAAATACCTTGAAATTAAATTAATATTATTAAAATATCAACATTATGTCGATTCGTTTAATAAATATAGGTGAAGGTGGCCTAGAATCAGACTAGACAATTTCACAGGTTATTATAGTACACAAGTATGTGCGCGAACACAGGTGCACTCTTATAATACATTTGAACAACAGGACAGGAATGAATTTAAGCGTAGTACCAACGACGGAAGAAAAAAGAAAAATATAGCGCTAGTTGTACCGAATCTTTATAAAATAATGTACTGAGAAAACTCATATTCCATCCAAACAGGACGACGAATAGTCGCTAGATCGACTACCAGAAAACACACCTGAATTACACCCTTGGTGGTAGAGCTTTTTGCAAGATCGTCTGGGTAGGTACCACCCACTGATCAGATATTCTACCGCAAAACAGCAGTACTTGGTACCGTTGTGTTCCGGTTTGAAGGGTGAGTGTGTTATTATAGGCACAAGGGACATAACATCTTAGTTCCCAAGGTTAGTGGCGCATTGGCAATGTAAGCGATGGTTAACATTTCTTACACTGCCAATGTCTATGGGCGTTAGTGACCACTTACCATCAGGTGGCCGATACGCTCGTCCACCTACCTATGTTATAAAAAAAACCCTCTGAAAATGTCAATCACATGCCACTAGGTAAAAAAATAACCTGATCTATTAGGTATAAAACAATGACGTCACAATTAAAATTGTCTTTGTCTATCCATATATTGAAACAAACCTCGAGTACCATACGTACTCTCTTCGGCCAGTCAGGTAAAGACCACACTTTAATATTAGTACACGAGGTGGCATTTAATCTAACCCTTAGTCTACCGCCATAACGGCTAATGAGAATTTATTTGACAAGGTAACAGCGTTATAAACCAGTGATATATTATTGTGTACCTTAATAATATTTCATGTTTTTACGACCATATGCTTGTTTATTATGGAAGATAAAATAATTATGTCCAACACTTTTTTAATAATGCGTACAAAATAATGATACCGTAAGCTCTGTGTGATATACCTAGTGGGAATGTCTGTTTGCATGCTCCTCCTCCTTTAAGGAGAAGATTTGGAGCTTATTTCACCACGCTGCTCCAATGCCGGTAGGTGGAATACTAGTGTGGCAGAATTTCAGTGAAATTAGACACATGCAGGTTTCCTAACGATGTTTTCCTTCACCGTCAAGCACGAGATGAATTATAATCACAAATTAAGCACATGAAATTCAGTGGTGCTTGCCCGGGTTTGAACCCACAATCATCGGTTAAGATTCACGCGTTTTTACCACTAGGCCATCTCGGCTTAACGTGAATAGACGGTTAAAAATAGCACGAGATAAAAACCTTAATTTCCCCGTACAAAATCAGAACGGGCAGCTAGTAAATAATAAAATCATTAAAAAAAAACTCCCAGCAAAGCTGTTCCATTGTTTAAACGAAATTATTTACGAGTGCATTTGATAAAACTCCGAAGAGCTAAATAAAACGAAAATTGAGATATGCTGCATCGCCGCTCGATTAATAAAATTGAAATTAATGATAAGATTGAAACTGTTTTTTTTTTACCTGCTTATATTATAGCATTATTATGATCTGCATTCTAACTAATATTATTAAAGTGAAAGTGAATTCGTTTGTTTGTTTCGCTTTCACGTCTGAACTACTCGTCCGATCATCATGAAACTTTTGATACACGCTACGATTACAACCCCAATTCCCTCTCACACGCTCATCAAACCGCGAACAGAAGCCAGTTATTATAAAACTAAGAAACTACTACAGGTCTATTCTAAAATAACACATTCAAAACTCACCGCGGAAAGCGGTGAAATGTCAGAAAGTGCTAGGCGACATTGACCATTATATAATATCTTGGGACATTATTCACACAAGCCATCTGGTCCCAAACTAAGAAGAGCTCGTACTATGGAAACCAGACAACTGATATACTACATATACTACTTTTCTTTTTGTAAATGAAGACAGGATAGCCCTTCTGAACGGAATAATAGCGAAGTGATTTTTATATGTAAGGATCGAGAAGAAACACCATGAAACAGCAGTGATTCTTTTCCTCAAATGAAATACTTAATTAAAAATAAATTTAAATGAATATTAACTCCACGGTTTTTTGTCTTATGTTATTATATTGCTTAAATAAACCTTATCTTTTTTGTTTTTAACATTAGTATAAATAGTATATTATTATATACTCTGTGGTACGGTAAACAGCTAATGCGTCGAACACTGCCCCCTTTTTTTGATGTCGGCTTATAAAAATAAAATAAAGATTGAAAAGTATTGCGATTCATAAATAATATTTTGTAAAAGTATTGTTTGAAAATTTTCGATATTTTCTCTGTTTTATTCACGAATGCAATCACATTTGTCTCAATCGACGTCCAGAACCAATCTTGTTTTGTTACTTTCAAATTCCATTTGAATGTTTGTACTCTGTTGTACGAAAGATATTAAATATAAATACAACACATAAGTGCAATTGTATTTAATTCAAAAAAGTATTTTTTAATAATAATTTCTACTGAAACCTAGGTAATTCCTCATTAGTTTTCCGCCCGCGGTTTCTCTCGCGATAATTTTTAGACATAAAAAGACAGTTATTTTCGCATTAATAATATTAATATAGATAAATAAAAACAGACATAATGAATTAACTTATACTTTGTAATTTTAAATTGTAGTCATTATAAGAACGTGGCACATTTAAAACATAATCTGACATTAGTAATGTCCATTAAGAAATTTCTTCATTAGGAGAAATCATTATATTATTTTATTGTTATCGGAAGAAAATATATGTGTGAACAAAGTCGAAATCCGACGCAGCAAGAACAACAACCAATCTTTTTAAAAACGTTGAAAATCAAATCAAAGCTCATGGTAATCAAATTTCAACTGCGCGAAGATCAAAAATTCATGGTAATTTATCTTTCAGTCAAATTTTATACAGTGACCTAACTCAAAAGCCAAAAATTCTTGTAAATAACAAATCGTGCCTTCTTAATTATTAATGAACTGTAGAAATCGAGATAAACGAGACCCTAAGATGATGAACGACTTGTTTCTGAATTTACATCATTAGTGGGGAGCCGAGAATTAATTAAGATTAAACTTTGCTTAGATAGGAACGTTTACATTCCACGTTTTTTAAATCTGTTATGAGCAAACACCGAAGTTGATCTAAGAAGGCTATCTAAATTAAAGATAATCAAAAAGTTTTCAATTTAAATATTATTGAGTCTTATTTTTCGAAGATACTTTCACTTTCACATCACTTTCCATCAGGTGAGCCTCCAGCCCGCTCGCATCCTCTAACATAAAAAAAAATGATACCTACGACCAATTATTATTTAATTCTTGCGAATCTGCCCACTTCACTAATTTCTAGGCATAATATATAGAGTACTAAAATGTACGTAGTAATTACATTTCAATTCTACTTAAACCCAAAAACTTCATTTGTCACTTAATTGGTCACGACAAGCTATTTCAGTTTTAAAACGTCTAATTACTTTTTCTCTATGCCGCATTTCATTTTGGGAGATCAAAGAAGGTTTCTTTTGTGAGTACTTTGGATTCGAAGCAATATTTACGGAGTGAAAAACAGAGAAAAGTGGTTTGGATGGAAGCCGGCTATGAAATAACCATTTTCAAAGCTGGTATTTGAACGCAAGTAAACATTAGGCGGAAAATATTTTAACGCTGCACTGGCTGTAAATACAACTTGTTCATATGGTTTATTAAAAAAAAAAAAAAAAACAAATTGTTGAAATCGAGCTAAATACAATTAGAGATTCTAATTTTTTTTTTTATTTCATATGAATACGGACGAGCATATGAGCCACCCGATAGTAAGTGGTCACCAACGGCCATAGACAGTGGCATTGTACATGTCTTTAAAAGAAAACATTGCGAATACGCCACCAACCTTAGGAACTAAGATGTTATGTCCCTTGTGCCTGTAATTACCTGTCTGTAAATGTAATATACATTTTAGTTTAATGTTATTAATATTATCTCGTTCCTTTTATGTCGATTATTATAAAACTAGTTGTTATTTAAAATGATTACGGCAGAACCTAATCACTAAATCAGGACTAAATCTACTATCACTGAACTGAGATATCTGATACCATAGGGCCAATTCTACTAACAAATTTCCTCTTTATCGCAATCGAATCGAAGCGTGATCGTTGCCATTTAACCGTTTTCCTATTGTTTAATTTAATTATCGACTATAGGCATAAAAGTTAACAATTAAGTTTGGTTTTGTAATAACGATATGTGTTAACATCATGTCGGAACGGTTCCGATACGATATAGAATAGACAAAGATGGATCGGAATCGAATCGGGAACGTATCGTAATCGTTACAGCTTAGTAGAATTCAGCCCCTGGATACGGGCATTGGCATATTACGGAATTTAAGGAACATAACTGTAGCTTCAATTTAGTGTTCACGGAGAAGATAGCCGAGATGGCCCAGTGGTAAGATCGCGTGAAATGATCGTGGGTTCAAACCCGGGCAAGCACCACTGAATTTCATGTGCTTAATTTGTGATTATAATTCATCTCGTGCTTGACGGTGAAGGTAAACATCGTGAGAAAACCTGCATGTGTCAAATTTCACTGAAATACTATCACGTGTGTATTCCACCAACCCGCATTGGAGCAGCGTGGTGGAATAAGCTCCAAAACCTTCTCCTCAAAAGCGAATACGCCTTAGCCCAGCAGTGGGACATTCACAGGCTGTTACTGTACTGTACTGGAGAAGATAATAATTCATATTATAATAAATATCATGTTTTTTTTATTGTTATTATAATGTACCGTTACCAATTGTAATTTGGACTTGTATATTTACATAAATATATAATAAGATAATAGAAATTCGAGAATAAAAGACGTGCAGTATGTATATAAGTATGTACCTTATATTCCATAGTACGGGAGTCGGTGTGCCTTGTACGAGTTTTTATTTACTTATTCTATAGCGTTGACGTTATCTGCGATCTATGGAATTCCGATTATTCAGCGTTATTTTAATTTCAGTGCCCTAGGCACAAAGTTTACTGAATACTGTATTACAATTATTTTACAGTATTACAATTTTGTAACTAACTATTAATAATAACTAAAAATATAACTATTAGATTTTTTCAAATTCAAATTCCTCTATTTTAATGCAATTTTATTTGATACGTACTCTATGACTAAGTGTTTGGCCATAGACTAAGTACCAAAAAAAAAAGTTAACGAATAGGGCTAGTGTTATCAATAAAATGATGGGAAATCAGAGTAAAAAAAAATTAACTTTCAATTATAATAATAGCGAACAGTAATTTTTAAGTATCGATATAATCTTATCCTGTGTGAAGTCGGGACGGGTAACTAGTATAAGTGAAAAGTAATATAAAATGTAATCCTCTCTGGTACTACGTTGAAGAAATTTTATCTAAACCGCGACCGATGGAGAATATTTAATATCGGCCTTGATTTGACTTCCATACCCAATATAAATATGTAAGCTTCGATAAAGGCCTAAAGCAACCGGGGCGCGAACGCGCGTTCCTCGCATCACGAGTAATGTTAGCTACCGTTAGACCAACGCAAGCGTTCAGTATTTCACGAAATTATCATATATAAGCGATGGGCATTGCTTCGTATTATGTATTATATTTTTTTATTTTAAACGGTTTTATTAGTAATTGATATTAGTATATAGCTTTCTTAATTCATAAACGTCACATATTTGTACCATTTCCATAGTTAGTAATTATTTTCTTTCGAAATAATTAAACCGACATTATTCTCATAGTTATTTTGTTTGAAACATTCCTTACATAAATAAATCCGTAGACGTTTTATAAAATTGGAATTTTTTCATGTATTTTATAACAAAAATTTATATTACAGACTTTCTTGACTATTTTGCTTAAAATTGAAATTATAAAGCGGAAAATTTATTCCCTAGTTCACTATCACTCGCACTTGTTTTTCCCATCGTATATTACGTTCCGCAGGTTTGTGCGAAATTAAAATAGTCGAGCGTAAATTTATTGTGTGAATTTCGAATTAAAAAACAGTTTTACAAGTTGCATTTGCTAGTAGTGTTTTTTGGCATAACAACAAGGTGCCGATCTGAAGTTAATTTAAAATACCATTAAAGTTGCTGTGTTGAATAAAATTAACAAAATAAATTAATAATATCATTACTGAAAATCAATGATTTGTCATTCCATTTTTTGTAACTTGACATTTTTAATATTTAACTCTTATAATTTTACTCCTTCAACAATAAAATAGCAATTACATAAATAGACAAATTGTAATTTTTTGCATGAAATATTTATTTATGCATTTGTTATAAGTCGTATAATAATCCACGTTTTAGATATTCTTGCTAACTTGCAAGCACATTAGGGCGTAACGTCATTTTCTATATTACCTGCATAGTGCATTCTGAATGATAAATCCTCGAAGAAAATGCGCGCCGTCTACGTGCCGTCGGAGTTAGAATTTCCGCTTCGACATTGGAAGCAAATTCCTGAGCTATCGAAGGTTTCTATTATGAACGAGCATCTTTTTGTACATGTTTTAATGATTTTTATACCCCTTTAGTTACTTACTAATTTATCTATATGTATTTATACTAATAAATGAGGAAACGTTTTTTGTAATGATTAACTGATTTGTAAATTTAATATCACCTTCCCTCGTGCACAGATCCAGAACAATATTAAAGTATAATCATGTTTTCCTGACAGAATTTCGACTAGCTACTTTGCGCGGAAGATATTGCTATTATAATCCAATGAGATGGCAATTTCGAAACGCCCGGAGATCAGAAGCAGGGCGAACAGATCAAAGTGCTTTCAAAACACAGGAGCGTAACATTATCAAATTAATAGTTCTAGACAACGAACACTCATAAGCCTCTGGTAGTAGTACATTTTTGTTGATTTTTACGTGACAATGCAATATTTAATTTATATGAATTAATATTATTTTTTGTCATATTACAAAGGATTTTTTAAACGTAATACAAAAGCTTTATATACGTTTATACGTATATAAAAGCACTTCTTTATTGATTTACAAAATCTCTCACCGGTTCCGAATGAAATACCTCAGACGTCAGAGCCGAATATTTAAACAATAATAATATATTTTTTTAAACCAGAAAGATTATACATAACTTTTTATGTTATATATGATGAGTGTTAATAATATGATATTATTATTTGAAATGGCCTGGAGTGAGTAATAATTGTAGATGATAATTGACCATTCAGTCCGTATACAGAAATATAAGGTTGTAATAAAATAAGATGTAACGTGCATCAAGATGTTTTAGACCAATGGATGGATGTGGTATGCTAAGCTATATAATATATGTAAAAAATATACGATAAATATCTAACTGATTTGTGTTTTGGCACTGATATGTGATATACTTAAAATGGCGTCGCAGACTATTCTCAAATTTAAAATGAATGAGGTAAAGCCAGACGCCAATATCTTTTTTTTTTCTTTTTATTTATCTATTTGTAACTAACATCATAGCAATCAGCTGCATACAAAATTGAAAAAAACCAAACCAAGCCAATTCCAGATCTCCATTATTTATGTTAAACAGACAAGGGAAACTAAGTACAAGTACAAAGGAAAAACTTTTAAATATATAAATATCGTATCGTATATGATACTCAAAATAAAAAATTGTGCGGTCGGGGGACCCCGTCAGGCACGTAGTTCTGTGCGATATTTTTTCGACTCAAACCGTGTTTTAAAATGTAGATTTTTATTGACTATATTCCTGTATTTTTGTCACACCGAAAAGCACCACAACCTTCTTTATATCGACCACTTAAATTCGAACGCATCGCATTTTGTAGCATTTGGTAGGCACAGTATGAACAGCGATCCCGTGGCACCCTCCGACCAGATGGAGAGGATACCGCTGGTTTTTTAGTGGGTATTCCGGCGCCTTCAGTGCCGGCGAGCCCCACATACCCCCCCACTTCATGTGGGGGAAACGCGTAAAGCGTTTTTCCAGCGACAAAAAAAATAAATAATAAAGGCACAGTATGAACGCTATTTCGTTACTCACGTGACCTTGGGCCACTGCTATTTAATTCTACGGTAAGCCGCCTAAATGAACTTCGTTCCAATAATAATATTAAAAATGTTATAATACTTGAGGCATTATTACATACTAGGCAATAAAACAATAAAAAAAAAAAAACAAAAAAAAAGTTAATGAAAGTAAAAATAAAACTTAATAGTTTTTAAAGGGGAAAATCCATGGCATGGTTGTTTATTCGTGTGGACGTGGAAATACGATTATTAGCCCGTAGTACTAAGTACATCTATTATAATCGTATGTTTAAAAGTTCTATAAAACTATAATATTTATTTAAAACTCTTATAATATACAATCTCTAACACTACAGCTTTACCCGTCCAAAGGCGGGGCAAATTGAAATTTATGTATGTAAACGGGGCCTTTGAAAAAATAATCTCTCAACGTTCATCATCCTAAAAACATTTCCTCGTAATCTTATTCTTTCCTCTCATAAATCATATTCTATTGAAAAAAACGTTATGTACGAGCACTACCCGCGACATTGCTCGTACTTTGGTCATAGGTTTTTAACTCTATCCATTTTATTAAAGTGTTTAAAGGTCCTCATACCCAATATCATTAACAAAATATGACCAAAAAATTCTGCACTGTTATAGTCTAACAGATGTGAAATATTTTTAAAAATTACGCTTTCGACCTGTTTTTGCATAACAATATCCGCACCTATTAATCTTCTCTGACGATATTTTATGCACAGACAATTTCCTGTTACAGTTTCTGTAGCGGCAGCGGTGAGGGGTTGAATAACCCTTGATGATGATGATAGCTGACGATGATGAGTTTTAAAAGTGGCGAAAAATAAAAAATGTGTTGTGCTCTCAATCAAAATTTTGCTTGTAATGTCGTTAAGCTAATGTAGAAAGATCGAGGAGAGGGGGTGCGGGAACAATATTACAATTTTTAATTTAACCAATTGCGGTCGGTAGAAAGTATGACGTTGCAACGGTGAGATGTTAATTGAACTTCTCAACCCTAGATGTCACCACCTGTCACTAATTTATCAGGAAGTATGAATAGTTTCATTTTATGTAGAGATAATAGATTATGTAAGAGTTCATTGTATGAATATTACATAATATGCAAATTATCTAAAAAGCGTGTTATAAAAACATAATAAAAATACGCATTATTTTTTATCCAAGCTACAATTTCATCGCTTTTTTATTGTACTCGTACAAAGTGTTGTCAACGCAAATGATTCAAAGCAATTTTGCGAACAGGGATGCGGGGAGGCACTTTGGCACGGAAGCAGCTTCGGTCAACTTCGAAAAAAACCCGTTATAGCTCTTTGAAAGCATTTTTATCTGGTATATCGGTCACATACCCTGAACTTACTTCAATTGAAAACAATTGAAATTGTTAGGTGTTACACGTGATGATTTATATGTAATAAGATGACGTTTTAAAATAGTCGGGTAACCTTTGATTCTCATATAGTTCACATTGTCCATTTATCGATAGAAATCAGAGCGAGTAGTACATAATACCGATTTATCGATTGTAACAAATTTCCATTAGCAACAATACTTAATAGTAACACTTGCATTTTTGTATTCCATATACGTAAAATAAATTGGCAGAAAATGATTTGCGATATTGACTATAAGGGGCCATTCATTTATTACGCAAGACGATTTTTACTAGTCTTTGACCCCCTCCCCTTCCTAAATAAGGGAAAATAAGAATAGGCCGACCCCTCCGCCCCTGTTTATTATTTATTACGTAAGAATCTAAAGAAAAAAATGAATATACACTTGGTTGGTTTTGCTGTTACGAGTGTCGTTTTTCTCGTAAAAATGTGATGATGAGCTTTTTTTTTTCGCATGCAAACGACCAGTTGGCTTTTTGCGTATATTTGTGATCTTACGTACGTAAGAACTATCAAGACTTCCCACCACACCCTTGTAAGAAAAAATAAGACATGGTCTCCCCCCCCACCCTAAATCGCCTTACGTTATAAATGAATGGCCCCTAATAATTATAACATTTAAAGGATACAAGCATCAAAATAGCGTGTCATAGTAAGACATTTCACAAACAATCAAGCACTAAAGAAATGGACCGGTGATTAGAACGCGTAAATCTTAACCGGTAATCGCGGGTTCAAACCCAGGCAAGCACTACTGAACATACATGCGCTTAATTAGTGTTTATAATTTATCACGTGTTCGACGTTGAAGAAAATCATCGTGAAGAAACCGGCATATGACAATTTCATAGAAATTCATGGAGAGGTTGACTATACCCACCAGTGGGACAGTCGTAAGCTACATACTAAATTGAAAGAATTTATCGAGTCCGAAATAGACAACGCAAATGTGTATAGAAAGTTAGATCACAAAACATTTGAGTGATTTAGGACCTTTTTGCTTCAGTTTGCTATAATTCAGGCAACCAGCGCATATTATTTTTATTTTATTTAGTACATAATATAAATATATATTAGACCATAAATATGGGGCAAACAAGATTATATCATTCATTCTACATTCTATCATTGATTATTTAATACCAGTAATCAAAAAAGGCACAAGAAACTAGTAAAACTGTTCCGAAATGATAGCGATTTAATCTGAAACTAGGAATAAAAATCCAAGGCTTTTCGATCAAATAAAAAAAGCACGCAGTAGCAAAGTAAAATCTATTTGTTTGTATGGTGTATGTGCGTATGTGTGTGTTTGTAATTCCTTTTAATGAGTGCTTTTGTATTATTTTTATTTTAAGTTGTCTTATTTGTATGTAAAAACTTAAAATTTTATGAAAATTTGTATGTTATTTTAAAATAATAATAAACTCTCAGAAGTTGCTTATCCAAAGATTTAAGATTACTTTCACCTTTTGTTTCAGACTGCAGTTAAGCGCCATGTATCGTCGACTTTCACGGTCGAGTCGCAATTTTTCGGGGAAAATGTACGAACTTTATCATTGTTTGCGAAACGAATGTGCCTTTACATAATGAAAATGAGAATGAAAATGCAATAATTATTAAAGTTATGCACATTATATGTGGCATTTATTTGTATTTATGATCTTTTCATGTTATGGCCTTAAGCTTTTATTGAGATATTATATTTGCTTCGCTTCTTGACATATTATATTTGAGTTATTTTAAAAAGTTTGTATCGACATTAGAAACACATATATATTAATGATAAAAGGATTTCTTTTTATCTTTTGTTTCAAATATTGCAATTTCAATTGAGGCTCGAAAATAGCTCAAGAAAAAACCTGGCCTTAATTTCATTTTTACTTTTCTGAACTTAACCAAAAATTACTATATTTATTCGAACATGAACAGACATATTAATAATTAAGTCTTTGACTTTCCGAGACGGTTAAAACAGATCAATCTCAACCAATGATTGCGGGTTCGAACCCGTACCTACCAATGAATTAAATATATGAATATTTAATTTGTGTTTATAATTCATCTCATGTTCGTTAAGGAAAACATTGTCCGATGAAAATCAGCCAAATGTTTCTGGAATACCTGTTGTACTAAATTAAAGTTTTCGTTCTTTCCTAAATAAGAGGTTCCTTGTGATAAAGTTTTTTTTTATTTTATTTTTTTTTTTTATTGTATAGGTAGGAGGACGAGCATGTGGTCCACCTGATGGTAAGTGGTCACCAACGCTCATAGACAAGAGCATTGTAAGAAATGTTAACCATCGCATACATCGCCAATGCTCCACCAACCTTGGGAACTAAGATGTTATGTCCCTTGTGCCTGTAATTACACTGGCTCACTCACCCTTCAAACCGGAACACAATAATACAAAGTACTGCTGTTTTGCGGTAGAATATTTGATGAGTGGGTGGTACCTACCCAGACGAGCTTCCACAAAGCACTACCACCGAGTAAAGGCCGTTCTTTCTCTATCTGATAGAGGATACGAAGAGCAAGAAATAGGATTCTGAGACTAAGTATCAATATTTCATGTAAAAAATATATTTTACAAAATATTTTATTGTTTGACGAAACATTGGTAATATTTTAATGAAAAATATCGAATGTTTATTTAATAAATAAGAAAATTGTTTCTTGAAGATTTTGTGTCAATTTACATTTTACATGGCCCACGCGATTGAGCCGCCAGTACCAGCGCTATGACCATCATTTTCCTTTTCGTCATTACGTAATTAGACCCCAGAAGAGGCGCCATACTATTTAGTACAAATGACCTGGAGTTTTGTGTCAGTATCTCCCGGTCCAAGTTCAGACTAGATTGTAGAAGAAATAAATTTGAAATTAGAACAATTTTAAGGCAGCAAGCTAATTATTCAAACGCAGAATTAAATATTTAGAATGCGCGGTAGGCCGAAAATAATTAGCGTAAGCGATATATCGTCAGCTGAGAGAACATTTACTATGCGTGCTTACAATGTACGTTCGGGAATTTATCATATCTAATCGTAAATAGGTAAATATATATATGGATGTATGTATGTGTGTGTTTGTATGTTTGAAAGAGAGAGAGAGTTTATAAATATATTATGTGGTTCCTAAAAAAATTAACTAATTTTTAATTCTCCTTATATAATAGAGACTACATAAAACTATCTACTTATAATGAAAAACAAGCAACAGTAATAAACAAAGAAGATATTATATATTATATTTATATATTTTTCTTATAAAATAATCAAAAATGCAGCCCGAGGCAATTTTCAAATGCGTAAATTAATTCAATTATTGCAAGCAAACTTTGAGATTAATGGTTGAAATTCGTAAGGGTTCGATTTAGGGCTATAAATAAGGCTTGTTTCAATTATACCTGAAACTTGAACAAACAAGTTTCTGGAAACTCCCGCGTAATGGGTCAATCACCTTTGAATTATTAACGTTGAGAAACTATATTTGAACGATTTATCTGTTAAGGGTTACTCACTCAATTTTCAATAGTGTTTTGTTTTTTTTGTTGAGTAAATAATTTATTTATAATAGAATATGTATATATATTGTTGGGTATTCAACTTTTTAATACAAAATTCGTGGGTAGATTTATTGTCACCGTCCTATAAAAGCAGCGCGAGTAATGTATGCCGAGCATTATTCTTCTGCAATTCGGTCGTAAGCGATAGCTCTGTCTGTTTATTATTGATTCCTTTGTTATATTTTTGTGTGTAAATTGTACATGTCAATATAAATTTACTTTATTGTTGTATAGTGGTTTTGATTAATTTTTTTTAGGAAACCTATTTCCATCCCCATTTCTAACAATATATTTAAAATACATCAGAATATATTTTCTTTCTTTTAGTCAGTACGTTGTACCTACTGCTATACCTAGGTATTAAATAGAAAACTTGACTACCTCGTTGGTCTAGTGGCTAGATATAAGGCCGCAGACCAGGTTTTCCTGGGTTCAATTCCCAGGTCGGGCCAATAAAAAGTTATTGGGTTTTTCTGTCAGAAAATTCTCAGTAGCAGCCCGGAATCTGGAAGTTGGAAGTGTGTACACTCCCGTGCCTCGGAAAGCACGTAAAGCCGTTGGTCCTGCGCCTGAACTCTTTCCGGTCGTGTAGGATTGCCGTCCCATCGGATTATGAGAGCTAGGGAATAGAGAGTGCAGCTGTGTTTGCGCACACACTTGTGCACTATAATACCTCCTGCGCAGTTGGCTAATCTCTCCTGAGATTGGCCGCCGTGGCCATAATCGGTCTAGAGGACCTTAGAAGAAATAGAAAAGTATTTATTATAAACAAGAGCTTTTCCTCCAGCTACGCTCGCGTTATAATTCAGAATAGCTAAATATTTCATAGATCTTTTTCGAAAACGAAGAAATTTATAAGATAAACGACCCGGTTGGCGTGGTTGGTAGATACTTGCCTTTCGCGCCGCAGGTCGTGGGTTCGATTCGCATCCAGACCAAAGAATGAAAAACGACATCACACACACATCAGAAACTCAGCTCCATATTTATTTTTGTTTTTTTTTTTTATGAAAACATTACATAAGTACTACATACGAAATTCAATCAGGAATGCGTTTGATCCATTTCCTTCTCTCTTTCTCGTAATACAAAACGTCAAAATCAGATTCCGTTTTTGGTAAACTCAATTCAACTTTACTGAACAAGGAACAACAAGTAGGTTTTACTTATAACATGAATATCCTTCCTTAAGCTGTGATCACAGTACACCGAACAATTTTAATAAAACACTTCGTTCATCAGAATAAAATTTAAAAATATATATATTGTGTGTTAAATATAATATTTTTAAGGTTTTCGCGAAAGCCATAACGTCACTTTTACGAAAAAATAACATAATTGAATAATAATTAAAATAAATTTATTGATATAAATCACATTGCTGAACACTGAACATAAGCAAATCCTCGTTTAAACTTTCCGTCTACAAGCTGCTCGCTTTGAGTATTATACACGTTATACTCAAAGCCGAGATTAGTGACAGAACACTAATCTCGTGAAGATCAAACGTTAATATAAGAGTGCATCGCATATTTAATCCATGACGTTTAAACGTACGTATTAATTTTACCAAAATTGTCCAAAATGTCTAATCGTATGAAAATAATTTATATAAGTAGTAATATCGATTCTATTGAAGGCTTGACATAAAACGTCTTCAATTGACATCCAATATCGACGATTGTTGAAGAAGGGATACGACGCTAAATGTTTGAAAGAAATAAAACAAAGTCGATTTGAATGATAAATAGATCTCTCGAAGTTTCAAAGACTTAAGCGTATTGTATTGCCCTAAAATAGTTATAAAGAAAGTTCCAAAATACTTACTGATCAATAAATTTTTAACACAGTTTCCGAAACGAAATATGAATGAAATATGTAAACAATTACTCCAATGGATAGTTGGTTTAAATTTTAATCTACTACTAACTAACTAACACAACTAGCAAGATCTTGAAATATGAAAGAGTAACATATAACGTAACATTCACTACAATGTATCCTATATTGATGATGATGGTTATTATAATGTGCCACAATTATGGCCGTAGTGACCATTATCAAGAAAGAACTAATTATAATTGTGCACAAGTGTATGCACGAACACAAGTACAGTTTCTATTATTTCACGCCAAATTCCAGATATTGGTGGAATACACATGTGACAGAATTTCAGTGAAATTTGACACATGCAGGTTTCCTCACGAAGTTTTCCTTTACCGTCAAGTACGAGATGAATTATAATCACAAATTCAGCACATGAAATTCAGTGGTGCTTGCCCAGGTTTGAACCCACGATCATCGGTTAAGATTTACGCGTTCTTACCACTGGGCCATCTCGGCTTATATGGTAGACGCACTTATTACAAAAGCTGATCCCCGTAAGTATGTTTTCAATCAAATGTTATTCTATCGCGTCATATGTCACAACTAATTACTTTGTTCTCTACAAATATTTTGGAGATAGTCGACAATAAGCATTATTAGTTCTCTCATATTATACTCAATATTAATTAGAGACGTGTCTTGTTAATATGTGATGACATATTCACTAATTCGTTTATGTCTATAGATTATGTAACAATTATAACGATGACGTCAATAACAGTATTAAAAGATAAAATATATTCTTCAGTATGAATATATTAATCAATAACGGAGAAAAGCAAAATGTAACATAAATTAGAAAGGCTTATTGTCATACACCTGAACGGTTTATGCAAAATTTTCTTTATAGATATCTTACTGGATATATTTTTCCAAGTATGGATTTTCATTGCGCATGCGGCGATAAGTGTCGTGGCGTAACATAAATAAAATGAAATAAGTGGAACACAAGAAGGGATAGAGCCAAACACCACGCGCCAATATGAGTTTCTTTCAGTTCAACCTTCTTGTAATCGAATGAGTACGGACTTGTTTACCTACTTGCATTATTTTTGTTTATTGTAATTTTTTTTTTAGTAATACAATGTCTACTGTTCTTTGCTTGATAAATGCGAAAGTATCTCTTGTCTGTCTGCTCGTAACCTTATCACAGCTAAATCCTTTGATCGTAATAACATAGGTCGTTTTTGAGTTGAACGCGCATAGACAGACTGACGGGAAGAAGAAGATTAAAACAAAGAGAGACGTGCGAGAATTGATATTTTATGACCAATTTTAAAAGGTAGTTTGTAAAGGTAGATAGATCAACCAAAAGAAGAATATATTTACAACACGTATCTGCTGCTCTATTGTCTCTATTCGCTTACACATGAAAATGCCCTTAGTTGTATGAAATTACTAAATAATATTCACTAAATGCTTATTAAAAGCTTTGTCAATTCTACTAACCCTCAAGCGTTCGTTCTAATTTCGAGCATTTTGAAATTCGATTAAATTATATATTACTCTGATATATACTGTTGACTTTCGCAGGATTGTGGATTTTGGTTGAATCTTATATAAAATATAAATCATATAATCTATTGTGGTTTAAATCGCTTTAAGGCTGAAATTAATTTTGTACACTTTGTCAAATCCCTTTATATAATTAATAATAACTTTGTTTGTTAATATTTGTCTTATGTTCCTAATTTATAAAATAAATTCAACCCCTTCAAGTAAAAGTAAATTATAACGTAAATATGATAATTGTTTTAAATGTTCGCAGTTCTTAACTTTTTGGCAAGCTCAGCTAACTAAATGACTCTAAAATTTCAACGCGCAAGCATGGATTTACGTCTGGAATTATCTTGGAGATTAGAAGAAAACCCTAGAATCTGTCTAGCTTAAAATATTGTGGCTTACAGTTTTATAGAAATCATTTAAGTGTGTTAATTTCTTAATTATTCATTAGGGAAGTATTTCAGAAATATAAACATAAATATCTGTGCGAGACAAATAAATTTTATTATTATAGTATTTTCGTTTGTAGATGTTTCACATCAAAATCATCGTCTTATACTATTTAACAGTTAGGCAGTTTTATAGTTAAAACTCAAAATATTGGAACATTGAAACGATATCGAATTTCTATCAGGGTTTTAAATAACCAATCAAAGGTGTTTTATCTATCTATATTTTAATATATAGATGGATATTAATATTCAGATGATTCTAAAAACCTTTGTAGAAATGTTCATAATCAAATCCGAAGGAACTAAACCTCTATTGGCTGGCACATCTGTTGCCAAATTATCAGTATTAACCAGGTGATAGGGCTTTGTGCAAGCTCGTCTGGGTAGGTACCACCCACTCATCAAATATTCTACCGCAAAACAGCAATACTTGCTGTTGTTGTGTTTTAGTTTGAAGGGTGAGTGAGTCAGTGTAATTACAGGAAGGGACATAACATCTTAGTTCCCAAGGTTGGTGGTGCATTGGCGATGTAAGCGGTGGTTAACATCTCTTACAATGCTAATGTCTATAGGCGTTGGTGACCACTTACCATCAGGTGGCCCATAAGCACGTCCGCCACAATAGACCATAAAAAAAAAAAAAAAAAAACAGGAATCACCACGTTTATAAAAAAGTCTATTATAAAAAAGCACGTGCAACACCGCAATAAAAGTAAAACTTATAAAACATTAAAAAAAACTGTTTTTAAAACACATAATAAATATGAATGATACAACTTATTCGTAGCACCATAGCTGTTCATACATCCACCACAAGCGCATGCGCGAAGCTACTTTTTGTTCTGTCACTTTGTGTCATTGTATTTACAATGCTCTTTTTGTTTCACTTCAGTGATATCGGAATATATATGTACCTCTCATTCACTTTTTCTCCACGTATCTTTCTTCTTTTTCATGTAATGAAATGTACCCGTGACACAAAACTCGGTTGACAGTCAGCAATCATAGAACGCTTGAAATATAAAAAGAGTAATAAGCTTTTAATCTTTCGATTTTGTAAACATATGAGTAGATGCTTACTGTGTATAGTTAAATAGATACATTAAATTTATCTTGTTATTTTTCGAAATCAAAGGCGGTTTAATGAGAACTATAACAGAATTGTCTCGCATACGCCTCTTATTAGCGATGTTGGTTAAAATAATAAAAAGTATATCAAAATTAAATGACACACACATCGTAAAACAAAGTGGAGGTAAAATGTTTGCTGTATATAATGTGGGTGCTTTGGTAACGGGCGAAATTACATAATATCACATAAATCTACCGTCCACAAGGCAACCAGAAAAAAGCTAATAATGTTGACTATAACTTGAATACAAAAGTCTTTCTGCCATTGAACACGTGGTTCGAGGTACAGACGATATCGTTTACTTGTTAAAACAATAGTTTTAATAAATTACGAAAAAATAAATTGATGTGAGTGCCAAGGTAGTCACGAGAATGGTTGTGTAAGCATGTGAGCTAAAATAATGTACCGATCTCATGCACATAAAATAACAAATCTTACGCTGACACCATCGGACGCAGGAACTCTCATTTAGTGTCCCGTTCTCATTCCGTGTGCGAGCGCTAAGATATTTACAAATCAAAAAAACATATTATTAAGATAACATCTTTTAGGCATGGTCGTTCGGGGTAACCGAGCACAGTGGGTAAGTATTCGCACTGCCCGTAATACAGGTCAAGTGTACGCATTCTGACTTTCAATGATTTGTCTATGATTAACTATAAGCTAGCGTACTTGCTGATTTTGTTTTTTTTTTCAAATTAAAGTCTATTAAGCACACTATCCAAAATAATACTTTTGTTTCCTTAATCCTACTGTTCTAATGCATAATGAGGCTTCAATGGTAAAAGCGCGTACACGACCCGAACGACTCTACTATTTGTTTTAAAAATTGTACATTTTTACTTTTTTTAAATTATAGTAGCCACTTTCATTCGTATGATAATATTAACATGACTAATTTAAAAAAAATAGGTTTACATGCCATTATAAAAGGCAACATTTTTTGCGTTTTATAACATAACAATGTTAGCCCTAAATAAATGGGTACAACGGTACCGGTCCAGAATTCTATTTGCCTAATGCGAGTTTTCTTACATGCAATGTACCTATATAGATCTCCGATTATATTCACTAGGCGGCGATGTTCTCATTCCTAAGAATCGTAAAGTTACTCGTACTAGGCACACTTATAGGACTCACTTCGTATAAAATAATAATAATAATATCCTGGGACATTATTCACACACGCCCATATGATCCCAAACTAAGCAGAGCTTGTACTATGGAAACCAGACAACTGATATACTACATATACTACTTTTCTTTTGTAAATACATACTTATATAGATAATCACACCCAGACTCAGGAAAAACAGACATGTTCATGCACACAAATGTCTATCCTGGGTGGGAATCGAACCCATGACCTGCGGCGCGAAAGGCAGGAATCTACCACGCCAACCGGCTCGTCATTATATAACCTTACAATGTTAAAAACTGACTTCTATTATTTTATAGTACGTGTATCATTTAACGGCCTTAATTATAAACGTTGCTTAGCAGCTGTTTAGCTTAACACATTTTTTTTCTCTTTCTATCATTATCAATTTGACATTAGAAAGAAAAAGGCACAGCATTGTTTAAGTAATTGACCACGCAAATGTTTTACTTGTTCTGCGTTGAGTTTCGAGTTCGTCAAATATACTTGATTAAAATAATAAGATCGCTGTCGGCTTATGAAATGTACACTTGCGGGGTCTTACTCTAATTCTGGTTTATGACGGTTGCATAATTTAGGGACAAACGCGTAATTTTTTTTGTCTAAGCAGTTAACCACAAGCAAGTAGAAAGTCCTAGCAGTAATTAAACTTTACATTATACGAAGCTAACGGTACCACTTATTTTAAGTAATTAACTCGAGCACGAAATATCTCACTCCTCAAATTTTTTGTAATGGTACATTTAAACTTTTGCTACTTTATTAGTAAAATAAATTTATATTAAAAGAACTATATCGCCACGTGTGATTCCTTTTTATGAGTCACTTGCTTGGGACACATTATACGCCTTTCGAGGTATTTATTTTCTGGAGAAGCAAATTATTCTGGAACAAAAGAAGGCACAGTTCCTACAACTCATGACGATTCGGTGAAAGGAACGAATATGTGGGCATGACCATAAGCAGTGAGGGGAGCTTAAGAAGTGAGAGTGGCCTAAGCAGTGATGATGAGGCTTAATCCTAAGGAACGATAAAAAAGAATAAGATTTTTAATTAGTTCCCAGGTTCCGACTATCTGACGGAAGAAATGTGAAAACTATTTATTTATTACTATTATATTATTTTATAAGATAGTTTACATAATTAAAGTGAAAATTAAAATATTTTTAAGCGTTGTATTAAAAAAAATCTATATTTTTTTTTTTAAATATTGATTGACGTTAATCATTTTATGAAGGAAGACGAAGCAAAAAGGCCAATTGATATAAAATAAAAGTATAAACAACGTGGTTAATATGTCGACCAATTTCACCGGCTCACAAATATATTAAACCGAAGCAGAGTAAAACAAAGTATTGAACGTTATATTTTCGTAATTTTATGGTTAGTTTTAATCCAACATCAAAAACAAGCCGATTATTTTCATCTCTCAATACGAAACCTATTTTATGAAACATGGTTCCATAAAAACAAAAGAAACTAATTAAAAAGTTTTCTTTCTGTTGTCGAAAACAAAAGCGACCTTCGTTATAATTAAACGAGATGACACATATTTGTGGGAAGGATCGTTGATAGCATATTGTCAGAGCTTGTGAGCTTGTGACCAGAGCCGAATTTAGGGGAGGGCAACTGAGGGTACAGCCCCGGGGCCTCAGACTTCGGAAAAAAAACTCTAAAATTTCGATTAGTAAACAACTTCTCCTTAACCCAATGGTTCAATGGTTACCAAAAAAAAAAGCTCAGCGACTGCACCTGTGTTTTTCAACGCACAGCCTGATGGCCACTGGCACCCCGGGCAAAAATGTTAAAATGATGGGAAAGGAAATCATAATTTTTGCTGATGTGCAGTCGTTGAGCTTTTTTTTTTCTTTAGAATCTACTTAGCTACACAATAAATTATTTCTTGAGAAACCCGATTGACAAAAATTGTTAATTTTATTTGGAAAATAATTTGGGTCCAGAAGACCTCAACTCCTCTAAATCCTGCCCTGCTTGTGACACGTGGCATAGATTTACGATTGCATATATAGCGCGATATGGCTTGGACTCCTATCTCAGTTATTAATTGTACGCCCTAACCACCATAAATGGTATAACATAGTAGCTATTTCAATAACACACGATAGCTCACTCGTAATTATAATGCACCATCGTATTTACAGGTACCATCGACTCATCACGTCTTGTTCCGCCGCCAAACAGCAATGTGTATCGTTGTATTTCGTCTATAAGGGTGAGTGAGCCAGTGTAACTACGGGAGTAAAATGGAAATAACTTACACCCATATAGTTCCATCAGTGTTGCTTGCCCGGGCTTGTAACTGTTACCTTCGGTTTAAATTCACATTTTTTTTATAGGATAGGTAGGCAGACGAGCTTATGGGCCACCTAATGGTAAGTGGTCACCAACGCCCATAGACATTGGCAGTGCAAGAAATGTTAACCATCGCTTAGATCGCCAATGCGCCACCAACCTTGGGAACTAAGATGTTATGTCTCTTGTGCCTGTAATTATACTGGCTCACTCACCCTTCAAACCGGAACACAACAATAACAAGTACTGCTGTTTTGCGGCAGAATATCTGATAAGTGGGTGGTACCTACTCAGACGAGCTTGCACAAATCTCTACCACCAAGCTAAGCCACTGGGCTATTATATATCAGCTAAATAAGCGGAGTTCATTGATGCCGAGCGAAAGTTACAGGGAAGTAGTTATTACTTAAACAAATAGTATTAATATCGCAAAATATAATTAATACTATACAGTAAAGTTTCAAAGGATGTCTGAAGGAACCGCAAATAGTTTATAAGTACATATTATGTCTTAGTTGTTCTGGAAGACCAGTAAGCCCTTTATAATGAGACGCGAGAAGCCGCAGCGGGAATATTACTTACTCCACTAAGATAATAAAAAAAAATCAATTGTTTGATGTTATTTTCATTAATGATCCATTTAAATTTACTGTATATTTTTTGTCGTTCCTTAATATATTAAAATATAAAATACAAATAAATCGTAATTCGTTTACTGACAAACGGCTACAGATAATGCCATTAGCTAAATTCAAGTTGGGCCAATAAATGTTCAATTCTCAATAACAGCCTGAATTAAGTAAGTTCACAGAAACACCATGTGATGATCGCCAGATTATCATCGCGTCGTCGAACTATGACAGTGAGCGAATAGATTATATTCCTATGTTTGCGCACATACTTGGGAACACTAATATATTTTTAATATATTCAAAGCAGAGGAGACTTTGGAACCGTGACCGAAATAAGTCAGGAAGACCATATTAACAAATATTAGAGTTGCAATTTTTAGTAATTTACTTATTGGAGCTTTGTGCAAGGCCATCAGGATAGGCACCACCCACATTATTATGTTCTGGTTTGAGGAGTGAGCCAGTCTAACAATATGCACAACAATATATCAGCTTAGTTTCTGAAATTGGTGGCGCATTGACGATGTAAATTGGTTCATATTAAAATGCCAACGCATATGAACGAAAGTAAACACTTACTACCAAATGGCCCATTTTTAGTTGAACATATTATATTAAATATATTCAATGAACGCTTCAGCGCTCTCTCTCTCTCTCTCTTTTACTCAAGCCTAAATTATGATCGCAGCCGTTCATAAGTCTATTAATAACGATAACAATCTTGGTATAGTTTAAGAACTTCAGTCATTAAATTGCGTTAATCACGATACTAGAACACACCGTAAATACTGAATACACACTTAAGACACAATCTCACCGCAAAATGTGCTTACAACGATAGGGATCTCGCCCTGAAGGGTGCCAACACGTCACAGTGGAAAGGATGCTTGTCTTACTGTAATAGCGCTATGTCATACCATGCTAAGCTTTCTTTCGTTTCTGATATAAGACATCTATTAGACCCATGGAAGTAATCGCGACTGTTATGCCGTGACCGAAAATGGCATGGCGCTTTCCTATGCCATCATGATCCCACCCTGCTACCGCTCTCAATTACCTTGAGTTGGCGCGTATATTATAATGAAATAATTTAAAAAAATTAGCGGTCGCGTAGCGCCCTGCAGATGTGGTTTTTTTATAAATAGTTTTCATTCTCTTCTTCACACGTGGATAGAGGATGGGTGGTGGGTGGTGGGTGGTTACATGGGTGGAGGTGTTTTGTTCATGTTTATGTTATATAAAAAGTAAGAAGCTATAAATAATAAATCATATGGTAAGATAATATCTTCATATTGTACAATGTAAAGCTATAAAACTAGTGAAATGTAAGCCTTACACGACGATCGCGTAGCAACGCAAACAAATGTTATGTGCTTAAATTGCTCAAGTTCGTGATATACTAACGAAACTGCAGGGTCCTCGGTTATGGGTCAGTTAACATGAAATTTACAAACCACAAGCTTTCCAACTTTTAAGATTGTAGACATAAAATAAAACCATAAATATTTTAATAGTGACACAAACTGAAGTCCGGCCTCTGAGAGAATGCTTGCCTGACGTCATTCTGTTCTGATATTGCTTATAGTCTATTGTCTATTCCAATGAAAGAAGGATAAAATATAAAAAAATATTATATTTATATAATCCATGCAATTTTGCTAATAGCTCTGCTATACAATAACATATATAAATTGTTGATTAAAGTAACAGCCTGTGAATGTCCCACTGCTGGGCTAAGGCCTCTTCTCCTCTTTTGAGAAGAAGGTTTTGGAGCTTATTCCACCACGCTGGTCCAATGTAGATTGATGGAGTACACATGTAACAGAATTTCAGTGAAATTTGACACATGCAAGTTTCCTCGCGATGTTTTCTTTCACCGTCAAGCACGAGA
This sequence comes from Nymphalis polychloros, assembly GCA_905220585.2. NCBI lineage: Eukaryota > Metazoa > Arthropoda > Insecta > Lepidoptera > Nymphalidae > Nymphalis > Nymphalis polychloros. Next base: position 14,750,686 of record HG992243.1, on the reverse strand, counting down.
TGAATTATAATCACAAATTAAGCACATGAAATTCAGTGGTGCTTGCCCGGGTTTGAACCCACGATCATCGGTTAAGATTCACGCGTTCTTATCACTGGGCCATCTCAGCTTTTTATTGTTGATGATATATAATTATTTATAATACAACACTAATCGACTTAATTACTTGTAAACTTTAATTTTACAAAGTTCCGATAACAACTTCTTCGCCATTCAAAACACCATTTTTTGCAAATTTATATTGAATACCACAGATTATTCAAGACCAATAACATCGCGTCAATTCAATGTCAAAGTTGTATATTTGACTTTACTCCTCCTGTGGTCGAAATCTCTAAACCCATATCCGGTGCACTGTATATTTATGCAATATATTTTTAAGTTTTTATCTTAAAAAACGTTTTTCATAATATCTTATTAATTTTACACAAAAGAGAAACAGAACAAAAGGTGACAAAGGAAATGTGTAATATTTCTGTTAAATTTTACTATTAAAAAGTTGAAACATTTTATTTTGCTTTTTATACACAAAAAAATTAAAATAAATATTTCGTCGTAAGCAAAGAAAAATAATTGCGATTCTGTAACTTTACTAATGTAAGTTAACGCCACGCCTTAATATTTATAATTATAGGTTTTTGAGAGGCCTCTAAAATATAACCCACTAGGGTTCGCCGAAGCATTGCCCGTGTCTTTGGGGTTACACATAAAAAAACTATTCTTAGACTTACGGCCTTATTTATAAACGTTGCTTAGTTACTGGTTAGCTAAACACTGATTTGTCTCTTTCTGTCATTATTGATTTGACATACGAAAGAAGAAGACTAAATATTGTTTTACTAATCACCAGTTAAATAAAGTTTATGAATAAGGCGGTTAGGCTTTATACCAGATTTCATCAAAGTCGGTTGCACGGTTTACCTGTGATAGCGTTGCAGATTTTTAAAGTTATAAGGAAGACGTACGATCAATTCGAGCGACGGAGGCGAAGTGAAGTGATTGTGCAGTTTACCGTGCCTTTTTATACACTGGACCATGTTGATTACTCTGGGGGAGCAGAGACCGAGTAACACCAGAGATGCTTACTCCTCGACGGCCAGGACAAGAAAAGATGACAGGCTGCGCTCTGGTTTTACAGGCACCGCGGTACGTCAGATTCAAAAATGACAATCAAATGACAACTTCTAGCTAATAATAAATATTTATCTATATATACTCAGGTAGGCCGACGTCTACCGTGTTTTTTAAGAAAAATAAATGTTTTTCGAAAATTACGAATCGGCCTAAGTGATTAATTATTATCTAAACTTCATTATATATGTCGTAAGGAAAGGAGGAAACGGTGAATTCCTTGAACTCTTGAAATCCCCGAGGGTACCATAAACTCACGGATGACCTCGAATATTCTAACCTATTATATCTTACCACTGAAAACATATGTTCATATGAAATAATACTAATTATGTTCAGTGATAAGCCAATTCACTAATTTTAGTATAATGAGACAAGTATTGATTGTTTTTACACTAAAACAAATAAGAATCGCATCTGTCATCAACGTCAAGGTAATCACTTGATCCATGACATAATATATATTTCCAAACCGCTGCTACTACGTCGAGTCGAAAGAGACCAATGTCCTATACGATAAGACATTATATTCATTTATTTATAGATAACAAAATAGTTTATACTTAAATACTGAGAACAAATAATTAAACAATACAATTCGACTAAGTCACAATGCAAAAATATGTAAGCACAAATTGCAAATTAATATTTTAATACATTTTATTTCATAGTAATATTGATAACATATCACACAATAAAACATAATTAATAGATTTATTTTTAATTTTTTAATTCAATAAAGAGTAGGTATTTGATTTTGAACATGTCATGTTTTTTAAGACATTGTATTAACATAAAATATTTCTAAATAGTAGCTTTATCTGACGAGTAGGCACCAAGACGTGTGACTTATTGTTAGATTATTTTGATAGTTTCTTTTTATACTTTCAACAAACATTATATTTTTATTTCATAGTAATAAAACTACGTACATAGCAAAAATATTCTCGCTAGTTGTTCAAATCGAACAAAGCTGTACAAAATAAATACCATTGTATTCATTTCATTTGTAATCTCCGTTCAGCAACAAGGGATATGATGTCGAAACTTGTTCCGAAAACTATTAAAACTTTTAGAGTGCAATCGTGTGTCTCAAATATAAAGTATTGACTATCCATTGAATACTTTTTGAACATAACGCTAAACTTCTCACAATATTTTATCTGTGAACTTTGGAAATACTCATTTTGATACTACTAAGTTGATGGTTCATTTTGTAATAAATTCTGTTTAGATTTAAACATTTAAAATAACTTCTGATACGATATTTTAATATAAATATTTATTATTAATGCTGTATATACCTATTAAGTGTTTGAAATTGTATCTGTCATTTTATCGTATTCTTGTTTTAAGTGCCATATTTCAAATACTGTGGTGTATCGATTAAATAAATAAATAAATAAATAAATAAATAAATATTATAGTAATTCATTGAAGCATTCATTGCATGGGTCGCGCAGGTGAAATATGAAATTTTCCAAGTTATAAATTTAATAATATATGTATATAAATTTTTATAAATTTAGGTTTATAGTCATATAAAAACGTAAGAGAACTTTATGCTTGCTCTGGATAAGCTATATTTCATAAATGAAGTTTGTTTAAAGGTTTTATATAAATGTCTTTTTTTATTTACAAGAAAAGTATGTTAGCTGAGAACTAAGCGTGTTACAAGAATGTATTATCGTTACTAAGCTATTACACAAGTACGTACATCAGAATTAAGATGCGAGCAAGGAACGGCGGAGGCTGTCGTTCAACCAATAATCCTATAATAAAAGTTACTGAGATATTGTAAAAGCTGTTATATAATCTTCGTAGTATTACAGACACACTGCTTCTTCGAAAGGTAACTTTAATTTATTTTCATAATAACTTTATATAAAGTACTTATTATATAAACTTTATATACTCAGAAATAGCTTCGTCCTCGAAAGTAAATATCCTAAACACGGGTTTTACTTAGAATTGGCTTCTGTCTCCTTTGTATGAAATGTGTTTTGCAGGAAAAAATATATAAAAAAAATTATTTAACAAGCAAGATTTATTTACGCAAGTTTTTTAAACGAAAATATACTTTTAAATAGTCTCCTACGAGAATAAGAACTTTTGAATCAAAAAGTTAGAAGATTAAGTAATTACTCTTTTCCACACTTTTTTATCCTTATATATTGAGTAATATGAATGCCTTAAAGTTTAAAATATATTAGCGCGCTAGCTTGTTTCAGAAAGAATTTTATGACTTGATTAGAACATCACAAATTGTATACATAAATTACGCACGACATATCAACGATCCTTACCAGAACATGAATTTTAGCCGAAGTGTGAAATCCACGTTTACTGGACTACCAGTTCAACAGGTTCAGACAATCAATGAAACAGATGCACTTTGTCTTTACATTCGTGCCTTTTGATACTTTAAAATATGTGCCTGCGTTGACAGTTATGTATTCAATAACATCGGAATAATATCCTCCAGACCGATTTCGGTCACTGCGGCCAATCTCAAGAGAGGTTAGCCAACTGCGCAGGAGATATTATAGTGCACAAGTGTGTGCGCAAACACAGGTGCACTGTCTATTCCCTAGCTCTCATAATCCGATGGGACGGCAATCCGACACGACCGGAAAGAGTTCAGGCGCAGGACCAACGGCTTAACGTGCTTAACATCGGAATACTGTAAATATGTTCAATCAAAATAGTTTTAGTTCGCGTTTTTTTTTTAATTATACCGATATTTTAAATCCCATATTGTTTGACGATCCCCAGCTCCGTACACAACATAGTTCAGCAGCCATCGTTAAATTTTATTTAACTTTGAAAGTTGTTAGGGCGACGTGTTGAAGCTCCCCTGCCCGGGGTGAAATTGTTATGTTTGTTTTTGTAGTTTTTTCTATATCTTCGTGAAAGAAATCTTCATTTAAGAGGTCGTAATAAGTACGAAAATAGCTTGGCTACACTACTTTACACTATTATCGTAAAAAAAAATTTTTGCCTCTACCTTTCATTATGCTTTACTCTAAATTATTGTGATTGAGTGTTCGGTATAGTGATTGATTACAGTAATTGTGGCGAAGGCTTTTTATCCCTATTCCACCATTATTTGATTTTTACTCATCACTCAAACAGGAATTAATAAAATCAATACGCAATCGGTTCAAACAAAATACGCAGAAAAAGTGTTCATCAGACGAGAAAAGGAGTAATCGCCTTTAGTTTTATAAATACATATATTTAAATAATTCATAGTCTACATTTAACTCAATTTCCTCGTCACGAGTTTTCTTCTTCTTCGAGCGACTCTCCGACTAGCGAAGATTGGCAGTCAGCTTTGTTCTCCTCTTCGCGAGGCGGAAAAGCTATGCAACATCCGAGAATGGACGGGAATCGCGAGTGCTGCCGAGCTTTTCCACGAGTTTTAAACCTCATGGAAGTAAACGACATCGTATTCATTAAATATTTTCCGTAAGTAAATATACCCTTTTTACTTTACAACGTGGAGAAGTAGTTCGGAGTTAATACAATATTTGTATTTATGAAAGAACGCATTTACTAGATTGTAGTACTTTATGCAAACGCAACTGAGTAGGTATAGGTACTACCGAATCATCAGATACCCATTGATATCTATATTTTTTGTATCTTATAAATATATTAGCAAAGTAATCACCTGTAAAAGTCCCACAGCTGGGCTAAAGTCTCCTCTCCTTTTAAGGAGCAAGTTTTTTGCAAAAATATTAAGCAAATATTTAATCCAGTAGATAATCGTTATTAATGTTACGAAAATAAGCCTTATAAAACAGGGATCCACTCCTGAATAATATAATAAAGATATGAAATCCTAACTTGTAAAAAATATAGCAATTCTCTGGCAACCGAAATCCGATGTCCGTTCGGGGTCCGTAAGGTCAACGGGCGGTCCTGCGATTGACATTGTCATAATATATTTTCACACTAAATAAAACCCAAACCTCCTTCAGTCGATTTAGACGTTTATGTACGGCCACTAAGCAAGCGAATTTTTCATATAATGTTTGAATAAACATTACGAACGCGACTTATTACTTATAATACAACTTTAGTGTACAGTGAAGTAAAAAAACCATTAGAGTAAGATTTTTGTCATTCTGACGTTAAATTTTAAAATCGTTACAATTATAAGTTATTTGTTGTGAGTCTTGAAGGGAACAAGAAAGCAGCCAACACAATACAGTAACAGCCTGTGAATGAAATTCATTAGTGCTTGCCCGGGTTTGAACCCACGATCGTCGGTTAAGATTCACGCGTTCTTACCACTGGGCCAACAATATGACCATGACTAATTGCTTCTGCTTCATATATTGTTCCATAGTAAATTTTTTTAGCAATGTCATAGACAAGGATATTTTAATTCCTTTTTCAAAATAAGAGTAAAAAAAATAGTATAATGTGAATCACAAAACGACTATTTATCACAAAATTAGGTGAAAAAAAAAATGTACAGACAGAACCAATAGATTTATACAGTAGTATAGATATAATTTTGTTGTCACTATGGCGATTAGTTAAACAATTTTGTGTCTTCTTCTTTTGAATATCAAATCAATAATGACAGAAAGAGATGAATCAGTGTTTGTAAGTAAGACCGATCGTATTTATTATAATTATATAATAGATTATATCCTATTTCGTATTTTTCGTGTATTCAGGACTCTGGAGTGATGGATTGATTAAATCGCATGTTTCATAGCCACAAAAATCTAGTAGTCTCCGAACGCAGCGTGTATGAAAGTGCCAATTGGACTATCCCCCGGGTCGCTGGACAATACTCCCAATCGGACTCTATTAGTTCCCGGGTAAGTGGAATTCTCTGTATAGATTGACTCAAATGTTTTGCCATTACTATAATGAGACACTCGAAATCAATTCTTTTAATGTATTAATACTTTTGTTTTCTGCTTGGCTGTCTGTGTGGACTTTTGCGATTGTGATTTTTTTTTGTGTGCGTGAGTGTCTTTGTGTGTGTGATGCTTCACTTAGCATACAAAAGTAGACTACTATATACTTTACCTTAATGGTAACGAACAGTACACTAACTTTTTTCATATATATTAGCAATTCCTGTTTTATAAACATTAACTAACAATCCTATATAACCCTCTAATTAAGCATAAAGCAAGGGGTCCGAATGGAACCCGTGTTACATCGCTACACGGCCCATAAATCATTACGCTATTGACTTTTTATTAACATTAAAGTGAATAAAATAAGGAAGTGTGCAAAACAAAAATATTTCTTTTATATTGACATATCTGTATAGAATAATTTCACTGATGACGTCATTCTGAGTGATTAGCTCAAGGACTGCCTTTCTCAAGGGAGACTATTACCATTTGCGCTGGACATATTATAATGCACAAGTGTATTCGTAACATACTAATTTCACTTTATTCTCTCACTATCATAATCCGATGGGACGGCAATCCGACACGACCGGAAAGATTTCAGGTGCAGAACCAACGGCCAATCAAAAACTATTAAACACTCGCATTACAGAATTGGATCAAATATAATCTATATTTTTTCAATGAACCCCGAGCTCTCCTTAGAGCAAATAGTTTATTTGTTGACCGAATGTCATTTCATATTTAACATTCCTTTTGCATTTCGATTAATATCGGAAGGTAATTTGCAATATTGGCTTTAATATTCTTGAAATGTTATAATTATTATGGTTACAATCGTATATCACTTTCTGACGTTTTACGACCGTTTTCTGCAGTTTGTTTTAACTGAATAGCGTTGCAGCTCTCAAGGGTGACAAATCAAACTAACACATCATAACTATTCACGAAACGTAAACTTCAAATATTAAAATCATGCACGAAAATCAAATAATAATACATGTTCAAAGCATTGCCAAGTACTACGTCCTATTTGCATTTGGCAACGTTATCACATGTTCTAAACCTACCCTTATTGCAAATTTTGCAGCTGCGATGCCAACACGATTGTGTACCACGATCACGAAATACAATTTTAGTATAAAAACTATCCAAGCACACATTGTATATGTTCACATAAATGTTACATAATCTAAACACAAAAAGACACCACTTTTTCACCGAAACACAGCGACGCACCGGTGGACCTGCATAAAACTTTACCACTGTGTTTATTTAGTAGCGCAAATTATGCAAAGGCAGACAAAAGGCCAAAAGGCGTTCTCTTTCAAGTAATATTTAAAAATTGTATAAATGGTGCGAAATATATAAATAACGATATCAACAATGAATGACAAATTACCATGTTTATAAAAAAAAATATCTTTCAACTATCATCATAGTTATTAGACATCTTTGGATATGCGTGGGGTATAGGGAGACGGTATTCCAATAAAATTATCAATTGCAAAATACTACTTTACTTATAATTCTGTATGATACAATTGATAAATTTACAATAGTATAATTATTATGTGTCACTAAGATTTACAATTGAATTAGACGTAACGTCTACCAAGCACGTGATTACGAGAGCTCTTTGCGATGACTTAAACCCAAGTGTCCATTTTTACCAGATGACCGCCTCACCAGTGCTCGATGTTCGTTATATACCTTTACTATTAGGACCTTACATATGAAATTAGCGTTTTGTCGTACTGACCGCTTTGATCTAAAATATCTCCTCTTTGGTTAAGAATTCCAAATACAAATTTATAAATTCATTTAGCTGGTACATTTGAGTTTTGAAAACAGTCATTCATTTGTTTTTTTCTCATTATTTTTTTCTTTGGCTTCGCTTATTACCGCACAATGGAAAACATGAAATATCGGTATATTTACGAGTACGAGTTCTACCGTGGCACCAGTACTACAGAAACAGCTCGAAGGATTAATGATGTGTACGGCGCTGGTGTCGCAAAAGAAAGCACGGCACGTTTTGGTTTCAACGTTTTCGCTCTGAAAATATTGACCTTCAGAACCAACCCCGTGGACAGCCGGAGACCAAAGTAGAAAATGAATAATTAAAGGCTATTGTGGAAGCGGATCCATCACAAATCACTTCAGAGATAACCGCAGGCTTCGGGTTAAGTGATAAAACTGTATTAATCCACTTGAAGCAAATCGGGAAAGTAAAAAAACTTGAGCGATGGGTACCTCATGGATTGAGTGAATCGAACTTGCAAACACACGTCGACTGCAGTGTTACTTTGCTCAACCGACACAATAATGAAGGGATTTTAAATCGAATCATTACTTGTGATGAAAAGTGGATACTGTACGACAATCGGAAGCGCTCGTCGCAATGGCTGAACCCTGGAAACCCAGCCAAATCCTGCCCTAAACGAAAATTGACTCAGAAAAAGTTACTTGTGAGTGTTTGGTGGACCAGCGCCGGTGTCGTTCACTACAGCTTTCTAAAATCTGGCCAAACGATTACGGCAGATATCTATTGTCAGCAACTCCAACCATAAAGGAAGAGATATTTGCTAAACAACCGAGATTGGTCAATCGCTCTAGGCCACTTCTGCTTCACGACAACGCAAGACCACACACTGCACAACTAACAACCACTAAGTTAGATGAGCTACAATTGGAATGTTTGCGACATCCACCGTACTCCCCGGACCTTGCTCCAACAGATTACCATTTTTTTCGGAATTTGGACAACTTCTTACAAGGATACATCTTACTTCTTACAAGGAGATAACATCGGTACATACTTTGATTATTTAAATATATTTTACAAAAAAAAAAATATTTTATATTCCTCCCATACAAAACGCCAATTTCATATGTAAGGACCAAATATATACAATGACGTATTGAGGGGCAGATGCGCCGACATGTATTAAAATTTGATCACATGACCTTATTTTATAAAAACATTTACAAAGACATTTATGTCTTAGTTTAATTTCGTCAAATATATTTGTTGTAATAATTGTTAATTTCCCTAAAATTCGTGATGACATAATGCATAAAAATAAACATATACAGTAACAAAAAATAGCGTTACTTCAGAAATACACGCGCCCATACAAGAATAGCCATTCAGGACCAAAAATAATATCAAAACAAAAATTGCCACTGAGGTAATAAAAGAAAAAAATATCTTGTCTCTATATATCAAGCAAAAATATTCAGCAGATTTTAATTAAATTTGGTATGATCCATACTCTGTATAATCTGAGATAGCAGTTCCCAAGCTTATAAATAATAAATCCCTTTTACTTCCCGGAACCCCAAATCAAATTATGATTTATAAAATAAACAGCAATTCGAAAAAACAAATTGTGATTATATAAATTCGTATAATGGGCACGATGTCTCACGAGAATATTGGTCCAATATATTTAGACCTAATTACTGATGTACCTTATTAGTGATATACTGTGCCCAGTAGTTAGAAGGCGGAAATCTTTACCAATGATTGCGGGTTCAGACCTAGGTATATCGTGAGGAAACTTGCATGTATCTAATTTCACAGAAATTCACCCACATAAGCGGATCTATTAACGTGGCAGCGCGGTGGATAATGCTCTAAACCTCAAAGGGAGACGAAACCTTAGAGTAGCAGCCGGACATTCACAGTCCAATAATTTGCTATAGCAAACTTTATTCATCACCCAAACGTGTATTTATTCGTCGCAATTATAGAAGGATATATAAGACTCGAGAACAGCAATGGCCAAAAACGAATAGCACGTTCTAATGTGCGCAACCAGATAAGTTTTTATGAACTTAATTTATGTTTACAATTCACCGCACACTTAGTGATGAAGGGAATTGAAAAACCCTAGGAAACCTGCATATATTTATGAAATTATTGCCAATCTTCTGTAGAGCATGAGTGTGAAATGGGCTTTACTCAGTGTACTTATGCAGCAGTGATACATTTTCATTAACTATTGTACTTATTAAAATATCATTGATTGATTCATAAGAAAGATAAAAATATTTTGATTTTGAAAATGACTATTAATGATATAAATATTAAGAATCAATTACGGTCTTAATTCCATTGTAAGAGCATTTATAGTCTGCCTGTCTTCAAGTTAAGAAGTCTTAATTTTCCAACAAAGGCAGCAAAGTTCGCTACAGTTACCTCTCAAAATCTTTGACATTTAATTATATAAATTGAATTCACTCTAAAATTTTTATAATTTTTGGAACGAAGTTCTTTTACGCGGCTTATAGTAGAGTGAAATGGCAGTGGCCCAAGGTCACGTCAGAAACGAAATAGCGTTCATACTTTGGGACGTTCGACTTCAGTGGTGCGCGAGCGCTTTTGGAGGTAGCCTATGCCGAATCCACGCACGTCAAATGATCGAGCGTGAACTGTATAGTGCATCTATCATTTTATTATTAATTAAGTCAAATACTTAAATATGTATAACAAACTCAATCAAAAAAAATACTTTCCTAACGTTCTTAAAATAAAAAGAAATATAATATAATAATAGTTTAATATAATAATAAAAAAAAAACAAAATCAATTCAATGTAATTTAAGCAGCGTGTTGTTTTTCTCAATGGTCTTCGGCTTAATTCGATTGTACAGTGACTTCTTATTATTTTTAAAATGCAATAAGGAAGATTAATATACAAACATGAACATAATTACATGAAATGTACGAAAAATATAAATATAAGAGGTGCGGGACCATTGGCTTTCACTCCATTTCCATATTTTCTTTTTTTTACGAACTTATATATATTTATTTTTATTTACCACTATTTTCATAAACTCCTTTGTTATTAGAACTCCTTTTTATAAATCCCTTATTATTATACTATTTAAAACTCCGATAACTAAGAAGATACAAATAAATATTAAACTTATACCCGTGTATATCAACAAATTATGTACTTACATCACTATTTGTTAATCAAGTTAATTAATAATAACCATTTAAGTTTTCTTTCAAAGTAGTAAATTTTACGTCAACGATTATTACGTTGAGAGCGATAGAAAGGATGTTTTATTAATAAATGAGTTTTATAGACGACTATTAATTACTCTTAGCTTTTAACGTTCGCGGTTCTTTGTTCGCGTGATATAGTCAATTTGGAGCCATTAAGGATCTGTCGGATTTTGTGGTGTAATGGACATTTCCTGAATACGCACTTACAACTACAAATTGTAGCAAAATATATAAAAAATATGTTTTTTTATAACTATTATATATTTGACGAACACAATAAAATAGAAATCTAAAATTTGTACACTTAAAAAAATAGGCTAAGCTATTATTTTTTAAATATTTATGACAATCCGGTAAGGAGTTTGACAGATTATAACGTTTCATTTAACCTATGGTTAAGTTGACGCGTTCCGTAACATTTAATTTTTTTATCAATTTAAGTAAATAATTATATTTTGTACTCGTTTCAATAGTTTTCATGCACACATTACGATATATTAAAATTAAAATGTGTAGTGTTTACCGTCTTTTGCTGACTATAATCTGTCAAACTCTCTACCAGATTGACATAAATATTGCAAAAGTAATTGATTTTCAATATTTTTTTTCTCAAAAACTACGCGTCTCCGCATGTTGAAACTTTGCGTGTGTGCCTATAATAATGTAACCTTTCTGTAAAAAATCAACCGATATACTACTGAGGTTCTACCAAATTACTACTAAATTCCCAGTAGCATTCACGGTAAAAATATGACTTTAGCTGACATAGCTAGTGTAGCCTAGCCTAGTATAGTTTAGCTATTTTTACACTTTTTAACCCAGCAACTGGCAGGCCAAGATCTATCTTGTAGGTATCTATTATTTTTAATGTATATATAAAAACTTCGGAAACAAACAAGTTGACTTAACTTGCGCCTGTAGTTACACTGGCTAACTCACCCTTCAAACCGACACAATACTATGTATATATTACTATTGGGAGTTAGAATATCTGATAATACCATTCCTGCACAGGCTTGCACAAAGTCACCAAGTAAGATTAAATAGTATACTTATTTTTAATTGTACATGGCTTGTGCAACTTTTTATTTTAGACCACCGCTGCTACCTACTGATTTAAATATTTTATGTCTATAATTAAAATATATACAAATGTATGTATTATATAAGTAAATGCACGTAGCAAGCAATAATTTCTGTTCTTGCACATTATAATTACAATTAATAAAAGCAAACTCATAAAGTTTAAAATACATAATAAAGTTTATGTCAACGGTGACTAGAACGAGCTCCATTTTATGGCTAGAAGGAACACAAATAAAATTTATTTAAGCAAATGAAAACTTCTAAGTAATTATTAAAGCTTATTAGCCCCAACGGTGTAATTTTATAAATTTATAACATCCGAAAGTTTATCCAGAAGGGAATATTAGAAGTCCGAGCAATTAAGTTTAAGAATTAGGAACATAATGAAGTACTTATTACTTTTAATTTATATGTTTATAAAAGTAATTATATTAAATTATACGGAATAATTATTAGTAAGTTGTTCCGTTTAACTTACGTATCGAGATATTCGTGACAACGCTACATATTATAAAGTCCCTTCGTCACCGTCGCGTCCATCTGAACGCGATAAACCCAAAACTATATAACGGATATTCATGCTTCTTTAACATTGGACGGATTGATTCGTAAGGAATGTTTAGGTATATTAAAACGGTAAACTAGAACGGTTAGTCAAAGATTTTGACTATGTGTGTGTGTGTGATCATTGAAGATGTCGAAAAAAAAGTAATGCTGACTGAAGAAATTAAAGAAACATTTCGGAAACAGTCTAAACCGAGTTATATGTATTACGATATAAACGTACACCATTCTACCCGTGCGAAGCGAGGACGATTAGAAAGAATTTTGTATGTTTATTTGTAATGTAGAAACTCAAAAACTACTCAGAAACTATAGGGTTTTCCAATAGGGACGCTTGAACTTTGACAGCTGATTGCGGCCATGTTGTTTGAGTGACAGCTGTCAAATGCAGTGTGTTATATTCATTCCGTCCTCCCAAACCACCATGGCAGGTTACAGTGTCGAGCAGCACGTGCAAATCATAAAATTGTTTTATGAAAATGGGTCTTCAGTTCGAGCAACGTTCCGCGCACTTCGCCCGTTTTACGGTCGCGATGATCGTCCTGCCGAGTCGACTATCCGTCGATTGGTGGACAAATTCGAGTCAACCGGGTCAGTTAATAATCAGCCGGTTCCCGTGCGTCAACGTAACGCGAGATCTGCCGAGAATATCGCCGCTGTGCGCGACAGTGTCCTCGAAAACCCGCGGCAGTCAATTCCGCGTCGCGCACAGGAACTCGGCCTTTCGCAGACGACAACTTGGCGAATTTTGCGTTGTGACTTGAGCCTGCACCCGTACAAGATCCAGCTGACCCAAGAGCTCAAGGTTAATGACCATAGACAGCGCCGTGTGTTCGCTGACTGGGCATTAGAGCAGTTGGAAGTTGACGCCGATTTTGGCAAAAAAATCATCTTGAGCGACGAGGCGCATTTTTGGATGAATGGCTATGTCAACAAGCAAAATTGCCGTATTTGGGACGAGACCAATCCACACGAGGTTCACCAAGTGGCAATGCACCCGCAGAAAGTGACTGTTTGGTGCGGATTTTGGGCCGGAGGCGTGATTGGTCCGTATTTTTTCGAAAACGATAATGGTGTGGCCGTCACCGTCAATGGTGAGCGATACCGGTCGATGATAACCAACTTCTTTTGGCCTGAAATCGAGAATATGGATCTGGACAACATGTGGTTTCAACAGGACGGCGCTACGTGCCACACAGCACACGCTACGATGGAAGTTCTGCACGATCAAGCGCCCTTAATGGAAAACCCTATACTAAACTGGTTTTAAAAATTCTTTCAACAACATAAAGCTTAATTGTCAACGAATAACAAAAACTGTATTTTATTTTCAAAAATATCAGAGATTCTTACGTAAATTGCATTAAAGTATTCAATAAAATCACGACGGGCCGCTAGTAACAAATGAAATCCTAATGAAGTTGCCACGGTACTGCAGCGCTTCGGATATGTTTGCTAAGGCCAGAGAATAGGACTACTTTGCTGGATACAAGTGCCTCCGGCAACGAGTTCCTGAGTATGTTGGCTGAGAATCTGGAATGTTTCATATTCAAACATTGGCTTTTAGTGCAACAGGAGGAGAATGAAAAATAAACCCGATGCTGACGTCAGCATTATGAATGACATATGGGTGACAGTGACAGACAGACAACAGTACATTAATATTGTGTTCGTTTTGTACTAGTTTCGACCCACGGCATGGTCGAGTATGTTGCGTGGGTGGTAACTATCCAAACAGGGTTGCACAAAGCTGTACCATGTTAATTACTACATTATTATTTAAAAAATATTACAGGATGACATTAACTTTAACTATATTTTTAAAATCTGTCTAAAGAATAATAAAACATAAAAAAATACTTTTACATAAACAATAATACTATTTTACCAGCATACTGCGACATATATATGTATATTTGAAATTAAACAATCTTACGATTATCAAAGTATAATTTCTACGTAGACAATTTTTTAACGATAACTTCGAAAGAATAACGCAGACATTTCGGTAAATTCTACGGTACTGCAATAGAATATTCGTTATTGCTTTTTGCTGACGCCGCGTGCACTTTATGCACGCTCGAGTTGAAGATATATAAATCTAGATTGAGCAGGCAGATTTTTCAAATTGCTTAATAATATACATCGACGGATGTATGGGCCAATAAAAAATACAACTTTCATCGCCGAAATATAAAATAGCTTGAAAAAATGTAGTATTCATTTAGGTATGAAGCATACATATATTTTTATATAATATAATAAGTAAAAGTTTTCATAGAATAACAAGCGGGCATAGTTTATAAAAAAGACAAGCGTTAGTTTTAAAGTAAGTAGGATTAAGAGAAGAAGTTTTCATCCTGTTCATCTCTCTCAATTCTCTGAGATTAATTAATAAAACTATTTTTCTGTATATAAATATATATATTATATTTATGTGACAAAACATATCATAAATGGTGGCGTGATAGTATAAGTTCCAATTATTTAGAGGATTTCGCCAATCAATGAGAAATAAACGGGCTATCATGTCACATTTCAAATTTACTTAAATAAAAATTTTCCACATACACAATCAAATGTCGTTTCTATAAACTTTAAAAGCCAATTCTAGTTTCAAACGAAATCTACGAACATATTACCTTAAATCAATGGCGTTATCAGTGACAATGGCACGAACAGAATAGTTTCCGGCGATTCGAATAAAGTCGACTCGTGTCCCACATCGCTACATTATTGTCAACTCATAACAAATCACTATAATTCTAAATTCTGCTATCGATACGTAATACGGATATAATGCAATTTGAACCCGTTCAATGAATACGATTATTGTATTATTATATAACTTTGAAGAAAATTCAAAAGATTCCAATAAGTGTTAGAGACCTATTCTATATTTCATTTAAAAGCGCGCCTAAGACCAGCAAATTTGCATCTTAAACCCGCGCGTCCCTCATCCGCCTCTCTCTTTGAACGGTCTCAATGGTCTCAGGTCGGCCTGTGAATATGAAGTTAAGATGAATTATTACTCGGTGGTAGAGCTTTGTGCAAGCTCGTCTGGGTAGGTACCACCCACTCATCAGATATTCTATCACAAAACAGCAGTGCTTTGTATTGTTGTGTTCCGGTTTCAGTGAGTCAGTGTAATTACAGGCAAAAGGGACATAACATCTTAGTTCCCAAGGTTGGTTGCGCATTGGTGATGTAAGCGATGGTTAACATTTCTTATAATACCATTGCCTATGGGCGTTAGTGACCACTTACCATCAGGTGGCCCATACGCTCGTACGCATTCCTATACAATAAATATATATATAAACTCAGCCTCAAAAAAATCGCACCTTTTGGTATTTTGACTTCAAGCAACTATAAACCCTATTTCATCTATGGTAAGGTATAAGTGTGGGGCCTCATTTTAAAGGTTATTGAATCCTTTAAATAAAAAAACTGTGATAGTGATTACTAAGCATATAAAAAACATTTTTCATGAAAAAAGGAAAAACACGCCAAAATTACTTAATTTAATTAATCTAAAAAGATAACAAAATTAAAAAATACAGTAAAACAAATTCTTAAAACTAAACTTAGAACCTAGTGTTACCTCCCTTAGCCCTAATTACAGCCTCCATGCGATCCTTCATTGACCTCACCAACGTCACGATGCGTTCTTGAGGAATGTCACTCCACTCCTCGACGACGGTGTCCCGAAGCTGTTCAAGGGTGGCACGGGCAGTATCACGAGACCGCACCCGGCGTTTCAGATCATCCCAAAGGTGCTCTATGGGATTCAGGTCAGGACTTCTCGCTGGCCACTGCATCACGGGGATCCCAACCTGATTCAGGTAGTCCCGAACAATGATTGCCGTATGGGAGCGGGCGTTGTCGTGCATGAATGTGAATTCAGGCCCGACAAAACCAGCATACTTGACCACATGGTACTCCAGTATCTCTGTGATGTACCGATGAGCAGTCAGGGACCCCTGGCCACGTGCACCTCCAGTGCAGGAGACGCACACAAGGTCGGTTTTTCCTTGGATTGAAATTCCGCCCCAGAACATGCAGGATCCTCCTCTGTAGCTGACGGTTTCTTCAAAGCAGGCCTGTGAGTACCGTTCCCCCTGCCTCCTGTACTCTCGTCGGAGTCTCGTCGGAGTAGAGGACAGACTTCCATTGGTCGAACGTCCAATCCACGTGGTCTCGGGCAAACTGAAGTCTGACTCGCCTATGCTCTGCTGTCAATTTGGGGCCAGTAGCAGCCCTACGGGCCTGGATTTTCTTCTCTCGCAGCCTTCTTCTTATTGTGGAGACGCTCACCGACGTCCTCCGAGCTGTTCGGAGCTGCTGTTGCAGCTCAACATCGTTGGAGAATCGGTTACGCAAAGACGTCGACACAATATAGCGGTCGTCTCTGTCGGAAGTGCAACGTCGTCTTCCGGATCCATGCTTCCTAATGTAGCCTCCAGTCTCCTGGAACCGCTGGGATAATCGTTTCACCCGGAAACGGCTTATGTTGAGTTGTCGAGCAATATCAACTTGGCGTAGTCCTGATTTCAGTAGTGCTACCACTTGAGCTGCTTCTTCTGCCGTGGTATCCATTTTTCAGGGTATTTTTCTTACTGGAGCTGTTCAGGTGTGACTTCTGTGATGTTTGGATAGCTAATGACCCATAATTAATTTTTACCCCCCATTCTATTCGTGTCCAAGGTGGCACAAGTAGTGAGTCCTCTAATGAGCTTTTCAGCACTTTTTTTTTAAAGACCCTAACGTTTCGTGATTATTGTTTTTACAGAAAAGAACGATACACGTTTTTAAAGTGTATTAATTGTGCTTTCAAATGATATTAATTTTGGTAGGGTACAATAAATAAGTTAAGAGTATTATTCGCTTGAAGTCAAAATTTCAAAAGGTGCGATTTTTTTGACGCCGAGTGTATATTTATATTAATGACTAGCTGTTGCCCGCAGCTTCGCTCGCGCGTGGTCTTTATCTATACTAATATTATAAATAAGTAAAAATAGATTTTTTGGATGTTTGTTTGTAGCGAATAAACTAAAAAAACTGCTGTACTGTTTTTAAAAACCTTTTTTACCTACAGAAAGATACGTTATCAGCGAGTAATTAGCTGCCCGTCCCGACTTCGTACGGGTAAAATAAGGATTTTATCTCGTACATTTTTTAATCAATAAGATATAAATATTTACCAATCGATTTATTCGCCCATCCAGTATAGTGTATGTGTGTTCAGTACAGGGCATATAATAATCCTTCTTCCTACTAATATAATAAACTCGAAAGTTTGTATGGATGTATGGACGTTTGTTACTCTTTCACGCATAAACTACTGAATGGATTTTAATGAAACTTTACAATAATATAAGCTTAGGGAATACCAATTAAGTGGTACATATGGCAATAATGGAATATGTTTTCTTTATCCAAACATCACTAACATAGTGAAGTTCGTATATTTCTCCCTAAGAGATATTGATATAAGATATTGCGTATTTTGAATTTCATTATTTGCACCCAACTCTTCAAACAAAAATAAAAGTTTCTAAAAACTTTGAAATTCATGTTTATTAATTCAATCAAAAAACTCAAATAGTATATTTCTATTTTTTTTAATTTTTATACTAATGCTTTTACCCCGTTTCTCCCGTTTGGAGTTAAATTTCTAAAAACGACGAAATACGTATGCATAGCTTTAATACTAAATATCATTCTTCTTACACCAAAAGTGACGGAATCCCCATACAAACTTTCAACCCCTTTTTTACCCTCTTAGATTTAGATTTTCAAAAACGCTGAAATACATTTTTATTTATTTTTAAGCTTGTTCATTAAATTTCATGCTTCTAACTTTAAAAATGACGGCTTTCTAAACAATCGTTCAACTCTTTAGGGGTAGAATTTCCAAAAATCCTACCTTAGTGGGTGTTATAAAATGTATCAACTGCCAAAATTTCAAGTTTCTAACCCCCGCAGTTTAGGCTCTGCGTTAATGAATCAGTTAGGAAGAGTAATAATATTATGTGTATAGATATCAACAAAAATACGTATTTTTTATAACTTTTGATAGACTCAACTAATTTTGATGAAATAAAGCCTAAACGGAATCTTAAAATAGTTTTTATAATAATTCGGTTATTTCAATTTTTAGACGATTGAAAGATTAGACTGGACATACAGACATGCAGACAGTAAAAAAATTAAATCATAAATAGCCATATAACCTTTAAAACAGGCAGTTATTTTGAAATAACAGACAGAAACTTCAATTTTATTTATATGTAAAGAGATGTGTGGATAATTTATTAATTAATTCGTTTTTGTTATAGATTTATGTTATTTTATGTGTACAATATAAAGTATAAAGTAAAGGAAAAGTTTCTTCTGTCAGAGACTAAATAAAATCAGACTTAACCAAGGCTACTAATTTAATTAAACAAAAAAAAGGGAATTAAAACAAATGTTGTCCATTGAACTTGACACACATCTGAATAAGATGCTTAAGCGGCCATTTTATGTAGAAAAAGTATATAATATACAAACAAAAGCAGCTATATAACAATTTTAATTAAAGTTTCAAAAGCAGTTATTTGACCGCTCTGGTAGGTTAAGTGTTAAAAATGAGATGACACTTATAGCATATATATATATAAATATATACATACATTAGGTAAGTTTCCACCAACAATAATTACACAATCATTAAAATAAACAAAACATATATAAAATCAAACAGCTAAACCATCATAATCAGGAAAGGTGTAGTAAGATATATATTTTTTTATAATCAAATATAATTAATTACTTAATGAAAACACAAATTTAACAAAAACAAAATATAAATGAAATCACATAGCTTAAGCATTATTACATTGAGTGAGGCCAATAAAATGCAGTAAATAAATGATATATATATTATTTATATATTTTTTAACCAAATACAATTAAAAGGCAAGCAAGAATATGACTACAGTACAAAATTTATAACAAACTAAAATATTGAATATTAAGATGGGTGGGTACATTCATTTTATATAAATTAATACATTTAATACATTATTATTTTTATCTTATTTATGTTATTTTTGCAGTGATTTTTTTTTAAATATATAATATCAATATCTGAGTACACTTAATTATATATTATATGCTCGCACAGATCTACTTCTTCCTATTCATGATTATGCTGTCGCAAGCTTGATGTAGCCAAAGAGCAATTGAATTAAGCTGAGAGATTACAAAATACTTTTATTCGGTTTATATTGGGATGAGGCAAATATAACCACGTTTCACAATTTTGTACTCTTCTTAATTAGTTGCCCGTCTGACTTCGTAGGAATATGCACATCTTCTTTATTCTGTACTGTGTGTTGTTTAAGCCTTTTACTCCTTCATCACTTGATATTCATTAGATGATGACGGTGATGACGACGTCTCAGTGCTTTTATTTATGTGCTCCATATTTTGTTGTTCGATCACTACTATTTTAGCTATCTCTATAGCTTTCTTTAGTGACAGATCAGACCGTTGTAATAATCTTTGATGTTTGGCGAGCTACTCTAACACATATTCGCTGTAAATTTATCACTGACCAATGACTATTAATTCAACGAAATCGCATTTTAAACTGTAATTTTCTAGACTCGTAATAAAGTTGGTTATATTTTAGTGTTTGCTTTGTTTTCTCATAAAAAATACATGTCAGGCCATAGTTAAATTTTTCCTCGGTTCGAAATACTTGTTACATTTATTAATGAGGTCTTCTAAAGTAATTTCTGTTATTTTAATGTTGAACAAAATTGCTATTTTTCTCTATTTACACTTCTTATACATAACCAGTGGCAAATACTCCTTATATATATCCAGAGGCTAATAAATATAGTTCAAAATATGGTTGCCATTTTTTCCGCGTTAAATTGTTATTTATTTCGTTGTTTAGAAAAAACTTCAATAGGTAAAACGTTTGAA
The DNA here is from genome assembly GCA_905220585.2 of Nymphalis polychloros. NCBI lineage: Eukaryota > Metazoa > Arthropoda > Insecta > Lepidoptera > Nymphalidae > Nymphalis > Nymphalis polychloros. The sequence continues at coordinate 14,730,010 of HG992243.1, read as the reverse complement.
TTTTTATCTGCCGTTTTAAAACTCTTGACAGGAAACACGAATTTAGGACAAAATTACCTATTTAAAGTTTTAAGAAGTGATATACCACGTTGACGTTTAAAGCAAGCACTTCTAAAACCATGTATTATTGTTATAGTTGTTTTTAGGCTTTGTTTGTACACCTATATACTATTCACGTATTAATTATTGTCACTGAGTTAACTGACTTGCTCACACGCAGACTTAAGGCGTACTGTTATGAAAGATATAAGATGAGATCATAAAGATACACACAATATATATGCAATATTAGTTTTTATGCAAATACAACACACGAAGCTACTGAAAACACGAAATTGTTAACAAAACTGTTTGATTTTGACAACTAACAGCGCGCGTACTTTTCCTACAGATAATAATTTATTGATTTTTAGTAGTGATACTAAACTTTTAAAAAATAAATAAAGAGATTAAAAATTATAGGACAAAATGTAGGATAAATCATAAGCAAAAGTGTATATTACATGTAATATTTAATCTCTTTTCAGTTTGACCATGACCATTTTTTAATAAATGTTCTACGTGTATCTTTATATTGACATAACTTTATTATTTATGAACCGATTGAAATAAAACAAACACTAAATGTTAAGTGAAGTTAGCCACAATACATTAGTGAAAACCGCACTCAAATCCGTTAAGCCGTTTTTAAGATTAGCGTGCACAAACGCACAGACAAACAGACAAACAGACAAACAGACAAAAATTCTATTAATCATTGTTTTAGGTTCTATTGTGTTTATAATGACCCCCGATAAAAGTTTTACTCATTTATCTTCCATGTACAGACATCGACCAGTTACAGATTTATTATATGTATAGATATATTTTTTTTAATAATAATTCATCTATCTCGACTTTTTTCAGCTAGAGCGGCAATATTCTATTTAATATTGATGTGTTAATACATAGAATAATAACGCTTAGAATAATATAGTTTCGCTGAAAATTGTACAGTACAAATAGTACATACGTGTGAAGTGTGATTTTCTTATCCTTATTTTTTTATGAGTAGCGTTGTGACACCTTTTAACTACACAGTAAGTCATTTTTTAATAAATTGCGCGAGCTGTTTACACTTTATCGTGACGGCTAACGTGACGTCACACGTATTCTACCTATTTGGGTGGAATTGAATCCCTCTGCTGGGCTAAAGCCTCTTCTCATTTTTCGAGGAGAAGGTTGGAGCTTATTCCACCCCGCTGCTCCAATGCGGGTTGATGGAATATACATGTGGCAGAATTTCAGTGAAATTTGACACATGCAGGTTTTTCACGATGTTTTCCTTCACCGTTAAGCACGAGATGAATTACAATTATAAATTAAGCACATGAAATTCAGTGGTACTTGGCCGGCTTTGAACCGACAATCATCGGTTAATATTCACGTGTTCTTACCACTGGGCCAGCTCGGCTTTTACATATAATTTAAAACTTATTACGAAGGATAAGGTATAACACAAATTAATTACTCCCGTTACTCGACTGCACAGAGTCAGTAACTCTTTTGTGGGGCAATGTATACGGTTCTACAACAGGATCCCAGAAAGCGTTCAAAATGCCTCAGTGGCTAAATTTAAAAATATTGTAAAGGAACGCTTGTGTGCTAAAGGTTACATATACAATTAATGATTTTATGGATGATAGCACACCTTGGGAATGACACGATCGCCGCATAGCTATTTCAATTTTTTTTTTGTTGTCAGTACATCATACAATAAAAAAAAGACAAAAAATAAAAATAAACATCCCGCTAAGTTTCTTTCGCCGGTTCTTCTCAGGGCTCGGTATTTCTTTTCCGAACCGGTGGTAGTTTCTAATTTGACTATCAATAAGAAAGCGTAATACTTCAATATTGAATAAAGTATTTTGAATTTGAATTTGAATATGAATAATTCTTTTAACTATTATTTGATAATCAATAAAGCGCTACTTCTCAAATCTTTACAACAGCGCCACAGAGACTGATTTCAGAAACAAATATATATGTTTGGAGTATAAGTGACATGCGACAGATGTACGCGGACCGAAAATGAGTAAACGCGAAAAGCTTTTTAATAATACAAAAAGACACTACAAATCATTATTTTTGGAACGAAGTTTTTTACGCGGCTTAAAGTAGAGTGAGACCCACACACACAGTACAGTACAGTTACAGTGGCCCAAGGTCATGTCACATAACGAAATAGCATCCATACCGTGTCTACTAAATGCTACAAAATGCGATGCATTGGGGACAGGGGTTCCCCGACCGCACAATTTTTATATATCATTAATAATCTAATTTTAGTGTCAATAACATTGAACTCGTAAGAGTATAAATCAAAAAAATATAAATAATAGGTCCTCTATTATTGATATTTTTTTCGTGACTTTTTTTATATCTAGAAAATTGTATTATTTTATATTTTAATCAAACACAACGCTTTTAAAATTTATACACACAATATTTTATTTTTAACTTTTAACTGGGTTTACCCATAAAAAGTTAAAGATTATCAATCTGAATTCGGACGTTGCAATCAATATTTCCTTAAACAACGACGTTGACCTCAATATTATAACATAATATACAATCTATAAGAATATATTCTATTAGATTGCTACGTGTCCAAATTAAATAACTACTTGATCTTACATTTCCATCGCTTCTATGCAGGTCAATCGAAGGGCATTGTGTCATAATACTAAAAGGTGTTGATGTCCCTTTTTATAATAAAATTCATAACTCCAGAATCCTTACGTTTGTATGTATGTATTTGTATGATTGATATCGCTTAAGAAAACTATTTTATATACTCTTAAGGGGAACAACAATAACAGTACAAGTAATACAATTTACTATTTTTTACCTTTAATATAATAATAATAATAAAATCCTGGGACATTATTCACACACGGTCATCTGATCCCAAACTAAGCAGAGCTTGTACTATGGAAACCAGACAACTTATATACTTACATATATTATTTTCTTTTGTAAATACATACTTATATAGATAATTACACCCAGACTCAGGACAAACAGACATATTCATGCACACAAATATCTGTCCTGGGTGTGAATCGAACCCACGACAGGCAGCGTGAAAGGCAAGTATTTTACCAACCGCTCCAACCGGCTCGAACCATATCAACCAACCATATCATTAAACATGTGAGATAATTATAAATTTAATTTAAACAAAATATCATACACCGTTAATTTGATAACAGTCGTTCAGTCCTCTTTTTATCAAAAGCGCGGGAAAGACTATTTTTTATCTTTATCACTACAATAACAGGAACTACCTACCAGTTATTGTTATTCAATGAGGAAATTCTGCTAGCATTCTTTATGGGCAGAATTTCTACGGTAGCTATTTTTAATTTTAACCTTTATACGTAGGAATGTTATCCGGTACGTGTAATGTTGAAAATTAATATTTACTACTGATAATTTCGCTATTATAATATAAGTATGGATGTTCGTGAACTAAAATAAGGGGTTTATTATAAGAATAAATACTTTTAAAATTAAAAAAAACTTGTATTAGTGTCATATTCTAGGATATGCTTATAGGCTAATAATTATAATCTGTAAATATTATATTTTGGGCTTATAGACAGTTATTCCTCAAAAAGGCAAAAACAGTCACTTAATTTTAGAAATAATAAATATTTATTACTTTATATTTTGAACCAATAACAGTTTATTTCTACTCGAATCGAATATTTTTATTAAATTTAAATAACTTACACACACACACACACACACATGGCTACTGGTAAAGAAATACGAAATTAACGATTTGAAATTAATTTTCATAAGATACCGTAGGGTTTACCGATCTTATATATTTACATACATTTGCGCCATCACATGTTCTTCGTGTGTACCAATTTTCACCAAGATTGGTCAAGCCGTTCTTGAATTATAATAAGACATACAGACAGACAGACAAACAGACAGACAAAAATAAAAAAAATAGTATAATGTAAATCACTGCATTATAAAACGATTATTTATCACAAAATTAGGTCAAAAAAATGTACAAACAGAGCCAATAGATTTATATAGTAGAATAGATATAGATATAGAAAATAACAATTTAATCACTCACGATGCCTGACATCAAAATCAGGCAGCGTGATGTGCGTGCAGAGCTGCAATCACTCGATGTACGGAAAGCTAGTGGTCCCGATGAAATACCAGCCATAGTGCTGAAGAAGTGTGCAGCGGAGCTGTCTCCTGTGTTGACGCGCCTGTTTCAGCTGTCTCTCTCTATAGGATGTGTGCCGGATTCTTGGAGAGAAGCTAATGTGCAAGCGGTTCCCAAAAAAGGGGATCGGTCTGACCTGGCAAATTATCGGCCAATAGCTATCACCTCAGTACTTTGTAAGGTGATGGAACGGATCTTAAACAACCAACTGATCCATTACCTAGAAGATCACTGTCTAATTAATGATCGTCAGTACGGGTTTCGACCAAAACGGTCCACAGGTGATCTTCTAGCGTACGTAACACACCTTTGGAGTGAAGCTATCGACAAGCGTGGGGAATCGCTGGCTGTCAGCCTCGATATCTCCAAGGCTTTCGACAGGGTCTGGCACAGAAGTCTTCTCTCCAAGCTACCAGCATACGGTCTGTCAGCTCAGCTCTGCACCTGGATTGCCAGCTTCCTACACAAGCGTAGCCTTCGCATTTTAGTTGATGGTTGCGCTTCACAACTCTATGTAGTGAATGCTGGGGTCCCTCAGGGGTCTGTGCTATCCCCCACACTCTTTCTTTTGCATATCAATGATATGCTCTCTCTCGGGAACATACATTGCTATGCAGATGACAGTACAGTGCACGGAGGATACCACGAACGCGCAGCAGCTGGGCGGGCGGAAGCTGAGGAGAGGCGGACGGATCTTGTTGTTGAACTCGATAGGACGTTAGGTCTCATTGCCAAATGGGGCTCTGACAATCTTGTTGAGTTTAACGCCAAGAAAACACAGGTATGCGCTCTCACAGCGAAAAAGTCACCATTTTTCCCTCCCTCTGTGGTACTACGCTGGAGATACAAAGCAAAGTCGCCATACTGGGAATTGACGTTCGGTGCGACCTCAATCCAAGGGATCACATCGAGGCTGTTATAAAAACAGCATTACGGAAACTCGGAGTCTTGAACAAGGTGCGGCGTTTTTTCACGCCACAACAACTACTCATGTTGTATAAAACACAAGTGCGGTCTTGCGTCGAATATTGCTCGCATCTCTGGGATGGCTCCGCTAAGTACTTACTGGAGGCCTTGGATCGGTTGCAGCGACGTTCGGTTCGCATTATTGGTTACGTAAAGGTCACCAACACCCTCGAGCCTTTACAATTGCGTCGAGAGATAGCGGCACTGAGCGCTTTCTATCGAATGTATCACGGCGAGTGCTCAGAGGAATTATTCTCCCTCATTCCTGATTCCCCAATCCTTCACAAGTCTACGCGTGCTGGCTCTCGATGTCACCGCCTAACTGTGACATCAATTCCATCGCGCACGAAGAAATTTGGCAACTCTTTTCTTTGTCGTACCTCCAAAACATGGAATTCTTTACCAGCACACGTGTTCCCCTCCTCTTATGACGTGAAAAGGCATCTTGCAGGCCAGCAAGGCGGGGGCGGCTAGTGCAAATCATTCTTCCTGACTGCACTAGCCGTCGTCGCGTTTGGACTCTACTACCACTTAACATCAGGTGGAGAAGAGTCATTTGCCCTAACGGGTAATATAAAAAAGAAAAATAACCTCGCTATAATGTTGCCAGCAATATCACATCACAAAACTCTGTCAATCGCGACGCGAACGCGTTAACACCTTAGTCCGTAATAATAAATAGTAAATACAGTGTTAAAGTTTATTTACGTACAAGAAAAGTGTGTAAACTTAATATTGTGAACTTTATATTAACGTTTATAAAAATCTTCTCAAACAAATTGTGATATTATGTGATTTGTTACTGTAAATGTGTTTATGAACTGCGTAAGTTTTTGAGAAATACCTTACGATAACCCACACAACGATCACTTCGTCAATTGAACGGTAGCGATTTCCATCTACCCTACGAATACTTTTAATATATCGCGCCTGAAATTTTTTGAAAGCTATTTTATCATTATACATATTCACTCGTCCTTTATAAGAATGACTCCAACACTAGCAAAATGCAACTCTTGTCAGAAACCAATACAAGGCAAAGAATATATGTCATGTATGAATTGTAATCTTCGATATGATTTGGTCTGTGCAAGCGTACCTTTCAAAAGATTTACTACCATGACAAGTGAAAACAAACAGAATTGGCGCTGCTCAATTTGTCGTGTTAAGGAGCAAAGGGTTCTGGAACAAGTATTGATTACACCTAAAGTTGCAACTTCTAAGTTTAACGAGCATTCGCAGGACGTTGAAGGTAATGTGACTTATCGAAACAGATCAAGAGTGGGAGATGTCTGTGATCAAAATGAAGGCATACCTACCATGACCGATAATGAAACATCAAAAAATGTTATGAGTAATATAGCTGATATCATTAAACAGGAGGTAACAGCAGCAATGAAGTCATCGATAAAGGAATTGATATATCAACAATTACTTGACATTAAAGAATATGTATCGGGTTTTCAGGATTCACTTTCATTTTTTAATGCAAAATATGAGGAAATGAAGAAAGAATTGGAAGAGAAGTCAAATATTATTCAAAGGTTGCAATTGGACAATGAAAAACTGTCTGGCGCTGTAACTGATCTATCCAATAGACTGAACTCAGCTGAGCAACATCTTCGAGAATGTAATGTGGAAATCAATAATATTCCTGAACACAAGTCTGAAATACTGAGTACCACGTTATTGCAATTGGCTAAAACAGTTGATTGCACGCTTCGAGATGAGGATATAATGAATATAACTAGAGTTGCTAAACTTGATAAAGATAATAAAAGGCCTAGAACTGTTATAGCTAAATTGCGCTCACCTCGTCTCCGAGACACATTGCTAGCTGCAATTACCAAATACAACAGAACGCATTCCAACGACAAACTTTCATCTAAGCACTTGGGATACGCTGCACCTCACGGACCTGTATTTGTATCGGAACATCTTACGCCGACTACTAAATCACTACACGCCGCGGCTCGAATAAAAGCCAAGGAGCAGTCATATACATTCACATGGGTGCGTAATGGTCGAATTTTCGTCAGAAAGAACGAGCATTCACAGAAGATACATATTCGCAATAGCAAAAGTCTAGATTTGATAGTTTAATAAGTGCGTTGCATACGTTTAAGTTTTTTCTTGTTAACAATGTTGCTATTTTATTTTCCTGTTCTCAATGGCTTTAGATGTATACTACCAAAATATCAGAGGCATACGTACTAAGACGAATGACGTTTACAGTAATATATTACTTAGTAGATACAAAATCATTGTTTTTACCGAAACATGGTTGAATGCAAACATTATTGATAGTGAAATTTTTACCAATAATTATATAGTATATCGAAAGGATCGAATATGTAGTGTAAACTCTAAGCGTGATGGAGGAGGAGTACTTATAGCCATTTCTAAAGAAATTTCATCATCTCGAGTTAAAAATTATGAGACTGATCTAGAAGATATTTGGGTATGTATCAATGTTAAGATAAATAAAATTAAAAAAAAGATATATATTTGTGCAGTGTACTTGCCTCCTCCAGCTAACTATGAGTCCATTAATAAGTTCCTTGATAATGTTAATAATATAGTTGATATGACAGAAAATGTAATAATAATCGGTGATTTTAACCTCAGTTTTATCCAGTGGAATAGATTCGTTAATAACAGTGATTTGGAGCCCTATAATGTCGGCAATAATCAACTAGGTAACTTGCTAATCGACTTTATGTCAATTAATAATTTTCGTCAATATAATGGTATTGTTAACATCGATGGTAAAATGCTGGATATTATATTAAGTAATATTTCTGATGTATGTGTAAATGACCCCTTAAATGTTTTGAGTAAAGTAGATAACAAGCATCCCCCGCTATTAATAAGCTTGCCGATTTTCAATAATCAAAATAATAACAAATGCCTTCGTTCAATGGGTCGCGTAGATTATAATTTCTTTAAGGCAAATTATTCAGATATAAAGAGAGAAATAAAATCACATAACTGGCATAACGAATTTGCAGATATTACAAATGTTGATGATATGGTAACAATTTTTTACAAAATATTAAATGATATTATTGCGAAACATGTTCCAAAACGAAAATACAAAAAGTCATTATTTCCGTCGTGGTTTAGTGTGTCACTTATTAAATTGCTTAATGAAAAGGATAAATTAAGAATCAATTATCATAAATACAAAAATCCTCGAGACTTAATGGAATATCAATTACTAAGAGAACGTTGTGATAACTTACTTAAATTAAATTATTGTAATTACTGTACTAACATTGAGTTGAACATTACAAAAAATTCAAAACACTTTTGGCAGTTTATGAAGGACAAAAGAAAGGGACAATCTGTTATCCCAGACACAGTATACCTTAATGACAATATCGCCAATACTGGTGAGGAGATAGTCAATACATTTGCGCAACATTTTTCGTCAGTTTTTGGCCGTAACTCAGCTCCTTGTAATGTACCAGTTGATTTAAGTAGGAATGACAAAAATATGTCGAAACTAAACTTCTCTGAAAATGAAATTTTTAAAATAATGAAATCTTTAAATATTTTTAAGGGTCCAGGACCAGATGGATTACCTCCACTTTTTATAAAACGTTGCGCATCTGTGTTGGCTCTCCCTTTTATGATAATTGTCAATCAATCATTAAAGAGTGGCTGTTTTCCAACGGAATGGAAAAAAGCAAGAATCATACCTATTTACAAAAAAGGTGATAAAAGCAACGTAATGAATTATCGTCCAATATCTATTTTATCCTCTTTTTCAAAATTATTCGAGTCTCTTATTAGCCCTTTAATATCATCATTTGCTGGAACCGATATTTCTAGTCATCAACATGGATTCAAGCGTGGTCGATCTACGGAGACAAACCTCTTGTCCTTCATATCTGACGTTATCTATGACGTTGACAGAGGTAAGCAAGTGGATGCCGTATACACGGACTTTAGTTCCGCATTTGATAAAGTCAACCATTTACTTCTTATTAGAAAGCTCCAGGCAATAGGTATAAACGGTTCATTACTGCGATGGTTTGCATCTTACCTAGATAGAAGATCACAAGTAGTCGCAGTGGATGGATATGAATCTCAAGCCTATTATGCGGAATCTGGCGTTCCTCAGGGATCGCATCTGGGTCCCATTCTATTTTCAATTTTTGTCAATGACGTAACTCAGGTAATTCAGTACTGTAAGTTTTCTCTCTTTGCAGATGATTTAAAAATATATAGTTTAATCGATTCCGAACTTGACGTAGCTTTTATGCAAAAGGACATTGATAATATAATTGTATGGTGTAAATTTAACCAGATGGATTTAAATGTTGTTAAATGCTCTCATATATCCTTTACTAGGAAGAGAATGCCAATTTTAACATCTTATAATATTAAAGGAATTTCACTTGTAAAGGTAAATGAAATTCGCGATTTAGGTGTTTTAATTGACAATAAACTGACGTTCGTATCCCACGTAGACTACATTACTAAAAAATCTATGCAAATGCTAGGGTTTTTAAAACGCAATACAAAAAAGTTTTTGAATCCCTATACCAAAATTATATTGTATAACGCATTAGTACGTAGTCAGTTAGAATATGCTTCATCGATATGGAATCCAATATACAGTATACACTCTCAGCGCATCGAACGAGTCCAGCGAGCGTTTACTCGTTATTTGGCATTTCACTCTTATGAAATATCGTACAGATGCCCGTATGATCAACGTTTAGTATATTTTGGCATGAAGAACTTGCGTGCCCGACGCTCAATTCATGACTTAACGATACTTTATAACATTATAAATGGTAGCATTGATTGCAGTCATCTACTGGCTCAACTTTTTGTTTCAGTACCCAACAAAATTCCTCGTCAACGTATAACTAAAATTTTATATCATCCAAAAGTTCGTACTAATCTAGGTGCGAATTCTCCGCTTGCTAGGATGTGCAACTTATATAACTATTTAAACAAAGAAGTAACTGATCTGGACATGTTTCGTGATTCTCTTTCAAAATTTAAACAGACTCTGCACAAATACTACTCCCCAAAATTGTAACTTTTTATTTACTCTTATTACTTTTGATTTATAGGCTGTGTATTAAATAAGTTATATATACATATATATATGTATATATATATATATATATATATATATGTATATATATATATATATATATTTTTTTTTATTTTATTTTTTTTTCTCTAATTTAAGTTTAATTAAGTTAGATTAAGGTGTTATCGCTTGTCATAAAAATTTTTTTTTTTTTTAGACAATGTTGTGAATACCTGTAATAGGTGTACATATGAAGACCTGAAAAAAAAAAAAAAAAATCTGTAAGATTGTATAATGTAAGTGTTGCATATGTAAACTGTTGGTGTTCCTTAATAAAAAAAAAAAAAAAAAAAAAAAAAAAAAAAAAAAAAAAAAAAAAAAAAACCGCATTAAAATCACGCATATAATTAATACCACGCGACATTGTCTTTTCTTTGTTTATTCATTTTTCTTTTGTTTTTCTCGTTCCACATTTGTCATTTGACTTAATACTAGCAAGTGTAATATATTCTTTCCAAGCGTGTTACTTGTCAGTATTTTTGACATGAATCTTTTTTGTAATACTCCACTTTAATATTAAACAAGTTATGGTCATTCTTAAAATCAAAATAATAATAGCCTGGGACATTATTCATCCACGGCCATCTGATCCCAAACTAAGCAGAGCTTGTACTATGGAAACCAGGCAACTGATATACTACATATACTACTTTTCTACATACATAGATAGATAATTACATACATAGATAGATAATTACACCCAGACTCAGGAAGCATGCAAATTTTTCTCAATTAAAAATGAAAACATTGGAAAGCATTGGGGCAATTACTGGACGTAACCTACTTTTACTAACTAGATATTTATTGTCACGAAAGCTTTGATCGCAGTCGCGTCTTTACTCAGTTGTTGAAACCACAACAAACGACGGGCAATTTCAATTATATACATTCACCGCCTTACCTATAAATATTGTTTAAGGGGTGAATAGTTAAACATCGCTGTCTTCTTCGAATCTCCAATCAATTATGACCGAAAGAAAGAAATGATTTTTTTGGTAAATAAATAAATAATTAATCAGCCGCTAAAAATAAAACAAAGCTAACCCTTTCAATGAATTAGTGTGGATAATAAAATTGATTTACAAAAAAACTTGGATTATTTTATGTCAGATAAAATAATCGTCTAATTTAAAAATGGAATTTATTCTATGTATTCTAATACAAACTTCGATTCTCCCTTAAGTATACGTACCACAGATAAATAACTCTAATAATACCATAAGATTATCAATAAGAACCGAAGGCTAAAGATGAAGCTACACCGTAGAGTATACGAGTATACAATTTACAAGTTCTAGCTAAAACAACTTGAAAGTATTAATTCTCAGTGGAATACTTTCTGTGTGAATTGATACCATCAGTACGAGAACAGACGTGTGGGAAATTTATATTCTTACGGATGGAAAAATTGCATTTCAACTGAGAAAGACGTCGGTAATGTGAGTTTGAACGCGGTGTTTCTCACGATCCTCGCTTTTCGTCATTTTTGTAATTTTCCCTGTAATGGAATAAATTTTAATAATCAGTGTATTACAGTCCTACGTGTATAATCCACCAACCATCTCTGAAATCAAGAAGCACAATGTAATAAGCGTTCAAAATTTATTTTCTTAAGTTAATTTTCTATACCGAGCAATATGAAAAAATATTTATGGAAAGAAAATGTAGTAAGCGCCGAAAGCTTTACATCGCTATAAAAATAAAGGTTTTACAAGAAATTCCTGGAGGCTGGACTATTTTATTTGTTTCTATAGATAGATTATGTATAGAAATAAATAAAATTGAAGTGTCTGTCTGTGATTTCAAAATGTCTGCCTCTTCTAAAGTTAATATGAGTATTTGCGAGTTACCAAAATAAAAAGAAGCTTAGTTTTTCTGTCTGTCTAATCCAAGCTAAAGACTAGGCTATTTTTTGTAAAGTAAAGTAAAGTAATAGCCTGTGAATACTGCTGAGCTAAGGCCTGTTCTCCTTTTTTTTTTCGAGGAGAAAGTTTTGAGCTTGTTCCACCACGTTGCTCCAATGCGGCTTGATGGAATACACATGTAGCAGAATTTGAGTGAAATTTGACACATGCAGGTTTCCTCACGACGTTTTCCTTCACCGTCAAGCACGAGATGAATTATAAGCACAAATTAAGCACGTGAAAATTCAGTGATGCCTGCCCGGGTTTGAACCCACGATCATCGGTTAAGAATCACGCGTCCTAGCCACTGGGCCATCACGGCTTCTATTTTTTGTAAAAGGTAAAAATTAAAAATTTAAATAAAAGCTGAATAATTATAAGCTTTTCAGGTTCCGTTTAGTCTTTAATTCATAAAAATCGGTGAAGTTTATCAAAAGTTATAAAAACATACGTATCTTTGTTATTATAATATGCGTTGCGGCCAATAGGCGATAGATGGCGGTTTGCTAAATACGTCAATTTCCGAATCGCAGTGTCTAGATTTTCCCGACTCACTACTCGGGAATACATAGCACTGCCACTCATATTAGGATTCGCGCTACGTTTTAATTTGCGTTGACGTTGTTCTGTTATTCCCTATGATTGTTTCGAGTTTTTTCATTAATTTTATTACTGCATCGATTATATTAAATACTTAGTAATTTTAGCTTGCAATTATTTACAAGTTTAAAATTTTGTTTTGCATGAATTGTTTAATTATATTTCTTATTTATAGTTCCATTAGATTTATAATTTTTTTCTATAAGTTTTAGTAGTATTTTGTTAAATACGAAAGGTTGTGTGTGATAATATTAAGAAGAGTAAGAAGTCTGAAGGTGTAAAGAATGATTACATCATCGATACACCACTAACCTTAAGTGCTATGTTATTATGTCCCATCGTGTCTATAGTTACACTGACTCATTCAAACTGGTACACAAAAATACCAAGTATAGAGTATGTAATTATGTATGTTTAGTGTTAGAATAAATGATGCGAGACGAGCTTGAACGAAACCCTGCCACCCAGTATCAAAAGTATCATGACCGCGTGAGATGGTGGCATGAATATTAACAGCATCATAATAATATTAAAATATTGTGGCTCACCACGGACGATTCTGCTTAAAATGCTAAAGTGATTTTAGTTGCGGACTCGCCGTATAGTATCATGCATGAGGGATTTACTAGGAATTAGCAAAATGTGAGAACACATTGCTAAAATACTCGGTTATTTGCATTTATATTGAACCAAACATGCTTAAACATTTCGAAATTTAGATGCTGTTTCGTCTGACCATACATTCTGCTACCTTGTGCATGTGTAAACTATGTTTTATTATAGTAATATAAATATACATATAAATTTATTTTACTGCAAAAACTATGTTTTCATTTATTTTATTCTATTTTTATTTATTGGTATTCTTTAATTACAATTTTTTTTATTTCATAGGTAGGCTGACGTTCATATGGGCCATCTGATGGTAAATGATCACCAACACCCATAGACATTGGCATTGTAAGAGATTTTAACCATAGCTTACATCGCCAATGCGCCACCAACCTTGGGAACTAAGATGTTATGTCCCTTGTGCCTGTAATTACACTGGCTCACTCACCCTTCAAACCGGAACACAACAATAGCAAGTACTGCTGTTTTGCGGTAGAATATCTGATGAGTGGGTGGTACCTACCCAGACGAGCTTGCACAAAGCTCTACCATCAAGTTGTTCGATGACTATCATTTCGATACATCTGCATCTCGAAACGGCCATATTTCTTTGGATGTTATAATTATTATTATATATTATTTTAACAAATACTTTATCCGAAAACGTCTTATGAGTACTTTAGAATCTTCATATTAGGATTATAAAATTAAAGCTAACCTTATTTGCGGTGTTTTATTATAGAAACGAATATTGCCACAGAGACGACTTATTGACTTTGCGAAGTCGGGAGCTTTGCGTTATTTGCTTTCCTTACTAGTTATATACAGCGTTTTTGAAGTGAAAACTTCTTTAGCGGCGTTGTGCTCTTTTTTGTGATGGGTAAAAAAATGTTAAACTCGCGTCAGGTCACGTGACCCTGATTGAAAATTCGTAAGACGGATTTTGAAGTGTTAAATTTTTAATGTAATATAAATTGTTATGTTTGTGTACGATAGCGCAATAAATGAATATTGTATTTTATCACATAAATGATAATACTTTTATACTGATAATTAAAGCAATTCAAGCAAAATGTTTCCCTAATCATTCCAAAATATCAAAAATGCACAACGTTTATATAATTATATTGTGCGTTAATACTATTTTGTTAAAAAAATCCCCTCAACCTTCGATATTATCAAGAGCTTGTAATATGCACATGCAACTTACTGTCGGTAATGTGCCAATAAAATGTTAAGTACGCTCACTTAAGATTTTCTATTTGTTACATTACACGCTCGTGGTGAGTACCACGTGAGTATCCTTCCTTTAGAAGTTTGCAAATTGCATTTTCACATGAAATTCATACTTGTTTACTTTTCGAAAACCCGTATTTACTTTAATGAACTCAATTTTTGCGACGATAGGTAAACGTGTGAGAACAAAATATGATGCTGTAAGAATTTTGAATAAATCATACTCATCACATGTCTGTTTTTATATAATTGTAGTAAAATGTATTGTAATGAGAAACAGATCAGTTTCTTGAATATATCTCGACGTGATCAATTAAAATGAAAAAACACCGCGTGACAAGCAGTTGTCCCTTTCTAATGTATGCGGACAACGGACTGCTCTGTCTAATGAGGAGTGCGTCAATGTCAAGGACGGCGATGCAATAGTAAATGCATCGGCCCCGTTACAGAAACGGTATTCTAATTGTTTACGTAAAACAGCTGACCGTCCGAGCGCTGAGCGTAACATTGAATGCGCAAGCGCTAGTAAAACGAATGTAAACGTTATGTCGCGTAATTCAATAAATTATACGGCTAATAAAAAGGATGATGAATGGAATATTGGTCGTAGAAAAAAGACTAAGAAAAATAGATTTGTGGGCCAAATGGGACGTGCATCGAATGTAGGTGGTAAATTTAAAGCTTCGGATGTGAAGATTCCTCTTTTTATATCCAATGTTTGTAAGGAAACCAATGCAGAAGATATTATAGATTACATAAAAATGAAGACACAGGAAAGTGTTGTTTTAAAAAAAAAATCCATGAAAACAACTAAAAACTACAATCCGTTCAAGCTACTTGTTTCTACGCATAAGCTTCACCTGTTTTTATGTGACTCCCTATGGCCTGAGGGTGTAGCCTTTAGGCGTTTTATACAATTTAAAAATATTTAATAAAGACAGACCTGACACTGACCTTGATAAAAAACTATTGGACCCTAGTTATGGTGAAAAACAAAACAACATCTATTAACACATTTGCTAGTTTCAACTGTAGATCGGTGAAACGTTCCGTTGAAAATATTAGAGATCTCTGCGCTAACACGGACTTAATAGAGCTTCAGGAAACATGGTTATTGCCATATGACATCTCATATCTTGGAAATGTTCATAAAGATTTCGAGTATACGGGGAAATCAGCTGTCGACATATCGACAGGTATCCTTAAAGGACGCCCATATGGAGATGATGCAATTTTGTGGCGTAAAGGACTTTTTCAATCTGTCTCTGTCATTCAATGTGTGAGTGAGCGTATCCATGCTATCCAGGGGATCTTGGTAATCGTTCCATCTTGGTGATCTGCGTCTATATGCCTACTGATAGTTACGAAAACTTGACGGACTTTACTCAGTGTTGTAGTAAGTGCAGACTTAGAAATATTAGGAGTGAGCTCAGACCATTTTACATATGTAAGTGACGCAAATAGCAGTAGGCGTTGGTTGGATCACTGTCTTGTTAGTGAGGCAGCATGGAGGACAGTGTCTAATGTTTACATTGCTTATGATGTTTATTATTCAGACCATATGTCACTTATAATCGAATGCTGCTTAGATCATGTTAACTTAAGATCTGATAAAATTTTGAAAACGCAGAACAAGGTCATTTGGGGAATGCGAAGTAATAGTGAAGTTCAAAAATATCATAACCTTGTACATAAGGCTCTCAAAGATGTACATCTTCCAAATGAATTTGTTCTGTGTACTAATAAAAAATACTGTAATGATTTATCGCATAAGAATATCATAGATAACATGTACAGTGATATTGATACTATCTTGTCCGGTGCAGCTATGAGTAGCTATGAAAATCGTAGTGTCACAGAGAGGAAGAAAAATGATTGATTGGAATAAACATGATGATTTTCAAACCTGGTTTCTATATAATAAGCCGAAAAGCGGCAGTATATTCGAGGCTATGAATGCTAGCCGTAAGATGTTTAAGTCCAAGCAAAATAATCAAGATCATATCCAAATGGATATTATTGCAAGTTTTAGAACTCGACAAACAAACTAAATTTTAAGCCTAGTTTTCCTGTGTGTGTTGACGGTTGTTTAGATCCCTCTTCCATAGCCAATTTGTTTATGGAGCAATTTCGAACGAGCTCTCCATTAGATCCATCGCAGTGTTCTCTTGACACTAAGAACGATAAATATAAATCTGGCGACCTTATTACATTCACATCCAAAGAAATCGCTTCAGTTATTAAAAATATGAAAAGTACACCTTTTCCAGTCGCCAGGATACGACGGTCTTAGTGTCGAGCACTTGAAGCATACAGTTGGCATTTGCCGCGAGTTTTGTCTATGTTCTTTTCGGTATGTTTGATCTATGCACACTTGCCCTCAGAGCTTATGAAAACAGTTGTCGTGCCAATAATAAAAAATAAAACAGGCCTCAGACAAAAATAACTACCGCCCTATATCTCTGGCCACAGTCATAGCGAAATTAATAAATACCTGGATAAGTACCTAGAACGTGAGCCTAATTAATAAATACCTGGATAAGTACCTTGATAATAAAAATGACACTCAATTTGGTTTTAGACCAGGACTGTCAACTGAGGCTGCTATAATGTGCCTAAAACACACAGTACGCTATTATACGAATAGGAAGACACCAGTCTATGCCTGCTTTCTCGACCTTTCTAAAGCCTTCGATCTAGTTTGTTATGATAAGCTATTGGGAAAGTTGGAGAGAGCTGGTGTACCTGGCAATATACTTAATATATTTCGGTACTGGTATGCTAATCAGCCTAATTTTGTTCGTTGGGGACAGGCATACTCAAAGGAATATATCCTTGAATTTGGTGTTAGGCAGGGTGGATTGTCATCTCCAAAGTTGTTCAACATATATATAAATGGCCTTGTTGTTGAACTAGGCAACAAATACATCGGTTGTTATATAGATGGCATCGCCGTGAATAACATCAGTTACGCAGATGATATGGTGTTACTAACGCCATCTGTTAGTGCCCTTAGAAAAATGTTAACTGTATGTGAAAAGTATGCTTTTGAACACGGTTTAATATACAATGTGAAAAAAGCCAATATATGATTTTTAAGGTTCCTGGTAAATGTACTGAAAACACACCCCGGATTAACCTGAAAGGGAATAATATGAGCTGTGTAACAAAATTTAAATACTTAGGTCATTATATCACAGACGACCTCAAAGATCATGTAGACATAGAACGTGAGCGAAGAGCGTTGGCGATTAGATGTAATATGTTGGCTAAAAGGTTTGCGCGCTGTAGCGAACTTGCCAAAATTACGCTATTTAAGGCGTACTGCCAGACCTTCTACTCATGCAGTCTTTGGACATCCTACACTCAAAAATCCCTCAACGCTCGTGTTCAATATAATAATGGATTTGGGATACTGTTGGGTCTGCCTCGATTCTGTAGTGCTTCAGAAATGTTTGCACAAGCACGTACAGATAATTTTTATGCGATCATGAGGAAAAGATCAGCATCTTTGGTACGTAGAATCAGAGACAGTCCCAATACTATCCTTATGATTATTGCGAATGATGTAAACGGTTATATGATGAGGCGGATGATCCAGAAGTCTGTGTAATACTCTGGTTTATGTGCCTCATCCATGATCAATTGTATTTAATCTCTTATCTTAAATTTGTACCTTTGTATGGGCCTTGATGCCTGAAAAATAAAGACATTATTATAAAATTTAATCTTTTTTTTCTTTGTTAACTCTTTAAGAAGATGAAATAGTAGCAGAAGATGACAATTTTATTACCAAATCGAATGTATTGAATAAGTATAGTGTTTCGACGATTTACTACCATAGCCGTGATATTAAAATCAATTGTTCTAAAAAAATAAAAATCTATTGTTCTCAAATGAATAAATGTTTCGCTGCCTGAGTCTACTACAATGAAATATGAGAAACTACACAAAATAAGAAATTTTAGTAAAGATATCTAAAAACCCTGAGACCCCGAATCCCATTAATGTCGTTGTACACCAGAGTTTGTGGGCACGACCCTTGAGGTTACATGCGTAAGTAATCTAATGTCCATGGAAACAAGGACCGCTTGTCATCTCTACTTGACTTAAATGGCTTAGCAATTTAATACTATGATCATCTTAAATGCGTTTATTGTCAATTTGTATTTAATTAACTTCTAATAACGGGATATGTTTTTAACAAGAACAGGTGTTAAATATCCGAATAAATCAAAGTCGCCGTTACACTAATCTGTGCGTTATATTTTTAGGCGGTAATTGTCAATATATGTATTTCACTCCAAGGTTTTAGTGTTTAATATATAATAGTATATAATGCATTTAATTTGATGTAAAAAATGCCTTTAAAATATTGCATTATTGACAATTAGTTCAAATTGCTTTATTCAATATAACAATGTTTATTATTAATATACTTTATTGTATATCACAAATATATAATACAGAAAATTCTTAGGATAAATTATATAATTGCGTTTTGTATGTTAGTTGTTTATTTTTACTACCACACTCGGAGACGTTTAACACAAATTCTATACTAAGGAGCGTCGTCAGTAATCGGTACATATATCTGAGTGTCAATATTAAAGTAAACATCATGGACAAACTGACCGAATACTATCCGATCTGGAATTCTGGGTTCCTAGACTAGTCTAATCTAGGAATCTAATATACAAAAAATATAAAACAGATATATACATATATATTTTTAATTCGAATTTACACGCGTACATCCGAGACAGAAGCCATAAGCTGTTACATATCAAGTTATTCAATTTTTTTAAAAATATCACAACTGCATGAGGGAGTTTGAACTCGAATAATGGTAAAAGTGATTTATCTATACTACTATATAAATCTATTGGTTCTGTCTGTACATATTTTTTTCACCTAATTTTGTGATAAATAATCGTTTTATGATGCAGTGATTCACATTATACAATTTTTTTCATTTTTGTTTGTCTGTCTGTCTGCCTGCCTGTATTTCTTCTTATAACTCAAGAACGGCTTGACCAATCTTGATGAAAATTGGCACACACAAAGAACATGTGATGGCGCAAATATAAGATCGGTAAACCCTACGGTATCTTATGAAAATTAATTTCAAATCGTTAATTACGTATTTCTTTACCAGTAGCCATATGTATGTGTTATTATAGTAAGAATAAATTTATGATATTTTTATTAATTATACGCGGGTGAAGCCGCTGGCCACAGCTAGTCTTTTCATAAAACAATTCATGTACCGACATGGTTCCATTAAAATTATATTATAAGGCCTGATGATCCTAGCGTAAATCACGAGTATATGTTCCACGAAACATGTTGAAAATATCTCCTAAATATTGTTAATTCGTCCATAAATTCTTCAGTATCACGGTTATCCTTTCCAGCTCACTTCACGTAATTGAATATTCAGGTCGCAAGTGACGTGTATTATTTATATAATTAAAAGACATGACAATGAATATTTAAATATCTACTACTCATTAACATTGCCTGACGGCTGTTATATTAAGCACTTTTTTTATTGTATAGGTAGGCGGACGAGCATATGGGGCACCTGATGGTAAGTGGTCACCAACGCCCATTGGTATTGTAAGATATGTTAACCATCGCTTACATCGCCAATGCGCCACCAACCTTAGGAACTAAGATGTTATGTCCCTTGTGCATGTAATTACACTGACTCACTCACCATTCAAACCGGAACACAACAGTACCAAGTACTGCTGTTTTGCGGTAGAATATCTGATGAGTGGATGGTACTTACCCAGACGAGCTTGCACAAAGCTCTACCACCGAGTAAAAAGCCTACAATTCATTTCATATTTGGGATGAAGGGCTGTTACACAACACCATCTTTATTACGAAAGGAGAACAGGTTATTACTATTGCATATATTTCTAAAATGTTACCACTAAACACTTGAGATAGAATCTGGGTAATGTATTCAAATACATTAAACAAAGTGCAGCTCAAAGAATTACTCGCATAAGAAGACTTCTGTATATGCTTTTAACTGCTTGACAATAATAAATGTATTTTATTTTATTTTAAATAGCTTGCAGAAATATTAACTGGTACTTACATCGCCAATTGGTCACCAATCTTGGAAACTAAGTTTTTTTGTTCCCATCATAGTCTAGCGTTTGACCGTTGTCTTGCCTGATGTTAGGCATCAACACGGTCTTCGATGTAGCACGCTTTCCTAGAAGATACGTATTGACTCTTGATTTGAAAACACCAACGTTGTACCTATCGGAAAATTTAGACTCAGATAAGTTATTCCGCACTTTAGCAGTGCGAATGATAAAGATGTTATTTCCCTTGTGCCTGTTATTACACTTGCTCTGACTGTTTTGCTGGTCTATTGGCTATCTAATAAGGCTACAGATCTGGAGGTCCTAAGTTCAAACTCAGGGTAAAAACCAATAAATTGTATAGGAGTTTTATGTCAATAAATATCATAATAATATCAAAGATTGGTCGCAACATACCAATTTTACAACTAAGAGATATGGCGGAACATTAATTAATAAAGCATTTTATGTAGTAATTTGAACTTTAAAAGAATTTATGTACTTATATTTTAAAAAAATGTTCTTAAAATATTAGCGTAGATACAGAAGAATCATCTCCAACAGAAGAAATAGACAATAAATTGTATCTCCAACTCCAAAGATCACAATTCCTCAATTGCTCATCAATTATTAAATTTATGTTTCAAGTTACAATCTCTCGAAACAGGCTTAAACAAAAAGTTTTGACATATATAAATTATTCTGCCATATCACGGATGTGGCACCTGATACGGTGTGGAATCTTTCAAAGCAGCTGACGCATTTTGCTACAATTTGTTCCGAAAAGAGTATAATGCGATAAAAACGTTTTTGATACGGTATAAAAAAAAACGTGTGCGACTCGGGACGCTCGACAAAAGTAATAATATTTATTATTAATTATAAAATATTAAATATAATTTAAATTAGTACTTAAGAGTTGCTAAATTATTATAAGTACTATCTGTATACGCTAGATGGCGTTAGGTTGGTAAATCTCAGGTAAAGCAGTCCGTAACGCGTTATGTTACGAAGCGGTTTACCCTCCTATAAGAAGTTATCACTTCAAAAACATACCTTTGAAAGATTAAACGGACTGAAGAAATATCAATACATTTAATTTTAATATTGAAGACACATTAAGATTTTCAAATAGGATAATTATAAGGATTTGTAAGTCATCCCTTGAATTAATAACATTATTTGATATTCAAAACTAGTAGGTAAGAATTTTAATCTTTGCATTAAACATAATTGATAAAATAAATATAAAAAAGTCTCGCTGAGTTTCTCTGCGGTTTTTCTTAGGCCAATAATAAATTGTAATGCTTAAATAATTAATTCTATGTTGGGTAAAGATTATAAAATGAAAAATACATATGTATCTTATGAATGATATCTATTATTTAAATAAGATAAAAACTAGCTTTCTATACATAAAAACAAAACACAAGTGTAGTTGTACATTTGCAAATTATTTAAACTTTTAACATTATAATAACTAATAATTCGCTAATATCGTATATCATATAATATTCGGCTTTGGAACAACGTCCTCAGTAAAGGAGACGAGGCCTTAGCCCAGCAGTGGGACATTCACAGGCTGTTACTTTACTTTACTTTTACTTGGGAACAAAGAGTTTCTATTTCAAAAAAATTTGAAAGATACTATTGTAATAAAATATTAATTATTACGAACATAATTATACCTTCTCCTAAATAAATATGATCAGTGTAATTTTACTTTATATGCAACGGTCTTGTCACAGAATGCTACAAGGAAAGTCTTGAATTGAAGCCATCAAGACCGGATACATCCAGCTGAGTTTATTATATGACCCTGGTCCCTCAATAATTTCAAATAAAGTATTGTAAAGCATTGCTCACAAATATTAGTCATCATAATATTTTATTGTAAAATCTATCTATCTATATATATAAAAATCTCGTGTCACAGTTTTAGTGTTTATACTCCTCCGAAACGGCTTGACCGTTTTGATGAAATTTTATATGTATATTATGTAGATATGAGAATAGGTTTGTGGCCTAATATATACTATTATATGTTTTACATTTATCTATTCAATTAATGTATCCTATTTACTATATATGTATTTACTTAATGTGATATTTAACAAATATTTATTCGTCACCGTTCCCGTGTATTGGAGAGGCGCGGCTCGCCGCCTCGATCTTTACTTCGGAACAAAGAGTTTCTATTTAAAAAAAAATTGAAAGATACTATTGTAATAAAATATTAATTATTACGAAAATATACCTTCTCCTAAATAAATATGATGATGAAAAATATTGTGAAAGGTAAGTTAAATAACAAAAATGTGTGTGTACTTATGTACATGCGTTAGACATATTATAATAAAAATAAAAAACAAATAACGGGCCAACTTTTTCAAAAAGGTCTATATCATAGTGTGGGACCATTGTACAATGAGCATGAGCATATAGAAAACGTAGACAGAACCTAAAAATAGAATAAAAAATGTGCGATCGGGTGACCCCCGGGAGGAACGAAGTTCTTTGCGATAATTTTTTTAACTTAAAACGTGTTTTAAAATGTAGATTTTTAATGATTATATTTCTGTATATTTGTTACACTCTCGTGCCACGAAAGGCACGTAAAGCCGTTGATCCTGCTTCTTACCTGAACTTTTACCGTTCGCGTCGGTTTACCGTCCTATCTGATTATGAGAGTGCACCTATGTTTCCGCACACACTTTTGCACTATAATACGTCCTGCATAGTTGGCAAATCTTTCTTGAGATTGGCCATCGCGGTCGAAATCGGTCAGGAGGAAATTATTCTTTGGAGTGTGCTCCGTGGGGCCTCAGAGGCATACCCTGGCGACGATAGTCGGTGGAGATCTCCCGCTGCCGAGCGTGATTAACGCCATGTTGGAAATGGTCTGCTTCTGCGAGAGTGTCATGTCGCAAAAGGAGGCCGCGGAGAGGCAGCGCGAGGAAAATGCCTCCGCTGATTCGATCCGTCGAAGAAGACCGGGGAGAAGGCGTAGGCGCTATGCGCACCTTAACAGCCACCGGGGCTAAGGGGGTTCCCTGTATCTGGGAACTCCGGGGCGTCACGGCAGCATGCGCAAGCGATCACGTGGCGCCCCCCGACTAGACGGAGAGGATGAGCCCCACATACCTCTCACTTCATATAGGGGAAACGCGTAAATGCATTTTTCCAGCGAAAAAAAGGAGGAAATTGTTCCAATTTTTTTATCACACCAAAAAGCGTTGCCCATATTATTTTTATTATGTTTTTAATGCAAAAATGTAAAGTAAGAATTAAAATTGATAAATTTTATTTAATACTTCAGGAAAATAGTAATTTATTCCAAATTAAATATAAAATAGCGAATTATAAGTTAAAAAAAGAGTTCAAATTATATTTACATTTGTATAGAATTAAGGTTTTCTCATTGGCCGCACACAATAATTATTATAAATTCTGAAAATTTGCTCACTTACACATACATACACATACAACCGCTAGAATAGAAAGAATCAGTAAGAAAGAAAGAGGGAAAAGGTCGTTTGGAGGACAACGTTTTTTGTTACATGACAATTTCTGCCAGGTCACTTTAAATTTTTCTATATTTTTTATTATTATATGCCCTGTACCGAACACACATACACTGTACTATATGGGCGAATGTTTATATTTTATTGATTAAAAAATGCACGGGATAAAATCCTTATTTTACCCGTACGAAGTCGGGTCGGGCAGCTAGTATTTTTATAAAAAAGTCATCTTGGAAATGGGAGTGATTAATTGTTAAAAAAAGGAATTATCAACTAAACTTTGTACTGCATGTATAATACATAGATATAGGAAAAAAAAGATAATCAAAAACATTGCAGATAAGTTCAAGACTTTATGCTCACCGATTAATTAAAAATTGGGCCCAACAACGTACATAGAAATTTTAAACGAATATTTAAAATTAGAAATATATAGTTATAAAAGAGCAAATTTTATATAATATTTTATCTGTGTACACAATCAACTATTCTCTTTAATAATCTATCATAAATTTATATTCCATGTGAAATACAAATACATTAAAAAATATATACATTAGGTCCTTACATATGAAATTGGCGATTT
Organism: Nymphalis polychloros; assembly: GCA_905220585.2. NCBI lineage: Eukaryota > Metazoa > Arthropoda > Insecta > Lepidoptera > Nymphalidae > Nymphalis > Nymphalis polychloros. The sequence continues at coordinate 14,705,119 of HG992243.1, read as the reverse complement.
GTACGGGAGGAATATAAAGTCTTTTTTTTTTATAAAATATATTTAATTAATCAAAGTAGGCACCGTTGTTATCTATGCATTTTGCCATCACATAGGTAGTTCATTGATCCCTTTACTAAAAAAACCATGGGGGCGAGAATCAATAAACTCTTTGAAGGCGGTTTGGACTGCCGCATCGGAGTTAAATTTTTTTCCTTGTAAAAAGTTGTCCAAATTCCGGAAAAAATGGTAATCTGTTGGAGCAAGGTCCGGGGAGTACGGTGGATGTCGCAGATATTCCAATAGTAGCTCATCTAACTTAGTGGTTGTTTGGTGTGTGGTCTTGCATTGTCGTGAAGCAGCAGTGGCCTAGAGCGATTGACCAATCTTGGTTGTTTAGCAGCTAGTTCTTCCTTCATAGTTTACAGTTGCTGACTATAGATATCTGTCGTAATCGTTTGGCCAGATTTTAGAAAACTATAGTGAACGACACCGGCGCTAGTCCACCAAACACTCACAAGTAACTTTTTCTGAGTCAATTTTCGTTTAGGGCAGGATTTGTCTGAGTCTCCAGGCTTCAGCCATTGCTTCGAGCGCTTCCGATTATCGTACAGTATCCACTTTTCATTACAAGTAATGATTCGATTTATAGTCCCTTCATTATTGAGTCGGTTAAGCAAAGTAACACAGCAGTCGACGCATGTTTGCAAGTTCTATTCACTCAATTCATGAGGTACTCATCGTTCAAGTTTTTATACTTTCCCGATTTGCTTCAAGTGGATTAATACAGTTTTATCACTTACCCCGAAGCCTGCAGCTATCTCTGAAGTGCTTGGTGATGGATCCGCTTCCACAATAGCCTTTAATTCTTCATTTTCCACTTTGGTTTCCGGCCGTCCACGTGGTTGGTTCTGAAGGTCGAAATTTCCAGAACGAAAACGTTGAAACCATAAACGTACCGTGCTTTTTTTTGCGACACCAGCGCCGTACACGTCATTAATCCTTCGAGATGTTTCTGCAGCACTGGTGCCACGGTAGAACTCGTACTCGTAAATATACCGATATTCCATGTTTTCCATTGTGCGGTAAGCGACGCCAAAGAAAAAAATAATGAGGAAAAAACCAATGAATGACTGTTTTCAAAACTCAAATGTACCAGCTAAATGAATTTATAAATTTGAAGTTGGAATTCTTAACCAAAGAGGAGATATTTCAGATCAAAGTGGTCAGTACGACAAAACGCTAATTTCATATGTAAGGACCTAATATGATAATTATAACAAATTTAAATTTTAAAACCTGATGCAACGAAATATTTAATAAATGCTACGAAAATGTAATCATAATATTTTTTATATCTATAAAACAGCATTGACCTCTAAATTATCAGTTAATTTTTAGTAGTCACCTTGTACTTACTAAAAAAAGAAACAATTTACAAAACGTATCTTTTTGTTCTGGACCTTTCCATTGAGCGTTTATTGAAATGGTCCTAATAAAATATAAGATATTTTTAAGAAAATAAATGGATAGTATTTTATCAAAATCATCGCCATAAAATAAAGATTTTTATTATTGATGTCACTTCAATATTAATTTAGAAGATTCGACAAAAATAACAAAATGTGAGCTCACATTTGATTTTTTACCTTAACAATAATAAAAGGAGAAAGATCTGGCATTTTTTTCGTGTGGTGGTTTCAACGATCGATCCTTGAACCTTTTCTGTTATTCATGTACAAAATTATATAATATATATATATATTTTTTTATTGCATAGTAAAGCGCACGCACGGGCCAGCTGATGGTATGTGGTTACCAACGCCCATAGACATTGGCATTGTAAGAGATGTTAACCATCGTTTACATCGCCAATGCGCCACCAACCTTGGGAACTAAGATGTTATGTCCCTTGTGCCTGTAATTACACTGGCTCACTCACCTTTCAAACCGGAACACAACAATACTAAATACTGCTGTTTTGCGGTAGAATATCTGATGAGTGGGTGGTACTAAATACTAAATAAAATGTCTACTGAAATCTGGTACGTATAAATCCACCAACCTGCATTTGGGGAACGAAGTGGGCTAAGCTCTAAGCAGTCTCTGAGCAGTGGGCTTACGGATGGCTTCTTAACTATGCTTAATTTTCTTTATTTTAATTAAATGATAATTATAATTTAAATCTATAAATATTTGTTATATAATCATAAAGCATCGATCAAGAAATAAGTTGGATTTCTGTTTAATCTACCGAATTCAATGATCAATGCAATTTGGTTGAAATAAATCCATGAATAAATAAATTTACGCAATATCCTCTGACTGAGACAGATGAAGGTTCATCTCCGGGGCTCTTGCATAATTAACCACATTGGGGAACACCAAATGTGTGGCATTGTTTTGTTTTCAACGATTAGATGTATGTAATTTGCAAAACTCCATATAATATTACTAATGTGTATTTTCGTATACCTTTATATATATCAATACAAACTGTTTAATTGATTTTTATATTGTATTATATAGACGGACGGGCAAATGGGACGTTGGTAAACGACCACCACTGAAATATTAATACTTATATCGCTATTGCGACACCAACATTGGGAACTAAGGTGTTATGTCTCATGTGCTTGTAGCTGGCTTACTCACTATTGCTGTTTAGCGGTAGAATATCTGATGAGTGGGTGGTATCTGCCCAGACAGGCTTTTACAAAGCCTTACCACCTAGTATGTATACCATTATAAAAATTTATACCATTAGTAAGAAAGATAAACTCAGAACGCTTGCCGTGGTCGTAATTATACGAGCAAACACATAACTTTCATAAAATCAAATAAAAGTACACTTAAAATATTTCCCGCATACCGAATATGAGATATTTTAATTTACTTGCACTCAGCTGTTTTATGAATTTTAATTAAATTTGGACTCATGCTTTTTTCTACCATTTCTATATTTTTTCTAAATATCTATATTTTTTTAATAGAAAAATTTTAGAACTTATTTTATATATTAATCAAAAGATTGCAATTATTTTTCCGAATCATATTTAAGTTTAGAAGATAAGACAAAACGATAAGTCTTATATCATTTGTAATCCCACCAAACCAAACCAACATCCAACAAATCTTGGAAATCCATTTGGTTTTCGAATACGATACCACAAGATTATAAAATATTTTTTTTTTTAATTTTTATGAAGCCTTTTTCCTACCAATAATGAAATGATAAGCAAACATCCAGATCTATTTTACTTTGTACCTCGTGCCCTGGAATCCCGCACATGCACTTATACCTTTAGAACTGTTGCAATATCACAAAACAGGAATCCGTTTAATAGGTGGGCTTTGTGCAAGTCTGTCCGAAATATTGTACGAATAATACACCCCAAATTTTACCTAATTAATACTGCAATTAGCAATGCCACTTATTCGAAACTCAAGTTAAAATCTATCAAAGTGTATACCGTGTGTATACATATACTTAAAAACACGGTTTCATAAGAATACACACGGTATATACTTAAAAAAATTACTTAAAAAAATATATTAATTGTGTTTAACGACACTGTTGGTGGTAATAAAGGCTTAGTCTTAGGTAAGAGCTATCGATCGCTATTGCCCGCACCTGTGTTACCATGTAATTTTCGTCATTTAATTAAAATAAAAAGTAGGGGATAAATTTTTTGCTTAGTATTTTAAAATTATTAAATAAATAAAACCAACATACGATACCTAATAACCACTTCACGGGTCGCACACGAATTTTGTTACACGCTGTATATTACGAAAAAGACTGGCTTCGAAAATACACCCCCATAAAATGATAATAATCAGACTGAATTTCCAAGCTTAAACTTTGAGCCTTATCTTCACAAACTACCATATTTCTACCTATCTGCGACTGACATTGAAGATAAAATGTTGAAACTTTTTTATCAATACAAGTTTTAGGGCTTTTGTTCTTATAGCGAAAAAATATTAGCAACATATTGTGTACATATACTGAGAATCTCTATCAGTACAAAGTGACAGATCAGCATTAAAATATTACCAGGATTCAGTACTTATTTAATATCTTAATAGTTAAAACCCGTTGGTCTGGTGGCTAGATAGAAAGCCGCAGACCTGGTGGTCTAATAGCTATTGTGTTTTTCTGTCAGAAAATTCTCAGTAGCAGCCCGGAGTCTGGAAGTTGGAAGTGTGTACACTCCCGTGCCTTGGAAAGCACGTTAAGCCGTTGGTCATGCGCCTGAACTCTTTCCGGTCGTGTCGGATTGCCGTCCCATCGGATTATGAGAGCTAAGGAAAAGAGAGTGCACCTGTGTTTGCGCACACACTTGTGCACTATAATATCTCCTGCACAGTTGGCTAATCTCTCTTGAGATTGGCCGCCGTGACCGAAATCGATCAGGAGGACATTAGTAGTTAAAACCCTAATTACTTAACGAACAATTTCTAAGTTAAATTTCTTTAATAATAACATAGGTACTAAATATTTAAATATGACTCAATCCCATGCACACAAATACAGATAAAGAAAAATCAAAGATAAGTAAGTATATTTAGATGGATAGATATTATTAACTGTATATTTCAGATGTTTTTATGTATATAATAACGACTTTTTAATTTTGAAAATTCTCTTCAATCGGTAGTATACGAAGCTGACTCAAAATGGGAACCGCATCAGTCGCGGAACACATAACTCAATTCTATTGTTTGTTGAAATTGACAAAGACTTGGTCCATGGAATTATTTTTTACGAACGGTCACGAAGCTGCCTTCTTCGAGCCACAGATTCGTTCTTGTTTTAATACATATTATGTAACGATCCTTAATTGCTCATAATAATATAAAGAGCTAAGTTACGTTTGCACGATTGTTTTATTGTTGGACATAGATTAAATAGAAGCTTTACTATTTTACTAGATATTATGATTAAAATCTTATGACACAAATTCTCTAAAAAGTAGCACCATGTATTCAATTCTCGCTATCTTATCAAGGGACAGATGTAGGTGGGTACGTGACTTAAATACAAAAGTATCATTTTTTAAAGAGCTCGTACTATCTTAAGGGTAAAACAGTATTCATTAAAAATTCAAATTACATAAAACAAAACGTAACATGTAACATTTTTTTTTAACCAAGGTATATGTACTGACAATTATTATACAAAATTTACATGGGTCAATAAACAAATCACAATTAAAAATTTATTGTGATTTGTTTTATTTTCCATTTTCGGTCAAGATTATGAACAGGGTAGAAGAACATGGTTTCCCCGTCAAATTGTTATTTTGATTCTCTTAGCAAAAACTGAACTAGTCATTCTATGATTCTTAGATTATATTCTTTTTAGGTTTCCGTACCTTAAAAGGAAAAAACGGAACCCTTATAGGATCACTTTGTGGTCCGTCCGTCCGTCCGTCTGTCTGTCAAGACCCTTTATCTCGGGAACGTGTAGAGGTATCGAGTTGAAATTAAAAAGATATACATAAGTCTACAGTCTCTTGAAGCTGTGAAAAATCTAACTTCTAAGTTAACGTAAAAAAATATATGGCCGCAAAAAACGTAGATTTCGACACTCAAGGGAATAGTGAATAGTGAATCACTCAGGGGGACCTAAACCTATGAAATTTGGTAAGTAATACCGTCTTGTAATACAAATATAGGGCTAAATCGGAAAACTATACATGTGTAATGAAATCACAAAAACAGGGTCTTTATGCAACGGACGGCGGTCCAAATTTCGAATTGGAATTCGAATTTCGAAACCGTGTCATGTTGGGTATCGTATGAAAGGGCTTTATTGGCAAAAGCTTAAACAGATTTTTATTTATTTTTATAATATATAGTTTTCGATTTATCACAAAGAATGAAAAAAGCTTTTTTCCTTTTTTATAAGTATATTTTTTTATAAGTACCAAATAATTTCCGACTCTTTATAAATTTATAAATAAGAGTCTTACGAAGAAGTTCTTATAATATGTTCCTACAAATTTGTACGGAACCCTCGGTGGGTGAGTCCGACTCGCACTTATCCGGTTCATTTCTATTATAGAATGGCACCAACAAGGTTTTACATAAAGTAAAATATTTTAATAAATTAAAACTAACTTAGATCATAGAAGACTCCTCGACTAATTATTAACACCAGCATTGAACAATTTATGATATTTTCATATATATTATACGAAAATATCATAAATTACACATCTGTTTCAATCTGTTTCTAATATGTTTCATGAAGTCATCACTTACCTACGTTAGACAAAGAAGCACAAACAATATTGAATTCTCGGATCGCTTTCGGAATAATTCAACAAAGCTCAGGAAATTGCATTCTAGAGGAATATTCTGGAAATCCATAAACAGTAATGAATCTAAGAGAATTACAATATTCCATTTAATTGATAGCTTATTTTCTAATATTAAATCAGTTATTACTTATACTTGTAATATATAAGTGACAACCTATTCACATTAGCACTGTAAGAAACATTAGGTTCCTTACATATGAAATTAGCGTTTTGTCGTACTGACCACTTTAATCTGAAATATCTCCTCTTTGGTTAAGAATTCCAAATTCAAATTTATAAATTCATTTAGCTGGTACATTTGAGTTTTAAAAACAGCCATTCATTTGTTTTTTCCTCATTATTTTTTTCTTTAGCGTCACTTATTACCGCACAATGGAAAACATGAAATATCGGTATATGTACGAGTTCTACCGTGGCACCAGTGCTGCAGAAACAGCTCGAATAATTAATGATGTTGACGGCGCCGGTGTCGCAAAAGAAAGCACGGTACGTTTTTCTTTTCAACGTTTTCGTTCTGGAAATTTCGACCTTCAGAACCAACCCCGTGGACAGCCGGAGACCAAAGTAGAAAATGAAGAATTGAAGGCTATTGTGGAAGCGGATCCATCACAGAGCACTTCAGAGATAGCCGCAGGCTTCGGGGTAAGTGATAAAACTGTATTAATCCACTTGAAGCATATCGGGAAAGTAAAAAAGCTTGAGCGATGGGTACCTCATGAATTGAGTGAATCGAACTTGTAAACACGCGTCGACTGCTGTGTTACTTTGCTCAACCGACACAATAATGAAGAGATTTTAAATCGAATCTTTACTTGTGATGAAAAGTGGATACTGTACGATAATCGGAAGCGCTCGTCGCAATGGCTGAACCCTGGAGACCCAGCCAAATCCTGCCCTAAACGAAAATTGACACAAAAAGCTACTTGTGAGTGTTTGGTGGACTAGCGCCGGTGTCGTTCACTACAGCTTTCTAAAATCTGGCCAAACGATTACGGCAGATATCTATTATCAGCAACTGCAAACAATGAAGGAAGAACTAGCTGCTAAACAACCGAGATTGGTCAATCGCTCTAGGCCACTGCTGCTTCACGACAATGCAAGACCACACACTGCACAACAAACAACCACTAAGTTAGCTACAAGTAGATGACTACAGTTAGATGAGCTACAATTGGAATGTCTGCGACATCCACTGTCCTCCCCGGACCTTGCTCCAATAGATTACCATTTTTTCCGAAATTCGGACAACTTTTTACAAGGAAAAAAATGCAACTCCGATGCGGCAGTCCAAACCGCCTTCAAAGAGTTTACAGATTCTCGCCCCCATGGTTTTTTTAGTAAATTAATTAAATATATTTTACAAAAAAAAGACTATATTCCTCCCGTACAAAATGCCAATTTCATATGTAAGGACCTAATATTAATCATCATGTGCGCCAACTTCGGGAACTAATCGTAAGAAGGCATGTTACTTATGTCGTTACAATGTAATCGGGCACATGTCTATAATGAGCAAAAACTAACCGACATATTACATTTTAAACATAATTATGTAACTAGAATATTATTTAAATTTTGTATTGCTTAAGATCCATCTAACGACAAACGTTTTAAACTACAGGGAAAGGAAAGCCTTTGAAAGAAAAGCCTTAAGTCATCTTTCAGCTACAACAAAGTTGTGCGTTTAATCCTGTAGATGGCGTTATTTGATAACCTTAACCAATTTGTATGTATATTATAATAATAATACATTTATTTCTTTCGCACAGACATTCATGTTTACATTTCTGTTTATATATAGTAAGTATAACATTATAAGCAACATTTACTAAAAATTTTGGTTTTGCTTTAAATTTATTCGGTGGCTGGAACTCTACTATCCTTCATGAGTTATTTAAATAAATTTACCGACCCCCAGAATGAGTAAGCAGAAGGCGTAGAGCTACATACATGTAAATATTGGTTTTTTGAGTTTTAAGGTAAATAACAATAATTATTTTAAAAAAAAGGAACAATAAGAAAGCGATTTTATGAATGTGCGTGCCGGGAGTGCATGCGCGCTTTTGTGTGAGTTGGTGTGTGTGCGCGCGTGCGTGCGCGCGCGTGTGTGTGTATGTGTGTGTGTGTGTATGTGTATGTGCGCGTGTGTGTGTGTGTTTTTTTGCGTGTGTGGGTGTGTGTATTAAAAATAATGTTAAAAGTTTTAAAATGTCATCATAATGTCATAAATCAACTAATAATATAATTAATCACTTATAATTTTACTTTCCGCTAACTGTGCCCGCGGTTACACGCGCGTATAACTTAAAGAAATCACTAAGAACACACTTATGATATTCCAGTATATACAACATTTTTACTTTTATTTTCGTGGGATATTAGTATTTATTGGTTTTTGCCACACCCGGATCTAAACAGAGTAACAATTGCTCATGAGTCACAACATCATTCTCTTCAAAGCTATTTCGACATACTTGAATGTCTTTCCCTGTGATTATTTATTGTTTTTTTTTTTTTACACAAATCCATCTGATCCCAAACTAAGCAGATCTTGTACTATGGAAACCAGACAACTGATATACTTACATATACTACTTTTCTTTTGTAAATAAATACTTATATAGATAATTACACCCAGACTCAGGACAAACAGACATGTTCATGCACACAAATGTCTCTCCTGGGTGGGAAGCGAACCCACGACCTGCAGCGTGAAAGGCAAGTATCTTACCAATCACACCAACAGGCTAGTCATTGTGACTGTAACGATACCTGCACAGGAAATTGTGTACTTTTAAACTAAACTAAACTAAAACGTAATACTGTTTTCGTTTTTTTAAATAAGTTTTAAATTAAATTATCTATTAACCGACTAAGTATAATTTTAACAAAACCATGAGAAAAAAAATACCTTTAACCTATAAACTTTATAAAGATTTGATCTGAAAGTCAAATCTAGGGTAGATTTGAATTCCACCAACTTCTATCAGCAAGGCTATACTGAGGTGAAACTTTAATAAAGGTATAATATTTTAAATTAATTATAATTTATTGGTATAATTATATTTATATATATGATTACAATTATATTTTATTGTGGTATAATTATAATAATATATATATATTTTTTATGTTAACCTAATTACATATTTAGGAACACGCTCAGATAAAAATAGCTACTTAATAAATTAGGGTTTTACTACAGCGTCATAACAGAATGATAATAATTTTAATTCAAAATTCACGTCTATATCGACACTAATGAAGTATTCTGAGTAGAACAGTTATTTATGGTAAACGATACGACTCTAAAGGATATTTTTAAAAAGCTTTCAATAATTACAAATGCAGGTTTGTTAAGAGAAACGACGATGTTAGGTTAGGTTAGCTAATTTAGAAATCCTAAAAATTATATACTCTGTCCTTTATCAATCTATTATGACATACTGTATCATGCGTCGGGGTAGTGCACCGAAATATTTTACAACTACAAAGATATAAACAATCTATACAATCAAGAATGTAATCGATTTCTGAGATTTACCTATATCAAAAGTGTCTGAGATAAATTTGAAGGTCTGGATGCTTTCGAAGTGAACACTGTTCGAACTATTACGCATATACGAAAGTGATGATCTATAAAAAAATATATGTGTTCAGTTCTAATAAATTTGCTAAAACATACAAACTGCATGCGTTATTTTAAGTGGTTATAGATTGTTCAATAAATATTTATTTATAATGGCGTGATGAACTATGAACCTGTCAATTATAAAACTTTATCTTATCCTACGAATATATAAAGTACATCGTATATTAATTTATTATTTACGCAAGTCGAGTCGTCGTCATGTACCGTTTCCTGTCGTTGTTTCTGATATTAAGTTTATTAAACAATTGTATTGGATTTCACCGTCGTTATCGTCTATACCACGGGTACGGGTGTAACCGTCATCATTCTTACCACCGTCATCCTATCGAAGAGCCAAGCGGCACTAAAGAAGCTGAAACATTCGAAGATGTATTAAGAAAATTCGTCGAAGCTGATGAATCTCTCCGTAAATTCTGTACCAATAATACGCAAGTTGATCCGTTGATTACGTATCGACAAGACGGGTGCGTTCTTAAGTATCCTCTACCAGATACTAAAGAGATCAATGTTGATGCAAGGATAACTAATAAACTATTAAAGCTATCGATTAAGAAACAAAATGATGACGTCTTGTTTACCGATGTCAGAGTTTTACCAAATATATTGGATTTTAAACGAGCCACATGGTTCGAAGCAACTGGTGTGTTGAAGATCACGATACCTTATAAAGTAACGTTGATGTCAGAGTATACTCCCAAATGTGAAGATATTGATGGTGATGTTATAGAGATACCCAAATTACCTACAATTCAATTAAGGAGTATATATTAGTGCGGTTTAATCCCATATAAATAATCCCACTTTATAATCGTTTTTGAACGAAATTCCATATCACATATTAACACTTCAGACAATTGGCAAATGTAAGCTGGGCTGGGGAAATGTAAGACTTCGAAGAGTTTATTTGTGTTTGCTGTAGTATGTGTGTTTATACAAATAAATAAAATTGAAGTGTATGTCTGTGTATTTCAAAATAAATGCCTCTTTATAAGTTAATTTGCCTATTTACAAGATACGAAACCAAAAAATGATATTTTATTTTAGTCTACCGCTCCTAACAGATATTTTATACCTACAATTACTTTACTTATACGTGTGTACGTTAAAATTGTCGCGAGTTTTGCTAATTAGATAATTATAAACGAAATCGAGGACGAAATTAATCTTCTCGTTATAATTATTTCCTCTTTTATACTCAATATGTAATATGAGAATTAATAACAATTTTATAACCACGTTGTTATTTTTGTTGTGCCTGTTATTTAATACATAGTACATAACGATGGAATTCATTTCCAACCAATGTACGACGACGTGTCTTTTAATTTTATATAATGTACTAGCTGCCCGTCCCGACTTCGTACGGGTAAAAAAAGGATTTTATCCCGTGCATTTTTTAATCAATAAAATATGAACATTCATCAATCGATTTATCCGCCCATACAGTACAGTGTATGTGTGTTCAGTACAGGGCATATAATAATCCTACTTCCTACTAATATAATAAACGCGAAAGTTTGTATATGGACGTTTGTTACTCTTTCACGCAAAAACTACTGAATGAACTTTAATGAAAGCTTACAATAATATAACTCATACATCAGAATAACATATAGGATATAATTTATAAAGCTATTGAGAAAAGTGGCCAAAATATAACAATAAGTGTCACGTAAGTCGGAAAAAATTCTCCTATTTGCAATTCCTGTAGTTTGACTGAATATATTTTATAGTGACTTAAATGGCTTGAAGTAAAATTTAATTTAAACAAATATTCCGATTTACGATTCTGTTGCTTAAATACTCCTCCATCTATCTACGCTGTTGGGTATAGTTAAAACTATAAATGAGCAAACGTACCAATATATTTTTTTTATTCTATCAAACTCAGAGTAAACAAAATTATTCGAGTCACTGAAAATTTTATTTATAATTAATAATCGAAGCACCTCTTTATAAATGATGGTAGGGCTTGTGCCAGCTCGTCTGGGTAGGTAACACGCACGCATCAGATATTCTATCGCTAAACAGCAATACTTAATATGGTCGCGTTCCGGTTTGAAGGATGAGTGAGCCACTGTAACTATAGGCACATATTAACATCTTCGTTCCTCGATGTAAGGAATGTTTAATATTGCTTATATCGCCATTTTTTATGGGCAGTGGTGATCACTTAACATAAGGTGGCCCATTTGCCCGTCTGCCTACCTATAACATCTGAAAGTCAAATCTAGGGTAGATTTGGATTCCACCAACTTCTATCAGCAAGGCTATACTGAGGTGAAACTTTTAAATTAATTATAATTTACTGGTATAATTATATTTATATATATGATTACAATTATATTTTATTGTGGTATAATTATAATAATAGATATTTTTTTTATGTTAACATAATTACATATTTAGGAACACGCTCAGATAAAAATAGCTACTTATTAAGTTGGGGTTTTACGCCAGCATCATAACAAAATGATAATAATTGTAATTATAGTAAATAATTAATGAATAATAATAGACGAGAATTTGAGATTAATATTTTGTATATTAATGACAAATTCTCGTCTATATCGTCACTAATGAAATATTCTGAGTAGAGCAGTTATTTATGGTAAACGATTCGACTATAAAGGGTATTTTGTAATAACTTTTATTAATTATTACAAATGTAGGCTTGTTAAAAGAAACGACATTAATTTTTAGGTAGCTAATTAGAATATCCTAAAAATTCTTTACTCTGTCCTATGTCAATCTATTATGACATACGTCGGGGTTGTGCTCCAAAATCTTTTATAACTACAAAGACCATAAAAATTACCAAACAATCTATAAAATCAATAATGGTATAGATTTTTTAGAGTTACCTATATCAAAAGCGTCGGAGAGAAATTTGAAGGTCTGAATGCTTTCTAAGTGAACAATGTCCAAACTATTACGGATATACGAAAGTGATGATCTATCAAAAAAATATGCTCAGTTCTAATAAATTTTCTAAAACATACAAACTGCATGCGTTATTTAAAGTACGTATATAAAATTATGCCTGGCTTCCTAACTTAAGGCAGCGACTGATAATTTATAATGATACAAAAAGCTTTTATTAACTTACATTCGCTCTGCTCAGGTTTCGCATCTGAAACTTCAAGACATATGGAATAGCCACAAGATCAACGAGGGAGTACACGTAATTCTCAAGAATAAACGTTACCTAATCAGTGATGAAGAAAGAGAATTTTTGAGTTCAGAAATGGTCATGGGGTCGTAAAGCAAACATAAAAGTTACCCAACCTAAGAGCTGAGCCAAGCGAAGAGGTGCTCTATTACAACTAGACTTTATTTTCTTTCAGAACTCAAACTATCGGTTCCATAGAAAAAATACTTTTTCCTTGTGGACAGAATTTCTCCTTAGAACTGATTAAATTATATCGACACAAGCACACATAACATTGAAATAAAAATTTTTTGCATCGCCGTCTACCCTTAAATCATTCATTTATTTGGACTACTGGCAAGTCTTAATTAAAAATAAGATTTTAAGCAATAAGTAACTCTAGTAATACATAAGTTCTATAATATCAAGCAATTATTTCGATGAATAAAATATGTATTCACTTGAATGCTTTATTAGTAAATTATTTGTGTTATGAGTAAAAAAAGCTTTATTATCATAATTAACCTGTGATCTTGGTATTCATATCGAAAACCTTATCTTCTTCTTGAAACTATATAAATTTCCGTTCCATAAGATATAGCAGTTATTGTAAACAGTCCTGGTGACACTCCTTGAGTTGCAAGTTTTGTTTGTTATTTTAGAGATCTCATCATGTACCGTTTGCTGTCTTTGTGTTTTACCTTAGGCATAATTCATCATGCCATTGGATTTTACAACCACTACCCCCAATACGGACATGATTTTTATCCACACGGCAATGTGTATCACCACTTTGATCATCAGCACGACGAGGACTTTGATCATGATCATCATGACTACAATCATTCTGATGAAGACAATCGCCATCACAGTGAAGAGTATCATCACGGTGGGCATAATCATCAACATCAAGAAGGATCTGATAGTAAGAAGATCGAAAAATTTGAAGATGTAGCAAACAAATATGTCGAAGCCGACAGGTCCTTTCAGCACTTTTGTCACAACCATTCACAGGCCAGCCCATTAATTACCTATGGAAGAGACGCATGCGTTTTTAAATACCTTCTACCAGAAAACGGAGTGTTTGACGTTAATGTTAGAATAATGAACAAAGTTTTAGAAGTATCAGTTAAGACGCAAACCGCTGATTCGAAATCCAACTTATTTGAAGACATGAGAGTGTTGCCAGATATATTAAACGTTAATCAAGCGGGCTGGTCGATGTCGAAACGTGACTTGAAAATCACGATCCCATATAAAGTTCCACTTATGACTGAGTTTTCAGCTCAATGTGACATTTCTAATAATGATATAATTGTTGTTCCATCCAAAAGTATACCGAAATTTGAATATAGAATGGTCGGATGAACATGTGTGAAGATTTATTAAAAAAAATGTTTTCTTTAATTTTGTCGCATAATATTTTACTTTTAATTACTATGTTCAATCGTATTATAATAACTATTAATAGAACATTAAGGTAAGGTGTGTCGATTAATAAGTGTCTTTATAATATAATTTTAGCTCTATGTAGTCGAAGTAACGTAATCTATTATGGCTTGCTTCTTAAATTATATAATGTAATATTGTAATCATGAATTATTTGAATGTAAAATTAAATTAACAATCAGATAAGAATGAAAGTTGTTATTGTATACAAAAGTTTTATTTTGGACCTGTTTTTTAGAATCGTAATTCGAAATTTAAAATTAAAATGTATAAGTCTGTAAGAACAGATCCAAACCTCACCGCAGAAAAGGGTCTTAAATATTAGAAAATTATAAGCGACAATGAGCACTATTATCATAACATATCACCGCAAAACAGCAGTACTTTGTATTGTTGTGTTCCGGTTTGAAGGGTGAGTGAGCCAGTGTAATTACAGGCACAAGGGACATAACATCTTAGTTCCCAAGGTTGGTGGCGCATTGGCAATGTAAGTGATGGTTAACATTTCTTACAATGCCATTGTCTATGGGCGTTGGTGACCACTTACCATCAGGTGGCCCATATGCTAGTCCGCCAAACTATAAAAAAAAAAAAAAAAAAAAAAAAAAAAAAAAAAAAAAAAAAAAAAAAAAAAATTAAAAAAAAAAAAAAAAAACCATTTCAAGAATACACGCATCAAAATAGCAGAACACCGTATGTCGGTTGCCGACATTTCAGGGTAAGGGACTTCTGACAGGATAGCTATATAATAGGTATGTAATATACCAATAGGCAATCTTTTATTGCATATAGCTTATTTTATTTTATTGTCGTTATTAGTTTATTTGTCTAAATCCAGACTTTAGTTTGCTAAATACTTAGTTCGAACATAGTTCCGATTTGTTTATGTGACCAGACTACGTATCTGTTATATTACATCTATACTACTATATAAATCTATTGGTTCTGTCTGTAATTTTTTTTTCACCTAATTTTGTGATAAATAATCGTTTTATGATGCAGTGATTCACATTATATTATTTTTTTCATGTTTGTCTGTCTGTCTGTATGTCTTCTTATAACTCAATAACGGCTTGGCCAATCTTGATGAAAATTGGTTCACACATAGAACATGTGATGGCGCAATGATGGTGGTATATTATATCGAGAAACCCTACGGTATTTTATGAAAATTAATTTCAAATCGTTAATTACCTATTTCTTTACCAGTAGCCATATGTGTGTGTTTATTATATTTTTATTAATTATACGCGGGTGAAGCCTCGTGACACAGCTAGTGTTATATATGAAGACACCTTTTATAAATAATAACAACAATGTTTTAACGTTAATTAGATAAAATTATTTTGATTAGTTTGGTTATTTATTTCAAAAATATATGGCCCGACAAGACTTAAGCAAATATAGACAGTAACAGCCTGTAAATGTCCCACTGCTGGGCTAAGGCCTCTTCTCTTTTTTTAAGGAGAAAGTAATTCCACCACGCTGCTCCAATGCAGTTTGTGGAATACACATGTGACAGAATTTCAATGAAATTAGACGTTTTCCGTCACCGTCAACCACGAGATGAATTATAATCACAACTTAAGCACATGAAATTCAGTGGTGCTTGCCCGGATTGAATCCACGATTATCGGTTAAGATTCATGCGTTCTTACCACTGGGCCATCTCGGCTTTTTTTATGATATAGACATTGTGGTTTATTACTTACATAGTTATGTATTTTGTACCGTGTCCCACTGCTGGGCTAGGACCTCTCACTAAGGAGGAGGTAGAGAGCTTATTCAACCACGCTGCTTCAATGCGGATTAATGGATACGCAGCTACCCGATTTGTGCCTTTAAATACGCTTATTATTTTATCATTTAATGTTTTTTTTATATAAAGTACTGTTTTTGATGCGAACTCGGCACGTCGCGGCCCGGGCGTTAAAATGCCGTGACGATAAACGGCATGCCGCTCTCTTATATAGTCAAGCCTATTATCATCAATCGAAATATATTATATACCAAAACCTTCCCAGATAAGTCATTTAAATAAAGGTGATGGTGAATGGCATCTTAACATAACGTATAATTTAGAAGCGAACAAAGGGAGATATATACAAAGCGATTAAATCTTCTGGATTTGAACCCACATATATATACATATATAATAATGAATAGTTTCTGGAACTAAGTATATAATGATAAATGAACATAATAACCAGCGAATAACCTTTTATCATTCGAGTCAGACGGGTAATAATATTTACAGTTCAATAATTTCAAATGTCACGATAAGTCTGATATATTGTAAGCAGTTAACATTGCAAAATACCCAGATTGATATCACCTAAGTGTCAGGGGGAAAAACCCAGTGTAGGCACAAAATAAAGAATTTAGATTCATTTTGTTATATTTTTAAATAAGTGAGTGCAAGCGGGCAGTGGACTTCACCTTATGAAAAGTGAATACCACCGCACGTGGTCATAGAGGGCTCGCAAGAGCAGTGCCGGCTTTTGAAGAATGAAACATTAGAATCAATTTAAGACGGTTACCAAGTTTCCCAACTAAGTGAGCTATTTGATGCTATGAGCACCGGTTCAGAATGAAGATAAGAAGAATTGGCATAAAGAGTTTAATATTTCTCATTGAATTACGATATATCGACCATGATTTTTTATTTGTATTTCAACTGACGAGTTGTCCTTTTGGTGTATCTTATTTTAATATTGTATCAATATTATTTAATTTTTTTCTGCATATTTTTACAACCTGAGACGACAAGAAACCGAAAGAGTTCAGGCGCAGGACCGTGTTCCAGTTTGAAGGGTCAGTGAATCGACTACAGGCACAAGGGTCATAAAATCTTAGTTTTCAAGGTTGGTGGCTCATTGGCGATGTTAGGGATGGAAAATATTCCTTACAGCGCCAATGTCTATCCCATTTCTCAGCCTGGCAATCTATTTTCAATAAAAAAAGTAAAAAGTGATAATGTGATAAGCGCGCGCGAGTACGTTTTCATTCGCGCGTCATTTTCTGCTTTCCAGAAAAACGATCATTAGAATCATGAACGTCTAGGCAGCGTCATAACCTAACTTCTAAGTTTTATCATCGACTATATTTAAAACTAATTACATTACGATTTTGTTATATAATCTATAATTCATTTAACATCCAGAAGTCTCCTCCTTATTATTATGTTAGCTATCTAGTCCTGCGAGGTTGCTGGTGTGCTACGAATAACCCTGTATATAAAGACTTGACCTGACTGACTCATCAACGCAGAGCCTAAACCACGGGGATTAGAAATTTGAATGTTTTTTTTTACAGTTAATGCATTTTTCTTTGTTGTCAATTCAATGTTTCTCAAAACCTCCAAGAGGGTGAAATAGGGGTTGAAAGTTTGTATGATGGGTTCGTCATTTTTGACCCGACCTGCGATTTGAACCCAGGACTTCGGGGTCTGTAGCTTCAGATCTGGCTGTTAGACCAACGAGGCTGTCACTTAGCATTTTACTGTATAGGCGAATAGATCGATTAGCGAATGTTTATACCGTTTGATTAAATAATAAAATGTACGACATAAAATCCTTATTTTACCCGTTCAAATTCGGGGCGGGCAGCTAGTAGCTTAATATATTTTCAAAATTTTATTTCGAAATTCAAGTATTTATAATGATGAAAAAAACTACCAAATGATAGCGCATTCAATATACATGTAGCGCCATCTCTCGACCGAAAGGTAAATAAAAAATAAGAAGTCGATAGGAAGATGTCGACTTTACAAATGTCTAATGAAAAATTGATCATTACAGATATACGTGCAATCATCAGATTTCAATAAAATTAATAATAGCTGTTAGAATATCACTATTAAAAACGGTCACGATACGTAAGGTACGTGCGCTATGACATACAGACTAATACATTTTTCTGATATGGCCGTATCGTCGCCGTCAACGTTAACTGTTTGTTTTACACGATGGCAAAGCTTTGTGCAAGCCCATCTGGGCCCACTCAACAGCAACGTTTTAGATTTTTATGTTCCGGTTTGAAATGTGAGTGCGCCAATGTAACTTCAGGTATAAGAGACGTCACGGTAGCATGCGTAAGCGATCCCGTGGCGCTACCGTTAAGACGGGAAGGGTACCGCTGGGTTTTTAGTGGATATTCCGATGACCGTGGCACACTCGGTGCCCTGGACATATGGCGAGCCCCACACTGTTCCCGTGGGGGGAAAGGCGTAATGCGTTGTACCAGCGTAAAAAAAAAAAAAAAGAAAAAAAGTTATAATGGACGTAAAATCATAGTTGCCAAGATAGTCTTACAATGTCTATAGGCGAAAGTATTTTAATAGGACTTAATACTTAAGTATAAAGTCTTATTAAAATACTTTCATATGTAATATATGGATATAAGGACCTAATATATGGTCATAGACTAAACGTAGGACAGTTACAGCTTATTCAAACTGTGTCATTTTTCTTACTGAGAAAATTTTATATCCGTCATAACTTCTAAACGAATCGTTCGATCCGGATCATTTAAAGAGGAATTAACACGTAAATAATCATCCTTAATTATGAAACCATTTAAATGGATAAGGATTAATCATATCATGATACATAAATATATCACCTTCATTCGATTCCACCGTATTTGAACTTAATAATTTAAACAAAAACTGTTATTGTGGCTTAACTATAATAGTTAGACATATACCATCGCAGGGTTTTCTGCGAGCAATCATGAGTACTATTTATTTATAGAACACTTTTTATACACCGTCAATAGTTTTCGCAGCGCATGCCAATTTTTGCGCACGCAACTTTTATGGGCAACAATTTGATACCTTGGGTTACATTGTTCCATTATGGGTCGAGATCTCTATTTTTTTTTATGATGAAATGTATTTAAGTATTCTACGTTGTATTTGAATTCTTAATTTCGACTTTATCATACAAGTTAATAATGATATCAAGATAAAGTATATATACCAGCGTGATTAATTATATCATCGACATTGCATTGTTTTATAAGAAATAAAGGCACAAATAAAATCGTAAAGGAACTAATTGTGTACCTAATGAAGCATAAATAGCAATCTGAAACCCGTTATCAGTAATAATACAAAGTTAATATAATATATGACTTCTTTTTATAATTATAATTATATCGCTACTATGATCGCTGGAACGACCTTCCTTTAAATATTCGGGAGGCCAAATCCATAAATATTTTTAAAAAACTTGTAAAAGATCACTTTTTGTCTCAAATACTTTCTTTTCTCGTGTTGTTTGAGGACTTATTGTTTTTAGTATCGTATTTATTGTATATATTTATATTATATACTTGTAATTTTAGAATGTATTGATAATATAATTTATATATCGATATATTATACGTGTATTTTATATTTATATTGACATGTATTTATTATTATAATGTTATTTTATTTTGTTATTACTGCACCACCTACCTCATATCCTATGGGTTATTCCTTACACCGTTGGTTGCCTGGATGAGATCGCTATGTAGCGATAAGGTCGCCAAAATTGTATGCTACTTTTATTTAGGCTGTCTAAGTTTTTGTAAAAAAAATCTGTTGTGGTGTACAATAAAGTATAAATAAATAAAAATCGCTATATCTAGATCTAGTCTTTTTTTTTCCAGTAACTAAAGATCCAATTTATAAAGTAATAGAATAGAATTAATATATTAGAAAAGAATACAAAATTTCTTAAATTTTAAATCAAACCATATAAATAAAATATTATAATTAAACAGCTTAAGATAGATAAGTAACACCTACTCATTAATACATGACGGTAGCCGCTTAGCGTCGTCCGTGTAGGTGGGTACCACTTATTCCTTAATTAATCTAGCACCCAACACAAAAAGAGTATGACAAAATTACCTTGCAGTTCCAGAGTCAATAGGGAAATCTGTAATATATAAGTAAATAAAAAAACAATATATAAGTTTTTTTTTAATAATAAAATACTACACCACATTGTCTTGAATAATGCCGTTTTATTTATCTAATATATATTACGATGTATCGGCAAGAGTTCGACTTCATCTTTCAAGTCTACTGCGTATGTTGTTGCTTCGACAGCGCTCTGTTGCCCACTCGGTATCTCATTGGTTAATATATTCTTCTCTTTACCCAAGTCTCCTCTCTCAATGCCTATATCCGCATCCTGGTTCTCTTGGCCTGTTGGATTACTTTCAACTTCTTCGCGACTGTGTTCTGGTGACTGGGTGACTGGTGCTTCAGTTATTGTGGCTTCCGTTCCTTCGACGCTTTGTTCCAATGGGAATACAACAGTAAGCACGCCGTTTTCGAATGTCCAGCTGCCATTTATGTCAACGAAGTCGGGCAAAGTTCTCACGTCCAGGTAATTCCTCTCCGGCTCACCTTCAACTTTATGCACGGCTTGTACAATCAACAATCTCTTCTTTGCTTTAACGGCAATCTCCTTTTCTTCGAATCCGTTCAACATTATCCTGATCTTATATTGGTTTCCTTCAGTCTTCTCATTTGAAATGAATGTCGGGAAACTCCTGTTTAGTTCTGCGATCATACTGTCTAGACCCATCATATCTCGCCTCAGGTCCTCCCAGAACCTTCTCGTATCAAATATCTCTCTTTCAATAAATCTCTCTAAGCTAAGGTCACCATCGTGAGAGAATGGGTGATGATGGTAGTGGTTGTGGTAGCGCGGCGCTGCGCTCGCGCACGCGACAATTGCAAACAACACTATCGCGATCGTATTCATCGTTTATTTGAACGTAGACTGGTGCACTATGTGTGACTATTCGTATTTATAAGCCCGACGATGGGTCACAGTTTATCATGTTATCGGTATATTCTGGAGTGTGCAAACAATTACACGTACATAGAGGTCGAATGATTCTTGGAACGCGGATGACAAAAGAATACATTTTCGTCTTTATGTTTATAGTAATAAGTTGATATTCGTATTCGTAATTAAATCCATTGTGTGATGTTTCTTATGAAAAGAATTTCGAATGAGGATATAAATAAAATATTATTCAATAAATATAATAAAATTTTAACATTGTTTGCTTATAAATGATATATTTGTTTTTGTTTGTAATTATTATCTATGAGAAATTGATACTAATTACATGCCCGAACTCTTAATAAAATATTATTTACCTTTTAATATATCGACATTGACATTTTTTGATTCCATAGATAAGCGTTGTAAACCATAGATTCAGACTCCAGGTACGTCCGATAAAAAATATTTAGGGATTTTATGTCGAAAATACCTTCTTTATTATTATTTTTGTATATACGTACGTATACCGTCAAGTATGCCATAAGCTAACTAAGAGTATCAACATAAAATATAACATACAAAAACGCTTGCGGTGCAAACAAAAAGCATTCATATGTACATCTATATTTAACCTATGTATTTGTTTATATAGATATATATATAAATATTTTTACAAACATTTAAGTATTATTATATGCAAGTATGTATATTAATTTTTATCACTATATAACCAAGAAAGGCATAACAACTTCCTTTGACTCATTCGTTTTAATTAATAATATTGTCATCGTATTTATCAATCGTTCTTAGTATTTTATTGTTTATATTTATTCATAATTATCGTGAGTCAATATATAACTTACCTAAGAAATATTTAACTAAGTTATTTGTTTAAATAAATTTGAATGAAAATACCGCCTAATTTGTGTATCCATTTTTGTTTGTTTTTTTGTTATAATCTGTGTCCATTTGACATCAATGGCTGATTATATTATCACGTATGATTAAAGATTAAAGAAGTTTATTAGAAGGAGAATTTTGTTCCGTTTTTTAATGGCTATGGTTGTACGGTTTCAGCCTACAGCAATTCCGATTCCGATTAATCGAAAGTGACAGATCAATTATTTATAGAAATGTCAGATATCCATCATTCCTGGTGTTAATAACTGATAAAGCTATTCTATTGGTTTGGAGTAAAACATACAAATAATATTATAATAAACACTGTTTTCTCTCTTTCTGTTATTACTGATTTGACATTCGAAAGAAAAAGACAGCATTATTTAGTAGCTTAATAACGTTTTTAAGTAAGGCTATTAATAGTTAAAGGGTCGATAGTCGATAAGGCTGCATATCTGCAAACCCTGCGTTCAAACTTCGGGTCAGGCCGTTTTATTTATTATAAACTAATGTCTGCCTCTTGGAGGGAGGTTTGCATTACTTATAATCTAAGACCTCTAACATTGCAAATCTAACATTGCAAATGCTATCGGTTTTGTTTATGGCGCCAAGCATTCATCAAAAATCCTACTTCTAAAATATATTTTGTAAATGGCTAATGGAAATAATTAATTTTAGAATTAATCAATCGATAATTTATTTAAAAACTAGCTGTGCCGCGGTTTCACCCGCGTATAACTTACAAAAATCGTACAGTACATACAACAAGTTTAGTTTTATTGAACATACAATTGGTCATGAGAAAAACATCATTCCCTTAAATCTATTCCGACATACTTGAATGTCTTTCCCTGTGCTTTATTTATTTCGACTGCAAACTATAGCTTCTCAAGAAACTGCGTACTTTTAAAACTAAAATGTAAATCTGCTTTTTTTTTAAATAAGTTCGTATT
Organism: Nymphalis polychloros; assembly: GCA_905220585.2. NCBI lineage: Eukaryota > Metazoa > Arthropoda > Insecta > Lepidoptera > Nymphalidae > Nymphalis > Nymphalis polychloros. Next base: position 14,681,906 of record HG992243.1, on the reverse strand, counting down.
ATCAACGACCAGACTATACTTTGTCCATTTTATTAATAGTTTTTTGACAGCTCGACGACTGACAAGTTATAGTGATATCCTAAAGAATGTAATAATCGATATCGTTTATTTATTTTTTTGTAAATAATATAAATAAAATAAAATCATGAATATTGCTGAAGACTCCTCATCGGACGAATCTAGTATAAATGATGATTCTGAAGACTCAGGTTAATAAAAGGAATTAAACAATTTTAGTTGTTTTATTTGTATGCCTTATACTAAGAAAAAAGTAAAACTTTATATAATGTTAATATTTTAATTTTATTGGTTTCAACCTTAAAATTTTGTTGTCTTCCTAATTAAATAACATATTACACCTTATTTACATATTAGCATTTATTTCTATCGCTAACTTTCAATCATCATCATTTTGCAGACTATCATTTATAGGAAGCTAAAGTTTCAGCCAAATCAACTGACCAGTTATTTTATAGCATTTTTTATCGAAAAAATATTCGACTTTATTCCTCAAATTGACATAACTTTTTTTTTTAACCGATCAAAATAAGCACTAAATTTTAAGTGCAGTTAGGCAGAATGCATTAGTGAAAACCGCAACCAAATCCGTTAAGCCGTTTCTAAGATTAGCGCGCACAAACGCACAGACGAACAGACAAAAATTCTAACAATCATTGTTTTGGGTTGTATTTTAATGATAAAGACCCCCCATTATTTTAACGCAAAAGCTGTAACGCGAATGTTCATAGCATATTAATTAATAATTTAATATATTAAAAATAGAATATAATAATAATAAATGTTTATTTATAGATATTGGCTTACAGTTTCATTACAGTTATTTAATATTATTTGAATTTTCTTTGTTATTAATATTAGCTCGAACAGATAGTGAGAAGTGCCTACAATATTTTATACAGGTGAAACAAATCTATCATTTACAGCACCATCTATCCGCAAAAAAGTGAATCAAATAAGTCGTCTCGCGTCTCACTGGAATTTCGTAGTAATTTTATGCAACCATAGATGGCGCTTCTTGTCATCTGCTGAATTGAAAATTTACAACAGCATTTGAATTTTGATAAAAAAAAACATGGCTAAATTGTATTTTAATTTCGTAAAATACGCAATTGATTGAACAATTATATTGTTTAGGTTAGGTTAGAGTATAAAAATATATAAATTAAAATTTAACATAAATAATTGAAACGTTAAACATTTCCAAATTAAGCGTTTGTTAATATAATAATATATCGGTCTTTTATAAAACGATATAATTGCAGAATGTGTTTGTCACATTAATAGTTTATCAAACTTTTTGTCAAATTTTTATTAACAAATTTAACTCAATTTCTTTGATTTTACTGTTTTGTGTGTAAGATTAAAATAAAAAACAGAAATGACTAGAATGCAATATATTTGCACAGACAAAAAAAAACATACACTCACGAGATCAGAAAGTTCAAAATCGAACAATTAAAATTAAATATAAATGCAAGTTCAGTTTTCATCTTGTCCGCTATCTTCCGTCTTCTTCACAGGTCCAGTCTGAATTATGGGTACCACTCGTTCATTTTCAACCTTCGGAGGAGCCTTCAAGGGTGCGGATATACTCAGCACGCCGTCTGAAGACAGCTTTGACGTCACATAATCCTCCTGTATACCGTCTGGGAGACGATACCGCCTCGTGAAACTTCGAGAAATGAATCCATGTTCGTCTTTTTTCTCTTCATGCTTGGCTTCAATTATTAAAAACCCGTCTACTGTCTTCACAGATATATCTTCAGGAGCAAAATGTTGAACATCCAAATTAACTTGGAACTTATCCTTTTCCTCTTTAATGGTGGATCCTGAATCATGTTCGGCAGCCTGAAGGTTTCTCCACGGTCTGTAGTAATTCCTGTTCGTTTGAGGGACGGCAACGATTGTCAAAATGTCGTTGGGCGTCAACCCCAAGCCGAAGTTCTGTTCCATTAAGCGCCTTGGACGTGGGTCAATGAAAAATGGATGAAACGCCATTTTAGATACTTTTTAATTCACTTTGTTTTAACAGAAAAGTTTTATATTTGACAATATAATAAGACAATAAGTAGTATCGCTTTCTCGCACTCGTCACTAACTGCAGTAACTGCTGTAACTCCGTTTCAATACGTAATGAATGACACTCAGAGACGCCGGTAATGTTTATATACTCGGTAGCGCCCTCTGGTTACGAAGAGAAAAATACAGAAACGTCTAGATATTCTAGAACGTTGGCGAATACGCAGGCATTGAATCGCGACGGGGCTGCAAACCTTTGGCTTATCAGACATCAGAAATATTTTAAGTATAGAATTTAATTGTACTAATGTGAATATTAAATAATACTAAACTTTTCTTCTGCCATTAATCTAATAAACTTTTTTTAGTACTTTTAGTTAATATATCCTTTTTTTGTAATTACCTTCTTTTTTATAGCATAGATAGGTAGGTGGACGAGCATATGGGCCACCTGATAGTAAGTGGTCACCAACGCCCATAGACATTGGCATTGTAAGAGATGTTCCACCGTCGCTTGAACAAAGCTCTACCACCAAGTCTATATTTAATCTAATCTAATAATAAAAAAAGAAAAATACTTACGGGTTTATAAATCCACTTTATAAATCTTAAATGCAATATTTTAATACCTACTTTATCTCCAATTTAAGTGTATAATTTTACATTTTAAAACTAACAAAGAAAATGAAACAATTCAAAACTGTTTTCAATTTCTGCTATTGTGCTTACGGCTACTTGACAACAGATGGCGTACGTAATCCTAATTCTTCTAGAAAAATCCTTATATACAGATGCAATAGTATTCATAAAAATAAGTACTCTAAAGAAAATCAAACTTTTAATTATGTTATATTTCAAAAAGAATTCAAATGAAATTAACAGAGAATAAATACTGGACACACAGTCACACATAATATGTTCACCAGATGGCGATAGTGTACATATATATGTATAATTATATTTTTCATTTAAAAAATAACTTCATATATTATTCATCTCTAAATTTCGTAAGATATTAATTATACGATATTATTGATATTATTGTGACAAATAGTTTTATGGAAATTATTGCTATTGTTTTAAAGTATTTTCAAACATATAATAAATATTAATAATAAATAACAGTAGAAACGTACATATTTCACACAAACTTTTACATAAATCTTAGATTGATTGAGATAAGATACATTTGCTATTTATTCTACCGTAGAAAACAATATTCATTAAACGTTTTGAATCTGTAATAAATTATAAGCAAAAGCAAAGCAATTAAATTTAACGTTTAAACAAAATAAAAACTACAGCAATATTAACGATAAGCGAAATTTTAAAAAGAATAGTTTTAGATATTGAAATATCGGTTTTATTTAAATATATTACTAAATATTGTGATTCCATAAAACCAAAACCCATAAAACATCGCTCACCAATAGCAAAAATTCTAAAAAACGTCTACCTTTGGACTGTTAGTTGTCCAAAGGTAGACATATTTTTTGCTGCGCGAAACGTCATGCGCCCTTGCATCCCTTTATCAGAATCAAATCGCCGGTTACATCGCAATACGTATTTATCTCTCCTGGTCATTATATCGAAAATGTCTTACCTACCATATGTTTGTGACTTCAATCGGCACAATCGCATGCCATTACGATATGCCACGTCTTTCATACCAGAAAATTTATTCGAAGCGATTGACGCATCAGACTTGGAGTACTTCCCCAAGCTGTCTAAGTTCAACGGCGTCACGAAACCTAGCAAGGATCGCTTTGAAGTGTATTTAGACGTGGAGGATTATGGCCCCAATGATATAACAGTGAAGACGATTGAAGGCTTCGTGGTCGTCGAAGGTCAGCATAAGGAGAAACGAGATGAGTATGGATGGGTGAAGCGTCAGTTCTATCGCCGGTGCCCTTTACCCGAGGGTTTTAAAACCAAGGCTCTTCTATCCCAATATTCATCGGATGGTACCCTGATCATAACAGCGGCTCTGGTAAAATGTAAGGAAGAAAAGTGTGAGATGCCGGTGCAAGAAAAGAAGGGAGGTGAAGACATACCTACTAAGGAAAACCAGGATGACGCAAGCGCAGGGGATAATGTAAACGAGTCTGAGAAGAAGCCGGTTAAATCTAAACCGGTTAATGAAGACGCTCTGGATCCTACTGATGACAGTGATAAGCAACAGTAAAAGTCTTCTAAGCTGGACATAGTATATTATTTCAAATTAGAATAGATGATATAAAATATGTAATGGAATGAGTTGTGTTTAATTCAATACAATGTAAATTGTAATGAAATTAATTTAGAAAATATACATAAAATTCGTAATTACATTAGTTTGTTTTTAATTCTTAATTGATTATCATTACAAAATATTGATAAAATTAATCTTCCTTGTTCATATTATTCTTATATGTATTTAGCGTTCGCTTAAATATTCATATATTAACAATCAATTAAACATTTTATGAAGTGCTCAAATGCAAGTTGGCCGGGCAAGGGTTCTACTTATGCTGGTAATTTACTCTCATTGGCTTAAAACCATTATAAAACGGCATTTCAGCTGAGATGTGCATCCGAACGGTTTCTAGATAAAATGGTATAATATACTAAAATGTAAAGAACCAGTTTAAAAAGCGCTATCGAATACATCTAGTTTATATGAATTGATATCGTCTCGTCGGGCGCTAGGCAACACAGTATTGATTTATGTTAAGTTAATATTCAAGTTAACATTATATTACAGTTCTATATATACATATATGTCAAACCTTACTTATACCTACAATGATAATTGTCGAACGCGATACATTTTTGAAAACTTCTTTAGCGGAGTTGTGCACTTTTTATGATGGGTAAAAAATATTAGACACGCGTCAGGTCACGTGACCCTGATTAAAAATTCGTAAGACGGATTTTGAAGTGTTAAATTTTTAATGTAAAGTGTAGCTTTCATATTTGTGTACGATAGCGCAATAAATAAATATTGTATTTTATCACATAAATGATAGTACTTTTATACTGATGATTAAAGCAATTCGAGCAAAATTTTTCCCTAATCATTTCAAAATATCAAAAATGCACAACGTTATTATTCAAGTTTTCACATCTTCTGATAAGATAAAATGTCCACCAGAAGGTAAATGGTCAGCAACTCGCATAGACATTGGCATTGTAAGAAATGTTAACCATCGTTTGCATCGCCTATGCGCCACCAACCTTGGGAACTAAGATGTTATGTCCTTAGTGTCTTTAATTACACCGGCTCACTCGCCCTTCAAACTGGAACACAGCAATATAAAGTACTGCTGTTTTACGGTAGAACATCTGATGATGATACTTACCCATTGAAATGGTAATAATAAAACCCATTTAAATAAATCGGTCCATTGTAAGGATGCGATTACTCGGAACGGATTGCTTATTAAAAGTTGACATAATTTATTTGAATAGGCTAGGATAAATCTTGTTATTTTCATTATTGTATTTATTAATAATTAAATCTATGATTAGTCTATTTACCAATGAATAATATTTTTTTGTAAAAACATATTAGGCAATAAATTAGGGATTATGCTCTACAAGTTTCTATAAATAGACGACTAAAGAAGCTAGAGTTTCTATTCATCGGGTTTTGTATAAAATGTAATATAAAATTTTATATGCCTATTACAGATGGGTATATGACTGAAGTTGAAGTTGAATTAATGTGTTGTTTCATGTTAAGTGTATTATTTTTATGCAAACAAATAAAAATAGATCAATTCAAATTGGCATTTCTTATATACTATTAGCATATAAAAATAAGCGTATCTTAGAGTTCAGTCTTGTGAGGCATATAATATACAATATTATAATATGCATATTCATTAAACATAATGTATCAAGTCATAATATACGCGATGTCTGGATAAAAATAGAATGTCTGGAACAATCTGAAACGCATGGGATTTAGAAATGAAAACAAATGTGCTTATATTTATTTTATCACTTTAATTTACATTTAATATAAATATAAAATCAGTACTTAAAACGTAGATAAGTAAACAATAGAAGAAAGTTAAATTATTTACAAACAATAATACGTACGATGGGCATATACAGTCTTTATATAATTATCACAATAAAAACAATAGCGAGATTAATCAACTATAATATACAAATTCACTCTTTTGCCGATTCAGAATGTGAAATTTGCTTTCTAATGGGTCCAGTTTTAATAATTGGAATAATCTTTTCTCCGGTAGATGGCAATGCTAGTACTTTCGGTGCAGTGATGGTCAATACGCCATCAGATGACAATTTGGACTCAACAACATCAGGGAGACATCCTTGCGGCAAGGCGTAACGTCTCGCAAACTGCCTCGATATATACCCGTGCTCATCTCTCTTCTCTTCATGTTTTCCTTCGACAGTCACGAAACCATCAACTACTTTCACGCTAATTTCGTTTGGAGCGAAATGCTGAACGTCCACGTTGACTTGAAACTTCTCTGCATCGGATGAGAATTGCGACGCCTCCTTCAGAGCTAGCTGGTTGATACCAGAGCTTAACTGTTCCATTTGCCTGATCATGTTTTGCCATGGTCGGTAAATATTTTCCCAAGGCCTCATTACCTCTTGCGGTACAAGATCAAGGGTTTGATAGAAATCCGGTCTCAATAGGTCTCGTTCCACCATCCCGAATGGTCGGCTATCGTACAAAAATGGAATGAGAGACATTGCTGCTTATAAGACTTAACACTGTTATTAACTGCGCACTTTTCTTATTTTATTCAACAAACTGCCGTTCGGGCGTTCGAGTCGCATTTATATACCAATCTCAGCGCCACCTTGTGCTGACGATGTGAAGTAGAATATTCATGAAAGCGCTCGCTACTATATCGTGGTGTTTCGAGAACAATCTTTATTATCTATGTATATAGCGTTGTATTCTAGAAATGTTGTAGAAATAATAGTTGCGTCAACGCCCTCTATCAATGAGTAGTTATACTAAATGGAGGCAAAGTTAACTCCTAATCTAACTAGATGTCATTGTCGTCGAACATTATCAAAACTTAAATATAAATATTTTTAAAATTAAATTAAAATAGTGCTATCGTACTTATAATTTTTTTTAAATGTTATCAATTTGCAGAGTTCAGGTCAATGCCAAACACTTTCTTATATAACATAATCAAAGTTTTATAATTTGCATTAAATTAATTCATAATAAGTTTTTAATCAGAATAAAACATTATTTCTGATTAATTGAAATAATTCTTTGGAAAAATATTAAATTCGCGTCAAATAAGATCCTTTATCTATTTGATAACAGTTTAAGTAAAAAGTTATGCGCCACCAAACTTGGGATCTGAGATGTTATGTCCCTTGTGCTTGTAATGGCACTTTCTCACTCACCTTTCAAACACAACAATACCAAGTACTGTTGTTTTGCGGTAAAATATCTGATGAGTGGGTGGTATCTACCCAGACGAGCTTGCACAAAGCCTTTGCACAATACCTTTCACGGTATTGAGTTTCTTTAAAGATGCTTTGTAAAACATGCGTGTTAAACAAATCCAAATTAAAAGCTGGCTGTCTATCTCGGAAATCGAGAGCCTGGAGCTCGAACAAAGGGCCTGCAGGGCAATTCTTTGAGGAGTACCATCGTATCTCACTTATCGACTAATGGATGCGTGTATTAAATGTTTAAATTATTAAAAATTTCGCAAATCACTATTCAAGATCATGTCCCGCGGTTTCCTACTTACTTTACTTTATACTTTATTTTACACCACATAGTAAACAATAGATAAAACACGGATACAACCTAAATAAGAGTAACATACAACTCTGGCGACCTTATCGCTACATAGCGATCTCTTCGGTCCAACGGTGCAAGGATCTCATAGGATATGGAAGGCAATGACGATGACGCCGCAATAATAAAATAACATAAATCCATTTTGGGTCTTCTCGTTTCTTCTTAAATGATTTTCTTCATTAACTTTCTTCTTCTTCGTTAACGGTACAAATGTGTTCGTTTCTATTACAATTTGCATGCCAGTACAAAGTGTGGCGGGATAATTATTATAATTATGTATATATAATAATTAAGTAATACAGTCATTGACATTAGTTACTGATAATTAATTATATATTTTATAAATAACAAATGCAATGTCAACGGGCTATCAATCAGTCGTCGTGCGAACGTCCAGCTAGAGAGTTGAGATGTATAGTCGGATAGTTATAGTTGTTACGCTTCTCGTGGCCTTGGAGTAAGTGATTTATATAATAATGTTGTATTTTTAAAACTATTCGTTGTAGAACTTTGTGCAAGTTCGTCTGGGTCGGTACCCAATCATGACATATCCTACCAACCAACAATATTTAATATTATGGCGTTCCGGAGGTTGAGTGAACCAGTGTAGGTACCTACAGCAGAATGGACATACCATTTTAGTTGATTGATTTATATTTCGTGAAGTGACGATTTACAAATCAAATAATTAAAATCAACAAAATTTACTTGGTGGTAGAGCTTTGTACAAGCTCCTCTGGGTAGATACACCCACTCATCAGATATTCTATCGCAAAACAGTTAATTGACGGGTTGGTGACGCATTGGCGATATAAGCGATGGTTAACATTTCTTACACTGCCAATGTCTAAGGGCGTTGGTGACGACTTACCATCAGGTAGCCCATATGCTCGTCCGCGTTTCAATTACATAAAAATATATATCTATATATACGTTTTTCGACATAGAAGCATTACACTTACTTATTCTTAGCCAAATTAGAACTACCGCCGGTTCGGTATAGAAACCAGCCCTGAAAAAAACCTAATCTGACATGTACATATATTAAACGATCACGAATATATGGATCAGTCTTAATAGGTTTATATACTGGGCATTATAGATTAAGTCAAATATTTTTTTAAATTATATCATTACATTAGAAGAATTATTAAATCACATAAGTGTGTTTAAATATTATTATAATAACAAATATATAATCTATATAAATGATTACCTAACCGAATTTATAATTCATCTGTATACATATATTACTTAAATGTTTTCAATATGTAAGAAATATAATGGCTGCCTATGGCTACTTATTAGGTATAACATAGGTATGTTGCGTATGACCCTATCTGTATCGATTTGTTATTACAATAGTGTTTAGTATTGTGCTGCGCAAAGTATTCTCTGCTTTCCTACTTCAGAAGCTGCGGTAGCGTTATATGATTTGGTAGCTTCGTCTCATTAGTGACTCCCTTTATACTTTAATAAAGGATCTGTGTATTTTATAGGTTAAGATATGATGGGGCTAACATGACCAAATGGACAAAAGTCTCAAAAAAATAAAGATTAAAAAAAAAAATGTTTTGTATGTCCTTATAATGAAACTATAATCAAAAGTGACATAAAATAAATATCTATAGTTTTAATACGTAATATTGAAGTATGGTCTACATGTTAACATTCCGTGAATGTGAGCTGGGAAAAAGCCAAAAATGTCATATAGGCTTAGAGACTACATCACGCTGTTTCTAAGTGGGTTATTCGATTATTTTGATATATTTATAAAATTTATTCAACACTTATGCTTATTAATTCCGTTAGTGCAATGGTTATTTATGTCTATTTTCCATTATATTCCTAGGGCTGCGAACGCACACTACGTCGCTCAAGAAAGACTATGCTTCCCTGAAAGTTTTCAGTTTGGTGTAGCGACAGCCTCATACCAAATCGAAGGAGCTTGGAATGTATCTGGTAATATTTAGAATAGATCTTAATATATAAAGTTAAGTTTCTCTCATACAGCTTGGCAAGAGATCGCTGTAACGGCAAGGTCGCCTATGCCTTTAATCTTCTGTTAATTCTGTGCTATAAATATGTTTGTGTGCTATAAAGTTCAAATAAATAGTTATTTTTTATAATGATATTAATTATAGCTAAGAATCATCTTTTAAAAACATAATGAATTAAATAAAAACAAATGCGAAGTTGACGCGTTATTGTTCATTGATTTGTTGACATTTTATTGTGGTTGATTAAAAAATACCTTATATAAAATGTAATAAAAAAAGAATATCTGCTTAATATGAAATCTGGTCCGATTAATAGTAAATGAATTGTCAAACAAACTGCTTTACAAACAAATATTTTAAAGATTTTATCAGGTCATACTCATCATAAAATTGTACTGTCATCGGAACTGAACCAAAAAATACAATTCAGTATGCAAAATTTGATCAGAACAAACTAACAAAAATTGTTTTTTTCGCTCAAGAGAACCACACCTAAGTTTACCTACTCGTAATTCGGAAAGCATGTATTCGTCCTTCTGTGTAGTGATGTCCGAATGAAACGCGTGCTATTTAAGCCAATGCCATAATTTTAAAAAGATTCCTCGCTTTCATAAATTGAACATTTCGTAATTTATACATAATTAGTAAAAACACTACACTGAAAAAACGCCGTTAGTCTACGCCTGGACTATTTCCCGTGGCGTCGAATTCGCCGTCTCATCAGATTAAGAGAGTGAGGGGATAGAGTACTGTAGGTACTTGTTAAAACGCACACTTGCACTATAATGTCCTGCGCAGTTGGCTAATCTCGTCGGTCAGGATGACAACATCATCCGTATGAACTATACATTATATATACGTATGTATGTATATGTATTTATATATGTACATATATTTAAAAAGTAAACATCAATTGTGCTCACATTGTATTCATTATCGTTTGAATAAATCGTTTATATTTAATTTATTATTAAAACAATACAAAATATGCAAATTAATCGGATGAATCCCAAGATCACATATCTATATAGTGTCGTCAAAAGGCATCCTGTACAAACGAAACACCTTGCGCTGAATACTATATTATTGATTGGTCTAGTGGCTAGATATAAGGTCACGGACCCGGTGGTCCTGGGTTCAATTCCCATTTTGGGCCAATAAATAGTTATTGGGTTTTTTCTGTCAGAAAATTCTCAGTAGCAGCCCGGAGTCTGGAAGTTGGAAGTGTATACACTCCCGTGCCTCGGAATGCACGTAAAGCCGTTGGTCTTGCGCCTGAACTCTTTCCGGTCGTGTCGGATTGCCGTCCCATCGGGTTATGAGAGCTAGGGAAGAATGTGCACCTGAATTTGCGCACACACTTGTGCACTATAATATCTCCTGCGCAGTTGGCTAATCTCTCTTGAGATTGGCCGCGATGACCGAAATCGGTATGGAGGACATTATATATATTATTGATTAGATTAAATAGCAACTTTAATGAGTCTTAAACAAACCTATGCGGCCCGCCTAGATATGTGAAATCTGCAGATTTAATCCTGATCTTCTGCTCCTCATGACGAATATTGTCGTCCTCACTTCTAACATAAGCTATAACGGTCAATTGGAGGTAAAATACAGGGGTATATACTAATTAATTGAACCCTAGCAATTGAAAATAGTACCATGAATTTGTTCAACTATATCTAATCAATTCCGTATATACATTTCAGTCATGTCCTTGCTCTGCTATATGCAAACAAGAGATATCAAGCTTTTTTATATACCTTTTATGTACTCTGGTGATTATTTCAATGTTTAAAAAAATGTTACATAATTCATTTTTATTAATTAATTTTATTTAAATTATAAATTTATTTATTACTCATGATTCTGCTGGATATGTATTACACCAATGAGGCAGTGCACAAGTAATCCTATGATAGACAATCGTATCACTTAGCAACCAATACGAGTAGACGAGTGTGTGTTCGAGTCACGGCAATGTCATTTTTAATTATTCTTTTTTCTTATCCTCAGGTAAAGGTGAAAGTATTTGGGACAGCTACACCCACAAGTACCCAGACCGTATTTTCGACCACAAAACCGGAGACGTCGCCGCTGATTCCTATCACTTGTTCAAGGAAGACGTGAAACTCATGGTCAAGCTGGGCGTTCAGTATTATCGCTTCTCGATTTCATGGCCGAGAATACTTCCTAATGGCTTGAGCAAGTATGACATGAAGTTATTTTAGATTCCGCTATTTGTGAAGATAAATCTTGAAAATAACCATTACAATAATATATGTGCACAAATAATTAATTACTCAAATATTTTGGATTTGCGTTATTATTTAAAATTTAATTAAAATACAATTTTTCTTAAACGAATTTGAAACTGTTGGCAAAAAATCTATTAAAGTGTACATGAACGAAAACATATTTACTTACGTAATTTTAATCATTCGGTCTTAGGTTAAGGTCTGAATGCGATTAAGGAATGTGCGAATATTTAATGCATTAAAAAACATATCTTACAGTGAAATAAATAAAGACGGTATCAGATACTATAATGAACTTATGGATGAGCTAATTAAACATAATATTCAACCAATGGTGACCATGTACCACTGGGACCTGCCAAAATCTCTCCAAGAATTGGGTGGCTGGACTAATCCTATCATTGCCGACTATTTTGTGGATTACGCTAGAGTAAGTGAAACTAAGATTCTATTTTTAAAAAGTAAATCTCAAGAAAGACGTAATTAATTGATTTAATATAACTATTTTTTTATAATTGTTATTAGTTTATGTAATGTTTATATTGTTATATGCCTATTTATATATTCAATTGAATTTCTCCGTTTGGTCTTTCTAAATGTACATTAGTTGTAGTTGCTGCTGAGGGAAGTTTCATATCCGCTAATAGGCTAATTGATTCACGAAGAAAATTTTAAGTAGGTTATGTATATTTAATGAATTTTCGTCATATATTGTTATAATTGTAATTGTCAATTTCACAGTTTCTCTGAGTACGTTGCCTAAATTATTATAATATGAAACTCATGTATGATAAAATAATTGTTCTTCTGGGCCAGTTCAAAACAAAACTGCGCAAAACGTATATTGTCTACGCAGTTTATCTTCTTAATCGCACCCTTATATGAAAACTGCTACCTGTTTCTTGCAATTACATTCTTGAGATATAATTTTTTTCATAATATCCATAAATTATAAAATGCCCTTATCCAAGTTCTATGTAACCTGTTTGTACTTCATTGAAATTTGTTAAATGGCTTAATCGTGATGATGTAACGAAAGCACAAATAGAATTACATTCATACCGTTTATAGTTAGTTAAGATGATAGAAGACTAATCTTAAAATAATATCAACTTATATCTTTAAATTAAAGTACACATACGTATAATTATTATATCCACAATTTCAGGTTCTGTTTAATAATTTCGGGAACAAGGTGAGCGCTTGGTTGACATTCAATGAGCCGCTATCATTCTGTCAAGGCGGGTACGGCGGGCTGGACGCGCCGGGTGACCAAGCTAGCGGCTTTGAAGATTATCTCTGCGGGCACAATGTCCTGCGTGCGCACGGAATGGTCTACCGCATGTACCAGGAAGAATTCGAAGCAAAACTTTTAAGTAACTTTAAAAATATTAATATATTGTAAAGAAGTTTCTTCATCAAAGAGGACTACATATAAAATCTCCCGATCCACCTCCTGAAAACCCCTTAAGATAAATTGAGTATATTGTATCATTAGGTGCATTTATTTAATTCAATGTAAGCTAATTTTTTTATACTTGCCTGCCTTATTCCCATTTACAAATATTCTTACTATTGTGTTTTTTTTAATTATTTTATTCTAAGACTGACTTTTTACAGCAAGCGTCGGAATTACATTAGATTTTTCATGGCTCGAGCCAGCCAAAGAATCATTAGAAGATAAAATTGCTGCAGAAACAGCCAGACAGTTCTTTGTGAGTTCTTAAACTAGTTGCATAATTTGATAGGTCATGATCTTTAAGTTATTCACCAATTCACTACAACTAAACTTAAATAATGTCAGTTGACGAAATATTTCACTTGCAGTTCGGTTGGTTCGCACATCCTATATTTTCCCAAACCGGTGACTATCCACAAATTATGAGGAAAAGAATCGATACAATATCAAAAAAGCAAGGGTTCCATCGCTCTCGTCTCCCATATTTTACACCGGATGAAATAGAAATGATACGAGGTTCGGCAGATTTTCTAGGCTTGAATCATTATACAACGTACTTGGTGGCTAAGAGCAAAAAGAAAATCCCCTCTGAGCCGTCTTTCGCAGCTGACATGGGAGGAATAATATCCCAAAAATCATCGTGGCCTAAATCGAATTCAACTTGGTTGAAGGTATATGAAAACTGTATATTTTTACATTTATCGTTGTTAAGGTTAAATATATTAAATGTATGACGATACACATAGTCCTGTATTATTATAGACATGCTGTTGTGATATTCAAAATGAATGGCTAATCAAGGTGATCAATAAATTGATATCAGCAAAAAAACAATAAATAAATCTCATCACTTACAGTTTCTAGATTCAAAATATTTTCTATTTCATCAAAAGATATATAATTATAGGCTCTTTTAAACTAAATACTAAATACATTGGCGAAATATTTTATTGAATCTCATTATAGGTCGTGCCGTGGGGCTTCAGGTTGTCTTTAAACTGGGTAAAACGTGCGTACAACAACCCTCTTGTTGTGATCACGGAGAACGGTGTTTCTCTCGAGAAAGGTTTGCTGGACAAACGACGTATTGAATACATAGAGGGATACCTCAAAGCGTTACACTCCGCTATTACGAAGGATCACTGCAACGTGTACGGATACACGTATTGGAGCTTGATTGATAACTTTGAATGGACTAGAGGATATTCGTAAGTTTAAAATTTTGGAATTCTGATAATGCGTTTTAGTGAAAGTTATCTGCACCGCTTCATTCGCAAAGCGATTCAAATTACTATTATTATTATTGATTTTAAATATTACAGAACTCAATGTAGATTCGTACGAAATTATAATGCATATGTTTTTTTTATATAAATTTAATGATATTTATTTAACTACTCTCATTTACAGAGAGCGTTTCGGTTTATACCAAGTCGATTTCGATTCTCCAAACAAGACACGGAAACCGAGGATTTCCAGTGAATACTTCGCAAGGCTTGCTCGTACCAAATGTCTGCCGTTTTGGGAATTCTAATTTGAAAACAAAATACAAAATTGAATGTATTCATAGTGAAGTAAAACCACCTTTATTGTAAAGCAAAGCTTCTTATTAGTGTAATAAATTATTATTACTCGTATGTTTTTAAATGTTTTAACAAAAAAATAATGCAATTCCTGTTATTGTTTATTAATTATTAGGTGAACCAGTGGCAACCTTTCAGAAATATAACCTTCTCGCACCGTCAAAGTGTCGCCACCTACAAAATCCAAGATGTAATGTCTCATTTGTTCTTTTTCTTTCTTTCTTAAGTACCTCGTTGCTGTACAGGATAGCTTATAAGGTTGTAGACTTCATGATCTTGAGTTCAAAGCCAGGACCGAGTCAATAAAAAAATAAGTTTTTTCTTTTTTTTTCTGTGTACCTGAAGTTTAAAAGATATTCCCACACCTGTGCCTCGTAAAGCATTTAAAGACCTCTTTCTATACAGGATAATCATTCAATAATACTAAGAGAGTAAATGTAATAGAATGCATATACACTAAATGAGCAAGCGCTCATACTCTTTTAGATCGCCCGCCATGATCAGTCATCCAAAGAAAATTTTCTATACTAAAATGAAACAAAATCGGTAAAATTTTAGTATATTTTAATTGAAAATACTTATTTCTATTGATAATCGGAAGACATTTCCTAAGGCCACTTATTATTGGATAAATTAGAAATACATACATAATTATTTAGCAATTACGAATACATCACTGTTGCATCAACTTCGTATATAATATAAAATATCTGTATTACATATTAATAAATATTAAATATAATTCGTTATTTTAACACCCTGTTAGGAATATTTGTTGTGTACATTCATACGCACAGCATTTTCAGAAATGAAAAACATAAGATTCGATTACATGTACCGAGAATGAGGATGTGATACACATAATGGCTGAGTGTATCCGGAACGAAGCTGCACGCTTTGATTTTTTATATATAATAACGATGTAAGTCCCCTAAACACAGGAACTGGAACATCATTCTTGCCTTTCCGTAATTCGAGAAAGCAAGAATGCTGTATAAATTTGTAATAATAGGCTTAAACCGTACGTAGAAACTCGATTATATAGCTAATATTTTTATATTTTTTAGCTCCTACAGGAGTGACATGATCACAATGTTACCAAACTTCTAAAAAAAATAGATAAAAAAAGATACCGAGAAAATTCGAGCAACATTCTAGCAACCGATCAATTAGGTTAATAAATTTAACAATGTAAGTTAAATATGACGATATCAAAGAACTATTAAATATATATTTGTATTTTATTTCGTTATAAGATCTATCTATATATTTATCTATAGAAACTTGAACGAGGTAATATCACTGAATGAATTAAACGTATGAACCTTACGAGTACAACGCGAAGCATGTAACATTGGACTAAAACGTTCTGATGCAAAAAAGTTACATTTCTATAACTGTGCGTGCTTATTCATTGCGGTTTTTTTTTCAATGTTTGTCATCCTAATTGAAATTAAAGTACGATATGGAGAACCACAATAATTCCATGACGTCAAAATAGCCATATGCGAATATAAATATATTGAGCAAACATTGGACAACCATTTGACAAACATTGGAGCAACCATAATATCAATAGAGTTTATCGATAAATCGTTAGCGAAAGCACTATCGACATTATTGATGGTACTTTAAGTTTCATAAATAACTACTTACAAAACACATACATTCTCTACATAGATAATTAACGACGGTGTTTTATTTAACTGAGTAACAAATGTATGAATAATATTACATTATTTTTATTTTGATATACATTACTTATTCAATCGATATATCGATAGTTATATAAAAATAATCGATACTATCGATTATCGAACCGAAACAATCGATTAAGGGATACTGATAACACTTGGCACATACGATTACATACATTCTTTGATTCGCCAGTAGGTGATTTCATATTATTCATATTATCTGTGGTTTGTTATTACTACATTACAAATAACTGCTTATTAATTATGGTCATATAATTTAAAAAATAAACGTCTTTTTAAGCCTCATTATAGTAATTTTTATACAACCAACCTTAGTATATATTTTCAGTTATTTTTCTATTGATTAGATATAACAATAAACGTTCAAGGTACTTAATTGTTGCCATGAATACTGTTTTAGGACGTAACAATACTATGATAATAAAAAAAAGAATATGGTATCTTGAAAATATTAACAAATTAAAATTTGAGCAATAATAGTAATGTTTAAAATAATTTATTAACACGTATTTATTTTGTTTAAATATCTGATTTTCCACCAAAGATGTATTCATTTTGAATGAATTTAATTTAAAAATGATTTGAACACTTTCCCGCCAAGTATTCTGAATATGGGTTTTATTACTGTATTCCGCAATCTTGATACTTGTCTCACAATTAAAACTCATCATTACAAAAACCTTGCTCCAGATTCATCGAAACACACAATTTAATCTTTGATTACATATGTTAACATCTCGAATGATAACCGGACGATTGTTCCGCCTTGACTCTTCTATATGTTTACCTGATTCATATCGAAATTAGGTTTTCACTTTCGATTTTAGTTACTACACTTTTACAATACATCTATCAATTCACTTGGTATTAAATTAAATTCTTTGACATTATAATTACATAAACTGACGAAAGCAACAACCTGAGGGCCAATTCTACTAACAAATTGCCACTTTATCGCAATCGAATCGAAGCGTGATCCGTTTTCCTATTCTTTAATTTAATTATCGGCTATTGGCGTAAAAGTTAACAATTAAGTTTGGTTTAGACACAACGGTATATGATAACATCATATCGGTTCGGTTCCGATTCAAATAAATATAGAATAGTCAAAGTTGGATCGGAATCGAATCGAGAATGTATCGTAATAATTATAGCTTAGTAGAATTCGGCCCCTGTAACGTCTCACAGCTGGACAAAGCCACATTCTCCTCTTAAGGAGTAGGATTGGAGCTTATACCACAAAGCGGCTTCAATGTGGTGGTGGGATACACATTATATAATTCCCATCATATTCATGTTCTTCACCGATAAGCACGAGATTAATTATCAACACATGCTAAGCACATGAAAGCTTAGATGTGCTTGCCCAGGTTCGAACCCGCTATCATCGATTAAGATTCACGTGTCTAGCCACTGGGTAGTAAATAGTATAATTTTTAAATTTACAATATATATTAATACGAGGTGTATATAAAATGAAAATTGTTATGTATAAGATTACGTTCGATGGTTGATTTTAAATATGTTCATTATTAAAATTAACATACTTTTTAATATACAAATATCAATTTTACACTAAAATACAGTTCCTAGTAAAACTATTTCCGATTAATAATTTAATTAATTTTACAATTTGACAATTATACCTGGAGCAGTTTCGAGCTACATCTCACTAAATGTATTGGGTAACAATGGGTATGAAGTATTACTTAGCGATCGTTTGTAATGAGACAAATAAATTTGTCGTAAAATAAACGTTTAAATAGCGAGGAATATAATTGCAAATAGTTAACATCGTTTATCTTTTTTTATACCTATTTGTGGTTAAATGTCAAACGTATCAAATGAACGAATCACGGTCTGAACAAATACGTAAATCACAGACAAATAATTATTTATATAAATAGTTTTTTTTAAATATTATCGTTTAAAAATCGAATATATTTTATCGTTTCTAAACTAATTGTAATTTGAATTATCTTCAAATGAATGTATGAAAACGGAACTGCTAATGTCAAATATTAATTAAATTTATAAACATAGATAAAATAAATATAAATAATGTAATTGAATCGGAAACAATTAAACGCAATTATTATTTTAAAATCTACCTTAATCCTTTTTGGCAACAAATTACAAATGAATATGTCTACAAATAACATATCTAATTAACATCGTCATAAATAACTAGACGACGAATAACATAGCTCAAAATATATTAATTAAAACATTACTAGCGAATATTCAAATTCTACGTGACATTTACAAAAAAAATGACCTTTCATTTGGTAAATTTACCAATCTAGATACCAGGGTAAAGATATTGGAAGAATAATTACCTTACCAAAATTATTATTTATGCATGTTAGTTGTATTTAAGTTAGGTTTACATCTCTACATCAGCCTCTATAGTTTCAATACTACAAGATTACTTTTTAAATCAGGACTGCGGCATCTTACATTGACTGCATGCCTCCATGCCGTCGTTGAACTCTTCAATCTGGAGGGTCATTTCGAAAAAGTTATACTTCTCGTGGACCAATCGCGTGGCTTGTTCTAGAACCTTCTGCGGACTAACGCCATTTCCTGAAATTTACGATAAACGCGCTAGACGATCACAGTTCTTTTTAATTTAAATAAAATTGTATCTTAAAATAGATGTATTAAGGTTTGCAAATAAAAATACATACGAATAGCGAGATGAGCAGATAATGCGGTCTTGTCCAAAGATAGGGCCCACATACGTAAATTGTGTATTCTGACAACACCTGGCAGCGATAGGAAGGTATTCGCGACATCCTGTAATGAAACAATTTCGAATCATTTAAAATAATATTCGTATTTCAAATTCAATCACACATTTAACAGTATGAAAAATTATTTATCTATACTAATATATAAAGCTAAAGAGTTTGTTTGATGCGGCTAATCCCAGGAACTACTGGTTCGAATTTAAAAATTATTTTTGTGTTATATAGTCCTTTTATCGAGGAAGGTTCTAGGCTGATTTTTACTAATTATATTTTTATTAATAATACGCGGGTGAAACCGCGGGCACAGCTAGTATCACATAAAAAATAATACTAAAAATTACTACTTGTTTTGATCGTATTCAATGCTTTCGCGCATTGTTCATCCAGTCAATTAAAACATTGCACAAACGTTTTGTTTTGCAATTATTCGAAGTATTCTAATATAGCACCGTTCAATAGGAGGCGCGCGAGTTCTATAAGATTCATATATACATTTATTATCATTGCAACTCATGTGATGCATTATTTAATATTTAGATATTAATATATTATTAGCGAAAAAGACAATTTAATTCTTGTAAACAAATATCAGTAAAATATGTTCTTCGAAGATAAACTACATTTTCACATAATTCGGTCGCAAATCACTGGGAACTTGAAAAAAAAAATGCTATGCGTTACCTGAAAATCGAGACCTCTAGGAGATCCCTCCATCAACACGAGCAGTGTATCCTTGATGATGTTGAACGTGGTGATTAGAACCAACACCGAAAACAGGAACGTGCAGATCGGATCCACTAGATTCCATTCAGGCTATAAGAAAATAATTATTTCATGTATTGACTGCGAGTACTATATATATCTAATATGACTGCCTCGTTGGTCTAGTGGCTAGATATAAGGCCGCAGACCCGGTGGTCCTGGGTTCGATTCCTAGGTCGGGCCAATAAATAGTTATTGGGTTTTTCTGTCAGAAATTCTCAGTAGCAGCCCGGAGTCTGGAAGTTGGAAGTGTGTACACTCCCGTGCCTCGGAAAGCACGTTAAGCCGTTGGTCCTGCGCCTGGACTCTTTCCGGTCGTGTCGGATTGGCGTCCCATCGGATTATGAGAGCTAAGGAAAAGAGAGTTCACCTGTGTTTGCGCACACACTTGTGCACTATAATATGTCCTGCGCAGTTGGATAATCTCTCTTGAGATTCTCCGCCGTGGCCGAAATCGGTCTGGAGGACCTTATATCTAATATGGATACAATATAAATATTGAATTTGAACCAGTAATACTAAAATTGGAAAGCAAAGAGAAAAGTATACACAGGGTTATTTGTAACGACCCAGCAACCTCGCAGGACTAGATAGCTATATCTAGGTTGCTGGAACTTTTGCTCTACGAGTCGGACATAACTCAATACATGACAAAAAAAATATTTTACAAGTTTTTGTCGTACTGTCGTGACATTTATATGTCTATATTTTATTCATAAACGAAAGGACGACGCGACGCGTCGATCTTTGCGATGCGCGTAGACTTATAAACGTTCAAGCGGAAAATTAAATTAATACGTATTTTTGTATGAAAATAAAATCTAACAAATTATCAAAAGTCGTAGAACAAAAGTTGTCGCATATGGTGTTAGCTATCCAGTCCTGCGAGGTTGCTGGGTCGTTAAAAATAATCCTGTATAGCATATTACTAATGAATGTTGCCAAAGCAATAATGAGAACCAGAATACGTTTCAAATTCAGGAATAAACAAAGTTCCATTAGGGTTTCTGATACACTACAAACATTAGTTTTAGTGTTGTTTTACAACACTTTGGATATGCAAAGGTTTGCGAAAACTTCTATTCTGAGTGACTCTTAAAATCCGATGGAACCGTAAACCAACACGGACAGAGGTATCACTTGATCTATAGGAGCAGAAAAAATGATGCTTTCTAAGATACCGAGGTCAGCGGCAGTCTGGTAATTCCAGAAAAACCAAAAAACTGTATTCGGAATCCAGCCTGGGATCCACAGATCATAAGATATACCCCCGCATATGCCAGCCACTAAACACCAGTATACGTATAAACCCATAAGGCAATCAATTTATAAAATAAATTGTTGATCAGCACTCACCTGGAAGTATATAACGATAGCCGCAATCAATACGCCGAAGCTCTGCAAGAAATCTCCAAGCACGTGTATGAAAGCGGCTCGGACGTTGATGTTCTCAGTGTGATGTTCGTGTTGGTGGGACGACGAACTCTCGGCGTCCGAATCTGACCGTTCCTTCTAACAAAAAGTTTACCTTAAAGTATAGTTCTGTATGTATTTTACAAAAGTTGATATCTTCTGTGGCTCATATTACAGTTATCACTTTAAGAAAATTTGAAGCCAAAAATATACCCTTTCTGAGCTTGTTTTTTTTTAATTTTTGGTTTTTATTCAGCGGAGTACACAATGTCATTACTAGGCCAAAAATTCATGAATTTTTGTTAATTTATTTTGCAACAGTAATATGATAAGGTCAGTGCAACTTACTTTATTATTGAGTACAGGATTGTTACCACCGTGAGAATGCCCGTGACCACCGCCGCCGTGACTGTGACCATGCTGGTGTAAGGTGAGGCCCATGCTGGAATTACATAATTGATTGCGTATAAGATTGAGCTTGATCATTATTTATTCAATTTGAAAAAAAAAACTGTTATTAACGGTATTTTGAAGTTTGAATATTTAAATTATGATTTGATATGAAGTTACTACAAATATAAGGGGTTTTCCAATAGGGACGCTTGAACTTTGACAGCTGATTGCGGCCATGTTGTTTGAGTGACAGCTGTCAAATGCAGTGTGTTATATTCATTCCGTCCTCCCAAGCCACCATGGCAGGTTACAGTGTCGAGCAGCACGTGCAAATCATAAAATTGTTTAATGAAAATGGGTCTTCAGTTCGAGCAACGTTCCGCGCACTTCGCCCGTTTTACGGTCGCGATGATCGTCCTGCCGAGTCGACTATCCGTCGATTGGTGGACAAATTCGAGTCAACCGGGTCAGTTAACAATCAGCCGGTTCCCGTGCATCAACGTAACGCGAGATCTGCTGAGAATATCGCCGCTGTGCGCGACAGTGTCCTCGAAAACCCGCGGCAGTCAATTCCGCGTCGCGCACAGGAACTCGGCCTTTCGCAGACGACAACTTGGCGAATTTTGCGTTGTGACTTGAGCCTGCACCCGTACAAGATCCAGCTGACCCAAGAGCTCAAGGTTAATGACCATAGACAGCGCCGTGTGTTCGCTGACTGGGCATTAGAGCAGTTGGAAGTTGACGCCGATTTTGGCAAAAAAATCATCTTCAGCGACGAGGCGCATTTTTGGATGAATGGCTATGTCAACAAGCAAAATTGCCGTATTTGGGACGAGACCAATCCACACGAGGTTCACCAAGTGGCAATGCACCCGCAGAAAGTGACTGTTTGGTGCGGATTTTGGGCCGGAGGAGTGATTGGTCCGTATTTTTTCGAAAACGATAATGGTGTGGCCGTCACCGTCAATGGTGAGCGATACCGGTCGATGATAACCAACTTCTTTTGGCCTGAAATCGAGAATATGGATCTGGACAACATGTGGTTTCAACAGGACGGCGCTACGTGCCACACAGCAGACGCTACGATGGAAGTTCTGCACGAGCAATTTCTGGACATGGTCATCTCGCGCGGAGGCGACGTGAACTGGCCACCGAGATCGTGCGATTTGACCCCGCTGGACTTTTTCTTGTGGGGTTTTCTTAAGTCGCAGGTCTATGCCAACAAGCCGCAAACCACCGATGCCCTCAAAGTCAACATACGCCACGCCATCGATCAAATACAGCCCGATTTGTGCGCCAGAGTCATCGAAAATTGGACCTTTCGTGTGCGCGCCACCAACCGAAGCCGTGGCGGTCATTTGAATGATGTCATATTCCATACATAATGGGGTCGATAGACCTTCCAAATAAAAAATCGTACATGTATTTTTTTTTGCATTTCAAAGATCAAGCGCCCTTAATGGAAAACCCTATAGAACATCTAAGAATCATAATCTTTAAGAATTTTAAATAAGTTTCACTTAACTAATTACTAAGATACATACATAAGTTAGAAATAACTTACACAAGATTGACTGCTACTCCCACAGCAGAGGTGATAAGCATGACGGTGGCATTAATCTCGAATTCCTTGTAAATTACCCTTTGGACTGCCATGTACACCAGCACGCCAGTGACCACCCAAATTAGGAGCACCGATGTAAGAGCACCTATTACTTCTGCCCTATACCAGCCGAAAGGCATTCTGTAAAAAAAAAAATATTTTACTTATGGTACTATAATGTATTTCTGGTGTGGTTCCGCCAGAGAAAAATCCACCCATCCTATATAAGCTCGTGAGTATTGTTAAGAGTTGACGAAGTGTTTATTAGAACTCTTTTTATTGGAGCATGACAACACATCGACCACCTAAATGGTGGTCTGTAACTAACCACCAGAAAAAGCTTTCCAGATGTGGATTGTTTCGTATGTGACCGTTTGAACAAGTCTGCCAAATATTTTTCAATAAGCTTATTGCCCTGCATTGGCCCCAAATTAATAGGATAATGACAGGCAAAATATGATAGTAGAGTCTGATTTATCTGAAATAAACAAATAAAAGACTAAAAACTGAATTAAAGGATCTCATCATGCATACCTTCTCGTGGCAGGTCTACTCGCAACCCATAAGGAAAACAAAGATATCATAAAACTGGCGAAGTCTGTCAACAGATGTGCAGCATCCGTCGCTATCGCGAGACTGTTTGATAAATAGCCACCTAAAACATGCAAAGGTTAATTTTTAATCGACGTTATTTTAAAATGAAACCAATTGTGGCACCGAATTCTACTCACCAACAATTTCCCCTATCATAAATATTACACATAATACACTAGCTATTATTAATTTTCTTCGTGCTCTCTTATCTATTTCTTCATTTCTTGATCTGTGACAATGTCCTGAAAGTTAAGTTACAAAAAATTTAAAACTTTATAACATTTTTTTTTTTTTAATCATTTCATATCAATTATTGTCAGTCTAGTTCTAAGTGTTATATCAACTAACGTTCTACTTCACTTATGCTGCCATTGTGTATTTCTCCGTCATCACCATCTGCACTTGTTTCTATCACGGCACAGCAGCCTGTGGAGGGATTTCCGTGGACACAGAATATAACACGCCTACCGCGTGCTGGACTGTCTGTTCCATAAGTCGCCTTGCCTTCTTTGAATCTGGAAAAAAATGTTTATTAAGTATCAATTTACTAATCCAGTGATCCAACTCCACGGCTTAAAGATTTTTAAAAAGGTCCCTTTTTTTAAGATTGGAAGTTGATATTACAGTCAAACTCAACCGTACCATAGCCTATGTTTTGTACATGATGTTATTCAATGTAAAGCCAATTCTCATGCTTACACAAAACTTAACTATTAATGTAGATAACACGCAAAATTCATGTATAACCTAAATCAGGAAATGTTTAAATAACAATCGTTCGACATGTGACAATGGCTTTCGTGAACATAAGCTTCTAGCTATCATAACACCAAAATGAAATAAAGGTATGACTTATTTAGTATATTACAAAATTATCATGCCCAATAGTACGTGATTTATTCTTAATAGACCAAAAACCTTTTTAAAATCCATTCGAGCCAATACTGTTTAACATTTATGCTAATACCGACGCTTTAAAATGTACTTACGAGACCAACAAACATAAAAACATGTATATTTATTTAAAAAGATAACTTTACTATCGAGAATCCATGACTTTAGACATAAAATATTATGTTTACTGTGTTGCTATCATTCCAGCATATAAAGTAGCATCGTTGCACGAGTAAACAAGCGCTTACAACGATTATTCTATTCAAGATCAATTTGGTGCCAGCAAACGGGGCATTTATTTCAATTTAGCTACATTATACAACTGTGACTATTTTTCCGCAATTGGTGCAAAAAATCTAAAAAAGGTACCTATAAAATATATGTTTACAGACAAGTACAGTACAATTCTATAAGAACTCACTAGTAGAAATGAAAGCCGACTTTCTACAATACGTTATTAGGCGTCTATTCTACAAATGTTATAATTATTATATCGAATGTCGCATACCGTCATTTTTAAATTTTTGAGTTAGGAGTTCTTGCGAAATTTTTCTACAGGCTTATCTTGTAATACACATTTGATTATATATAAATCAATTTTAAATTCAATATCAATTAACCCCATTTTATTTAAACTCGTTTCAAAACACTTTAAACTACTTAAAAACTAGCAATAAATAATGAATATTACTTCAACAACAATACAATAAGTTCATTCATTAATTTGACACCATACTAAATCAAACTACGAGTATCTCAAGGTAAATCGTTTTTTTTTTATGTTAAATTCGAATGCTGTTAAATATTTTTAACTATTTATTATAAGATTTTTTTTTAAATGTATTTACTAATATGAAACGCAATCATTGTACATATTAGACCTAATTATACATATAAAAAAATGTTATTAAATAAGAATTTCTTGTATGATAATCTAAATTTACTTCGTATAGTTTAGAAACAAATCTAACGATTTGGAGCAAAATTTGTATATACCCTATGTAAATACAAATTTTGCTCGTTGTTTTTTATATAATAAACTAATTAAACTTATTATATAATAATAGATAGATATTTCAAAATTATCTACGAGTGGATTACAAGAAACTTCCAATAGCAAAATAAATTACTCCAATTCATAAATATCGGTACCGGGTAAAAGTCGCGACTGTACAAACAACGAAGCGTAATATTTGAAGCTGGCTAACAAGACAAATTAACCCAAAAAATCCTATGAAATAAGCTCAAGGTCCTCTTCAACGCATCAGTAACCAAGTCAGTGATTTCTTCTTGAATTCGACTTTGATACTGCTTATCTATAAATATTAAACTGAACCGAATACATTGTTTCATGCGCAATAACAACAAAAAAAAACAATATTTATGTTTTCTGTGAATAATTTATTTACTAGCCCGGCTTTGTACGGGTAGTATAAAGATCTACATAAAACGTTTATTATACCCGACATTCTCCGATGTCAACATTCATCGTCATATTTCAGCCAATTTACACAAAACCATTATAAATGACACAACGAAACCTTTCTCATGAATCGCTCTATCCTTTGGCGAAAACCATTGAGAATCACTTCTGTAGTTTTTCAGTTTATCGCCTTCAGACAGACAGACGCGGCTGCGAACGTTTTTTTTATAATATGTAGTGATATCAGTTTATACAAATACATTACGAAAAAACTATATATTCAGTACCCTGATTATGTAAATAAGGTTTATGGTGATATATTTGACGGCTACAGATGTTGAAGGCATTTGTAAAATATTTTCATTGAATTTTTAGCGTTATAAAATGAGGCACTCATGTACTATACATATATATTGAGATAACACATACACATATATTACATTAATATTGGATTTTGTGCTATTGCGGTATCAATCGTGAGATCGTATACTTCTAATTCCATTGACTAACCAACAATTTAAACCGTACTCTTACAACCATTATATGAATGCAAAAGTTTATTTTTTGACAATTTTACTAAATCACATTCGAAAGGCTGGATAAAATGTCATAGAAGCCGTAAATAGGCTACCGGTTCAGACTCCGTGCGGGTAGAATTCCAAATTTGTTTGAAATTTCAGCATTCTACACATAGTCGTCCGTGCATTGATAAAAGTCAGTCGGGTCAAACGATTTAATAGGTAACATTTAGAGTTTTAGATTTATTGGGTAACAGTGGAATCGTTGTCTGCCGTTATAACAGTCCTTATTTTTTTCAAAATTTCCAAATTAAAAACGTATAACTCTGACAGCTATCATTACAAATAATAATGGTAATAAAAGTTCAAATCCAAGGCTAATATGGAAAACTTAGCACGTGAGCCCGACCTGCTCTCCGCGTTTATTTTATTTAATTATTCATAAATAATAAACACGAATAAATTAAATTAATTGAAAATGAAAATAATAAATTTAATTTAATGGTCCGTTTTATACATTCAATATACTATTAATATCTTTAAACAGCTGGCTATATAAATCAAATTAATTATGAAATTACTATAAAATTTAATGTGATTTGGATATTTAGATCTATGACAGTTTTTTTTTTTAATTTCATAGACCGGCGGACAGGCAATGGGCCACCTGATAGTAAGTGGTCAACACCGCCCATAGACATGGTGATGTAAGAAATAATAACCATCGCCAATGCGCCCCCAACCTTGGGAACTAAGATGTCATGTTCCTTGTGCCTGTAATAACAGTAGAACCTCGATTAACCGGGGGTCGGGACCGATAGGTCCACGGATAACTGAAACCACGGTTAATCCGTATTAAGGGTCACGACTTTTTATTTTCACTACACAGTAAATTTAAATTTAATGACATGGAGTTAATGGTATAACATACTAATATATAAAGCTCTCTGGTTTCTTTCCGATATTCCGATAATGCTTTAGTCTTGTGTTTTGAAATAATTAGTCGATTTAGTTTGTTTTTGCCTTCTCTTGTTTTCTTCTATCTATGGCCGAGCACGGTGCGCAAAATATATTATTGTGAACAGAACCAGATTGGCGATCAACTACTGACTGGCAAACTTCAGATTGAATGTGCTATACGAGTTCGACGAATTTAGTATACATGGAGTATTTGTTACATTGTAAATTGTATCAGGGCAAGGCGCCGAGGCCGCAAGTGAATTTGGACGGGTCTCGCGCGTCGCGCACGTAAGGCGCACAGACGCACGGTTAAACCGCCCCCCGGTTAATCGAGGTACCGCTGTACTGGCTTACCGTTCAAACTGAAACGCAACAATATTGCTGCTTATCGGTAGATCTGATGAGTGGATAGTACAAAGACGGTACAAAGCCACCAAGTAATCTCTTTTAATCAATAAATAACGAGAATTTCGTCTTCTTAATACGGCTATACTAGATGCAACTTATTATTTTATACTTATAATCGGCTACAAGTACTTATCGGCATATCATTAGTATAATTATTACTATCTAATCAGTATTGTTTTGACCACCTTATTATAACATCGCGACCGTGTGAAACATGATCGTAAACATCGCTTGATGTTATCGCTGTAAAAAGAATTACAAAATTTATATCCGTATTTTTTACAAAGCGTAAATTAATATCGAAATTCAGAATCTTGAATTATGAGTTTACTATATAGTAATTACGTTGCATAGTAGGTTAATTATTTAGAAACGTATCGTTTTATTGCAATTACTTACAATCGACTAAAATAATGAAATTAATAATATATTATATTATATTGTAATCTAAACTATAGGTAAATTGGAGTGAAGTTCGACAATTATTGTTCTATGTAATTAAAAACTTAAGATAAACATGATCCATGTCAAGCATAAACAATCGTTTTTGTTTTCCAATCATACAACGAAATTGTACTTATTTTAATAATTCTTACCGCTGATGAAAAAAATTAATATAAAAAACAAAAAATAGAGAGAAATGTAATTCAAGAACGTACAGATGAAAAAGTTACTAAGATTTTTTTAAAACTAAGTACCTAGGCTTAAACGAATATTCATTCAAAATAATCGACTAGGTACAACTAACCTTCTCTTTGAGAAACTCGGATCTTAAACACAGATCCTTTTTTTTTTTTTTTTTTTTTTTTTTTTTTTTTTTTTTTTTTTTTTTTTTTTTTTTTTTTTTTTTGACGCTGGGAAAACGCATGACGCGTTTCCCCCCACGGGAACAGTGGGGGGGGTATGTGGGACTCGCCGTATGTCCAAGGCACCGAGTGTGCCCCGGTCATCGGAATACCCACTAAAAACCCAGCGGTACCCTTCCCGTCTTAACGGGAGCGCCACGGGATCGCTTGCGCATGCTACCGTGACGCTCCGACGGCCGGCCCGCCTATGCGGGCCTCCATTCACTAGGGAGGAATCCCAGGGTACTGGGAACCCCCCTAGTCCCGGCGGCGCCTATTGTGGCGGGGGGAGAAGGTGCGCAAAGCGCCGCTTTCTTCTCCCCAGTCTTCTGCGGCGGAGCGGGTCCGCAGCGGCATCTTCCTCCCGCTCCCGCTCCGCGGCCTCCTTCTGCGACATCACACTTTCGCAGAAGGAGACCATCTCTGACCAGCACCTCTCGCTTCCGAGCATCGCGTTGATGATGCTCGGTAAGGAGAGGTCTCCGCCAACAACCGCCGCCAGGGAATGCCTCTGGGGCCCCCACGCGGCACACTCCGTCAGGGTGTGATGCGCCGTGTCGAATGGCGCACCACACTCGTGGCAGGAGGGTGACACCTCCCGCCGCGCTATCTCGTGCAGGTACTTACCGAAGCATCCGTGTCCGGTAAGCACCTGCGTCAGCCTGAACGAGAGCGTGCCTCGTTTCCTTCGGACCCAGCGACTCAAGTGGGGACGTACCGCCTCCACTGTCGCCAGGCCCGCCGTGGGGGACCCGAGGTCCTCCTCCCATCGGGCGATCAGGGCCTGCTGGGCTAGAGCCCTGATCCGCCCGACTTCCGCCGACCCTGGACGGTCGCCGCGTTCCCTCGCCTCGGCCCGGAAGCGGTACACCTCCGCGAGCACTTCCGCCTGGAGCTCCCAGGGCGGGTCGCCCGCGAGGAGGGTCGCCGCTGTCCACGACACCGTACGATAACCCCTTATCGCCCTCACCGCTATGACCCTCTGCGGTTTTCGCAGAAGGGCCCGGTTGGAAGCGGTGAGTGCGTCCACCCAAATCGGGGCACCGTACAGTGCCATCGACCTCACTACGCCGGCATAGAGGCGCCGGCATAGCGATCCCGGTCCTCCCACGTTGGGTAGGAGGCGGCCTAAGGCGGCGGCGGCATTGACGAGCTTCGGGCCGAGCTGCACGAAATGCTGCCCGAAGCTCCAACGCCCGTCCAGGATCAGGCCCAGATACTTCATCTGGGCCCGCACCTCGATCACCGTCCCGTGGACGGTGATACTCGCCCCTCGTGGGGGGCCCCTCCGCGGACCGTGGAAGAGGAGGGCCTCCGTTTTGGATATGGAGACCCTCAGGCCCAGCATCTCCATCCGGTCCACGGTCAGGGTCGTTCCGACCTCGGCCAGGCGGGCCGCCTCCCGAAAGTCCCGCCCCATCGCGGTGATGAGGGTGTCGTCCGCATAGCACAACACCCCCATACCGGGAAGGACGGGGGCTCTCAGGAGCCAGTCGAAGCCGACGTTCCACAGAATTGGGCCGAGAACCGACCCCTGTGGAACGCCGCAGCCAACCCGACGCCGGACCAACCCGCCGTCGCCCCCCACCCAGACGACCTCTCGGTCCTGGAGGTACGCCTCCAGCAGTCTCCTCAGATAGGTCGGCACCCCATGGTATCGGAGTGCCTCCCTGATCGTCTCGAATGGGAGACTGTTGAAGGCGTTCGCCACATCCAGCGAAACCGCCAGGACCACTCGCCCCTGGGCCACCGCTTCCGTGGTCCGAGTCTTCAGGGCGCTCAGGGCGTCGACCGTCGAACGACCCGCCCTGAACCCGAACTGAGCCTCTGAAAGACCCGGACCGACCTCGTCGAGGTGCTGAACGAGACGGGCTGCGAGAATCTTCTCAAACAACTTGCCCGTCTCGTTCAGCAGCACGATCGGCCTGTACGCCGAGGAGGAACCGGGTGGTCGACCCTCCTTCGGCAACAGCACCAACTTGCCTTGTTTCCAAGGCTTCGGAAACTGCCCACTGTTCAGACATTCGTCGAACAGCCCCCGAAGCCTTGCACCTAGGTATTCCAGGGCGTCGCACAGAACACGCCCTGGAACACCGTCCGGACCCGGCGCCGTCTTTTTGGCCCTCAGGCGACCGAGGGCCATCTCCATTTCCCGCTCCGTGATCAGTGGTGGAGCCACTGCGTCCTCTATCACGGAGCGGGGGGCCATAGGCGGAGGGACAAACTCGCCTGGGTGGGGAAACAGTTCCCCCACCAGGCGCAGGAGGAGCTCCGGCGGCAGCGTTTCCGTCACGGGGGCGGCTTGGGTGCGGAACTTTCCACGCACACCTCGATACGGCCGCCCCCATGGGTCTCGATTGAGGCCCGCCAGCAACTCCTCCCTCGCCTTCTCCTTGGCCCGACTTATCGCCAGCTGCAGATCTTTTTTCAGCTGGCGGTAAGCGGCCAAGAGCTGCCCCTCCAGGTCCGCGTCGAGGCCGTTGCGCCTGCGACAGCGGACGTAGGCCCTCCGCGCCCGACTGCACGTCGCCCGAAGTTCGGCTATTTCGGGCGACCACCAGTAGACTTGTCGGCGCGGAACTCTGCGCCGGGTCCTCGGCATGGCCGCATCGCAGACCTCTTTGAGGGCGCTGCGCATGCGGCCCGCCAGCTCCTCGACGCTGGCGCCCTCCTCTTCCCGTCCCGCGGAACCCCACCGCTGCACGATGGCGGCCTCCTTGACCAGTTCGCGGTCTAACTGGCCAAGAGACCACCTCGGCAGCGTGGTCGGCACCCTCTGGGGTTCCGCCGGCCTGCGAGAGGTGGAGATCTCGAATCGGATATAGCGGTGATCCGACAGAGTCTCCACCTCTTCCTCTACTCTCCAGTTCGACACTCTACGTGCTACCACCGGGGTGGCGAACGAAACGTCCACCACGGACCCCCCGTTGTGGCGCACGCAGGTGTGAACCTGCCCCTTATTAAGTAGGGACAGGCTGGAGAGTAGCGCCCAGACTTGGACGGCCCTCCCTCGCGGATCCGTAGCGGGGTTGCCCCAGGCACGCGACTTCGCGTTTAAGTCGCCGAGAACCAAGGTAGGTTTCGGCGACTGCCTGGCCACCGCAGCTCTGACCGAGCCGAGATACGTCTCGAACTCAGCGAGGCTGCGGTTGGGGGAGAAGTACGTTCCGACGACCGCGTACTCCCCCCACCCCGCCACAACGTAGCCCGAGCCCCTCTCGATGAGAGAGAGGGGGGGGCCCGTTCCGCTCCTCGAGAGGACCGCCACCGTTCCGTCCACATCCCCCACCCAATGAGCTAGGGGAGGGACGAAGTAGGGCTCGCAGGCCACCGCCAGGTCTATCTGCCACTCCGCCATGGACTGCAGCAGTAGGTCCTGCGCTCCGGCGGAGTGGTTTAGATTCGTCTGTAGGAAGCTAATACTTGACGTGCTCATTTTGATTTTGTATTAGCTTCCTCAGCTGCCTGGCGGCTTCCTCCTTCCATTGCGGGAGTGGTCCGGGTGCCGAGGACCACTTTTCCCTTCGTGGTGGGGGGGTGGCAATCCCGCGCCCCCATCATATGCCCAGAGGGCTTGCCGGCCTCTGCGCAGACCGCGCAGCGCAGCTTGCCCGTGCAGCTCGACGATTTGTGATCGTCAGAGCCGCATCGGTAGCAGAGGCTGCCCCGCTCCTTCTCCGACGGGCAGAGCACCCTCGTGTGGCCGAGGCCCATGCACCTGAAGCAGCGCATGGGGCGCCGCTCCTGCAGCACGAACTTGGCCGCACTCCACCCGACGAGAAGGCGGCCGGCATTGGCCAGCTTCTTGGCCGCCGCAAGGGGACACGTGACGCGGGCCATGCCCATAGAGCCCGGCCCACGCTGCACCGCTCCGCATCTGACCGCCTCAGGGGAGCAGGCACCCTCGCGCGCGACCGCTTCGACCAGCCTCTCCGGGGTGACGGAATCGTCGAGCCCCGTCACCCTCAGATCCGCCTTGCTGACCGGCTGCGCGACATTGGCGACCCCATCTAGGACGCTGCGCAGCTTGTCGGCCAGCTTCGCCGCCTGGTCCTTGTCGGACCGCGACAGCTCGAGGACTCTGGCTCCAGTCGCCGAGCGGCGGATCTTTAGGCCGCCACTTATGCCCAGGTCTTGGAGCTTCACACCTTGCTCCGCCCGCTCCAAGACCTGGGCGTACGTCACGCCCTTGCTCTCCGCCTCAGGCTGCAGCGATATCACCACTGCAGCCGAGCGGGGGGCGACCAACTTAGGCTTGGCCGCTTGTTGGGGCTTTGGCTTCGTCGGAGCCGGTGCAACGGTGGCCGCGGGGGAGGCCTTCTTCTTTCTTCCCCTCCGCACCACGGTCGACCATGTCGGCTCCTGGGCTGGTGGTGTCTCACCAGTCCCGGGCGACGGCACGACGACGCTCGACGAGCCGGCGGCCGGAGCAGGCACTGCCGCCTTTACTTTCGCCCGCTTGGGTGCGGGCGCGGCTTGCGTTTGCGGGGACGGTGCGTTTCGCTGCACTGCCTCACGTCTATTATCAGCCACAGTAGACGACCGGTGTTCCCTCGCAGGCGGAAGGCGCCCCTCGATGTTCGACAGTCGCGTGTTGAACATCGCGACCGCCGCTTCGAGGGAGGCCTGGAGCCCCTCCAGGGCCCGCGGTTCTGCCGCCGCGCTAGCCAGTGGCACCTCGCTAGCCACCGCCACCGTGGTTCGCTCCGCGAACTCACGGCGGTGGGCCTTTACCTCTTCTTTCAGCCCGTCTGCCTCCTTTCGCAGACGGGCGTTGTCGGCGCGGAGCCGGCGCGTCTCTTCGGCCTCCGAGCGAGACGTCAACACCTCGACAATGTTCTGAAGAGAGGCCGCTGACTCCTTCAGCTTCTTGATGAAGCCTCCCTTCAGATTGGAGGACTTCTTCGCCACCTCGAGCACAGTGGCTACGCTGCTGCCAGCCAACGCGAGCAGCTCCTCTGGGCCCATGCTGGCTGGGTCCTTATTTGCGGCATTCGTCGAGGTGGACTGCGCCTCAGGAGCCGATTCAGCAGGCACCTTCCTGAAGGCCCTGCTGCGGAGCGCCTTCTCAAAGGCGACCTCCCTTTCCTCTTCCTCTTTGTCTCGCAGCTGGGCCTTCGCCTTTGCGAGTCCGCTCGTCGCTTTTTTACCGCGGCGGTCGGTAGTGGGTCTCGCCGTTGTTTCGTCCTCTGTGTCCGTGCTATCGGAGACCAGAGGTGGCCTCACAGACGCGTCGGAAGCCGTCTCCATGTCCGTATCAAGCATGGCGAGCTAGAAATGGTGCTATCCGCCGAGGTACTGGGGCTAGGATGGCTCTAAGGCATCATTTCTGATCCTCAGAGCCGGGGCTTTCAGAAATCGCAATAAAAATTTTTGGGCGAATTTTTTGCCCCTTTGTCTATATATATAATAATAGGGCGGGTGGGCGATCTAAAAATTTTCGTTTTTCGGGGATAACTCCGGAACGGAGAAGCCGATCCGGGAGCTTGACGGCTCGACGGATGCAGGGCAGAGGGCCCTACAAAGTTGCCGAACAGTTGAAGGATGGGGGATGTAAAATGGGGGTGGAAAACACGGAAAAACAAAATAAAAATTAGGAAAAACGGAGAAAAACACAAGATACGGAAAAAAGTTATTAAAAGAAAATGTAGAGAATAGCAAGAAGTAATTAATAGAATTTTTCCAGAATTTTACAAATAATATATTAATGAGAAATGACGAAAAAATAAAAAGTTAAGAAATAATTAAAAAAGTGGACAAAAACACAAAATACAGAAAAAAGTTAATAAAAGAAAATGTGGAGAATGGCAAGAAGTAATTAAAATAATTTTTTCAGAATTTTCCGAGACTAAAATTCTTAAACACAGATCCAGGTCAACCAACAACATACATATACTATGTAGGAGACATATGTAAATAAAGGAGAAGATAGTCAACTTACTTTGTATACCTACACGTTCATGCTCGGTGAGTTAACCATTGTAACTACAGGCACAAGGGGTATAACATTACATATCTCATCGCATTAGCATTCGGCGATAGCATTGACCGTGTAAAGAATTGTTCCTACTACTCATAGTGACAATATACTACAACCAAGTACCACATTTGTCTGTCTATCTCTCCGAAAAGATTGATTTTCAAATTCTTAGGCCTAAGATCATATCAGTTGTACTAACAAATTGTCACTTTATCGCAATCGAATCGAAACGTAATCGTTGCCGTTTATTCGTTTTCCTAATCTTTAATTCAATTATCGGCTATTGACATCAATTTCAACAATTAAATTTGATTATAGAATACTCGAAGTAGGATTTAAAAGGAGGAAGGAAGGATTAGGATTTAAAATTGAATCGTTAACGTATCGTATCGTATTAATTAGTAGAACTGTTCTACTGTCTTTAAACTTTATAATGGTATAGATTTTTTTTTTTGAACTGAAACTACTATATAGACGGGGCGTATTAGGATTTTATGTCACGAAAAAGCGTTACGGCCGCGTGGAAGGGGTAGACGATATATCGCGTGGTGAGAGCCGGCCTGTATTATTTAAGTTCCGAATTAGCTAATAGATGGCACTTTACAGTTATAAATATATATATTTCTTTTTTTAATGTTTTTAAAAAAACTTGAAATAAAAAAATAATAATAAAGTTTCACTTCTACTATGTGTCCCAGCATACATTTCAATTTTTTTTTTTTTACTTTTTTGAACCTGTACCCAGGTTCGAATCTAGTTGATATGAAGTTATAGAAGACCGTTGTTACTAATCCATTTAACCTATTTGATACAAAAATATAATCCAAAGAGGCAATAATAAACCATTTCGGCGTCTTATCTTTTACCTGTAGTAATTATTATCGGTTTGATATCATTAAAATAGTTTAGAAACATTAATAGCGTATGAGGGCTTAAGTTTATTGACCTTAATACCGACCTTGTTCAGTAGTTTACAGGATGCTTGGTTTCGAAAATTGTGGCTTTACGAAACCAAGAAAAGAAAAAAGGCGGCAAAATATTTTGGTACCGAAATTTTATATAGAACTGAATGTTCCATATTTAAATTTAATTAGCGCAATGATCTTGTCACAGCGCACGTAATAATTTGTTTGTGTTGCTGTGTTTCAGTTTTAATGGTGAATGAGTCAGTATAATTACAGGCTATAGGATTGCACAGAACATTTTAGATTCCATAGTTTTTGGCGTATTGATCGTATAAGGAGTGATTTTTACTCCTTATACGATCGACGATACGACGAATGCTAGTTTTTTTACTGTTAATTATAAAACGACACTTGTTTCGTGAATGTTTCGTGAAAAATTCAGTGAATGTTATACTCAATAACACATTATTAATAATACAATACCAACTGGCATCAATATTTTAATATTTTATGTTGTTGATTTCATCGCTATTAGTAATAAAAGCAGAAATATTGTCAAGTGAAAAATCAGTGGCAAAAACACGTAGGCGGAGGCGGCAATTTTACTAACCAATTTTTACTTTATCACAATCGAATCGAAACGTTATCTTTGTCATTTAACCGTTTCCCTAATTTGCTAACACAACGATCTAATTTGCGGTTCGATTGAAGATGGATCATAATAGAATCGAGAACATATCATAATCGTTATAAATTGATATAAAAGTCTCCCGGGTTTGATTCAACGGAGGTTTATTTATTTTTTTATAGCATAGGGAGACGGACGATCGTATGGGCCACTTACTGGTAGGTGGTCACCAACGCCCATAGACATTGGCATTGTAAGAGATGT
Source organism: Nymphalis polychloros (assembly GCA_905220585.2). Lineage (NCBI taxonomy): Eukaryota > Metazoa > Arthropoda > Insecta > Lepidoptera > Nymphalidae > Nymphalis > Nymphalis polychloros. The sequence goes on along the minus strand of HG992243.1, from coordinate 14,644,699 downwards.
TAACCATCGCTTACATCGCCAATGCGCCACCAAAACTAAGATGTTATGTCCCTTGTGCCTGTAATTACACTGGCTCACTCACCCTTCAAACCGGAACACGACAATACCAAATGTTATTTTGCGGTAGAATACCTACCCAGACGAGCTTGCACAAAGCTCTAGTATCTAGTAAGTAATAAACAGACTCGAGAACATATCATAACCGTTACAAAAATGGTAAATTAAGCTGTACGTTCAATTTCGTGCAAGCGACACTACGTTTTCATATGCTAAGTTTATGTTTAAGTTGACCATAATGGAAAGCATTATAAGAAAACCTGCACGTGTCGGATTTTGCCCATCGTGTATATATGTGGATTTTAAATAGAAACGTTTGTGCATGTTTTTATCAAAGTTACTAATACAAGAACTAAGACTTCTCACCTTGGTGTGTCATTTTATTATCTTTAATATAAAATAAAATACTCGTTTACATGGAGGTAACAAGCATCAGTTTTACCGGAAACTGATTAAAGTACATACGTAAGTATAGACTATGCCATAAGCGTTAGTTAGCGTCGTCTAATTAAACTAAATAATCATGAAACCGTCTTCAAAGATCGATTTCACATTAATATTTAATACTGGCATGTTTAAAATTATTATTTAATTTAAAAACAATATCAAATCACAACATAAAGAATATTTTAATGGAAACATTGAACCTTTCTCATTTTAAGACGTGAAACGACATTGAAACACGTGGACAAAAAAAAATCGTCAACAACAAAACATTATCTTCTATTTATAATAAACTATTTCCATTTCAATATAAATAAATAGTAAACGAGGAAATTGCGTAAGAAGATTTTAACGTTGATAAGTGACACGTTGCTTTAACTAAGGTTATATACATGAACAAATACATAAGATAATAAATGTATAATTTTAAAATGTTCTTAAACATGTATGTACCATTAGCATGTCACTTATTTTAATTGAAATTAGTTTTCGTTATATAATTGGAGCGAAGAAATCAACGTAATATATGATATTTGCATGACGATACGAACGAGGCTAATTATGTTAAACATTCATGTCATTTACCAGCATAAGCATAATAATAAGCATTCTAGACCAAAATCGTTTAAAAAAAACAGTATTGCCCTTAAAGTGTAAAACTTACAGTAATAATGGTTTCGTATCTTCAGTCATGGTTCCACGATAATTCCAAATTCACTCAAAAATCTCAACCCACACATGGAGTTCGGTTGGTCAAATGTCAAAAGTGATAGGGAAAACAATTTGTCGGGTGCATCACTCGTGCCGTACTAATACGATTTATTACGTGACCGTTATCAACAACCATTGAGCCCGGCGCTCCTTAACTTTACATTATTCAGATAACACGACGACGGCGCGCAAACAGTACTTCGATAAACAAGGGGTGATATTCTGAGACTAGGTTATTATTATTGTTACTAATGTATCGCAATGTGATAAGAAATTTAAAAAAAATTATAGACTATGTATTTTTTTTAATTTATTGTCTGTGGATCAAACGTCAATCCAGACGTTTTATTTAAATGAGTTCGTATTACTTTATACAATAAAATATTGTAGAAAATATTTTAATCTCGTCAAATGAAATGCTTATAAATTTACCTTGCAAGTAATATTCGCGTATTATCAAGTTTAACAATAACATATTTCCCATTTATATCATAATTAAAGATAACAGAATATATTTTGTAAACAAATTTCCATTGTAATTCAATTATCAAATCGTACGATTACAAAATAAGCACTTTTGTTTCATTGTATGTAATTGATTTCAAAATATGTAAATGTGTGCTACACATGCAGTGATTTTGATGTGTGCGCTTATGTAATACGATTCGGGTGTTAGGTGTCCAACAGATAACAACAGGTATATTTACATACTTCATTCAATACTATATAACCCTGTTAAATTACACCACAAGGGTATGAGGTTATGTTAATTTTTTTGACGATATATCTTGAAAATGTTTATTATAAATTTTTTTATTGTATGTTCAAGGCTCACGGGCAAATTGGTCATATAAACATTGACACTGTATGGTACGAAAAAGTTTGTAATATTACAGATTATATAAAATTATACATTGTGGTTTAAAAAAAACCATTGGTCGTGTTTTTTTACAACTACCGTGTTTTCCAACTGTAAAATTGACATAATGGGTACTTTGAAATAAATTAATTTATTAGAAATTTTTGGTTACAGTATGCGCAATATACAAAGTGTAAGCCATTAATCTGTTTAATCAAATGATAGCAAAATGAAATTGTATGTTTAGAAGGCTCTCGAGAGAACTTTTGACAGTGAGGTATCTCTTCTTTCTTTATTTTGTCAACCGTGTGATTTTATTCATTTGTGTATCCTTTGTTGGTGATCTAATAAATAAATTAATGAAAAATAAACGGCGAATCTGTGAATACGCAATAATGTTTAGACTGAGAACAAACGAAAGAAGCTCGACGGCTAACAGACTTATAAAGGTAAAAGTTTTTGTTAAATGTATTGACTAATAAAACAGCGGGTGCTATAAACTCTTAAATTCTGTTTATAATATTTTTTAGTGTAGCTAAATCTATAATATCTATGAATGCGAACAAACTCGCAAGTGCGCTATTATATTGTAAATAATCATCACAAGTATCATTTTCCAAAAAGTCGATATGTTTTTAATTACAAACTGCATGTTCAAAATAGGCCAACCGCTTTGTGAAATAAGATCGTTCTTTTTAGGGCAATCTTAACTAGATTACACGCATCTTCGCATTCTGTAACACTAATCATATCTGCACACGCACTCGAGTATTAAAATTCGTGTTTAAAAATATATGCTTTTATACAAATTTGACGCGATACGGATTCGAAATTACTTCGATGTATATTTAAACACAAGTAATTACGCTTAGATATTTAAATCACAGTTAAATGTTTTACCATTAAAAATTTTATTTTACACTATATGATTTTTTTAAATATTGTTGTAAGATCTATTTTAATCAATTTGTTAAATTGAACTTATATTATTACTTCGAAACGAATGTTGATTGCGCATTACTCGGCGTTGATCGGCGTCAATCGGCGTCCGTCGCTGACCGACGCTTTGAAATTTAAAACAATACATAATATCATTTATATTGCGACTACATATTGTGAATATCATATAATATTATTCGAATTTAATGTGTTGTTAATACATTTTGTATAGTAGTTATTTGTTATATGAAAAGTATTTGATAGTTATGTCATATATTTCAAATGATTAAAAAATTCGTTTCACAAAACCGTAGGTAAAACGATTTGTATACGTTCTTAACACTTAATTGAATCTTAATTTCATCCCAGTCCTTGTACGTAGTAGTAGTAATGCACAAGCGTGTGCGCAAACACAGGTGCACTCTCTACTCCCTTACTCTCATAACCCAATGGGACGGCAATCCGACACGACCGGAAAGAGTTCAGGCGCAGGACCAACGGCTTTACGTGCTTTCCGCGGCACAGGGGTGTACATAATTCCAACTTACAGACTCCCGGCTGCTACTGAGAAATTCAGGTAGAAAATCTCAATAACATTTCATTGGCCCGACCTGGGAATTGAACCCAGGACCACCGTGTCTGCGGCCTTACATGTAGCCACTAAACCAACGAGGCGGTCAACTTATACCTAAATTACCCACATGCAATCCGTTATAGTATATTAACCTATATTTTTATATTTAAAGACTTCAGGTTAGTTGATGCTTTAATTCTTAATTAGCCCACATGATTAGGTATTTACTTGAATACTTAGCAGTGAGCTAGATCGAATCTAGATTTTCTGTCCTTTGAATTATTAATTTCACTAATATAAATATTCCTCTTGCATCTCTGTACTGCTTTATTCCTAATTAAAACTAACATTTCCCCCCATTCCAAAACAGTTCGAGTAAAATTATGTTATTATTGATTGGAGCCCCTCGGCTAGCGATTTCAATACCAACAACCATATATCTGCTTATCCCAATTGAAGAGGGAGTAGATATAAGCATACCTTATATTGACAAATATTATACGATTCACTAGTAGCTCTGCTATTTTACGCACTACGAACAATACTTCATAAATATATCTTGTTGTATAATACAACATTATTCCACAAAAAACCTTATATTCACTGTTATTTTACTCCCTAAGTTCCGACAACAACTTCGCATACCGTCAAAATGCGATATTTTTACGAATCCATAATGAATGTCATAGATTATTGGGCTCAACCAATAATATCGCGTCAATACAATATAAAAGTTGTATAATGGGTTATAGGCATTCTCTAGACATAGCTTCTATAAACCCGTCATCTGCCTCGTTGGTCTAGTGGCTACATGTAAGGCCGCAGACACGGTGGTCCTGGGTTCAATTCCCAGGTCGGGCCAATGAAATGTTATTGAGATTTTCTATCTAAATTTCTCAGTAGCAGCACGGAGTCTGGAAGTTGGAAGTGTGTACACTCCCGTACCTCGGAAAGTACGTTAAGCCGTTGGTCCTGCGCCTGAACTCTTTCCGGTCGTGTCGGATTGCCGTCCCATCGGATTATGAGAGCTAAGGAAAAGAGAGTGCACCTGTGTTTGCGCACGCACTTGTGCACTATAATATTTCCTGCGCAGTTGGCTAATCTCTCTTGAGATTGGCCGCCGTGGCCGAAATCGGTCTGGAGGACCTTATTATTAGACTCGTCATTTTGTTGACAGGGATAGTTTTATTTCGGAACAATAGTAAATATATTATTCGTTGAATTCCATTGAAGAGTTCTTTCCGAGTAAGGGCTTCTCGAGGCTCTGCTGTTTTGTTAAAATATACCTGTATCTCCAGTGACCAGCTGTTACTGCTCTTTGATTTTTGTCTCATTTCACTACTGTAACGCTGTATGCAAAGTTTGCACTATCCTTATTACTAGCATATTTTTGATGTCTACATTTAAATCTATGCCACACTTACGTTCATTTATCTTATAATCAATTATTGAAAGTTTTCCACTGTGAATTGATGCTATTGTCTTATATTATTATATACCTTGACACAGCCACATAGATAATTACTGCGACAACGTTTAGAAATAAAATTTATGCAACTTGAGTTATTTTATTTATATTTATTTGTTAGTGTTTTATAAACTTTAATGTACAAATACATAAATCGACATAGTATTCGTCGTGTCGCTTATCAACGACAACGAACTCTTTTAAAATAAAAACAGTTGTATTGCAAAAAAAAATGAAATTTAAAAATAATGATTATTACATACATAAGCCGAGATGGCCCAGTGGTTAGAACGCGTGAATCTTGACCGATGATCGTGAGTTCAAACCCGGGCAGGCACCACTGAATTTTCATGCGCTTAATTTGTGTTTATAATTCATCTCGTCCTTCACGGTGAAGGAAAACATCGTGAGGAAACCTGCATGTGTCAAATTTCATTCAAATTCTGCCACATGTGTATTCCACCAACCCGTATTGGAGCAGCGTAGTAGAATAAGTTACAAATCTTCTCCTCGAAAAAAAAAAGGAGAAGAGGCCTATTATTACATAAGTCTAACATGAATAATCTATACTACTATATAAATCTATTGGCTCTGTCTGTAATTTTTTTTCACCTAATTTTGTGATAAATTATCGTTTTATGATGCGGTGATTCACATTATACTATTTTTTTCATTTTTGTCTGTCTATCTGTCTGTCTGTATGTCTTCTTATAACTCAAGAACGGCTTGACCAATCTTGATGAAAATTGGTACACACAAAGAACATGTGATGGCGCAAATGATAGGCGCATATATAAGATCGGTAAACCCTACAGTATTTTATGAAAATTAATTTCAAATCGTTAATTACGTATTTTTTAACCAGTAGCCATATATGTGTGTGTGTGTGTGTGTGTATTTTTATTAATTATACGCGGGTGAATAAAAACTGACATCATAATATTTATGGTAGTGAAATATATTTATACTACATATTTATTTGTTTAGTCTATGGCATTTCCTAGAAAAGATTTAGCAGACGCAGAACATGAAGCCTACAAGCGTAGCTAATTCCCCGAACAAAAACGAAAATCTACAACTTTAGAATTTACAAACAGAGCCGAAAAACAGTTAATTTAGTCGACTTGTATTAATATAGTGTCATATTAACAACTACTAATAACACTTCAAATCTACACAACACCGTTGAATGCGCAGGCTCAGACAGTCATTCAGTAATTATTAATGCCTTGTTAACATTGAAGGGTATTTATCTTTTTTACGTTTTGAAAAAACGTTTTAATTTGTAGTTATATTTAAATACACGTAATATATTTAATTCTCAGTAGCAACCTAGGAACCAATTCTACTAACAAATTGTCACTATATCGGTTCGGTTCCGATACGAATAAATATAGATTAGTCAAAGTCGGATCGGAATTGAATCGGGAACTTATCGTATCGTACACTTTTTTGTTTCGGAACACACTGTTCCGATTTCTATACCTGATCAATCTTCATTTGTGTCGCATTGTCTGTTGTTGCCGTCTTTAGTACTTATGAAATGAGTAATAGAAACAGCATCTGTGTACAATATGTCCAATGCCTAGTCTCCGTTGAAAATAAACGCCATGTCCGAAACCGGTCAGGAGGACAGCACGACATACGAGCCAATTTTTTTCAGGAATATCTTTAGTTTGTTAATAAGAACGGGGAAATGATGAAGTGAGCAGTTCTTTCCATATATTTTGACACCGGAAAAAGTGTACACTAGCTAATACGTCGCATTAATTCCTTTTTTTTTATATTTCCCTGGAGGGCAAATGACTCTACTCCACCTGATGGTAAGTGGTAGTAGAGTCCAAACGCGACGACGGCTAGTACAATCGGGAAGAATGATCTGCACTAACCGACCCCGTGTTGCTAGCAAGATGCCTCTTCACGCCTCGTTTGAAGGAACCCAGGTCATAAGAGTAGGGGAACACGTGTGCTGGTAAAGAATTCCATTTTCTAGAGGTGCAACAAAGAAAAGAGTTACCAAATTTCTTCGTCCACGATGGAATTGATGCCACAGTTAGGCGTTGACATCGAGAGCCAGCACACGTAGACTTGTGAGGGGGAAAGGAAACAGGAATGAGGGAGAATAATTCCTTCTGTAAACAACTATCAATCCAACACATACTAGAATATATTTGACAGACACTTTCATACAAGTGACAAAACTATATTTGTACAAAACGTTAAATCAATGAACGAAAGGATTTTCACACTCGATGATGTCGTTTATGATGATGAGTGATTCGTAAAATACAACATTAATTTTCATACAAAAGATGACTATTTTTTCGAATGAGGGTTTCTTCTTCGAGTCGGAATATTTGTTGTCCCTTAACCGTGAAAAACAATGGCAAATGTTGAATTGTAAATAAGCCGCATTTTCAGCTTTGATCATATATTTGATGTAGGACAACGTCCCGATACTGAAATATTTAACACATCAAAATTTAACTCTGCTTGTCCGATGAGCTAATTTTAGCAAAAAATTTAAATGTGCGAATTAGCAAATAAAGTTACATATCATAAAGAAATAAGGTTACATATCATAAACAGTTATTGGTTTTCCCGTTTATCAGTAGTAGGCCGGATTTAGGAAGTTAGCGCTGTTTCAACATCTGATCTTAGGAAATCCGTGCTTGATATCTCAGGTTGCAATGGATCGCCGCCCATCCCATCGGACTATGAAAGTGAGAGAATATATAGTACACCTGTACACCGTGACAATAGCAGTCATGGTCGAAATCGATCACGGCCAAATGAAAAATGTGTACATTTTTTATATATACATATATATATATATATATGTAAATATATCTAAGAAAACTCTTTAAGTATAATAAATTATACCTGTTTGTTAATAAGCTTTTTTTAAACTAAGTAGGTATTGATATAACGGAAAACACATTATTTTCATATTAAAAAAATGTTGACATCTACGTTATTCCGATCGAATCGCTATTTTCGATTTGAAAAAAAAAACATCTTTCAGAAAAAGTATACAGATTTATGAGAGTCAAGGAACAGAGACTGCTTCGTTGTTTTCGAACTGATTTTTGCATTAGCTATCGCTTATCTCTCGCGTAGCTAGCTACTCTGTATGGAAACGCTTCCATGGCAGACCATCAACCAACCATCATCAACAACGAGCATCAGACATTAGATTTTGTCATCATCGCGACTTTTAATACCATGAGGTTTTCATACCAAAAGTCTTTAACTGTTCTATTATGGGATAGTTGTACTTGTATTTGTATTGTAAAATGTAATCATGTTTTAATCGATGTCAAACGTAAATGCCGTTATAATTAACCTAGTAACACCATTTCGATGGCACTTCACATTTATGTAACTAACTATTTATATCATATATTATGATTTTAAATTAAATGTTACTTCAAATTAAATTAAAATATATATTTTTTATTTATAAGCTGATCGATAAGGCATAACAGTCTACCCTGAACGAATTCTATTCACCTATATACCACGGCGTTCGATACCGCAGCGCAGCATTGACCTTTCCCATCATCCTTAGAGCCTCTGCTCTATACAGCATCGACCTTACATCGACCTAGCCTGTCCTTTCATAAATATTAAATTCTATTACTCTTTTCATGTGTAATCAATAGTATTACAAATATCGAAATCAGCTGTTTTCTCGTGAAATTTGTTTTGGAATTACAAACAGAATATTAATTTAAATTTACTTATTGTAACTACTTATGTGTCTATTAAAATGTTGTTTGTTGTAATTATATATCAGAACGAATTTTAATTAATAATCTCAGGCTTGTATTCGCGTTATTTCGCGATAGGCACTATTTTTATATGAATAAATTTAATGCTTCTTTTTTATGTACGGGTAATTCGTACAAATAATAAAAACAACAATAAATGAACAGTGACCTTATAAAATTAGTATGAAAACACTAACATAATATTTAAAGTTCAAATACAATGTCCAGTTTTCAACTTACCCGTTTAAAGTAGATTGCGTTCCTTGCTCCATAATTTTATTTATAACCAAACAACCAGGCGTTTCTAATTTGTCCGTAATGTAATGTGCTTCTACATCCTCCAATATAGCGGCACGGTCAGCATTCGTCTTATTCAACTTATCACTCGACAAACTTTTAGAGCGATACCTCCCACTCAATGGAGTCAAACCCTTATCCACTAACGCTGCACTCAAACCATTCAACTTGCTATCATTTTGATAATTTTCACTATTTTTATTGGATGACATCTCGCGCCAAATAAACACGAGCGTACGTCAAAGAAATGTCAATCTCGAGTTCTCGACAGCCGTCGTACAACTGACGTTCCCAAGCGCGCTCCAAACGTTATGCCAGCGACCGAAACAATACAACGCCGGCGAACTGACAACACTGTCCTTCGTTGTTTATTGAATAATATATACAACAGTTTGTCTGGTCGAGTAGCTCGTGACATCCATAGTTAAAAAATTGGTTTGTTCTCAATGTCGGAACGCGGACAAGGGTGAAGGCGTTATCAGAACTATTGTGCAACGAATTTCTTTACGATTCATTGTTGATTTTGGCGAAAAATAAAGCGATTTTAGTTAGGATCAAGAACTGAGGAAGTAACAGAAAAAGACGGAAATATTTTTTATTCTATTCTAGTATTGTTTACTCAAATGGAACAAAACTGTATAAATACACTAATAAACCAAAATAATTTGAAGTTTAATAGTATATTAAAACAAGCGACTTTTATGGCGCAATATTTCGTGATTTAAGTCTTATCATAAAAAAAGAACGGTTTACGACATTCAAGAGCGATACTCAATCAATAGTCTAGATAATTGAAATGCTACATCACTCCATCACCGAGGCTGAACACTTGACCTCTAATATACGTGACAAGCTTTTAAAATAAACACTAGGTATAAACGAGAACCCTATTATTATACTGACTGTTATCACGTTTCTTATAATTACTTTCCGCCTTTGGCTTTGCGTGCGTGTCAGAGGTTGAAGGTATCCTATGCCCTTTTCTATAAACCTGACAAATTTTATGATAATTAGTTGAGTAGCTATGACATTAAAGAGTCAATCAAACAAATTCTTGCGTTTATAATATTAGTTTGGATTTTAAATAAAATGTTAATAGTTATTTTAACTATGTCTCGTCGTCCTAGCTAGGGACTAGCCTGTTAGTTCGGCAACAAATCAGATTCGGGTTTAAATCCTGAGTCAGACTAATAAAAATATAATGAGTTTTCAATCAAGGAGCTCTCTATAACGAAAGCATATAATGAAAGTTGCCTAATCTCTTTCCGGTATATTTAACGACGATAACGTCAATCATGGAGTCCTATCCCATCCTGCGGCTAATACACTATTATTTGAAATTGACTGCCTCGTTGGTCTTGTGGCTAAATAAAGCCGCAGACCCTGTGGTCCTGGGTTCAATTCCCAGGTCGGGCCAATAAATAGTTATTGGGTTTTTCTGTCAGAAAATTCTCAGTAGCAGCCCGGAGTCTGGAAGTGTGTACACTCCCGTGCCTCGGAAAGCACGTTAAGCCGTTGGTCCTGCGCCTGAACTCTTTCCGGTCGTATCGGATTGCCGTCCCATCGGATTATGAGAGCTAAGAAAAAGAGAGTGCACCTGTGTTTGCACACACACTTGTGCACTATAATATCTCCTGCGCAGTTGGCTAATCTCTCTTGAGATTGGCCGCCGTGGCCAAAATCGGTCTGGAGGACCTTACTTACTTACTTATTTGAAAATGACCACTGTAACCGATCTTAAACAAGAGTGTATAGCACAAGTATTTTATCACATTACATAATTTGTAAGACGATTCTGATTAAATTGTGTTAAATATTTTTTAATTCACTCTTTTCGTAATTATTTAACAATTTATTATCAGTATTATTATCTGTTACAAAACGCAATATTTAAAAAAATATATAATAAAGTAATTTAATATTTCGCCATTATATTTATAATAAGATATATTCAAACGGCGAGTAAATAATAATAAGGCGTATAATTGAATTGGCAACGTCTAATTGCTATCAGCAATGGAAAATCTGCTAATTATTTTTATCATATTTTTATATATAAAATAATATATATATTTTTTTTAGTTTTACTTATCGCCTTCATTAATATTGCTAAAAGGCAAAAAATTAAAGAATACATCAATAATTTTTGTTGCTTTGTTTCAGTATCAATGACCTCATAATTTTGATAATTTGAGAGGGAGGATATATGCAGTTAACGCTTGTTCATTGCCAGTTGATTGAGTTGTATTGACGTGAAGTTGAATTGTTGTATTGACGTGAATATGCAGTATCTTATCGTTAGGTAGCCCCCGATTTTCTGGAATACCGTATTGTCTCTTACAAGATCGGGAACATCGAAAGTAGTCTACCCCTCATATACATATGTGTATAATGTCCTCCAGACCGATTTCGGCCATGGCGGCCAATCTCAACAGAGATTAGCCAACTGCGCAGGGGATATTAAAGTGCACAAGTGTGTGCGCAAACACAGGTGCACTCTCTCTTTCCTAGCTCTCATGATCCGATGGGACGGCAATCCGACACGACCGGAAAGAGTTCAGGTGCAGGACCAACGGCTTAACGTGCTTTCCGAGGCACGGGAGTGTACACACTTCCAACTTTCAAACTCCAAGCTGCTACTGAAAATTTTCTTACAGAAAAGCCCAATAACTATTTATTGGCCTGACCTGGGACTTGAACCCAGGACCACCGTGTCTGCGGCCTTATATCTAGCCACTAGACCAACGAGGGAGTCCTATGTGTATATAGGATAGGTAGTCTGACGACCTGAATAAGACAGCAAGAATCCGCTGTATTCAGACTATCTAACAGCAACATGGCCCTTGATGGTAACTGGTCTGTTTTATATTAGAATTTTGTAATATTAAATATGAATAATAATTGTCTCTTCAAATATATTTTGAAATGGCATCGTAAGACATATTATATATTCAATAATACGTTAAAACTTCTAATATCTTGTTGAACAAATTTTATTTTAATATAGTAAGTTCATGATGCGCTTGGGCGGCGTGAGAAACGTAAACTATTTATGATAGCAATAATATCAATGTGTGACATAAAACTCGTATATTTGGGACGGAAAAAAGACGTATGTATTACTTTGTTAAGATTTATGTTTGGAATGAATTTATGTAAGTTTTGATTATTCTCACGTTCCTATGGAGTTGTGAATATAATCCTGACAAAATTCTAACAAATTGGACAATGTATAAATCACTTTGACAGATGATTGGATAACTTAGAGGTGTTGTTCACTACCACCTAATATTTGTGTCTAATGGCCGAGGGTTACACGAAAAACCTATGTCCTTTCTTGAGGTCATAATATGCTTCATACCAAATTTCATCAAAATCGGCTTAGCCTGAAAGCGGAACAGACAGACAGAGCTACTTTCACGTTTATTATATAGTCAAAGAAGTATTTTACGAAACAATATTAATTAAATATGGAAAAAAGTCAGTCAAAACAAGTATTATTCAAATATATTTGAATGTTTTTAATAATTAATTGGAAACAGATTCGGTAAGATCAAATTTTATCAAAGGTCCTAATTTTTGTTTGTCTCTACATAAATTCTTCATATACTCAGCAATAAAGAAAAACTTCGTGAAGAAACCGACATGACTAATATGAAAGTCTACCACAAGTATATATATATATATATATACATATACATATATATAAATCGTTCGACCCGCACTGGAATTGCGTGGCGGGATAAGCAGGAAACGTTTTCCATTAGACATTTACAGACTAGCTGATCAAATCAGAATTAATAATTGATAATGAAGAACTCACCCAAGCATTCTTCTACAAACGGAAATGTATTCCTTCGCAAATCTTATTAATAAAGGAACAAACATTGGCACATATCTTTGCCAAAAATACAATTATTATAAGTGATACTCGAATCAAGATGGCTAGTCGAATGCAATCGAAATGTTTTCGTTTTCATCGTGTGGTGTGCGCATAACAATGATTTCATGGAAATTTAAAGTACGTAACACAATGCACTTGATAGCAGGCCATTTACGACGGTAATTGGCCGATGCTATATACGACGAACGAAATAAAAGTAATTAGCAAATATTTATGGAATCTATACGTCTTATGAAGATTGTTCAACGTACTTACTTTACATACATAAGGCACAAATACTTTAGTAAATATTTTTCATACTCTAATATTCTTTTCCTTGAAATAGCCTCGTCATATCTAACGATTATAATTTCAAAGACAATTGCAACTATGTCATAATCACATAAATGTAAACATTATTAAATATACAATTTATAATCATTTCTTTAAGTAAAGCAACGCTTTTCATAAACGCAGTTGCGTTATGAATAGCCGTTTTACAGCTAACGTCACTTGGAATTTGTTTTTATATGAATATTTGAGTATGAAATGTCTACCGTCCTTCATAATACATTTCTGATAAGGCTATTTACTTTTACCAACTACCATCGCCCATACCATTTGCCCAGCTGTTTCCACAGCATTTACACGATGTTTTTGTTTATTTCTGTCAGGAATATATCATATTAATCATCGTACTAAATTGTCTATGGTTCTATTCTTATATCACGTAGTCTTGTGGCTACGTGTTAGTAGGGTCAATGTCATAGCTCTGTGACAATTAACACGTAAATAATGGATACTTGAATAAACAAGACAAAAAATATATAGCGACAATAATACAATTTCCTTTCGAAAATGAGATAATCTATGAATACCACATTAACATATTTTCAAGATAGATTAAAACATACTGGGCGTTAGTTATTTATGTCGTTATCCGGTATAATATTTAATAAACAACTCAAAAAATGTTTGATAAATTCTACGAACATAGCAGTCATGTGTATCAGTGGAAAGTCGGTGATATAACATTCATAACTGATTACTATGCCGCAGTCATAGGCGCACGTTATGTATCGGTGACCCACTAATATTATTAAAAACTACATTACTACACCGTGACGTGCAGACGACAATATCAATTATACACGCACCAGTTTATAGAATAGCTTGATGTTGCTAAATAATATATTTATTTCGCGTGCAGACTATGGCTTCGAGCTGATACTTAAGACTTTTTTTGAGAAAGATTTTTTTATCCACATATATCAGTTCTAACAGCTAAACGGTCTCAATTAAGGTTCTTAAAACAAATCTTAAAAAATAACTACATTTAAAAAAACAACAATTCAAGTTTGTCTTCATAAATATTAAAAGGTATTTCTTTATTAAAGGATTTCTACTATTTTCTCAAAAAAAAAAATCAAGTCAATCAACCAATCAAGAACCTCCTTTTCTAAAAAAACAATAAATAAAATGGAATCTAGTACCATATAACCATGGAATGTTTATATAAGAAATAATATATAAAATAAAAATAAACTAATCTGATTTGCTATTTATCAATCGATACTTTTTTCGGTTGTAATCGGCTGGCAAATGATATAGTTTACTAGCGTGCATCACAGGTCCACATAGACATTGGCACTACAAGAAATATTAACCATCCCTTAAAATATCGTCACAAACCATGCGAACTAAGATAATGTACCTTCGCCCGCGACTTCGTCCGCGAAAATTTAAAAACTGTTATATGATGTAGATACGTATGTTTAGACTAAACGTAGGACAGTTTGTGACATTTTTCTTACTTAGAGGATTTTTATATCCATCATAACTTCAAAACGAAAAGTGCGATCTGAATAATTTAAAATGGAATTTACACTTACAGAATCAACCTTAATTATCAAACCATGTAAGAATATAATATATCCTATGTTACTCGGTAAAGATGTAGCTTTCTAACGGTTAAAGATTTTTTTAAATCGGTCCTGTAGTTTTTGAATTAAATCGTAACAAACAAACAAACAAAAAATCAAATCTTTCCTCTTTATAATATTAGTATAGACAAATCCGAAGTTATCTTGAAAAACTCTGTACAAATGTTAGATTTAAAAAAAAACAGTTTCTGACATAGAGAAGGTCTTTAAGATGTCTTAAAATTTGATGTTTGGTATATTGATTCAATTATAAACAATAAGACACTACTTTAGGATATTTTTTCGATGAGTCCGTGTTCAGTGGTGCGGTACGACAGAAAACAATAAATTTCCTCTTCCTCATTGACGCGATTAGTTAATTTTTTTGGTAAATCACTTCCGGAACTAAGGTCAAAAGTATTTATGTCATTATACAGATACGTATAGCTACTGTGATATTGAGCATGCACTCAAAATAATATTCATCTAAAATTTTATTACACACTAGCTTAGATCTAACTATCTACAAATTTTAGAATAACTAAAATTATCCGGTACTCGCGCACCACCTATGGCATGTTTATCGTGCCTTTCACACGTGACAACAGCAACTGTGAAACGTTTCAATTGAATCAAATAACCTTTACAACGTAATTACCAAGAGTGTGTTCGTTGTACCTGTGCTTGTACTAGTTCACTCGGCCTTAAACCGAAAAACAACGATACTAAGCATTGCTGCCTGGCGAGCATACCCTGACGGGCTTTCACAAATTCGTATCTCGATGCTCTTCGCAATAATAGTGTATATATGAATCAAATCGACCAAAGGCTTCCTTTCGTGATAAATATAAAGTTGGGCGCCTATTCCACTACTAGTCCAGGAATTTTAGCACCTCTGCATAAAATCCCGTTACTCGATTTTTCGATTGGATTTTGTTAGGGTAAGTATTGAACCGTTTTTGTCATCCCAGACCGCGAGCGTTAGCCGCCATCTTGAAAAACGTCTTTATATCTCGGAAACGGTGAGTTTTAAGTTAAAAATAGTAGCAACCTTTTTTGTAGATGATACAATTTTCCATCTTTTTTATTTGAGACTTTTTTCTCTAATTTTAATATTTTCCGAGATAAAAGTAAGCAAAAATAGGTGTTTTTAACTAACTATATCTGCATGCCTAGCGATATCTATAAGTCCTATCGCCGATCATAAAATAAATTATAAACATCATATGAAAATTCAGTAGTTGCTGCCAAAATTTGAACCCAAACTTTCACTAATGATAACTGTATTGTATCTGTATTGTAATTATATTGACCAGTAAGTACGAATATACAATTCGATACACATACAATAACGTTGTACACAAATTGTAACGCCTGACAAAAAGTAAACGCAATCAAGTCGAACAACAATAATACAAATTATAAGTTAAGGGCGTCATGTAATTTAACTTTTATTTTGTAATTGTTACAAACTGTTTTAAGGCTTGTTATATTTAAGACATAATGTTGAATATTAAAAATCTATTCAAAAAACTCAGTATAAAAACTACGTATACCTGCAAAATTATAAATCTTTACTTACATGTTAAATGACAGTATATTATATTATGAAACTCCATTTCATTGTTAAAGAAGTAGTGTTTAAATGACTCACTAATTTAAATTTCTTCCTTATGGCTATCAGAACTGATCAACCGAACTTGACCTAAATCTGTAGGACCTTGAAAGGCTCAAAGGTCAGCCCTCACTCTGCATATAAGTTCTATATTAGGACTTGTCCATCACTGAACTCCTATTTTATGTACACACGATGAATTCGTAATTTATTGAAGGAAACCCATTACCATTTATTCTCCATGATCAATCATATCGTTTGATTTTATTAATTCTGGTATTCATTCTAGTAGAAAATAATCCTATAAATGGTAATTATACTATACTTAGACAGCAATGTATTATTATTTCAACTTAGAAGATGGATAAAAAATTAAAAAGTTTGATAAAACAGGTTCAACGCATCTAATGCATTAGGAATGTGAAATATCCGTGAAGTGAAGTTTTGACTTATTTACAAAAAAATACGTAGTAGTTACAAACAACTAGATCATAATTAAAAATTGAGAGCTTAAGTCCAGATAAGCATATGCCTAATTTGCGTATATATTTCTCGTAGTAAACAGTGAATGAATCGTGAGAAAACCTGTGTCAGTCTAATTAAATTTGGCTATATGTGAAACCCCTACAGCATCGTAAACAAGCATCGAACCTGCTTCTTAAAAAAACGATGCGTTTGCCCAGCTGTGATATGTTTACGAGCTGAGAAAATTGGCTAAAAGACTTTCAATTCATACTCATTTTCAATTATGTTCATGTTGTTTTTTTTTTTTTTAATTATTAACAAGCATAATGAGCCTTAGCTTGGAATTGAATAAATAAATATTATATACAACAAAAAAAAGCTTTACACGGTACATCGATAAATTTCGGTGGTTAGATATATTTAAGTTACACTAAAATTTCTGAAAAATAACGTAAATTACTTGTTTACATCAAATATATATTTTCACCTGCCTCCAAGACCTTAAAACTGAATTTATGAGATTTCTCTTATTTCCGCGTATAAGACTGGACTAGCCGCATGCCTATATAAGCAATAGCTGTGTATACCATAAGACGTACACCCGTCGTGAGTGTTATTTGAGCGAACCAATCTTGAAAGGGATTGCCGTATATAATCGTTGGCCATTCAGCCATACAGACTTCTTCATATGATTGAGCTTGAGGACGAAGGTAACTCAACAAATGAAGATATGCAACATGACCTGCTTCTAAAGCTGATGCTACGTCCCCATCAGAGAAGATGTCTAAAGCACCCCATTCAAGATATTTAGGTACAGTTCTTAAAGTCAGCCGTCGTAAAGTGATAAAATCTCCGCAACATGGTACATAGATATCAGAAATATCTGTCTCTTTATAACTTATGGGTTCTGCAGCTTCTTGTCCAAAGAGGCTTACTAGTTGACTCAAAACTCCATCTCTTAGGTTGCCTTCATCGTCTTGAACTCTTAAATATCCTATTAATGCTGCATATCTTTCCATACTACCCGTTGATGATATCTTTGGACGTTCGGTGGCCCAAATTATCGGACCTTTTATGCTTAATATATCACCACTATAACCATTACGTCTCCAAAAATGTTCTTCATATTGGACCAAGAATTTCTTAGTTTTCCCTTTAATCATAGATGTAATGATAGCAATTTCCCTATCTGTAAGTAATTGTGCTTCAAACTCAAAGTTTCTAAGCTCATCAGGTTTTATCGCCATGGCGAGTAAGCTGCATACGTATTTGGTATCACCTTTTATAGTTTTTAAAATAACTTGTTCATCTGCGTATGAACTTATCTTTTTTATAGTCTTCGCTGAGTGAGTGATATTAGCGATGCTTTTCTGCAACTTGTTCGCTATGCGTTTTCTGCAATAACCGAGAAGTTTCTCTCGAAACTTCGTGTTTTTGCCATCCAAATGATTTCTTGAACTACTGCTTCTGAAGCACTGATGTAAGTAAAAAAGTACAGATACAGTTTTTGCAGATACGCCGCACACAAGCCTCACTGTAGTCCTCATTATATCTCTAGAATTAGGAAAGAGTAACGCACTACATAAGTGTTTTTCCATTGTTGTTTGATCGAAATACAGTAACCGATTCCTTTCAGAAGCATCGTCAAATTTATTAGCTTGAAATAAAGATTTCATATTTTCATCAAGAAGCGCTTGGTATTGATTTAATTCAAATTTTTCCAAAATGTTTAGGTAATCGAAATCATGATAGTTTTGTAAGCATTCAGCTGTCATTCCGTTTTTGTATTCGAATAGTTTATTTAAAGGAGTTCTAACTTTTTCCGGTGCTATAATAGCATCTGGAAGGGGTATATTGAAACCTTTTGCAATCGTAGTAAGAAACTGTCGCGCTACATTATCGATTACCTCTTTCGCCGAGCCTTCATCATAAGTCTCTTTGCTTTCTTCATCATCCTCACACTGGAAGGCCACATTGCATTTAGAACCACCCGGTTTTTCACCAGCTAGATCAAGCACCACGATGTCCATTGTATTACCAAATTTTTTCTTGAGCTTATGTGCTGTCACTATACCTGGGAGAGTACATCCTAATATTATAACGTCAGCTGTAATATGACTGGAATCCTCTTCTATTTGATATTTTACGACCATTGTTTTAAAATATGTAAATGGGTTCGGTAAAATATAAAATATACAAAAAACATGCTAAATTTAAAGTGTCATTGACCGTGACAAATAATTTTGACAACATTACGTATGATTTTGATTATATTTGAGATTTTGCAATACTTTGTAGCCAAAGAGTATATACATAAGTAGCTAATACTATCATCACCCATGACAGTAGTTATTAGTAGTTACAAAACTAGAGCTTAAGTTTTTAGGTAAAGTTGAACGCGTTTCCCTCAAAAACTATTAATTCGATTTTTAAATGTGTATAATTTTAAAATTGCAAATTAGGTAAGATTTATATTATTATAATTTAATACTTATTACAAAATTTGTGTACTTATTACAAAACTTCGCCATTTTTATAACGGCTTTTCCATACATGCGTGACTAATAGAACTTAGCACTAAAGATCAAGAAGCGCCATCTCTTCTCGCTTACGTAACATCTGTCTGGTCGAGACGTAATCACGACGTCAGTGTCGACAGTGAATTACGAGGTGAGGTCATTACCATCGGATGATATAACTTGACAAGTACAAATCCGTCACAGCGAGACATTTGTCAATATGTGTAATTATAATAAATATCTCGGATAAATAAAACCGGAAGTCGTGTCATATTCGTATTTATTTTCATTCTACGAATATCAAAGGAACAAAAAACGAATGTACTCATGCCTTCCTAGCTAGAAACTTGAAAGTATTTACTATATTAAAGATTTGTATAAACACTTTAGTATTTATAAACCGCTTTCAATGTTAACAAACGCGAATACATTCGATATTAAACATGCCGTTGCAACAAGTGAACGAGTTATTTGTTTGCGAATTGTTCAAGAACGCAATTGCTTGATGATCTGTTTCATTTTAGATCTGTTTATTGAGGCCTTAGTGGCCTTGACACAGATAGTGTTAGATAAGCTTATTTCAAGTTCTTCTTATGCTCAACTACACTGAACCAGCATGTTTTACCATATTGGTTATATGGTAAAACATGCTGGTTTGTTTAGTTATGCAGTGTGTGGCAATAAATTGAAGTGAACCTTCTTTACGGCGATTAGTGTAAAATTTTAAGGTCGAATTAGCGACACTACAATTCTTTCTATGTGTATATGAAACGTTTCTGATGCATAGTTTTTTTGAGTCACGTGTGTTGAAATGCACAAAAGTTACTTATCAGGTAATATGTAACTCACGCCCTTTTCTTCACCGCCGTGCATTCATTTTCGCATTTAGAATATTAGTTACGATGGCTACTATAGACTAAATTAAAAAAAGTCTTATCTTAGGAACCTCACTGTGAAAATGCTTTATAGGTTACGTTACCTTCAATTGTATTCGAGACTACAATACTTCATAGTAGCTAATGATGATTAGTTCTATGTTTTAGAATCATTTTATTTATTTATATTGTAATTTCGAATTAAAATTAATATAGGATATCAATAGATTCCGATTATCCCATGGTCCAAATACGTACCACCAGTACAACCATATAGGTAATAGGTACCTTTAAGTAATATATTCTGTAAAAATCAAAATAACGTCAACATCCGATGTTCTGAATGTTGAAAAACGACTTTTTTATATAAAATAGATAGGCAGAATGAGCCATCTGATGAGTGGTCACCATTGCCTATGGAAATTGGTGCTAAGAAATATTAAACATTCGTTACATCGTCAATGTGCCACCAACACTGGGAACTAAGATGTTATGTCCCTTATACCTGGGGCTGAATTCTACCAAGCTATAACGATTACGATACAATTACGATACAATACGTTCCCGATACAATTCCGATCGAAACAACATAAAACTTGGACTATTCTATATTGATTCGGATCGGAACCGAACCGATATGATGTTAACATGTACCGTTATGACAAAACCAAAGTTAATTGTTAACTTTTATGCCAATTCGATTCGGAGCACACCAATACCAAGTGTTACTGTTTGGAAGAATATTTACTGAATAAAGATTTAGGTACTTTGATAAGCATTTTAAATATTTTTATCATTTTCACGGTACACAATATCGGAAATAGCGTGTAAATATTTTCACTGAGCTAATATTGTCGTCATAATTACGAGTGATCGTAAGCACACTCGCGAATTCCTTTACGATCTCGCTAAATATAGATCTAGAAATTGCATGCTAGATTTTAAAAATAGTACGTTAGTTTATTAATAGCGGATACGATTCGACAGATGAATTAATAGACGTTAGTCACACTATTAATATATGTTCAGGTAGTCTAATATTGTATAACGTGCTAATCTCAAGAACTATAAATTTGATATTCTTTCGTGAGAATTTCCATTTATTAAAATAAGGTCATAAAACTTTCGGCCTTCCATATAAACGTTGTTAAACGAACAATTAGTTAAGCAATGTTTTGTGTTCTTCTTTCGAATTTCAAATCAATGAAGATAGAAAGAGCGAAATCTGTCTTTAACTACACAGTCGCTAGGCAACTTAAAAATAAGGCCGTATATTATATGACCCTAAATAACGTATTAACCATAAACGTCAATCTGTCGAACTATATAATTAATTTAATATATATTTATGAGTTTATGTATCCCTGACAAATTTTAGGTATGCAATATGTATGTATGAAAATTTCATGATCGGTTGAGTATTTAAGACGTGAAATGTGAGTATATTTATATCAGTAAGAATTGACCAGGTCCGATATTTGAACACAGGGCCTCGGGGTCTACGCCCTTTTAAGGTAGCCGCTAGACATACGTAAGGTACCAGTATGGTTTTCAGTAAGCCATGTATCTTCACGCTACAACGCGAAGGAGCAAAGCAATAATTTTAAACGTCAACCAATATGGCAAACTCTACAGAACAAGCATGTCTATTCCAAATTCAACACGCAGCTTAAGTACTAAGTATATTTTAAATTTTATTAACTAAATACTTAGTATATGTAAAAAATATATATGTTTAATGTAATTAAGACGTAAACATATAAAACTCAGTTAGATGAAAAAGGTTTAGCACATCACGCATAAAATTGCATTATTTTAAAATATATGATTTACTATAAATATTATCTTCTATTTAAAATTAATATTTATTATTCAAATCAAATATCAATTAAATACTCGTATTTATAAAATCTCGTAGTATATAGATATACCAAGGTTATACATTCTATAAACCTATAATATAATATACGAATATTATACAAACTTTCTAAACGACCGAACATCAATGCATTACTAATTGAACGAAATAAAAAAAAATACTATTTCGAAAATAGTATTGTTTATGTTTACTGGACACAAACGATATTTTGATAAATCGATTTATAAACAAACAAAACATAGTGGTTATATACTCGGGAAACGGGCCTGACATTTTTATTCTGTGGAGGACAGGTAATGGACATGGTGTTGGCGGGATTTATAAAATTAATATTAATCGCTGTTACCACCAAAACCCTGTTTGTTATTATACATAGCGATATTTCAATTAATGTAAATTACTACAAATTAAGAAGTTTCACGATGATTGTGGTTTCTGTTACATTATTGTTGACGTCATTAAATAATTCATGATTATATTTAGCAAAACGTTAAACAATTCACAAATCTATTATTTGGTAACTTGGTGATACTTTGTAATTTATATTAAAGTAAATGAAAGTTGCTAAGCTATAGTTTCTCACAGCACACCAGTCTGTCACTTTCCGGCTCACATTAAGCTACGTTGTTCCGCTGATCAGTTGCTGTTTCGAACGAAAAACAAAACAACACTTTCACATAAATATAATAATTATCAATATTGGAATGGGGATGATTATTCAATAAATCAAGTATCACGATGTATTCACGAGCAATGTTTTAATTTGTGATGTGATCGCAATAAAACATTAATTGCAAATGATAAGGAGCCTTAAATAACCAGCCGGGAACAAACCCCGAGACGTGCGCCGGTGCACGTAGGCCACTGTAGGCCGAAGCTCCATTGGCACACGTTTAGAAAGTTCGCAAACTATTTGCAAATCTTTCGTGTTCATTTAATTTGCGTTAATCCTAAATATCGTCGATGATGATGGACTATTATTACGTCATTGGCAGGAAAAAAATTCAAAGGATTTTTTTAGAAAGATAGTCAATCTATAATACAATAAAATTTATAAAATGAATGAATCTATAAAAACAATGAAATAATTCTTAGTTATATTGACTAAGCCACCATAACCATATAACCATTGGTGAGCTATTGTTGTATTTTCTCTCAGATTTTACCATCAAACTATTAACAAAGATAATTTAAAAGCACCTATTAATTCCACGTACTTACATACTTCACAATCTCACGAACGTTTTTCAATCGTCTTTTTACGATATGAATTAAATTGAAGGCTACTACTGGAAACATAACTTCCACTTAAAAGAACCGATAGGAATTTCCCTCGTTACTCATTTTATTAAAACATGTAATGATGTTTTGGTATCTTACACTATTTTAGAATGACAGACGAGCCAACTGACTGAACGACTGATACTGCAAGGACTACAAACCACTTCCACCTTCGAACCGAAATATAATTCGAAATCATCAATTCTATCGATAGTGTTACTCATAGCTGTGGTCTGACTTCGTCTAACATGTACATTTATGAAATTAATAAATATCAGGAATGTACTAAAATAGAGTCGCAACAATTATTCAGTTACTTATCGACATTCATCGTGTTCGGCTATTTGTTTTATATTCAACTGAAAATCAAATAATAAAAACAATAAATTAATTTCATGAAATATTGACCATTCAACTTTTATTAATGCTGAACATACATTGCTAGTTCTAGAAAGCGAATATTTTCTCTTTTTGTAATTTAAAAATCAATGGAAAGTCATACATGAATTATTTAAGGAACTTAAAGATCAAACAGTTAACTAATAACATTTTGCTTATTATGTAACATTCAACCATTTCAATTGTCAAATATTCGGTATTCATTCAGAGACAATGTACTATTCGTGAGTCTATATTACATGCGATTCGAAATCGAAACCAGATAACGAATCGTAGTGTTGTAATGAAAACGCGCTACTATCTGCAGTGCGAATAAGCCGGTTGTCATTTAGGGCGACTGACGACCCCGCTAGTCTCGCATTACAAATGGGTATAAAAGCGAATGTTCATCGTTTCATTCTTACACGTAAATAGTAAATACGTGGGACAATCGCGTCTCGATTTTTATTGACAGTTAATGTATTTATTGCGATCTTGTTGATTGGACTGTTGATGATTTATATGACCTTGACATTTAACTTAATCAAAACTAAATTGAAATCAAAGTAATGTTTTGCATTAATTATGTGTGTACATTAATTCTGATTCTTTAATTGAATTATCTCTCTTCGTGTCTTTGTTTGAATTTTTGCGTTTATCTTCAAAATATATAAACGTATATATTCAGATAACGAGAGATTGACTTAACAGCTTATAATATATTTAATGGTTGTGTATTCCTGATCGATTAAGCCCAGTGACAAATCTCAAGAGAGATAAGCCATCAGCGCAGGACATATAGATTATATATAGTGCACAAGTGTGTTCGCAAACATAGAGGCATACTCTGTTCTCTCACTCTCAAAATCCGATGAGACAGCAACCTAATACGATTTCAGGTGCAGGTCTTACGTGCTTTCCGAGGCACAGAGATACTCACTTC
Source organism: Nymphalis polychloros (assembly GCA_905220585.2). NCBI lineage: Eukaryota > Metazoa > Arthropoda > Insecta > Lepidoptera > Nymphalidae > Nymphalis > Nymphalis polychloros. The sequence goes on along the minus strand of HG992243.1, from coordinate 14,619,817 downwards.
CAACTTTCAGAGTCCGAGCTGCTACTGAGAATTTTCGAAAGAAAAATAATACTTACTTATATACTTACCCAATCACTTTTTATTGGCACGGCCTGCGGTTTAAGCTCATGACTTTGTGATCTGTCCCTATATCTAGCCACTAGATCAACTAGATTATTAATAATGTGGTGGAGAACCCGCAAATAAATACTGACTGCCCATAGTTATGTACTGTGAACCAGTTATATAAAGTCCTCCAGACCGATTTCGGCCACGGCGGCCAATCTCAAGAGAGATTAGCCAACTGAGCAGGAGATATTATAGTGCACAAATGTGTGCACAAACACAGGTGCACTCTCTTTTCCTTAGCACTCATAATCCGATGAGTCGGCAATCCGACACGACCGGAAAGAGTTCAGGCGCAGGACCAACGGCTTAACGTGCTTTCCGAGGCACGGGAGTGTACACACTTCCAACTTCCAGACTCCGGGCTGCTACTGAGAATTTTCTGATAGAAAAACCCAATAACTTTTTACTGGCCCGACCTGGGAATTGAACCCAGGACCACCGGGTCTGCGACCTTATATCTAGCCATTAGACCAACGAGGCAGTCACCAGTTATATATCAAATAGTCTTCAAATGAAATCATAATAATAAAACATTTCATCAGTAGATCACTTGCAATCACCAACAAATTAATTAAGTTAATAAAAAACACTATTAATACTATGAATTTTATTTTTTATAAAAAAAAATAGTTTCTTATCTGAAGTTTTATCGAGTAAAGTATGTAGCTTAACATATAATCTTATATGTCTATCGATTGAAAAGTGTTTCTAAGTGATATTTCATACAATTGAGATCTTTGATTTCGAATAGCAATGTCACTAATTCGTGTTTTGTTTACTGATACTTAAGATAGCTAACTTAAGAATCTAGGACATCTATCTTTTATCGGAAACGTTGGAATTATTCCATAAATTCAATAAGCGATAAGTATATTGCAGAGCGGAATGAAGTGTTAAGGTTGTTAGTGATTAAAATTAACTTTACGCTAAATGAGCATGTATATAAAAGCAAATGATAAAATTAATTGTATTTACCTAGTCGCGTGCCTGGTGGAATTTCCCAAAGCAGTATTTCAAAAAACATCCGACTATTCTCTAATGAGAAATTGAATAACTGTCTTCGCCTATCGCATAATTTTTAACTGGCACAGTGATAACATTGTGCCGCGTATAAAGACAAAAAGACCACGAGATTTCAAGAAGAAAAAAAAATTGTGGTCGGGCCCCCGTCAGGAGCGAAGTTCTGTGCGACATTTTTTTGACTCAAATCATTTCTTAAAATGTAGATTTTAATTGATTATATTACTGTATTTTTGTCACACCAAAAAGCACCAAAACCTCTTTATATCGACTTCCTAAATTCGAACGCCCAACGCATCGCATTTTGTAGCATTTGGTAGGCACAGTATCAACGCTATTTCGTTATATGACGTGACCTTGGGCCACTGCCATTTCAATCTACTGTAAGCCGCGTAAAAGAACTTCGTTCCAATAACAATTTTCCAAAAGATACCAACTCAATTGTCATTTATTTATATATAGATAGCTTTTCCCTTTGCTATGATTAAGAAAAATCCTTTCTTTGAATGCATTAGTCCTCTTAACAGATTATTAATTATTTAACTAAGTAACAATTTATATGTTATCTTAATTACGAACCTGACGATAGTTGAAAACATTAATTATATCTGTAATAATGACCTTTTTTAAAAAGAAAACAAAACTCATAGCATTTTCAATAACGTAATCTATGTAAATGTACAATTTTTTATATTAAGATATTAAATAATTATATACATAACATAATTAAAAACATTTACTATGCAAATGTTGACCGTATAAAATGGTGGCAAGAAAGCTGCCAGCATTTTCTCTAGGTAAAATGTAAACCAGTCCTGTTATTAGTCAATAAGATATTTGGAGGCAGTCAACAAGATGTTATTAATATGTTGTATTATATTCTTTATAATATACTCAACTTCATTCCTGATGATGAGTAGTCCATAAAAGTGGGTTTTCCATTTAAGAATAAAAAAATCGATCAACAATTTCCATTTCCACTTGTAGACGAAACAATGGGTACTTTTCAGTGATGCAGAACCAAGTATTCGATAACATTGTACGGAAATCTATTATGTTAAGTAAGAAAACATAAAATATTTTTAATTAGTAAAAAGCCCGTAATTGTTTATAGTAATCATTAAATAAAATAATTTATTACGAACAAAAATTTAAATTAAATAAAAAAAACTGTATCTAAAATTAAAATGAATCCGTAAAAACAATATTTGATATTATGTGGTCCTTGGAAGAATTTCCATAATATGCAGTACCTTTTTGTTATATCCACTGTGCCTTATTACACCATAACAAGCTGTTCATGACACATGAAAACAATACAAGTTTGAAGTCTGCTATATATTTACTTTCCATTGCTATTATCATGCAAAATATATATACAACACATGTGTCATAGAATTGCACATGATATATAATAGTAATCTATACTAATATTATAAAGAGGTAAAGTTTGTGAGCTTGTGAGGATGTAGATGGTAATCTCTGGATCTACTGAAGTGATTTTGAAAATTCTATTACCAATACAAAGCAACATTATTTATGTCATAGGCTATATATTAACCCGAAAAATAAAAAGACCAACGAAGAGGGCACGGGTCAGCTAATAAACAATAAAAGCTGATTTTGACTTTGATGCTGATTGATATAATAACTTTATAAACATACTTTCATTTTGAAAAAGTTTTCGGTTTCTTACAAAATATACTGTATCGAATTACCGCCTTATTCATAAACTTTATTTAACTGGTGATTAGTTAAACAACAGTTTGTCTTCTTCTTTCGTATGTCAAATCAATAATGACAGAAAGAGACAAACCAGTGTTTAGCTAAACAGTAACTAAGCAACGTTTATGAATAAGGCCGTTAGTCTTTTATAAACAATTAGTGATCAACATTTTACAAAATTAAAATAAATATAAAGCTACCACCGGTTCGGATTAAAGATTCTACCGAGAAGAGCCGGCAAACTCACTAGTTAGATATTTCAGATAACTTTACTTGGTGGTAGTGCTTTGTGCAAGCTCGTCTGGGTAGGTACCACCCACCCACTCATCAGATATTCTACCGCGAAACAGCAGTACTTGGTGTTGTTGTGTTCCGGTTTGAAGGGTGAGTGAGCCACAGTAATTACAGGCATAAGGGACATAACATCTTAGTTCCTAAATTTATAAATTCTAATATTATAAATGTGAAAGTAAGTTTGTTTGTACAGTTTTCACGCCTCAACGCTTCAGCCTGTCCTCGTGACTGACTACTTTAGATGCCACCAACTTGCACGTTATTCAATGTCCAACGGTATTGTCTTACAATACTGTGTTATTATATCACTAGTGTACATTTGTAGTATATTTTTTTTACTTGTAAAAGTGACGCTAGTAACACCACCTGATGGAATGTTATCATTAATAAATATTAATCTAACCCAAAAACCTAAAAGACTGTAGACGATAAATTTTCAAGTGTTTAATTTCGTTAAATTAAACGTTCGACGTTGAAACATACATCCTCTGAAATATGATATTAAAGGAAATCTACATATGTTGGTTACAAATCAGCTACCTGTGTATCCATTAATGTACAGTGGAACAGTGTGTTGTTATAAGCTCCAAGTTTTCTCCTCAAAAGAAATTGTCGTGGGCATGTCATGAGATCTTTAAAGGCGAAAGTCTTAGGCTTTATGATAGTCTTAGCCGTTTCACCATTACTAGAATAACTAAAACAATGTGATGTGTATTCGTTGAGGCGATTTTTTTTTAGTATAACGAAAGACTCGATAATCAATAATATATTTTTAATTTCCGACTACAATTTAAAACATTATTGTATCTAATATGTCAAATCTATTACACATAGACGAACACGTGCAAGTAGGTGTTGGTGACATCTTTTTTAAAACTTGATATCAGATACCAACTGACTTCATGATTCATAAAACAAAAATACATTTTCCATTTGCAAATGACCGTTCTGATATTTATGGCACGAGGTAAATGCAACGTACACTCTTATCAGTGTCTGAGCGAATTCGTTTTGTTAATAAAGTGTGACGTGTTGATAAGAAAATACATTGATTTCATATCGATACAATATAAAACAGATTTTCAATTTAATACCATCAACACCACCTCGATGTTTGGAAATCCAATTTTTCGCATATTTTGCCGGCGTTTTTAACCTGGAAGGTTCCAAAGTTATATATAGAGCCCACTTACTCCTTTAAGCCTGGCAACGCACCTACTAAACCCCAGTTGCTTTAGATATCCATGGGAGGTGGTAATCTCTTTGCATAAAGCGAGTCAGAGTGGAAAAAATACCGACAAATTACATGGATTAATGAACGTCTCTCGCATGTAGTAAATTTTTTTGTTTTGACGAACACTATACCTTACCCTTAGTAATTACTCTACAAAAGAGTGTTATGTCAACATTATTATGATATTTTTTATTACCGCACTTTATAAACTTAACCGATGTAAAAATCAAAGTAATTGCATCCATATCACTTACATTGACATGTAAAGTAAGGGTCCTTACAGCCTGTGTTGGAGAATATTTGGGGCTTATTCCACCATGCTCTTCCAATGCAGATGGGTGAATACACGTATGGATGTTCCCTTTCGATTTTATCCTTTACCGATGAGTACGAGATGAATTATAAACTCAAATTAGGCAAAAACAAACTCAGTGTTGTTAGACCGGGTGTGAATCCGCTATCATCGGCTTAGATTAACGTGTTCTAGCCACAGGGCTATCTCAACTCCTATATACTATGTACAAATGTATATAGCCAGATTTCAAAGTTCAATAGAACGTATATAATTAAGCATATATAAAGATTTTAATATATGTGTGTATATTCAACGCTTACAATTAATTTATAGCTTCTAATAAATCGATACTCCATACTCGTGCAAAAAATAATATTTAAAACTAGACTGTATAATTAAATATATAGAGTATAGTTTCGCATGTGCTACACACGCGCTGAATTACCATAGTTATCATCGAAAGATTATTGTATTTATTACACAGGAAGCGGCGAGTCGATCGACATTGAACGACGATAGCTTAAATAAGAGGGCCTACTAGGAGATTGTTGTCAAAAGCCAAGGTTTTGCCTTGATTTTAAAATAAGCTTAGATAATATTATAATCGTTACATTGTAAAAAATATTTAAATGTGATTAGGACGCGTCTTCAATATTTCTTTATGATTCATCTCGTGCTTGACGGTGAAGGTAATCGTGAGAAAACCTGTATGTGTCTAATTTCAATGAAATTCTGCCACACGTGTATTCCACCAACCCGCATTGGAGCAGCGTGGTGGAATAAGATTCAAAACTTCTCAAAAAAGAAGAGGGGGCCCAGCAGTAGAACAATCACAAGTTGTTGTGTAAGATGCGTCTACAATAGATTATAAAGAAGTGCGATTCGAAATAAGCTGTTATAGAAAACACCGAATGAATTTTTAATAATAAGTTTTTTAACATTTCTTATTAATAAGTAAAATAAAGTACTTTACAAAATGTTTTTAATTTATTTTTTCAAAGTCAAGGCTTATATTGAGCAATGTATAGGCAAGTTTTATATTGAGAGATTATTGTGACGCCTCTTATTGACTCCCATTTAGTCCCAGATAGTCAGCGACATTAGGTCTTAAGTGCTTACAAATTGCTTAATAGTTATAGGTAATGTCGTCCTAACAACCTACGAGAATTATATAAAAACCAATAGTAAGATAGGATTCTTCTTCAACATCGGATTTAGATACTTTCCGAGGCACGGAAGAATTTAAAAGAAAATATAATTATGTTATTTAAAAAAAAACGTCGTTAACTACTAACAGAGTTAGTGTTAATATCTAAGTAGGCTTGTTTTGCATTACTTTGCATTATTCATTAATCTTTTTGTCAGTTAAAAAACCATTAACCTATGTGAGTCCGACTCGGGGTTGAATTCATGAATTCTTGATCTGGATACGTATAAGCCAGCGTTATGGTTATAGTAACGATTTCCCCGTAAATAGCACACTGTCAACATACATGTGCACAGATAGAAATAAAATTCATTACTAATAAATAACAATCTAACTCGGCTTAAATGTATAGGTAATTTTCACTCACACAGATGTGTCTCGAGATCTCGATAGAATTCCTTCTGAAAAAGTAATCAAAGAACACTAACAACTAGCAATTCCGATTGGCAGCTGATCAAAGCAACAATCTCCTAATAGAAAAGCTAGTGCCATAATAATAAAAAGGAGCCATTAAGCTGTCACGCAGAAAAGATGTTCGCGTTAAGGCTACTTGCTCGTCATGTTTGTTCGTGTAAGTTGATTCAACGCTCACTTATAACTTGTTAAATGGAAATGGCATCAGCGCTGAAATACGGCAATAATTTTTTCTAGTTTAGTTAATTATTAAACGTTGAAGAAATATCAATTGCTTTTAATGAATCAAACGTACGTTTAAATCGTCTGTCGAAGACTTCAATAATATTGAGATCTCAACAGATTCCATATTTAGAACCGGTAATAGCTTCACGTTTGATTGACAAAATAATCTTGTAAAATATTATTCATAACTGCATTGCCTATTTGAAATTCTAAATATCTATATGCACTATATACGATTAATAGATATATAAATATATACATATGTGTAATGTCCAAATATAAAAAATATGTTGTACATATTTTTTTGATAATTTAAACAAAGCGCTGTCAATTTTTTTCCATAGCTCTCTCGTCTTAAGAAACAAATATATGTCCTACGAATGAAATGTGGTTTTTGGCGGAGAAAAATTGCAGTAAACGTCAAAAGCTTTTTATTGTTATAAAATGAAAGGGAAAGTTTTTCAAAAATTTTACTAAAGGCAGCTTTAGATTATTATTTGTAAATATAATAATCTAAATCTTTGTTTCAATAGCATTAGGAGTATAAATCAAAAAAGTTATCGTGTTTTTTTATGGTGTTATGTTTTTGATCAGACACAACCCTTGAAAATATAATGTAATGTTATTTTCAATTATATTTTCTAAAATAAAAAATATAATTATATATATACTTTTGCTTATTACCCCCTCTTAATGGCTTTGGTTACATATTTCTTTTGTTTATTTCTCTTATTTTTCTTTAATTTTTAAAACCTGGTAACATTTAAACGACATTTTTGACATGGTAGCGTTAAAATATATAAGACTAACCACTTCCAGTACCATCTTATGGAAAAGCCAAACATTTACTTCTCCATGTTTATACATCGATTGGGGCAACATTTTGTGAATCTAATATTAAAGTACCAATGCAGGAAAATGTAATCATGTAATAAAGTTTTAAATTAAATACTGTCCACAAAATCTTTTTTAACGAATGATAGATATTCTACAATAATAATAATAATAATAAACAGCTTTATTGCACACAGAAAACAAACAAAATACAAGAAAAAAGCTTAAGATCAAAAACACTACAAAAGTACGCAAAGGGCGGCCTTATCACTAAGTAGTGATCTCTTCCAGGCAACCCTACTGAAAGAGACAAGAGAAAACATAGTGGGCTAGTGCATTAACAAATTAAAAGTAAATATACACACAAAATACAATAGGCAATACAACAGATAGGTGCGAGCATACTTAGCTGCTAGTAGTGAAAGGGTTAGAGGAGGTTTAATTTATTGACAGGTAATGCAATTTAACACGGGTTTTGAATAACTGAAGTGTTGGAGACTGACGGACTTGAGTTGGTAGTGCATTCCACAATCTAACCGCCTTTGCCGTGAACGAATTCATGTAGGAATGGGAGTTACAAGAAGGTACGCTTAATTTATTATCACTCTGAGAGCGAAGATTAAGGTGAAGAGTAAGGTTACCAAGGAAGGAAAAACGTTCTTTCAAATAGGACGGGGAGCAAGGATGAAATAGTGTGGAATAAAGGAGCGAAAGGACGTGTAAGTTGCGGCGATGCTTTACTCGGAGCCATCCGAGTTCAGATCGATACTGGGATACATGATCGTATTTTTTGAGTCCAAAAATAAAACGGATGCATAGATTCTGTAGTCGTTCCAGTTTATGAATCAGGTCCTCCGTTAAATCAGGATAACAGGAGTCCGCGTAGTCCAAAATTGGAAGGAGAAGAGTATTGGCAAGTGTTATTTTGGTTTTAATAGGTAAGAAGTTTTTCCATCTTTTTAATGAGTGAATTGTTGAAAAAATTTTGCGACTTATTTCAGCTACGTGAGGTCGCCACGAAAGAGATCTATCCATAATGACGCCTAGATTTTTAACAGCGTCGCTGTAAGGTAAAACCGAGTCGTTGAAAACAACATCCGGTAGGCCAGCGTAGTCAATTTTGGATAGCTGTTTAGTGGTACCTACAATACAAAGCTGCGATTTATTTGCATTGACATACAAACCAAATGACTTACTCCAATTGGTAATAATCTTTAGGTTGGTATTTAATTTACCTACCGCTTCAGAAATGTTCTCAACTGGGGCAGTCAAGTAAATTTGTAAGTCGTCAGCATAAAGATGAAAAGAAAGAGTGAGGAGTTCAGTAAGACTATTGATAAAAATGGAAAACAGGAGTGGAGATAGCACACTACCCTGAGGCACTCCAGCACTGAGACGACAGTACGAAGAAAATCGTTCTCCGCTATGGATACGTTGTTGTCGCCCATGCAAATAGGATTGGAACCAGGCTAAAGCGTCCGTAGATACGTTTATAGATTTTAGAACCGCTAGGAGAATGTCATAGTCAACGGTATTGAACGCATTACTAAAATCTAATAATGCTAAGATGGTGACATGTTTCTGGTCCATTCCAAAACGGATATCATCAAGAACCTTCGTGAGTGCCGTCACAGTGCTGTGTCCAACTCGAAAGCCAGACTGGAATGAACTCAAGATGTGATTTTGTGATAGAAATAGGGAAAGTTGAGAATGGACAATACGTTCAAGAATTTTAGACAAGAAGGGAAGGATAGAAATAGGGCGATAGTGTGAAAGTGACGTAGGATTAGAGATCTTAGGGATAGGAATAATATGAGCAGTGCGCCAAACACTGGGGAAAGTTTTAGATGAAAGAGAAAAGTTAAAAATATGACAGAGTACATGCACAATTTCGTTTAAAACCGTTGTTACCATTTTACGGCTTATACCATCACTGCCAACTGCATCAGACGAAATGGAAGACATTTGTTTTTTAACGTCACTGGCAGTAATAGAAGCAAAATAGAACGGAGGGAAATCAGGTCTTAAGCGTGCATTAAGGGAAGAGATAGTATTAGATTTATTAGGATTACCGGAGGGAAATTTGGAAAAATGATCATTTAGAGTGTTTAAATCTAAATATTTCATATAATCTACAATATTTTCCATTTATCTCAGATATTGTATAATTATTGCTAATTAATCAAAGTAAAAGCAATCATGGCCATATTTAATACTTAAAAGATTGTCTTTTGGTTTTAACTAAACTCGAACACTGAAAATTGGTTTCCTCTCAGAGCCGGCCTAAAGAATGTTAGGACACACCGACCGGATTTATGCCACGGGCGAAATGATTTATCCCACTTACAAAACATGTAGTCAACCTATGCCTGCACTTACATGGCAATCGTCCAGGATCAGCGGAGGTGGGGCGAATCAGGTCTCTAGCTCATCAAGCCCTGATTCGCCTAAAGAAGAAGTCACTCACTCACGTTTAGGCTGACGCAGCTGCTAACCGGACATGGCTGTTTCGGTAAGTACCTGCATGGGATAGCAAGGCGGGAGGTATCACCCATCTGCCACGACTGTGGTGGGCCACTGGACACGACGCACCACACCCTGATGGAGTGTACTGCGTGCTGCCCAGAGGCATTCTCTGGTGGTGATAGTTGGCCCAAACCTCTTGCTGCCGAGCGTAATTAACGCCATGATTGGCAGCGAAAGATGCTGGATAGAGATGATCTCTTTCTGCGAGAGTGTCTGGTCGTAGAAGGCCGCGGAGCATGTGCGTGAGGCGTCTGCCTCCACTGCATCGCGTAAATGCGTTTTTCTAACAGAAAAATGGGGCCTTAGATCTCTAAGTTAGGGCCTGCATGTAGAAAATAGAAATATATATATATTTTGCCCTATAATAGAAAACACCGATGCCCGTATCTGGACTAGTTAAGGCCAGTAAGTAAGAGCCCCTCGTCCCGCTCCCTCTCTCTCATATACATATATAGTTGCGACGCGTTGCGGCGCTATTATGGGACATGAGTTGAACTTAAACGTATTTGCGTCAATGTTTTATTCATTAAACAGAACAGTTAACAATCTTATCAAATAATTAACAAAACCTCATTGAAACACGAATCCAATAGAGATGAAATAGATAAGTATGATTATGTTGATAAAATGTTTACATTCAACATATTACAGGACACTATTTTTAAAATACCTAAGAAAATAATTACTATTAAATATTAAAATGAATTGATTGTACACAATTTCCATCTCGATAAAACGACATATTATAAAACAGAGCCACTCTGTCGCATATATATATATATTTTTTTTTTTTTTTTTTATTGTATACGTTGGCGGACGAGCATTTGGGCCACCTGATGGTAAGTGGTCACCAACGCCCATAGACAATGGCATTGTAAGAAACATTAACCATCACTTACATTGCCAATGCGCCACCAACCTTAGGAACTAAGATATTATGTCCCTTGTGCCTGTAATTACACTGGCTCACTCACCCTTCAAACCGGAACACAACAATACAAAGTACTGCTGTTTTGCGGTAGAATATCTGATGAGTGGGTGGTACCTACCCAGACGAGCTTGCACAAAGCTCTACCACCGAGTAATATATGTCGTGGAATGCAATAAACTATCGAGCGGATTTTTATACAATTTTGACCAATGAACGCTTTGATTCATAAGAAAAGTTTAAGTGTGTTCATTAAGGTATATGCAAATTGGTTAATATGTAAAGATCATTAATAAAGCTTTGGTGAATGGTTACGTGATAGAAAGTGACCACCGTCCATGGACGCCTGGAACACAGGATTTCCAGGTGTGCCAGCGTTTAAAGAACGAATAGGCTCTTTTCTATACAATGTGGTTTAACCTAAAGGTAATGTCGTATGTTTTCTCAGTTTATTAACTTGAAACAATAAACTTATTATATGGAATAGCATGTACCTAGTGCGTGCTTAATAAATAGGAATTATAATCAATCTACCATAATCCAGATGATACATAACATTGTTCTAGCGATAAATATGTTATATTTAAATTGACAAGCTTACAACGCAATTGACAATTTATTTCAAAACAATTTTAGGTTTGCGGTAAATGGAAAAATCAAAAAGAAATCAAGGAAATATTTAATTAGTGGCAAATCGCATTCTGTAGTTGTATACTACTTTAGAATTAATACAATACAATATTTATTGGCCTATTTTTTGTTATGAAAACTCTTCGGTGAAACAGGTCGGAAAAGGTACTCCCTTCACGCACCCATCTACCAGCACGTCTCCGTACCGAACATGACATAAACAATACTATTTAATCAAACCATCCATAGATTTTACTCGGTGTTAGAGCTTTGTGCAAGCTCGTCTGGGTAGGTAATACCCACTCATCAAATATTCTACCGCAAAACAGCAGTACTTTGTATTGTTGTGTTCCGGTTTGAAGGGTGAGTGAGCCAGAGTAATTACAGGCACAAGAGACATAACATCTTAGTTTCCAAGGTTGGTGGCGCATTGGCGATGTAAGCGATGGGTAACATTTCTTACAATGCCATTGTCTATGGGCGTTGGTGACCACTTACCATCAGGTGGCCCATATGCTCGTCGGCCTACCTATACAATAAAAAAAATAGATATTAACAATACAAGGAGCACTAATCATTCCAGACAACTTCAATATGCCTCCAAACCTGAAAACTAAGATGTCACATGTGTTTGTCTCATGCAATGTCACTCATCAAAACTGGAACACAGCAATACAAATTATTTGGTAGTAGAATAATAGGTAACTGGGTCATACAAACCTATACGTGTTTACACAAAGCCTACCAAATAAACGTGCTTTTATTCGCTGTAAGATTTCAATGTCTTTTAAAACGATATTTTATGAATATTACTACCAATAAAACAATTGTGGCCCCCTATTTAATGAGCAATAGCAATGTTAACTCTATATTTTGATTACCATCGCGACAGATCGCACTCAGCACATTAAATTGTAACATTAACAGCGGACTCATAGTCCTTTATGGCTGTAGAATGACCACAATATCGAACATCGACAGAATTGACACACTGACATTAATTTAAACACACATTAAAAACAACATGTTAAAAATAAAATACGCAATAATATTAAAATTCAAATGAGTTTTTAAGTATTTAACTAAATTAATTACAAAATATATAACATATAACCGTATAATAATATTATTAGTTATTATATAACCAATAATTCTTATTGAGGATTTCAAAAACATTAAGTTTATTGAAAAATGTACATATTATGTTCTAATGAGGATTAGCTAAGGAAGGAAAACTTCAAATGAAAAAATAACAGATCATTTTCATAGTACGAGTCACAAACATTATATTTTAATTTCAATAACTTTTATTTCGCTGAAATATCCGATGAAGGAAGAATCCGAATAAAACAATAACACATAGACTGGAAGTCTATGTGTTATTGTTTTTTATAAAAAAAATCATAATAGTGTCACAACACATTTTATTGAAATATTCAGTGAAATTATAAATAACAATAAGTGAATTATTAATCGAATACGTTAATACTTTACACATTTTGTTTGGCGGTACCACTGCAAATATTTATAGTCTCATTAAATCGTCGGGTTGCAAACGTAATAATTTAATATTGGACTAATTGTTATTGTCTGATTATTACTTTTTATATTGCAATCATTTCTAAATTTAATATAATTTGGATATATAATTATAGCAACTTCCATTGGAAAAAGTATAGATGGAAGCACTACCATCGACTGAAGATCAAATGACATACGAGCGGGGGACGACGCGGGAAGGCACCAATTACAGGAATGCGAAACTTTCAACACATGCCAAAACGCCATTTCAACCCACCTTAAACCAAATAACTTTGAACGTTGTACGGTTCAAATAGAGTTGCATTTAGATCAACGTGAGAATCTTGTTAGGAGTTTTAGGATGCAAAATAGATTTGATATTTGCAATGGGTGCAGCGACCTGCGGTCCGATCACGTAGGCACGGCATACATGAATAGGATAGGATAGTGCTGGTAAAATTGCTTCCTATACGAAAAGTCAACAATAAGCTTTGTACCGTTTTTATCCGTTCTAAATTGAAAATTAGCTCATATAATAATATTATGTAATTTTATTAGACATATAGGAGTTAGTGGCATGCTGACTTGTTTATCTTTTCAATGAAATTAAATAAAAATATTTTCTATATCTCACTCACCATTGCAACCGGAACACAAGAATACTAAGTATTGGTGTTTGGCGGGAGAATATGTGTTGAATGGTGTGGTCTGTGGACTTGCACAAAGTCCTACATAACAACAGTACCTGTGCAATTTTATACGTTTCTAGACCCATTTGTTTATTATGTGCGTAGTATGCCCTTCAGGTAGTAAAACCTTAAATAAATACAAATAAAAATTGAAAATAATCACTATACAAATCGTGACCGTAGAATGGTGGCAAGCATGCTAGCACCATTTCCCCTTTGAATCGCAATTCCGATTCTCTGGGCGAAAAATGAACCAGCCCTCCTGTCACCAGTAGAGGCAATAAGACGGGGTGTAATATTTTGGACGTTTTATTTTCACTACTACTCCAAGGTCCAAGTCTTTCAACTGCAAACGGAACAAAAATATAATTTGGAATAAGAGACGAATATTTGTTTTCAGTTAGTTTATAATTTTTATAAGTATATTCTATTTCTCCATGAATCATAAAGATTATTTTATTGAGAAATTCCGAACACCACTCACCGCAAGACCCTTTTATAGATCACAATAATGTTTACAAAGATCCGCAAGCTTTATAGCATAGGGGAAATCCTGAATCCGTTGAGACAATTTTAATGAGGAAAGTGAATCGATTGTAATATCTGATATCTTCTTAATTATTTTGCTAAAATATAGCAAAAACGCCACAACTCATTAGGATACAATATCAAATAACGCCAAGATATAGCCGACAGGCTTATTATATAGTCCCTTAACCGAATATCATGCGTTCTTGACAAGTTGCTTCAATAGTTCGTTGTCAAGACTTAAGGAAGTGATTTAATTTATATTTTTCAGGGTCTCCAGATCTCTATCCTATCAATAGGAATATATCAATAGGAAATAATATATCAGTAGAATAACAAGATAAATTACAACTAAAACTATAGTTTAAAACTAATATTTGTATCCATTCCTCTTGTAGGGAGCACGAGCGTCATGGTAGCGTGCGCAAGCAATCCCGTGGCGCTTCTGGGTACCGCTGGTTTTTTAGTGGGTATTCCGATGTTCGAGGCGCACTCGGCTCCTTGGACACCACCGAGTCCCACATCACGCGTGTGGGGGAAACGCGTGTTCCCGTGGGGGAAAAGATAAAAAAGGAAGAAAGAAAGGAGCGGCGAGGAGTCAAGAAAGAACCTTTAACATCGCTAGGCAGATAAAATCACACCGCTATTTACTCTTTGGATACATAACATTCCTAGCGTTCGAAGTGTTCTAATAAATATCATGAGTACAGATTAAATAAATTTTATTATTACAATAACAGATAATATAATAGCATTTGTATGTAGTTATGTTTATTTAATATAAACAAATATTTTTATTTAATTAACTTTCATAGAGTGCTATTGTTTATTCTGTCGTCGTTATAATCACTTTAATAGTTTTATTGATATTTATTCAGTTATATCAAAATAATATCCACCGTAATAGGCTGAATAAACCGGATAAGGTCGCTTTGTAAATATTTATGTTGGCAATCCAGATATTTTCCCGAGTCGTTTTGTCCTCGATAGTGTTTTTCCTATCGCGAGCGCTATTTACGTCAATTCCATTATATATACATATAATGAGAGTCTTTGTTTGTCTCGTATCCTATACCGTTCATTCTATTGACTTAAAATTATTATAAAATTTCAAAATTGATATAAAAGTATTTTATTAATGATATTATTTATGTAAGAATATTTACTTCAAAATTTATTTATTTTAACAAAACAAGATAATATATTTTGAAGAAAAAACATTACGTAATTAATCTAATTTACATCAATAAATTATGAAATACTTCCGTATCAGCTACTCTTAATCGTTTGAAAAAGACAATCGTGTCATCAACGAACGTCAATAATATAACCAATATTGTGAAATCTTATCTAAAAGTAGAATTAAACAAAAATCAAGTGACTCAACTGCGTCATCAATTTGTTTACCAATATTACGGAACACATTACGGATTTTTTTTCTTAAAACCAAACAGGAAAAATATTAGTGAAATGCGTCAATTATTTCTGCCCTAAATTAGCAATATCGATATAGTTCTGGACTAAATCACGTTAGTATTTGTGTACGTGACTCAGTCGTACAGAGTTGAGTGATCGGAAACTGGGGAAGGCTACACATTACTCCTACGTTGTATTTGCTTGCTCTTTCCATTCAAGAACTTATTTAATCAGCTTCGTACTTCAAACATGAACAACCATAATTTTTATTATATTGAGTCTGACTGAATGTCGTTAAGCAACGTATAAATATGTACATATATATTAATTACCTTGCCCTATTCCAATCGAAGAAGAAGTAAAGACAAACAAACAGATTTAAATGTTCCATGCGATTTGTTAATAATATTGCTGTTTTATACACTAAAACAGTTCTTATTTAATTTACCGTTATGTTTATAATAATTCTATTCACTTAATTAGTTATAACAACTTTAATTTAACTTCCAAAGTTCGGATTACAACTTAGCGAACTTTAATTTCTCGCGCATCCATAGTGAATATCATAGATTATTCTAGATCGCGAACGATGACGCAACAATTCGATGTCATAGTTGTTTATTTGACTATACTCCTGTGGTTGGAACGGGCTAGATGAAATAAACATTTGATTATTAAAAAAAAATCTGGAACGCGGTTGCAATACCACCTAATGAGTCCAATCTAAGCCATCAAGAAACTCATTCAAACACACACCAGAAAAATCATCAAAATCGGTCCAACACTTTAGGAAGACACACCTACAAAACATATAAAGAGATGTACGCAATTATTTGAGAAACCGATAGTTTTATCTTCTAATAAAATGATTTATTAAACGTAAAATCCAAACGTTATCAGATTATGTTTGCAAAAAAAATCAACTCGACGACAAGATAAAGTAAGACAGTTAAGTCCAAACATACTCAAACCATTCCTCATACTTAATACAACTATTAAAAAAACATTACGTAATATCAGACATGCCTCAATTAAGAGTTTCCCTTCACGTACCAATGTGTCTTTACAATTATTGTACATAGTTTTAACTTAATAAAATAAACGATGCGTGGACTTGTGACATTTATTTATAACAAGATGTAACATTATATCAGGTAACAGTGTCAGATTATAAGATTGTCAATTAACTTGGAGTACGCTTCGAGTAGGCTTTTAAAAGCAATCTTGAATCGTCATTTTACATGATTATATTAAATGTAAAGCTACAACGAGTTCGCAATGCAATCTACTGAGAAGAACCGGTAAGAAACTCGGACTCTCTTTCCACCATTTTTATTTATAAGGTGTTTATTGGCCCGACCTGAGATTTGAACCCAGCAACTCAAGATCTTCGGCCTTATATATAGCCTCCGTCTATAGCAGATCTTATCGCTCATCTTTTAGGCAACAGTCCTTTTAAAAACTGATAATTTTTAGCATAGCAAATATTTGACGTTACGGATTTCTTTCGGAAATGAAATCAGAAACTTTACCGAAATCACTTATCTGCATTCCGACGAGCCACGAAACACGAAGGATGAGAAAGCGGGAAGAAAGAAATGTTTATACATGATCGTACTTAGCGAGCTCCAGTTACTGACGTTCGGTTAGCGGCTTGTAATTTTGTTCGAACAAGCCGAGATTAATGACTTCCGAGTATCCGTGAGGGTTTGTTGCACGGACATTTAAGGGTTCCGTGGGATATGAATCAATCAAATTTTTATAGTATAATTATTCTCCATAGAACTGATATTTACAGATGTTTCTCTGAGGCAAGTAGTAAGTTTATTATTACATAATGTTTCAATCTATTTATCTATTAATATAATTAACTAAATTACCCATTAATACAACACTAACAATAAATACTTATTGTATAGATTAGATTAGATTTTATTTGAAAATTTCATCCAAATTTATTTTACATTTAAAGTATTTCATTAAATAAAATATTGTCTGTAAATTATGCAAACGATTTTCAGTAAAAACTAAATCAGTTCGTAATCAGTAATAAACGAGTAACGAATGAACTTAAGTTTACTTACGCTACTAAATAAAAACAATTCAACTCACACGTAAGGGGCAGGCACTTAATAGAAAAAAAGGAGAAAATAATTGCTTAAGCACGAAAGACGAAGAAAATTGTACTTAATCGTGATATGTGACATTAACCATAATAATTATAAATTTTCAAGAATAACATGCATCAAAATAATACATCACCATAAATCAGTTGTCAACATTTCACGGGTGAGTAACAGAGTTAGTTCTAAAAGCTACTTGAATAAAGAACATTTTGATCTTTGCAAACAACTAACCGCCTTATTAATAAACTTTATTTAACTGGTGATTAGTTAAACAATATTTTGTCTTTTTCTTTCGTATGTCAAATCAATAATGACAGAAAGAGAAAAATCAGTGTTTAGCTAACCAGTAACTAAACAACGTTTATAAATAAGGCCGTAAGTCACTAACAACTGAGCATCAAAATATATAAATCATAAACAAAAGTACTATAATTCTGAAATAAAGTAAAAGTTGTGATGATTCATTTGTTTTCTGAAGTTTTACGTTTATTTCCTACAGATAACGTTTGATAAGTAATCGCAATGAATTTTCCTATTAGGGAAAACATACCCATACATGTTATCTATCTTGTTGGCTTAGGTGTGATCGTATTTCGTACAAAAAGTTATATTATGTCAAAAGATATGCAAACGTTTTGCACGTTCTTTGATTTAAGAATTTTAAATTTTTCCGGATGTAAAATCACCTATTCAAATACATATTAGGTCCTCCAGACCGATTTCAGCCACGGCGGCCAATCGCAAGAGATTAGCCAACTGCGCAGGAGATATTATAGTGCACAAGTGTGTGCGCAAACACAGGTGCACTCTCTTTTCCTTAGCTCTTATAATCCGATGGGACGGCAATCCGACACGACCGGAAAGAGTTCAGGCGCAGGACCAACGGCTTAACGTGCTTTCCGAGGCACGGGAGTGTACACACTTCCAACTTCCAGAATAACTCCAACTACTGAGAATTTTCTGACAGAAAAACCCAATAACTATTTATTGGCATGAACCCAGGACCACCGAGTCTGCGGCCTTATATCTAGCCACTAGACCAACGAGGCAGTTAAATACATACATTACTAACGAATCGTCCCTGCCTGAAAAATGTATTTTGGATAAGATTTGTGTAAAATCCATTCTTAGTGAGAGTCTAGGAAGGCGTAATTATGACAAATTTCAAATCACTTGGGCGGATAGTTTAGGAGATCTCGTGATGAGTGATATTTCTCTTATACTGATATATATGTATTTATATGTAGATAATGATGCACGCTAATATAAATACTAATTCTTACATATGTTAATTATTGGTATGTACAAGTACAGTAATAATGACAATTATTGTCAAACCTATTTAAATATTAATCAATAATTTTCAATTGGAATTAATTCGTTACTAGTCTTTGTGTGTGAATAAATAAAAATTAATATATATTAAAATTTAACTTATTGAACTTGAATTTCAATTTCATTCGCTGCATATAATTCATTATATAAATTGTATATTATATATTTCATTTACTGCTATATTCCATTAATATTAATTATCATAATGTTAATCACAATGAACACGTTAGTTTTTTCATTTAAAATAGGTTGGCGTTCTGTCAAATAGCCATCTTTATGATAAATGGTCACCATAGACATTGGCAATTTGGCACCATAAGAAATACTAACCAACATTTAAACCGTCAAACCTCCACATTTTTTGCATTTTATTTCTTATTTGAAATAGCATAGGTACATTTTAATTACCTTATTTTTTAACAAAAAATAACATGATTTTTAAATTCAACGTGAGAATATTTTACAAATGGAATTTATACATCGATTGTTAAGCATTAATTTATAATTATAATATAAAAAGAATGACGAATATTTAACATTTTAAATATCAATAATAAGCCGGTAAGTTAATTGGACCAATTTTGGGACGTCAATTAACTTTATCGTCCGGAAATTGAAACCGGAACTTTTGTTAAACATTTTACAAGTCGGAATTATTTCTAGTAGTATTCGTGAAAAAAATATTTGACATTAATTGCAGTTGAATTATTGTTACACAAATAATGACCTTATCCGTAACCTGAACCTGTTAACACACACACATTAACATAATACATTATTAACTCTTTTAAACATTTAAACTGTTTTATTGCAAGGGCCCGCTTTTAACCCTATACAAATTGTGCCGATATTCAATTCTAATTTGTGAAAATTGGAAAATATTCAATTGTAAAATTAAATAAATTCACATTTCTAAGAACCTATTAAATTGAGATTCTAAGCAATTATTTCACATTACTAAACTACGTCATATAAGAAGCTTTAAAAGATGTCATACTTTTCTAGTCTCGAGTCTACGCTGTGCTTTGTATGTATGTCTGTTAGTCAGTAAGTCAATTTTAGCGTTTTATTTAAACTTAACTAAACCTTATTTCAAAATCAATATAAATAATAATGGTCCTCCTGACCGATTTCGGCCACGGCAGCCAATCTCAACGGAGATTAACCAACTGCGCAGGAGATATTATAGTGCACAAGTGTGTGCGCAAGCACAGGTGCACTCTCTATTCCCTAAGTCTCATAACCCGATGGGACAGCAATCCGACACGACCGGAAAGAGTTCAAGCGCACGACCAACGGCTTTACGTGCTTTCCGAGGCACGGGAGTGTACACACTTCCAACTTCCAGACTCCGGGCTGCTACTGAGAATTTTTCGACAGAAAATCACAATATCATTATACATATATTGGCCCGACCTGGGATTTGAACCCAGGGCCACCGTGTCTGCGGCCTTCCATGTAGCCACTAGACCAACGAGGCACTCAAAATCAATATACGTATATATCCAATATAGAATGACAATAAAATATGTTCAAAGTCCACACTAACATAGTCGCGGATACCTAAAATACAATGTTACGTGTTGACTATGTCCAATAAATTATTTATTATTAATCTCTACACTGTTGTATGTTTCAACCCAACCTCAACCTTTTGATAAATACAAGTATTGTCACAATTAATTCAACAGTATCAATTTACGGTCGTAATATTATTTATAGCATAATTTCAATGTTTATTTTGGTGAAAGTTCACAAGTTTATACGCAGAAAATTATAATAGATAGCCTATCTATTATAATTTTCTGCGTATAAACAACATTATATGCGTAAAAGTGTGAGAGTTACGAGATGTCACCGACATCTTTAATGTTTAAATAATCATAAAAATTGAATATTGTTAAATAATGCTACTGACACATATTCGCCGCTAGAGTTATGCATTATTTATTAGTGTATCAAATTGATTGATGTAAACTATTTTAATGTATGGATTCAAATTGACTACAAATAAAAATTCTACAAATCTTTACATTTGTTATTATATATCAAAACTTATAGTTAAATAACTTTACAATAATATTTTTTTGAATTAATAACTTGTATAACGTTTAATATTAGGAATTCTGCTTGAAGGCCGTAATCATAATTAAAAAGATTAGTTTAAACATAGCCTTCTTAAAAAACCTTTTTAAAAAAAATCTTATTATTTAATCAATCCATGTTTAATACATACCTACAATTATACATAATAGATTGTCACCATATAAACAGTGAGTGAAATTTTTTACGTCAAGCACTTTAGTACTGGTCACACACAAAACACAGTTGCAAGATTTGACGCACACAAACGAACAGCTGGTTAAATACACGTAAAATCAATTTCTATCCATATCTGGAATATTCATTTCTTTTTTGGAAAAATAAACTTTAATCAATTGATGTAACGTGAAATAACTGTACTAACAATATTTGGTTTCAATGTTTGTGTTTTAAGACTTAAAGTATTCCACACAAGCAAGCAAATAAATATAAATCATTTAATTATAATCCCTCTCATAGTTGAGCTGAAAGCTGATTCTTTCGGTGGTAGGTCTTCGTGCAATCCCGCCTGGGTAGGTATCATCCTCGTTACATATTCTACCGCTAAACAGAAATACTGAGTTTTGGAAACCAACAAGAATTCATGTGTAAATAACAAAACCTACGCTGATATAATCTGACGCTTGAAATTTTACGGTGACGTCATCTGACGCTCGAAATCTTACGCTTAGTGGTCTGACGTTCGACGTCTTAGTTAGTCAATACCTCGTACTGAGCGCTGAGACGGTTACCTCAACAAGTACTGTGGAGTTAGTAGCTCTTCTACTCAAGAGCAGTGAAGGTCTTAAGTACTTACAGACTGTTACATAAAAAGAAAATACATTTTTTCCTGGATGTAGAAATCAGATGATTAATATAACCATGTTCTAGATTTTACCATCGCACAGACAGTCTAAACTAGACTGGTCTAGTTATTTTTAGTCTGTTAAAACGGTCTGACAGATTGATACAAATGTTTAAAAGGTTAATGGAGAGCAACCAAACTAAACGCGGTGAAATGACGAAATGGAAATAACAATAATTATAATAAATATTTATTGCAGATCTTGATCCTAAGATGTAATCTAATTGTAAGAACTTTACGACACGGTAAAAGGAAAACTGTTTTAAATTGGATGAGCTAGATATGCGAGATGGAAAGTTACTGAGAAGACGCTTAAGGACAAATATTATTAAATTTAATTTAATCTAATATTATATAGGTTATTTGAATAGACTCTTACTAATGCTATTTTTACAATACAAAGTAAGTCAGTCATGTCCCTTCTTGGATTTCAAGCTTGCTACATAAAAATACTTCAAAATTGGTTCTTTGGTTTAGCCGTGAAAGCGTAACGGACAGACAGAGTTATTTTCACATTTATACTATTAATATAGATGAGTACCAGATCAGAACCACATCGTAGTGAGACAGCGCCATTGCGAGAATTATAAATATAGTTACCCTTGTTACTGTAATTTTTTTTTGGATTTATATAGGACTACCCTGAAAGTATAATCTGATTATTAGAATGGACAAGCAGACAGTGATATCGAGTAATATACATACACAGTATTCGAATGAGTGACGAATTCAATAGTTTCCAAGGCTAATTTTTTAAATCTGATTTTGAGAATATTTTGTCGGAAAAAATGCATTACCAAAATCAGTTTAAGAAACACGTATCGGCCAATAGAAAATTAAGTATACGCAAGTAGTAAATTTGTATTATTATAGCTTCTATACAAAATTATGCAGTTTTTTCTCTCTCCTGAAAAGTTGTTATTTTTGACTTACGTGGTGTTAGAACTTCGACGATGATATGTTTGGTATCGACGATTTTCTGGCACGTTTCTTAAAGTTCCTTACTAGTCACACTCACTAATTTGTTAAACCGTTGAATTGAATATTATACTTAAACCTACCTATTACTTCATGATGCATACTCTTAGATAACGAGCACCTTGTAAGTCTAGGGGCTAGCTTATAAGAGTGCAGAATTTAATGTTTATAAATCGTAAAATTCTCAATAAAAGCCCGAAGTCCCAAAAGCAAATAAAGCCGTTTGTCCTGCGTCTGAATTATCTCCGGTCGCGTTGGATTTGTCGTCCCATCGAAGAATAAGAGGGAATAGAAAATGCATTTGTTTTTACACACAGAGTGCATAAAACTCTACGAGATAAATATCTTCGCTCACTGAAACAGCTTCGTATTATATGCTTCCAAAATAAGTAAGCGGTCAAATATATTATTTTGTCACGAGGGAAGTAATCCCAGTGTCTTTTGGCTTCACTATCAAATGAGTCATTACTTTCATCCTTCCTGTTATCGTTCAAATAAGTTGCAAAAAACTCACTATCGATTCTTCCACTGCGTTATTTATAGATATATTTAAAATAGAATTTTATTTTTGTTGTCACGTCGGACGGTCACATGAGCGTCACGAGCTCGACGACAATTAAAATAAACTTTAAACAGTTTATTGTGCTCTTGAAACATGTGAAAATCTTAAAGCCATTCTAAATTAGTCCCTCGTACAAAGTATTAAAGTTCATAATGGTATGATTAAAAATATTTAAAGAAACCAATATTAAGCTTGGCAAATTAAATTAAACCTTTGAGATTTATAATATAATAATAATATCCTGGGACATTATTCACACACGGCCATCTGATCCCAAACTAAGCAGAACTTGTACTATGGAAACCAGACAACTGATATACTACATATGCTACTTTTCTTTTGTAAATAGATACTTATATAGATAATTACACCCAGACTCAAGACAAACAGATATGTTCATGCACACAAATGTTTGTCCTGGGTGGGAATCGAACCCACGACCTGTGGCGCGAAAGGCAGGTATCTACCAACCACGCCAACGGGCTCGTCGAGATTTATTTAAACGAGGATAATTCTTACTCGAATTTAATAATATCGATCAAAATATTACCTCAAATTTGTATTACGTGTAGATTTTAAACATATAACAGTGTTGTTGATCAAAGAATAAAACTATCACCGATTCCGAAAACAAAAAATCATAGTCAGAGAAGAACGAGCAAAAAAATAGCGATGAAATAACTTGTGGTGCAATATAGACCACTGCACAAAGTGTGCAGTGGTCTATATTACTTACTATAATGTTATAGAAACCTGCACACATTTTTTTTAGGTTGGTATGTCCATCAAATGTAGTGTCGTATACACAGTAGTAAATAATACAAACAGCCAAGTGGTGTAACCTCACAAATGCGAATGTAAATTTTAAAAGGAATTTAAAATATTGCAAAAAATATCTGAGAAAAAATTGAGCTGCGAGACGAGATTCCCAGTGTCCACATTTTAATGGTTTATTTTTTAAATAAGGTGTTAAAATTACATATTTTAGAAATTCTGATAGTAGTGGTCAAAAGGCCAATATCGACCGGAACACAGGAGCGCTGATAAGCAATCTCGGTCTGAGTCTGCGCTGCGTACTAGCTTTTAACAAATTACTAATATATTAATTGGTACCAAAAAACCAATAATGAAAAATACTTAAATATAATTAGAATATAAGTGCAGCATTTATTTTCTATATATTATATAGAAATGTTTCACAGAAGCTTTAAAAACGATTTACATATAAAATCCATTACGATTGTATACGTCAAATTCAATATTTGATCATCCTTATTCGTATTCATTAATTCAATACAACGTGACGGATCGATTGTCGTGGGCGGTAAAAACGTCGAGAGAGCACAATAATAATACGGTTTTAATTTAAAACTATGTAAATCTTTCAAATCTGATGAAAGCTCACGGTATGGTAATATTTTAAAACCGTTATACCTTATAAAATTTCAGACTTATACACTCGAAGTCGTATGTTTTCGTAATTCTTCACATATTATTGTTACAACGACATTTAATATTAAGACAAGACATCTTCATTCAAATATTAGGTCCTTACATATGAAATTGGCGTTTTGTACGGGAGGAATATAAAGTCAATTTTTTTTTTGTAAAATATATTTAATTAATGAAAGTATGCACTGTTGTTATCTATGCACTTTTGCCATCTCATAGGTAGTTCACTGATCCCTTTACTAAAAAAACCACGGGGGTGAGAATCAATAAACTCTTTGAAGGCGGTTTGGACTGCTGCATCGGAGTTGAATTTTTTTCCTTGTAAGAAGTTGTCCAAATTCCGGAAAAAAATGGTAATCTGTTGGAGAAAGGTCCGGGGAGTGCGGTGGATGTCGCAGAAATTCCAATTGTAGCTCATCTAACTTAGTGGTTGTTTGTTGTGCAGTGTGTGGTCTTGCGTTGTCGTGAAGCAGCAGTGGCCTAGAGCGATTGACCAATCTCGGTTGTTTAGCAGCTAGTTCTTCCCTCATGGTTTGCAGTTGCTGATAATAGATATCTGCCGTAATCGTCTGGCCAGATTTTAGAAAGCTGTAGTAAGCGACACCGGCGCTAGTCCACCAAACACTCACAAGTAACTTTTTCTTAGTCAATTTTTGTTTAGGGCAGGATTTGGCTGGGTCTCCAGGATTCAGCCATTGCGACGAGCGCTTCCGATTAGGATATATTTTGATAACTTTAAACTTTCAGACTTTATTTCTGTTGGTAGCTTGTGTTATAATATACAAACTTTATATTAATTACTTATTTCATATTCTGGCCATCATCGTCACTCAACATATCCCTCTAAATCATCATACCACTCATTACCTTAGTA
The DNA here is from genome assembly GCA_905220585.2 of Nymphalis polychloros. Classification (NCBI taxonomy): domain Eukaryota; kingdom Metazoa; phylum Arthropoda; class Insecta; order Lepidoptera; family Nymphalidae; genus Nymphalis; species Nymphalis polychloros. The sequence goes on along the minus strand of HG992243.1, from coordinate 14,593,949 downwards.
ACCACGGTGGTTCCGACACGACACAACATATCAGATCTCATTTTATATTCTATTAAATTTAATCTAACAATCTTGTCTTTATATAAGCGGCGCTCAATTAGATTTTTTTTATAATGATGTCCATTATGAGTTGTAATCATTGTTAAATACCCAAGAAATTCCGAATAAAGTCGACAAAAACTATTTACATATGGATACGTGTGTCTCGTCCCTTATCAAGCATTGATAAATAAGGTCATTAGGTACGGATTACGTGCAATTACGAGAGCACACGACATTGATTTATTTAAACAAATCTTGTCACGCAATATTAATTTAACATTTAGTTGACAATAAATATAACAAATAATTATTTACTGATCTCATTGACATTGCATTTTCAGTAATAGCTGACAAATATTTACATATATTGTAAAGCTTGAAGTTGATGTGTTTGTATGTTTGAACTCGCTAATCTCAGGAACTAACAGTTCGATTAGAATATTCTTTTGTCATAAGATAGGCCATTTATTGTGTGAGGTTTTAAACCAAATTATGTCTTGCTACAACCTTTAGCAGCGGAGCAGTAATCACAAACTTCAACTAATATGCCAAATCGTATAAACAGGCATGTTTAATCAAATGCGAATATAATCGTTTAAAATACATAACTTTGGTTTCAATGGTTTTTCAAACGGATTTAAAACAGTATAAGTAATTAGATCTCATTGAAATTGAAATTCTAAGAACATAGTTCCCATTGACACCTGCTTTCTGATTGAGTAATTTTATCGGCTTTAGTGGCCTTAACATCATCACTGGATCGAATTACGCAATAATCATTTGTATTTTAAAATGTATACAGTAGAACCTCGATCATCCGAACCCTCAATTATCCGAACGATGACTAATTTTATCCAAACGCTCAATTATCCGAACTTTCCGAACATTGGTGCGAAAGATACATTGTTTGTTAAGACTTGGCCGCTCAAAAAAGCGTTACAACCGTTCGTCAATTAAAAATTGACGATTTTATAAAAAAATTATAACACAAAGTATTCGACTTTTTTCAGGTGTTGAAAATACACATACATATATTTCAACGTTAATATGCAGGTCAAATTTTAATATATATATATGTGTTTATTGTTTTTATGTAAAAAGGTGTTGATTATGATCTCGTCCCAAAAAAACCCACGTTTCGATTATCCGAACTTTTGATTATCCGAACTAGTCTCAGTCCCAATTGGTTCGGATAATCGAGGCTCTACTGTACATATAAAAAATTGGGACTCTAACATAAGGTAAAATCCCTTCGCCAAGGGATCGTTTTCACCCCACAGAAAAATAAACAATTTCAGAACTGTACGCTACCAATAAATATAACACGATTATATGGCCTTAGTGTATGGTAATTATTTATTAAATATAGGGACATATTTTAATAAATAATATATGTACAAATGATTAAAATCGGTGCCAATTAAAGTTCTGGGCATATATCGGCCAAATTATAAGCACTAAAATTATTACAATTGATAATCAGAAGAATTCCTTAATCTTTATGTCCCTTTATCTAACTATCTCGTCTTTAAATAAAAAATACATTAGGTGAAGTCCCATTTCGCTTATCTTTATTTAAACAAGTTAACGTAAAAAAGCAGTGAAGTATTCAAGATAAACATTTGAAAGTAGATGATAATGGACCAAAATTATCACTTTTCTATTGACAACTAAATTAGGCCGGTAGGACAAAGTACAATCGACAAGTGTCGAAACCTCTCCACGGTTTCTTATTAATTATTCAATACCATAAGTCAAATGTTGATCACGTGATAAATCGAATGCATACATATGTCATTATCGTAGAATTTGTCCTTTCTACAAACCAAATCGACAATCGCTATGTGACTTTCTTTAGGACCAATGCAATGCTTTTGCTTTTAAAAAAAATTAGATGTCATTGTTTTTGGATAAAGTATAATTGCGAACTTTTTGATGTGAAACATTTGGTGGTTTGGCCTGGATATGGTTGGCCTGGGACTCGTATGTCATAACGGCAAACGGCATGACACTCTTTTATGCCGTCATGCCTCCTCTTCACCGTCGCTCTCTACCTTTTGTGTATATTTTTTTATAAACGAAACTCTATTTTCATTTTCTTTCATTATGATTTTTTTTAAATATCCATTAATTTCGAAGTTCACATCGGCCAGGCGCCCGTGACAGCCGGCCATATATTACAAACTAATACTAGGACTGCCGATTTTCAATGCATTCATTGAAATAGAATTATTTCTATTTTTCTTTACTTACGTGTAAAGTCTGTTTTAGGTGTGGACAGTAGACCAACGGCCTAACCATCGGTATTATAACTTTCTAACTAATTGGACTGTACACCGTAGAGCTAATGAGACTTTGGTTGACGTGAACTCAATCTAAATTCAAGGTTTGTGGTACAAAAAGTGACTCAATCGTTGAGGAAAGAAACGTAATACTGATTAGAATAACCGTAGTATAAATGCAATTATCACAACTATTTTAGTATTTTCTAACGCCGATTGCGGATTAGATAATATCGATATATTATATTTAAAGTGATGTAATAGTTTTAAATTGGTACCATTCGTCCAAAAATTACATTTTTCAAATCAAGTCCCTCGCAGCCAAATCTAATTGTGACAAATAATATTGAATGTTACTTCGGAGCTTTCCTTGGTGGTAGAGCTTTGTGCAAGCTCGTCTGGGTAGGTACCACCCACTCATCAAATATTATACCGCAATACTGCAGTACTTGGAATTGTTGTGTTCCGGTTTCAAGGGTCATCGAGCCAGTGTAATTACAGGCACAAGGGACATAACATCTTAGTTCCCAAGGTTGGTGGCGCATTGGCGATGTGAGCGATGGTTAACATCTCTTACAATGCCAATGTCTATGCGCGTTGGTGACAACTTACCTTCAGATGACCCATATGCTCGTCCGCCTACCTATGCCATAAAGAAAAGCTCATTCAGGTCACAACAGAGAAAATTGATATGATATGCATAATAATGGTGCAGTCATTAAAGAGTAATAAAAGGTGCCAAGTTCAGCTCAGACTCACATACTAATGGTTAAGGTACCATAACAATGAACCTTGGAGGCGTCAGTTTGGACTTTAGACTATGAAAAGATTAACAGTTAGTATAAGGTCAATAACACCCATCATCAATAGGCCTAAAGTTATGATTGTGATTCTATCTAGAACTAAAAACATTCAGTAACGCAAATAAACGTAAATCTAAATTATAGAAAATATACCGCGAAGGTACAACACGATCGTCAAGATATTATATTTTTTTATTTGTGCAATTAACATTGTCTTGCAATAGCAATAGCTTTTCTAAAGAAAAGCGGACACTATAGAGGCTTAGTATTATAATTCTACCTTTTCAATACTAAAACCTAAAAACGTACAGAATATTTATAATCATTGAGCTCGAAACTCTCTACGTGTTTTTAACGAAAGGAATACTTGCAATCGCGTCACTATATTTACAACAATATATTTACGTATTTCCACAATAATATTGATTATTTTGAATCAGTGACAATTGTTGTACAAATACGAGAAGATAACACCAAGACGCCATAGAATCAATAAATACTTCCTGTATCATTTATTTACTGGAAACCACTACCGGTTCGGAAAAGAAACTCCCAGCCCTGAGAAGAACCGGCGAAAGGAACTCAGCGGGTTGATATTTTTTTGTCTTTTTTTTATGTGTGATCTTTCAAAAAAAAAAAGAAGTAACCATGCAGCGAAGGTATGCTATCATCCATAAATTCATTAATTATATAATAACGTTAAGCACACAAGCATTCCTTTACATTTTTTTTAAATTTAGCAACTGAGCAAGTGGTCTCCTTTGCCTATATATTTTGATAATGTCCCTTGTGCGTGTTATACTGGCCTACTCATCCTTCAAACCGGAACGGAACATTACTAAGTATTGCCAAACAGGCTTGCACAAAGCCTAACCACCGATTCAAATAAAGAATGTTTTAATTTGCGTTTATTTAATTATGTTAGTTGCTTTTTATTCAGTTACAAATTAAAACTAAAATTTGAATATATCATATTTATTGTAAACTGAGGCTTACAAGTTAAATATATAACACATGAGCATAAAGTCATACCTATATAAAGATCACCTAACGAATTCTTTGCTAACTTATAATATATGTAATCATTCGATCTGGTTTGTTACGTGATTATAGCAATTTGCAGACATCCCAGTCAAATCAATTCAATGTCAGAGTTCGTTGACCTTTTGCAGTGAAAAACTTGTTTCAAGTGCAGCTAAATCGTACTTCCCGAGAATATGTTTTGCTTTATATTTTTATTTTATGGTTATTATTAATTTAACAAAATGTCTCCTCACAGAACTATATTAAATGTGTGAAACAAAATTGATTATAATATAATTAAGTAAATAATAAATTAAATAATAAAAGTATGTATGTATATATTTCTTTTTTTTTTTAAAGATTTATCTTGCTGAGAAATATTGACTGTGTGTGTATTTGAATACATCTCGTGTAAACTAAGGGTTGAAATGTTATAAAATTATGCTCGACTATAGCTCACATACAAATAGAAGGGGATAATCGGTTGACAAAAGAGGAGAATAAGGTACTGAACTGCTTATATTATATAAATACCTATTTATATAAAAAATACTTTAAAAAATTAAGTCCATAACATAATTCTGCCACTTCTTTCACATCTTGGACAGTTCCCGTTATTACGCCCCGTCTCATTATTTTCGCGTTACAATTAGTAACGATAATATGAAATCGAATCACATATCATAACAGGAAAATATTGTTTCCAAGCAAAATACTTGAGCGTTACTCCAATTGACTTCCGAGAATTACATTTATAGGATTGCAGTCTAAATATACTTTGTACAAATTATTTTCATAACGGTTGTTGAAGCTTATTAAGTACGAGCTGCTGTGTAACTTGACTTTGTTCGATTTTAAGATATCTACCAGCATTTCTTACAAGCGGACGACGGACAAAATAGGAAGGATAAATTTGAGCCGATTGGTGTGGTTGGTAAGATACTTTCACGCCGTAGGTCGTGGGTTCGATTCCCACCCAGGACAGACATTTGTGTGCATGAACATGTCTGTTTGTCCTGAGTCTGGGTGCAATTATCTATATAAGTATATATTTACAAAAGAAAAGTAGTATATGTAAGTATAACAGTTGTCTGGTTTCCATAGTGCAAGCTCTAATTAGTTTGGGATCTTGGGAATTTGGGATATTATTATTATACATAATATACCACCTGATGGTAAGTTGTTACCACTACCCATAGACACAGGGGGTCTAACAAATATAATATATAATCATTCCTTACATCGCCAATGCACCATCAACATTAGGAACTATGATGTTATGGCCGTTGCGTCTGAAGTGTCTTACCCTTACAACCGGAGCACAATAACACTGAGTATTGTTTTTCTGTACCCCTGACAAAAAATAAGTAGAATGATGATGACCGGTTAAATAGTTAATACGTGAAAGTATAAACAATCAAATAAACATACAAACATTCCATGGCCATGACAGTAAATCATTATTAAATTTCTTTTAGTAGAGAAAAAGCCGAGATGGCCCAGTGGTAAGAACGCGTGAATCGGTGATCGTGGGTTTAAGCCCGGGTAAGCGTCACTGAATTTCGTGTGCTTAATTTGTGATTATAATTCATCTCGTGCTTGACGGTGAAGGAAAACATTGTGAGGAAACCTGCACGTGTCAAATTTCACTGAAATTCTGTCACATGTGTATTCCACCAACCCCCATTGGAGCAGCGTGGTGGAATAAGCTCCAAAACCTTCTTCTCGAAAGAGGAGAAGAGATCTTAGCCCAGCAGTGGGACATTCAAAGGCTGTTACTGTTGTAGAGATTGAACCACTACTTCAATATTAATCGTTAAATATGATAATTATATAAACACAGAAGTGTTATTTATGTAAATATAATGTAAACGGTATGAGGCCATGACCGATACTGATAATAATTTGTATAAATAAATAATTTGATTCGTCACCACTTAGCCAGAATCCTTGATTGTCCAGAACGGGTGCGAACCGAGCCAATTAATTCGTAGAATTATTTTGAAAACAATAAACGCATTCCGGCCTGAAATATATTCAAACACTGATAGCCAAGCATTACATGTTTCATAGTCACATATCTATATAAATATACTAGCTGTGCACCGAGGCTTCACCCGCGTATAATTAATAAAAATACAATAAATTATTTTATTACTATAATAACACACACGCCTACACACCCACGCACACACCCACACACACAAACACACATATGGCTACTGGTAAAGAAATAGGTAATTAACGATTTTAAATTAATTTTCATTAGATACCGTAGGGTTGACCGATCTTATAAATGGCCTAACATTTGCGCCATCACATATTCTTTGTGTGTACCAATTTTCATAAAGATTGGTCAAGCCGTTCTTGAGTTATAAGAAGACATATAGACAGACAGACAAAAATAAAACGATTATTTATCACAAAATTAGGTGAAAAACAAAAATGTACAGACAGAGCCAATAGATTTATATAGTAGTATATATATAGATAATAAAAGCAGTTCGTTAGTTCGCGCATCACTTGAGATCAGCCTGACAGTTTTGACTATTATTTTTCAAAATGTTTGTTTTTTTATGTTTATTTTTCAATATATATTTTATATATTGAAAAATAAACATAAAAAATACTTGGTGGTAGGGCTTTGTGCAAGCTCGTCTGGGTAGGTACCACCCACTCATCAGATATTCTACCGCAAAACAGCAGTACTTGCTATTGTTGTGTTCCGGTTTGAAGGGTGAGTGAGCCAGTGTAATTACAGGCACAAGGGACATAACATCTTAGTTCCCAAGGTTGGTGGTGCATTGGCGATGTAAGCGATGGTAACATCTCTTACAATGCCAATGTCTATGGGCGTTGGTGATCACTTACCATCAGGTGGCCCATATGCTTGTCCGCCTTCCTGCGCTATAAAAAAAAATATATATATATGAACAACATCATAAACTAACTCGCTTTGGAACAACGTTGTGAAAGAAGCTCCAAGTCTTCTCCTCGAGAGGAGTAAGTAGGAGAGAAACCTTTGCCTGTTAATACTAAAAGCGTTTAAAGGCTATATAGATTACAATTACATTAAAGTGATAGTAGACAAAAATCCTCATTTCTCCACTAACCCTGACTTTTATAAGTAAACAAGTAGGTATTCAGAATAATATTTCTGGAAACAATACGCTTCTAAGAAAAATTTAACCGCAATCTTCTAATCCCCGCGTATATTTTAATGGATATCCTCCTTCTTATATACACGTCCGCACTATGAAACTTGTGAACAATTTCCTTATTAGCGTAATGTAGTATAGTGTGTGTTTATTACGGTGGGACGTGGAATTTTAGCGTATGCGTTAAATTTATTAACGACTTTTGCGCTCGTATATATTTACTTTGAGATTGAATGAATGAAATCACAATAGACAAATATCTTATGAGCTGGATTCCTTCAATCGAGGCGTGAATCGATCTTGCGGGCCGGCAAGGCGGAGGCAGCTAGTGCAGATCATTCTTCCCGACTTTACTAGCCATCGTCGCGTTTGGACTTACCACTTGTTTTTCGTATTAGAAACTTATTTACAGTAATAAAAACTACTATCACACACACAAAATATTTTAAAAATTTATGAATTTTAATATTATTAATTCAAAATTCAAATTCAAAAGTACTTCGTGTATTCTCGTGTCACAACTCATCATCATCACTATTAAACTCTAATATTTCATTTATATACTTTTTAGGGTACAATATTAAAGTACAATGTTCATGTTAATTGGTGGTAGAGCTTTGTGCAAGCTCGTCTGGGTAGGTACCACCCACTCACCAGATATTCTACCGCAAAAAAGGAGTACTTTGTATTGTTGTGTACCGGTTTGAAGGGTGAGTGAGCCAGTGTAATTACAGGCACAAGGGACATAACATCTTAGTTCCCAAGGTTAGCGGCGCATTGGCGATTTAAGCGATGGTTAACATTTCTTACAATGCCATAGTCTATGGGTGTTGGAAACCACTGACCATCAGGTGGCCCATATGTTCGTCCGCTTAACTATACAATAAAAAATAAATAAAAAAATACATTTCTTACAAAAACTATTTTCTTGTTTCAATCTTACGTTTACCTTTTTTTCAATTAAGTAAACTTTAAACAAATTATGAAATAGGAAACATTAGGAAAACAACACGTCAACAAAATTTCCCTGAGCACATCAGAATATATGATTATTAAATTGTGCTAATAGAGTCCTATAAAATTCCAAGTGTATCTTTGCGGTCGAATTGGTAAACTATGCGTGTACTGCTGTCACAAATCATAAAATTTTCCAGTTCACTATGAAAAAGCATTTTTTTTTTTTTTTTTTTATTACATAAGTAGGCGGACGAGCATATGGGCCACCTGATGGTAAGTGGTCACCAACGCCCATAGACATTGGCAGTGTAAGAAATGTTAACCATCGCTTACACTGCCAATGCGCCACCAACCTTGGGAACTAAGATGTTATGTCCCTTGTGCCTGTGATTACACTGGCTCACTCACCCTTCAAACCGGAACACAACATTACCAAGTACTGCTGTTTTGCGGTAGAATATCTGATGAGTGGGTGGTACCTACCCAGACGAGCTTGCACAAAGCTCTACCACCAAGTTTTATAAAACAAGTATTTTTCATCCATGTAAAATAATACTCATAAATTGAAATATATAAAATGCGTAATTCCATTCTTCCCACCATCAATGATGTGTAGAAAATTAAACCTTAACCCTTTGTCCTGAGTTTGGGTATTCTATATAAGTATGTATATACAAAAGAAAAACAGTATAATATGAAGTATATCAGTTGTCTGGTTTCCATAGTACAAGCTCTGCTTAGTTTGGGATCAGATTGCCTTGTGTGAATAATGTCCCAGGATATTATTATTGTCCCAGGACATTAAATACAGTTAATATATAATATATAATTATACATATTAAATAAACAATACATGTATGAATAGGCAATTTTGTATTTAGCTTAATATTAGTAACAATTAACTTAAATATTTTTTTAGTAATACTTATATAAATTTAGCATTTATACATATATTTTAAAAGACTCAGCATCAGCCCTTCCATAGTGTCACTAAAGTCTCGTAACTGTTAATAAAAGTAAATATGCATGATGGACATTTTTATGACATAATACTTATATCTTTTAGTGGTTTTTTTAAAATGCATTTTAGCATTACCCAAGCATCGTTTTATTATTTTTGACATCAACTGCAATTAAAAACGTACGCACATATAACGCACAATTAATATACATTTATTTATATAAAACTTAATTCACCATGGAATTTGAGTTTATTATACGGAATCTAATAATCTATCCGATAAAAATTATTATGTATTAATTGATCATCTCCTAATATCTTTGTTAATTATGCGTCTTCGATCACTAATAAAAACACGGGACTGTGTATCTAATTTTTATTAGTGATCGAAGTTATGCACATTAATTTCGCACGTCAAAAAACGACGTGACAGTAATGGCTTATTAATTGTGCCTGCCTCGTTGGTCTATTGGCTAGATATAAGGCCGCAGACACGGTGGTCCTGGGTTCAATTCCCAGGTCGGGCCAATAAATAGTTATTGGGTTTTTCTGTCAGAAAATTCTCAGTAGCAGCCCGGAGTCTGGAAGTTGGAAGTGTGTACACTCCCGTGCCTCGGAAAGCACGTTAAGCCGTTGGTCCTGCGCCTGAACTCTTTCCGGTCGTGTCGGATTGCCGTCCCATCGGATTATGAGAGCTAAGGAAAAGAGAGTGCACCTGTGTTTGCGCACACACTTGTGCACTATAATATGTCCTGCGCAGTTGGCTAATCTCCCTTGAGATTGGCCGCCGTGACCGAAATCGGTCTGGAGGACCTTATTAATTGTTTGAACAAAATGAATCGTTTTAGAAAGCCCATTCTTGTTTATAATAAGGTAAACTATGGTTCCTGCCGCAAGAATCGCTTTGCCGCACATTAGGAAAAGCCTATGAAATATAAATCGATTCTGTCACACTCAGTGTGCCGCCTACAATTGGTACTATTTGACACCTTTTAAATCATAGACGTCAATGTAAATTATGTATGTTTGCCCTCCAAAGGCGGTGGTACCCGGGCTATCTAGGAAATTGCACTAAGCCCCTGCCAATCCATATATATTACAAACAAAAGAAAGTATTCGCTTTTTCATAGAAACTAAAATCAAGTCTAAAGAATGAGAATGTGTAGGTATTTTCAATAACCAGAGTGTTAGGGTCCCGGTGGACGTTAAATCAAAGAGTGGAATGTATTAAATGGCTGGTTTATTCGCCTTGTAATCGATCATAAGGGCAAGTGAGGTGTCGCGGCCACGCCATGGCGAGCCGCGCCCGTTGTGGAGGGGTAGCGCTCACGCCGCCTGCCGTTCCGGTCGGTGTTGCCCGTCGCAACACAGAGTGGAAGCATTAAATGTAGGGAATAGCTAACTATTTTGTTTAATTAAATAAAAAGAATACTCGTACGCGTAACAATATAAATTAAGTAATAACACTATCTATACTAATATTATAAATGCGAAAGTACCTCTGTCTGTTACGGTTTCACGGCTAAACCAATAAACCAATTTTGATAACATTTGGTATGAAGCAAGCTTGAACCCCAAGGAGAGACAAATGCTACTTTTTTAGCTAATGTCCGCCCTTCTCCGTCAAACACGCGGGCGAAGTCGCGGGCACACTGGTAAACTGTAAAGAAATATCATTATGTTTATTTTTAAGCCAATACGATGTGACTTTTCTTCGATAAACAGTGCAAATAACAAATTATGTACTCTTACTAAGGCATGTTATGTTATGTTGTATTCAAAAAGCCATTTAGGTATTAGTAGCTCTGCGCCTAAAACTCAGCCTTGATAATGAACTCAAAACTTGTTTCCACTGGTTCGGAACGGCCAACAATTACGATAAATGTCGATAAAAATATGAATTCAGAGGTTTAGAATTGTTTCGTTCCGCAACAAATTGTAAATCAAATAAATTATTAAGATCAATACACGAAGGTAAAACTCATATAACTCAACCGATATTAATTGAATAAGTGAACTCATTGCTTTTTCCAACGTTTTTCTTATCTGTTTCCTAATAAAAGGACAGTTTTTTTTCCTGGGATATTATATTATGTATCTAAATTAAAAGTGTTCTGTAGATGGTGAACCAAATGGAAATTGTAGCATTTCTTGTTTTAAAGCAGATCAACCAAATCTCTGAAGCCATCATTTTAACTTTACAGCATTATACACTCTGTACTGTCTTTTACCTTTTAACCCATTCGTTTGTAAATATATTCGATATCATAAAAATTTTATTAAATACATGTCACACATACATGCACACGGCATAGCAATTATCTCATTAAAAATATCCTAAATTTACTTATTGTTATTTAATAAACTCAGAGATCGCGACTCTATACTTATCACGGTAAAGTACTACTTCAAAAGATAAGATATAATATTAAAAATAAAAAAACACGCCCACAACTACACGTAACGCACAATTGATATAGATAAACTTTTCTAGTAAAAAGATATCTTAAAGAATATACAGAATGTTAAATAATAATAATATCACTTAAGTATGATCCTAACAAGCAACGGCTACATTTAACTTGATAAGTTAAAGAGAAACACGAACTTGTGCACCGCTTCTTAAGGTGAAGTTACCATCAATTAGAGCTAGAAAGTAGGACAATGGAAAATTTATCGGTGGTAGGGCCATCCATTCATATATGGGTAAACCGCCATCCAACAACACACTACTGATAAATTTGAGTCGATAGATAGTGGTTCGTACACCCACTCAACATATACTTTAATATAAGGTTTTATCACGACTGATAATATCAAGAACATATTAATATACCAGTAAAAAGTATTTAAATTTGGAGGAGTTATTGCTTTAATGTATGATGGTAAGATAAGATTTCGCAAAATTTTAATTTCTAGAATGGCGCTACAACTCTTTAATGTGGAGAATGTTAATCAAATTATCAAGGATAGTCTTAATCTAGTGTGTACCTTAATCAAGGAGCCACCACACAAGAAAAAGGCGAGTACATTTAACAGAATTCACAACATTGATCACCTTATTAACGCACGTCCTTTACACCAGAAGCAGAACATTGACACCTCACTGACATCCTTTAATAATGGCCTCGATGGTTCAGCAGATTTTTTTAACTTGTAAGGGTGGATCAGCAGTTTTTTTTAACGCAAATTCAAGAAGATCACAATATTAACTGGACCAGTGTTGGGTAGATCGTATTAAATTTGTAACAATCTTAAAAGCATAGTTTTTTATATGTGTTTTCCTTTTCCAACGAACACCAGATGAATAATTCATACAAGCACAGATTAAGCACATTGTAACTCAATAGTACTTTCCCGAGCTTAAAGCCGCAAACTTCGGTTAAGATTCACGTAAACCAACCACAAGGCCATCTCGACACCCATAGGAATTGTCAAAAAATATTATATTATAATTATCGAATTAGCAGTTCGAATGCGTCTTTTAAGGATACGATCTGATCGGTACGTGAATTATTGAACTGTTATTGTACTACATTTTAAAATTTTATAAATCATTTACTTTATATAATTTATCATAAATAAACATAATTTATTTACACAAGAACTATGTACATTTAGTCCTTAAATGTATACAAATAATAATAAAAAAAATTGCTGCTGTACAAATCATGACCACATAGGTGGCTAGCTAGCTGCATCAGCATTTCCCCTTTGAATCGCAATTCAAATGCTCTGGGCGAAAAATGAACCAGCCCTCCTGTCACCAGTAGAGGCAATAAGACGAGATGTTATATTTTTCACAAAAGTTTCCACTATTCCTCCATTAAATATCTAAACATAATTGATGATGGTAGAAATACTATTTTTTTAAATTTATTATCAGGACCTTATCGGATCAATTTTTGATCCGAAACAAGTCTATGGAAAATAGAACTTATGCAAACCCTACCTTAAGTAAATACTCGCTCAAAGCGCACTTAGTATTCATTATCTCTATACGCTGAAGCTTCCATGACACAGACTAACTTTGCAAAGATATTACAAACGTATAAACATACGATACGTAAAAACAGACAGACAGAAATACAGTCATTTTCGCATTATTAAAGATAATATTAGTATAGTGTTTTTTCGTCCTTGAAAGATATCAAAGCTACGCATAGCCATGTGTAATACCTTTTCAGAATCCTTATTAAATGCGCCAAAACTTGTAATACAGGGTCACTTTTCGGTAGAGTATTTTTTTTCGCAGTGGGGTCCGAAGTTAATAGAAAGTTATGATTTGAGAAAAAAAATATCGTAAAACTTAATATTATCTTCAACACACCCAACAACCATAAGTAGCATGTCTAACGCAAGGACTCATCACGTGAAACCAATCCAATCTAGTGAAAATTATAAAAAAGAAACAGGATGTAGATTTTTTTCGAATTTCAATAAGAATTCGTTAAAAAAAGTCAATTTTCTCATAAAAACACAAAATAAATTATAACCTTAAGGACCTCCCGTAGAACAACTTTTTGCAGCTGATGACCCCATCTAACCCCTAGTTGCGTTTGATCCACGACTTTTTGGCCACCCAGTAGATAATACACAGAAATCTCAGTGGAATGTGATACTAATCTCTATAACCACTATACACTAAGCTTTTGACTTACTCGTTATTCTTCTTACATTCTACAAAAAAATAACAATAATTTTTAACCAAATTCAAAGCGAGGTTTTCTTTTTTCCGCGAATTAGGTACGTAAGCCGTGCATCGTTTTTTATTTTTATTTTATAGCTTGGCGGACGAGCATATGGGCCACCTGATGGTAAGTGGTCACCAACGCGCATAGACATTGGCATTGTAAGAGAGGTTAACCATTGCTTACATCGCCACCAACCTTGGGCGATGTAAGCAATTCTGCAAGCAAACTAAGATGTTATGTCCGTTGTGCCTGTAATTACACTGGCTCACTCACCCTTCAAACCAGAACACACCAATACCAAGTACTGCTGTTTTGCGGTAGAATATCTGATGAGTGGGTGGTACCTTCCCAGACGAGCTTGCTCAAAGCTCTACCACCGTTTAAATAGTATGTGTGTAGCAAATAAACATTTTTTTAAAACAGTACACGATCGATTCTTTCAGTAAAAAATGGATATACTTATGAAAAGAAATGTCAGAAATTAAAAGCTATGTCAGAAAGTCATATTATGCAATTTTGACCACAATAATTTGTACTATTTAAGGAATACAGGCATCAAAGTAGCGCATGAGTGCAAGTCATTCATATAATATTGTGATCCTAACTTTTACCTCATTACATTATTTTCTCAGTCTGTACATATTTTCCTTCGTCTGCGGTTTTTTAATAGCAGAAAAGACCCAAAATAGCGACTTTTTGAATATACATATATATTTTTAGTTACTGTACAAATCGTGACCGCGTGGAATGGTGGCAAGAATACTAGCAGCATTTACCCTTTGAATCGCAATTCCGATTCTCTGGGCGAAAAATGAACCAGCCCTCCTGTCACCAGAACACACCAATACCAAGTACTGCTGTTTTGCGGTAGAATATCTGATGAGTGCATCATACAGCTGGCTCATCCTACGAACTGGAAATCAACAATCACATAAACCTACTTACTCTACAAACATAGTTTTTTATTGTATAGGTAGGCGGACGAGTATATGGGCCACCAGATAGTAAGTGGTCACCAACGCCCATAGACAATGGCATTGTAAGAAATGTTAACCATCGCTTAAATCGCCAATGCGCCACCAACCTTGGGAACTTAGATGTTATGTCTCTTGTGCCTGTAATTACACTGGCTCACTCACCCTTCAAACCGGAACACAACAATGCTACTGCTGTTTTGCGGTAGAATATCTGATGACTGGGTGGTACCTACCCAGACGAAGCCACCGAGTGAAATTGAATAGTAATAATTCTATACAATTTCTGGCGTTATCGTTGTACATTTGATTATTTGATATCACTTTATACGGTTATTAATAATATTAAATTGAATTTTCTATCATTGAACAATAATAAAACGAGAATTACTATTTGTATTATTATCTCATTACTGGATGCTTCGAACGGTTTCGCCTTTGTTAAACGTCGTAACTGCTTTGCTATGTCTATAGCTCAATAGCTAGGCTATCGAACGCAAAACGTTTTTTCAATTCAAACTGATCCAGACAAATAAGATCTATGTCCAGCAATGCAATAATTACATGCCATTACTATTTTAACTTTAAAACTGAAAGAATACAGGGTATTGATGTTTGAATAATTATTATGTGTGTCCCACCCAGACGAGTCTGCACAAAGTATCACCACCAGTAAATAAATCTACTAATAAGTACCGTTAATATAAATTACTATTGTAGCAAATCTTTGTTAATTATTTATTTTTACGCATATAAGTGAAATAATATTTTTACGAAAATTACACTGAGTATGCGACACGGCTGGACTTTTTATATTAAATATTTCGTTTCTGCTTTCTCTCGTTCGCATACCTTTTTCATTTATGTGGATATTGATAATTAAAGGTTATTAAAAATACATATTAGTACTGATAAGAAAATAATATAACATTTACTAATTAGTGTACAATCGAAAGAGCACTCGAGCTGTTGAGCGTTTACATCCCTCAGGGATGAAGGGTTAATATTCCAGTGTTTTTTTTTTTGTAAACTGATTATTTTATTTAACCTCTACATTATGAATAAAAAAAATAGGAAGTCATTTATAAAAACACAACTTAGATAAATCTTTGGAAAACCCTTTTCAAAAACCTTACCCCGCTTTCCCTTTTATCGCTTCAGCCCTATCAGCCCTTAATATTAAGCGAATGTCGCTATCTGCGCAAGCGCCGCGTTATCGCGCGAAGAGTGGGGATAAAATTTACTATACTTATATTCTCGTTCGCCGCTGCCACAGTCTCAATCCGACCCGTGTCCCGAACTGAACGTACCGCGTGAAAAATGTGTAATGTTTGCACTCGTGATGTTGCGCCCGCGCCGGCGCCGGCTCCAGTCAAGCCGAACAAGGCGATAGAACGTCTGAAGAAGAAGCACAATATCATCACTGACCCCACTGATGAAGAGAAGCAAAAGGAAGTGGAGTATCAGCCCGACCTGCTCGCTCTCTCGACCCAGTACTCCAAGCTGGCTTACGACATCTTCAAGCAAACTGTCGCTCGGTTCCAAGAAACGAAAGCCTACGCGTAAGTTTTTTAAGTGAAATTATATTCTAAGCGTCTGATAGGTGTTAATTAGTATCAATATATTCATATTCACGAATAACTTAACATAAATATGCGGTTTCCATACCTTTCCAATCATCCTCTTTCTTTTATTGAATACATTAATGTGTAGAGATAGAGCTGGATAAATGACGTTTACTAAATTCACGACTACATGTCCTGGTTTTCTGGAATATTTTCGTACTTAATTAAAAATCCAGTAACAAATATACATGGGAATTATATATGTATTTGAAAACCAAACTACTTCAATAATAATTTAATAACACACACAAGCGACTTAGTCGTGCGGAAATCTTATGAATTTAATAAAATATTACACCGATAATATTCTGTTGCTAAGTAAGTATGTTAGTCCGGTTTTAAAAATCGAACATAAAGATTTTTCGGCTCCGTGTCCTGATATAATTAATTTAACAAATGGGTGCGCTACTTGTGACGTATTGAAAGTAACGGCTCCTATTTAACTCGACAGCTTAAACGTGAACATATCAAATCGCTATATAAACCAAGGTTGCGAGAAATCCGTTAAATGTTTTTACATTCATTGGTTACGCTAACTTCATTCAATCGTGTTGGTTATTCTTTTGCTATTTTTATATAGAAATATAAATACAACATATGTCACAATCTTCTCTTTTGGCAAGAAGAAAAATAAATAGAGATCGATAGTCCAAATCATAGCCAATAAAATGTATGCCAATAATTTTCGAGTTACTTTTGAACCACATTGCAACCATTTGTGATAAAAACCCAAAATAAGCTATGTAGTTTAAAATCAATAAAAGACACAATCTGATAAAAATTACATACAGTTGAAGTTATAGTTACATGCTTACAGATGATTTCTATATTGCATTTAAAGTCCGTTATTATTATTTATTTATTAAGGTATAACAACATTACGTGTAATAAATATTTATAGATATACATATACGTAGTTTAAAAGAGTATCTAATATATGTAACAATTATAGACGTACAGCATTCACATAAATTATCTTCTCCTATTCAAACATAGATAAAGTAAAATTAAAAAAAATAATGGAAAGAAAAAACACATAGCAACGCAAGTTAAACTTTTCGTTTGTTCCTCAGCAATGTATCGGAAAATATATCAATAGTGTTTTAAACGTTGCATAGTTCGTTATATTTACGACACATCCTAGCAGCCTTTTTGTCCATATTAGTTCTTGAGATTTCGTAAAATTATTTTTTACACAGGATTTCTTGGTAGTCTAAATATAAAATCATTAAACTCAATTATACGTTATATTACATATTGCTAATTTTTATATACTCGTATATCTCAGAATAATTTTAACAGAAAAATCATTTAACTTCAGTATATTTGTTAATGGAAAAATAATGTTGTATGTGAAATGAAAGATTTTATGCACAAGGTCGGTCCTTATCCAGAATTGTATAAGGTTTACAATTGTGTGCGTTAGGCTTAATATAATTTTTTCGATTAGTAATTTATATCTGAACAGAGAATACGTAATGCTTTGCAATGCATTGTTATTTCTATATGTAGTTTTATTTCCTTCGTCTGCGGTTTCGTTATCTCAAAAAAGAGTCTGAAACCTACGTTTAAGAATCTGGTCTCTCATCCGAGAATAGACTCGATAGGCCTTAATAATCTGGAAATTCATTTGTAGTGAAAATAAACGGACCATACATGACCTGATGACATGATGACATGATTTTAGAATATATTTGAGTACAGTAATATATTTAAGCTACTATTATTTTTCAAGCCCTTCCCTTATACTTCATAATTATTAAATCAAAACTTTCTTGCATTTCTAAATCTCACACTAATATAACGACTAAGATCATCAATTGAACACACACACACACATTCATATACACTATAAAACTACACTTAAAGACAAAACTTTTAAAATTGTACTTTTTTATATTGTAAATTGTTGTTCTAGAATTTAATGTACTAATAATTCCGCATTGTTCATAATAAACTGTATAATTGTAACATCATTCAAGTAATGATGATCTACATTTTTTTGAATTTCTATTTTTCACTATTGAGGTCAAAGTAAACTTACTCTAAATATGTTTGTCATATCAATCAAAATATTAATTCTTAGAAAATACTTGTGGTTAATGCATGATTGAACGAACATTGATTTAGTGTAAAAGTAATGTCACACTGCTGGGCTATGGTCACTATACTATTAAGGCTTGGAGCTTATTCCACCACGCTGCTCAAATCGGGTTGCTGGATTTACAAATAGTAAAATTTAATTTCGACTCGACTTAATGTAAGATGAATAAATGCTTTAAAATCAAACGAAGATTTTAAGCTCGATGAACTGAATGTTTTTAACGGTGATCAGTCTTGTGTGCGCTTGGGTACCACCCACTCATTCGTAATTCTACCAACAAACATCAACGCTTGATTTTGCTGTATTCTTGTTTGAATGATGTAAGGCTTTGTTATGTAGTGGTTTAGTCTTCTTACAGTGCCAATATCAATCCAAGATGAGATAAACTTATATTAACATATTACATTCGATTCGCTTATTGCTCTGATATACTATGCTCTACCAACAGAACTTGGTAAATATATCCTTATTTGTAGTTTCATTTCATTTCATTGAACTACTTTCATCCACTTTAATTTTACATCCAAAATTCAGTTAATTTTTTTTGATAATTAACTGAATAATTTTTATAATTAATATAATTAAAATTTATAAAAATAAAATCACGAATCTAATGAATACCACAGATTATACGAGATCTCGACTAATGATATATCAATTCGATGTCAAATATGTATAATAATATTTTTTAGGTTAACAATTTAAAAAAAAAATGTTTGTTACGTTTATTTATATTCTATATACCTATTTAATATCAATTTATTGTATCTAATGTTCGCTAATATAAAGTAAAAGTTAACTTAAATACGAGACTAATGTTAGTTAAGGCCGTCTGTCACAATATCCGTCTCGACTTTGAATGAATATTTATCCTGTTATTTTAATCATATAATAAGGAACTGCTGTTACATTCGCTGTGGTTTCAAGGAAATAGAGAAATGATTGGCTACATACTGATTACATTGAATAGAAAGATGAGAAATATTCAAGAATAATACGTGCTTCGTGTATAATATTCAAATTGATTCGCAGATACGAAGAGCCCGTTAATTTGTCTTTTTAAATTGAATAATTATTTGTTAATCGGTCATTGATATTATATATTTATATTAACATTATACTTTCTTTTTTTTTTTTTCTTTTTCTCGGCATTTAAAATATCAACAGCGATGTTTTCGTGTCAACATTTCGTTAACAAACACTTATATATTATTATTTTATCTTATATAGATATATCTTATTTACAAAATGAATGATTGTTTTCGTTCTTATTTTTCAACTCAATCTCTACGTTCGTAGATTGAGTTGAAACTTTATACATAAAATAATAATAATACCTTATTTTATTTTTTTATATTTTCGATTGGTGTGAGTGAAGAATTCAAAAATAATGAAGAAAAGAATAATTAATTTCATATAGTCATGACCATATTTTACTGGGCAACCTAATCATGTAATGTTTATTTAGTTGTAAAATTTAAGAAAAATTTTTGTTCATCCGGTAAACAGATGTTTGTAGGTCACCCCTAGTTCGGATCTCCTTACTAACAGTTATTGACAAGCGCGTAAATATTTCTAATATAGCGTCATCCGCACATGATTTATAGGTAAAAGTCAGGTGTTTGATTTGATTTATTCTTCTCTCAGTACCTCAAAGTTGGCTAGAAGAGATATCTTATTCGAGATTTACATTTGATCCAAGGGCCTATTCTTATAAACAAATTTCACATCGAATTGTCATGATATAATTGGTCGAGATTTATAATCTATGGTATCAGATATATCAATCAAGAACAGATGGTAAAGTATAGTAATCAAAGCAATAAGGCCATCTATAAACACTTTTTTTATTTCAAATACTCCAGTCTGAATAGCAAACTGTGCAAGAGTCAATACAGTGATTAAGTATGTATATATTTGACCCGAGGCATGAACCCAGAACCTCGCCATCTCAATACATGTAAGCTAGTCACTAACATAACTAGGCACACGAATACAGTAGTTTAAAACGTGTTCGGTTAACACGTTATGTGTTAACGTGAATAATAAAAAAAAACGATAAATAAATGACAGCCTTTATTAATTACTCGACGATTTTAATTTTTAATAAATCGTTATTGAACAAAATACCTACAATACCGGTTCTCAAGACAACTACGGATTAATATAATTTATACTGAAAATATGTTTCCAAACTGACCAAAATAAAAAAATTACGCTAATTTCAAGACTGTTTTTTCTAAGCATCATGTGTCCTAGAATCTTATTAAAAGAAATACAGTACTTGTTACTACACGCTTTTAAATAAATACGTCTCTACATCATGGATTTCGAATTAGCTTAACTCCTACAGTCTTCTTTATTTATAGGTAGGCGGACGAGCATTTGGGCCACGTGATCGTAAGTGGTCACCAACGCTCATAGACATCGGCATTGTAGGAGATGTTAACCATCGCTTACATCCCCAATGCGCCACCAACCTTCGGAATTAAGATGTTATGTCTCTTGTGCCTTAACATTAACATGCCTTACTTATAAACTTTGCTTATCGGCAGTTTAGTTAAACACTTATTAATGTTATCGCTAATTAAACTAAAACCTGATTCATATTACAATATAAATTGTAGTTCAGATTATTTTGTACTCACTGTATAAAAAAACGAAGGTTATGTCAATCAAAGTTAATTAGAAATAGTCCACTAATACAACCAAGCACAAATTAAAATATTATAAGCTTTTTTTAATTGTCGTGTTTACCACATGGAAATAAAACCTGTTTACTCATCACGTACACATTTTTAATATTAATGATGATAGACAATTCACTCAATCATTCATCGATCTTCAATTCGATCTTATACTAAGATATAAAGCTGAAGAGTTTGTTTATTTGATCCGGCTAATCTCAGGAACTACTGGTTCGAATTTAAAAATAATTTTTGTGTTGTCCTTTTATCGAGGAAGGTTCTAGGCAGATTTTTTATCATTTCATTTTTATTGATTATACGTGGGTGAAACCGCGTGCACAGCTAGTGTGTAATACAACTGTGTGTACCTTTATAGTATTGCGTGTAGTAGTTAAGTTTATCGAAGTGTTTTTTTCTTGATGAAATTTAACCAATTTATTTTGGAACGCATATATGTATGTACAGTATGGTCTCGAAAAAATGTCGATATTCACTTATTCGTATGTAAGTAGATTATATATGACGTTAATAATAGCAAAATTAAATTGGATTTAAATCTGGCTTGGCTAAAATAAAACAAAATGACCCAAACGCAAGACAGGCTTTATTATCGCAATAACGCAAGTGACCAAACTGTAATTTCTGAAATAATATTTTTGTTTTCGGCTCTCTGCCAGTGATTCACACACACACACACACACCCACGTTATATATATACTATATAAAGATAACTTCGAGATTAGGTAATAATTCACTATAACAAATATTAAAACAAAAATTGATTATCCATTGCCATATCAAATTTTCTTCGATTTACATATTATATACGAACTAAATATAATTACATATTTATTCACATTAACATATTTATATGCATGGACTTTATGAGTTATCTTTTTTAAAAATTGAATAAAATTATCATTAATCTTTGTAGCGAACTCTAGCGAGTCGATTTTAGTTGAGCAACGCTGTTCGAACACTGAAAAAACTTTTAGTACAAATCGATTCGATAATTACTGATTATATTTAAATTTCAATTTTCTCTCTTTTTTTTCATTGAGCGTCACATTATTAATTGGATGTAAACTAAGTCTGTGTATGAACGTTACAGCCGTCAGACTGCGATATGACTGAATTTTATTATTACTAATCTCTTCCAGATTTACTTTTAAAAAAACAAAGTCGTTCAACTTCCGTAAGCCATTTAAATTAAATCCTTGCAAAATGTGGTTAAATAGTCCGATATTATAAATTTTGCACCCACGAACTGCAATAAAAAATACCTACATAGATCGTTAAAAAGATTCGTGATAACAAAAAACGCCATAAACATTTTATACAGGTCCCGCATTGATCGTAAAACTTTCACGGAGTCACTGCATCGTTGCACGGATATTAATTAACATTGGAATAAACGCTGAAAATATCATATTTACAAAGATTAAGGTAATTGCTAAAGAAGTATATCCAAACAATGCCCACAATTCGACAATCAAATGTTCTTTTTAAGGTCTAAACTCAATGACCCAGAGAGGATCGGTACATGAGCAATACTTATAAACGTACAGTTGCCTGTATGCATATTTTATCTATCCAAAACGACGATGGAATAATAAAACTATGAGCTAAAACATATATTACGAGATATACTATACTATTACGGTAATTAAATCGATATAAAAATAACAAGCATGTGTACTGTGTCAATCCTAAGAATATTATTAACGCGAAAATTATGAGAATGGATGGATTTTAATATTTTAGTTAATCTGTTTTCGCAAGAACTGTTGTACAGATTTTGATGAAACTTTAAATGAAAAACTTATATCATTTCCATAGGCTACCTAATATCTGGTCCTTCCTAAGCGTGCATAGCCGCGGAAGGAAGCTAGTGCTTAACAATTATATCTGCTTTTATTTATATTCCCTGTTAACCAGTTTCACTCAAACAGTTGAAATTAAATTATACACACACTTGATGCATAATAATAATATTTATTAGTATACATATACATACACACATGTTTATATAAATGGGCAAAGACAAAACAGTTCAGTACGTTTTTCTCTTTTATATGTCAAAAGATTTTCTTTGTTTTTGATTCGGTAGCTATTGACGAACTTTTAGAACTAGCACAAGCTTAGATTTTTAGTAGGAACTTTTTTCGTTTTTAATAAACGTAATACAATTTTAGTTTTTAGTGTCAAAGTATTACCTAAATTCCACCTAAAAAATATTATCAACGAAATATTTTGGACGCGACCCAATCGTATGCGAAATTTCTAGAAGGTGAACAAATCTTAAAATTAAATTTTTAAATGATACGTTGTTGCCAATGCACTGAGCAAAGTACTGAGCATTATTTCTATATGCCTAAAATACGTGAAAACAATTTGAAACAACACACAAATGACAACATTACATATTATTTTTATATGTACCTCAAGTTAAAAATAACATGCTGAACATTTCCGCTACATTTGATTTAATGACGTTATATACTTTCTTGAGTCGAAATGGCTCAGTGGTAAAAAGTCGTAAATCCTAACCGATTACTGCGGGTTCTAAGCCCAGCAAGCACCACTTTGTTTTCATATGCTCAATTTGTATTTATAGTTAATTCAATTAGTGCTTAGCGTGAGAATATCTGCACGTATCAGAGCGTCGAAATAAGCACCAAATATTAAAGAAAACATGAAGTAAGGCCTCATCTATTCTTAAGCAGGGCTTTATTTGTATAGATTATATGTGGAATATATATGTGTATATATATATATATATATATATATATATGTGGAATAGGCTAACATAGATAACATTTAAGATAATCTTATAAATAAAATTATGTTACCAAGGATAATTCCGAATAGTCTGATATTCGAACTAGAGTACACCCATCTGTACACCGGATGAAAATTTTTCTTTCTTAAATTTTACAATAAAATAAACATACCATCATGATTAGTTGCCTTATAAAATTTGGTCATAACTATTTTCTTGATGAAGACTTTTTTTAAATTCTTCATCCACCACATCATGGGTGAAGGTCAACTCTAGTTCAGATCTTGTACTAAAATGGCTTATCTCGCGGCGCCTTCAGTGTCTAGTTGCAGCCATTTTATAATATCATCGTCACAATACTAGTCATCAAACAGTAATACATAGTAACATAATATTATTTCCGGGAATACATATCACTTATGTATTTATGGTTATCGTGTGTCGTATCTGTAAATTGACAATCTATTGTGATAAATTATGGAGCGCGGAAATATGTTAACATATATGTAATACGGAACTATATTTTAAACATAAATTGAGCCACTGCTGTCCAAAGAATGTCCCACTACTGGTCTAATGCCTCCACTCCTTTTGAGGCGTAAGGCTGAAGCTCATTCCACCACGCTATTCGAATGCATGTTGAAATGAGGGTTTTATCTGATCTTTGGTATTGATCCACTAGTTGTGTCCTTCTCGGTTTTTAAGTATCGAAACTAATGATCATTTCAAAATATAGAGATAATAATAGAGATGACATAGGTTCTTTTACTGATTTACAAATATATAATATTACAAAAAACCAAATTACATTTTAAGTTTGATAACACATACTGATTTTGTTAAAATGAATAGTCTTACGGCCTTTTTTATAAACGTTGCTTAGTAACTGGTTAGCTAAACACTGATTTGTCTCTTTCTGACATTATTGATTTGACATACGAAAGAAGAAGACAAAATATTGTTTAACTAATCACCAGTTAAATAAAGTTTATGAATAAGGCGGTTAACGTTCCTTCTTTCTTTAACGTTTGTCCTGTCTCCTAACGGCGTCTGCTTTCCTGCTTTATATTATTTATCTCGCTCTCTAGGACGTTCTCATCAGGATTTTGATTTGAATTTTAGATTAACAACTCATCACGTTGTTTTAAATAATACTCAACTATCGTTAGGTTTGGCATTATTAAACGAGTAAAGAAAATTAGTAATATCTATGAGATATAAAAAAAGGTCGTATTATTCAAATGATCTTCGATTTAAGGTTTTACAATAACATTGCGACATTGCCGCCGATAAAATTCCTACCATGGTTAAGTTCGCAATGCTCCAACGTGTTCGGAGACGTGTAAAATTGCACGTACTAGCTATGTTTACACGGTGCTCTTGTTACTGTAATATCAGCTGCAATGTGCAGGAAATAATCTTGCAATAAATGAAACACTGATTGTTGAACGTAGTTCGTGCGGCTCGCGTATGAAGTGCGCGTGCTGTGTATTCAGATATCTGTTTGTGTTTGAATTTAATATTGTGTTGGAATGTTAAGAAATTAATCGTAATAAATTAGGTTTACTTTTCAACTAGTTGTTGCCCGTGGCATAGCTCGCGTGTTTGTGGAGGTGTTAGATATAAAAAATTGCCTAACCTTTTTAGGGTTCAAGCTTTCTTAATATTTTTGTATTTTGTATAGTATAGGCAGGCGGAAGAGCATATGGGCCACCTGATGGTAAGTGGTTACCAACGCCCATAGACATAGGCATTGTAAGAAATATTAACCGTCACTTACGTCACCAATGCGCCACCTTGGGAACTAAGATGTTATGTCCCTTGTGCCTGTAATTACACTGGCCCTTACCCTTCAAACCGGAACACAACAATACCAAGTACTGCTGTTTTGCAGTACTTGGTATTGAAGAATAGAAGAGAGAATATCTGATGAGTGGGTGGTACCTACCCCGGCTTGCACGAAGCCCTACCATCAGTAAAATCATCACACCAAATTTGATCAAATTCGGTCCAGTGGTTTAGGCGTGAAAGCGTAACAGACAGATAAAGTTACTTTCGCCTTTATTATATTAGTGTAGATATACGTAGACATCGAAGAATTATGTCTTTAATACATGTTCTGTCAGAACTGTATGGAAAAGTTTTATATAGTGAGATGTTCGGACTCTTTTCGCATTTTTCACACGATTTCGCAATTTGCAACGCATTAACTATGTTTGATAGTGATATTTTATTTCATTGATAAATTGATTTGTACACGCATATAAGGTCATCGATGTTTTTGACGCTCCTTAACGAGCAAAGCATGTGAGACAATTTAACTGAGACTACGAGATTAAGCGTACTAAGCGTTGAGATCATAAAAGGAATATTTATTGCATTAATAATAAAAACATGAATAGCTATATGGGTACTACACATAATGTACTGATTTTGACCCTTTAATTCAGACATACGAAGGTCGTTAAGCGTTCATTAAGCTCAATTGAGACTTGCTATTGGTTTTGAATGGCCGCTCCATTGTCACAATGTGTATCGTTATCAGAATTTGTGACGTCACGTGTCCTACAATCTGAAGTACGTGTGTTAAGATTAGTTAGCATTGAGAGCAATATACATAATTTTTAGATCGAAATATTATGTAGAGTTGTAAGTATAGCTTCTCCTTTGTTAGAGAAAAATATATAAATATATTTACTACCTTAAGCCAAGTCAGTAGCGGAGTTTGAAAGTTGGAAGAGTGTACACTCCCGTGTCTCGGAAAGCACGTACAACAGTTGGTCCTGCGCCTGAACTTTTTTCTGTCGTGGTGGTTTCCGTTCTATCGAATTATGAGAGCTAGGGAAAAGAGAGTGCACCTGTGTTTGCGCAAACACTTGTGCCCTATAATATCTCCTGTACAGTTGGCTAATCTCTATTGAGATTGGCCGCCGTGGCCGAAATCGGTCTGGAGGATTATTATTACTGTTTTAGTAGTATTAGAGAATAACTGCTGAATTGCTAGAACGTTCTTTGGCTGTTGTGAGCTGAAATAAACTGCATAGAACAGAGATCTTGCTTAATTTGTATTTACAATTCATATTTTGCTTTACAAAGAGAAACATTATGAATTCATCGGTCGCTTGAAGATTAAACACGAGTATCCACCATCTCACATCAGAGCAACACTTTAAAGAAGTCATTTGTCCAGCGCTAAATGTACCAGCGCTGTTTCTTATATTGACTATAATCAGTTTTATGTCTACTTGACACAATACTTATAGTGTGACTACTGAAAGTCAATAGTAGGCACTTCAGAATATACTCGAATAAAGTTTATTTTGATACATTAATTACTGTATGTATGATATAGGGAGGCGGACGGGCAAATGACCTGACGGTAAGTCGTCACACCATAGACATAGGCGCAGTTAGAAATATTAATTATTCCTTACATCGCCAATGCGCCAGCAACCTTATGAACTAAGATGTCCCTTGTGCTTGAAGCTTCGCTGGGTCAGTCATCCTTCCACCCGGAAGACGGGTTTTACATCAAAAAGTTTTTTTTAATCAGTTTCCATCAAATATAAAGCACGCAATTTAAATCACTCTCGAAATAAAAAAGGCCTAATTCAAAGATGTATTCATATCAGTTTTGGCTTTTTTCAAAGTAGCACAAATAGTTTCGAATATAAGAAACATAAAATAAACATTTCCTAGACAGCTAACGGATCTCATTTCCTTTTAAAAACTGTATTCAGTTTTCCTTATTATTTTTTTACTTTTAATAGAAGGATTGAGTTTCTCTTTTTCTGACACATTTATTTCTGGCATTGGTCTGTGTCACTACATGCGTAACAAATACTTCCTTGTAGAAAACCGATTTTTACAAACATTTTATATTTATAAATAGCAATAAAGTTATATAACAATTATCTATAGAAAATATTTAAAATTAATAAGTATGTCTTACATCAGTAGCCGAATTTATTAAACTATAAAAATATTTATATACTAAGCGAATGGATGTCGCCATACGTACCCAGACAATTCTCATCCAGCGAAAATACACCTTAAGCTACATCTGCACAAAAGGAAAATGGGCAAAGGTGTTGTCAATATGTGTTTGTGATAAAAGTTTCTGTAATTATCTTAAGTTGCCAACAAACATGTTTTCAATGTTTTGTAATAGTTTGTGACTAAAGAATACTTACTTGTTGTTTTCATATATTGATACGCACTGATATATGTAGTATTATCTACGTAAAATACAAAGAACTACAAATTCTTTGAAGATAAGTTTTGTGTTGCAAATGTATATTTGTATGGACGGTTTGAACACAAGTTTATTAACTTATTATTTGAATAATGAAACTTCAAAATATCATTTTGAAAGAATACATTAGTATATAAATAAGGATAAAGACGATTAAAGTGTCAGATAATATCGAGATAATCAACAATTAAACATGATCAATCTTAACCGAACTATATAGCGTAATTGTTACATATTCCAGCATTATTAACGTCATTACTTACTATTAAGGGGCGTGTGCACTTCAATTAATTTTTCTAGCCTTGTATAAAATTTTATTCGGTCGGTCAACCTCCTTGACTCTCGCAAATAAGTAAAGGATACGGTATTTGCTATCAATGAAAAATAATGAAATAACTTAATAGGAGTTAATAGATGACTAAGCTGTCAGTTTAACTGGACTTCCTAGATAATTTAAGTGAGCCTATTTCTGTAACCAGTCAATAACGATTTGTAATTATGCTAAGTAATAGCAACGTATTCATTTACAAATAGATTGAACGTTGGCGCCGACTTGTTGGTTACTGTTATAAAATGTAATTCTTCTTGTATTCCGTTCTACAATACCAATACTGGTTAAATTAAAATTAATAACTTAAAAAGTTGAATCGATCTTGTTGCATAAATTTGATTTTGTTTAGACGGTACAAACTATAGCAGATAAATTAACAACGTAAGGCTGACGATAAAATCTACAATTAAAATTTTGTGGATCAGTTCTTAAATAATAATACAATGATAGAGAAAGAGAAAAGTAATTTCGTGAGGTCCTAATAAAAGTCACGTACATAGGCAAACTTTTGAGCTATTAAGCGCAAACAATTAACAGTAGGTAAGTATAAAAATAGCTCATGTATATAACCGATAATGAAGATCGGGATAATAAGACTGCGCACACAGGTAAACCATGCAGATAGTCGTTATTTGTAGCTGTTGTGACTTCTTCTACTTATTTTGTTAGCTCTATTTAAATGGCGCGAAAGTTTCATTGAAGGTTAGTTCAAATAAAACCGCTTTTTTGTGCGAAACTTTTTGTGAAATACTGTGTCTACTGGAAATTGCTTATTATTTTATATTTCCACACTTAGATATTTAACAAAATTAATAAGAGTACATAATTTTAAATTAATTTTATAAGTCGAATTCATTTTGTAAAGATTTTCATACTCAAATATTATATTTAAAAAATATAAGAGAATCATTTCTGAAATTGAACTTCAATATATTTTTTCATTGCACACATTTATATACCAATTTTTTATCTATATTATGTTGTCTATAAATCAATAAATAATTTCAATCTTTATTTAAACAATACATTTTAAAATGATTATTTTTATATACCTTCGCTTATCGACTATAAAGTATTATGTTTCAATCTATTAGTAGATATTCGATAAATAAATAAAGATAATTACAGGTCAAAATAGTGTACACACTAATATAAAAGTAGACAAACATTGCCGGTATATAAAAAAAAATGCTTTTTTTACTACTGGCAATAAAGTTGAATATTATTATTCATCGAAGTCCAAACTCTATAAACTCATTAGGAGATTATTTAGTAAGAATTTTCATAGTATAACGCTTTTGATAATCACATGAGTTTTTCAAACATGAAAGAGTGTACCAATCAGAATTATTACGCAATAGTTCCATAATGTTCTAATATGAAAACCCCTATATCTAATACCTATATGTCAAACATATCAGCAGTTTGACTATGTGTGGAAAATTGCAAAGGACATTAACTTTTATACTAATAAAAATAAGTATAAAATTGAATTGCACCATTAATCAATGTTAAGACAGATAAATTATCTTATCCCAAAATGATTGACACGTTAGACGATAAGGTTTTCTCTCGGTGGAACAGTTTCCTATATCAAAGTCCAATTTAAAAAAAAAACAACATTGTGATTTAACTTTATCTCGACACAACGTATTACGATCCCTCTGAGGAGGACCCTCATAGGCCGAATGCTACTGCACACTCAACAATTGCTATAGCCCCAATTATTCATATTCTGTAATGCTGCGTTCTTGGTTGACGCATGGAAGAAGCAACATCATTACAGACAAAAAGAGTATTTATACTTTTGCTTCTTGCCAGTGTCTATAAGCGAAGGTAACAAGTTTCCATCAGATAAACCAGTCACTCGAATTCCTTCCTAAAATAAATAAAAAATGTTTGTTCCACTACTGGTCAAAGTACCGATCTCTCTAAGCATAGAGAGATCATTATAAAAAACTATCCTTCAGTGATCTCGCAAACATGTAGTAACAGCCTATGAATGTCCCACTACTGGGCTAAGGCCCCTTCTCCTCTTTTTGAGGAGACGGTTTGGAGGTTATTCCACCACGCTGCTCCATTCCGGGTTGATGGAATACACATGTGACAGAATTTCAGTGAAATTTAACACATACAGGTTTTCTCGCGATGTTTTCCTTCACCGCCAAGCACGAGATGAATTACAATCACAAATTAAGCACATGAAATACAGTGGTGTTTGCCCGGGTTTGAACCCACGATCATCGGTTAAGATTCAAGCGTTCTTACCACTGGGCCATCTCGACCCGCAAACATGTATTATACTAATATTATAAAACAAAAGCGTAACATTTATTACGCAACCTTAGTAAACGGCTGAACAGATTTGGATGACGTTCGTTGATATCATAGTTGATAATCGAAATTGATCATAACATTTATTTCAAAATAAAATGTAGGATTTTGAAAAATATCTATATTCAAATGTAATTGAGAACAAATTGAAAATAGTTTTTGATAATAAAAAATCAACCATCAACAAACGAGGTAACAAAAGTCCTCAACTTTCTTCAAAACAAATCATTCAAGATTTAAATTAATAAAGAATATTTGGAGTTGGGGAGGAACAGGAACAGTTCCTCATCCACCATTGAAAAGGGAGGATCCTCCGACCAAACGGGCATTGGTCTGGTGGACTACTGCCCCGACGGTTGTTGTCGAGTTCTTGTATATATGTTCAATCGCTCGGATAACTTTAATATCGCGATGTAGGATACGTCAGTTTTTAGTTTTCGTATTTGGCGAGATATGTCTATGCACTGATAAGAAATGCGCCTCGTGTTACATACAGCTGTTCATTATCATTAGAGTCTGTTCCGAATAGTCAGTGATGCGTGTTATCAATAAAAACTTCGCACATACATATAAGATTATTGTATTGATTACTTTATTAACATTACAAGTAAAAAGTGTACTGTTACGTTAATAACACGTTGATACATACATCCGTTAGTTACAAGAAACTAATTATAATTCATTTATTTTTAATTAATATTGTCTATCAAATTTCCGACAGCACGGCCGAATCTCGAAGAAAAGACTAACGCAGGATTTATATTACTATAGTACATAGGTAATTACAAACACAAAAGCTGACCCTCACATTCGTTAGCCAACGGTTAACATGTTGCAAATTAATTTCTTGTCAAGTTGTCTTAAAACTATAATATGAAAGTAGAAATTAGGTACTTAAAAAAAGAAAGACTTTGAATTATTACGTAGTAATATCAACTAATCGGATATATATATATATATATTTTTTTAATTTATAGGTAGGCGGGCGAGCATTTGGGCCACCTGATGGTAAGTGGTCACTAACGTCCATAGACAATGGCATTGTAAGAAATGTTAACCATCGCTTACATCACCAATGCGCCAACCAACATTGGGAACTAAGATGTTATGTCCCTCGTACCTGTAATTACACTGGCTCACTCACCCTTCAAACCGAAACACAACAATACCAAGTACTGCTGTTTTATTATACAATTACAAACCTTATGGTTCAAATAGGAATTCCAGAGCAATCTACAAATATCACTGAGCACTTTGTCTGCGTCGTAAATCATAGTACTATGGCAATTTATACAGCGATAAGTTATACGCGAATTTTCTACATGTGTTCTCTAACAATAGAATAGTATTTCTTCTGCAAAACGAGGTCGCATGACTGCATTCTTAGAAATGCACGTGGATAGCGAGTATGTTACGTGATTGTGACGTCACCAGAACGTCGTTTGTTATACTCGATTAACTGCTTCTCTAGTGGCTAGCCTCAACCGACCCCGACAATCTTTTGTCATTTTTTTTCAGTCGCAAAGATTAAATCTAAGTTTGGAGGTTGGCATCCCCACTCACGTGCGCTAAAAGCTCTTGAAGTCGTTGGCCATGAAACTATCCAATGGTGTCTGTCGGCTGCGATAGAGATAACACCTTTTATTTTAACGTTAGTCAAAAAAATCTTGACCTTAAATTAACTCACAATTTCCTCCTCATTTGTATTTTTTATTGGATATGTTTGTTTTCATTCTCTCTACATTATATAATAATTCAGTTCCATCAGGTATTTAAGATATTCATAATTTTCAGAACACCATTCTCTTTTAGCATATCGACTTTCTATATTACGTTTAAATGTCAAATTCCACTTTGTCATTTGTAATAAAATGCATATGAAATCTATATGTAATACGAGAAACAATTAACATAAATTTACGAATGAGTGATAGCCACTTATTTAATCAGGCCACGGACAATATTACAGCAATGAATATTTACTTGATCGCCTTTAGAATACTTATTAAAAAAAATAATTACATACACTCTTAAGAGGGCCGATGCCACGAGAAGCAATTTATCCCAATATTCTTAAATAAAAATCGTTTAATGGAAATTGATACAATATTCTAGTTAAACATTCTAGTTACTTTTACGTTAGTTTTATTATTTTAATTTTTACGCCATTAAACTAGACAACGAACGAACCATAATACTCAAACATTACTAGTTTAAAATAACTCTATATTAAAATGTACTAACTTGGGATAAGGATACTGTAACAATTCGGTTAAATCCTCGTTATATTTGACAGAGCTTTGGCAAAATAATGTAATTCAATACGTCTACCATTGTCGATGACTAGGAAAGTCATGCCTACCGGACCTAGAAAAGTTATATTCGCTAGTCTCAAATTAACTCCATCCTTTTGACCGAATGATACATTGTATAACTGGTACGAAACATTCGGTTTGTTTTTTTTTTTGATATTCAAAACAAACCTCGAAAATGAAGATTAATGATGTTTTTAAATCTAATATTATTTATAGTTTGCGATCGAAAAGTAAATAGTGTTAGGAATATGTCAAATCTTTAAAAAGTACTAAATCGTCGATAAGGTATGTCGTCAGTCAGTTAACTCAGTGACAATTAAATTTATATAGTTGAATAAATGAAAACTAAAGTCAAATAATAATAATACCCCCTTGGTGATCCATTTGTATTATTATTATTTGACTTTAGTTATTTGACAATGCTTAGTTGCGATAAAACAATAAATCGATTCTAACGAATTCCCAAAGAAATCGTATCCGAGAACATTATTATTCTATGATTGTAAACATAGAATAATAACGCTATTATTCTATTATTGTAAATGT
Source organism: Nymphalis polychloros (assembly GCA_905220585.2). Lineage (NCBI taxonomy): Eukaryota > Metazoa > Arthropoda > Insecta > Lepidoptera > Nymphalidae > Nymphalis > Nymphalis polychloros. Next base: position 14,560,076 of record HG992243.1, on the reverse strand, counting down.
ATTTAGCTTTATCACTTTTTTTATATCTAACGTCAGTCTTGATATTGATAGTCAAGTTGAGTTTTAACATTTTATGTCTTAAATCAGAAAACTCATTAAATGTTTCCTGCTAAATTATATTTATTGATTATACTATAAAAACTTGATGTCTAAATCACAAGTATAAAATTAAAAAAGCGATTGCAAATTAATGAAACTATAATAAGTTGTGATATACAAAGAATCCGAACAAGTATTCATTATATTGTGTTTTTTCAATCATTTTATCCAACTTCAGAAAAAGAACGTTAAGCTTTTACTGGTTTTCAGAATTAGACTGTAATCCAAAAAAGTGCACAATTGTTAAATATGAAATAACCAAATTTTATTTTTACACGTTAATGCTTATAGGAGTTCGAATATAATAATATACGGTACATTATTGCACTTCGCTCCCATTTTAAAACACTGGACCGGTTTTTTACACTTTTTATCGGCGCTTGTTTTGAGTATTAAGTACATTGCATTTATTTTACGCGAAACGTTTACGAGTTGAATTATTCTGGTTGAATGCATTCGAATTTTGTAAATTTTTCGTATATTTTGTTGTTAAACCCCGTTCACACGGATCGACTTGTTGGCTAATTGTAGCAATAAAATCGATTTAGTTTAATTTTTTTGTCAGCAACAAATGTTTATAAACTAACATTAAACCGTGTGAACACGCTATAACGAAATTCGTTTTTTAATTTTTGTACGTATGACAATGCATATTACAGATTATTTTCATTCCAATACAATTTTTTTACTACTTTACTTTTTTATTGCTAGTCTTAATTTCAACATTTTTGTAATATGAATTTAAAACGCAGTGTTGATGTTGTTTTTTTTTAAGAAATATACAAACCACTGTATATGGGCGTTGGTGACCACTTACCATCAGGTGGCCCACATGCACGTCCACTAAACAATACAATAAAAAAAAAAAAAAAGAATACTATATATGTAGTTTAAAGATTAAATATATTCCGCTTTATTACCGCCAACTCACAGCCGAACACAGATAATCTAAAAGCAGCTGTCGTTTCAAAATTGGCAACTTTACACACTGATAATAAATAAATAAAATATATTTTAATAAATCTTACGGATCTGTGATGCTTTACTTTTTTTTTTAAATCGAAAAGTAGTATGATTCTGTCATCAAATTCATGTTCTTGCAGCCAATTTTACGAATCTCCCAACCGAAGTGCGGGAGTTATTTATGTATTTTTTATTCCCCATCAGACACTAATTGGACACGTAACCACCTACTGTCTGTTGAATTCATAAAAATACTGTACTGTACTATAACCACAATTGCTTATAACTTATGAACTATTTCACTTTGTCGTACTTTTCACGTGTTGCACACTATAATAAAAAAATCTCATATAATCATAATTGTCTCTCAATTTGAATGCGGTATCCTTTTGTTTCGACATCGCAATAAATATCGTGTGATAGTATCAGTAATGAGAATGTACCTCTATGTAATTGCACACCTTGTATAGAATGAATGCCGTTAAAATATCACAAATATATATAATACTATATTTTATTTGCGGTCTTTACTGTAGTAACTGAACCTGTTTATAAACCAGGCTCTTATTTATAAATAAATTTATCAAAATCGATTCAGTTTTTGGTGTTAATAAGAATGACTCAATAATGTTATCTAGATTATAGTTTTAATTGCCTAAAAAAATATTTTATATTTAAAAAAACCGCTGTAATGGCAGTGATTAATTACCTTGTTAATAATGTTTTCATAATCAATAATTAATACGTCAATAATCAATAATCTAGGTACTGATAATGATAATATCAATGAACTATTATATTATCATCATATTTTTATAAGCTTATTTAATTTCACCTTTACTTGCGAGTTATAGTTTTTAACTGAATTATTGTAAAACAGTTAATTTAATTATTTTTGCACACGTTTTCGCGGGGCGTCGTGGCTCTTATAAGATATAGAGCTATTCACTTATTAGCTTGAATTTTCAATGATTTTGATTGATTTTAAGTTTTTATATGAAACCGGACTCAACAATAATCTATTTAATAACGTATATGTAGAGTATATAAAATAATCATATCAGGAACAAGTGACAAATCCACCTATATACCAAACACTTCCTTTTTTTTCTAATTTATACTAACACAAATCGATGAACCTATCTCGGAACTTCACATACAAAAAGGTCGAACCGATATTCAACCTCCTTTTTGAAGTTGGCTGAATATTTTTTACATAAAAAGAACAAATCTTGATAATCTAGATTTGTGACATATATATATTTTAAATTATTTTGTTAAGTTTTGTAAAAATGAGGAACACAAATATTAAATAAAATATAGTAACTGTTAACAATATAGGACTCTCACGAATATGTATTTATAAATTATAATAATTTTTTTTTTATTAATCTCGGTGCACATGACCGGAACTTTTTTGTGACACTCAAACTTAGATATTGCACATAAATGTTACCTTAAATTTCAATTACACTTATTTGTATGAACGTATATTATCTAAGATTTACAAACGTACGCGTGAATAAGTTATTGAATATTACGAAACAGTGACGTCATGACATGACCTTGCATGACGCTTTCTGTCATCGAACTACAAACAATTATTAGCTTAGCGACAATTTAACTATGTAACGAATATTTAAAAAGGCAAGCAAAAATAATTTTAATTTATTTACAACATAAGATTTAAAATTGAATGTCTAGATTGAAATCTTTGCTGAAGTTCCGAGCTGTCTTTCTTCACAATTTGAATTATTTTCAAGAAATCGGAAGAAACGTTTGAGTAACGAAATTGCTGTGACGTCGTGCTAGTAACAAATATCAAACAAGCGCGCTAAATAATATAAATTTGTAACTCAAATACTTTATAAAATCGCGAAAATAATTTCATAATTAACAACGATGTGTGAAATAGCAATAAGTTAACAAGTATAATATGATATGACAAATACCACTTGTAATTTTTTTTTTTTTTTTTTTTTTTTTATTGTATAGGTTGGCGGACGAGCATATGGGCCACCTGATGGTAAGTGGTCACCAACGCCCATAGACAATGGCATTGTAAGAAATGTTAACTATCACTTACATTGCCAATGCGCCACCAACCTTGGGAACTAAGATGTTATGTCCCTTGTGCCTGTAATTACACTGGCTCACTCACCCTTCAAACCGGAACACAACAATACAAAGTACTGCTGTTTTGCGGTAGAATATCTGATGAGTGGGTGGTACCTACCCAGACGAGCTTGCACAAAGCTCTACCACCGAGTAATGTAAAGATTTATTACCTCTTTTATACGTATATCTTTTATAAAATTCCGATGTACGTTATTCGTTATTCTCTACGATGTTCGTTATTCTTCTCTTAAAGGGCTTGACCGATTTTGATATAATTTTTTTTTTGTACTTACATCCTGGATTTTTCTTAGCTACAGCTTAACCTGATAAATTATGCTGATGTCGAGAACTAGTTCTTTCTCAAAATCGTTATCCAAGTTATTTATCTATATTTATTCGAATTTCTCACAAACAAAAATCATTTAATATAATCCTTAATTTTCAGCCTTAATTTTTTTTATTTTATTTATCACTCGTTGGTCAGGAAATAACTGAATAAAATCACTATTTTATCTGTGCAAAGTTGAGACGGATAGCTAGTATTTCATAAAATATCTACGATCGTTAATTGTAAGCAGGAGAGAGACACTTGTCTCACATTCTGTAACATAGTGTTAGACATAAAGAGTCATTGACCTACTATGTTGTAAGGGTAAACAATTTATTGAAATATATCACTATTTTATTTGATGATGCCTTAATATTAATATATATGTATGATATAATTGAATATAATATAGAAAGTGGATATCATGGAATGAACTCGTGACAACGACGATTGTAACTCTAGCGTCAGCTTTTAATAGCAATATATTATTTTAGAATCAAAAGTAAAACTAAAAGTGTCAATTTTATTGACCTAATAAAAGCTATGTTGAGCCCAATATGAGTAGAGACATAGAATGTTTTAATAAAATATATTTTTAGTCTCTATATATATTAGGTTAATATAAGTAAATAGGCACAGAGACTATAATAATGATTACATAGTTCAAATATCTCACTACTCATATATCAGCTATCACTGGGACATTGGAAGGACTTTGTCCCTCACTTGTTATGTTTAATTACTGAGTTACGATTGCATGTATGACTTATGATCATAATAGTGATAATATACACTGCATGTGTGGTATAAAAACTTTTTTTAAATTAAATTGGTATGCGGACCACTGCTACTAGATATTGGCGCTGTCAATAATACGAACCGTTCCTTACATATCCAATACGCCACCAACCTTGGCACTGTTGGCAGTTGGATTATGAGTAAGCAAATTTAACTACGGACACAAGGGAAAAAACATCTTCGTTCCCAAGGTTGGTGGCGCTTCGCCGATTTAAGGAATGGTTAATATTTCTTACAATTCCAATGTCTATGTGGTGACCACTTAACATGTACCAATAACATAAAAAAGTTATAATGTATAGAACTATATAATAATTCACTGACCATACGTAATATAAACACAGAATTAGGCTCATATTTAGGATATTTCTATTTTCTAAATAATATAATGATACCCACTAATGTAACGGTGACAGGAGAACTTGTTCATTTATCGCCCTGAGAATCGGAATTGCGATTCAACGGAGAAATTATGCTAGCATTCTTGCCACCATTCCACGCAGTCGTGATTTGTACAGTAGCAGTAGTTATAATTTTAAATTATTTGTATATATTTATTTAAGTCATCGATATTTGTAATAAATATAATTGTTATGTAAATAAATATTACTAACCAAGTAAGTATTTTGTATGATTTACATAACTATACAAAATATTAAGTTAAATCAGTTGTTGTTAAATAAAGATATGACACATAGAGTATTTGTTAATTCAAAAACCAAATTACACTTTTAAAGTCAACACAAACGAAGCAACAGATATTAGTCGTAATATGCAAAACAACACGTGTTTTGTCACAGACCGTCGTATCAAATTACAATCAAGTGGTAAGCATAAAGACGGCGCCAAATCGTTACCGCAATCAACGAGTACCGTCTTACCTTACGTATACATATTGCTATACTAGTGTTCGCCCACGACATCGGAGAAGTTGGTGTTGGGAGGAGGACTTGTTACAAAAAGTAGCCTATGTACTTTCTCCGATTTCAAACTTACTTAACACCAAATCTCATCAAAATCGGGTAATAAAATGTAAGTGTAAATTGATTTATTATTACTTGAAACAATAATATTGTGCACGTTTTTTATTATTTAAAAGAAAACCTATAGTTAAATAAGACGCGGTCATATTATTTTGTTTTTACAAAATGTTTTAATTGCATGATTGTTATCATCGATAAACACAAACATGAACTTCCCTTCGTAATGTAAATAATATTATCTGATAATTTCATCTTCGTGGACTTTCATCATGGAGATAGGGGTCGCTATCTTCTGGATGCCCATTCATTTTCATTCATGCAGTTTTAAATGCACAGATAAAAAATATTTATAGATCTGTATTTTAAGTATTTGATAAAACATAATAATAATTGTTATTTTAACAGAAAAAAAATAAAATACTTAAGAAATTATATGATTTTAATCAAAGAAGATTACATCATTTTAAACTTGCTTAAACAAAAACGTCACATAATGATAGTATTAACTAAATTAATTTCAATTCATTTACACGTGTTTCCACAGTTTTATGATAATTGGCGATAATATTACAAAGTAATACACAACCACAAAACACAACTAAATCAAAAGACTTGCTTTGTAACTCCACACCAGCAACTTTATACACGAACAATCTCTTAATTTCACATTCGTAGATTTTACATACATATTATACATTCCCGTACGCTTCCAACTCACTTGACCCCTTGTTCCTATTTGTAAGCTACATGTTCGAACCTGTTTGACCTCTAAGAAATGTTTTATGTCACTTAGTTTAGCTTAAAATAAATTATATTACCATACAATGTTTCGTTTGAGCTTACAATTACGTAATTCTAAAGAATCCATCTACTTCTTCTTAATAAAAAATCATAAATAAAAATATAAATGTAAAAATACAAATAAATTATAATTTAACTCAATAAAAGAAAATGTACTAAAACAGCAACAATAGAAAATATAATATATAGACAAATATTGTAAAAAATAAATTTAAAAAACGAATAATATTAAATAGTTTAAATTACTGTATTTGCATGAAAAATGAGAAAAATTAAAGGATTATTTATTAATTCTAAAGAAATTATTTTTAATGTTTATTTGTACGTCTTAAAAACATTTCAATTTTTAACAACTTCTTCTCAAACACAGAGCTAATGTAAATGTCTGATAATACGAAATACGAATATAATTATCTCTAATGTTAATTAATAAAATGTAGTAAAGTTAATAAAACAGCGCACAAATGTATGGACAATATCGTAAACAATTAATTGCAAAAAATAAATTACAAAATATACGCAGTAAAATGTACTGCGCTTTATCGACAGGGCGCGTGAATATAATTAAAATCACATTAATCGAAATAGCGTAAAATATCTCGTTTAAAGACATGATTACGGTGTTGCTACATGAGCAACTTCTTAATTTTATAAACATCGAAAAAATACTTAATTAAACCCTGAGAACAATTCTAAATGCATTTATTTATTATTTCCCAAATGCTTACGCTTTTAACTCTCATTTGTCAAGACGCACACGATTTTTTGTTTCAAGCAATCAAATCGCATCCGTAAACATTGAACCCTAACAAGTTTTTGCCGATGAAGGATCAGATAATTTTCATCTGCAACGGCCATTTGTAGAAGCAATTTTTTTGCCGTCCATTCAAGTTCAATATAGAATTTTAATTCGTTTTCCGCTAAGCGAACTCGATTTGTTTTGCAAAAACTTGCTTTTACCCTAAAAGGATACAAACAAAATGAATAAATTCATGAATTTGAGTTGTTTTGTTTGTTTTTCCCGAATTTCTTACGCGGCCGCAGCGGCGTTTTGAATTCTAAAGCAGTCCGCATCGTGTGAGACATTTTGATTTGAACCGAAACAAATACAATGTTTATTTATTGCTCGACTTAAAACAATACATTACTAATGACAAACAATACAACAGCGCGCATTGTAGACGTGCACTGAATAAAATTCCAATAAGACGTTGATAAAATACGGTAACTATAATACTTAATCGAACTGAATAAGATTATTGAATAATTTCAAAGCTCATGATTTAGAAAATATAATACCTTTTTATGTCTTTTTATTTTTTTGCAATATTCGGCCTGTTTTTATTTTGTGTTTCTCAATATCTTCGCCAATTGTAGCTCTATATGAATGATTATTATTTTATTGAATCGACTATAATTGTTGGTGGTCCCATATAATATAATAAAAATAAAAACTACCTATTTATAAAGTTCATTTTTAATTAAATCAATTGTACGTAATATTTACATTACACAATGTAATAGTTATGCTTCGTTAAAAATATATATTTATATAATACGTTTTAAATGTCAAAACATACGTGAAATCGAAATGACACAAACACAAAGTATTTTTACTTAAATGCACCCAATTAAGAGCCTTACTGACAACGTCATTAGATTATCGTCGTAATTGTAAAATGCTTTTAACACTTTCTTCCTTAATTATTCGAATGTTACTTAAGATCCTTTTAGTGATCCACCTTCACCACTTAAACTGATGTTGTTATTACTTATGTTACATATAAGTGCACTTGTAATTATCAGATTCCTTAGCTTAAGCTGTTACAATGTCTTCAGCGTCATCGTGTTGTTTATTAATGAGTCAATGTTTGTCATATTTGCGTGTTGTATCAGATTCATTTGGTATGATACGATTTTAAATATTGACATTTTACAACATGATTTAAATAGTATATCAATATCAATACATCATGAATATATACAGAATGGTGATTTTAAACTTATAAAACTTGCCTTAAAAATGTAAGAGACGCGTCAGTCGTTTTGTCATAATCAGTTATTGAAGCGATGAAGGTACATTTATTTAAATCAATATAAGATAAACAATGAATTATATATTTTTGTACTTAATATTTAAATTATTGTATAATAAATATCTTTTTTGTATAAATATCAATGTTTATTTTAATTACTTACATAAATATTAAACTCACCGCACTTTAGTATTCAGCATCAGCCTTGTCATCTCGAGCGTGTCAAGGCGACACGTTTATGTTTATTCCATTTCATTTGAATATCATTTTTGTTCTAATTTGTTATCTGTGAGATTGACGTGTTTGTTTTAATTTAATACTCTTTAATCTTTGTTTGTATCGATGGCTATTAATTATGCTAGTAAATTAGTTATTATTATTATAGTATTTTCTATATTCTATTCATTAAATATTATTTTACTATTATATCGGTATCAACTAGTATTTCTTTTTGTTAATATCTAAGCAAGCATTTGTATCATATTTTGATAGATCTCTACAAAATGCTAAAGATTTAATTAGGCCTTTATTTTATCGTCATCGAACGCGCCACGTGCTTGGAAGCACGTCGACATATTAGCGCCAAAGATAACAACAAACTTTTCACTGCGATATCGATCGCATTTATACGACTCAAATGATCAATTTCGCGCAAACGCGAACGGTTCGCTGTAAAAATGAACGAGTTTATGTAACTGTATCGTAAATCACAGGCGTGACGGCAGGCGGCAGCTGCAGTTTAATAAAATTACAGGAAAATTAAAAACTATTTATTTGCACTACAAATATCAGAGTTCTTTTGTATCAAGGCCATTTAATTTGGACAAAGTTATATCTGTAATGTTGACTGTTTACGACGATATTTTCGTTAAAATCGACATTGTATACAACAATTTAAACGTCAATAAAATTTGACTTTGAAAAGTTAACCACTTAACGCGATAATATAAGTCCTTAATTTAGCTCACAAATATTAAGTTTGCGGAATTGCGAAGTGTCGCCCCCATTATTGATATTTATTTTAAACGGCTACTTCATTAGTATTATGTAAGCTAATTACTTCCTCAAACCATTACCGTTATGGTTGTATTGAAAATTAACCGTCTGTCATTACCTCATAGAAATTCTCGAACAACTAACAGGTTACGGATTAAGACGGTTTGTTTAGATGTTTAATTTGACAATCATTTTTACCAATACGTATGTCGGATGTAGTTCGGTCAACAAAAAATTCACGCGCATATATCACTTAAGAAGTGTTGAAATTCAAATACTATTGTTATCTGAATTCGCATCTCGGTATATGGCCTGCGTCACTATTTGCTCAATAACGCGTGTGGAAGGCGTGCGATTTCCACAAACATGTTACGTCACTGTGTGATTGCAATGACGAATTTGCATTATAGATAGACTTGTGATCTTTAGTTTCTTGGGAACGTTTGCCCATTTTAAATGACGTACAAACATTTTGAACTTAATGTCAACAAAACATTTATTAAAGATATTATGAATACAATATAAATTATCAGCAAAGTTAATAAAAATAAAAGATTTTGGGTAAGTTAATAGCTTTACTAAACCAACGTTTCGTTTGCTTTAGAATTCATAAATTGCGAAAAATCCTTGCAATGCATTCGAAAAATTAAACAATTACATTTAAATTCAAATTCAAATTTCTTTATTCAATATAGAAGCGTTATACTTGCTTATTGACTGTCATAAATCAACCACCGGTAGATATTATTAAGTATTTATTGCTTTTACAATCTTGAAATTAATGCTTATATTTAAAACAATAAAAATAAATAATGTCAACGCGTACATACACAGTGTAATACAATAATCCGCATGTCAGCACACTATCTGCGTTCTAAAAATATAACAATTTCTTTTGTTCCTATGAAAACTAAACCTTACCTACGACAATTGATACGGATTTCAATGTATTTTCCTGATACTTCATAAGTGACATTGATGTATTTATACTGATTGTATATTGTATAAATAAGAAGAAAATGACGTCTCCATATTGTAGTCGAAAATGTTCATAAACGTCCTAATTATTGGTTATCACGTTGAATCTTTTGTCGTTTTACTTTCAAATAGAATAAACTCGGAATAAACTATATTCTTCTTCAGGAAGTATCTTATCATGTTAGCATACAATATATAATGCATGCGTTATAGGTAATAGCCGTTTCATAAACATATTTACGTATATGATATAATTTTTATTAAATGTATAAATATATAATACATACTTCTATACATAAAACACTCGAACTCGTAACGGGAATTGAACCCGCAACCCCAACAGCTTAGTCATATATAGGGTTTTCCATTAAGGGCGCTTGCTCGTGCAGAACTTCCATCGTAGCGTGCGCTGTGTGGCACGTAGCGCCGTCCTGTTGAAACCACATGTTGTCCAGATCCATATTCTTCAGGCCAAAAGAAGTTGGTTATCATCGACCGGTATCGCTCACCATTGACGGTGACGGCCACACCATTATCGTTTTCGAAAAAATACGGACCAATCACGCCTCCGGCCCAAAATCCGCACCAAACAGTCACTTTCTGCGGGTGCATTGCCACTTGGTGAACCTCGTGTGGATTGGTCTCGTCCCAAATACGGCAATTTTGCTTGTTGACATAGCCATTCATCCAAAAATGCGCCTCGTCGCTGAAGATGATTTTTTTTCCAAAATTGGCGTCAACTTCCAACTGCTCTAATGCCCAGTCAGCGAACACACGGCGCTGTCTATGGTCATTAACCTTGAGCTCTTGGGTCAGCTGGATCTTGTACGGGTGCAGGCTCAAGTCACAACGCAAAATTCGCCAAGTTGTCGTCTGCGAAAGGCCGAGTTCCTGTGCGCGACGCGGAATTGACTGCCGCGGGTTTTCGAGGACACTGTCGCGCACAGCGGCGATATTCTCGGCAGATCTCGCGTTACGTTGACGCACGGGAACCGGCTGATTGTTAACTGACCCGGTTGACTCGAATTTGTCCACCAATCGACGGATAGTCGACTCGGCAGGCCGATCATCGCGACCGTAAAACGGGCGAAGTGCGCGGAACGTTGCTCGAACTGAAGACCCATTTTCATAAAACAATTTTATGATTTGCACGTGCTGCTCGACACTGTAACCTGCCATGGTGGTTTGGGAGGACGGAATGAATATAACACACTGCATTTGACAGCTGTCACTCAAACAACATGGCCGCAATCAGCTGTCAAAGTTCAAGCGTCCCTATTGGAAAACCCCTTATATACAATATTAAAATAATTTCATTTATTTGCAGAATCGCGACGAAAACAACACAGCCGTTCCACGTAGCGCTAGCAGTACTTGTGGTTATCGCCTGGATTACCAGGTCTGGCTCCAGCGGTAATCTGCGTGGCTGGCGTGCTCTCTATGTAGGAGCTGTTGCCACACACCTTGGCGCTCAAATATGGATGACTTTGATATCTGGTAAGTGTTAATAAAAATAGCTATACTATATATAACCGTGATAAAATAAATATTACAAAATATTACATTATTATTGCCTCTACTGGTGACAGGAGGGCTGGTTCAGTTTTCGCCCAGAGAATCGGAATTGCGATTCAAAGGGGAAATGCTGCTAGCTTTCTTGCCACCATTCCACGCGGTCACGTTTTGTATAGTAAATATTTTTCATTTTTATTTGTATTTATTTAAGGTTTTAATGTAAATTGTAATAAAATATAAATAAAATAAACTGTGATTATAATTTTAAGCTCTTTAAATCTTATGGTCCAGGTAATTAAGGAAATTTGATTCACACTTCCTAACTTTATCATTTTAATCTCCTGGACTTTGTGAGAAATGTGACAGTTATCTAATAAACAATTTCTCAGTATACAGATAATTAAAACTGCAACAGTTTTGTAATCTTTAATGAAATCTAGAAATGGTATGATTACTAAGATTTCTTTATAGAGAATAACGGTGTATGAAACAAGTTTTGAACCTGAAGGATCATCACTTGTTTTATACACTATTAAAAGCGTTTAATGATTGAATCATTAACAATTAGCTTCTAGATCAAAGACGCCTTATAAATGAAAAGTTCTATTTAAACTTTAACATTATTCAAGTTATTATCAAACATGTTCCATGTAACACCGAATTTATACGAATACATATAATGCAATATAATTTCAAATACTCACTGAGATTACTTTCGTTTCAATAAAATAAAATTTGGCTTATATTGAAGTGTTCATTTTAATTGGTAATACTAACAGAGTTACGTAGTTCTTATCTTGCGATGTTTTGAAGTTTATTTTAAAATCTGGAAGTTTGCTAATAAAGGCTAAATTCCCACAAGCAATATGATCAAATATCCATAAGAATAACTTATACGATTTATACCAGAGGATCGGAATTATGATTTAATGGAAAAATGTTGCTAACATTCATGCCACCCTTCCACACTATATAAGTTTTTGTTATCATTACTTAATATAAATAAGTCGTAAATGTCCCATAACATTATTAAAAAATTATCCCGGATTTTTTTTTTTTTTTTTTAGGTATTTGTCGAAAATTCCTTGGCGACACAGTTGCGGGCAATAGCGCTCGATAGCTCTTACCTATCGGGTAACTAAGACACGAGGTCATGACCTCAGTAGTCCACGTTTTTACCACCAACAGTGTCGTTAAACACAATTAAAATATTTTTTTAAATAATTTTTTTGCTTAGTATTTTGAAAATTATTACATAAATAGAACCGACACACAACACCTACTAACCACTTCACGGGTCGGACAAGAGTTTTGTTACATCCTGTATAAATTGTATAATATGTTTAGGTATATATCAGACGTCTATTGAATTTTGCTAGTATAATATACAAAACTAAAACTAGTAGGTACATTTTACTTTTGGAATATCGTGTGTTATTACTATAATTTACGTTATAAATTTTCTGAATTTACTCTCCTTATATAGCTTAGTATGTCGCTTTACGACTCTGTCGCTACTTCTCCATAAACGTTTCAACACTAGTCGGACGTACAGTTTACAAGAAAAACCACTTTAACGCATTCGTAATATATGTACATAACAAAATTTTTAAAAATATATTTGGTAACTAATTTTAAACAAAATAAACTTTATTAAAAAAAAAGTACACAAAAAATCTAACTAAGATTGAAAAATCTAATTAAATTGGAACAATAAAAATAAAAGAAAAACTGCTTCATATTATTTTGAAGAATTGAATAATAATGTTACGATTTTTCTTAAATTTTAGACGAAAATGGAGATGACATTTTATTTACTCGGTGGTAGAGCTTTGTGCAAGTTCGTCTGGGTAGGTACCACCTGGTAACTCATCAGATATTCTACCGCAAAACAGCAGTACCTACTTAGTATTGTTGTGTTGCGGTTTGAACGGTGAGTGAGCCAGTGTAATTACAGGCACAAAGGACATAACATCTTAGTTCCCAGGGTGGTGGCGCATTGGCGATGTTTTTTTTTTTTTAAAGCAATACTCAATGCCCCTGTCTATGGGCGTTGGTGACCACTTACCATCAGGTGGCCCATGTGCTCGTCCGCCTACCTACAGTATAAAAATATATATATGTATGTATATAAAAATATATTTTTATGCTGACTCTACTTAAAACAACTTAAGTTTTTCATTCACTCCTTATTGGCGCTGAGCTACCAATTACATGTATCCGGTCTCCTAATACAAAGCGTCTTTGAGAGTAAGGTCGATTGATTTTTTTTACAAATATCGTCAAATTATTTATTGACTAAGATATTAGCGAAATACAACTCACTGAATGACTGAAAATAAGCATACTTACTAAGAAAGGATTTTTGGAAATTGCATCTACAAGGCATTGTATGTATATTTGTAAATATGTACGTGCTTTTATATTAGCCAAGTGTATGAATCACGGGTTAAAATCCGAGCAAACTCACAGAGTTCATATGCTTAATTTGTGTTTCTAATTCATCTCCTGCAATGGTAGAATAAGCTCAAATACTTAATCCAGCACTGGAGCGAGCCCCTATTTACTAATACAACACTGATCATCCATCGTGATTTTACAATTATCAAATTATTTCGCATCTGAGCTCTCTTGGTTTAACCAAGAACTATTAATGAAATGATTGATTGATTGACCTTTCCCATCAATGGCGCATTTGTTAATTCAACATTTTATTGCAACAGTTATAAAATCATGCAATTTATAATATAATGAATCAAATTTGTATTCTCCTCATAAACATTCGTGCAAATAATTTGAAAATAAATCACAAACAAGCACCCTAATTGCTTTAGAACGATGCAGTTTAAACGTTGCCAAAATAAAATGTTATGTAATTGTTGCAAAATTATCGTAATTTCGAATAAACATGTCACTCTTATAGCTTTATAAATAAGGGTCATAATGTATGTAACATACGATCACTGACAATTTAAATATTACTTCTTTGAAATCCTTAAAATTAAATTTCCATAACAAGGTCTCAATTTAAAACAATTACCGACATGCGCACCATGTGTCGGTAAGCAAATTATGTCATGTTATTTTACAATTAAATATAATTACGGTGCAATCAAAACTTAAGCATTTACACCGTATTTATGTTTGTATACATCACATATAATATATTGAATAATGTAGTAGGTAATTGTAGAGCTATTGTTTTTAGTCCGGGACGTCTCGTGTCTCGAAATCCCAGATTTTTGCCAAATTAAGAAGTATCTTTAGTCACGACTCGAGACTCGCTTCGTGCTTACCAAAATCCTATCAACATGAACATGATACGATTTTGTTTGCTAGTATGTTACTCACGAAGATCATAGTATATTTTATTCAGTCAGTTAAATAACTCACTTTATTTATATCTAATTACAACTGTTTCTCTTCGAGTGTGCGAATATCGTCTGCATAGTAATTCCTATCTTAAATATATTTTAACGCGTTTGCGAAAATTATCTCATTTTTAAACACATTCAAATCTCCTCGAATCCAAGCGTTACAGTAATTTTTTTAGACCGCAATAATGAATTCATTGACGACATTGTGTGAATATGACGTAAAATAAAAACATAAGCCTGTAAAACTATGTAGTTTTATGACGGCAACAGAAATTAGAAATATAATTAAATTGATATAAAAAAATTTACTGTTCACTGTGTAGTACATATTATAGTATAATTTATTATTATTATTATTAGTACATATTATTAGTGTATTTTCAAGTAATGTTTTACACATACATGATTACATTTTTATTAATTACTTCATTTATTTCAAAATTATTCTTTAATTAGCTTATTTATTTTTGTTATTTATCCGCACGGTCAACATTGATTTTATATATTTTTTTAATCATTTATAAACTCAACTGAATTGTATTTGGTGTATATAATGTTTGTTGTGGGTGTTTCTTTTCCGAACCGTTGGTAGTTTCTAGCTTGACAATCAATAAGAAAGTGTAATACCTCAATATTGAATAAACTATTTTGAATTTGTGGTACATAAACTATTTACCCAAAGGGAGATACAGTATATTCAACGTTAAGTCATAAATACATAAAGATCAATAAAACTTCTTTAGGTGAAATTAATTATTTACAAAAAGCTATATTAAATATTCACATTTTATTAACTTAATAGTTTATTAAATTAATTTTAATTTGTACTAATCGTTATTATATCTATTAAGTGTTTAGTTTGATATGTTTTTTTATATAAACAGGTTTTCTTGTTACATACAAATAACTGACTTATTTTATCACTAACAAACTTCCTACGCCGTTAGGACTCCATTAGGCAATTTGCCCCTGCGATATCAAACGATTGATAGACTAATGTCCTTCCTGGACTACCTATATTGATATGACCTTATCAAAACAAAACGTATAAATTTTTTCCTCTATAATAAAATCATAGATTCACTCACTAAAGGAGTGTAGTAAAATAAACCCTCAACCCCTTTCTCCTCAAGAGAAAAAATGCCAATAACCAGCTGTGGAACATTTACGGGATGTTAGCTCACTTTTAACCACAATTTGTTATTTTAATAAGTAACAAGTTATATTAATATAATTTTAGTTGTAATGGTAAAAATATATCTATCTCTTTCTTTCCAGGAATTGTTCTGTACTTTGCCCTTCCTCGCCACGAATTCGGCCGCGTTCAGACTGTGCTGTTTCCAGTTTACTACGCGTTCAACTCGCTAGTTAGTCTGCTAGCTGTACTCGCGTACTTCCGGACGCAATGCCTAACTCACTTTGAGAACACGTCCTGGGTACAAGTAAGTATATAACTTCAATGCTATATCTTTGAAAAATGTAAAATTATGATATCCACCTGATCGATTTTATAATAATAATCCGATGAGTTGGCGAATCCAAAGCTATCGGACAAGTTCAAGCGCAGGACCGACGGCTTTTAGTGTTTTCCGAGGCACGGGAGTAAAAGAAAAGCCTAATCACGGCCTGGGCTTTGAACTCATTAACTCGGAATCAGCGGTTTTATATCTAGCCACTAAACGAACGAAGCCGTTTGAAAATGTGTACTTATTTATTTCATAAAAAAATTAGGTTGCTGTAGTTGCTCAAAAAATTACATTCTTTTAATATAATAATTTATAACTTAACGTGATGAAAAAAAAATATATATTATGATTTACAGCAACAAAACTTCATTAACAACAGATTAAAATAATACATCCAAATCAATAATAAATATATACGTATCTATAAATACTTTCAAAGTTTAAAAATCCTACAACTGCCTGCACTTGTTTTTTTTTTTCAACTAAATTGGCGCCAATTTATTACCTTGGCCTTTTCACTTGATTTAATCTCATTGACCTTAATAATTTTGCCAGATTAAAGGTTTATAATGTCCAATACGATTTTGTTTCGATAAATTAAATTGATCAGGAACCAATATTGAAAATAAATGAACACTTGATATTTTTTTCAAGCCTGTTTTAATATTTTAAAAGTACATGTAAATTAATAATATTATCGAATAATACATTTCACGTGCAGTCAAGTGGCGTAACTGCACAGTGCCATATGGGGGCCCCAGCTCAGAAGCATATCTACTGCCGTATGAAAGTAGGGAAAAGGTACGCGGGCGAAAAATAAATTTGAATAGGCAGTTGTCGATCAAGGCACAAAGTTCGGTTAAAAAAAAGGTCATCACCATCATAGTTAAGGGCTATTGATACAGGGCCCATCAAGGGCAAGCTACGCCACTGGAGCCCCTCCCAGTAAAAAATGTCCACTTCTGAGCTCGTGGTTTCTCGGACTGGCCCCGTCGGTTCGGGGGCCCGTGGCATTTATTTTTAATGATTTTTTTTAAATTGTAATATGTTTAGTAATTTGGTATGAAATTAAAATCTGCCTATAATAAACATTACGCGTTCTTTATAACATTTGATTAATGAATGCACAATGTAATTTTTGTATAGACATAGTGCAATCTATAATTACATCGTTGTAGCCTAACCTTGACACTTATTTAGAATGAATACTTTAATAATATAATAATAGCTATTTGGAAACGGTTTTAATGTAATGAGAATTATCTAATGATACCTGGTATACCTAATTATGTAATTTTAACAGTAATTTACAAGCTTTAGTTTCATATAAAAGAATATATTTTTATAATGATTGACTCTATCGCAGATAGTGACAAGTGCCTTACAAGGTTCAATGAATGTAGATAAAGATAACAGAGAAAGATCACAGGATCTGCAAATATATATAACTGCAGTATAACTACAGGCAGAATTGACGTAACTTACAATTCGTTCCCAAGGTTGGTGGTGCATTGGCGATATAAGTGATGGTCAATATGTCTTACAGTGCCAATGTATATTATATGGTCACATACCATCAAATGGCCCATTTGCCTGTCTAACTACCTATTTTAAATGAAATAATATACCAGTACGCAATTAAATAATTTATACCAGAACTTCCCAAGACTTGTAGCCTCCCTAGAAAAAAGATATTTATTAATTACTAGCTGTGCCCCACGATTTCATCTGCGCATAATTAATAAAAATATAATTAATAAAAATAAGCCTAGAGCCTTCCTCGATAAAAGGACTATCCAACACAAAAATATTTTATAAATTCGAACCAGTAGTTCCTGAGATTAGCCGGAACAAACAAACAAAATCTTTAGCTTTATATATTGGTATAGACAAATATTTGTTATTATTCAATTATCACGTTATCCTTTCTATCTTATATCCTATGTTATAAATTTTTAATGATAATATTACATATACCAAGATTGGCGTGTTTGTATGTTTATAAATTATTCGAGTTTTAATAAAAAAGGGTACAAAAATCAATTATGTCGTGGAATATAATTTAGATTACATTTTTAATTCGTTTTAATTAAAAACATATAACAAAATATTTTATACTTCAATTTGAAATAAGAATGATTGTTCTAATTTCAAAATATAATCCTTTGTTGCAGCTAGCACTTCTGTTAGTCGTATTCAGTATAGAGGCGTACGTCCGCTTGTGGCTCGTGAGACCGATGTTGCGAGCCAAGCACGTCAAGACACAGATGGAAGAAGCCGCAGGGGGAGGACAGGAAGTGAGTACCTTTCACTAAAGAAAAAAATCAACAGACTAACAATATACTTTATTCGTAATATATTGCAGCTATTTTATCAGCCACTTAATTGTTTAATTAACATCACTCAATAAAAGATTTTGTAAATCTAATGATAACACATGTTAGTATGGTAATAACCTAGTAAAGGGTCCATTTTTAGCTGTAAGGTTATTGGCATCGTAGGATAAAACTAACCTTGAGCAGAGCTATCGTAAGAACCGAATAAGAATTTTTTCTCCGTGTGGCGACGGGCAATCAACCCACCGGCAAAAGTAAATACTTTTACTTCGAAATCGAAGTAGTATATTTTCGTATTCCTTTAATGTTTACCGACTGAAACGAATAAACAGCTCTCGGAAATGTAATTTGCGTTGTCACAAATTTTAATTCTTTTTTGTTTGTCCTCAAATCGTCTGTCAGTCAAAAAAATCCTTGGGAGTAGTTGAAAACAGATGTTGGGTGTTTAACCGTGGCTAATTATATCATAATAAGGGTGAAACCAATTCATTAGGTACGTTTGAAAGTGAAATCACTTCAAACTATTTTAAAAACTGAAATACATTTTGACGTTAGCACTAAATAATAAATAATATGTTAGCAATAACTTGCCTTATTTATAAACGTTGCTTAGTGACTGTTTACTTAAACACTGGTTTGTCTTTTTCTGTCACTACTGACTAAACATTCGAAAGAAGAAGATAGCATTGTTTAACTAATAACGCTTAAGAGTAAGGCCGTATATGTCTTGGTTATAAAAATTGTCTATGATATTTTTTTACCGCTATATTTATTGCCGCCACGAGAATTCCTGGTAGCTATTTATACACGTAAAGTCAAATAATACATTGTATATAATCTCTAGTTCTTATCTAACTTCACTAATTAACTTAGTATTAGGTACCATTAACTAATTATATAACATAACGCCCTCCATACCGATTTCGGCCACGGCGGCCAATCTCAAGAGAGATTAGCCAACTGCGCAGGAGATATTATAGTGCAGAAGTGTGTGCGTGAACACAGGTGCACTCACTATTCCCTAGCTCTCATAATCTGATGGGACGGCAATCCAACACGACCGGAAAGAGTTCAGGCACAGGACCAACGGCTTTACGTGCTTTCCGAGGCACGGGAGTGTACACACTTCCAGACTCCGGAACTTGGTGGTAGAGCTTTACTTGGTGGTAGAGCTTTGTGCAAGCTCGTCTGGGTAGGTACCACCCACTCATCAGATATTCTACCGCAAAACAGCAGTGCTTGGTATTGTTGTGTTCTGGTTTGAAGGGTGAGTGAGCCAGTGCAATTACAGGCACAAGAGACATAACATCTCAGTTCCCAAGGTTGGCGGCGCATTGGCAATGTAAGCGATGGTTAAAATTTTTTATAATGCCATTGTCTATGGGTGTTGGTGACCACTTACCATCAAGCGGCCCATATGCTCGTCCGCTTACCTATACAATAAAATAAAAAAATAAATAAAATCCGGGCTGCCACTGAGATTTTTCTGCCAGAAAAACCCAATAATTATTTATTGGCCCGACCTGGGAATTGAACCCAGGACTACCGGGTCTGCGGCCTTATATCTAGCCACTAGACCAACGAGGCCATCAACTAATTATATAATACCAGTAGTAGAACCTCTTTTAAATAAGTTGTTTTTTTTCAGGTTGGACGCCTTATTCTCGGAGAGTTGGCTCACTGTCCTCGTTACTTGCGTGTTCTGAAGACCTTCCGTGCCTATCACTCATCCATCGCCATGGGCACCATGATCACCCTCGGCTGTTCATTCTACTCCACCATGATCTTGGTGGACTCTATGTGCCATTAAATAAAAACTTAAAGAACTTCAGGAATTATAAGGACTAGCCCAAATTATTCGAGGCGGTCTCGAGATAATAAGTATTTCTATGAATAAAATAGATTACCCAGTCACTGTTTCAGTTTGTCTTATGCTTGCAGTATGAATTAGCTTTAAAATTTACAGACTTCAATGTTTCATTTCATCATTAAAATATGAAAATAAGAACTAACCTAAGTCTTCTTTCCTTTTTAAAGTCTTTCGTCAAACGTCACGAATCAATTTTGAGTATCATGTGTGTTGACTCACAAATTTCAGTAAAAAATATTTTTCATATTTATTTTATTTCAAATTATTGTACCGCATCTAAAAATATAGGCCGCTCAGATTTTCTCAACGTTAATGAAAAAAACTTTTCTAAAATTATCAACCAAACATTTATTTATCTTGAATATAGAATTATCTTATTTATATAGCATTGAAATTTTATCTGTGTACTTATTAAGATATATTTTTTCTGCAAAGTTTTTACAGACAACAAATTAAAAAAATAAAAGTTACTTTTTCTTTTTTTTTTTCATTGAGAACGTTTAAGGCTATTTTTCATAAAGCAATTATCATAACTTAGTTCCATGTCAGGCTGTGAGGTCTGTTATATAGAATGTTTATTTTATTAATAGTTTATTATCCAAACGAAAAATAAAAGGTATGTGAGGCGCTGGTCGCACGAATTGTTTTCTTGAAAAACGGGAATGAATTGTTCTAAATTATATAAAATATAATTAGTAAGTAATGAAATAAATAATACACATGAATTGGGAATTGGAATTATATAATATTGGAATATGAAGTATTAATTGTTTGTAAAGAGAAATTAAATTAAAATATCGTTATTAATGTAAACAAATTTTCAAAAAGTAATCTACCCATGTATCAATTTATTTTATTTCGTTAGCAATTAGTAAAAATATATCAAATTGTGAGCAATGTTTTGTTTGTGTAGTATTAAGGGTTTTTAGCCAACTTCGACGTAGGAAATTGGCGTATGTATTCTTGCCACTATTAATGTAAACGTCGTTTAAAGTAAGTTAGAACTACCACACACTGCAGATTTTTTTATAGAGCAGTATTGATTTGCAGTTTATTGATTTCACTATAAAATCGGTCACAACAAATATATCTAAGAAATCGACAATCCGTGGTAGTTGTCAGCGACCGCAGCCAACCCATCTCTAAGCTGCTTGATTAAGAGGTTCTCGAATTGACTGCTTTCTTATTATCTACAATACTGCCATAAAGTTTAGCGTTTAACGTAGAGATAAGGCTTGTATAGTATCTCCATTTGGTAAGCAATAATCGTAAAAAGGCTGAAAGCAACATTGGCGATGTCAGCAACTTCTTTATTGCTATTTTATGGCTCAGTCTCTTGTTCATCCGCGAGTTTCTTCATGGAATTAAAAGTGGATTTACTAAACGAATACAATTTGCGGTAACAAAGAGTTATGCCTTGAGATAGACAAGTGCTTACTTTGTGTAAGATCTAGTCAGCAATAAACGGAGAGTGATCGTTAAATCGCAGTATTATTGTGCTTGTACGTATTAATGAAACCGACCCTAAAATTCTGTGATCGCACTCTATTAAAAGCGATCAAGCAGCTTAAGCCCACAAGGCTGGGGTTAGCAGAATATTAAAAAATAATTTTACGTTAGTTTTATATTATAATATTAGTTGTTTAGCGTTAAAGGATATATTTTAATGATGATCTGAATGTTAACATGTAAGATTTTGTTATTTATTCGAGAGAGTGTTGAAAGTATTAAAACATTGAATAAACTGATACGATTGAGAGCCGCGTCGTTTATTTCGCGGGTGATAAGATTTCACCCGTCAGATGCCTCATTAAAAATGTCTTGTATAATGAAACATGTTTTTCCTGGTAATCCAATCCTGTGAGGTAAAGCACCTTTAAAATAAACATGCATCAAAATAATTAAAAAATATATAGTCCTTAATCTGAAAATTACTGAAGCATTATTCGAATTAATATTTCTGTCAATTACGTGATGCATTTTGACGTGAATGTACAGCATGATGAATTGATTGATGCATTTCGTAATTTATTTAAAAACCTTATAATCTATAGTATCTATTTATAATGAAATAATCTAACCTACCCACTTCGTTGCATTGTACGAGAGCTATATACGTTTAAATTTCGAATTTAAGTAACTGACAACTGATTGGAAATGTGAGATAGCGTATCCATTTTCATTTTGAATCTCAGATCAAAAGCAAAGCTAGCATAACTGTGGGATATATAATATATTATATATAACTGTGGGATATATAATGTATAATATATTATATATCTCTCTTAACTCAAAGTAATACCAAAATCAATATTTTATATACTTTATTAAAATAGGCGTTTAAAGCGACATAAGCGTAAATAAGGTTTATATGAAAATTTAAATTAATCCAGATTTA
Source organism: Nymphalis polychloros (assembly GCA_905220585.2). NCBI lineage: Eukaryota > Metazoa > Arthropoda > Insecta > Lepidoptera > Nymphalidae > Nymphalis > Nymphalis polychloros. Next base: position 14,537,014 of record HG992243.1, on the reverse strand, counting down.
ATTGCTTAAAATAATGTAATATTCTTGTTATAGAATAACAGATTCAGAAAGTTTTCTTCAATTACTTTCAAATTTAGAAAATCAAAATTACATCTGAGTAAGGCAACGATGTCATTCATTTTGTATGCAAAATTTAAAGACGACGGGTTACATAACAAGCGTCCATAAAAACAGTAACTCCTTAAAAAGGGGAATTATTATTATGAAAATCCACAACGAACTAATTTCTAAGAAATAGACGCATGTAGCAGAATAGTCTCATTCGTTTAGGATGATGTAATTAGGAATTTGTAAATTATAGCATAGCGCAATTTTACTTTATCAAAAATTGTTTAGGTTTGTTTCGAGGTCCACCTCGAAAACATACGTGTTTAAAAAAGTTAATTTATATAACATTAAGCATCACACGTAAATTACAAATATTAGGTTATATGAAATTCACGTTTTGTACGGGAGGAATTTAAAGTCAATTTTTATTTGTAAAATATATTTAATTAATCAAAGTATGAACCGTTGTTATCTATGCAGGTAGTTCCAATGTCGCAGACATTCCAATTGTAGCTCATCTAACTTAGTGGTTGTTTGTTGGGCAGTGTGTGGTCTTGCGTTGTCGTGAAGCAGCAGTGGCCTAGAGCGATTGACCCATCTCGGTTGTTTAGCAGCTAGTTCTTCCTTCATGGTTTGCAATTGCTGACAATAGATATCTGCTGTAAAACTTTTCATCACGAGTAATGATTCGATTTAAAATCCCTTCATTATTGTGTCGGTTGAGTAAAGTAACACAGTAGTCGACGCGTGTTTGCAAGTTCGATTCACTCAATTCATGAGGTACCCATCGTTCAAGTTTTGGTTCCCAATTTGCTTCAAAGGATTAATACAGTTTTATCACTTACCCCGAAGCCTGCAACTATCTCTGAAGTGCTTTGTGATGGATCCGCTTCCACAATAGCCTTTAATTCTTCATTTTCCACTTTGGTCTCCCCTGTGGTCCACGGGGTTGGTTCTGAAGGTCGAAATTTATAGAACAAAAACATTGAAACCAAAAACGTACCGTGCTTTCTTTTGCGACACCAGCGCCGTACACATCATTTAACCTTCGAGCTGTTTCAGCAGCACTGGTGCCACGACCTACCTGTCCTAGGTAGGTATATTCACTAACAACTTCGAGAGGTTTCCCTTCGACGTATATCGGTCGAAGGGCACGACATGCCTATTGAACATTACCTTGCATAACATTTATAAAGTCAAATAGTTTTGCATGCATTTAAATAATAAAAAAAACGTTTTTAATCATTAATTATAAATGTTTCTTACGAAAAGTGTAGATAAAAAATAATTATAATGAAAAAGATATAGGTCTGTATGATAATTTTTATGTATTTAAAATTAATTGGATGTACTGCGTAATTTGACCTTATACACATCCTTAAAACTCTTTATCTCAACAATTTGCATTGTTTAGATAAAGAATTGACACTATTTAAGCGATTGCGATTTTGATGTTACTATAGATTTGAAAAAAATCAAGGAAATAAAGGACTGATTAAAATTAAAATTAAAGGATCACTTAAAATTCCTCTTTTTCTTCTGACGTGGATTAAAAATCCCTGTGGTTTCATTTTAAATCTATACGTCAACGTCAATTATTGTCAAAACGAAACGTCAATTTAAATCTGTCAAAACTATGGCCTTACGTGTGTTTCTTTTATTTGTGTTTGGAAATAATATTGCAATTTACGATGAAATCTAAATTATTTATGGTGACTAAATCCGCGATAACATCAATAAGCTTATGTTTCATTCATACCAGTAATCATGTTGTTTTTAGATAGATCGACACGAACCGAAGCAATGTCATCCGAATCAAAAAAGCACTTACAAATAAAAATGATTATAGATAAGTGTAAAACCGTATTAATTTTATCCAGTGTTATTTGTACTTTTGGTGTATTAATTTCGTTGCACAAGCTACTTAGTCACGATGTCAGATTGGCAAAGCCGTTTTCGCCCATACCAGCTGGTTTATATGGCAATTATCTCGAGCCGTTCATCGAGCAATCACCCTCCGAGGCGAAAAAACCTGATAAGGTTCGTGACGCGGAAGCAGTAGTATCTTTAAACGCTGCGCTAGAGATGAAAAAAAATGGCAAGGCTGATAAAGCTATGAAACTGTTCCAACACGCATTCGCCCTATCTCCAAAACATGCAGATATATTAAACCACTATGGAGAATTTTTAGAGGAAACCAAAAAAGATATTGTTAAAGCAGATCAGTTATATACGTTAGCTTTATCGAATTACCCAGATCACACTGGAGCATTGATGAACAGACAACGCACAGCTAGCATAGTTGAAAATTTAGACAGAGAAATGTTACGAAAAATAGACGAGAAACGAGATACATTACTCTCTATACCTGAAAATAATGCAGCATTATGCAGAGCAAAGAAAGAAGCTTACTTCCAACATATTTATCATACTGTTGCTATAGAGGGGAACACTATGACTTTACAACAAACTCGTAGCATTCTAGAGACTAGGATGGCAGTAGCGGGAAAGAGCATAGCAGAACATAATGAAATCTTAGGCTTAGATGCGGCTATGAAGTATATCAATACTACATTACTATATCGACTAAGAGACATTACCATGGGTGATATATTAGAAATTCATAAAAGAGTCTTAGGGCATGTAGATCCAGTGGAAGGAGGTCACTTCAGACGGACCCAAGTGTATGTTGGAGGTCACATTCCACCAGGACCTTCAGAGATTCAAAAGCTAATGATACAATTCCTAGAATGGTTGAACTCTGAAGATGCATTAGAGTTGCACCCTGTTAGGTAAAAAAATTAAATATTAGTCACTATTAGTATTATTACTAATTAAAAATGTGTAGAAAATGACGTACATTTAGTTTAAAAAAAAAATGGAATTCCATAAAAATAAATATGATATTTTAATAAAACAAAATTGATCGTGACTAAATATTTATGTATGTATGTTTATTATTCAATATATTAAAAATAGCTATTTAATAAAATTATTTTTTATTTTCAGATATGCAGCTCTAGCACACTACAAGCTGGTCTATATCCATCCTTTCATTGATGGCAATGGGCGTACATCCCGTTTGCTTATGAACTTGCTACTGATGCAGGCAGGCTACCCGCCTGTAATCATAGCAAAGCAGCACCGACACCTCTACTATCAATATTTACAGACTGCCAATGAGGGAGATGTAAGACCATTTGTAAGGTTAGTTTGGATTTTAGTTAAATTATTGGTTTAATTTATATTTCAAAAAAATTATGTTGACATGTAAATTTTAATTTGCCTATTCTGAGTTATGCATAGTCGTGTATAAAATAAAGTTTTACCTGTAAATGTTATACTGCTGGTAAGATGTCCTTTCATTTTTGTGGAGAACGTTTTTTGAGCTTACTCCACCACACTGTTCCAATGCGGGTTGGTAGATTTTCATCCATCCCATTACCATGCCGGTTACCTCACTATGTTTTCCTTTATCGCAGAGCATGAGATGATTAATTACAAACACAAATTAAACACATGAAAATTCAGTGGTGCTTACTTGGAATTGAACTTGGAATCATCTGTTAAGATTCATATCATAACCACCAGACCATGTATACTCAAATAATATTTAAAATGTTTCAAACTTATTTCAGATTCATTGCACAGTGCACAGAGCGCACATTAAACTTGTACCTGTGGGCTACTAGTGAATACAGCCCAAGTATTCCAGCTATCGGACACCCGCACATACTCACTGGAGAAGGTTTTGAAGAAGAACTCTTTTAATCTGACCTCTGATATCTATACAAAACTAGGAGCCAGATTTTATACCAAAATATTAGAACTTTAATTACTTTCTATTCAAGACCATATTGTGACGATAGTTAATTTTATCATTCAAAGTTAAAAAAATGTATTTAACGACTGACTGATTTTTATAAAAAAACTCTTGACTGCAAAACTAAAATTGTATTTAGTTAGATCAACCTAATACAAACCATATAATCATTTGTTCAGTGTCATAAAATATTTGTTGTATAACTTTACAACTTTACTATCATTCATGCTCGCTTTTAACAATTATCATTATAATTGAAATAAAATTAAATGATCTTACGGGCCTGATGCTAGAACCTCAGCATGATAACACAACTTCGTGCATCTGTTTTATTGAAACGAAACGATAATGTTTACATGAAATAAATAAATTAAATACATATTTTAAATTAATGAGGCTAGCTTCAATTACAAGAATGATAATTTGATTTCGTGTAGATTACGAAAACTGAAATTCCGCGTATGTACTTCAATTATTTAGTAAACGTGTTTTAAAAGATTTGTTAGGTTCAAATAATATTGTTTTAATCCTAGCATAGTATATTATAAATGTAAATAAAAGAACTTCCTTTATGCAAGAAAATATAAATTATATAATATAGCAAATGAAAATATTTTTCTATTACAAATTAGATATTCATATTTAAACTTTTAGGCATTATCATGGTTTGAATCAGTAAAATTCATATTTAAACTGCATTTTGAGGTTATGAAGTAAAATTTGGTTACATATACTTAAATAATGGTTTACGAAAACAATTTATACATTTATTATGTTAGTTGATATGCGAAATGCATTTACTTATAACCTGCAGGCGGGTAACATGATACATATTAAATACTGCCCACTTTATATATGTGATCTCTATACATATATGTACATTATAGGAGCGAACTCAGAAACTGTTTTGTAACAATTATAATTGTCGATCTATGATGTACAAACAATACTCCACTCACCGTGATACGATTTCCTCAAGACACTGGCATCGGCATGACATAGACAATGTTTTATTATTTTAATTTGATTCTTTATGCATATAATGTTTAAGTTTCAGTAGTGGTATACATAAAAAAAAAAAACAATTTCTTAATCTTTTTAATTTTTTGCATTGTCATGTAAATATGTATTTATTTTACAAGTATGTTCTGTGATAACATGTTATTTATTTAGTTAGAAAATTATTAATAGTGAATGTTGGTTTGTTAATGAGTGTTATATTCCGCTTTTAATTAATCCAAATGTATAGAAAATTATCAGTTGACATTTTACATCACAAATCAAACCTAACATAAAATATAATAACTTGTGTGTCTTCCAAAAACATTTTTTCCTATTTTCAACTTTTTTTAATTATTTGAATAATAACACATTCATTTAATATTTGTTTTATTTATCTATATGAATGAATTTTACTAAAACTATACAATAAGATAAGTTAAGTAGGACAGGGTAAGTACTAAGTAAATAATAATAGACTCTCTATTCCCTAACTCTCATAATCCGATTGGCAATCCGACACGACCGGAAAGAGTTCAGGCGCAGGACCAATGGCTTTACGAGGCACGGGAGTGTGTACCCATTTCCAGACTCCGGGCTGCTACTGAGAATACTTAACTTTTTTTGGCCCGACCTGGGAATTGAACCCAGGACCACCGTGTCCGTGCGGCCTTATATTTAGCCACTTTTTTTTCTTTTTTTTTATTCATTTTTTTTTTTTCACGCAGTGGATTCCTTCTGTAAGGTACCCGTCTCCCTTGGGGGGGGGGGCCGGGTTATGTGGGATTCTTACCCAGTAAAACCACTGCGATGGCCGTCCTCGGCACGGGTCGGAGAGGCTGCGGGATCGTGTTGATATACGCATCCGCGGCCCCTCCCGTGCTGTGCTCCGCTCGGCGGCTCGCCTCAGGGGGCGAAGATAATCTCGCCCCCCCGCACTCCTCGCTAGTGCGTACGACAGCGCGAGGCCATCCCGGCTGCCGTCCTCCTCAGGGCCGCTTAAAATAGGACACCCACCTCACGCATCCACGGCCCCAGGGTTACGCCCTATATTTTAAGCCCCGGGCGTTGGGGCTGTAGGAGCCCCGGGACGACGCCGACGTCGTCTCTGCCGAGCAGGATCGGCCCTTTCCCGTTCCCGCTCCGCCGTCTCCTTCTGGACCATGACGGTCTCACAGAAGGAAGCTACGGCCCTCCACGCCGATTCCCTGTGGAGCATCGCCGCAGATTGCTCGCAGGGAGAGGTCATGTCCGACTTCGTGGACCAGGACCTGCCTTTCCGCACTCCACGCGGGGCATACCTCCAACGTATGCTGGGCTGTGTCCTGGTCCGCGCCACAATGGTGGCACATCGCCGTCGATTCGCGTCCGATCTTACACAGGTATTCTCCGAAACAACCGTGACCGGTCATAACCTGCGTAAGTTATATTTAGCCACTAGACCAACGAGGCAGTACAGTAGGTACAAGTAATTACTTACCCTGTCTCCTACACCCACAGGAAGTACCCTACCCTACCTGGCATCACCAATTCAATAGTTATTCCACCGACAAAAAGCAATCATTTATATTGATTTGTTCTCGATTGCTTAGTGACTGTTTAGTTAAACCTGTGTTCTGTCTATAATGATTTGACACTCAGAAGAAGAAGACATCATTGTTTAACTAACAACTATAATATCTTTTGTAATTGATTCCATTAGATTCTCTGGTTAGTAGCAGGTGTGATTAAAAAGTATTTTACTGAAAGGTTATTTTAGTCGCAAAGTAGTTTTCTTAAAATTGCTGACAACTGAATTGAATTTTAATGAAGGTATGTACACTTTATTATTACATGTATGAAATAGTTCAGAATAAAAGTTAGGCACAATAACTTTCATGCTTTCCAAAATTAAAAGGTTAGATTTCAGTAAAAGGATACATTAACATTTCGAAAAAATAATTGGAATAGAAATTTTGGGTATGGCATATTTTTTTTCAAAAAAGATAATAAAACATCAAGTCCAATTTCGATTAATTTATTATAATGTGCGATGTTAAAATAGGTTTATCATAATAAAGCATTTCAACTAGCACGACCCGCACGTCGCACCTCGCATCCCTCACTTGTTCAATTAACGCAATACTATACAAAACGAATTCATTGCAAGGCAAAAAAAAACTCAGGTTACAAATCTCAGTACAGAGCGCTTTCACACGGAACCGATCGGAACGGTCCCATCTAAAAGAGCTCTCTATAAATAAAAAAATAACATAAATGATTAATCATACTATAATTAAAAATTTATGTATGATTAATTAGAGATTACGTTTATCATCGGCGCACACAGTCACTCTGATACAGAGTACCGACTTTTTTAATTATTATTTATTAATAAGCACTATCTAATAAACTTTGTAAGAGGTTTTCGCCTCGACGGTTCAGAATAATTCATTTACATTTATTTTATAATATGTTTAATATTGAACGGTAGTTACTTTTAATCATAATATTCTGAGTAGTGAGGAACACGATTTTTAAAGAAATTCTAGGATTTTTTGTCTGTACCTTAGTCATAACATAGGAACTGACATCAACAAATAATATTAAAAGGAATTTTAACCGTCGAGGCACAATTGAATGATCTAGTAGCCTAGCACCAGTACATTTAAAAAAAAACTTTTTCATTATCTATCCAAATGACATAAAATTTAATTTTATGCACATTTCAAAATTAGAACGATAATTTATTAAAATATTAGTTTTTTTTATTAATGTATGTACATTTAGACAGATAACGAGAAAATCAAATAAACTTTTATAAGCAATTTTTATTTAAGAAACGCGCTAAGTAAGTCAACAGAACGCTATCCAAAGTACAAATATGTTTACAATTATTATCACAACATAATAAATAAGTCGCATTACAAAAAAAAAAAAAAACGAAAATATAAGTATTGACTTGAAAAACCTATAATCATTAGTCTTTTTAAGTGTATTTACTATTTTTAAATTATAATATAATGTTTTACGATTTTTATGATGATTGATGCGTTTCAATGAGAATATGAATTATTACACAAAGAGTTCCTGCGCAACATGAGTATCTGTGTATAGAAATTTATTTCACCGGTTACATTTCAGTCGTTTGTAATTAAACACAGTGACATTTTATTTCTAGACATGTTATGTCCTTGCAAAATGAAATTCAATCCTAGACTATAATCATATACAGCCTACTTTTTACATAGACACAGGGAAAGTTTGTTAAAAATATATAAGAAAATTAAAATAAACAATAAGAGAAGATCCATACATATTTCTTAATACATACGCAAACAACAGAAGAATTTATGATAAATATATAAAGTACATACAGGTTGACTGGTTACAAACATTGAATCCAATATTATAATTCTAAAATATTTTCAAATTTTATTATTGAAATTATACACATATGTTCCTATATATTATGGTAGTAGTTTAGTTTGTACATTTACGGAACAGGCACGATGGTATATATATATGTTACTTATTTATTTAAAGATGGCGACTGACTTGTACAATTTAACACGTAATGTAACACATGTACACAACAATGTAAGCATTCGTAAAGTCCGTACGGCGAGTCGAGCCATTTTCCTTACACTCAGTAAAGATATTGGTATTGCATTGAATTTCTATCTAATATCTACATAATCGTCATCAATAGCTATCAATGAAAATGGTGCACGGTGTTACGTTACAACGTTTCAGATCAGTCGTCAGCTTGATTGTTCTAGGGTTCAGTACTACATAACGCTAGTTTCATCTCTTGGAAGACGTTGTTTTACTTAACAATATGTCTAGAGATAAAATGTCAATACATCACAATTTGTCAACAGAACAATTATTATGGAACAAAATAATCATCGATTTACAAACAACAGAGTGAAGTGGCTTTAGTCTTTTTAATTTACATTGGCAGTTCAATCTATTCATAATATCCTCTAGGAAATATATTTTAGGTTTTTTTTTTTGTTTCTCGTATTATTAATAATTAGTTAGTTATATTAAACAGTTCACTTAGATTTTCACTATGAAACTTCATGTTTTATGATTTTTAATTTAAATACAATATTGTATGTGAATTGAAACAAATACTAGTTACGTAGTTGACATTTGTCCTTTGCAATTAATATATCGATGACAAAGGATATGTCATTCTACACTAGTCCCGGCGCCGCACGATCGCTAATATCGCATAAGAACTGGCATTTGATTCTCAAGCATAATGGGGAGCACAAATGGCATAGCAATTCAAATGATCTTAATACTTAAAACTGGACATGAATTACATGTTTTGTTGTAAAAATATGTATTTTAACAATAACCGTTTTGTTTAGCGCTATGGGATGTTCAAAATTACAACTTTTATAAAATACACATTGGATACTTTATGTTTGGAGACTTAGAAAGTTCCAATGAGATATATGGAATATTTACGAATGTAAAAGTTAACTCTATTTTAACATTTCCGTAACATATCGGTAGATAGACATTCATATTCGTTGCATTCAACAAATGCTTGTATAAATACGTGTGGCGCCGGCTTAACAAAACGCATTAAACGAATTGTCGTATAAAATTAAGTAAAATACATTATTTTTTAGACACTAGCCGTTTATAATCGTTACAATTTTTATTCACACCAACATATTATTAAATCTAACTCACAACAGTACGAGTATTTCGAATTTTTTCTGTCAAAAAATATTTCAACTAAATTTTTAATCTCTGATCAGCACATATTTATAATCTGTTTCACATGGAAAATCACGGTCTTGTATACAGGTCTATCAACAGAGTCCAATTTCAGTGGTGAGAGAAAGGTATGATTGTGTTACAACTTTTATTTCGCGTCAACGCCGCTGTACGTCGTTGCTATCGATACATGCGGTCACGTGCCGGTTGAATGACACGCGGCGTATATTTTTCTGTCCCAAGTATTGTGTTATTTAATCATTGTTATATCGTTTTGTTGAGTTTTGTGGATTTGTTGTTATTTTTGTTATGTTATTCAATTGTTTTATTTGGATTTGAAAAAGTGTTCGAGATAATGATCTATCGTCATGCCTCTGGCGGCCGTTAATTGAACTGAACAGCAACCATTAAGTCGACGTACCCCCACTACTGTTGTTGATAGACCTATGTATACGACCGTGGGAAAAATACTAAAATTGACAGGTGTCATTTCGCGAAATGTTGAATTAGAATGATCTTTATATTATTATGAATAAAGACATTCATTTGATACAATTAAAATCATACATAACCTTAAATAATTTTGTCATGCCAAAAATTCATAAATTTTAACACCGGGATAAACGAGGTGACCACATCGATTTAACCACCTTACTCGTATTTGATACAAAATATCTACAAACAAAGAAGTAGGCCTGTAGCGAAGTTAAATGCATTCAAGTCGAGAAGTCACTAAAGTTTAAAAAAAACCGTCTAATTTTATTATGTCGCACCAAGTGGGTCGTCCTAGACACGAAAAATAAACAGATCATTAATCGATTTGAAATCGATACCGCTGCAAAGCCGGTAATCAAGTCTTATAAGGTCTCGTCTTTGGAGACGAGTATACTTTAACTCATTTTAGGGCATTTATCATCGTACCCTCAATGCCATGTGATGTTCGTCAGGCCCTTGTGAATATAACACTATTGATGTCTATGGTTTATAACGCTGACGGCACTCGTTACCTCGTAGTATTCTAAGCTTTTTTCTACAAAATGTGTTGATTTTTGTTTGGACAACGCTGTCACGATTTTCGGTATCAAAGCGAAACTTGGATAGGCCAGCTATGACTCTGTCTTAAAAATGTAGTTACAATACTGTACTGAAAATTTCACTCATTTATATCCGCCATAATTTTAATCGCTATATCGAACGCGCGAATGCATCCCGCTAGTTACACTTTTGCAATTGTACTCACAGGATCATAGCCTTCATTTCTCGTAATAATAAATATGCGCTACGGTAATGGACAGTGTAACTAGACCACAGTACGTAGTGTCGATGCATACACTTCATAAGGAAAAACTTTAGCTTTATCGAAAATAACGAAACAATTAAATATCTATATTTTTACTCAGTGCATCCCGCTGCACACGAACGGTCTATATACAATTAGGAACTTCGGATACAACGTTCGATCGAGGAGCCATTTCGTCATCGCCGTAAACGAAACCGTATCCAGACTATCTCGCTAAGTATCATCTAGAACCTCGAAGGTAAATAAACAAATTTAAAGATCAATCCATCGACACTACGCACGCACGCGCGCACGCTCGCACGCGCGCGCACGCACGCGGCCCGCACGTGCGCGCTAGTGGTGTCGCGAGGGCTGTATGCGGCGCGAGATGTGCTCCTCCTGCTGCATCTTGGCGCGGAACTCCGCCACCAGGTCGCGCGACTGCGCCAGCACCGCGAGCTGCTCGTTCAGAAGCTCCTCCCATTGCGTTGCGTATGCTGGAAATTATTTATTGCACTTTAACATGACATGACATGTATATTTATTAACATGACAAGATGTTTAAAAGCATATTATTTGGTTACCATTCATTTTTTATTTCACCTTACCAATGACAATTTTAAAATTAATTGTTACATATATTCTATAATCAAGCGAGACTATCTAGTTGACTAGTCTAGCTTGAACCCAATAAGAATTCGATCTTGAAAAAATAATAAAAGGTCTGAAGATGGAATGAAACATTGTTGTCACAATAATTATAATGATAATATTAATTAATGAATATACTATAAATTTTGCTCTATTATTTCAATATCGAATCTAATTACTGTTTAGTTCCTCATCTATTCTAAGAGAATAGTATAGTTGTGTAAGTTTCATAAGCTAGCTAATTATAATGAATTAAGCATCATTCAAAAACTAAGATAAACATTATTTATAGTCCTTCACAAGATTATTTTATTTTACCCCCACAAAATTATGAGCGACAGCATTGGCATTAGCACTTAAGCGATGAACCGACATTGTACCGAAATTAAAATGATGAAAATTAAATGAAATTATTGTATTTAAAATTATTTTCGTTGGTTTTTTTTTTTGTTTATCAGACCTAACATGCGGCTTGTTCTTCGCGTGCCAAGGCCATTGCTCGGGACGGCGCGCAGACGTTTAATGCGCCGCCATATGCCTGTAAACGATGCACATGCAGGCGCACACGACACAAAGCTCGGACACATATGATACCTTTTAATAACACTCATGATGTTCAATGAAAGGATAATGACTACACTTAATTAAATGATTTTTGTGACATTTTAAATTTCGAAGGTCAAATGCTATTCGTAGAAAAAAAGAGTCAAGCAACTACGCCGAGAGGATAGCTACGTCCGTGCAATTGTGACGTGTTACTTTTTCTGTGGGAAAAGCCATTAGAAATAGTTAAAAAATTTAATATTGGAAATAATTTATGTATACATAAATAAACAATACGCCAAAAGATGTGATTTGTTTAATGTAACCACGGTATCCAAACGTAAACATAAGACGATAAACGTATAGCGCACCGTCCTGGTCGTAGTCCACGTCGCGCGTGAGCGCCAGCAGCGCCGCGCAGCGCTGCAGCGCGTGCTGCAGGTAGTCGGAGATGGCCTTGTGGTTGTCCAGCACCTCCTCCTCCGCGCGCTGCAGCTCGTCGATGGCCTCGTGGAACGTGTACATCTCCGCCGACATGTCGCCCTCCTGCAACACGTGCCACGTCACACACACTCGCACGCACCGGCTCGAGCACACCCAGCGCACAACGGTTATCGGTCGTGGGGAATTTATTACTGAAGTCGTATTGAGATCGTGTCTCCTCCATCACCACCTATTGACATTTTAACGGTCGTTCCTGCCATTGTCAATGCGCCGCCGACTATGGGATCTAAGACGCAATATCCCTTGTGCCTATAAGTAGATTAGGTAGGCGCCCACAGCAAGAAGCAGTGGGCGCTGTAGTAGGGTCGGTACTGACGTTGAGCGAGCGCAGGTGCGCGAGGTCGTCGTGCGCGGGCTCCATCTCCACGTCGGCCTGCGGGGACTCTGCGCGCCCGCGGGAGCCCTCCGACGTGCCCAGCTCCTTCACTCTGCAAATTACAATAATTATTAAAATTAAACATTGCTCGTCAGGTTTTATCAGTCCTATGTATCTATTTACTTAATTTTACGCATACTCGGCGCCAAAAAACATATTTTTAGTCCACAAACAATATCCTAAATATAATAATAATAATTAATATACACTGTTTAGTTATATATGTCTATTAACAATAACCTGTCGGCATATCTCAGCGTGTTGAGCGAGTGCTCGCAGGAGGACATGGCGGGCGAGATCATGGCGATCATGCAGGTGCGGGACTTGTCACCGATGAAGCTGTCGCGCAACACCTGCGTCAGCTTCGACACGCGGAACGGCAGGTGGTTGTTGCCCTTCATTCCCAGCGCACGGATGCACTCCTTCAGCGCTAGCAGAGACTTGTTGATCTCTGCGCTCTCCATGCCTGTTGAAAATAAAAAACATTGTACAATTTAGTATCTGATAATACTTACTAATAATAAAAATGCGAAAGTAAGTCTGTCTTTTACATTTACACTGTTAAGCCACTGGAACCGATTTCGATGAAATTTGTTATGAAGCAAGTTTAAGCTCTAGGAAGGGCAGAGGTTATTTTTTAACACCTAACGCGGATGAGAATTTATATTGACCGTGCACATGGAAGAAATCCCTTGTGACAGAGACAACCCATTATGAAATTTGCGTTAATTTATTATAAATTTTTCATTAATTTTATGGACATTCATGGTAAAAAATTAAACAATAAATAGTAGAGTCAGCAATGTGTCGGCTACAGTGACGTTTCGGCTACAGTGACGTAACGGCTACAATGCGGTCGGCTACAGTGACGCGTCGGCTACAGTAACGTATCGGCTACAGTGCGGTTGGCTACAGTGACGCGTCGGCTACAGTGCGGTCGGCTACAGTGACGCGTCGGCTACAGTGCGGTCGGCTACAGTGACGCGTCGGCTACAGTGCGGTCGGCTACAGTGACGCGTCGGCTACAGTGCGGTCGGCTACAGTGACGCGTCGGCTACAGTGACGTAGCGGCTACAGTGTCGCGCCGGTTAGTGGGCGGGCGCGGGATGCTCACGCGTCTGCCGGTTGGCGGAGGAGGTGTCGGCGCCGCGCTCGTTGCCGGCGAGGTCGATGAGCGAGAACTTCCCGTGCACGCGGTGCATGCCGGGCGAGCGCACCACGATCTGGAACACGGCGTGCGAGCGCGACGAGTTCGAGTTCGCCGACGTCTGGGAACAGGCGACCGTACATTGCATTATATTATTCATTCACATTCAACAAACAACACTACTACTATAATGTCTCGCCCTGCGGGTACCGCCCCCTCGACAGATATTCTATTGCTAAAGAGTGAATCGTATTATTGTTATGTTCCGGTGTGCAGCGTGAGTGAGCTAGTGTTATATCTGGCACAAGGGTCATAACATCTGAGTTCCCAATGTTGGTGATAAATTGGCGATGTAAGAAACGGGTAAAATTTCTTATGGCGACATTACTTATGAGCGGCAACGGACAAAGACAATGCCAGTGTTTCGAATTCATACCATGCATTATATCGAAAAACACACCACTACCTATCTAAACTGTTATATCAATAAATGTACAGTAGATACACTGATTCGCTCATCCTTCAAAGCGGTATGAAACATTACGCACCCGGATGGACGTACACAAGACGACGTACACTGATGTTATAAGAAAACTTAATCCACTGTAATTTTAGAATTAAACATAATACAGTAGCGAATGTTTCTTCGGATGAGATTTAACAAAATGCTCACCTGTCCAGATGTCCTCGCTGCGTTTCCGTGTTGAATGAGTTTGAGCACTTCGTCCACATTGTCGACAACCTTCTCAGTGAGACCTACTATTTGAACTTGCTGCTTGCCGTCCTCTAGCACCCGGAGCTTCGCCTTATCCGCTAATAGATCGAAAACCTGTAAGGGTGCAAGTAATATATGTATGTATATAATATGGAACAATTGTCTACTAATGTTAAAAAATTCAACTTTACAAGGAAGCAATAAGTTTTTTCTAATTAGACTAATGTTTTTATTTACTATAAATATATGTTCAATACCTTGCCGGAGTATATCTCGAAGAAGGAGGCGGAGACGATGAGATTGAGCGGCTTGTACTTGGGCGACTTGAGGTATGTGAACACGTCGCGCGCAGCCATCGCGTATATACCCTTCTTGCAGTCTTGCATCTTGCCCTGAAACGATTCAGAACATCGATATATAATTGTGTAAATGTATTAAAAGAATATGAAACAAGAAAAACAATATAAAAACTTTTTCTAACATACTCGACGCTATTCTGCGGGATGAAATAATTAACAATAATATGGTAATTAAATAAATTTTACATTCTACTATATAACAATAAACATAGTATAATGCTCTTGGAGATTTAACAAAATATTGAATCTGGTAACTCTGGATATACTTACAAAGACTACTTTTCTTTTGTAAATAAATACTTATATAGATAATTACACCCGACTCAGGACAAACAGACATGTTCATGCACACAAATGTCTGTCCTGGGTGGGAATCGAACCCACGACCTGCGGCGTGAAAGGCAAGTATCTTACCAACCACACCAACAGACTAATCAAATAATATTGTCACAGTTTAATATGTAAGAATGTGAACCTGGAAGTCTCCCCCCATGGTGTGCGTCTTCCCGGAGCCGGTCTGTCCGTACGCGAAGCAGGTCGCCATGCCGCCCTCGAAGATCGTCTGCACGAGCGGCTTGGCCGTGTATCTGCAACACACACTCATACATGTTAAGACACATAACAGAGCAACTAATATGGATCATAATTATTTTATAAATAAATATAATTGTGTCAATTCATATGGAAAATATACTTGACAATTAGATTAGAAAAAATAATAAATATTAAAAAAAAAAGCTAAAACCGAATAAAAAATGCAAATCATAAAATGTTGGCAAAATTTCAACTCAATGATGGAATTTGATTAAAATTATGTTGCAAGATTTAACACACACAAACAGATGTAATTAAATAACAAATTATTAAAAATTAAAGCTTAAAGCTTTATAATATATAACAGAAGGGGACGAAAAGTTACTTAATTTATTAATATATAACTAGTAGTACTGAGTTTGAACTAATGTCTGTTTAATATCATCGTCGTAGTCAACTAACTTACTTATAAACAACTTCATTAGTGCAGGAGTCGTCGAAGGCGTAGTCGAATCGGAATTTTTGATTTTCGAGATATTTGGTGAGATCCACTTTGTTTTTCGGCTCGTGGACTATCATCTGGTCCTTTGTCGGTACACTGATCACGTCCACCTAAGATTTAAATTTTATAACAATTATATTAAAAGTTTTTAAATGATTTTCTTTTCGAGGTGACAATTAATAAAATTAGTTATAATGTCATAAGTTTTGTAATAAATATGTTTACCAACATAATATTAAGAGCAAACTAGTTTACCATGTTCAATGTTTATATGCATATGTACTAATTTATATGCATATGTAATATTTAGTTAACAACTAAGGCAAATATGTAGACAGAGCTTTCTGATGTAAATTAATACATTGTTATACTACGTACATTGTAACTTTAGCCTGTTCCAATCGAAGGAAGATCAACAAACCAGAGATTTACATATTCTGGCACGCTATCTGCTAATAGCTCTGCTATATTATGCACTATAAACAGTTATAGATTAATATATATATTTATTTATCTATACTTCTATACTAATATATAAAGCTGAAGAGTTCGTTTGTTTGATCCGGCTAATCTCAGGAACTACTGGTTCGAATTTAAAAATTATTTTTGTGTTGTATAGTCCTTTTATCGAGGAAGGTTCTAGGCTGATTTTTATTCATTATATTTTTATTAATTATACGCGGGTGAAACCGCGGGCACAGCTAGTAATAATATAAACTAATACACTTAACTACTAGATCATTTAAGATCTCGACCAATGATTTCTCGTCAATTCAATGTCAAAGTTGTTTATCTGTCTTATAGACATTTTTAGTCAGATGTAACTATTTTTGTCTTTGGAAAATAATTAATGGTAGTGTTGACTGTAGCAAAATCTGATCTATATATTTTGAAATCAAACGTAAATAGACGATGTACATGTTATATAAGGTCCTCCAGACCGATTTCGGCCACGGCGGCCAATCTCAAGAGAGATTAGCCAACTGCGCAGGAGATATTATAGTGCACAAGTGTGTGCGCAAACACTGGTGCACTCTCTTTTCCTTAGCTCTCATAATCCGATGGGACGGCAATCCGACACGACCGGAAAGAGTTCAGGCGCAGGACCAACGGCTTAACGTGCTTTCCGAGGCACGGGAGTGTACACACTTCCAATTTCCAGACTCCTGGCTGCTACTAAGAATTTTCTCATAGAAAAACCCAATAACAATTTATTGGCCCGACCTGGGAATTGAACCCAGGACCACCGGGGGGTCTACGGCCTTATATCTAGCCACTAGACCAACGAGGCAGTCATATAATTCTTATATGTATGTATGTAATTCCTAATTAAATACATGTAACGTCATATCTAACCTCTTTCTTAGCATTCTCCTTTTTGTTGAGCGGCCTCTTTCTCACACAGACAGTGATCTGATGGTCTTCGACCGGTTCGTTGCCCGTCAGTGGTCGGAATTCGATACTATTCTGGTACTCCCGTATCATGGCTAAGAACTCCCAGTTTGGATTGCCGGGGTCCATATTCATCAGGGCTTCCTGGAATGGTATGAAAGTTTAAAGATTAAATAAGATGATAACGATGATGATGAATCGATTGCCTGTACTGAAAAATACGATTGATTCGCTTTCTAGCGAAGGCGTAAATTATTATTGTGTATTATATAAGTTTGTCGGTTATGCTGTATACACATAAGTATAGGACCATACTCATCACGACGAGCTTCGATTCGTAATTATGAAAAAATATTTATATCAAAACTGAAACATAGCTGGATGTATATAATATGAATATTCGTCATCTGCTACCTTCTCCTCCTTGAGCTCGGCCTGCCTCTGGCGCCGCTTCTCGCGGTTCTCCTTGAGGCGCTCCACCTCCTTGACGACGTTGGAGCGCCGCACGGCGCCCGACGCCACGGCGTGCGGCACCGACACCGCGCTCGACACCGCCGCCGGCCGCGCCGACGACACCGGCGGGTTGAACTGCCGACCGCACGATACCATTGTACACGCTTACGTTATTGCGGAGTGCGATGTCATATCATTGCGTTGTATCTTTTATATTCGAATTAAGGTACTCCATATAAAATACATTTATTGTATTGAGAATATCGAGAAAGAAACTCGAATCATATTTTTAGACATTTCTCCAACCTTTTTCTTCAAATGTTTTATTGAGTTTTGTGTCAGGAATAGCATAAAGACGGCAATTTTATTAAAATACTAAAACTAGATTATTTTACAAATTCTTAGTTAGAATTAATTTTAAACTAGTTCCACTCAACCAACGAGTTGAAAGATTCTACACACTTTTGGCGCTGGTATCGATAAAACTAGTGGATCGTTCACGTCATTCACATTTCAGGCTACCCTATAATCGACTGGAATTAGGAATAAGGGATACGAGATAAGGATAGGTATAGATAGGATAGGGAAACCTCTTTGAAATTTTGCATCCGTCGTCCATGAATTAAAGGCGGTTGGGATGCTTGCACTACGGAAGAAGCACTCGGCGTGCTACCTGAACGTCGGCCGCCCGACGATGGGTTTTGCTAAGGACCAGAGGAATAAGTTTAAAGGAAGGAATAGATGAAACGATGACGATGTATTGTATTTATATTTCATAATAAGCCTAAATATGTTACAAAAGCTATAAATCTGCCTATAATCGCTAATATATTTCAGGGCCTTTCAAAGTTATGTATTAAAAAAAGCATCCGCCAATGAAGATACTTAAATTCAGTATAAATGTTATTTCTATGTTATGTCATCAAAAACTCATATTACATAACATTCTTGTAGTGTAGTCGGTCTTAAAACTTGAGCTATATGTATTCGAACCGGCTTATTTTGAAAGGTGTTCGTTTCGAATATACCTTGAAATAGCTCTACCCGTACCTGTTGTGTGATCCGAGGGTTAGGCGGCGCCTGTGGCTGCTGTGGGGGCGGCACATTCTCAGCGCCGCGTCGCCCCGTCGTGTCGCCGCCGTGACCATTCGTGTAAGCGCCGCCCGCGTTCGACAACCGCATCTGATTATTTCGAGTGACACGGGTCGGAGCTGAAATACATTATAAACTATTCACTACCAATTCAGTATTTTTAAATACAGTTATAACTACACTAAAATTAGAGGATGTAAAAGTGCTGAAGTATAGGAAATTTTAAACTATAAAATATCATGTGCAAAATTATGCAATATTTCAGAAATTATAATGTACTTACATGTATTACAAATGTGCATTTCATTTTAAATTTTAGCTTTTCTAATTAGGCTTCGATAACAAAACATAATACGATTTTAATAAAAGTTAATATTCCGAATCGGTAATGTAACAACACGCTGATAACATTCCGCTAATACATGTTGATATTATCAATGAACGATATCAAAATGGCCAAATGGCGTGGAACCAAGTGGTCGGCAAAGGAACCGTGCAAAAAGCGATAAATACAACAATGTGCGATACAAGCCGGCTGCGTCTTACGTGACTTCGGCTTTTCCTCTTCCATTGCCGCTTCCACAGGCTTTACTGATTTCTCGAACGCCTCTATAGGAGCAGTGGACTCGGCCGAGTCGGCAACTCGTCGTCGGCAACGTAACCACGAGCAACACATATTTGGCAATTTATTCAGTCTCTATGTTTTTAATTTGGTCAACCGAACTCTTCGGCGGGAGTCATTCATTTCATTGTCATCCTTAAAAAAACTTTAATTGCACGCTGGACTCTTATTTGGTGTAGATTTTTATCAAAAGACTGTGTTAATCTAGCTGACGGATAGTTCGAAATGGCTGTTAAATGCGTTGGCGCAAGGTAATCCTGCGCCTGCGTCGACCGCCATATTAGGATCTCTTTCCGTACTCAAGGCAATGAACCGTGACGCACGCGAACCGAGCACGGTCGTAAGCGAAATTGCATATATAGAACAATACTCAAAAAAACGCTATCAACTCACGACCTTGGTAAATATAGGATCGAATTATTTCGTGAACAAAAACAGCAAGTAAACGAAATCGAAGAAAAACTTCAAAGAAGAAGAAAAAAACAAAGTGCACGGCGCACTGGTATACACGCAACTGATGCCATCAACTGAACAATTGGTATCAATTGTAAGGCACCTTGATGAACAATGGAACAGAATTAGAAAATAATGGCTGACCACATAGAATCATTAGGTCGGCTTTTGTGGAAACATGAAAAATGTAAAGCCATGACGTCAGATAAGGCGCGATCGATGGTAGTCTATGATTGATGAATTCTAAGTTCATTAAATCAACGGAGAATAGCTTATACATCGTTTAATATCCTTGGATTACAAAGGAACCGGTTTCCATAAAGAACTGTGTCACTTAAATGCAAAACGAGTTTTTACCGATAACGTTAATTAAATGAACAGCATTTGTACTACTAAAACACGTAGACACCGTTAGATGATATATTCACAGAAAACTTGTAACGGGTTCCCATTGGTATGAAAATTTAAGCATAGTTTGAAAATAATACTAAGAATGTATACCTACTTGAGATATACATATATATAGAATAATACGTAGACGATTACTAGACAAACTAACGGTAGAGTATTATATATATGAAGTCAAGTCTGGCGGTTTATCAATATGTTAGCGCTGTTACTGTAACTTTTAAAAATGCGTTTCCGAGCAACGTAACTTAAAATATTTTTGTTCCATTACTTTATTTAACGTTTCATTTCTTATTTAACTACATTAACTTAGGTCATTACGCGATTTTTATGGAGATTACGAGTAAAAACTCAATATTTATATTATTAATAGGACAATAAAGCTACTTACTAGGATAATGAATGCGAACATAATTCATCAGTCTGATTCGAACATACCAGAGTTTACCTATACTAATATATAAAGTTGAAGAGTTTGATCCGTCTAATCTCAGGAACTACTGGTAAGAATTTAAAACATATTTTTGTGTTGTATAGTCCTTTTATCGAGGAAGGTTCTAGGCTAATTTTTATTCATTATATTTTTATTAGTAATATGCGGGTGAAATCGCGGGCACAGCTAGTTTCCAATATATTAGTACCCTGAAATTTAAGCTGTGAGAATAATACATTTAGAATGTCACGGATGAAAAATTTAAATTGAGATATTACTTTAATAATAATATTATATAAAAATACAAAACCCCCATCTGCAAAACTATAACAATTAATTTGACATTTTCTTTTTTAAATATTTGACACTGTTAAATATAGGAACGAAAAAATCATTCGGCCGCTAATAAATTACAAATTGTTGATTTTGGACACTTTATTTACCTTTGATATTTTTAGCATAACAAAGATCATATATATATACATTTATTACTTTAACATAATAATTTAAAAAATTAAGACACTAGAACCCCAAAGGGTTGACTATCGGTTTCATAGTTATTGAACGGATAAACGTGTATTCGAAACGCAACATTACTATACCAATATCTAACGACAACTGGGAACTTCAGAAACCGGGCATAAGTTTGATAGAATTATATTACAGGAAGTAAATACAATCCGACAAAGATACTTAGTAGCTTTGTAAATGTAATTGTATATAGTTAAAAATATTACATTACAAAAAGATAAGCTATCTGTACATACTGTAAAACTCAACGAGGCTGTGTTCGCAATGAATGTTTTTTTTTTTTTTTTTATTGTCTACATTGAACACATTTTTAATATTTGATTATTTACTTTTAAGCATGAATCAGAGTCTGATTTGTATTGTATAACTGACGACTAGACTAGAGTGTGGACTGATCCAGTTGTATCCTAATTAATCCCATAAACGAGAATAGAGAAATGCAATATTTTTGAGTCGTATAAAATTTTGTTTTTATTTTCATTTAAACAAAAGTATTAACTCCAGGTTATACGACAGAAGACCTTAGTCGACACACGAGTTACAAAAGAAAAGTAGTAGAGACACAATAGTTCAAATCATAATACAACTTTTGATAATACTAAAAAAAATATACCCTTATATAATATCTAGACAAAGTTTATTATTTAGCGCATGTCGTCAATGAATCATTGAATAAACAATTTTATTTCTATAAATATAACCTACACTTCTCCTTGAACTTCTAGTCAAACATAGCGATGAACGTAATAAAATAAAAATATTCTTATTATTTCATGTATTACATACTATATTTAAATATTCCTGGTAAATATAACGTTCGATTTTTTATTTGAAGAATATGAGTGCTTATCGAAAATCTATTTCGGTTTTAGTAACCCTGATTTATTTAGTTGCAGGTATTAAATATATTAATTATTATATACTAATTTAATAAATGCGCAAGTAACTGTCTGTTACGCTTTCACGGCTAAATCACTGAAACGATTTTGATGAAATTTGAAGGGCTGCTTTTTTATACCTAGCATCTACCCTACCAATAAATGTTTATAAAAATATGAAGAGGTTATTTTTAGGTTAGATTTTATATGGAATAATTATTTGGAAGGCAGTTGTGATGTAAATTAATTAAATTCTAATAAAAACAAAATTAATCAAATCGTCAAACAATCATGTTAATTCTTAAATGTATTGGTAAAGGTAAAGTCACACAATTCGAGTTTGTAAGATAAATTCAAAAAATTGACATACGCCTATTCTAAAAAAAAAACGATTGAGTCTCGGTACGCTCGACAGAAATGATAATATTTATTATTAATTATAATATATAAAATATAATTTAAATTAGTACTTGAGAGTTGCTAAATAATTATAAGTACTATCTGTATACGTTAGATGGCATTAGGTTGGTAACTCTCAGGTAAAGCAGTCCGCGTCGGTAATAAAATCGCCGTAACGCGTTACGTTACGAAGCGGTTTAACCTCCTATTAGAAGTTATCACTTCAAAAAAAACTAATTAATGGACGCATTTATTATAGAAATCCGTTCTATCGTGGGTTTTATATGAAACATAACTATCAAAATAAGTTGATTTTAATTACTGCGAGATCCTTAGAAGAGATTTAATATAAACCTGTTTAGTTAAACACAAATTTTTCTGATTGAAGTTTCTGTCATCATTGATTTGACATACGAAAGAAAAAGACGCAGCATTGCTTAATTAATCACCCGCTTAGCACAAGTAAGGATGAATATCTCTAGAAATCGAATCGGTAACTTAATATAAAACTTAACGTAAAATAAAATGCCAGTGATCATTGCTCGCCAAGCAAGGCGTTCAACCCTTCAACGTCAGACATTATCGCGCCTGAACCTGCCCGTTTCCTTGCCCGTTTCAAGGAACGTCGGCCTATTTATGCGCTTCTAATGCAATTTATTTAGCGCACAGAGTTATCAGCCTGTAAGGTTGAACGTATTCAACATTAAAACCCTGAATAATTTATTCATTATTTACTGACGACGAGTAATACAAACATGGAATTTTAAAATTAAAGGATTGTATAAACACATATATTTTTAAATGATGAAATCGCGGCGGGATGTTTTTAAATTTAATCATTCATATTATCTCGTTTATAGTTTTTTTAATCTTAACGTGCACAGTACACGTACAATATATGCGAAATTAAGAAATCTGCTATTGGGTTATTTCTCATTTTGCACAGAAATAAATGGTGAATTTTCGATGCTAGTCTATCACTGGTGGTATGAGGAAAATTTCGAATATTGACATAAACATTTGAAAATAGCAAAACAAACCATAGAGAGAATCTTTAATTTGAAGTATAAATTAATCGACCGCTAAAGTTTTACTTGACCCTAAATGACAGATACCGCGACTAACTGATTATGAGATTGCATTGAGCGTGGAGAATCATATTTGTTTAGGGAGATGATCTCACGATACCTTTAGAAACTCATTTAACTGCTTGACAACTTGCAGTACAATCATTACTTCGATTGACTTTGGATTGAATTCTTAATTCAAGGCTTTGATTTGCATTTTACATTTGTCCAAATTCGAAGATAATAAGTGTACTATAAATTGATATATATCATTATGAAATAGGAATTCTATAAAAAAAAAACCTACACAAAGATAAAGACCGAACCGTCTGATATCAAACTTTATAATATTTTATATTGTCTTACATGTAGTGTTAAAAGAGACATATTCCAAGATATCAAAGCAAAGCGGTGATAGCCGTGGGAATTCGCCGGTCGTTAGCATGCGCCTACGCTCATCCCATCGCATCTTGAATCATACGGTACGTTGGACTCGTTCCTTAATGATAAATAAAAATCAGACATTGTTTTGCGCGATTTCATTACACGTGGGTCGATGCCTGATGAAACAATATGCGCTACAAACTACCCGAGACACTTGGAGAACACGAATTTATTATTAAACTAAAACATTTTTTTCATCATATACACATATTATTATTATATGATAATTAACTACGAAACATTGAGTTACAGATATTCCAATTACATATATTTTTCGCTGCTCGGCCTTTATTCTTTAAAAGACAATATATTCAATTCATTAAGAGCTTTTCCCATCCTTATCATTAATATGCAACAACCACATAGGGAAATCTAATTCCCGAGACGAATCGAATAACACATGAAAATCAAACTTATCACTGAGCAATAAAGTTCAACGTTCGATCACTTACGCCTCACTACCGGCCGCCGTTGCTGCAAATGCACGGATCGCTCGAACAGACCTGGCATATTAAATGTATAAAAACTCGATTTTCGATCTGAGGTTGAAAGGTCAGGTTCACCGCACTATTTCGTTTGTTCCATTTGATGAATTTGTACGGCATCGGTGCCAGGTAGCGGTGTGGTACGCGGCCGGCCGCGCACTGTCCGCCGCGCCCCCGTCTGCCTACACTTATACCAGCACACGGTACTGACCGCCCCATGGAATATTCAACCCCGAACCAACCATCGCCACGCCATAACTATATTTTAACGAGGATAATTATGTCCATGTTCAAACATATGACATTCAAAGTAACGGACGGACGTACCTGTCGTAATTGTGATCTTGCAGTCATGACCAATTATGACTTCAATGGTTTTGGAACCAACGTGAATATTACATACTAATTCGTCGCAAATTTTAAAATTTAGAAATTCTTACGTCTTTGTGCTCGTAGAGGAACAATTTAAGCAGTTTTGAACAATTATTTTTATATTGTGAATATAATATGAGGTCAATGAACTAAGTATAAAACAAAATATGGATGAAAACTTTTAAATTTGTTATAAACTTGTTTCTATAATTGTGGGAACCTCTCCACCTGGTTTAGGTTACATTAAAACTATACAGCTATTGCGATCCATAAAAAAATACTACGATCTAAAATAATTAAAACTATTCATTATTTTTATGGTGTAGCGGTAAAATGTTATATTTTAGTATATTTTAGTATTATTATAGTTATTAAATGTATGTATAATATAAAAAATATATATATATACTTTGGTTAAGGTACATTTATATGAAATACTTATTTCAAAGTAATAATTTCATAATTTTTGAGTCACAGTCACTGAAAATAAAGTACCAACTTTTAACATAATAATCTCTACATAAGTATTGAATCAAAACAAATTTGAAACAGTAGTACAAAACGGTTTATAATAAAAAAATATCTGTCAAAATAATTTTTAACTGTGTTTTTTATATTTCCTACAAAAAGATTGAAGTAACCAGTTACTTAAGTAATCTTTAGTAAAATTTATTATTTTTATCTTAATCAAAAGTAAAATGTCTTTACCTTCACATCACATCGACTTCATCCAATTTCTTCGACATCTGCAACTAAGTTCCACAAGTTCCATTTATTAAGAAGTAAGATAAGACTACAGTAGAGAAAATCTTATTACACGACCAAAAATGTTGAACACATAAATCTTAATCACTATCAGTACTTCATATGTCATTCGACTTTGGGCTCATAACAAGGTTCTAAAATTGCTATAATTCCATACATATATTAGTGGCCTTGTCAGCGATACAATGTCAAGATTGCATTTTATTATCCACGACCGTGACCCCGGCAGGATACGGAGAGCGGACGTTGAAACGATGCAAAAAATATTAAGTATATGCTCTGGTTTATTTAAAATATGACAAACCTACAGAAATAGTATGAAGTACAGGCGAAACAGAAAAATATATTTATAATAGTGTTTAAGTAATGTTCATTATGTACTTCGATAGATAATAAATAAAGAAGCTTCAGTATGTGAAAGAATATTTATATTTACAATGAATATGAAAATATATTGGCAAGAAAATGTTTTATGTCAACAAGGATATAAGGGAAATGTTTCTTTTTAATATTGTAGTCTCTTTTGACATTGGACCAATCTATTTACTTCTAGCAATTATTTACTCCCACAGGAATACGCGAAGTCCAGATTGAATATCTACGTCGGCAGAACTGCCAACACTCAGCCTCGGGTTACTTAAAAAATGTCATATGTCAAGACAATTATAATATAAAATTGTATGTACATATAATTGCCATAGTTTGTTTCACATTGTGTACGTATTTAATTAAAATAATAACAACGTTGTACCGTCTAAGATATAATTGAAGACGTAAGACGATATAGTAATTAATTTGTCGCCTAGCATTAGATGAGCAGAAGCAATGAGTACGCAATGTGGAGCAGGGAACGGGGACAAACAACCGTTGCCAAATTAATATTACATAACGCGATACGTTGTTAGAAGAACGCGTAACGCCGGCGCCCGGTACGCTATGACCAAACGCCATGATAACAATGTAAAATTGCTTAAACAATTACATACAAAAAGTGTCAATATAAGGCAAGTTGGCCTTAACTTATACACTTTCCTTAAATAATAAGCAATGGCTTTGTTTCAAAACTTTTCTCTTGGCTGGGAAGACAAATGGACTAGAAAACTTCCAGGATTGAACTTAACTGAGTATCTTAGGCCGAGATGGCCCAGTGGTAAGAGCGCGTGAATCTTAACCGATGATCGTGGGTTCAATCCGGGCAAGCACCACTGTATTTCATGTGCTAAATTTGTGATTATAGTTCATCTCGTGCTTGACGATGTAGGAAAACATCGTGAGGAAACCATTCACGGTAATTTCACGGTCATCGTGAAATTAAATGAGTATTTAAGGGCGAAGCCGCGGTTGGAAACGTACACGATAGACCGAAAAACTAGCTATCAAACGAAGTTTCATATGATTTTAACCAAGTGATTCATGAGGTGGATTTTATTCCCTGATTGCTTTGCTTTGTGTAAATTTGCTGAAATGTTTCGATGATTGTTGAAGACTGGAGTCATAATTATACGTATTACTATATAAACATTTTAGGTATATCACTCTATCCGTGCGTGATGGTTAGCCAGTATTAAATAAATAGCGATCGTGTCTGTATCATGTATGGACTATAAAATTATGATTATAATGAGCTTATGACACACATACGAAACCGTTTATGTGCACGTTTTGAGCAAACAATTATAATAAAGTATATTATTATGTCCCATTAGCGTGTTACAGGTGACACGATTGTCGGATCATTGTCCTCAGTTGAACATAAACGTGTAGAATGTATTAGAATCACTTCCTTATTTTTATGAATTATCTTTCGTTAAATCGATTAAATGTTTTCTAATTATTACGGCAACGCCAATAATTGCCATGTTTGTAAATAACAAAGACGATTATGTTTCGATAATCGATTGTTGATATATTCTAATGGCAAATTTTGAGATGCAACTATTCCTACAAAACTACTAAAGTTACGTCGGCATTCTTTCAAATACGTCATACATATAAAATACTTATGACTTCATAAAACGATAGTCATTTGGGCCCGCATAAAGCTAGGTGACTCAAGCAGTATTTATGCTCTGATCATCCACAAAACTAATTTTAAGTAGAGATCAAAACTCAAGCATGCGTAATATCAGTTAAAGCTAGACATAAGTATTGGATTGATATCTATTTAAATTGTCTCTGATTAAAGTCAAAGTTGTCAAGAAGTTTCAATTTTTTTTTTTTCTTATATTTGTTTTTGTTTTATTTATTCTATGAGCCCATGCGTTAGACCGCGCGAGTGCTTAATCGATGATTGCGAGCTTAATTTCAAATTCATCTCGTGCTCGGCGGTGAAGGAAAACATCGTGGAGGAACAGACATACGCCTAATAACTAATTTGACTGAAATTCTGGCATATGCACATCCATCGACCCGCATTGAAACAGCGTGGTGGAATGAGCTCCAAACCATCTCATCTCAGGGAGAGGAATCTAAAAAATCTGTGCGATTTTCGTATACTTTACTTTTTTTGCAGAAAATACTTTAAAGAAATGAAGTTATTTATTTATAACAGTTGCGAAAACTATGTAACTCACTCTTTCCTTACACTGATTACAATTTCACACGTGATACTTATATGGTCACTGACCACTTGTTCACTTATTTACAAGTTTATCGAACAAATTACTCGCGACCATTAACCCCCAGACGTCTTACGCGAATTATGAGTTTACAATAGACGTATGTCTGCCTCTTTCTCTCTTAATACAAAACAAATGAATGAAATAGCGTGATAAGGGTTCGTGTGCATAGCTTAAATTATTACATGATTAGAATTGAAAAAGTCAATGAAATGTAACGTATTTTTAAAATAAACAATAATAGTTTTTTTAAGAGTCAATAGCGCAAAAGATGTATGTCGCTGGTCCGACGGAAGAGATAACTAGAAATATTTATAATTCCTTAAAAAGGGCACTGCTAGTATTATTTAAAATAATTTAATAATAATGTACAATTGTCATCAAGGATCAAAGTTAAACACTGTTAACAAAGTTAATTTTATAATAAGTTGAAAATGTTAATCACGATACAAATGCCAACATGTAAACTTAATAAACACTAAAGAAAAAAAAGTCACGTTTACTCACAACCGTGACACACGGAGTCTAAACAAACATCGGACTCAAGAAATTTGTAATTCTAAAACACTGAAAGCTACCAAATAAAAATATGTGTAACACACTTCTAGTGGGACTCGAAATAAAAATACGATAGCGGAAATAGAATATGAAGGAGACTAGGTCAAGTCTAAAACTGCTGACAAAGAAAGTAGACTTTATAAGACACGTCATGCCGGTTAAAAATAATATTAAACGGACGGACAAAGCACCTTATAAGCGTATGATCGTCATTCGAGATAAATTTCGGGACCGTTAGGAGTTTGATGAGCTCACTGAGTCGTTTCTTTGTGAAACAACAGTTATATTTAACACGGCCTACAAGCTACACGATGCGACGATTTACATATCTCTGTCTCCAGTCGTTACTTCATTCCTTAAGATCGTGGTCCTGGTGGCCCAGAGTCATATTGATTATTTGCTTCCGTCGGTAAAATCGAAATTCTGTCTATGTCCGTCCTGGCGAGAGTACAGATCACTTGACGAGTTTCCCAATCAGTCTGACAATCTGGTTGGTGGGCGGCCTCTGGGTCTTTTGGCCGTCACAATAAGCTTTTCTAAGCACACATCCCCACGCCGCATTATGCGCCGAAAATAATAGTAGCATTAAACGATATATAGAAGGGTAAACAAGTTTAAACAAGTATCTCGGTAACAAGTAACTCGGGCGGCTGCATTCGATGTTAGTTACCGTTTTATTCCTGCACCGCTGTTTTTACTTTCTATTAACGCGATGTTTTGATGATACCTAACATGTCCGATTCAAATTTTTTATTCAATTAGCATTACACTTTCTTATTGATTGTCATTGATATACCTACCAGGACTAAAGACAAATAGCTACATAATATAACGGTGTCTATGAAATATATTTACAAAGATTTAAAATCTATTGATATAGTATAATTATAAACACACCTACAATATTAGAATAACTCGCAGCCACAACCCGAAACTACCGCACATTTTTTTCGCTATTGTTGCTATAAAAACACAACAAACTTCAAAGCCGACTGCAAAACACTGAAAGACTGTTGAAAACTGCAAAAGCCAGTTTCTTTTCTCATTCACCATACTTTTCATTATTCACGTACATTTATAAATCAATCGTGCTATGAAATGATGTAATATTTATATTTGACAATTATGAGAAGCATTTTAATTTAAAGGTTATAAAAAGTCACTTCTATACGATATACTTCAGCATTTTTTACATACTTATAACAAACATTTACATATCAGAGAATATTTATTAATGATATAAACCTCGACTAACTTACCTTTGGTTGCAACCGGAATTGACTGCCGTGTCATATCCTAAAACAGAAATATATTTATAAGAATAATATTAAAATGTACGAAAGAATAATTGAAGTACGAGCAAAATAATAGCTCAAGCTAAGGAATTGAAATAAAATTATTTACAAAATAAAAATTAGCCTTTACCAAAAGTAACGGAATAATATTTTTTACATAACGCTTGTTTCGTTTCGACATTTGTAATTATATAAATTTACTAGATAATGAAACTGTACAATAATTTCTAAACCCGCATAAGAAACAAAAAAATAAATAAAAAATATTAAAAGCATTTCATTGCATGCGGGCTTATTTATATACTTAAACCGTATTGAAATCTAACTTTCGACTAAATTTCGTTAAATAAAATGCTTAACACTTTAAATATATATATATATATGAATAAGCTACTTAATATTGAATTAAATAAATTAAAGATTTTCTGTTTTAACACTAACAGGTTTTTTATAATTTTAATGATAAGTTTGCCAATACTTTCTAGAGTATAAAACGCTATTATGATCAAACAAAGAATAAACAAAAGCGAGAACACATTATTAAAAACTACATAAATGTATATAAAACCCAACTCAATCATAACATCAGTAATATGTAATCAAGACCACTGAACTTCGACATACATTTAATTTATATTTTAATATTCATTCTAGATTTAAGTTTTTAGTTAAAATCATTTCGACCTATCTGTACCTTAATTACGTAAGACTTTTGGTATAAAAATGTACGGTTAGAAGAAAAATTATATTTATCAATACATATAAAAACTGTCGAGTGCTTGCGATTATCAAAATTGCGAATGTATTCCAAGCAATTAACGTTGGCTTTAGTAGACGACATTCTACGACGAAATAAGAAAACCTTAATTATGATCGTGGATGAAACAAAAACTCCCTTCACCGTTCAAGTTTAACGGCAATTCAACAGTAATGTAGCAATTCAGTAATTACATACCAAAAATGTGTGGTACACCTTTTTTTATTGCCTCTACGTCTACAGAAAATGTTCTTTGACATTTAAAATATTATTCAAAAATTACCAATAAAGTATTCTTTTAATTTGAAACAATCAATCTTTTAAAACAATACAAAGCAATTAGGAGCTGTTTGTTCTCTTCCTTATTAGGACTCCTTTGTTTCAATGTTTAGAATAAACGATTACGGAGCCACCTATTTTATTAAGTTTAATGTAAATAATTAGAAAAAAGATAATATTTCAGCCTTAAAATTACACATTGAAACGATGTATATTATTGAATTACAGAAATTCTAACACATATACGTACAAATAACCACTATGTAATGAAGTAACAGTTGAGCTGCGAGGGGACAAAATCACCATATCTTCTCATATACAGGTTGATTTGCTCATCAATGTGACATTTAATTTAAAAAGTATAAACGTGAAATTATTTTCAAAGCAAACACAAAAAGGAAACAGTCTACCTCATACTAGTCTTTTAAGCTGAAGTTGAATAGCCGACCCTAAATAAACCGATGATTCATGTCGCGTGGATAGCTTTTGGCTTGCCATTTAATTTTACCCTTATAACATAGACAATAAGGGTCGGTAAGCGCGACGTAACACTGAAACGTGAAGCAAGGTTCCCACTTAATTATCATAGCAAGTTTTAAATTGTCCCTGACACACTCCTTTTTTCAACACTTTAATTTTACCAACGTTATATGCGAAATAGTGTATATAAGAATCTTAATTGTTATACCATATATTGAAAGTCATAATTAATTTCAAGTGTTGGTTGTTTGTTTATAAAAATGTTGCGATTACATAATTTTAAAAAGGTTGCAATTTCAAAGCGTGCTATCATTTAAAATACAACTAAATTGACTTTTTAAATTATCCTGTAAGGATTAAATATAATTCAAAACATGGTCGCGTTTGAAGACGAGCGTAGGACGATGAATCATCAATATTTGATGATATCATTGTTGACACGGAATGCCTTGCCAAATAAACTTATTTACATAAATTACAGCTAGTAAAATTTAATACTATTATATAAAACTACGCAACTAAATGATTGGTTGCGGTTTGGTTACCATGAAATAAAAAAAAAATTCAGATTGTGTAACTATGTTGTTTCTGAATAAGCTTAACAAAAACACAACCAAGTGAGTAAAAAGTATCATAAAAAGCTGTTCATGTGCAAATCAAGAATCGTGAGCAACGTAAACATAAGTGTCCGAGCGACTGGCGATGCCTCTGCTCCATGCGGTATCCAAAGTGCGAATGGTGTTAAGTGCGAGGATATACCGATCGTGAGTTGCGCACGGGCAGCGTGTGGCCCGAGTCGCCGGCGCCCTCGACCTCCGCACCCTCACGCAGGAAACCGCCATCATCGGACGACGAGCCCGATGGATCCTTCGCAGCCGTGACAAACAATCATGTGCCAGTGATGGGCATAACACATTGCAACTTACTGTACGGTCCTCGGGTTCGGATTCCATTTAACGAGAGATTAATAATAACACGACCTCCTAATGGTCCAGTTGGAATGAAAAGTGAAACTGTATTGTTAAAACGGGCAAGTGTGGAAAATCGATGCTCGACGATGTCCGGCATGCGTCGACGATACAAGTTAGAAGGTCGACAGAAAATTAATCATCGTCGGATCACAGTTCACTGAGCACGCAACTATTATCTATCGATTTTGAACGATATCGACAGGTTTCTGACAGAAATGTATATATTAGCTACTATTTAATTGTGGCTCGATTTCTAGGTGAGATACATAACGGTATATGCAAGTAGTGATATGATGAGCGGCGTGCGCGAACAAGTGTTTCCTTTGAAACGGTGCATTTTTTAAAATAAATACTCGTCAAGCTATAGTCTCTACGTGCATATTGCAAATGATCACCTGCCAACTGATGATGT
Source organism: Nymphalis polychloros (assembly GCA_905220585.2). NCBI lineage: Eukaryota > Metazoa > Arthropoda > Insecta > Lepidoptera > Nymphalidae > Nymphalis > Nymphalis polychloros. The sequence continues at coordinate 14,503,648 of HG992243.1, read as the reverse complement.
ATGGAAACATTTCTACATTTTTTGCTGGACAACAGTGACACTAAAATGCCTTTTGTCCTGTGATGATGCTTTCACTATAATTGCTTGACATTCATCACCTTTCACGAACTAAGTTATTATTGTGTGACATTCTGCAGTTGTCATGTTGAAGTTATCTGTGATACTGATAGATAGCCTGAACGTCATGGGCTGATAGCACATTCGGCTTTCGCGGATTTGCCTTTCCAACTGTAGCGTCGATTAGCAACGTGCTTCACGACCCAAACAATGAGGGTGATCGCGGCATGGCACCGTACAAACGCTCAGCCTAATCGATATTATGTTTCCGCTCAATTCACTCGCAAAATCAGCTCACTGACTTATTCAAGAATTGCATTCGTGCAACGAGTCCATCATATTTGTAAATGGAAATATAGTAACGTAGGTTCTGTAACCAAGTAAACTACGTTTGAATTTAGCTATTTTATGTATCATTGGAAGTAAATAATTTTTTAATTAGACCCTAATAGTCATTTAAAGTTACATGTCAAATTAAAAAAATAAAAAGTATCATCGTTAAACGTTAACGTCCAATATGTTAGTAGACCGAGCATAGCTTCCGCAAGTGAATTGGCAAATTGTCTCGCCAACAGCGGCGAGAGTGATGTGTCCATTGACCTGATTGAAATAGATTAGTCACTGGCCGGCACGACGAACGTTATACAAAAATAAATATATAGCATGCATCGATGTAAACAATCCTTCCTCTTTGGTGGTACCACCAAGCTGATTGGTATTTATAGAATGTAAAAAAACTATTGCTCAAAAGCTTTCCATTAACTATCAAGCTATCAAGCTACTTTTGTAACGCAAAATGCAGAAATGCTTCCATTATACTTCCGTTTGCTAGTGCAGTCTCAATGACCTGTAACTACTTGCTTATATCGCGAAATGTAACCGATACAATGCTACGTGTCTTTTTTTTAATGTAGATGAGAAAATTATAGATTCATACAGTAACGTCATAATGCCTTCGTAACTAACACTAGTTTTAAGGATACGTCCTATTAATTGAAAATATAATTCATTACATACGTATTAAGTTAAAGACACTTTATTTGATTTGATCAATAAATGCAATGAAAAAATATATTTTTTAAATCAGAAGATAAATCAATTGTTACGAGTTCAGATTTTTCTTTTTAACCAAATTTTATTTAAAGGACCAACAATGTTCTTACAAGCTGAAGTCTAATCGCTGTGTAATTAACCATTAAGCCTACTGCTTACATGAGCGCAAGAATATTTGTTGTTATAATTGGCTGTACATACCCTCGCTAGTTTGTTGGGCATGGGCTGGAGATGAGGTGTGTGGTTGCGCTGACCGGCGAGCTCTGGGTTGAGTGCAAGGATAGCATCTATCTCCACCTCCTTGCCCTTGGTCTCCCCCCGTTCGTACCATTCTACCGTCACTGACCGCGTTTCCAAGTTCACACCGGAAACTATCGCTGAGTGAATCCGTCCTGTAACATAAAAATAATTTTATTTTTAACATCGTTTAGATGAATGTAATCTACATTTGCGTTCGTATAGAAAAAATGAAAATTAAATACAAAATATAAATATGCCACAGCGTTATGAATAGCAAATCGCAATTATTTTTATGAATTTTATATTTATAGGTAATCGCGTCATCTTCATCAGTCCCAGTGGATATCAATATACTCGTATGAAACTACTTATCGAGGTTCTAACCTCATATATAAATATAATAGTATATCATATAATTGTATATAAATACATATTAGTATACGTGTACGTTACTTTACCAAATTGCAATTTTTTTTAAATTTATCACTTTGGTAGAGCTTCGAAACGTGATAAATATAAATAGTTACAATAGAGTCTAATCGTTTAAGATAAAACCCCTAATATAGAGCAACATCTGTTCATTTCATGGACCTATTGGTACATAGGGGAGACTAGACGCATTAACTTTCAAGAGGGGATTTGAATGGATACGGGGGCAAATTTTCCGGTACCTATAATGCAAACTTTTCTCTCTCAGATATCGTTTGCTTATATAGGTATTCTTAGCAAATAATGTATCACCTCTACATATACACTATGTACAGTACTTAAAGAATTTAAAAATAACGATTGAAGTGCGAATCTAAGTAATTGGTTTTGTAAGATACAAACCAATTAATGTTTGCTTAACTTACTAGCTAACAAAAATATCGGAATGAAAATAACCATGTTATTAAGCTCAGCGAGCTCCGAGTGCCCTGCGGATCCAATATATTAATGGATTTAGGATGTTGATGGGGCTGCCGCGATTCTGCAGTGCGACAGGTATGTTCGCGACGGCTACTGTTTCTGACTTCTATGCCATTATCAGACATAAATCTGCCTCGTTGCTCAGCAGAATACGAGCCAGCTCCAACTCCATCCGACAATAGCTGGGAGATATGATTCTTCAATTGTGCGTCACATTGTTCGTATATGTATAACTGGCAACGAACTTGTGACCAAATATTAATAATAAATATTCACTAACAAAGACTGTAAGCTTTTAATAATTCTTTTTACTAACCCACTATGGATGCTACTTATCTGAAATAAAGTTTATTTTATTTATTTATTTATTAAATTCTAAACTGTAACCAAAATTGTAACGAGTCACTTTAGATAATACTAGCACTTAACCCGCAGCTCATAATTCAGAATTGCTAAATACTGAATTATGAGCTGCGTTACATTACCTCTTTTTTTTAAATGAAAAAAAATTCATTGAATCTTTCACCCACTTTATAACTACCGTAGAGGTTACGTTTTCAAAAATCCTTACATTCTGCTAACCCGTATGCAAATTTATATGGTGCCTAGCCCCAGCAGTTTGAGCTGTGTATTGATATGCCAGTCAATTATTATTTTTATATTATATATCTATATATTATAATCTTATAATACATCAAGTTTCATAAGTAATAGTCAAAAAGCTCTAATAACGACAAGACATGACTAAGATATATGAATAAGGTCCCTATGATAATCTGACAACATACATTTATGAAACTAAAATCAGTGCAGTTGACCTACATACATCACTAGATTAATTACTGTGCATAAGATGCATGCAACGCATCTTAGCGAAAGTGACGTAACGTCTTGCATAACGAACAAATCCGCTTTGAAAGGATTAAATCTTACGTTATTTTATATAGAAGCGTGCAAACTTTCGATTACAATGTTATTAGCCTTTAATCGGGAACCATTAATATGTCACGATGGTAAATACGTAAACTTGGTAAAAAATGATTTTAAGACCTGATTAATACTTATAAAACCTTCAATAAATATTAGAAATCAAGAGTATATAGTACACAATATAATACTTAAATAGTCATAGACATTCGCAGCTACAAAGTAACATAATTATATAAAAAGTTCAAGTGAAACTGGTCATTAAATTGAAGAAAGTTTCAATCAGATTAGTCCAAAACGTAAAACTTTGACCATCAACAAAGGAGGGTATAATTATCTGAAAGCGGGGCAAGGTCACTGACCTTCGACAACCTGCCGTTCAGATAACACACGAGGAGCCTGACTTCAACCACAAAGGGAGTCTATTATGAGACGTAAACAAACTGGCCGAGAAGAGGCGTTCTTAAAACAAACAGTGGAAAATAGTCAGATACGTATTAATATATCCGATCTCGACATTCAGTCAGAATTTCAAAATTTGAGCTTAAATTCCTTATTTATTAATATTATAAATATAAATTATTTATACCTTCGTTTGACCTTCTGTCAAGCGGCGAATAATAACCAGTTTGTAATTAATTGGTATGTATAATGTATTGTCTTTAAAATCCAAATTGGTAATTAGGTAGGCGCTCCTTAGTATAGATTTTACACGTATTTTTATTTTTATATATCTATTGACAATGGTTACCACTTGCCCACCAGTGGCTTGGTAAGTGGTCAGTATTCAAACCGGCACAACGATAACAAGTAATTCTGTGTCGCGATAGAATATATGGCAAACGTGTGGTACTTACCCAGATCAATGTATATTTTAATGATGGATGAATTATAATTTCAAATAACATATAAATTTTACTAAAAATCATGTTAGTCGATTATACTCGCGTGTAGAACGTTATGATGATTTCTTGATTGATACGAATTCTCACCCTTGAATAAAAAAAAAATTAAAAACATTCATGTCATGTGCACATTTTCTATACGAGTTTTCCAAACAAACGCCGCTACGACGACTATACATTTATTTTCAACAATCAAACATCGAAACAATGTAAGTTTGAAGGAAAACACGAGTCACTGTAATTTGCGTTATTGCTGCGATGATACGAAATTCCTTGAAATCCTGTCAAATAATCGTGTCACTGTGTCAATAAGCAATAAGAGATACACAAATACAAACAAGCAATAATTTTATGCGGAATTTTAGACCAGTTATAAAATGATTCATAATTTTTCGTAAGGTGTCCTTGTCTGGTGAAAATGGTTTCAAAAACAAACAAAACAATCTGTAAATACTTAATCCTTAGGATTGAAAAGGAATTATGATGGTTTATAACAGTTGTAATATCGAAGAACCTCAGGAGCTAATGTTTAATAGCTATAACGCCAATAAATATCATACTTGACATTCCTCAAATCGCATCACAATCGATGACTCAGTGACAAAAAAAAATCTTGTCAATGAACGAGTCGTCTCATTATCGCCGGCTACGCAACTTAAATTGGTGTGACGGTGTAAAGAATGACGCTTTCTTAATAAATTAAGTAATAGTTAGTAAAATAATGAAATATATATTTTTAATTAACAAAAAATAAGTAAATTGTTTTATTGTACACTTTAAATTAAAACTTAACAATATCCAACTTTAATGTAAGCGAAATGAGACAAATGAGTACAAAATGAGAGCTATACTGAACTCAATGCAATAAGATACATCATAAGGTTTACGGGAACATACATAAGATACAATATATATAATATACACATGAATTAGGAATCACCTCCTCATTTAAAGTCGGTTAAAAAGTGGATAACTGACGATCTACTCACAAAAAACTTTCTTTGGGATGATATCGTCATACATATATGTAAAGATAGCGAGTTTTATCAAAACAATTTAAGACACGATTTGGCAAACTGAACGCAAGTTATCGAACACACTTCGATCACCACGGCAACATGGCTCAGCGAAAGTGGAACGAACGTTAAAGTGAAATAAAACAAAGACGATATCGACAACACTCAAAGCATGGAACTGGAGTAAGAAAAAACGTATGTTTGAGGAATTTCGTTATAGAAAACTGTATTTAAATAAAAAACATTAAAATATATGTTACGCTGTTTTTAAAACTTTTCTATAATTAATTAAATAAACGTTTTAAATGTTATTTTTATCGTAGATTTAAGTCGTGAAAAATATAAAATGCATCTGATAAGAAATACGAAATTAATCATTCAAAACATGGCACTTCATGATCGCACCGAAAAAATACGTAAGATAAGTTCGTTCTTGACCTATAAAACCTTTTTGAAACCATATTGCCACTCGTAAATGGTTAAAATAAGAATTGATATAACATTATTACATAAAATCGATTTTCCAGTAGCAGACGCAACATAAATCAAACTAACTGGCGGGATTATGCTTGCTCCAGCGCTAAAAGTAATGGATGGGATGAGGATATTTACGTTTATGAAGTTCTTTGACTTTGTGACTGCATAAAGATACATGCCAACTACCAGTCTGTCGCGTCACATTTCGATTTACTGTAGACATTTTCTTTTTCTTCATTAAATAGAAACCCATTTTTTTTTTAAATGAATAATTGATGTTACCTCGTATACTATATTAAAGTGATAGGTTCTTTTGTAGTGTAGTTGTAGTGTTCAATATATTTACGTTATATGAGTATTAATTATATAATAAATATACAGACAAAACAATCATAACTTCATTTATTACAAGGATATAAATATTAATGCAATTTACTAAATTACGTCGTAATAAGCGTATTTGTAATAAAATAATATCGTTCTCTTTAAACCTAACCGCAGTTTTCAATTACAGTGTCAGTTGATCACGACTAGAAAGTGTACTGGGAACGAATGTAGCTCGATAGAAAATAATACACTACAAACAGTACATAAATCACTACCAACAACACGTCCAACTAGGATCATTCTACAGAAAAAGGGAGAATCGTTTTACTAGCACATGTCTTTATATGAAAAGCTATATTATGTTTGATTCATTTAAATATAACCAAACAAATATAGAAACATCATGCGTCAACCGGCCTTGCTGTTTAAGTACAATGTTAGAAACAGAAAGTTAATAAGAAAAATCAAAAATTCAAGTAAAATATATCAAACTATACCGCGATATGCCATTTTATATACAAATAAGTAAATGAGATGTGTCTATCTGTGATTTCAAAAGAACCTTTAAGTTAATATGATTTATTTTCGAGTTACCAACCATTTAAATAATATATTTTATTTGTATAATTCAAATACGCATTATGTGCATTAAAATAGCAGATTTCCTCATAACAAACTGAATTTTACGCGTTTAACTTGTTAAGAATGTTAAATCTTTTTTTTTTAATAGAGAATTATCAATCAAAACTTATAAAAATAAAAGTGACTTGTTACACTTGACTTGACAATAACATAAGTTATTTACGGCTTTACTTATAAACATTGTTTAAAGGGGTGATTAATTAAACAATGCCGTGTCTTCTTCTTTCAAATGTCAAATGAATAATGACAGAAAAGGGGAAATCAGTGTTTAAATAATCAGCCAAATAATAATAATCAACGTTTACAACTAAGGCCGTTACAGAATTGAATATAATAAAGAAAATTATACATTCGAGTAGAAATATATAAGACAAATGAAAACATTTATACCAATTATATATGTATAATTTATTGAGATAAGAAAATAATGTCACTTTTGTGTTATTCTCCACCGCTAAAATGCAGACTGATATCTTATCGTAGATACGGAGATAACAAGAAAACGCATCATGCGTCATGATTAGAACGAGCCAATTTACATATACTCAAAATACATAATTAATACATGACTAAAATTATAAAAGCGAAAGTAACTCTGTCTGTTTGTTACCTCATCATGAACTAAACTATTGAACCGATCGTAATGAAATTTGACAGAGGTAGCCTTCGTTCAGGACACGGACATTTAATGAAAACATTATAAATAAATACAAAATAAAAACCCAGGCTACTACTATTCGGTAATGTTAGTAGGAAACCGTCCTAAATTGATCTAAAACATGCTTTGCTCGCAAAAGGTGATATTTCATTTCAAAGATCAAAGTGCGATGGTAGCCCGTTTAAATTTTGTACGATCTCTAGAGCGTGTCATTGACCCGTTAACGCATTGCTTTGGGCTAATTATAATACGTCGCTGATTCCTGATGTGTTACGACTTACGGTCAACGCATGAGTGAAGAGATTCAATTACAAATAATACCCACAATTGTCTAGTATATATATGAAATAATTACAATAATATCAGCAATTAGACAATAATATATATTAAAAGTAAAACAAATTTTGTTTCACGTGTTATAACATCATTAAATTTCGAATTTCATAATATTGTTATTACCTTATGTAGTGTTTAAAGTTTATGAAATGCAATTATAAACTATAATTCTACTAACGTCATGAGTGCAGGTCTACAGAGCTAAATAATAGTTGAAAAGAAATTTACACAGACGGCGTTGTTTCCCACGACCGAGCGACGAGGAAGATATCAAGAAACAAAACGTATAATTACGATGCGACGATGAACTCTTATCTCAGCTCTGAAGTAGTACTTTCCGAAACGGTAGAAGATGTTTTGTCTAATCTATAAGCAAATGTAATGCGTCTAGTTTGAAAGACATATTAACTAGACTTGTTACATACATAATAATTACTGTGTTGATCTTCTTGGATAGTAGATTTAACCTATGTGATTTTGTGTGTTTTATCATATATTTCAGTAGAAACGAAAACTGCAACTGTTAGCAAGAATAACACACAATGTATTAATTTTATTGACAGTACGAGGTAATAGATATTTTATCAAAACAGTATTAACAACATTAGGTAATTATATAACAATAGGCATTTCGATAAAAAAAAATGTTACAACTTGTCAAAATATGAAATGTTGTCTTTTGTGCAAAACAACTGTCTTGCTGGTAACGATATAACACATTTACATTTAGCTTATCCTTCGTACATTATTTACTTCTGTATCAATAACCAGGCTAGTGAGCAGCACAAGTAATATAACTCACTTAAAATCAACCGAAGTTGAATTATTGTCAACAATTACTTTTTAGACAATCAAAGTTTTAATTTATATATTATAGTTTCCAGCGGCGGTTTCGTCTGCCTGTGACGAAGGAAGGGGGTTACTTTTCTGTCCAGAGTCCTTTCAACTTGCAAAAATACAAACATTGTAATTTAAATGTTTGAAATGAAAATGTTTGAAGGTTTTAAAAATGAAACGAGAAGAATAATAATAAATTTGGCCTTCTATACGACGTAACGTTAAGTAACGGACCTTAAGAAATTTTAGAAGAAAATCAAAATATCTTAATCTAGACTACGTTAAGAAACACTTTTACAAGTACGACTATCTTGAGAGTCTGGGGTCAAACTCGTGAAAGAGCTAGACAACTTTCCCGGTAGGTAGGTAATAGTTTAGTATCCAATAAGGGTTTACCTAACAAAACGTTCAATATTATTGCTAAATTTCACCCACTCCATAGACGGCTGAGATTACGAGTTTAAATCGTTTGTTCGTGATTCATATTTCCTGCATATTTCATAGAAGGTCTAGTTATCATGTTGTTGCAGAAAATTAAATGAACACATTCGACTTAGCCTATTAATGTTGTTTAGGGGGTGATCGGGTAAACAATTATATCTGCTTCTTTATCTAATCAATGATGACAGAAAGAGAGAAATCAAACACTAACTAAACTACCTTTTTACCTGGTGTTAAACTAAACACCGTAAAAATACATTACAAAGAAAATATTTTACAAATACATTTTAATTCCGCAGATCGGAAATCATAGCTTTATTGGCAGAACGCTTTGGGCACAATACCTAAAGGTATGTATCCGCCCGAATAATTTATATGACTTGATAATTTAAATTTCCTTTACTTATTTTTTAAGCCATTTCAAAAGAATTGATTGTTCTATCACATTTTCATCATCGTCACCTACTGCATGTATGGCCTGCATAAATGTATAGAAGTTGGTTTGTTTATAAGAGGTTTAAAAACGAAACAATAAAATTACAACATATTTTACGACATTGTGTGCACTAAATATTACTTTATTAAATTAACACGTTACGTTCTCAAATGTTCAGTTAACAACTATAAATCTACTTAGCGATTCATCGTAAACTCAACTACATGAGATAAAGCCATATAAGATATAATCCATTCGCTTCATCGCTCATCGGGGATTTCCGCAGTTATTTGCAACCGTTGCATAAGTTTGTCGTGTTCTTCAATCGATACTAAGCTCGTTTCCAACAACTATAAAAATCCTCAATTTACAGTAATTTTAACGTTTTAGTATCGTTATGGAAAGCAGGTGTAAAGTAACCTTTGTCCTTGTCTGTACACCTGACAATGTGTATGCAAAATTTCATGATGACCGATTGAGTAGTTAAGACGTGAAAAGGTAGCAAACAAACTGACTCTCACATTCGTAATATTAGTTACAATTAACTGATTAATTGATCTATGTGAAATTAGCACTGTTCCTCTCTGATTGGGTATTACTATCGTTGAAAAAGAAAATCTCCTATTTGTCTATTCCTTTATTTCCCAATTCCTTCTATGACAAGAAAAGTCTCTTATTTTTTCATCGCTGTATTTATTATTACTATATTATTTATTACATATTATTATTTATTATATATACACCTGTTTTGAATTGCAAGTATTTTCGTTTTTCAATATGCGTTGTCGTATAATAGCATAAAAGCAATCATCTAAATAAATATAATGACTAATCTAAGTACTTTTAGTTTTTATAAATTCGATTGTAATGTGAATCAAAGGATAAAATTGTTGCTATCATAATATTAGAAGATTTGATACTTTTTCCTTACAATTTATAATAATCGATATGCGTAAAACAGTTCGTTGCAAGTAGTGAGTCATGGATTTAGTGCCATTCGACTAGACAGTGCGCCCGCGCACACAAAATACACACTCGACTTGCAAAATCAGTGAATTGACTACACGATTATAAATTGTTTGCTAAATATTACTAAATCAAAGCATCTGAAATTAAAGTGCATATTTAATATAATGCACAGACGTATTTATTGGTTTAATACCAGTTTTACAAAACAGATAACATTATAAACGGGTTTCCTGATTCAATTACATTTATTATAACGACTAATTTGAAAACGTGTGCAGAGATTAATGTCGTAAGTTCTTTATTTAATACATATATAAATTTAAAACTTATACTTTGTAATTTTATACTTAATAAAATTACTTTTACCGACCTTCTGCTATTGAAATTGATGTTTGTCATGAAATTGTATGAAGTAATTTTCAGGGTAATATATTTTTTAATTTGACGAATACACTTTGCCTTATATTTAAGAAAAATAATTCAAAAAGTTTTACGAAAACTAATTCAAGAGAAAGTTTGCTTAAAAAATATGTGATAGGTACTAAAGAAAAAAATCACTTAACAAATTTGGGTCAGCTTGGTTAAGCCAGCGATGCCGTTTTATAATCGCTGATGTAACTAGGCCGTACCGATGCAAGTAAAGTTGAACACAGCTAAATTATTGCATTACTTGAAAATCGAGCTAAGGATCGCGTTACAAGGTCAGTCAGTCATTAGTAGATTGATGGTAAGATAGAATATATTTATGGCTCAACTTAATCTTTGAATACTTGTATTAGTTAAACCAGTTCATCCAACTGGAGCATGCATCCTTCGCTACATAAATTAACAACAAATTGTAGTTATCATTATTTTAACACGATCTCTAATTCCGTATGCGAATATTCTTGCTAGTTAAATAAATTTAACGGGAATATTTTAGACTACATGTAGTTGGAGAATGAGAATTTAAAAAAATGTCCGGCTATAAAGTTTTTTCGCCTTGAGAATTCTTGTGGCAGAGATTTTTAACATTTCACTATACACCTTTAGATTTGAAAGACTTTTATTATAAAATATTTCAGTTTTGCTGATTTTTATTTAAATACGAATGCTATTAGAAATGCGTACATTTTATACATATAAATCTATTATATAAAATTAAACTGTTTTAAAATACCGTAAGCCTATTTGCTTTATTTAAATATAAAACCCTCATATATACATACATACATATATTTTAATTATAAACTGTGTGTCACATATAAACCTAGTCACTCAGATAGTACCTATCTGAGTGACCGAGTTCGCTTGGGTTAAGTTAAGGAAAAACCTATCTTAACACAAAATTTTAACTAAATCGTTAGAGCTTTTCCGAGACCACAGCATAACAATATTAATAAGATAACATCAACTATTATGTAAAATGAAAAACAGCTTGCAAACTAATACAAGTGGTAATCGTTTTCGCTTGTTTAACTTTTAATGACAATCGGAATATTAGTGTTTGCGCGAATTGAGATAAAACAAACTAACTTCGTTATATTATTAGTATGATTCAACACTAAATACGCGTTTTGTACATGAGGTCACCGTTTATGAACACAAGATACTATTGATCGTTTTTCTTTTATATAAAATAAAATAATAATCAAACATTCATTTAAAAGTTAGGAACTATCACTAGGATTTCGATGATATTCAATTTAGTTACAGGTTTTTCCCTATATTTCTAGCTGTCTTTGGAGTTTATTAATAATGAAAATTCACTTTTAAATACAAATGAATTGAGTTTCAAATGTCATTGTTGTAAAACACAAATTCAAGTTTAAATAAAAAAAGACTTGTTAATCGTAAACCGCGTATTCTATTAATAAATAATATATAGTTAAATAGACGTTGGCGGAAGAGTAGATAAAGATATGTTATTACATGAACATATTGATTTCAATCTTGACTTATAGTTATATACTATGACGATTAACCATTACAATTAATTGTATATAAAAACAATTCCAAAACCTTAGCAATCAAAGAATTCACTCAAAATAATTGTCATACATACCCTATTTTTCGTCTCCAAAACATATAATACTGGAACGTATTATTTAAATAAACTGTTTGGAAGCAAAATTTCTGCAAATTGCAACTGAATTGCAAAACTGCAGCGCCAGATTTAGGGTGCATGTCAAAGAATTTCTTTTATTCGCTTCCGCAATTTATTTCGCTAGACCGCACGAAATAAAATCAACTCAATTTCAAGCCGCGCGACGTCGTTTCTTGTACATAATAATCCAATCACCTGTCACGAATAATATTATATTTCACTTTAATATAAAGGTACGAAAATTTATATTAGCATAAAATGAAATAGAAACAGCTTTCTTAGTATTCAGATTCGTCCTGCTCCGTAAAATGATATGATATCTGTTATAAGTACAAAGCTAACGAACGAGCTATCTTAAGTATTGTGAACAATTAAATGAGATCGACAATTGATATGATCAATAGAAGAACGAACAAATGAAATATATGGTTATGTATAACAAAGTTATAATTAATATTGTGTTCTATTTAATTGTTTTAATTAAATTTATTAATTATTACTAAACTATACTAGGTTATGATGTTCCTTATCTAGATCTAAACGTGTCTCCGATCAGATTAAGAAAAATATTTTAAAGAATTCAAGTTAATGGGACACAGTAACTTGTTAGTGCTCGAAGCTTATTTTAAGACAATCTGAGGCCTCGGTCCGAGAGGGCGACGATGACATCAGTAGACGGAACCGCGCCGCCCACGGCCCTCCTACGACCGCAAGCCTTGCAACACCCTCCAGTGGCAATCTAGTTTGTATTATGTTATAACGATTTACATCTAATAAAAATTGTAGTCTTTGTGTTTATTCAGTTAAAGACGAAATAAAGCTACTAGATGTTTATTCATGATATAAGTTATTAAGGTAATAAGTAAATATGAGAAATATTTAGCTAAATTTCATAATTTATTGGAAATAGAGGATAAATACGGTGATCATTAACAATTAGATCTCTGCGAAGAAGCACACACGAGTTAACGAGACGTATGAAGTGAATCACAAGCCACGGTATAGTATGACGGACTGAATGCGATAATTGGCATCACAAACTGCACAATTGAGGCAACGATTTGTGCCGATGAACTGATCAATCTTTGTTAGTGAGACACTTGAAAATTTCTTAGATAAATGAACATTTCAATTACATTAAATACAGATTAGTTATTTCAGACACTATATAAAAATTAAAACTATATAATAATATATAAATAGGCTATTATACCCCATAAGAATATAATAGTATATAGTTAGAATGTGTAGAGCTAAACATGTTTTGGAAATTGTCATATACCAGTTACGACATTTTAAAAAGATTTTGCAGATATTCCGCTCTCAAGTCGAGACTTTAACAGATAAACATAGAATTTGTGACAGAAAAGATACTGCATTGAAGTTGCAATTTTATTTCCGTAACACTAAAGTAAAATCGGAAAGGTATAGTTCTAATTCGTGTTAAAAAAAATCTCTTAAGAAACTTCAAAACTTTAGACTTTTCAATGTGAAATAAAACTTTGGAACTACACACCAATATTTTTTTACACAATAAAATCTTATAAAACATTTTACATATACTATAGTATATAGAGCTATATGTTTGACCGCGTTAATTTCAAAAACTACCAGTTTTATTTCAAAATATATATTTTTGGATTAGATAGACCATGGTTCAAAACTATATAACAACACCTGACGACCTCCTGAATTAAACGCGGGTGAAATTGCGCGAAGCACTCCGTATTTTAGTATAGTAGATAATATTTTTTCTTTGATAAGTAACCTTAAAAAATATTTATCATCCGTAGTTTAGAAATCCAGATTAGGCTATCATTATCGACTAGCTCAAACATATATACGTTACGAAGAAAAGCGGAACAAATATTAGGGCGCACGATCTAGTTTCAGTCCATTACACGGAGTTTGGCCTCGTTTTATACTATTATCTATCGATTATATAGCGAAGGCACAAAGCAGACACCTCATGGAATAACAACGCATAAATTGTTTCGCAAACGCTTTCACATAGAATGTTTACCGACTAATAGAATAAATGTACCTACAACGTTGACATTTCATCGACAAATTTATCAACGAGTCAGCGGCATTTATAAAACGAGTTTTTATTTAATCTAATGCTAAATTTTATTAAATATATTATAGGGCATTAATTTTATAACATTGAAGTACTTCGAGATATAGACATACACACTTCAATAGTCCCTAGTCTCTTAAATAAAACTTGCCCATTTAACTGGGTACAATTAAATTTAACGATACGCTACTCTATGTCGATTATAATGAGATCACAAAAAAATGTGGAGTTATTTCAATTAAATAATTTGATACATGTACAATTGTTACTTAAAAGATAACTTATTTACTCCAAGGTTCGCTTATTTAGGCAATATCCTGATTGTCTGACTATTATTGCACAAGTTAAACTATGGAACCTAAAATTTTGAGACCGCCATATCGTAATGACGCCCACTGAGAAAGGATTTTGGGCAATTTACATTCGAAAGTAGACGCTGGATTTTGCTAATTCAGTTCAGTGTCATTCTTTTAGCAGATTACACCTAGAGTCGTACTTAAACCATTCCGTAGGCAAAACCGCGATAGCTGCTTCTAGTTATGAATAAGAAATTTTATTACGATAATCTCTTAGCAAATATGACGTTCAAATTACGTCTTATAATAAAATTCTACATATTGTTTGTATACACAGCTTTTGTCATAAATCCGCCTACTCGTGTATGATATCATAGATTAAATCGAAAGTTTTGTTTTGTTCGTTTCGATGTTGCAAAATAACTGCCAAAACACGCCCGACGATTAATATGGTCAATTGACCCGTGAGCGTATTTTTATTTGGTCTTACGATGCTAATCATAAACACTCGATTAGTTTTTTTTAATAACAATAATTAAGTTCTAAAATCGTAAATTTTATGAATACAGGAAGTATTCCCTAATGTGACTTTTATTAGAAATAACTTTTTAATTACTAAACTATCTCTGTTTCGTTAAATAAATAAGATGAAAAACGGGTATTCATTCAAGTTTAATTTATTAACTTTACTTTTATTCAGTAGACTTTTATTTTTTATGTTAATCCAGTTCTAGTTACATATATAATTACCAACTTATTCAAATATTTTTTTTTATTAGACAAGCTAATTAATTTATATACGCTTGCATATGCACAGTTAGCCTCAGTATTATCGCCCACATGTTGTCATAATGTTACAAATTTAAAGTTTAGTCGGTTATTTACGCAAGGACTTGGCTCTATTGTTGATTAATATTTCTATACAAAGAAAAAATTCGAAAAAAAAAAACAAAAAAAATTATCCCATTCGTGAATGGGATTCGGGAATATGTGGCAATTGTAATATCTTTGTAATGTCATCTCGTCAATGCATCGCCAAACATGGGAATGTTATTCCTTTAAAATTACAGAGGCCCAGAGATCCTTTAAACAAGGAACACACTATACGGAGCACGCAAGTGTGGCGACAGAATAGTTGATGAGTGCCCACTCATAGTGGCAATGCCACCCGTACCGGTACCAAACTAGACTTACACAAAACCACCATCAGTATTAATTTCACTAGCTCAGTTCTTTCACGAAATAAAAAGAACTATCATTACTAGCTGTTGTGAATTATTTTATTCGTGAATGCACTCTGTTTTCATAAAATTTGGCCAATAATTAAAAATAATTGGCTTAATTATTTTTGCTAACTACTTGTGATATTGAAAGAAACTTATTTAAATTTAACTCGTTTAATTTATACTCGCGTATGTACTTAAGGAATCTCGTGTAGAAAAAATGCACATGCCATTAAGAAATGTTGCTTAAATTCAACCATATTTTAATTTAAAAAATATTAAAATTATATGGAATATGGAAGCAAATAATCCACTTGATAGGAATTACTAAGCACTAAAAAGAAAAGAGACATCTTATAATTGTCTCACCAATGAGCAAAGGCATTTTCTCTTATTAATGTTTGGAGTTTTTTCCATCAAGATCTGGGAGTGGGGCTGGTAAATGTGTGACATATAATAAGATGTATGTATTCTATCCTATGTAACAGGGAAAATACCTGTTCTTACTTACCTTGGCTTACCACAGGACGGGCCACCTGATGGTAAGCGGTCACCTACGCCCATAGACATTGGTATTATAAGAAATGTTAACCATCGCTTACATCGCCAATGCGCCACTAACCTTGGAAACTAAGAAGTTATGTCCCTTGTGCCTGTAATTACACTGGTTCACTCACCCTTCAAACCGGAACACAACAATACAAGTACTGCTGTTTTGCAGTAGAATATCTGATGAGTGGATGGTACCTGCCCAGACGAGCTTGCACAAAGCTCTACCATCAAGTAAAAGTAAGTTATGTCTCTTGTGTCGTTGTGCTAATCATATTTCACATTCGACTATAATATATGAACCTATTCAGGCGGACTCAGTTTGTTCTAATCACAAGTAAGATGCAATAGAGTAATATGAAAATGAATCTAAATACAAATCATTGCTTGTACAAATTATCTATCCGTTTATAAAACTAGGTTAACATGGCAAGCCGAATCTGAAGCAGATGAACGTTTTGAATCGTAATTCGTGTTGCAGCGAACATTTTACGAGATAATGGGTATCACTATTAAACTAACAAGTCGCAAACACAGCCCGTAACGGTTATAATGAAAGAGCCGACAATACGAGTCGCTCGGTTTGGATAACTTTGGCCGCTTTGGTTTGTCGCCTTTCACTCATATATCTGAAGATATAAAATTCAACATTTACATCGGCGTACAATTAATGCGTATCTCGTATGTGATCTTGATCGTATTTTCAACGTGTAACTATATGAATATTCATATCGAGCTATATAATTTTTTTTAACAAATAGCTTTGTAATTTTAGATTTATTAAATGTTACACATAAAATTGAACAGTTTTCGAATTTCAACCATTAGGTATACAACACATAGCGTTACGGTTATAAAGTATAACCTACGAGACATAACAGTTAGTTTTATTAAATTATCTCTCAATTCATTAAAATACGCTAAGAAATTGAACATACTGTTTTTTACAAATACTTTGCGTATCGTTTTATTAACAACATTCAAAGACTATTTGTCGTTTGGATTATAATATTTGATATATAAAATACATAACGTATTATTATGTGTTGAATATTTCAACTGCAATCTTTGTCGACACGAAGTCGTGTTTTCGCCGAGGGAACCCGCTCACCGATGACTCACGGTCCGTTCGAAGCGGACGCCTCGTACCGTCATACCTCGACTTACTTGTTTTGTTAGAGTTTATCAGTTAACGTTCGTTTTACTCGACTGCACGTCGCAAAGGAGTCATGCATGTCTCGACCTTAAGAACTTGTAGTAGAAATGGCATCAATATTTCGCAGAGATCGATGAACTCTGACACGTTATAACTATTTTAGACTGACGCCGATTATTTTCTTCCATCTCTAATTTGACTGACATGTTTGATTAGAGACATAGCAACATTTTTAACTGTTGTGTTTTAACAGAATTTTTGTACTAAAATGTTGTGAAAAATAAATATATAAAAACTATTATATTTGAGTTTTGGGCAATTAAACAGTCCACTCGGTATATTTAAACTTTTGTTGCTATTTTATTTATAAAAATGCTTGAAATAAACGTTATATTCATAACCACGCCTTTAGTCTATAAAAATAAGGAATTCAAGATTTAATACAATTAAGGGGCGTTTTTATTCATACGCGGAAAATAACTTGTTTAATTATTAAATATTGCAAGAATTGCTTTACTAAGTGCCTATCTACTGAATATGTATGTTATTTAATCGTTACATTTACAATAAGATACAACACTTTTCTATTGTATATGATTATTACATGTATATGATTGATGAAAAAGACTGACTACTGATTTTTTGCAGGTTCTTCTCGGTACAATCTACATTCTGAGCGGGTCGTAGTTTTACATTAAATTTAATCTTGTTTAATGACGCTTGAAAGTTT
This sequence comes from Nymphalis polychloros, assembly GCA_905220585.2. Taxonomy (NCBI): domain Eukaryota; kingdom Metazoa; phylum Arthropoda; class Insecta; order Lepidoptera; family Nymphalidae; genus Nymphalis; species Nymphalis polychloros. The sequence continues at coordinate 14,485,298 of HG992243.1, read as the reverse complement.
CTCGAATAAAGTATTTTATATTGATTTTATGTATATATAGATGTTATAAACTAAAGATCAACAGCAGAAATAGTAATAAAAGATGAAATTACTATTAATGGAGTATAATACACGATATGTAATATGTACGTAATGTAATTGTATAAATGTGTGATGTTATAAGTATGTGCTGAATTTTTTTTTGAATATCGTCCAATATAAGAAATGATCAATGAATTTATCAGTATACTGATATTTATGTAACATTCTATCTAGCTAGTTTGATAAAAAGCCTAACATCCCCCTATAATAAGTATTTTTGGCGGCCGGCATAGTTTTTAATAAGCAGGCTAGCCTAATAATGCAAATATATGTAAAAATACATAATTCAACGTCCAAATAAAGAAAAAAAATGAAACTTTTACTAATTTTTCTCTGCGCTATCTATACAAATGTTATCATAGCTAATTCATATCGAAATATCGAATCAAAAAATGTAAATATAAACTACATACGTATTTATAAACAATGGCATTCTTAATGCGATAACCACGTAATCAGTTTGAAAGTAGACGACACAAATGCAACTGAAATAATAACTACAATTCTAATAAAACTCGAATACAAAAACAAATTGCTAATGAGAGTAGAGTTAGCTTCAAAAGAAATCTGCTTTAGTACGCTCATTGTGAGTGTAGTATTATTTCAGACTAAAACGAATTTAGAAGATAAAGGAAATATCCTAATAGGGAATGTTCTGTTGTTTAATATTTATTAGTTTATAATACGGTTCTTTGACGTAGCAGCGTTCACCGTGATACAAGTTTCTACTTCCACCAAACGGTGGAGCCTTCTGATCGATGATGCAACCTTGGACGAACATGTCGTAGGCGATAACACGAGGCGAACTCGTCACAATCCTCATAAGGAAGTACTCCATACCATCTCAATTACGTTAACTTGTTTAAAATAATACGACGTATGATCAACGAAAAACAGAAAGAAAATCTATTAGCGAATACTACACGTCGCTGAAACTAGCCGACAGAACTAGCCGACAGATGACATTCCTAAGCCTAAACTTTTCTACACGACTGTACTTCATTGAAGCTTGTATAATGTTTTAACGCGTTGACTTAGAAACTTGAAATTTTGTATACTTATTAATTAAAGATACCCAAATGAGATAGTAATCACAAAAGTACGGCGCAGAAATTTTAAGGATAGATATTTTGAGATTTTCCGCGGTAAGGGGAGCGCGCGCTATTGGGCATGTTTTTATATGCATATAACACTTAACGCGTTGACTTAGGAACTTGAAATTTTGTATACTTATTAAATAAAGATACACAAATGAGAAAGTAATCACAAAAGTACGGCGCAGAAATTTCAAGCATAGGTTTTTTTACATTTTCTGCGGTAAGGGGAGCGCGCGCTATTGGGCATGTCTTTATAAGCATATAACACTTAACGCGTTGACTTAGAAACTTGAAATTTTGTATACTTATTAATTAAAGACACACAAATGAGATAGTAATCACAAAAGTACGGCGCAGAAATTTTAAGGATAGATATTTTGAGATTTTCCGCGGTAAGGGGAGCGCGCGCTATTGGGCATGTTTTTATATGCACATAACACTTAACGCGTTGACTTAGGAACTTGAAATTTTGTATACTTATTAATTAAAGATACACAAATGAGATAGTAATCGCAAAAGTACGGCGCAGATATTTAATTTATTTTATATATATTGTAGTTATTTAGGGATAGATTAGAGAGGGTCTTGCATTTTTTGTTTAGAAAAAATAAACACATTCCACTAAAGCTACATATTTCCAAGAGTCGTTTTACAGTTCTATTGAAAACGCACTCGATGACAGAGAAAATATGTAAAGGTTTAAATAGAAGACCGACATATATTTAAATGTACTCTTCTGTAATGTTCAAATTCAGATAATCAATGTGAAAACTTTAGTTACTTATTTATAGTAAAAGTAAAAACTACAATGAATTCGAAAAATAAATATCCTGACCTGAGAAGAACTAGCAAAATAAACTCAGCGAGTCTTATCTAATCAACCAAGAGCAACCGTCCATTTATGACGTTGGCAAAAGTATTGTTAATTTAAAGAACAACAACAAAAAAGTGCACTTTAATCTACACATTAATCAGGAATTCTATTCGTAATTCCAATGTATAGTTTGTAAAGCCAGCTAGGCTTAAATGGATTAGCGGTTTCATGACTGAAACGCGTTCGAGCCACGTTCAAAGGCTTGAAGAGCATTGTTCGCCGACTACATAGGCCATTGTCTACTACAATGGCCAAATAGCTTCAAACCCGGTTAAAGCGTCACGTTAGCTGAAAGTCGTATTTGTTACTATGGGTTCCAAAAGGAATTACACTTTATTTCTTACATGTTTGAGAATCCCGTTTGATGTACCACAAACGGGCTTCCTATTTATCGACACCAATGTGAAGATATCGTAAGGTTATAAGTTGAAAGATATTTATCCTGGCCACGTTTCTTTCAGACGCATGACTAAAACTGAAGTCTGAACTATCAAAATGTTAGTCTAGAACTGAAATGTGGACTGTGTGTCTTTAATTGTGGTCAATCCACCATTAATTATATTTATTTAACAATAAAGCTGCGCCCATTATACGTAAACTAAATAATACTATAAACTAAAGGTACGCCAGATCCTGATACATTATCTGTGCAAATAGTTTTAGAATAGTAACAATTTGTAGATCGTTGGCATGACGTCAACGACTGGAGCATCTATTTCCCACAAATCCTGTCTCCCGATTCTATGACCTTGGCGTTCTGCTGCAGTTTATCGCGTTGCGCATCACCCACGATCTATATTGACAGTTTCCTGCGTCCGTTTGATTGAAATGAAACTGGTCAGTTAAATATTGAAAATATACTGCGTTATATATATAATGTAATAATGCAACGCTTACAACAAAAATAAGACCTTAAAGCAATTTATTTCATAACGAAGGAATACTGCTAAATTTTTTGATGGCTTTGGAATAATAAGACTCATATTTAATTTTGGGGAATATATTCACTCTCACGACTTAACGGTTCTGCCATTTTATCACACAAATTCGAAGCTAATTAATTACGTAAGACGTTTACATATATAAATAAAACGTCGACACACAGAAAGTGTATAACGTAAAAATTAAGTTTCAATAACATAATGTCCTTTACACAAATACTTAAAACATCGACACTATTAATTCAACCTGCTCACTCCAAGATTGGGCTACTTGTTATATGACATACAGCACGACGCACGCACGGCGCCCGTACCTTTTATGGACGGTCGTCGCAAGGCCGCGTACCGTCCTCGTCGCGACTCTCGACGGTTAAAAACTCAAAACAGAAATTATGAGAGAAATTATATCAAACCAATTAGTTGTAAGAATTTCGTATTCTAATATTATGAAGGAGTAAGTTCTGTTTGCTTACTAATTTAATCCAATAGACAGATAATTATGTTGTAATTTTGGGATGTACATAGCCATATAACATTTTTGAAAACCCCCGACTATTCTCTCAGGTCAGAATATATTATTTTCCAAACCCGTGGCAGTGTTTATTTTGACTGAAGTAATTAGAATTTGTATAATTATACTTTTAAGACTTACATATATGTCTAAAAGCTTATCAGATGAAGAACTAACAATACCAATTACTCCAAAATGGTTTATGAGAAATATATCCATCTTTAAAAACTATAATATTAAATGATTATAAATATTTCTTTATTAAATCTGGAACTGAACAAACCAGTAAAGCCTATGTTAAGCATTATGATTTTTATTGATAGCATACTGGACCAAAGTGTCTTCCGTGTCTTAGTGTATTATGTCTATTGTAATAATTAGTTCCATTAAATTGAGATATATTATATGCTATTTTATTTGTAACTATAAGAGATGGAGTTTTGAGCTTATTCCACGAACCCGCATTGGAGCAGCTTGGTGGAACAAGCTCCCAAACCTTCTCCTCAAAAAAAAGGAGAAGAGGCCTTAGCTCAGCAGTGGGACATTCACAGGCTGTTACTTACTTATAAGAGTTAATGAAGATTACATTTTATAATGTTCTTGTATTCTATCAAAACATCTCTTATACTATTTTATACTAATCATTGATATTCATCAAGTCATTGTATTGTTATTATTAACGGTCAATTATGTATGATTGTGTATGGATCAATATATTATTTTTAAAAATAAAATTTAATAAATCTATACTTTATTATTTTTATTATATCTTGTTTATTAATTTTATGTAAAGTTATATGACATATAGCTAGTTGCAATGTCTATGTACAAAAGGATCAATCATAGCTCAATTACTTGCTAATCAATAAAAGAAAGATGAAACAAGGATAATAAAGTAAAACTATTTTTTACTACCATTTTTAAAATATCATATCATAATTATTAAATATTTCTATTATGATGGAAATGAATCATTATACTTATCATATTTGAACTTTTTTTATCTATATAAAATTTATTAAGTTTTAAAGTTTTTAAATTCAAAATGAAAATTTCGATATTGAATTTAAGTTGGTTGGCAAATAGCAAATGAGTTTATAATAAGTAAATTAGTTGACAATAGCGGTAACATTGTTATTTGACTATTTCTCATGACTGGGTTTATTCATGTCTGGCTAGTATTAAAAAAAGTACAAAAAGGAATGAATTATGTTTATTTTAATAAGAAAATAGAAAAATTATGTAGTTTTAAAATGTAAACATTTATTAAAAAAAAATATATTTTTTAAAATTTATGTTAATATTTGTAAATGGACAAAAATGTAAATAATATATAAGAAACAAAAAGAACACGTAAACATTATTTATTGCTGGCTTTGCACCAATTTAATAATCTGATTCATGCCTACTATATGATTAATTTAAAAAAAAAGGTATTTTACTTTTAATAAACAATCTAATGTCGTGATTCAAAGAAATTAATAATATTACGCCACGGAGTAATAGGATACAAGTCGTGGTTGAACTCACCATCTGTTCTTTTTATGTTGATGTTGATCCCGGACTGGATTTTTACAGAACCGTCATCCATTTTTGCACAGCTTTATGCACCACATACACTAAATAACATTATTTCGTAAGAAACAATTGTTTAAAAATAGTCTAACACATTCGGAAATTGCACATGAGAACCGGTGAAAATTACAAATAAATTTCTACACCCAGATTGACAGTTATATCGAGCTAGCTACACACTTCAGACTGGAACGTTTCAAATTTGTTTCGGTGCAACAGTCAAATCAATCACTCTTCATTTATATATGAAATAATTATTATCTATCTAATATTAGTAACGATTCGTGGACAAATAAAAAGAAAAAGAGGCACTAATATTTAAATTATTTCGGTTATAATATGAATTACCAAAATTCACACTGAGAGCACCAATGCCTCTAAAATAATTGTGGTATTGCTAGATTTAAAATTGGTTGGACATAATAGTTAATAACTACGTAATTTTTTGTAACTGAATTTTCACAAAGACATAAAAAATAGTAAATAAATAAAAACATAATATATATTATGATAATCAAATATATATTTGATTAAAATTGAAGCATTATATTATAACAAAAATTTTAGACGAAGAAAACGAAAGAAGAAAGTTAGTTTGATCTCCTTCGGTTTCCTTCCTATTGGATTCTATTCTAGCTTTTTCGTGTTATTTAAAAATCATAGAAAATGAAATTCAGCTGATTATATTTTTCGTTAAAAACTTCAGTTAAAATTTGTCATCGTTGTTTTGTCTATAGGACTTGTCTGTAGTGCTTTTATACTTTACCTACCATAGTTTATGCCAAATGCCAATTGCCATTTGCCAATGTCAGCAAGGCATTAGGCAAGTAGTGAACCAAAAATTTCAGCTCTAAGTCAATAAATTATATATTTTTCTATCGCAATAAAAATGGAAACTGAACATAAATTATCGCACAAAGCCAAAAAACGTATTAAGGAAGTAAAAAGAAAAGCCCGACCAGGTATGCCTTAGACTATGTGCATATTATTTCGGAATTCAGCTAATTAACGTTAAACTAGGCGTAAATGCTTTTGTTATCAATAATATTATAATTTGTTTTATTCCCCAAAAGATTGGATTCGAAAATTCGATAGAAAGTACTAGGTTCTTAGATTAATATAAATATTCAATATTCTAGAACAGTCCCGGGTGTCATACCTTTTTAAACGCCACGATAATTTAATACGATATTTTAATTACACTAATGAGCAAATAATATTCTGAAATCTTACTTGTTCAAATTTGAATAATCTATCACTTACACCTAATATTACTAGGTTAAATATTTGATCTAATATATTTAAGCTAATTATGCAACTAATTACAACAACTCATATAGATACTCCCTAAAGGTAATAGAATGTAGTAATCCTGGATTTGTCACTAAGATTGCACATGTGGATAACCAGTGGGAGGCCTATCAGCTACTCCACAATACCTGTATTTAATCGACATAAAATTTAAATTGAAAATTGACTGTTAATTACAAATATACTATTTTTTACATATTTACTAATGAATACACTAATATATAATAATAATATGATCAAGTAGTCAAACATATTAGTAATAAAATAAAAATCCTCTGTGATTTGTAAGGTCTTAAACACTACACTAGTAATTGTGTATATAAGGTAAGCTAGAAAATTTGTTACTGAAAATTTATTTTTTAATTAGTCGACTGGTGCTTAGATATTGGCATTTCATGAGTCTTGCTAAATTTCCTTGTAGCTGCATGAGTGAACTTTAATGTACACCAAGGTTTATGATTGGCTATTACCTGAGTTCACTATTCAATAATTTGATATTTATTCAATTTAAAACATTGTTAAGACCCCTTTTTACTGCTTTCTGAATTACTTTCCAGTGTTGTCTTTCAATAAGTTTCAATAATGTTTTGTCAAAGTATGTTATAACTTATAATTTTTTTTAATTTATATTTTATCATGTTAATGTTTGAAATATAATATGAACAAAAGTCATTTATTATTAGGTCTGTATTTTTTTTATTCTGTATCTGTAATTATTAAGTAGAAATTGTTTCAACTGATTTCTTATTTTTTAATTAATTATGGTATATATTCTTGTATTTCATAAAAAATAAACATCCACTAATATGTATGTATTATTACTAATTATACAATGTTACAGATAACATTTTTTAAATTTCTAGAATTGGCTGATAAACACCAATGGGTAGCTTTAAAGTATGCTAATAATTTTGAAGAGTTTTTAAAATGTAAAGACAATGTTGACAGAATAGATGTGAATGAGGTATCACCGGAAGAGTTCATAGAGAGATATGAGAAAATTTATAAACCTGTAGTAATTACAAACATACAAATGAATTGGCGAGCAAACCATAAATGGACTCAAGAGAGACTCGCCAAAAAGTATCGAAACCAAAAATTCAAGTGTGGTGAAGATAATGAGGGATATAGTGTTAAAATGAAAATGAAGTATTATATAGAGTACATGAGGACAACGACTGACGATAGTCCGCTATATATTTTTGATAGCAGTTTTGGTGAGCATCCAAGAAGGAAAAAACTATTAGAGGATTATGAAGTTCCAAGATATTTTAGTGATGATTTATTTAAATACTGTGGGGAAGAAAGAAGGCCACCATACCGCTGGTTTGTGATGGGACCTCAAAGATCCGGCACAGGGATACATATTGACCCCTTAGGAACTAGTGCTTGGAACGCTTTAGTCTTTGGACACAAAAGATGGTGCTTGTTCCCCACACAGACACCAAGGGAGCTTATTAAGGTTACAGGGGCAGTAGGTGGTAAGCAGAGAGATGAAGCCATAACTTGGTACAAACTTATTTATCCGAAAACACAACTTGATACATGGCCTGAAGAGTATAAACCGGTATAATTCCTTTCAATTATTACAATTCATTAATTTAAAAAGAGCCCAGGATTTAGTAATTGTTAATAATACTGTAAAAATTATAAAAATATGTATGTTTTATTTTTAGGTTGAAATATTACAGAAACCTGGTGAGACAGTATTTGTTCCTGGAGGTTGGTGGCATGTTGTCCTTAACCTTGATGATACAATGGCAGTAACACAAAATTTTTGTAGTCGTACCAATTTCCCTGTTGTTTGGCACAAGACTGTGAGGGGACGTCCTAAGCTATCTAAAAAATGGGTTAAAGTCCTAGAATCCAAAGAGCCTGAATTATACAAGGTGGCAAGTAGCATAGATTTGAACCAAGGTACTGGTGTTGCATCTGACAGCTCTTCAAACAGCAGCTCATCCAGCAGTGACAGTGATAGCAGTTCCTCAGCAAGCTCTAACGAAGAAGACAGTGGTCAAGAAAGTATCACTGCACACAAGAAAAAAAGAAAAAGGAAAGCTTAAAAAAATTGCCTTACTAATCTTGAAATAGTGATTATATGTTAAGCACTGAGTTAAGATTCCCTGAGGTTTTATTGATGTTGGTATAAATTTAAGTGAGCACTTGTATTACTAGATGTAATTGAGTAATGAGTTGTTATTTGTCAGATAAACCAGTATCTTTTGTTAAAGGACCAACCTAATTATCAATAAATTTTAGTATTATGAAGTGTTTTTTTACAAACCTATGTTATGAGTTTATATAGAAGTTAAATGAATCTAATAGAATGAGAAAAAAAACATTACCATTGTGTAATGTTTTTTTTCTCATTCTAAGTGTTACCTGTTTATTACATTTTTAACCTAACTACATTATTTTATCCTAACTTTACCTACCGTGATATTAGTTCTATAGTGAGCAAAAATTCTAGCTAGCTTACTGTTCAACAATATTCTCTTCTAGATAAAGAGTTACATTTCATACAATCTGTCTGAGGTTGATTTTTGCAGTTATAATAATTACTTTAAAAATATTAGGATAGTCGATGGATCTTTTTAAATAGAACGCGAATAATTGATGTCGAATTTATGGTATAAATTGACCAAAGACAATATTGACTAAGCTAGCGATACTTAACCTTTTTATAGAGGCCACAGACACATGTTAATGATGGTGTCGCGGGTCGCAAATAAAAATATTTATAGGTAATGATTCATGAATTTCATTCAAACACTGCAGTGTCCTTGGCATGGTCTTATATACAGGTCTATCAACGGAGTCCAATTTCAGTGGTGAGAGATTGGTACGTTCGTTTCATAACTTTTATTTCGCGTCAACGCCGCTGTACGTCGTTGCTATCGATGGGTGCTGTACGCAGTGCGCACTGCGCACGCCGCGCCGGTGCTTATTATATAGTAAACACATTTAAATAAAACAATACGAGCTTTGTACTGCATTTTCATCATCTATTAATTTAATGGTGTGGAACTTAGTACGCATGTTCTATTCTGTCTTCGTTGCACAGAACACCCATCTATCTTCATGCCTCTGGCAGCTGTAAATTGAACAGAACAGCGCAACCATTAAGCCGACTTACCCCCTCTACTGTTGTTATAAGACCGTGGTCCATGATGACAAGCAGTTGTTAAATTCAATTATTTAGATGTTAATAAAAACCTTTAAAATTTAAAATAAAGTATCATCAAGTGGGTCTACCACAAGTGTATTTATACTTTTGCTATTGTTAATGATGACTACTTACTTAATTTGAACGTTCTTCATATTATACGTATCTTATTCTAATTTTAAACATAATATCTAGAAAAAATACAGGGGTATTTGTAAAGTACCAGCAACCTCGCGGGACTAGATAGCTGACACTATAAGCAACAAATTTGTTCTACGAGTTCGGACATAACTCAATACATGAAAACAAAATGATTTAACAAGTTTTTGTTGTACAGTCGTGACATTTGAAGGTCTATGTTTCTTTCATAAACGAAAGGACGCGACAATCGCGCGCGCTTAATCTTTACGATGCGCGTAGATTAATAAACGTTCGAAGCGGAAAATTAAATTAATACTTATTTTTGTATGAAAATAAAATCTAACAAATTATCAAAAGTCGTAGAACAAAAGTTGTTATAGTGTTAGCTGTCTAGTCCTGCGAGGTTGCTGATACTTTACAAATAACTCTGTATAAATAATTTATTTAATATTACTAAATAATTTAGTAAATGCATTCGATTTGTTTTGTAACATTACAAAATTACAGCAGAGTACCGTGTAATTTCAAACTTTCCTACTACTACTTCAGAGCTTAATTTAGAATTTTTAATATGCATTGAATATTGCAATATTTATTTATTTTAAGAAAGAACTTCATTTAAAAATGAAAACATTTGACCATGTTTATGGAAGTACCTACGTACGATGTAAAAAACTAACAATGTAAAGAGAACGAAATTTTGTCAATCAATTAAAAAAGGTTCTGAGCAAAGTAGTGACATCTGTATTCCTGTATTGCAAAGAAAATAAGTTTTTTTTTTCAATTTTGACATGCGCCTCACTGTTGACTTGTAAGTAAAAAAGTCTTGTAGTCTATGGTTTTCAGCAGCCATTTGTTATTCGTGCCGAAGTCTTCGAAAAGTTGTGTATCAAAATGTTACGATCAGCTTCTGGTGCCTTTGTAAATGTGGTCAGGAAATCCCTAGTCCCAGCAACTAGGGTCTCGGCGATCATTCCTGCCAGATGGTCACATGATGGCCCAGTTGAATCCGACGAAGAATTTGATGCCAGGTTAGACCAAAATTTTGACGTTATGTAACTGAAAATAATACTATTATGAGTAAACTAATCCTTATTATTCATAGCTTTTATTTATAAAATTAATCTTTCTTCAAAGATTTTATAGTTTGCTTAACAATTTGACTTATAATAAAAATACCTTGGTTGACAAATGTGTCGATAACATTGAATGTGCAATTTCTTAAGTAAAAAGAGGTTATTGGTAAAATATTCTAAATACAAAAACAAAAACCGTTACCATATGAGCTTAATCCATATACACTTATTTGAATTTTTTTTATCAAGTCAGAAAATACTGACACAATAAAACAAGCTTTTAAAACTCATTTAAAATATCATACAATTAGTAGGAAATGCGTTGTAATAAATTAGTTTATTAACCTGTCAACTAAGCCTTATCAAATTTACTTTTCGTTAATTACAGATATGAAGCCTTCTTCAACAGAAAAGACATTGACGGATGGGAAGTCCGTAAGGGCATGAATGACCTCTGTGGTATGGATCTTGTACCTGACCCAAAAATCATCAAGGCAGCAATGCACGCCTGCAGGAGGGTTAATGACTATGCCCTCGCAATTAGGTTCCTTGAAGCTTGCAAAGATAAGTGTGGTCCGAAAGTCGGTGAAATCTACCCCTATATTATTCAAGAAATTAAGCCAACACTCACAGAACTTGGTATTGAAACTCCAGAGGAAATTGGCTATGACAAGCCTGAGTTAGCTTTAAAAAATGTTTTTGACATGTAAAGGCATTGGTGAACTGGAGCTGTAGAAGAATTTATGTAATAGTTATGTTATTGATTTTATTTAAATATGAGAAAAGGTTAAATTGAGTATTCCATTAGTTTCATCTTATTGTTTAATAAAGGCTTGTCTAATATGAGTTCATTTTTATTTCCATATTCAAGTCAATCCGTGAAAGGTCAATCAATTTTGGTTGTCATTTTACAAGATAAAATTTCTTAAAAACTGCAATCAGTTAAGCTTGTAGATTCTAATAAGGATAGGGATATTCTGGTATTTAAGTCTGTAGGTAGATATGTTACATTCAGCACGAAGATTGTAAACAAAAATTCCACAGTTGCTTTTGTAAACCATATATACATATATATATACAAATATACTTTTTTATTGAATATAATGTTTAGTTAGTAAATTTCAGATATAAAAATGTATACATTATTGACTATTTTAGGATCATAACTTGAGTCCGGAATGATTTTTTATTTTGTTGCATCACAAACTTTGATATCCTTACCTCTCTTGTTTATAAATATTAAATAGCTGATAAATATTACAACAAACCAATTAATATTTTTTCTTTTTTTCTATTCTCTTTGGCCCTGGAGGATGTCATTTTATAGTCAGTCATAGTACAGGTTCAGTGTATATGTAATAGAAATATAACAATATAAAAAAATAGCGAAGAACGAAATAAAAATAATAAAAAACAATAAAAAGTACCTTTATCAATGTATAACGAACGACCGGTTCAGTTAGGAAGAAGGGCCCCTACCAAATTTTAATACAGCGCCCGTCAAAGGCAAGCTACGACTCTTGACTCTTAATCTTGATTATGGAGGGAAAGTGTCATGTAACAGGGAGATAATAAACAGTGAGGTCTCACCGAACGTACTAGGTTCACATTCACGGCTAACAAAGAGAGAAGGTAATATCCTGAAGAGAAAAACATCAGCCACTATTTCACGACGACGACGACCGCTCTGCCAAGATCGTATCGACTAAGAAGAATAACTGCATAATATTATTTGTCAATAAAGTTTTATAAATGAAACTAAAGATCGGCGTTATTACTTTTTAATACCTAGCTATTCCTTATATCAGGTAATATAATGAATTATAATATAGGTACTTGATATTAGAGATAAGATAAATGAATGGATTGTAACAAATTACAAAAATGTAATGAAACAGTAAATACAACTTAGGTTTTTAATTTGTTTAAAGTAATAATATAGCAAATTCAGTTGGCGCGAAAATTCCCTACGACGTCGTAGCATACTTCAACCACGTTCGTGTACACAGGTCTTGCAACTGAGTCCAATTTCAGTGGTGAGAGATAGGTGCGAGTGTGTTACAACTGCTAATTCGCAATACCATCCGCTTGGATACTACGTCGCTGCTATCGAAGCTGATATTTTTCTCTCCTAAGTATTGTTTAATTTAATCATTGTTATATCGTTTTATTTTATTTATTTATTCTTTATTGCACACACTACGAGAACATAACAAATACAAAGAACAAGTTTTACATAATATAGTATGCAAACTTACTGTTATATCGTTTTGTTGAGTTTTGCGGATTTTTTGTTATTTTTGTTTTGTTTGGATTTGAAATAGTGTTCGGGATAATTAATACGCGAATTGTCATGCCTCTGGCGGCCGTAAATTGAACTTAACAGCGTCATTATGTTAAACTATCCACTTCGTATATACAAACACTGTATATAAAACATTAAAAATTAAACAAAATCAAATGTACGTAAATACTTTATTTATAATGATTGCAATATTCACACAGTCATACCATTATTTACAACCACAAATTATTGTACTTAACAACAAAATTGTGCTTTTCATTTCTAAACATAAGACAAAACACAATCGCTCTTTGGTTTAAATTATAATAAATTACTAAACGAATGATAAACTAAATAAAATATTCAAATGACAAAACAATTGGTACATCACCATCACTTGTCTTTTCGTACGACAAATAAATTTCATCATACATTTAAAATATATTGATTTGTACTTTTCTATGACTTCTATCCTTATCACTAGTTTTGACTATAATTTTTAAATTAATATTAATTTTAAGATAAACCGTACGAACCTAATAATATAGGTTTAATAACATACAAATGCCGATAGTTAACATCCAGGCTTCTCTATTTCAAAGCTTAGAGTCAAATATCTCTGGTATTGCTAGGGAAACATTATTACCACATTTAAAACATCGATATATTGGATTTGAAACCCTGCGCGGTAATGGAAATTGTCAATAAGTACAGTTAAATACATCAATTACTTTAATTTGCCTAGTTACGTAATATGATACAAATTTAATTATTATAAAAGTTTTTTTTTTGTATATCTTTAGTAGACTAGATTCTTTTCGCTAATGACTGTCGGTAGACTAGAATGAAACGTTCGTGTAACAAACAATAAAAAAATTAATTAAAACAACATTTTACTTAACAAATATCCTTAAATAAATTATTAATAAAAGGAATGTAGTTCACACAATAAATAATAATGTAGACACATTTTTAACATAAAAATAAACGTCAAGTTTTCTTCGTCTACGTAAAATAAACGAGTGAAGTAAAAAAAAAAAAAATATTGCACATATCTGTGATTTACATCAAAGTAAATAATTTAAAAAACACTAAATCATACTTGATGTAGTCGCGGTTCGTTGAAAGATATTTTTATTAATAATAATAAATAAAATAAATTAATCATTGAATAAATTAAATAAATAGTTATTCCCATTTTATGGATCCTTAGATTCACCGATCGAGGAGGTACTTTAATAAAATTACTCTACTTAGGATGTACACACGCCTCACGCGCGACACATCAGTAATCCTACTTTTTATCAATGAGAAACTTCAAAATTGAACAGAGTAAAACTTAAACGCATCTACTATTAATTTAGCCAATTTTAAAACGAAAAAGCAGTATTACTGATCGTGTACCACAAATTCTCACTCGTGAATTATTCCTAGAAAATGTAAACCCTCACCCGCTCTCGACGCGTTCACGACACCATGCTCGTCGACGTTCGCCGATCATCATTTCCAATAGATAAAATCGCTCTATTAAATATTACTAAAATGTAACTGCAGAATGTGTCACACGACGGAAGTATCGGTTTACTATACTAGGAGTCGTAAAATTGAAAACGTTTTCGCTGCCTACGGCCGGCTCCTCCGTGCACTACTGAGTTTGTTGGTGAAGCGGAGGTTATATCAGCGGCGGGAGCGCGCGCGGCGCCGGCGGGCGGGCGCGGCGGGCGAGGGGGGCGCGGGCGGCGCGGGGGAGGGCTCGCGCGCCAGCTAGGAGTCGGCCGCCACCGCGTCGCGCTCCGACTTCACTTGCTGGAATGAGATATTTATGTTTTGCAGTCACCAGGGTTGGATTCAGGTACAGAAAATATAATGCTACATTTCAAATAAAATAATACTATTTTGCCAAAATTATACTACATTTGACTTTTCTAGTGAAGGGTAATTCGGATGACCTTTTTTTAAAGTTATTTTAACGAGATGTCGTTTTAATTTTTTTTATTTTTGGGAAACAAACAGCATTATATAATACATAATACAAATCGGTCGGCCTAGACAAAATTATGGTATTTTCGCGTAGTATAGTGACATAACAATACTACACACTATGAAATAATGGTACAAATATTATAATTATACTACAAACTCCAACCCTGGTAGTCACTGCTATAGATACTCTCGCTAAGCCGAGATTAATCACGATTCGGTTGTGTCATTGGCGAGAAGGCAGTGTGAGTATTAGTCGTAAGTTACTTTATGAATTAAAATGTGGAGTCGTTGCATTTCTTGTATCAGAATATAGAGGCGCGTTATTATTTGACGGTAAAGTGCCGAGTATAGAGTTAACTCGCTACACATGTTCTCTAGCCGATCTCACCATGGCCTTGGTGAGCACTGTGGCGTCCTTGAGACTGAGCACCTGCAACACCTGCGCCTCCCCGCCGCCCTGCAGCATGACCTGCGCCACCCCGCCACCCATGGAGATCGCCTCGAGCGTCTCGCCGTTCTGCTCCACCTGCATATCGACAAAACATTATACGAATCTCATCCACATAGTGTACAGCTGATTATATTTCGTAGGATACATTTTTATTTACATATTTCAGTTAAAAAAATAAAATATCATTATTAATGTTGTACTGCGATTTCAACCAGCGCGTAGTCGATGCAAAATAAATAAGATAATCACAGAGAGAAAATAAATTTAAAAAAAAACAACTACGAAAACAAAATACATTGTTGCAATAATATATAAATAAGCAAATAAATGAACATACACACCTAGTCGCGCCGCGCGCCGCCCTACGCGCTACACACTACGCGACTCAAATGAAACGATCGCAGTACATTCACTGTTTATTTCTGCGCTCAATAACAAAACATTGCGTAAACTCTCAACTTGCACTTGGATTTCTATGCGATCGTTTATAATTAATTATAAATATATCTCTACTTTTTACAGAATACTAGTGATGCCTTATTTAAGATATCACTAGTAGCTTCAATACTTCCTGGGTCGGGATTGTACTCGCATATTTTATCCCCTAGTTGAATGCATTTCAATTAATTAATCGTTTAAAAAAATTATATGTATTTAGTAAATTTTCAATTCACATAAAATCCAAGAGCTCAAAACAATATTAACAACACAAAATAATTGTTCTACTTAAAATTAAACACAAATATAAAAATAATAATGTTAAAATTAAATTCAAGCTCAACAGCACAAATCGATACTGAAAATATTATATATATTTAAATAATAAAATACATTTCAACGAAGAACAGCACTATATTCGAACAAAACAACAAAAAAATAAATTATAAGTCATGCATTTGCAACTTTCGAATACACACAGGTTTATAAACATATGTTAATTTCAAAAGAGCTTCATTACAGTATAAAAGAGAATCCACAATAAACCTAATTTAGCAAATTATGTATTTTATATCTTGAAATTATCAAGAATCATCAATTAAAAAAGCGAAAAGGCAATCTTTTCAAATAAATTTTCTGTAGAATTTTAACAAATATTATTTTTAAACGAAAACAATTTGAATTTAAATTTCGATGAATAATTCTAATGTGTTACTTCTTATAACACATCGAAGCTAAAATATATAATTCACAAAAACAAAAATAAAATCTTTAAAAAGTAAATTAATGAATTATTAGACATATACATACATATATAATATTATGTATCTATGAACGAACCTATATAATTTGAAATAAGAACTTAACTTTTTTTTATTAAATAAATTGTAATATAATGGACAGTGCAACAGAAAACAAAAAATATTTGTATTAATGTAAAACTTATTTATATAATAATTTTCAATTATATTTAACAATAATAATTAATTAAACTCAATTTTATAATTGTTTTCAAGTGTTGCACTATCTTATAATAAATAACAAAATCAATCAAACACTAATTCAACGATGCAAGCACAGTAACTATATACAAGTGAATATAAACCACACATGTGCAATACAAATAATAAATAATACTATATTATGGCATCTGGCATTTCATGCGTGTCGCGTAGGAACAAGCTTTAAGATATCTTTGGTATGCTACTAAAGGCGACTTTAACATTTAACTTATAACTAGAAGAATAAAAACTTTTTTGTTTAAAACAAACTAAAAATAATAATAAACACCGACATTTCTTATTATCTGTTGTCGGTACAAATTGTTTATTAAAGACTTATTTATTGGCACTTAAAATCCAACATTTAAGGACGCAATTATAGGTTACCGTAGTCTTCGAACAATTCTATGAAATTGTACTTATATGCAAAAAAAGGATATTATTTTATTATTATCACATTATTATAGACAACGAACATTCGCTGTTGTCCTGTACATAGATGTATTATGCGTCTACATTTTACATCTCCATAAGTTCAATAAGTTTCCAGTAAAAAATTTACATCTCCAATCGATTTTATAATATGGTTTCCACCCAGCTCATATTAGTTCTCTTAAATGTTGTATAGTTTTTATTCAGACCACTTAAGACAACTCGTTTTGTTACAATATTAGAGTTTATGTCTAACAACAAAAACATATATATCAAATCAAATAAAATATTATATGTCGTGTGACCGAAGAGCGTTCTATGTTTTTTTAAAATTAAAAACTGATATTTGTCCATTATTTTAGCAAATATCAGTACATCATACCATCAACATATTTAGTATTAATTTTCACAAATAATTATTTTTAATTATCATGAATTGCAAAATATTTCCGTTTTGTTAAATATTTTACACTAAAATATCACATTGCTATTGGCCATGATCCATGATCTATAGTATAGAAGAAAAAATATTTTTATCAACATGGGTTCGGAAAAATATAAACTACACTAATAAATAGAACCATTACAACAATTCCTATGTTTGCAATTAAGTATCACTAACATTTGTTGTATATCAATTTCTTTATATAATTATATATTTTCAGAACTATAGAAAAATATTTTTAATTTTAATAATGGGAGTAAAATATTATCTAAGGGTAACACTAATTTCTCCCAATTTCGATCGTGAAACATTTAACTAAATGCAATAAATTATTAAGTAGTTTCATAATACAATATTCAAACAATACCCTACAATTTTTGGTCAATGACTCTTACATAATACTGTGTATATTTTAATTAAGAAATTAATTACAGCTAGCTGGCTGAGCCTCAATTCCCACGGGACTATTTCTCGATTGTTAACAACGAGCATCGAATAAGGCGAGGGATCGTATTTAATTCGGTAATATGTTAAGACGTCGCAAGGGAGAGTGGGCTAGTGTCAGGTCTAGTCGGGCTCGATCTTGAGTCGTCGCACCTGCACGAGCGGCGCGACGCAGACGCCGTCCTGCTGCTGCATGGAAGCCACCATGGACTGGTACACGGACGCGGACACCGGCACTGTTATCACGCCCGACACCGACACAGGATAGCCTGTGGGGACATTTTGTGTTAAAAAATATGTTCATTTCATTAAAAATTGTAAAAAATATTAATAAGTTTTCTCTTCAATTCTGGTCAATGCCACCTGAGTGTACGTGATCTCCTATACCTGTTCATATTGTCCTTGAAAATAAGTATAAACCATTCCTGATGTAAAATAGATGATTTTAATAAATAAATATGTATAATGAAAGTTTAAATCAAATGAAAACTCAGGGAATTAGGTATATGTCAAAATACATCACACACCGTGGACACATCTGATTATACAGAATACTTTTCGATCCTATTATTATTACCGTGGCCGTCCTCGCCCGTGAGTATGATCTGTCCATCGTGGTTGAGCGTGGCCTCGGCGACGGCGTTGAGGTCGACGGCCACCGCGCCGTCCCCGTCCAGCGCCTGCACCACGCCGCCGCCCTCCCCGCTGTGGATCTGCGACACACCACACTGTACACGACCGACTTTCTGTTTATTTGTTCTAGGAACCAAACAAATGGGCGACATTGATGAGTGGTCGCCCTCACTCTCTTGGACACCGGCACGACTAGGAACATCAATTAACTAGTTATTATACTACTACGTTTAGCAATAGAATTTAAGAGGTTATGTATCTTGTGCCAAGGTAAAGAGTAGTTGACCTTCCAACTTGACACAGCAGCGTAAATGACCGATAAATGGTTGGGACCATGTCAGATTTTTACTTAGTGGTAGAACTTTGTGCTAGCTCGTCTGGGTAGTTATTCATCAGACATTCTACTGCAAAACAGCATTACTTGGTATTGTTGTGTTCCGGTTTGAAGCGTGAGTGAAGCAGTGTAATTACAGGCACAAGGGACACGCACAGGCACCTTTTCCCAATGTTGGTTGCGATGGTTAACATCTCTTACGATGCCAATGTCTATGGGCGTAGGTGATCACTTACCAACAGGTGGCCCTTATGCTAGTCCGACTACCTATGCTATAAAAAAAAACAGATAGATCTGCCTAAAATCTTATCATCATAGGTCAGGTGGGAATGTATATTTATCATATTTTTTATATTTTAGGGTGAGAATTTGAGGACAGAGATTTCTTTGGTCAAAATATAACTGTTAACACATATGCCTCACTTTAAAGGATCCGTCGATCCAGTTTCGAGTTGATTCGGCATATCGTGTATCGATACTGACCACTTGCGCCGTGGTGCCGTCAGGCAGCGTGATGATGTGGTTGCTGGGGTCCACCTGGATCAGCGACACCGAGCCGTCCGGGTTCGTGATCGTCTGCAGCACGGCCGGCGCGTACTGCGACATCTGACACACACAGGAAAACGTTAACACACTTCTATAATTAGATCGAGATAGATACATCAGGACCGGATCCGGAGCACAACAAACACGAGACCGAAGTCTGCGACCTAAGTCGAGACGTGTAGACGTGCTTAGATCTAAACATGGAGTGTCATGAACACTGTCGGCGTGTATGGAAGGGGCCGTACGTCGACGTCGGTGAGGGTCATCTGGTCGATGCAGACTTGCGACGAGGAGAGCACGGCGGACGCGTGCGCGCGCGCACCCGACGCGCTCGGCGAGCTCGAGCTGCCCGCGCACGCCTGGTCCAGAGCAGCGTGCGTACACAACGGATGCATTTAGAAATCGCCACTGGCCACACTCTTACAATCGCAGCATTCGTTACTATGTCATACTATTTTAATATATTTGTTGTTACAGAACATTTTTATTTAACAAGATTCAATTTAAAAAGTTTGGTATGTAAATTGTACTTATAAGAACCGGCGAGAAATTCGGTACGTATTCATTTTTACCAATCAATTTAAACTACTAGTATTCGCCCAGTGGTCGTCGATAATCATTATAGAAAATTTGAAAAAGAAAAATATGAATTAGCATATTTTTTCTTCTTTTAACAAACAAGTTAAAAAGGTACTGAACTGTTTTAGCCAATTAGCCTAATATACCAAGGCCTAAGTCTAAATCGGTATTTATATATGGATCTATGTATTTTATCTTTGTTTTGTTTTTAAGTTTCTATTGAAAAAACTCATATACAAACTTCATTTCTCTGTTTTGGTTAGGTTAATTCGGATTGAGATATATGTATGTCAACGTGTTGATAACACAAAGCACCTGCTGCACGGTGATCTTGTCGTCCTCTTCTTCGGTGAAGGCGGGCAGCAGGTCCTCCCGGCCGTGGTACTTGTAGCAGTTGATGACGATCTGTCGCAGCGCGTGCGTCCACGACATCTGATACACAGACATACTTGAATTATTAATAAACGTTATTGGCAAATATACAGGGTTATTTGTAACGACCCTGCAACCTCGCAGGACTAGATAGCTAACACCATAAGGAACAACTTTTGTTGATATTGAAAAAATTGAATTGAATGATATTTTAAAAATTACTACATAAATAGAGCCGACACATGATACCTAATAACCACTTCACGGGTCGGACACGAATTTTGTTACACGCTGTTTATAGCGGGCTCACCTTTTGCTTCTCGTCCTCGGAGCGCGCGTCCATGCGCACGTTGGCCCACGGCAGGTCCTTGGGCCACCACGGCGGCCGCGTCGACTCGCGGCCCCAGCCCGGCTTGCCGCGCACTGGACGGGGAGACAACATTATTTGGGTCCTTGACTTCTATTTTAAGCGGAAACCGAACAAAGGCAATCATATGTCATATGTCAGTACGTCCTACTGTTTCCTTATAACAATAAATAATCATTTTTTTCTGACCGGCATCACCAGAATTATTCGAGGTAGTGAGTTATTTTCTCTTTTATGACAAACTATTGCCCGAGTCTGGATATATGTGTTTTATGAGTATTTCGGAGCCCTTGACATACTCACTTTTACATGCATAAGTAACCTGTAGTAGTAGTCGTATATTTCCAACTGCCGGGCAAAGCTTTTTTCTCCTCTTAATTTTGGAGCTCACTCCATTCTACTCGAGAGAATATGTATCGATACATGAAGGTTTCCTTACGATATGTTCCTTCACCGTAGACACGAGGTGAATTATAAATACGTGACAGCTATGATTAGGCCGCTCACCCATGGAGTACTTGAGCATGAGCGGGATGAAGGCGCGCAGCTGCGCCTGCGTCATCTTCTCGACGGGCGTGGGGATGCCGTCGATGATGAGCGGCGGCAGCTCGAACAGCGAGGGGTCGTCCAGCGGCGGCGGCGGCGCCTGCGGGCACCCGCCCAGCCCGAACTGACGCTCGTTATTAATCCTTTTGTCCCGCGCCGCAGCCCCGCCGGGCCGCGGCCGGGATGTTAGTCACGTGTTACAGCTACTGGTAGTACGCGACACGAGCAACAGTTCACTGGAGCTGACGGACGCCTTACGGCGCGATTACGTCACTCGAGCGAAGTCTCGAGTCAACTCTTGCCGTATAAGCTTTTTTTTTTTAAGTTTTAAGATTTTACGAGTATTTAAAAAATATATACTGCCCACATAATTGATCTTTTAAAAATGCAAGCCTTTCATATCGAATGCAAAAAATGTGAACCATTTTCATGTTTTAGCTAAATTATGAATTTGATATTTAGTATAATATTGGCTACAAATAAAGTTACAACCAAGCGTGGAGGGGGGGGGGTATTGTTGCGGGTGGGGGTGGTACCTGCTGCGCGAGCGCGTTCTCGAGCTCCTCCATGATCATGCAGCGCAGGTTACGCACGACGTCCTCGAGCGGCTTGGCGCCGAACACGCGGTACGACGTGTTGGGCTTGCCGGGCGTGGCCACCAGCACCACGGCCTGCTGCCCCACGCGCGTCGCGAACTCCTCGATCGTTTGCTGCGCCATCGCGGTATCGTTTGAGTTACATTCATTGGATTTGAATATATTAAGAAGTCACTATTATATCATTGCAGTCGGCAAGTTTATCTCATACCGTAGAAAACAGTTGTCTCCCGAACCACGTTGATCATACCTCGATATATAACATCAGTAAAACCGGATGTAATGGCAATTATATTAAAGGTGTTGCTATGAATTATTCAATGAAAAAAAATTGAACTTACTCTGAGTTTTCTAAGTAGTCTGTTCTGATGTCTCTTCCTGACTGACGGGTTCGTTTCGAAGGAATGTGGCCTTTTACGTTTTTTCGATGACGCTATAGCTGCCGCGGCCGCCATGCCCACCGGTCCTGTGCATAAATTTTATTACGATATGATTGTATTTTATAACGATTTATGGAATAAAATGCAATAATTAGATTGAGGCTTCGGATATTTTGTCATATTTTCAACTTGGAAATAAATAATAATATAATATCCTGGGACAATATTCACACAAAGCCATCTGAAACTAAGCAGAGCTTGTACTATGGAAACCAGGCAACAGATACACTTACATATACTTTTTTTTTTGTAAATACATACTTATATGGATAATTACACCCAGACTCAGAAAAAACAGACATATTCATGCACACAAATGTCTGTCCTGGGTGGGATCGAACCCAAGACCTGCGGCGTGAAAGGCAAGTACCTTGCCAACCACGCCAACCGGCTCGTTAAATGACTACTTGATTGAGTCGTCTACACAAACTGCAAGCAAAACACTCTAAGATGTTCTGTCCCTTGTGTCTGTACACTGGCTCAATTACTCTCCAAACCGAAGCACAGCCACATACGTACATCATAATAATGTTTAACAGCAGAATAATTTATAATAGGGTGCCTACAAAAATATCAGCATTGATTTACGAGTTCGTCTCAAAGAATTCGATGATTTCCTTGCTTTGTTTCCATTTACCGAATGAGCGTCGTAAGTATGAGGTTGTAAGTATAGAAAAATTAAACACTTGTGTTGTGTTTGTTGAGTATGTTTTCAGAGAAGTCGTTTAATGGTCCATGAAACGTGTCTTGACGCTGAGTCATCTCTATTCAACTGTCGAAATCAATAAGACTCTTTATATTAGCAATACCTACACTTATAATCGTGAAATTATTTTTATTATGTCTCTACGATCCTAATCACTTTATAGACGGAAAAAGTACCGCCTGTGCAGAAACTACTTCAGATATCCTATACCATATTATCCTTTCAGATATCCGTTGAATAACGAGCACTGTTATAAGAGTACTCTTTGTGTTTTACTGTTTGTCCGTCTGTCTATTTCATCCGAATGTACTAGAGATATTAGTTATTCACACTTTGGTGAACAATTACGATCATTGAACGTAAAGGTATCAAACGTAATTACCGTGTACAAACGAAACAAAAAAAAATATAAAAGGGAAGTTAATTATGAGCGTCGGCATTACCGGCACTGTTCACTAGTTTTTGTTCACAAACTTTTTAAATAAAAAAGTGGAAGCGTTTGTGGAAAATATTAAGCTAGCTGTTGTATTACACTACGTTGTGCTTTCTCTGTATGACTAACAATTGTGTAAAACGTTAATGTGTCTGGAAAATTTAATGACTCTGCCAGACATCAGGTACGACTGTGCCTCTAGTGCATAATCACATACCACCAAAAGGTGTACATATTACTGTTTTGTTTGTGCTTCGAATGATTGTTTCCTCACCAGCGGCGGCCAGCTGCTTGGTGACCTCATCGCTCATGGCACTCTTGATGACGTCAGCGCCGTCCTCGTAAGCGGAGCCGGCCGGCGACGACGCGCACTCGTCCTCGTCCTCCGAGCCGCCGCTTAGCCCGCACCCGTCCACTTGGGACATGTCCTGCTCGCGGGCGTAATACACACGCTATTTAGAATTATTTCATTAAAAATTAACCTCTTTTTAAAAATTACTAAGTACTACGTTTAGATTTCTCAAAGCCATCACTCATGGTATGTTAGGTACGCTTGTAAGAAAAATGTAATGAAATATTATTCAGAGGTATGTATAGCTAGCTCTTCGGACACGAACCTCTTCAGCCAAGTCCATAGATTCTGAGCTGACGGCTGAGTTCATGTTGCTGTAGTCTGAATCCCCCTGACTCTCGCGGACCATTGGCTTCCCACCCGCTGTACTACCACAACACTTGTTGTGACTTTATACTTGTATCTTCGTTACCACCTTTGAAAAAATACGTGCATTCGTGGTAAATAAAGCGTTGAAAAATTTATAATTTCATCAACATTTATATTTACTGACATACAATAAATACATATTATATGAGGAATATAATAAGCTTGTTTCTAATTAGTTAATTATGATATATATAGTTATATTATGGTATACTTAATTATGGTATTAATATATATAACAGCCTCCACCAGTGCCTAATTCACGACACCTATCAAAGGTTATGGGTTCGAATCCCGGTTAATTCCATTTAAAGTTAGTAGGTTTTTGGTTGATAAACTCTCAGTGACACCATATAGTTCGGACGGGAAGTACGAAAAGCCGTTGGTCCTAGGTCTTATCTTTCTCAGGTCGTTTCAAATTGCCGCCCCATCAGATTACAAGAGTGCATATGTCCTGAGCACATTATGCCGGTTAGTTCCGTAACGATAATTTATTTATTAATAAATAAGAACAAAATGTAAAGGAGCTGACATATAAGATATATAAATTCACGCTGTTTATTATAGTAAAATAAATAGCTATTTTGAATGTAGTTGGTGATGACGATATTGATTTTAGGTTAGTTTAGATATCCTGAGATTTTTTCGTATTTGACTCAATAAATAATGCTTCTATTCTATGTTGAATGAAATGAATTTAAATAATATTTCATATAACAATAATATAACCATGTGCCATAAATGTATGTCTAAACATAAGACAATAATTAATGCTTATTTTTTGTCGTATTCTATGCATTTATATTTTGTTCAACCATTTTAGCTGAAACCTTACTTTTTAAACATACAATACTTTGGAAATATACAATTATTGTACCCAACCCCATGTTACCCTACAGTGTAATAATATACAAGAATACACACATTATACAGTTTAATTTTTGGCTCTTTCTAAGGTAGAACCATCGATGTACAATAATTAAAGGTTGCATGAGACTTGTACAATTGCAAAAGACACCGATATAATTATTCCAAAACCAAAATAATTATTCATATATTATTTATTTAGGTGTGTATGCATTCATAATTATTCTCCACTTTTTTTACTTGTGGAGTCATCTGCATAATACTTACATAAAGTTATAATTCTATTTTAAATGTCACAATCTTTTTTTTAAATATCTTTAATCTCTCGATAAAAAAACTTATGACCTTTAATTTTCATATTCCATTTCATTATTATCTTTCCATGGCATTTAAATTGTATAAGAAATATCTTAAGATAAAATCATTACTTTATCATATAACATCATACAATAATTATGAAGTCAAGATGAGCTACTTTATACTAATAAATAAACTAACATTAACACACTAAAACTAATAAGGTATAATATATTAAAATAATCCTACAATTGATACTGTCTTACAATATTGGTAAAAAATATATGAAGATAAATATAATCGCAATAATCATATGCTAATTGTAATCCAATTTACTAATAAGTAGATTAAAAATGTGTAACTTTTAACTTATCAACTTGTTCTAGTGTTCATAATGACTACAGTAAAGATATAATGCAAAAGTAAATATTAAAATATACATATTGCTTTTGTCTAAAGTCTTAATCATATGGTAAGGACCAGGGTCTACATATTTATTATAAATAATAAATACTTAATAATAAATAATTGTTTTCAGAGTTAAAGGGATGGAAAATTGTTTGATGAAAAATCTTCGTTTTTTTTTTTTAATTTGCTCTGAAACCTTTGGAGCTATAAAGCTTATTGCGATTAAGAAGATTTTATGCTAATTGTGAAATTAGTGTTCCAATGCGGTTCAGTTGACACACATATGTGGTTGATTTTTATCTAACACATGCCACCATAATAGTTTAATGTCTATATTTTCTTTCACTGCCGAGCATAAAATGTATAAATTATAAACCACATGTTAAATTAAGCACATGAAAATTGAAAGATCTTATAATCCTGCTCAACACAAACTTGATAACTGCCGATACTTCCCCAACAACCTTTACCAATAATAAGAGTACTTTTATATGTTAATGTTCTTAAGTATTAATTCATAAATTGGTCGTGCACATTTTTACAGTTAAGCGTTAATAACCAAACTCACTGAAAGGCAATAGCCGCAGCAGTAAGAAAATGTTTGAAATTAAAATCTTAATATCTTTTAGATATTGATGAACTGAGTTATATAAATATATAATGTAGAGTTCAAGTTATTATATGAAGTTCTTAAATACTTTTTTGCACCTAGCATATGGTGTCAGGTTGGTGTTGGTAATGATAAAAAAAATTGAATTTCACTAATAATCCGATAATCATAATTAGATCCAAAGTCAAATGCTTGAATACAAGTCGTATTCAAGCATTTGACTTATAAATTTATCAAGGCTTACATGACCTTTTGACATTTTCAAATAAAATCTTAAACAATTTACTTTTCTAATGGATTGGTTTGAACAAAAATGTAATAACATTCGTTTAATTAAATAGGGAGGTAAATGATTAAGTATTTCGGAACATGAAAAGTCCTTATTAGATTTCCAAAAATGTTAATAGGGTCGACGTAATTTCAACTATTCTATTGTGTAGGCAGCTAGTTCTATGGAAAAAATCAATACTCGAGCTTTCCACAGAATAGCTAAAAAACATATTCTACAAATGAAACCAATGCGGCATGAACAAGCCAGGTCGTCTCTTTTAAGCTGGATCTACGAGAGACGTCCAGCTTGAGAATATTACGGGTTTATTAACAATATATTGCCAAGTTGATTTCATAAATGACGCATTTTGTTTCATGTTATTGTTTAGATGCAATTTGAGGCAGATATCCGCGGCGAGTCAATTTTGAATGCCAATGACATAAACTCTTTTGCGGCGGCGTAAAGGATAAACCCAAATGAATGGCCACCATGAAGGGGTCGCGCGTTCGAGCAGGCCCAGACAGAATAGAAAGACTACGACTGCGTACGCACCTGCGTGATTTGAAAGACATTTTGCACTCCTATTAGAAGCTCTTCAAGCTTTCTGTGATGTAACTGGGCAAAAACAACACTTTCTAAGACTTTTTCACTCAGCTGAACACTAGATTCACGAAATATACGAAGCGCTCAGGAGACCACGAAAAATGCGAGTCCTCCATTGATATCGATCGGTAAACGCGATATGTGAACATTGTACACTTCATATCAAGGGGCGCCATTTTGTACGAGTCTGCGCGGTATGGTTTTCTTTTCACATGGAAAGGGAAATCGCCCCTCGGACTGCGGGGGGAAAGAGCTTTTATTTTTGTTAGTAGAGTGATTTAAAGATTTGTTTTTAAGTGAAACTTACCAGTTTTTGTAGGGTTGTTGTAGTTGATTTTATTTTTCGCCCAAAAAAGGGGCGATGAGGAAAAATTCCAAGTTTATTTTGGAAAACATTGATCATGTCACGAAGTGGCGCTATCTATTAGAATTTTCAGAAACTAGATTTGACATGTAAATTGTAAACATTTGCGAGTTTTGTGCAAATACTTAATGTATTTTTTAAGCTATAGTACATATACTGCTTACTTCATATTGTAAGAAAAATAAAAAACATTTCTTTGATTAAGACTGTGTAAATAGTGATTTTACTGACTGTGCCCACAAATACTTAAACATTCGTAAAGGTAAATATTGGTTCTTTCTAAATATTTAGATTTTACATTCTACTTTGTATACACTTATTTTTAGTACTGTATATTGTAATAACTATGCTATAATTATTAAATATTTTACTCAGACACTTATGAGTATTCGGTATAGTATACAAAATATTTATATAACCTTACTTAATTTTAAGGTACTATCCAAAAAAAAAGTGTGTCAAATATTATTAAAGGCAAATTTCCAATTTTGAAAATAACAAAATCTTGTCTAATGTTATGTATTAATTTTGTATACTACTCAATAACAGTTATTATCAATATAAATTGGTTTTGCCAATGATGTTATGAGTAAAAAAATCACCTTTTTACTTAAAATATCGTTGGGGTTTGCTATACTTAATAAGGTAGAAAATATATAAACACAGGTATATTCTTTTCAAATAGGTGTGCAACAATTCTGTAATCTCTTTCTACATAAAATAGTAAATGATGGATGACTAATAAATGCTTACCTGGCAATATAAATATTAAGTAATGTGATGTAATAATTCTATACTTACATATAATATATATGTATATTACACAACAAAAGAAATGCTTTTAGCAAAAAATAAATATATGTATCCTAGCCACATATATATTTTTTTTGGTATGTGGTGTTTCCTCGCTAAGAACCTCTTTTATACCATTTTGTTTTCTCAAAGTCTATTATTAAATTTGGTCAAAATTATCATTAAATAAATGACTAATGGATGCCTACCAAAACAGGGTTTCTGCTAGTTAAGTATGTATGGATAGAGATGGTATGGATTTGTATAAGACCAACTAGTGTATCTACATGATACAATGTATATACAACTTATTATTTGAATGTGAAAAAAAATTTTAATGTACACAATAAAAATCTGAAATAACTTAAGAACTGCTATAGCATGTCTTTTCATTTGTTTTATATTTAAAAAAATAATGCAACTGATACATTAAGAAAATGTTATATAGACACCTAACAGTACCAGATTGTATTATTTTCCTTTTCAGGTTGATCCAACATATGTTTTATTTCATATTTATATACATAACCCAGCTATGAAGTATTATATCAACAAATGCAATTTTACATTATTATAACAATTTGTCTAATATCAGAAGTACCACTGACAGATGTGATAAAATTTCTATATATAGAAATATATATCAGTTTATAATAATTATTAAGATTTATCACATTTTTCTATGCATTATAGGTTAATATAAACATGGTTAAGAAAAAAAGATCAGTGGTGAGATGCATATAATAGACTGGACCAAGAAGGAAGCACTACTGTATTTGAGTTTTACATGTTAGATATTCTATTATTTGTAATATTGTTGTCCCTTTTTACATTAACATTTTGACACAACCCTAGAAGCCTTAAGTATGCATTAATAAAATAATATTATTTGTTCAGAATTAGTTCAAAATTCAATTTTATTTGCCTACACATTAACTGTTGAAGTTAAATTGGAAGTAAACAAAAAGTTTAATTTAAAGTAAGCTGACTATATAATGATGTTACTGATAATGTCACAGACACTGGTAATTGATTATATTCATATAATAGTTCTTCAGCCGTTGTAGCAGATTCCAAAATATATATTTGATGTCTACGTAGCATTCTACCTTCTCGAGTGTTGTCGTTAGCGCGCTTATCTGGTTTTTTCGGCATACCGATGAGAATTAGGCCCACAATCAAGTCCCAGTGTATTCATTTTGATCAATAATGATTTCGTACCTTCATTGAATATACCAGTAGCTATGTATGCAACAATTTTTACGATAGTAAAACTAGTATTTATCGTTTTTGGGCATATTTTCCACACTAGTTGGTTGAAGCTCTCATTATTATTCTGATTGAATCCACTTACACATCTTGAAAGTAAATTGTCCTTACTGAGATCTTCATAAATTGGCTGGATAGATTCTAAAACATCAGGAGATAAGGCAGAATAATCGTGAGTATAAGTAAAACCCGAGAACCGGTCGCTTGTAACTGCTGCTAGCTACCTCGAACGTTCCAGAGCGCCCGAGAACGCTTTGCTAATTATCGAATAACTCGAAAAGTATTTGTCGGATTTACTTCAAATTTTCAGAGAATATTTCTAAGATATTATACTATAACGAAAATGCGATTTTTGAAAATTCTGACTACACCTAACCCCTTAATGTAAAGGTATAACAATTAATACAACTGTATATATTTCTTATCATATATTTAATTTATAATATTTTTTAATATCTAAACTTACATCTAAATGACTAATTTAGTTATTGATACAAAATATGTATAAAATGTTCTTATAAAAATAATGAAATCACAAGTTACATCTTCTGACGTGTTATTATTATATTGCTTTGTTTATCGCGGCCTCTTGAACTCGCTAGATTCTTCTGAAGATCCTGTAAAAAGATAATTATGTTATAGTAGACCTGGTTCTCTTATAAATAGTACACCACAAATCTTTAGCAACACAATTGTCAATCAATGACAATAATAGTGTTCCTTAATGTATAATTATATTTAATTTAGTTTTGTTCACTTACTAAGAAAAAGTTTATAAGGAGAACTCTTATTTTATTTCTTTTAAAACATACGTAGGCAACTAGCATATGGGCCACCTGATGGTAAGAGGTATTGTAAGAGATGTTAACCATCGCTTACAATACCAATAATATCGAATATTCGATGAGTGGGTACCTACCTAGACGAGCTTCCACAACACTCTACCACCAACTATATAATACACATATGAAACTTACGAGTATATAATATATATGGCAAATATGAGATATATTTTAAATTCATATATGATATTAGTTCTGTAATCGAAGAATGCAAACCGTAAGTTCGATGGCAGAAGCGCCCCCGCCAGCCGGGCTCGCAGCGGCACGCGCCGGCGCGGCACACGCCGTGGCGACAGGCGCGCGCGCAGTCGCCGGCGCGGCGCCCCACCTCGCAGTGGTTGCCGCCGAGCCCCGCGGGGCAGCGGCACTTGTTGACGCCCTTACACTTGCCCCCGTTCAGGCAGGGGATCACGCATTTCGCTGCCGATTTTGAATTCGATTAATTCCACACGCTGTTGTATATTTAAAGTTTTTAAGCGTCTATATGCTATCGGTACATGGCCATATTCGTTTAGTGGAATTAAAACCAAATTATTTTAATATGAAATTAGTCCTAGGTATTTATAGTACTCACAAAATTCGCAGCGACGACCGTAATATCCTTTAGGACATTCACACGTATCCTTCTGTATACACTTCCCGCCATTTAAACATTTCTGCGAGCATATTCCTGAAACAATATAAAATGTCGTTATTTCTACTTTTCAGATTGACCGACCATGTTCCGACGACAATTTCTATTACATCAAGTGAGGAGGGCGCATTCGACAACATGGCAGAAAAATCCTCAAGTGAGTCTATTTAATTACATCATGTAAACACAAATAACAATCACAGGCGCAAGGCTTACTGTAACAGTAGGTAGTATACAGAGTGACTAGACTATTCATTAGCCGACTCTGAATTTAAACTTAGGACTGCAGTCATAACTAAATTAGGCTCTGGATCAACGAGGTATTAATTAAAAAATCTTTTTTTGCATAATATTAGTTTTGATTTTGTCTTCAGCTGGATGCAATAATTCGTGTAGACCATGCTGGAGAACTCGGGGCGGATCGTATATATGCAGGGCAGATGGCAGTCCTGGGGAACACGGCTGAGGGGCCGCTGATCAAACACATGTGGGAGCAAGAGATTAAACACAGGGAGAAATTTGAAGAACTCATCTCGAAATATCGCGTGAGACCGACCGTTATGACCCCTCTATGGAATATTGCAGGATTTGCGCTTGGTGCTGGTTAGTGTTCAAATATTTTACTTGGTAGGTCGGGGAAGTTACCAACCGCTCGTCATATGTTCCACCGATAAATGTCTTCTGGTTTGAAGGGGGACTGAGCCAGCGTAGTTTCAGTTATAAGGGACATAACATTGCTAACGTATTCTTGCGTTACTAACTACCGTCCACGCATCATTGACTATGGGTCTATGTTATATCATAATTATGTGTCTTTACACTGGCTCACTCTTCAAACCAAACACATTTTACTCGGTGGTAGAGCTTTGTGCAAGCTCGTCTGGATAGGTACCACCCACTCATCAGATATTCTACCGCAAAACAGCAGTACTTTGTACTGTTGTGTTCCGGTCTGAAGGGTGAGTGAGCCAGTGTAATTACAGGCACAAGGGACATAACATCTTAGTTCCCAAGGTTGGTGGCGCATTGGCAATGTAAGTTAACATTTCTTACAATGCCATTGTCTATGGGCGTTGGTGACCACTTACCATCAGGTGGCCCATACGCTCGTACGCCTACCTATACAATAAAAAAAAAAAAAAAAAAAAAAACAGACAGTACAAATAATTGATGTTTCAATTTCGAATAAACGATAAGTGGGTGTTGTCTAGCAAGATTTGCTAGCACAATGTCTTACCAATATTTTGTAAGATATACTTATAACGTTAAGACTTATTTCTGAAGATAAGTTCACAAACAGTGATTTGTTTCTCATTTGTTCAATCTATGCTATAAAGTGTCTGTCTGTGATTTCAAAATAACTGCCTCTTTTTAAATTAATGCGGCTACTTGCGAGTTAATTTGTTTTCAACCCCGCTGCTACCTAATAATTTTAATATCTTATAAGTATAATTCAAATGGGCATTATGCACGTTAAGATGGCATATTTAGAAGGATTTCCGTCACAAACTGAAGGCGAAGGCGCGGGTTTTTACATTATGCTTTACCTTATTGATTTGAATGTAATATTGCATATAAAAATACGAAAGAGACATGTCCGTCTGTTTATCAACCGGTATTTATCTTTAATTGATATAATATTAGTTTAACATAACGATATCAATTTATATTATAGGTACAGCACTATTAGGAAAGGAGGCAGCGATGGCGTGTACTGTCGCAGTCGAAACTGTCATAGTTGACCATTACAATGATCAGCTCCGGACCCTCATGGAAGACCCGAACGTGGACAAAGAGATCTTGGAAACGATCACCAAGTTCAGGGACGAGGAACAGGAACACCACGACACGGGCATCGACCACGGAGCCGAACAAGCACCATTCTATAAGGCCTTAACTGAAGTCATCAAGACAGGTTGTAAAGTTGCTATATCCATATCGAAGAAGATTTAGACAGTGACGGTCAGCAAAATAAATATAAATTGTGTTTTTTTTTCCTGATGCCAATATTTAGTTATCTTTAGTTAAATACAGTATTTACTGCGATATTTGAATTTTTGAATGCCATGATTCATGGGGATCGTTTATCAGCATAGTACAAGCTTGTTATGTTGAATGTAACGACAATTTTCATTGCTGAGCAACTATACATGGTGTGTTAAAAAAATACAAGTATGACTGTAATGTTACGGGTTGTTACAAATAAATACTTGAAGGTTTTCTAAATGTAGATAGAGTATTATATTTTTTAAGGAAGACAAGCGTTTTATTTTTTTGCCATGAACTAACTTCTTACTAAATAATATCGATAGAACTAACAAATTAGTTTTTGCTTCTTGTTGGTTTACATTTAATTTTGCAAAAAATATTATCTTATTTAGTTATTTATTTAATTTACTTTATTGTTGTCTCTTTAGTGTTGCTGCTAAGACAGTTGGGAGCTTATTCCGCTGCGTCGGTATATAGACATAAGGCCTATTTTCATCTGACACAAACAGACTTACGATGTTTTCGTTCATCGCCACCGAGCTCGAGATGAATTTTAAACAGAAATTAAGCACTAGAAAATTGAGTTGTGCTTGCCTGCAAGCGTTCGGTTAAGATTCACACACGTTCTAACTACTGGGCCAGTTGTAAAAGTATTGAATAAGTATATAAGTAGTATGTAAGCGGACCTCCCTCGCAGTGGCGGCCCTGGTAGCCGGGCGGGCACGAGCACAGGCCGGGCGCCGTGCAGTTCCCGCCGTTCATGCACTGCGGGTAGCACAGCGCCGTGCGGCAGTGCTGCCCCATGTAGCCCTCGGGGCACTGGCAGATCTTGTCGCTGTTGCACCAGCCCTGGTTCGCGCACTTCTTATCGCACTCCGGGTCGGGTCCTGCGGGGGGCTAGTGCGTTAACCGAAAATACGATATCGACCCGTTTTAAGCTCAATTTAATTCATTTTGTATTGTTATTCGTGCAATAAAAAAATGATCATGTGATTTTTAAAAAGCGAAGCGGTAGAAGCTTTACGTAAATAAAAAGCGAGCAAGTGTACCAACCTAAAAAACGCAATCTGCTGTGAGTAGAGGAACCGTGAATTCAGCCAGTCTGCGAGCTCGGCGAAACGCGCCCGGAAAACAATGGATTCGGTTAATACGGCCTGACGCGCACGTGGGCCAGCTGTGCGGGCGCAGACTTATTACTACTTAGAAGTAAAACGAACAATACAAATGTTGACACATTATTTTATTCTTGATCCTTGATAGAAACTTGCTGATACTTTGTTAAATCTTAAGGTTATTCCAAGCATATGACAAAGTAATAATAGGTGGTTATCTGTTGTCAACCGCTGTCTACAAACCAAGTTGGCTCATCTATATTTTTTATTATGAAATAATATTTAATTTCCCTAATTAAACTTAATCAAAAAGTAAATCTTTCGAAAGTATTATTCCATAAATGAGCACAGCACAAAAAATATATCTTAGAAAACGAAAGGGCAATTTTAAATCACACGCGCTATTGATATCAACATAAGTACATACGTCCTATATCAGCTTTTGGAGTAATCTTACCGTTACTTTTCAATAAATGAAATTAATAACTATCAATCTTAAACAATGGAACGATAAAACGTCAATCATAGTATTGTTCCTCAATGCATGAATAGAACCACAGCTTAACGGTGTAATATGAACATCGGCACGCAATTCGTCTATACAATTCATTCAACCTCAACATACAACACAAATGTTTAACAATCACTATTACTGGAATTATCCTATATAGTTTACCTTCAGGCCCTGGACTGAGAAATGGTTGTTAAATTTCGAAATAATACTATGTTCGAAAATATTTTTAGTCTATCTGTCTAACAATACAGATAAAGTATTTACACGCTTAATTTTTTAAATAGAATATGTATTTTCTAAATTTAGAATTTAACAATGGTAAGTTTTAAAAATAGAATGATTTTATTAAGTTTGCAAATACAGGATCGGCTGTCAATTTGGCGTCCCTTCAAATGGTGCCGTCCAACTATGACAAGTTTTATCATCACGGATTTAACAAGGATTTATTACTAAATCCCTAAAAAATGTCTCAATGTTCTAATATTTTATTGTAATCAATCAATTAATAATTAAATAAATTGAGTGTTAATTGGGCGGGAAATCAATAAGTCCCATGTGGGTCTATTTGTCTAAAGGTACTGAATACATCGTTATTAGTAGCGAAGCAACACTTTTCGCTGTCAATGAACGTTTTTAGTGATCTATACGAAAATTATTTTTTATATAATAGAAGAAGCGTAACAAATTAAATTAATAAGCTTAAAAGAGACTTTATTTAGATGTTAAAGAAGGCGTTGCTTATGGATAGTTATGATTTCCTATTTTATATCTAAATTATAATTATATAAAGCATTACGAATGTACTTCCAACATTGTAATCGATAAAATCGACTAAAAAATTGAGTATTTGCTTGTAATAATAATATTCAGTTGTTTAAAAAATGGCATCTTTTTAATTGATTCATTGCTTTTAACGATTTACAAGTTAAACGGATTCAATAGAAATATTAAAATTATGCTCATTAAAACATAACGCACATACACTAGAATAAATTACTGAAGAAAACTGTAACAGATATTAAATATTATATAATAAAAATAAGACACGATGTTAATTTTTGCCAAGATCATAGTATGTTGTTGTAACAACGATTCCGCCCCCATGGGTCTTACCGTGATGTCTATAACCGTTCTCAATAATTAGGCTACCAAAGACAAAAAAACATCAAACCGAACTATAACATATTTAAAGAAATAAGAAAGGTCAATTACAATATTAGGAAGAACATTCGTACTTGTGTTAAAAATGCGTTGGCGATACAATACCTGTCCTTTCTAAATACACACCTCTCTGTGCGCATTCCTTCTTTAGGTTTAGCCTCAGGGGCGTGCCCTTCAACGGGGTGCCACGACCGTTTTTGAGCACTAGCCCTATTTCAAATGTTGCCACACCACTCACATTTCCCATACATGGCAAGAATATACTGAACTCTGTGAACAATTTGAACAAACACGAAATATAATGGATGTCTAGTTTAATAAACAGAAAAAAAACTGTAGATACAGAGTTAATTTATTGTTATAGGAATGCTGTCTTATAATTGGGCCACTTAATACATATATGTAGTGGTAATGTGTATCAGTAAATGATAAATGAATAGTCTGAATATGACATACCATAATTTGTTATTATTATGAATTATATACCTTTTTTTTTTTTTGACGCTGGGAAAACGCTTGACGCGTTTCCCCCCACGGGAACAGTGGGGGGGGTATGTGGGGCTCGCCATATGTCCAAGGCACAGAGTGTGCCCCGGTCATCGGAATACCCACTAAAAACCCAGCGGTACCCTTCCCGTCTTAACGGGAGCGCCACGGGATCGCTTGTGCATGCTACCGTGACGCTCCGACGATGAATTATATACCTTGGTTAATTGTACTAAATATTTTATATAGTAAAATAAACAGATTGGTAAACAATCTTGGTAACAGTGCGTCTAAATTTCCATCTCCGGAACTCGTTAGTCTAATTATAAGTTGGTACTAATTATACTTAAAATAAAAATGGAATACCTACCTTTAGAGGCTTTAGGCACCCGG
This sequence comes from Nymphalis polychloros, assembly GCA_905220585.2. Taxonomy (NCBI): domain Eukaryota; kingdom Metazoa; phylum Arthropoda; class Insecta; order Lepidoptera; family Nymphalidae; genus Nymphalis; species Nymphalis polychloros. The sequence continues at coordinate 14,448,165 of HG992243.1, read as the reverse complement.
CCCTGTGTTTTGATGGATAGGTATGGTGGTTTCAAAACCTTAGGGTCAGATGACGTCAGTGTATCAAAGTTATAGAAGTACCGCTTCTTTGAACGCCAAGTGAAATTGACGTAGCCCACTTCGGAGGGTATCACAGGTAGTTTGTGGGAGAAATTAGGTTCTAGTATGTAAGGCGATATGTTGCCGTTTAATATAGCGAATACTTGCATTGATATACCTGGAAATTAATAACGTTTTGTTTAAATTAAATACTACGTTTAAATGCATTTGGTTAATAGACAATATAGCCCAGAAGGTTTTCTTTTATCGTGGTATTTTGCGTTATTGTCCTATTAGGAACAATACGTAGAAAAGAAATTATGTATCGCCCGTATTTGACCCATTGTTGAGCGAAACTCCTGTTAGAAAGGTTGGAGCTTATTCCATCAAAAATGTAGGTTAGTGAATAAGTAGATGTGATATAATATCATTCGAAGTATGCAGATTTCCTCACGATATTTTCTTTCATCGCCGCGCATAAGATTAAATACTAAGTATAACTCAATGGTGCTTGTTCGGTTGAACCCACAGTCCTTAGAGTTCTTTCGATGTTTTTACCAATGGCTCTCCGCTGGTACACAAAACCATAGACAAAATAAAGCTAATTGTACTATAATAATAAAAACAAGTTTGTAATTATCAATTTAAGCATCATCAAGTTTTATTAAGCAATTTTTCTTAATTATGATTTTTATTGTTAATTGTACGCAATTCGCACAAACGAGATAATAACGTGGAAATTAGAGTCTTTTTTTATAATTGTGTAATAAAACTAGAATTATCTGTTTACTTTGCACATTAATTACTGCTGCTACAAATTATTCAAATAGTATAATCTATAAACTGTTTCTTATATACAAATAAGATAGTTACAGTATAAACATGGCATGTATATAATATTTCTTTGAATTTATGCATTTATATACGTATATTTACCGAAATTCAGAATACCGATTTATATTCGGAGATAAAGTTTAATTCCGAACCGGTCGTTTTTATTTTGACATTCAATAAGTAAGTTTATTGCTTCTACGTGGATAAATAATTTTGATTTGATAAATGTTTTTTTTTTAATTTAAGTTTGACTTAATACCAAAAATGCGTGGGCAAGTAAAACACTAACCTAACATTATTCTTATCGACTATTACCGATACCGTTGTATCCCTAAGATAACATTTACGTATGAGGTTAAAATCTAGCCGCGTAAAGCCAAGATGTCTGCGGGTCATGATCAGATTATATTATATCACAGATAGTAAGGAAATTAAGTATATACTTACACTAATATGATATAGTATATACATAGGTTTTAAGCAAGGTTCGATTTGTGTAAATATTTATGATTATTCTTTTAATGGTTTAAAATTATCTATTATATTCAAATAATTTAAAAATATTTCTTGTTAGACACAAATTTGACAAATTTGGCAATTCTGAGTTTTCTGTGCCTAGTGTAAATTTTTTTTACTTATTCCATACAGTTGAGCATTAACGTAAACTGCAATTTGTATGGAATTTCGATTATTGTCACTAGACGGTGCTGTTTTCATTCAATATATATAGCAGTTCACGTCAACGCTATGGAATAAGTAAAAAAACTCTAGTTCTTATGTTTTAAAGGTTGAGAGCTGCCATTAGTAAATGTTAGCCTGGCTTATTTTTTCTTGGATAGTTTATTATGCAAACTCACCACTAAACATCCGCACTTGCCGCTCATCAATCCAAAGCGATATGTCCGAGTTCTGCCTCTCGGGGTCCTTGTAATCTCGTCGACCAGCTCCAATGGTAAGCGACATCGCCAGCGCCACTCCTGCGCACACCCGTGCCGCGAATGACGCCGACGGCCACATTCTGACTAACAACATACATTTTAATGATAATGATTCTCAATGATAGACTCAACAAAAAACAGACAGACGTATATAAATTATATATGTATTTATATATGTCATACGGTTTCCGATAGAGTAGAAAAGATCATTGGCTTCTACTCATGGGAGGTATTAAATCCTATTGGATATTTTTTGTAATTTAGTGCCCTAACAATCTGTATTGAGATCAGTGAAACGAAATTGCAATAATATTAACGAGCTCTTAAACAGGGCCCTAAAAGGGTGAAATAAGGGTTGAACGGTTGTATGGAAACCCGTCATTTTCAAAGTTTGAAGTATGAAATTTCATGTACAAGCTTCTGGTTAAAAATAAATAAATATGTAATTCAGTCTTTTTCAGAATTCACCACCTAAGAGAGTGAAATAGTGGTTCAAAGTTTATATGGGGATTCCGTCATTTCTGATGTAAGAAGCATGAAATTTTATATTCAAGCTTCTGGTTAGAAATAAATAAATATTTCAAGATTTTTGAAAATCTAGCCCCAAGAGGGTAAAATAGGGGTAGAAAGTTTGTATGGGGAGTCTGTAAATTTTGAAATTTATTTATTTATTTATTTTATAGCATAGGTAGGCGCACGAGCATATGGACCATCTGATGGTAAGTGGTCACCAACGCCACCATAGGCATTGGCATTGTAAAAGATGTTAACCATCGCTTACATAGCCAATGCGCCACCAACCTCGGGAACTAAGCTGTTATGTCTCTTGTGTCTGTAATTACACTGGCTCACTCACCCTATAAACCGGAACATAACAATACCAAGTGCTACTGTTTTGCGGTAGAATATCTGATGAGTGGGTGGTACCTACCCAGACGAGCTTGCACAATCGACGAGCTAACAGCTTGTAAACGTGTAAACACAGCGAACAACTTGTCTTTACATACGGTGTTAAGAGTACGTTTTGTAACTCGCTGGAAATATGCATTTACGCGTTCCCCCACGTGAAATGGAGAAGGGGTCTGTAGGAATCACCAGCCCCGAGAGCGCCGGAATACCCACGCAAAAAGTATTAAAAAAAGTAATTTCTAAATGTTACCTATTACATGAAAACAGAAATACATAAAAACAGTAAAAGGTCTAAGTACGGTCTAAGCTGGAAACCTCTGTCCTAATGAATACCTACGTATATAGTGAATTCATATGTAATGAATACTGAAGACTTATACTGACATAGGTAACACAAAAATAATATCTATCACTTAAGTGTTAAGCTTGTGTTACAAATGGGAATTTTATTTTTGTATAATAAGATGCCGAACAAATTGCACGTGGCATTTATGTTTCACAATACATTTTATAAAAACAAAATCTTAATCATTCTGTATACTAACAACTAAATTCATAAGAGGCAGAAAATTTCTTAATGTCTATTGGTTCATAAAAAGATTTTGTTATTTTTTTTTTTCAAAACCATACATAACTTTAACACAACATTAACAGAAATGTAAACCGAATAATAAGCGTGTAACTGGCGTATAATATGTTTGTTGACCATACAAATAGTGGGATGACGTTCGAGACACAAAAAAACTAAAATTATCACAGTTAACATAATTGATTGGGACCGTTCGAGACGTGCTCCCACAATGGAGTAGTCGTGAGAAACGCTCGACGCGTAAAAAAATCCGACAACTTCATTAAATAACCCCTGTCAAAAGTAATGTCTAATACTTTTTTTTTTCTCGCTCCCGATTTCGAATTATACTAACAAAAGGTGTTAACAAAAAAAAAAATACTCACACGAATATGAAGTCAGGGGTGTTAAACTAATTTGTCTAGTTTTGTCTATTAGATCCATTAATATTTTATTAATTTTGCATACGTTTCATAATAATAATGTATTTATGTAATATTAAAATTGTAATATTAATTATTTTAGGCAAAGAACATCCCTGCCGATAATATCGTAATACTATATGGCGACCACGACCGCTCTGACGAAGTCTGAGTACCACGAAGAAGAAGAAGAATATTAATTATTTACATCTACACATCGACATCGACTGTCACCGACAGAGTGCAAATGTTTCTAGTTTGGAGATGTTGAGTATTGAAAAGGGAGGATCCTCCGACCAGACGGGTGTTGGTCTGGTGGGCTACTGCCCAACGGTTGTTGTCGGGTTCTTGTATATATGTTCAATCGCTCGGATAACTTTGATATCGTGATTTAGGATACGTCAGTTTTTAGTTTACGTATGTGGCGAGATAGATGTCGCTACATCTGCGCTGACATCACGTCGGGGTCACCAGTTTGGTGTCGACCATTGAAAAGGGAGGATCCTCCGACCAGACGGGTGTTCGTCTGGTGGGCTACTGCCCAACGGTTGTTGTCGGGTTCTTGTATATATGTTCAATCGCTCGGATAACATTGATATCGTGATTTAGGATATGTCAGTTTTTAGTTTACGTATGTGGCGAGATAGATGTCGCTACACTAGTATGTTATACTAAATGTAAGATGATAAGAAAAAGGAGGAAAAAATAAAAATGTTTAAAAAATTACAATTTTTGTCGAATCGTAGGTATAGTAAATGATTGCCTCGTTGGTCCAGTGGCTACATGTAAGGCCGCGGACACGGTGGTCCTGGGTTCAAATCCCAGGTCGGGCCAATAAAATGTTATTGAGATTTTCTGTCAAAAATTCTCAGTAGCAGCCCGGAGTCTGGAAGTTGGAAGTGTGTACACTCCCGTGCCTCGAAAAGCACGTTAAGCCGTTGGTCCTGCGCCTGAACTCTTTTCGGTCGTGTCGGATTGCCGTCCCATCGGGTTATAAGAGTTAGGGAATAGAGAGTGCACCTGTGTTTGCGCACACACTTGTGCACTATAATATGTCCTGCGCAGTTGGCTAATCTCTCATGAGATTGGCCGCCGTGACCGAAATCGCTCTGGAGGACCATTATTATTATAGTAAATATACTTATATCTTAATAAGTACTAATATTATAAGTGAAATTCGAAGATTTTCTCTCTCTGATAATGAAACAACAAACGAAATTTACTGTCAAAAATATATATACATTGGAAGATATGAGTCAATTTTTCCTTTTCTGGCGTGATACCTTCGTTTACGTATTCCTTGACATTGATAATGTTTGATAGGTTTTTGACATTTAAAATGGTAATTTTTCAAATTATAATACTTTCATGATTATCTAATAAGAGTCCACACACATTCGCACATATATTATTGTAACGAACAGTGTAAGATTTATTTACCTCGTGAGTCGAATACGATTCTGTTACTGTAATAATAATTATTATTATTTTAATTTCAAGTATTTATTTTATATATTTCTCATAATAACAAATGAGATAAATAAAAAAAAAGATCAAGTTATAATAACTTGTCAATTTAATTATATCATATCAATATCAATAACAAAACTTGTATTCAATTACAGCTAAATCAATTAACTTCAATATTATATTAATAAAATTTAATATCAGTATAACAGTTTACAGATAACCTACAATAATTAGCGCAAACATTGACAAATGATAATATTTTTCACAACAAATTTAATAGCGAAACTGTCTTTACCTTTTTTTAATGACCTATATATACATTTTTTTTCTATATTATAAAACATATATTTATTAATGTTTGACTGCCTCGTTGGTCTAGTGGCTAGATATTAGGCTGCAGATCCGGTGGTCCTGGGTTCAATTCCCAGGTCGGGCTAATAAATTGTTATTGGGTTTTTCTGTCAGAAAATTCTCAGTAGCAGCCCGGAGTCTGGAAGGTGGAAGTGTGTACACTCCCGTGCCTCGGAAAGCACGTTAAGCCGTTGGTCCTGCGCCTGAACTCTTTCCGGTCGTGTCGGATTGCCGTCCCATCGGATTATGAGAGCTAAGGAAAAGAGAGTGCACCTGTGTTTGCGCACACACTTGTGCACTATAATATGTCCTGCGCAGTTGGCTAATCTCTCTTGAGATTGGCCGCCGTGGCCGAAATCGGTCTGGAGGACCTTATTAATGTTTACAACTTTAATTACTTAGATTTTATTACGAAGATATTGTAATGTTATAAAAAACAAATGATCCGGAGATAGAAAAAGAAATCTCGAAGAGAAAGGGAAGGTCTGTTGGATAGATCACGTGAATCAAAACTGAAGAGTACATGTTAATAAGCTCCTTATATATTTTTTAATTACTGCTTAACAAGGGAGCTGTCTGTAGTCAAGCAGTGGGACATTTACAGACTTTAAAAGTTTTTTTTTTCACAAGAGAAAGTTCAAGAAGGTTCAAGGTGAACTACTAGTTGTTCCTTAAATAATTAATAACGTATTATTTAACACATGAAGGTTTTTTAAGCTGAGTAAATAAGAATAATGGGTATTTTCATAGTTTTATTTACATTTGGCAAAGATGTACATATTTGTAAAGCCTTGGCCTCTGACTAACAACCTTTAGTTATAAATATAAGCAATATAAATAAGTTTTGTATACATAAAGTTAATAAATATATGCTTAAATAATTATTACATTATTTATAACAAGAATCAATAGTTCTGTAATAGTTTTGAGGCTCTCCCTTCCCAAAATCTAGGGATTGTAGGTATTTGATCGGGCAACGATACGCATCACAGTATGCCTTCGTTTGGGTTTAAAGGTGTGCGAGCCTCACACTTGTCCCTGTGGAACCCGTGTGCATCATTTCGGACGCCATGGACTCAGCTGCCGCAAAAGCTATGGCCGTGCATATCGCCATGGATCTCAGTCTGACATACTCCGTCGGGCTTTGGTAACAGCATCGATTCCTGCTACATTAGAACCGAACGGTTTATGCAGAGATGATGGCAAGAGACCTGATGAAGCAACATTAGTGCCATGGTCGATGGGACGTGTTCCTGTGTGGGATGCAACTTGCGTAGATATGCTGGTAGTATCTAATATTAAGAATACGTCTCGTACAGCCAGTGCAGCCGCTGAACCTGCTCAAATACTCAAGCGCCGCAAATATTCACTATTATCAAACGAATATGAATTTGCGGGCTGGGTTTTGAAGCATTAGGTCCATGGTCGTCTGATACGAAAAAAATTATAAAAGACCTCTCTATGAAACTGGTCCACACTTCTGGTGATCCAAGATCTGGCACTTATTTATCCTAAGGGCTGAGTCTAGCGATGCAGAGAGGCAATAGTGCCAGCGTCTTGAGTACAATGCCACAGAACAATCTAAAGGCGAGTTTTTACTTTAAATTTTTAATGTGTAGTTTGTTTTTTATTTTAGTTTTAGAATATAATAATATTAATTGTATGTCAATTATTATTGTTATTGTTTTAGTAAATGATTTATTTTTAAATGAAAATTACAATTATATAAGTATTCGACTCGTATGAAATCAGTCTATAATTATTGTAATAACGTACAGTATATTACAGCACACGTATTGTAGTAACAGCACAGATACATTTTAACAATCGATTGTGTTCATTACCGATTAATATAAATTCTCTAAAATTGAAGTCATTGAAATATTACTCCAATTCATCGTTCAGGTGCTATTTACGAGTTTTCAGTGTCATACAGTTATCGATGGTAAATACGTACTATTAATTATTATCATTACTTCCACTGCATGTTATTTTTGTATTCATATTTGTTTTATTTTAAAGAGTATTTTACAAAGAACAATTATAAATACTAAAATAAAAAACAAACCACACATTAATATTTTATATTTAATATATTTTATTATATTGTTAATGTATCAAAACTTCGGCCTAAGGTACAAATATTTCGAAATTACCTTAAATATTATGATAAATTAATAGCTTTATTTGTTTTGACAGATATATATGAATATATTGCATGTCCTAATAATAAACGTGTTTGTCTTACAATTATTATTTCTGTCCTTCGACATATATTTCTCGATAATTCTGAATCACTGAATAAAAATACAATTTGCGGTTTTGAATGTCACATCTACGATGCGACGAACGTTTCCTGCGATAAGGGACGTTGCAAGCGAATGACCCCATGCGATTTTGCGAAACTAATACCAACGCGATGGTTATCGAAGTGTTGAAACTTTATACTCTACTTTATAACCACCGATTTGGCCAACTTACGCCTACGTACGTAAATACCTACTTGTTTTTTTTTAAGGAACATATTTTCATTGATTATAAGAATTATTTGCGAATTACTGTGTATGATTTATTGCCGTCACATTGATTACTGTAACTTGTAGTTTATTGGAGAGACGATTTAATTATATGAATTATTTTATCAATGTAAAAAAAAGGTTCGACACCCCTGCCAGGCACTTGTTAACTTAACCAGCCGTTGAGCGGACTTGTTCGGGAACAGGTAACCGAGTAAAAAGTAAAAAACAAGGTCCGGCTGACGGCCGCGACCGCTCCTGTCCGTCGACTAAGGACGGCTATTCATGACTTCAATATTTTTTTAATTTAAATTTATGTACTAAGCATTTGCCAAACACTTATTTATGAATTAATAAAAAAAAGCATTTGTATAACTTGCACTTGTTTTAATACAGATACTTTATAATTAAAAAAAAACCTATTAATATCATATTATATTTGCATAGATCAAAAGACAAAATGAAGTATAAAATAGTTAAATTAGTAATATTTTTTTTTATTTAAAAAATTAATATTTAAAATAAAATATATTTTTAATGACCCTAATAAACATTCAACATAGTTTCTAGTTAATAGTATTCAGTTAACGTAAACTGTACGTAATAAAAATCTATGATTACACATTTTATATGTTTATCAGATAAGTAACTTATTTTATCAGCAAACACATAACACCACCTATATCCATTTCAATATTATTTTCTCGAAATGAAATATTATGGTGATCCTACGATTTAATTTACTCTTTAATATTTTACGTGCACAAAATTAAATAATATACTACTGAATAGCAAAAACTGTTATAAAACAGATCATTTAGGTATAATGAAGAAAAATAAGATATACTTGCAAAAGCTTATGTGAAAACTATCGTGTGGTCGTATGTGTATTTAAATGATAAATATATTATGATTTTTATTACTAATTTAAAAAATATCAAATTACATATCAGTAATGTAAGCGAAAAAATATGATTAGTAAAATCGACATTCCTTCCATGTAAGGATATACTCATGTGATAAATATATTGCATCGATACTGTTGTGGTCGTGTAGCAGTTTGTAAAGCCACACGAGTGTGGTAGTTTAATCCAGTACCATTTTTTTATTGCTTCTAATTTTTTTAAATAATTAATTGAAATATATTATAATTAAATAATAATATTTAATTAAAATATATTGCAACGGGAAATTATAAACTGTAACCTCGAAAATAATGTTATAATCTCAGGTATGAAAATCAGCGTAGAATATGCATTGGATTTCAAAAATGTATAAAATAACTAATCGTAAGATTAAGAACTGTTCTCTTAAAATTAATTTAAGAATGATTTCATATAAAAGCCTGTAATTTAAAATCAATTTTAAAAACTCAATTGTATAAAAATTTTATGCAAATTTCATTAATGGATCGCTTTAGTGCTATGTTATTTACATAATTGCCATTCACGCTTGGAAGTTGGAAACCAGTTTAAGTGCAAATCGTTCATCAATGACCTAATATAGTGAATAGCCAGCTTTACCTGGACATGATGCACACTTTACAGTTCAACATATTATGATCCAGGGACACTATTAATAAACTATGTTTACAGATTTTCTCGGCACCGCCACATAGTATTGTTTACATTTTTACGCGTTTAATCATAGCGTTCATAAATGGGAAGAGGAAGTTTTTATAAAATATATTAAATTCAAATTTGTGTTAAATTCAAATGTTTTCATTTTCATATGCACGTACAGATTATAAATAATCTTTATAATGTAACTACTTTTTTTGAATAAATATTGAAATAATGTTTTTAGGCTTAAAAATAATTATTAAAATTATAAAAACAAAACCAAGAATGCACCGATCCTAATCTATAAAGCAATCAAACACATGAGTGGGATCAATGTTCTCAGGTATTCTGAACAAAATTCGCGAAGGCTATTATTTTTTCAAAACATAACTCGTACCTGATATATATTCTGTGGTAAATATATGAAAACGGTTATAAATCACGCGATCATATTTTTAAATTCACTGCACAGATCGAGAACTGAGACCGTGTTTTTTTTTTAACGAATTTAAACAAAGCGCACGCGTGCTGTTCTTAACACGATTGAACACGGACTGCCGCAGCCGCTGTGTTCGCTAGTTAGACTTTTGTGTGTAGTTTTGTGCCTTATACACATTAATTCCTAAATGCGCTTTCTAAAAAAAACAAATAATTTAAGTCTTCCTTATTCGGATACAAGGATTATACACTTTTCATCATGAGTGATAGTTTAGTGATCAGTAATATATAGCAACAAGAATTATCATGTATGTACAAAGAAAACTTCGGGTATGTTTTTATTATTTTTTATTATTTAGTGAAAAGTAGTAATTAAATCATAATTGCATTTTTAATTTAAAAAATACTAGAGACTTTTTATTTCTTTTCATTTAGGAACCTCTAACTTACCAAATGGATTTTTGCAACAATGTCTACATTTACAAAAACGGTTCTCGTATTTTAAGTTTATGTATTGTTTTTTTTATTCAATAGTTTATAGTTCCATTTATGTCAATAATGAATGAGAGAAGACTGAGTCTAGAACTGAACTCCAGCTTCTAAATCTGTGGGCAAAATAAAATTATATCTACATTTATGTTGCAGATTCTGCAAAGATAAAGGTCTAACTCAGGATGGGCTGCCCAGTCCAGGATTTATGCCTAGACACTGGCCAAGCTTCGGAAAGAGGGGCCATTGTCAATATGTTTGAAGTGTTTGGATTATCTAAGTGTAATGCAGGTATTTCTTGATCCCTCTTTAATCTATACTAATTTTATAAACGCGAAGGGAACTCCGTCAGTCTGTTACGCTTTCACGGCTGATACACTGAACCGATTTTCATAAAATTTGGTATGATATATAACCTTCCTCTCGCCCCACCAACACGCGGGCGAAAACTAGTTTCGATATAATTATTTTTATGTGATACATTATTTTATACAAACCAACTTCGACTATTTTACACTTATTCGGTCGATACCAAACCAACATGATGTTACCATATACCGTAATGTCAGAACTAAGCCTAATTGCTTACTTTTATGTCAATAGTGGATAATTAAATTAAAGAATAGGAAAACGGATAAACGGCAGCGATTACGCTCCGATTCGATTGCGATAATGTGACAATATTGTAGTACAATAGACTCTCTGTATGAACCTTGCAACTGAAACATGCGTAATCTTGATTTTACAGTGAAATGTAGGATAATATACATTAGTCATTAGGTACATTAGTTGCCGTTTACTGCTAAACTTATATAAAGATATACACCCCGGAATGTGATATACCTTATTATAACATTATAGCGGCGTTGTGTGACGGCCTGAAGTTTACAAATAATACACTATTTTAACATTCCCGCCGTTCACTTAGAATTCCATTATATTTTTCCCGCACGATGTTTTGACAGATATGTTAAAATATTTAAGACCGCCAATAGTTACGATGACATTGATGTTTGTTATCGATAAATATGTGTTCATCCAAGAGTCAAAGACTTGAGATTTATTGTGCTGTTTTATGTCTGTAAGAATTTAAAAACTAAAATCACTTGACGTATATTTATTATTCGCGTCATGGTTTTAACTACGTAACGTAACATTATGTAAAAAGTATATTAATATTTAACTAATTGTATGATGAAACAAGAATACGTCAAGGTATAATCTAAATGTAGGGCTTTTATCGAATAATATAGTTTAACTTATTACTTAAGCTATTATATACATATATAAATTAAATAATACTTTTTGTTTAATTCAATAGATACTTGAGGTTTCCATTACGCGTCTCATGGCTATCGTCTAATAAGGCCGATGTGTCAAATATTTGTTTTGTCATCCAAATGCGATATTGTAAAGTTTAAATCACCTAATAAACCACTATGGTTTATTAAAATTGTAAAATTGTATTTTTGTTTGTGTAATTGTGGTTGTAAAATTATCGAAAAGGGCCTGTTCGAGTTTATTTGAACAAAGTGTATATTTTTTTCCTTTACGTTTGATTACTGATTATTCGAAACGGTTAGGTAGATTTTAATGATATCGAAAGTCCTCATGTGATTAATTACTTATCCTAGAAAATATCGTTGTAAAAATAATGTGTCAATTTTAAAAGATTTTTGAAATAAATTACCGCTTATACTTTTGGACGAATACTTTCGGATTCATAAGTAGACACGTTACAATAAGATGTATTATTATTATTAGTATTTATGTCCAGATTACTTCTTAAGACACTGATTGTTTTAGAAAATGGACAAATCTCATTGGATCTATAAGCTAGTATTTCTTCAAGATCTTTGTACACACATATGTTTCTCCATATTTTTCAAAAATGAGAACTTTCATCCCAAGCTTCATCCCCTTTGCCGATTTATTTTCGAAAATAACTCATAAACATCGATTCCATATTTGTAACTTTCAGAAATGACCAAATTCCATACAATCTTTCACCCCCCATTTCAAAGACACGCGGTTCGACAATAAATTGTCTTGCTGCTTACCAACAATGTTTAAAAATCATTCTGTTTATTGAAAATAAGGTTAGTTATTATTTTAATAAAAACACATTATAATTTCTTAAAATTTATTTTCTATGCAACATAAAAAAATATCCATCGTAGTTACAATAAATTACCGTCACTTAATGCGAAATAAACAGTTAATTGTTCAACCCAAACGTTTGCCATCGTGCCAATTACATCTAGGCAGTAACACTTACAATTTTTCATGAATAACTTTAAATGCAAAGTCGAACAATATTTTGAAAACATTTCAAAAGCTAAAATAAGTCATAACAGAGACACATTCCGAAACACCCGTACAGTACATCACTGTATCTTTATTATTTTTATAAATCGGAAGTAAAAAGTCCACCACACGTTATGTATTTAAAGAAGGTGTCTTTATTACGACTCTGTATACAAGTACTTAAATTTACTAAGATATATTCGAGAAATACAATCTTCTATTTCAACTGTTACAAGTTAAATTTTATACATTCCTTCGAAATTTTGAATACAATTACGGTCAATTTAATTAATATTACTCAAACGCAACACAATAGACGAAGTTATGTCATGTAAACTAATAATTCGGAATACAAAACTGGTACACTATTGTGACATCAGAAACTTTTATAAATGCATATATTGTGCATGCGTCGAACATCAGGGAGGGGTATGTATGACAGATATCTATCTATTTCCTCCTAACTTGATAATGGTTCCTCCATACTTATAAGGCAAGTATCGACTAACGGATTTGTTAAAGAGGTAAAATGTAAAATGAACACATACGTATAAAAACTCTAATATTCTTAGGGAAAAGGCAGTGATATATATCACCGTAATTTTAAGTGAGTCAACAATTTAACGTTTTTTTGTCATTTTGAATGTTAACAATTATTCCATGAGAGAATCTATCATTTATTTAACAGCACGGTTTAATAAAAAAGCGACGAAAACAGACGCGAATCGAACAAGGCATTCCTACTATATTAATTAATATATATATATATATATATATTAAATTCTTACTAGACAATAGACATGATAAAGACTCCTTAACAAACAACTTAAAGGGGCTAAGATAACAGTGCTTTCAAATATAATAATGCAATGTTACAAGGTACCAATCGTTACACAGTAAGCTCAAAATCAGAACAATGTTAGTGTTGCAATTATAAATATATAAAACATCAGCCAGTTAAAAATCATGACCTAAGTGTTGTTCTATCGAACGCTTCGGTCGACATCGGTCTAGTTTTAAAAACATTGTCCAGATTAAATCTGCGTGACAACTTACGTTTGACAATTAAACGATATTCTCACAAAATCAACTTGGTCTGACCGCGTGGAATGTATTTTAGGACCCGACACCTTTCAGGCGCATAAATAAATATTAAATATATAAATAAACATTTTATATCCACTGTCAACCGAACTCGTTTATTAAAACATTGCATAAACAATAAAGAGCATCCAATTGGGTTACTCGACAGTGTATTGTATTTAGGGGAAAAATAAATAATGCAAAGTATACATATATAGTTATTACAGTAGAGCGACAAGCGAACGCCTTAGCTGTCTAACATTAGATAACACGAGACCCTTAATACTAACACGAGATACATTTGAAATGGGATCGTCAATTTTGCCACGTAAATAATCCAAAACAAAATTTTGGTGCATGGCAACACTGGTTAAGCACTCGTCTGTATCACGACAAAGATTAAAACTGGAAACATCAACTTGTCATAACATTCGTATGGTGCATCGTAAAGACAGATAAATATTAAATTGGGAGATAAAAAGCCTTAACATTTACTATCACTAAAAAATTATGACGATTTACGTCTCAGCGACGATCGAATTTTATGGCCATTTTTATGGTTTCATTGTATTTAATTAGTTTTTATCTAAAGAGAGCGGTAGTTTGAGATTCTTTTGTATATCGTTACAGTTATGCGATTCACAAGGCGGTTACTTCAATTCGTTTCGTCTCTCGTTCCTTCAATAAAAGCTGAGCAAGTTGCCGCGACACTGACAGACAAACAAACGGTGCGTCTTATCTACATTTCATATGATCACAACATCGAATACAAACGTCTCCGATCACCTCCGCAAAGCACCAACGTCGTCCGGTGGTCAAACCGCTCGCTTACAAAAATACTCGATACATTCTTTATAGGAAAATATATTTATAATATAAAGTGTAATTGCTCTGTTTCCTTTACAAATATAATACTTTTAAAAAATTAAAAGAAACTTCGATCATTACTATGGTTGCTTGATTATATAGTAGGAGTTAACTGTGGACTTATATAATGTAATGCTAAAGAAATTACTAAAGTTGCATGAAGCGAATACATTTGCTCTATATAGAAGAATAAATATCAGAATTAATAATTTTAATCTTAAATAGTAATAAAATATAAATTTCATCGTGGTCCTAGCAATTTTGTAGACAAGTGTATAGAAAGATATGCATTTTATATAAAAAATAAACATGATAGGATGGTGCCAGGTTTTCTATTTACTCAAGTTTTTTTTTTCATTTTAAGCCTTGCAATACGATTTACGCAATTTGTATAAATAGAGTATTGTAGATATCCTCTGCGAATCTGACCACCGGCATTCAGAGCAATTCTTTTTCTTTACATTTAATCAAATACCATATCATCTGTGACAAAAATAGCATTTCTTATAATCCAAGTCTTCGCGATCTACCGCACTTACTATACGAGTAATTGATATCGAGCCAGAACCGTCTCCTACATTCTATGCGAGCCTGTATTACTTCAGTCGAATGTGTATTTTTTTTTTCTGAAATTTGAACCTCACACACTCTTTGCCACATTTTGTTTACACATTCGGACCTAGTGTCAGGTCATGAGGACTATAATATTACTCGGTTACTTAAAATCAGTCTTAAACTATAGAAATCAAACAGCGGTCTCCCTCCGGTTACATACCATATATAAAAATATCGAACTGAAAATTCGTGAATTTAATTTTTATAGCCGTCATCACCGACACCGATCGGGACCGACACCACGAGTGGCTCGTCTCAGCTTAAAGTAGCGGCTCCTTCGAACTAATAAATTTAAACTAAATAGATACGAACGATACGGGGTCGCGATGAAAGTCGAATTCAACGGTGGCAGTATTTGAAATTGAACGTCGACAGGTCATCGCGCCCCCCGCTCCGACTCCGACGTCGCGACGTCGCCACAGAGTACACGACGCCGAGTGATCGATACGGAATTCGATTAAATCGATCCCACCGGCGAACACTCAATCGATGTAATCGAACTCGGGCCGGCGACCTACACGTAGGTGGGCGGCTGCGCGGCGGGCGGCGCGGGCGGCAACACGCGCGCGCCCGGCACGTACTGCCCGATGAACGAGCCGTCCTCCGTGAAGCGACCTGCGACACGAGGGGCGACCATTACAACACCACACTTCATTATTTTGTCGACGGTGCGAGAACCGTTCTGCCCGTTTGGACACTGCGAGAGGGGTTGTCGGTGCTATATATGTATCTATACCTTAGAGCCTTGGTTCTTGTAATTTTATGTAATACAAGTATTTTTATATATATAGATGATTCGCTAATGTGGCAAATCTTATTTGTAGCGATAATTGTAGAAATAGAAAATTTAGCACCCCCAAAAATACATTTTCTATTATCCTTCGTGTTAAAAAAAAATTCTACTTTTTTACACTTAAGGCTAGTGATGCAGTGCCGTGGATTTTAAGAATTATTTCCTTCGATCGAATAGAATACATAAAAGGTATGGGATTTTGAACCCAGGACCTCCTGATCTGCGGCCTTACATCTAGCAACTAGACCGTCGAGGCAGTCAAAAGAATGTCACACAATCAAATAAAAAAGTGTTATCGAAAGCTGCCAAAACAATAAAATTATAAACGCAAAACAAATAAATACAAACAAAAAAAAAAACAAAATCATACCTCTTTAGAAAACATAAAAATGGCGGCGCGTGCAGGAGATAAAGGATGAACTGACAAGGACGGAAACACGGATTTACGTTTATCTATTCTATTCTTACAATAAATGCAACTAAAAAACATAACGCTCGTGCTCAATAAAAAGACTATAATATAATTATAAACATTCACTGCAATTCACTCTGTCTATAATATCTTTTTTACAACCTAATTAGCTTACAACTAACGTGTACTTAACACCTAACCTAAACGCATAAGTAGAAAAGACGCCTTGCAATTGTCGAAGGTGTGGAACGACCTTTAATGCGACTATTTTTGAAATAGTACAATAAAGGTCAAAACGTCCTCGTATTATTAATTAAAACAACGAAATTCGAATTTCAAGGAGATTCTAAACACAACCAAATATAATAGAATGGTGGGTAAATTTATTGAATGGGCCGATCAGATAAGAGACCTCGCTTCGCTGCGATTGGTTCCTGTTGTGATGCAATGGCACTACGTTAAGACACGTCTAGCGGACAGAACGTATATCAGCTTTGTGCAGCCGGAGCGTGGGTGCGGGGAGGGAGGGGGTGGAGGCGGGGTTACACGAGCGTAGCGAAGGCCTGCGAGGCCGAGTCAGGCTGACCGGAAGTGGGCGGGCGTCGCTTCCGCCCGTACTGGCCGATGAACGAACCGTCCTCGTTCATGCCCGCTGTAAGAATCATGCGTACAGGCAAACACGTAATGAGAGACACATGCGATAAAAAAATAAAAAATAAATTAAAACATCATATCGTGCTTTTAAAAATGAAAGGACATCTAATCGAAGCGATATATCCGAAGTCGACATACCCGTCTCGCCCTCGCCATACTCGGCCATGGAGTCGGTATCGCTCTCGGGACCCGGCTTGGTGCCGCTGCTCATCGAATGCCGCGATTTGTTGTCAAGTCTGAAAACAGTTCGAATACCGCATTGACTCGGCACGTGAACGGGTGCGAGTGAGAGAGCGTGCGAGAGAGCGAGTGGTACGTACGGGTGCGCGTACTCGTGGAAGGCGGCGTCGGGGCAGTCGGCACGGCCGTGCGCCAGCTCGCGGTCGTGCACGTCGTACTTGCCGCCGCGGTTGCGGCGCGCCACGCACACCAGCACCAGCACGAGCAGCAGGAAGGCGAGCGCCACCATGACGCCGATGAACCAGCCCGCCGTCGCCGTGGCCTCCTCGCGCGGCCGCACGCGCGGGTCTGCCGGGGAACGGACGACGTTAGACGGGTCGAGCGTCGGGGCGGCTCTCGATCGCTACTCCGAGGACACTTACCGATGTTGGTGTCGACGACTCTGACTTCGCTGGTGCTGAAGTATTCTCCGTCGTGAGCGGTGATCTTCACCTCGTACTCCTGTCCCGGCTCCAGGCCCGTCAGGATCACGTAGTCCTCCTCCGTGATTTCGTTGCTCTGCAACCAGTCCGGATGACCCTTCAGTCTGTACCAGGCGACGAAATGAGTGCCGGCGTGCCCGTCCAGGGACGGCAACCACCTGACTAGAATGTGAGCCGTTCCCTCCTTGGCCGGTAACGTACTGGTCTCGAACACTGGTATGTCCGGCACCGCGTTGACCATGGCCGTGGTGGTTTGCTCTACATAATATCTGTCTCCTTCTCCTGCCTTTGTCTTCGCGCGAATATCAATTCTGTACTTCGTGTTCGGTTCTAGTCCAGCCAACTTTGCGCGATCAAATTTGGGGTCGATCTCCTTTTTTCTTTCTTGCAATGGTCCAAGATTTGTTCCGGCGACTTTCTGGTAGTAGATCTTGTATCCTGTCAATATACCGTTTTCGTCCAACGGTTTGTCCCATTTGAGGAGCATAGCCGAAGATCCGATCGGGTAAGCTTCGAATGATCGGACCGATCCAGGTTTGCCTTCCGGAGTTACGAAGCTAAGAGTTTCGCTGGGGGGTCCATTGAATCTTCCATTGTAGACTAGGATCCTTGCATTATTTTTCTTGAACGGTTTAAATTTAGAGACCAAAGCACTGGAGGCGTCGGCTTTGACCAAGATTTCTTTCGGTCGGTCCTCTTCTCCATCTGACCAAGTTTGAATTTTGTATCCTTTAAAGTGTCCTCGGACTGACTCAGGGGACACTGGATTCCAACTTAGCACTGCAGTAGTACCAGAGGTTACTTGGACAAGAGTGAAGTTCAATGGCGCCTGTAATGGAGTATCTTCTCCTGACCATCCGATCACTTCTACTGGAGCGACATTCGAAGTTCCTTTGGAATTGACAGCGATTACCTGTTAGGACAAAATTATAAAATAAACTTTTACAATGTTCAAAAACGAATGTACTCATAAGTTATGAGATTTATCGAATTTACCTTGATCTTGTACGGCTGGAAGGTGGGCGTATTGGGCACTACGAGTTCGGTCTGCTGCCAATTCCTAACCTGCTCCTCGGTCCAGGTCTGACCCGTGATGTTTCGCCTCCAGGATACCAGGTAGTAGAAGCCGGGCCCGTTGTGCTCGATTTGTGGCATTTTCTGAAAGGATACGACAGAGTCGTCAAGCGGCGCGAGTACGGGCGGGGGAGCGGGCGGCGGGGAGGACACGCACCGACCACGAGATGACCATGTTGGTGGGCTGGCTGCCCTCGCCCTCGACGCGGTCGGGGTTCTTGTGCGGCACGTCGGCGCGCGTGGAACACACGTCGGAGTGCGCGGAGGGCGCGGACGGCCCGATCTTGTTCCACGCCAGCACGCGGAACGTGTAGTTGGCCCACGGGCTCAGCTCCACGGCCCACGACGTGTCGATGGCGGGCACGCTGTCGCTGGCCAGGTCCCAGCTGTCGGGCGTGAAGCTCGTGTTGTACTGGATGGAGAAGCGCAGGATGGGCGCGCGGTTGTCGCCCATCGAGTGCCAGCGCAGCTTGGCCAGCTTCTCGTGGCACTCCACGCCGTCGAGCGCCGGCGGGTTGGGCTTGTCTGCGGACAACGGGGGTCGGATCACTCCGGTTCGAATCTCGGCCGTCTCCGTCGAGCTAGACGGAGCTTCCGTTCCGTACCTTGGACGGTCAGCGTCGCCTGAGCGCGCGCCTCGTCGATGGCCGTCCTCGCGATGCAGGTGTACTCCCCGGAGTCCAGCTCCGTCGTGTCGGATATGAGGAGCGAGTAGTCGTTGGTCATTCGGAATCTCGGTTGGTTCTCGAAATCGATCGGCTCCCCGTCGTTGAGCCAGATGATCTCCAGTTTCAACGAGTCGTCGGCGTTGGCGTTGCAGCGGAAGGTCGCAGAGGAGCCCGCCGCGACCTCGTAGTGCTCCGGTTTGTCGGTGATGACCGTGCGCTCTGTAATATCGAGAATATATTTATTAGTCTACCTTGCTTTGAGTAAATGTTAAATTTTAAGACTTGCGTAAAATATGCATTAATACACATTTATTAATAAATACAGAATTAACACATTTCTATGCAACTAGCTATTAAGTTAAGGGTGATTCTTGTGCAACACATATTTCAACATTATATGAAATAAGCATTGTGTCTACTAATGTCAACTGATTACTCGTACTAACTTTTAACAACAAGCGATCCGAATGCAGACTTTTCTCCAAACTTGTTCTTAGCGTAGCACTGGTATGTGCCCATGTCGGTGTATGATACGTCTCTGATTACGAGGTCGCCCTCCGAGGTTATGTTGTACCTAACGAGGAAAGAATTCATGGCATTAGGTTTGTTTTATTTATTTTTAAAGGCAGACAGATTAACCAATCTTAATCAACCAATCTTAATCTTATTGGTTAAATTAGTCACCTGATCACCACCCACAAACATTGACACTGTAAGAAATATATATAGTTTTTTTTTTATAGTATAGGTTGGCGGACGAGCATATGGGCCACCTGATTTTAAGTGGTCATCAACGCCCATAGATATTGGCATTGTAAGAAATGTTAACCATCGCTTACATCGCCAATGCGCCACCAACCTTAGGAACTAAGATGTTATGTCCCTTGTGCCTGTAATTACACTGGCTCACTCACCCTTCAAACCGGAACACAGCAGTACCAAGTACTGCTGTTTTGCGGTAGAATATATGAGTGGGTGGTACCGACCCAGACGAGCTTGCACAAAGCTCTACCACCAGTATTAACCACCAGTTATATCGTTAATGCGCCAGCAACCTTAGGGATTAAGATGTTTTCTTTGTGCCTATAGTTACACTGATTTAAGTCACCTATCAAACCGGAACATAGCAATATTAAATATTGCTGTTTGACGGTAGAATATAACATCATTATTTTATTGATAATAAACAATGCGGATGATGTGAGGTAGGTGAAGAAACTATATAGTTTACTAAAAGGTTTTAGGTCTTTTATATTTCAAGTTGTATTAACGATGGCTCACCTCTCAAGACGTCATAATAAAGCAATGCAGACACTGTTTGTCTGGCGATTACCAGGACTACCAATGCAATATAAATTATTTTTTGACGACATCAATTACAAAGTAAAATATAAGCAACATAATTAAGATGATAACTTTTACTAATTTATTAACTTTATTATCATTAATTATACGTTTTTAACAAATATGCTTTTATTACTTATTAATTGAAGGTTTTAATTAAACAAAATATATTATATAAAGTAACGCAATTGACAAAGTAAGTCACGGAAATATTTTACGTTTATCGAGTATCAGCGTGGGCGGCAAAGACATTATGAAGTAATTATTTTAATAACCACAATAATGCCGCGGCTGCTATTTGGGGATCTAGAATTAACGTTAATTGACATCATATGGACCATATAACAAAATATAGGTCTAAAGACCATGAACACTACACTACACTATACATGTGTAAAATACATAGCTGCGATAAGTGTTATCTTGTCGAGTTTGGTACTGATGAGAATCAAACAAATTTCTTTCTGTAAGTGTGTTCTGTTCGGAAGGGTGAGTGAGCTAGTTTAATCATAGGACAAAATCTTAGTACTCAAGCTGGGTGGCGCATTGGCGATGAAAGGACTGGTGCATATGACCATCAGCCAACATATTTCATGAAAATGGTGAAATTTATCTTTTTGAAGTTAGTCATACATAAAAAAAAAACAATTTCCTTCCCCCGAATGCCACATTATTAGACAAATTGAAGAGACAATACTCACTTTCCGCCCGTGACGTCTACATCGTCTCTCATCCATTTGACGATAGGCTTGGGCGCGCCGAACACGCGACATTTGAGAACCGCTTCCGAACCGTCCACTTTGGTCAGATTTTCTGGACCCTCCTTGATTTCTGGCGGTATGGCTAGAAAGATAATGTATGTTATGTATGTTTGATTAAATTAAATAAATTGACATACAGACTCAATATATGAGCATAGAATATTGTCGCAGATATTATAAAATAAAATTTATAAATAATTTGAAACTTTATAAAAAATACCCGAATTTCCGAAAACCAAAGATAGATAGTAGATTAAATTAAGATTTTTCAGATTAAAAATACTTAACTCTTTTTTGTTCTTTCTAGATTGTTTGGCCTTGAAAAACTCAGTTTTATAGTCGATGAAACATTTATTAAAATAACTTCGCATAAGATTTACAATCACACATCACAGATATGTGACAATTAGCAGAGTACAAATTAAAAGTGAGGACGAATTCATTCCTCTAATGTATTTCATAAGTTATACCATGTTTATCTTAATTTATCATCTAAAAATCTTATTTTACGCCAGTAAATGTATACAAAATACGCATTAATCATTAGTATTATTATGATTTATTGTCTTGACCTATTTCTTTATTAATAATTCATAATAACTCTGGTGTTGTGAGCATCCGCAGCGGTTCGTAGATTGCAGTGTGGGCGTGTGAATGTACCGTCCAGCGACCTGCGCGGATGTCTCTAATACACCTCCGGTCTGTCTATCGGTTTAGCTTAGGTTGATGCAGGATATTATGCTGAATTCGTAAGTGTCTTAATAGCTTTTTGATCACCATAATATACAACCGTACTTTACGTCTACATAGTGAAATATATATCTAAAATAATTCACTTAATTGTTATAAGCTCCAAAAGAGGAGAAGGGGCCTTAGACCAGCAGTGGGACATTCACAGGCTGCTACTGTTGACGATATACAATTCTTGAATTTATGACATCTACTATAATCCCTTAATACTAAAGTAACGTAACATTCTTAAGGTAACACGTGAACGAATCGATAACTAAACAAAGGTGTGAAGGGTGATTGAACTTTGGACAAAAAAATATGCCCCAGGGCGTAACCAACCGGCGGTCCGGTATTTTCGGGGGTTGCAGATGATTCATCCGCAGGTATGGAACACGCTTCGGATACGTAACAATTTGTGCAGCTGGACGTTTTTTTTTATATTACTCGACTAATCTGCAAAGTTTTTGCAAAGATCTTCGTTGTCATAAAATAATAACGATTTTTTATCACGGATCCTTTTCACACAATTGCAACACTTTAGGTATTATTAAATATTACTTGTATACGTTATATTTTCATATTAATCGATATAATTATATCTGATATTTTGTTTCAACTATTTAAATAATTAATGAACATATAATAATAATTGACGTATTACAAAACAAATATTATAGAGCAATAGAAATATCCTTTGAAAACAATTTTTTTTTTCACCTAATTAATGTAAATTAAATTTTTTTTATTGCAAACATCATATTATTGTTCATAAAGAAGAGGACTTGTGACGCAAAAGTAACGACACTTTAATTATAATATCCTCCTCTCTGTTACAAATAACATGACATAGTAAATATGTCACGAGCGTACAGCTCACAGATGATTGTGGATTAAACGTCAACAATTTTATAAGTAAATTTCGAAAACTATATAATGACGTCACTTTATATGACGCAATTTCAATTTATATGATTAATATATGAGTAGTTTAGAGTAAAAATATCAATATAGAGCTAAGAATAAACAATAAAATGTTCGTTTAATTTCAATCCTCATTTCAATATTAAATTTTGTATTTTTTTTTTTATAAATTTAATAAATAATAAAAGTACTTACATTGTACATTAATGTAGACATCCTTATAGACGTATCCGTTCGAGTTGGTCGCGTTACAACCGTAGTTGCCCGTGTCTTTCTTCACGAGATCCGTGATTATGATGGAATTGGACGTGACCTGTCGTCTGGGGTTTGATTCCGCTTGCTCTATCGGTTTACCGTTGTGCACCCAAGCTATCTGCGGCTCAGGGGTACCGCCAGCTTTACAATTTATAATCGCTGTCTCCCCTTCGGCGAGGTTCTGGAACTGCGGCTCTTCAATGAAGAAAGGAGCAGCTGTGAAGGTAAAAAATGTTATGTTAAGTAAACAGCACTTTGCAAGGAGTTCCTTCCATTGTTTTTTTTTTTTGCAAGGGTAGGCGGACGGGCCTATGGGCCACCTGATGGTAAGTGGTCATCGACGCCCAGACATTGTAAGAGATGTTAACCATCGCTTACATCGCCAATGCGCCTCCAACCTTGGGAACTAAGATGTTATGTCCCTTGAGCCTGTAATTACACTGGCTCACTCACCCTTCAAACCGGAACACAGCAGTAACAAGTACTGCTGTTTTGCGGTAGAATATCTGATGAGTGGGTGGTGGTAACTACCCAAACGAGCTTGCAAAAAGCTCTTCCATTAAGTAACGTTCAATACGATAATAAAGAATTATTATATAGGGTTTTCCAATAGAGACGCTTGAACTTTGACAGCTGATTGCGGCCATGTTGTTTGAGTGACAGCTGTCAAATGCAGTGTGTTATATTCATTCCGTCCTCCCAAACCACCATGGCAGGTTACAGTGTCGAGCAGCACGTGCAAATCATAAAATTGTTTTATGAAAATGGGTCTTCAGTTCGAGCAACGTTCCGCGCACTTCGCCCGTTTTACGGTCGCGATGATCGTCCTGCCGAGTCGATTATCCGTCGATTGGTGGACAAATTCGAGTCAACCGGGTCAGTTAACAATCAGCCGGTTCCCGTGCGTCAACGTAACGCGAGATCTGCCGAGAATATCGCCGCTGTGCGCGACAGTGTCCTCGAAAACCCGCGGCAGTCAATTCCGCGTCGCGCACAGGAACTCGGCCTTTCGCAGACGACAACTTGGCGAATTTTGCGTTGTGACTTGAGCCTGCACCCGTACAAGATCCAGCTGACCCAAGAGCTCAAGGTTAATGACCATAGACAGCGCCGTGTGTTCGCTGACTGGGCATTAGGGCAGTTGGAAGTTGACGCCGATTTTGGCAAAAAAATCATCTTCAGCGACGAGGCGCATTTTTGGATGAATGGCTATGTCAACAAGCAAAATTGCCGTATTTGGGACGAGACCAATCCACACGAGGTTCACCAAGTGGCAATGCACCCGCAGAAAGTGACTGTTTGGTGCGGATTTTGGGCCGGAGGCGTGATTGGTCCGTATTTTTTCGAAAACGATAATGGTGTGGCCGTCACCGTCAATGGTGAGCGATACCGGTCGATGATAACCAACTTCTTTTGGCCTGAAATCGAGAATATGGATCTGGACAACATGTGGTTTCAACAGGACGGCGCTACGTGCCACACAGCACACGCTACGATGGAAGTTCTGCACGATCAAGCGCCCTTAACGGAAAACCCTATAGAATAATAAATGACACAAACATATGATAGACGTTTCATATACTGCAAAACATATTGATTCCTTATAACTATAGAATACTACTTTCTACTACTACTTACTTCTCGTATTTAATTATTTAGTGATGGATGAATCGTCACATGATAGTTCACATATGGGTAAACAATAATAAACCGCATATAAACAGAAGAACAATTGAATGTCTTTCGCTTTTAAGTAAAGGAAATTGAAATTATTTTCCGTATCAAATAACTATGCAGATCAATTTGACACAAGTAAATAAGGTTAAAAACTTCTTATGAATACACTATGTGTTTGTATGTAGCAATTTTATGACATAATATATAATAATGTCGTCAAAAAATATTTAATATGGGTCGTGTATTGTCAAGGAAGTGAATGTTAAAGATGATGCTAAATTTAAACCAAAAGGTTTCAACATGGTATGTTATGCTACGTAATAAAAGATGGATAAAGGACGGGAGTATTAAAATGATCCATTTTATAATTTCGATGAGGTTATTTTAAGCCCTTTGAACTCCGACTAGTGCAATTTAGTACAAAACCATTGAAGTATAAACACCATAATACAAAATTTATTTCGGGCGAACTAAGTACCCACGATAACATGAAAAGCGATAAAATTTTACAACAAAGTTTATTTTGAAATTGTGTATATCGATATTTCATCATTTTCAAAGCATCAAGTTTAGGTACTATTACATTCGAAATTTATAATCCCCAACCGGAGGGTAAATGTTGTATCGGTATAACGAATGGGATTTAAGTTATTTTTAGGGGAAAGAACGCATTACATACATCATGTCATAAATACTACCGTTTTTATCCTACCACCGTTTGGCGAAATACGCTTTCCTGGTTCGGTATGCGTTTTCCCTTTGTTTCTACACCTTTTAAGGCTCAAATGTTCAAATAAAGCCATTGTTACTACTCCAGCCCCTCGCGAGCAGAACGTGATCGCGTGATTAAAGCAATGCATGCGACTGTAGCCCTAAACAATGCCGGTGACACCTACATTTTGAAAGGTTTTTTTTTTCGATAATTATTTTCCCCCATCTGTAAACACTTAAAGAAAATCTCTCAAGTATAAATACGCTATTTTATACAAATAAATCTTACTCGTTACGAGGATGGGGAAGATGGATAATCAATTTGTGAGACAATGGCTGGGATTACACATGAATTATAATAGTCATATATAAAAAAAAAAATATAATTAAATAACACATTAACATAGTTTTAAGATAATTTAAATTATTTTTTTAATTTTATTTTATATTTTGTAATATGGATGCTTATGTCCGACAATAAACTTTACTCGGTGGTAGAGCTTTGTGCAAGCTCGTCTGGGTAGGTACCACCCACTCATCAAATATTATACCGCAAAACAGCAGTACTTTGTGTTGTTGTGTTCCGGTTTGAAGGGTGAGTGAGCCAGTGTAATTACAGGCACAAGGTACATAACATCTTAGTTCCCAAGGTTGGTGGCGCAGTGGTGATGTTTTTTTTTAAGAAATATACAAACCACTGTCTATGGGCGTTGGTGACCACTTTCTCATCATCAAAAAAAAATAAAGATTATTATTATTAATATCAATCGTTCACTCAGTTATTTATTTTACAATACCAAGTTATGCTGGGTGAAAACGTCTCCTTCTGATAATTAGATGGTTTGGACCTTACTTCACGACGCAGAATTATATCTAACACATTATGGACCTTACATCCCCGAGCACGAGATGAATTATTATAAACAACGAATAAAAACACGAAAGCGTTATTTACTTCGTTTTGATTCATTCGATTCAATTCAATGCATGTATTTGCTTAAACATAAAGTACATGTTTAATCACGATATAAATGACATGCAAATATTTTTGCTTAAATTAATTATTACATTAACATTCCATTTCATTACATTACATATAATATACATAATAATTCTTATTTAAATAACATTATTAAAATTAATCTATACATATAATAAATCTGTAACTGGTCGATGTCTGTACATGGAAGATAAATGAGTAAAACTTTTATCGGGGGTCATTATAAACACAATAGAACCTAAAACAATGATTAATAAATTTTTTGTCTGTTTGTCTGTTTGTCTGTTTGTCTGTGCGTTTGTGCACGCTAATCTTAAAAACGGCTTAACGGATTTGAGTGCGGTACTAATGTATTGTGGCTAACTTCACTTAACATTTAGTGTTTGTTTTATTTCAATCGGTTCATAAATAATAAAGTTATGTCAATTTTAAGATACACGTAGAACATTTATTAAAAAATGGTTATGGTCAAACTGAAAAGAGATTAAATATTACATGTAATTTACACTTTTGCTTATGATTTATCCTATATTTTGTCCTATAATTTTTAATCTCTTTATTTATTTATTATAAGTTTAGTATCCCTACTAAAAATCAATAAATTATTATCTGTAGGAAAAGTACGCGCGCGGTTAGTTGTCAAAATCAAACAGTTTTGTTAACAATTTCGTGTTTTCAGTAGCTTCGTGTGTTGTTTTTGCATAAAAACTAATATTGCATATATATTGTGTGTATCTTTATGATCTCATCTTATATCTTTCATAACAGTACGCCTTAAGTCTGCGTGTGAGCAAGTCAGTTAACTCAGTGACAATAATTAATACGTGAATAGTATATAGGTGTACAAACAAAGCCTAAAAACAACTGTAACAATAATAGATGGTTTTAGAAGTGGTTGCTTTAAACATCAACGTGGTATATCACTTCTTAAAACTTTAAATAGGTATAATTTTTTCGTAAATTCGTGTTTCCTGTCAAAAGTTTTAAAACGGCAGATAAAAATTCAAACTTACCTACCGAAGTTTTTTCTATACAACGAAATAAATAACAATTTAACGTGGAAAAATGGCAACCATAATTGAACTATATTTATTAGCCACTGGATATATATAAGGAGTATTAGCCACTGGTTATATATAAGAAGTGTAAATAGAGAAAAATAGCAATTTTGTTACACTCGATTGGTGGAAAAGGTGTCGAAATATTCAATTCATTCAACATTAAAATAACATAAATTACTTGAGAAGACCTCATTAATAAATGTAACAAGTATTTCGAACCGAGGAAAAATTTAACTATGGCCTGACATGTATTTTTTATGAGAAAACAAAGCAAACACGAAAATATAACCAACTTTATTACGAGTCTAGAAAATTACAGTTTAAAATGCGATTTCGTTGAATTAATAGTCATTGGTCAGTGATAAATTTACAGCGAATATGTGTTAGAGTAGCTCGCCAAACATCAAAGATTATTACAACGGTCTGATCTGTCACTAAAGAAAGCTATAGAGATAGCTAAAATAGTAGTGATCGAACAACAAAATACGGAGCACATAAATAAAAGCACTGAGACGTAGTCATCACCGTCATCATCGAATGAATATCAAGTGATGAAGGGGGAGTAAAAGGGTTAAACAACACACAGTACAGAATAGAGAAGACGTGCATATTCCTACGAAGTCAGATGGGCAACTAATTAAGAAGAGAACCTGGTTATATTTGCCTCATCCCAATATAAACCGAATAAAAGTATTTTGTAATCTCTCAGCTTAATTCAATTGGTCTTTGGCTACATCAAGCTTGCAACAGCATAATCATGAATAGGAAGAAGTAGATCTGTGCGAGCATATAATATATAATTAAGTGTACTCAGATATTGATATTATATATTTAAAAAAAAATCACTGCAAAAATGACATAAATAAGATAAAAATAATAATGTATTAAATGTATTAATTTATATAAAATGAATGTACCAACCCATCTTAATATTCAATATTTTAGTTTGTTATAAATTTTGTACTGTAGTCATATTCTTGCTTGCCTTTTAATTGTATTTGGTTAAAAAATATATAAATAATATATATATCATTTATTTACTGCATTTTATTGGCCTTACTCAATGTAATAATGCTTAAGCTATGTGATTTCATTTATATTTTGTTTTTGTTAAATTTGTGTTTTCATTAAGTAATTAATTATATTTGATTATAAAAAAATATATATCTTACTACACCTTTACTGATTATGATGGTTTAGCTGTTTGATTTTATGTATGTTTTGTTTATTTTAATGATTGTGTAATTATTGTTGGTGGAAACTTAGCTAATGTATGTATCTATTTATATATATATATATATATATATATATATATATATATATATATATATATATATATATATATATATATATATATATATATATATATATAAGCTATAAGTGTCATTTCATTTTTAAAAATAATTAATGAACACTTAACCTACCAGAGCGGTCAAATAACTGCTTTTGAAACTTTAATTAAAATTGTTATATAGCTGCTTTTGTTTGTATATTATATACTTTTTCTACATAAAATGGCCGCTTAAGCAGCTTATTCAGATGTGTGTCAAGTTCAATGGACAACATTTGTTTTAATTCCCTTTTTTTGTTTACTTAAATTAGTAGCCTTGGTTAAGTCTGATTTTATTTAGTCTCTGACAGAAGAAACTTTTCCTTTACTTTATACTTTATATTGTACACATAAAATAACATAAATCTATAACAAAAACGAATTAATTAATAAATTATCCATAAATATAAATAAAATTGAAGTTTCTGTCTGTTATTTCAAAATAACTGCCTGTTTTAAAGGGTATATGGCTATTTACGATTTACCAAAACCAAAGCAATCATTTTTTTAGTTTTTTTACTGTCTACATGTCTGTATGTCCAGTCTAATCTTTCAATCGTCTAAAAATTGAAATAACCGAATTATTATAAGAACTATTTCAAGATTCCGTTTAGGCTTTATTTCATCAAAATTAGTTGAGTCTATCAAAAGTTATAAAAAATACGTATATTTTTGATATCTATACACATAATATTATTACTCTTCCTAACTGATTCATTAACGCAGAGCCTATACTGCGGGGGTTAGAAACTTGAAATTTTGGCAGTTGATACATTTTATAACACCCACTAAGGTAGGATTTTTGGAAATTCTACCCCTAAAGAGTTGAACGATTGCTTAGAAACCCGTCATTTTTAAACTTAGAAGCATGAAATTTAAGGAACAAGCTTAAAAATAAATAAAAATGTATTTCAGCGTTTTTGAAAATCTAAATCTAAGAGGGTAAAAAAGGGGTTGAAAGTTTGTATGGGGATTCCGTCACTTTTGGTGTAAGAAGAATGATATTTAGTATTAAAGCTATGCATGCGTCGTTTTTAGAAATTTAACTCCAAACGGGAAAAACGGGGTAAAATCATTAGTATAAAAATTTTAAAAAATAGAAATATACTATTTGAGTTTTTTGATTGAATTAATAAACATGAATTTCAAAGTTTTTAGAAACTTTTATTTTTGTTTGGAAGAGTTGGGTGCAAATAATGAAATTCAAAATACGCAATATCTTAAATATGTATGTATATGTATTTATATAGTATATATAAATAATATACGTAGTATATGTATTTTGTGTATTGTATTTTTATGTATGTTTATGTATTATATTTTATTTATGTAAGTATTTATATTTTCATATTTTCTATATATTTTAATTATTATACTACAGTGCACTATTTTGCCCGCTACATCACCCTGTCACTCACCTCCATAGGTTGACTGGAAGAAATCTCTTTTAGAGATAAGTCCACCTTTGCCTGTACATATATTACTGTACCATCATTGTAACATATTTTAGTGCAATAAAGAATATAATATATCTTATATCAATATCTCTTAGGGAGAAATATACGAACTTCACTATGTTAGTGATGTTTGGATAAAGAAAACATAGTCCATTATTGCCATATGTACCACTTAATTGGTATTCCCTAAGCTTATATTATTGTAAAGTTTCATTAAAATCCATTCAGTAGTTTATGCGTGAAAGAGTAACAAACGTCCATACATCCATACAAACTTTCGAGTTTATTATATTAGTAGGAAGTAGGATTATTATATGCCCTGTACTGAACACACATACACTATACTGGATGGGCGAATAAATCGATTGGTAAATGTTTATATCTTATTGATTAAAAAATGTACGAGATAAAATCCTTATTTTACCCGTACGAAGTCGGGACGGGCAGCTAATTACTCGCTGATAACGTATCTTTCTGTAGGTAAAAAAGGTTTTTAAAAACAGTACAGCAGTTTTTTTAGTTTATTCGCTACAAACAAACATACAAAAAATCTATTTTTACTTATTTATAATATTAGTATAGATAAA
Source organism: Nymphalis polychloros (assembly GCA_905220585.2). Lineage (NCBI taxonomy): Eukaryota > Metazoa > Arthropoda > Insecta > Lepidoptera > Nymphalidae > Nymphalis > Nymphalis polychloros. Next base: position 14,416,658 of record HG992243.1, on the reverse strand, counting down.
GAACACGCGCGAGCGAAGCTGCGGGCAACAGCTAGTAAATTAATATATTTGACATTTATTACAAGAATTCTTTTACAGCGTAAAAACATTTGTCCACCAACCAGTCATGTAATTTTTTTTTTAATCTTAAACAAGGCTGATCCTTAATATCGGAAGGCAACTTATTATAAATTTTAACAATCATGCGGTCGCAACTCTGAGCATAGATATATTTTACGATTGATGTAAGTATGCGTCAATCCAGGGATGTTTAAGTATATCTCATACGTAACACTTAGAAGTAATCCCTCAATTGTCGCGTGCATTGGCGAGTTATTCGCGTGACACAATTACTCCAGCGTAGTGACGCGTAACAGCAACGTACTAAACAATTTGTGTAACGAGATTATGCGATCGCTTTGCTGGCTACGATCGGAGATTATCTTTCGAACTGCGGTCAGGGTTTATTGGGATTTCAATAGAACTGTTTAGTTAGCCGAGATTGATTCTGAGATATTCGATGGGCGATCCTATTGCATTGAAGTACTTATAAATGGACTTTATACGATCACGAGCATATATTATTTTCTACTTTACTTATTTCGATACGGACATTTCGAGAATTTGTGCTGGTATTTGTGACGTTTATAAATTCTCATCAAATATTCCGTAGGCTTATTAGATCATAAAATGCGCTCCAGGACGCCTTTATTTGCATGTACAAAAATGCGAAACGGTCCATTGTCCGAAATATTGCGCCCTTATAAGGACAACGACGGACCTCGCCTCAATTGGACGCATTAGAGTCGCACTTCCGGACCATCATTACAACTAAATTACACTTACACTGGAGGCGGTTTATGATATAGAATTAGAGCAATCATAACTCATCGTTATCATCAAGTCGTCCTATACCATCTGTTTACACATTTATGTTTTCCAAACTAATCAGGTTAATTGTGAAATTGCTTGATGAAATTATCCAACAGTTCAAAATATATGAGCAAAGTTCGCCCTTTCATTTGTACGCTGGGCGTAATCAGACTATATTATGATCCTATAAATAGACGAGCCGGTATAACGATGCTCGTGTACACGCCCGAGTCGTCAGCTGGGCAACATGAAAGCGCTCTTCGCGAAATAAATAACCCGGTTGCGATATTCATAAGGCAAGGGAAATTGTAAGGGTGAGGGCACTCGTTCAGGCTAGCTTGGATTCCAAAGTTTCTCTCGTAAAGCCAAAGAATATATTTTTTTTATTTACGAAGCTCTGAAATAATTCCTCATGAACGGTTTTGTATGCCGTCTGTAACGTCGTGTTTAATTTGTATTAAGTATTTTGAGCCGTTTAAAAGTAACGGTAATTAAATATGGAAAAAATGGAAATAGTTAACAGTCTCAGGAATTTATATTTCAAGACTAGTCTAGTTCAACTTACCTTCAACGTTCAACTGTATGGAGTACGTCTGGGCAGTCCCAACGCCGTTGCTGACTTCGCATGTATACGTTCCCTGATCTTCGTAACCAGCTCGTTTGATTACTAAAGTTTTTCCATAATTGTCTTGAGTTATCCGCTGTGAAGATAATATCGTTCTTCCTTCTTTCTTCCAAACCACTTGAGGTAACGGCCTGTTGGTGATAATTGGTAAAATTAACTTTACATCTTGAATGTAATTTTCAGATTATAAATATTTATATGAAAGTGCAATAGTGGGCGCAAAGAAAGCTACAAATTTCTTAATACTAATAAACAAAAATAAATTACTGTATCTATATAATATAAATTCTATAAAAATAACACAACTTATTTATTTTATCCTTGTAAACAGTGTTTTTATTTTATAAACACTGTTATTCAGCAAACGGTATTTATAACCGACAATGATAAAATACCACAAATAACAATGGACGATAAATCATCATTGAATTCAATAATAGGACATGTTCCAGATTGCTGTTATCCAAGGTTTTAATAGTTCACAGGAACATGTATGATTTATTGTGTTAAAAATAAAATCGCAGTCACTAATGACACATCCAATGGTCGGCGACATTAACTTAGTGATTCATTAATACATGTTGATAGTTACGAGGCGTATTAAAATTCTCAAGTTAAGGACACGGACAAGTCGAAAGGCGACCTATTTGGCACACGCCTTCCCTTATAAAGCCAAGTACGGCTGAAAAATGCATTATAAAGTCATTACCCTGATTTTCTAAAGTAGTTCAAGCGTTATAACATTGTTACTACGACATAACAAGATTAACTGAATAAATATCATGCGGGTATCCGTGTCGTATATTTTATAGATGAAAGCATCCTATTTGTCACTTTAATTGTTTGAATACTTACGTCCCGCCATAAATGCAATACAGCTCCACTTTCTTGCCTCGCCATGCTTTCTCCACTCTTCTGGTCGTATATTGCCTGACAGGAGGATACTTGTTCGATGTCGGAGATATACCGGTTTGTTCAACTTGCAAGTACACTTTGTTACCCAACTTGTACTCGTTTCTGAATACCGATTTTGCGGCACACGTGTAGGCGTAGTCAACGCTCGCGTCGAATCGTGTTACGTTCGAAAACCAAAGGTTTCCTTCAGGATCTAATGTCATACGCGAATTGTTTATCGTCTTGAGCTGCCCTTGTTCGCCTTGCAACATCCAGTACACATTTGGACTTGGATGACCATCGGGAGGCGCGCAAGTAAGGTTGAATGGATGCCCTTCCTGAGCAGTGATTGTTTGTTGCGGGCCATCGGTCTCTTTGAAGGAGTTGAGCTCCGCTTTCCTCACATACACCGAATTCGAGGTAGCTGTTCCCCATTCGTTGTAAGCGAAACATTGGTACTGACCGAGGTCCTCGTTGCGCGGTTTACTAACGACCAGCGTACCACGACCTGGTTGCTGGGAGATTCGATTGTCGTAGCTCGTATATTCAAAGGGCTTGCCGTTCTTGATCCACCTATACCTGTTGGACAAAAATAACCGGTTAAGTATGATGTAATGATGGAACGAGTAACTGTCGATTCATTATAATTAGCCATGACAGAGTTTTTGCACGTTCGAAACGAACCTTACTCCCACTATATTTAACAATAAACAATGCTGTTAAAAGAGTAAATATAAAATAATATTATGTTTAGTTGTGTATAGAAACAATATTGTTTAATATTTTATATATTTACATGAAAGCATATTACTAAAACATTGGTACTTATTTCTTGCGATGTCATAATATTCGAACGTTGGTAAAGCATTGAAATGTCAATAACCGACAACAAAGGACTATCAGAACAAATGCAGAACAATATGTTGGATTTCCTGAATTATTTTTCAATACCTTTGACAGTTGTAAATAATATTTTCGTGATTAAGCAATTGTGTACTTTTCTTGATTTCGCACGAGGGGGAAAATCAGTATTTCAAAAAACTTAATTATTTTAAGTGCAATTATATGATAGACCCAATATGTTTTCCAGAGTATATTAATAAAAGTGATAGTATTTCACCTCGATCTTCGAGGTAGAAGTGGAGAATTTTCATAATATTGAAATAGTTTATTAAATATATATTGTTATTATCTGTATAATATCAATATATATAATTTGAGTAAATATAATGTTATTAACGGTGACATAATATTTCCGATGTCTGCTCCTTGAGATGGCTACGTTGAGTCAGAATGACTGACTCATGAATAATTTATTAGGATTCATAATGTTCGTGGAACGAACTTACTTCTCCTAACCCGCATATGGATGCAAAAAGCTTCAATTTTGTTTTAAAATTTGGTACTTATAAATTTTCTATATCAATGAAAAATGATATCAAGCGCGCCAAAAATGCGTCTACATATATTTTGGAGCGGCATAAGCGCACTTGTTTACGGGCTGAGAAACCTCACGATGTAAAAATCGCAGATTCGAATCTAATCCCTTAGGGCTTAGGCTATTGTCGCCTTCACTCCTAACACAAGCTTTACGCTTAATTGGAGGGGTAAATAGGAAAGCCAGTAATTTCCTTAAAACGGAAATTGCTAATATAATTTAAAAAAGCTTATAAAAACATATTAAGTCTTTCTAAGCTTGCAATTTAGAAAACCAATAGTAGATTAAATTTTCAAACATAATTCAAAATTTTAGATTGAGTCAGACGCTGTTAAGCTCGATTTTGCATAAAGCGACAAATCATCTATTGATTATGTAATAACTATTGTGTTCCAGATCTGGAGTTTCATTTGTCAAGAGTTTGGAGTACCTATTATGCACTCAGTAATACAAACTAGGCGCTATGTTTTCAGTATATTATTATACGTCATAGTTTTTGAGAGTAACACATTTAAATAATTGTTTTATAAAGCTCTACTAACGAGGGATTTAACGAGCGAATTATTACACTGTCCAGAGACAATTCATATGTGGAAAATAACCACAGGAACGAAAAAAATAATATAAAGGGTAATGTACACACGTGTCATGAAAAGGCAGAACATACATGAAATATTGTTTATACAAATACGTGGACTTATATAAACTACATGTATATATATCACACTATATATTAAAAATGAAAATAAGTATAGACCAAGTAAACATCATAGATGCAACCTAGTATGTGTATTTTGGCAATATTTTTTGACACTTCACAACTCGTTCTTATGATAGTGTAAAGTATTTGAACTATAGGAACACGTATACGAGACAATCACGATGGGAACTCCGCCCTCTCATACGGATTCGAATTGCCTTCCACTCAACCGAACTCGTTACAGCCGAGTGTGTGCAAATATGTTCTATGCGAGGGGAACCCGACGATGAAGATGGGACACTCGAATCAAGGAGCCATCGTCATCCCGCTCTCTGGATGTAACGATTCTTCAGTTGATCTTCCAAATCATTAATTCTTAAGTCAGATCTTTTGAATGTATTTTTACCGAACTAAGGTGCAACGAAGGGTAAATATTAGACATTGAGCATAGGGATTTTATACAGTATATAAAATATTTTTATTACTTTAAACTTGTTGAAAATACGAGGCAAAAGTTATTGACGCGAGCGATTCGGAGCGGGTGAGGGACAGGGTGTAATGTTTTGTTGGCTAATTGAGTTGTCTCCTATTATTATAACACTAAATAAAAGTTCTCAGAATTAACTTAGCAATCATTACCAAGTATTTTTATTAATTGCGCGGTACTAATTCATGAATAGGCACGCGAACACGTATAGACACGTATACAACCGAGTGTATATGGATAAACTAAAACTATACTTTCGCTTTCTTGACGTTACGAGTGACGTTAATGTTCTGCTGCTTAGGGTCGTAAGTCATTGTTCAAATCGAAATTGTAGTCCCTGCGATAAGCGTATATATATATAAAAATTCAAATTAAATGTACATATACCCATCTAATATATATAAATTCAAACTATAACTATCCAAGCTCGTACTATCTAACCCAACAGCAACGTAGTTTTATTAATTTAATAACGTAATTGTATACTTAAAGATTTATAAAATATACAATATATATACACAAGAGAAATACGAATAATATTTACATTATTTTCTGTTTTGGTTTCTAATATATTTTACTAAAGTGTGTGCACAAATAGAACTCTTTGTATTTGTACAATATGTTCAATGTATAAAGGAAGTAGGGCACGACTCGCTGTAAGAGCTTTTTTACACTTAGCATACTTCTTAGATTTCATACTTAACCCTATACCGTCAGAGCCTTATATCCGACAAGATTAAAAAAAAAACAGTGCGAGAATGTATTCATCTAAATTTATACATAATAATATGCATTTGTATGCATGCATACGCCAAGAATGCCGCTAATTTACATTAATCGCAAATGATTGAATATAAATGCAGATACAATGAAATCATTCATGTATTTATGTTAGTTTGTGTGTGTGGTTTGTTTAACTGATTTATTGAAAGTGAAAGCCATAAAACTTAATTTGGCTGATTATAATAATACTTTGTATGGCTGTGTTCCCGTTTGAATGATGAGTTAACCTGTGTAAATTACAGCACAGGGGACACAGCATCTTACTATTAGTTCGCGGCGCATTGCCGAATTAATAGTTTTATATTCATCATAGTGCCATTGTCTATGGGCAGCGGTAATCATTATGGTCTATTCTCCCATTTGCATTTCTTCTACAAAAAAAAAATACAACCGGCTTATTGTAGGTTCTCATCGGTATTTCAAAATGCATCGGACTTTTACATTGCCCTATCTAAGATTTTATATATTTTATTGTGCCTGTTTACACTTGTCGCTCACCTTTCACATAGTTATACAAGGCACAATGCGTAACTGTAGAATAAGTGGTAAATGGTAGTTAGTAATGTATGGTAGTCAACCTGCGCTATCATTTAGAAACAGCTACTCATACTTAACTTATTCATTTAAGCTCTTATCGATTGTACGATTATCGATATCGATAAATCGATTTAAGTAACGATCAATATTTAAAAAAAGCAATCTAGTTTTCGACTATTTAAAAAAATCTAAGGACATCTTAGAATCAGCTATTTTAATGAAATAATCCTGACGTGTTCCAGTCTAGTCACGCCTAGTTGTCATTACAAAGTAAAATTAGCTATTCGAGTCATATTCGCAACAGTCGACGCGATGTTTAATTTACTAATGTATGTTTCTACGTGACCCACTAACCCTCTATGGGTTATGGCTTTACGTTGATAATAAATAATTTATTTCCATTTTTAATACTTGCAACGTTTTTGTTTTAACGAGTATTATTGTTTGTTTAACGATTTTACCTTAAATCATAATGTATTAGTTTAGTACTAGATTATAGATTGTCTAACTAATGAATTTGATTAAATGTAAAAATAAAAAGTAGATAATACGTTAGAGAAATAACTTAATAAAGTAACAAAGGATTTGATATTAAATTCAATTGCATGAACTTAAATCCCATTCTCCTTAAAGTCTTGTCAAAATCAGATTTACCACTTATACTGAACGCTAATTGGTCGTCCATTGCGTCATCCGCTGCTATCGACCAATTTATGTTAATGTAAAATTAGTTAATTTTACATTGATTAGCGTTTTCGAAACTGGTGATAAACTTATAACACATTATAAGTAGGTGCATGTCTTTCGTTTATATTTTCAAATAGAGCAGCTATCTGTATATTTTGTTCTTATGTGATTTTGTTGTAGAGTTTCTTAAATAAACATATATGTGTTAAATATTTGCTCATCGCATTTTTCTTAGCACACGAAATTAAATAAATTGTAATATGTTTCTATGTTAGGAGGATTATTAAAATAATCGATATTTTTATTAGAACAAAATGACACGCATTACATGAATAGTTAGGCGTCCTTCGACTAGGTCACATCGCAATGCATTGTGCGATGCAATTGAAGTAAAGGTGCAGGATATGACCACTTTGTCACCCAGTGCGAATCTTGGAAGTGACATAACGAGCGTCGTAAGAACATTCGCGTCCGTCTAGGTCAGTTGACATCTTCTTATTAATTGATAACTTATTTCATTCAGAGCAACTTCTCTATATAATTAAGTGTTAAAATTATAACGAATTCAATTTAGAAGTAATCATGCCATACACACACACAAACTTATCGTCTAAAATCTAATACCGGTTTAAATAGATTGAAATATATCCGACTAAAAAGATGATATATGTATAACGGAAGAGCTTAACTTTAATGAGTATGTATAGACTTGAAACTTGTGTTTAATACCTCCGTTGTTTTTCAAGTTAAACAAGTTTATATTGCATATATAACCACGCTTCTACGCTAACGATGAGAGCAATCAATGCAAAACTTCACATTTTGGGTTAGAGAGCGAGCTACATCGGCTTGAAACTACCAATTTTGTTAATCGGATTATTTATTAGTAAAAGTCGTTGACCCGCCGTTGGACAGATACAAGCAAGTAACTTCATGGTATTTTAAAATTCAATTTAAAAATAACATTAGTATCAAATAGTGCTATGTAATCTTTTGTATGTTAAAACATGTCAAACGACAATATGTGACATTAATAAATGTTTATATTTAGAATGAAAAATGTTATGTAAGGTAATAAAAAGATAATGTTACAAAAAATGGATATAAAAGTGTTTTGAAAAAAAAAAACGTAAGTTGTCTATTATTAAAACATTATTTGATTTTTTTAACCTACCCAGACGACCTTGCACAAAGATGTACCATAGATCTACATTTATACTAGGCTATATCATCATATACAGATCTAGTTCAATATTAAGGTAAAAGTAAATGCCCATGTAAATACTAGTTCCCACTACTAGTCTAACGATAAGTTTCGCTCTCATCTAAAGAAGAAGGATGTAAACTATAGGCAATTACAGTGAGAAAGATGTGTACATTTCTATGCCTCTGAAAACACGTAAAGCCTGCACCCGAACTCTTTCCGGTCGTGTCGGATTTACTGTCTCATCAGATTATAACGTGCACGTGGTTTTCTTACACTCTTGCACACTTAAAAATAAAATGTATTCTTCTTCTTCTTCCTGCCCTTATCCCACGACGTGAGGTCGGCACAACATGTATTTTTCTTCCACTTCTTTCTGTCACTCGTCATCTCAGTACTTACACCTTTCATACACATATCCTTTCTTAAGCAATCCATCCAAACTTTCTTCAGCCTCCCTCGTCCCCTATATCCATCAACATTCATACTCATCACCCTTGTAGTAACATGTTTTTCATCCCTTCTTATCACATGCCCATACCACGCTAATCTATTACTCTTCAACTTTCATCTATTGGTGCTACTTTCACCTCCTCTGATATACTCGTTTCTTATCTTGTCTATTCTAGTTACACCGCACATCCTTCTTAACATTCGCATCTCTGCCACATGCATTCTTTTTACATCGTCTTCTTTTGATTCTCAACAAACGGATTATTATTAAAAAATAAAATGTATTATTTTCGTTAACTATTATAATGTTATAAATGTATGTTAATACAGACCTATTGTATTCAATATACATTTGCACTGAGTCGACTTAAGGTGTCGACGGAAATAAAAATTCAATAAGACAGAGTGTAATGACCGGATGGTGTATAAGCGTGGATCCTTTTACGGGAAGTGATTTAGCGAATAAGAGGATTAAATTCTATTTACGTTTCACTTATTTCTCGGTTGCACTGGATTCTTATGGTTGTGGCCGGCTCTAAAGGCTGCACTCCAATTAGTTCTACTAGTGTAGTTTACGTATATTTTGAAGTTTATTACGTCATTTGCCCTTACGCGTTATTGCAAATAATTGTAAACTATATTTGTTTTCGTTAATTTCGTGATTGTGTTTTAACTAGATCTAACAAGTTAGTGAGTCGACGTCAGGTTTGTTAGTAAATTAATTTTACACAAAATACAATCTATACTAATATTATAAAGGCTTACACTTCCACGGCTAAACCACTTAACTGAATTTAATTTTTTTTTAATAATCTTATGTCAAAGGAATACGCGAGCGAAGCCTCGTGCGAAAACTAGTTTAGGTATACTTATATATTTTTTATTAGGATTGTATCAAACGTACTTAATTACTTTTAAATGGACCTATAATTAATCGTCCTTTTTTTAAATGTTTTATTTTACAATCGTGTTGAGGTTGATCGACCTAAATAGACTCGGATGAACACACTATATGAAATATACATGATTATGAAAAAAAAAAAATTACAGCCGAATATAATTCGTGTGAAATGAAAATAAAAGTGACCATATAAGTCACGCCATATCAAAACTAGCTACCAGTTGTCATCGTATAGCTTTATAGCACGCTAAGGCCGAAGGATGACGATACTTTTATGTTTTCCGTATGTGAAATTCAAGCCTTCCCTAGTCGTAATCCCCCAGGAGCCGGGGATGCTCTTAAGTAATATGGCGCGGTATGAAAGCGCTTACCGCGATGTATAGAACTTGCATCGCGGACTCCTTGAAAGGCTTTTTTTGACGACATTTTTTCTTCGTACTCATAAATTTTAATTTATCAGAATTGCAAGCATTTTTTTTCCAATATACATATACACAATATTGACGACAGCAATATCAATACATTGAATATTTGTAGAGTTAATTGACTACCTCGTTGGTCTAGACTCTAGTTGCTAGATAAAAGGCCGAAAATCATGAGGTCCTTGGTTCAAACTCTAGGTCGGATCAATAAAAAGTTATTAGGTTTTTTGTCGAAAAATAGCGTATGAAACAGGGACAATCCAAAACGCAGATAATACCGGTACGATTAGCTAATTAATTATGTAAAATAAAAGAAAATTACATAATCACGTTACACGAAATAAAAAAATAATTAATTAATTACAAAAGTAAAAGCATTATTTAGTAACGTTTTAGCTAAATAATGCTAAACTAGGGTGTAAAGTATATAATGAATTTCACAGCCATCATTGCGGAGGCTTTCTATTTGTAGAAAAGTAATTGTAGCGTAACCCAATGCAGGCGGTAATGAGAGTTGCCGAGTGAAAATAACATCGTACCTACTTCCGACAAACGTTTGACCAAACCACACGATTCAATTTAAGCTTTCATCTTATTACAATTTCCCACATTCAGATAATATTAATGTTATCAGTTAATACACTTTTTAAGATTAAATTTATGATTGTATATATTAAAGTAATTCTTTTTTGTTTGATGGTTTAGCGCATAAAAAAAAACTATTTAAATCAAATATTTTAGGTAATCTACATAAATTCATTCTATATTTAAATGTTACAATACAGTCACGTAATTCGAAAACGTTTATGGCTCGCAGAAATCAAATATTTTACGCATAGGGTCATATCACCCTGACCTTTATAACATAAGGCCGTTATGTTCATATTATGACATCATTGTTCTCGTCATCCTTCTATCGTTTCTGATATTGTGACCATGTGTCATCAAGTGACTGAAAAACATTTTATGACAATTTAATACATATAGTATAAGGTCCTCCAGACCGATTTCGGTCACGGCGGCCAATCTCAAGAGTATATGTATTTATAAAGTTACTAAACGCAAACGAACCGCCTCAACCGATTTTGAAAATAGTCACGTTCGTAGTTTCTTGGTATTTTCGATCAGCGGTGTTAACATTCAAGTATACAAACATACCGCACTTAATTCGTTAAATTTTGAAAACCGACATACATTGATACGGTATTTTGATTTTTTGCGTCAATTTTCCATATCTTTTTGACGTTTCACGATCGTTTTTTGCGCTGAATTTCAAGTTTATTCTCATAGAACAACTCTCCGGTGTCATAAACGTTATGCAGTCACTAGAAATCTGATATGTTGAACGTTATTCTTAAGGAGTTTCTTGAACCATAGAACGCATGCAGAATATGTTTAACAAAAAAATGCCGTATTTTTACACTCTCATACACATTTCTATGAATATATAAAAGATAATCCTATATATAAAAATGCTATAACTAATACAAGTATACATATATGATACAATGATATTTCGGGAACGTGCGATAAATTTTCCTTTTACACATTCAAAATAAAAAAAGATAACATCATAGTATGATTTTTCACATATCAATGTGTTACGAGAAACTAAATACGATAACGAATAGTAAAGTTCACGATCGTTCAATCTCTTGGCAAGTGGCCGGTATTCAGGCTTAGGCCTACTGCTCTCAATACCTTGCTCTGGTCTGTGGCACTCGATACAGAATATATATAAAACATTGTTTATTTTGTTTGATATCTAACACGGATATTCTTATCTATTTAAATTAAATAAATAAATCCTAAAGCTTAAATATTCCTATCATAAATATTTATAAAAACTTTATAAACTGAAGTTTATAAGTGTAAGTTGAAATAGAAATAATTTTTATAACAATCGATCAAAACTATTCCTGACAGGAGTGGTGAACGATTAGACGTGGTCGGTATTATCCCTCTCGATCAGAACCGATGTAATTAAAGAAATGTAGCTTTGACATTAATTTAAAACTTGTTGTTTAAAAAAAAAGATTCAATTTGCCTCATAATCATACCCGATTAATCGACAGAAACCGATAGAAATTAATATACATATAAGTGAGGAACGTTTGAAAATTAGAATATATTATATGCAACAGATCGCTATTAAAACTGGTAACATAATATAACTTTAGCTAGTAATGTAATTATAACGAATAATTATGTGAGCACTATGTATATACTTCAACGATTCCAAATAACGATTTTGCATCGAGTGATTCTCGGAATATGACCTGCATCGATTGAGGTCGCCGTGTTCGTGATGTTTAACCATCAACCACCCATTAGAATTACTTTGGACACTTTTTAAAGATTCCATAAATAGTAATGACGGCTATTTCTAATAATAATATTTCTGAGTAACTAAGCAATGACGATTTTCAACCGACATCGACATTTAGAAAAAAACTTATAATTTCATCAAATAAACAAAATCAAAGTACTTAAGCATAATTTAACAATTAAATATTCGGTCCTTACGATTGACATTATTTCCATATGAATTTCCCCACGTATAGACAAGTCGTAATTACACCATAATTAGAGTCTAAACAAATACAGGAAATACTGTATTCATGATGGAAATTTACCTTTCGTTTCCGGTAAATTAATTTCGGGATAAAGGTATAAACATATCTATCAGTAGTCCGAGTGAGAAGATAATTATATCAGCGCTGCCTTCGAGATACGTGACCGTGGGGTGAATATACGTGCGTCGAATTTATTATACTACCAATGGATATCAATATTTAGCTGAATATTACCAAGTGCTATGAATAATTAAATACCATGTCCTTATATATTTTAATCGCGTATCGTAATTAGTGATATGAATTCAATATCGATCGCACTGAACACGTATAATGTCAGTTTTTTTGAAAATCCTCTAGTGGTTTGATTACGATTGACCAATTGTAAGATCGAAATTGAATTCCAATTTTGATTTCGTTGCGATTGCTACAAAACTACATAGTGACGTCAGCAAATTTTCAGACTTCAATTGTCATGGTATCTATTTAACAATTTTATTACTCGTTTTTTTTTCTTCACGATCCCAGCCTATTTAATTTATTTTGACCGTGATCGGGAATTGTTATAATTTACATCGATTACGTTTAGCAAGTAATAACTAGAGCGTTGTTTATTTGTTTGTTGCATAAGATATATCTTCTCCAATAGCACAAGCTATCAGCATGTCATTTTTTTTAAGCTTAACTGTTCTTTCGCCCGTATGTAGTACAGACAAACGTTACTTTAAAAACCGCATTTATTTTCCTCAAGATTTAAGCTATATTACATATATAACAATTAAAAATATATGTATTTCCATTCACTGCTATAATATTTATTAAAAAGTTATTATTTATTTATATAATTCAAGACGGATTAAATCAAAAATTGTATAAAGTTTAGAAAAATAATCTTCATTTTGTTTAAGTCAACGTTGAGCTTTTAACTTTTCTCTCGTCTATTTTAGTACGACGATTCATTTAATTACACATACAATTACTCAGCGCAGACTGCAGCACAGGGCCGGCGAGGGATTTTTATGACGAGACATGTATGTTGCCATATCATAAAAAAAAATATATTACGGCCTGGATGTTGTTTTATTGTTGCGGTCTGTATATAATATCTGAAGACAGACAGCACATAATCCTAGCAAAAAGCATGGAATCCAAATAAATTAAAAAAATAAAATGTTATTCCGACAGTAGAGCATTGAGCAAGTTCGGCTGATTATGCACTAATCATTCGTCAGTTGTTCTACTACCAAATAGCAAAATTTTGTATTGCTGTGTTTCGGTATTTATCGTGAATGAAACATTGGAATTATTAAAAGTGCAAATTACATAAACATAGTAGATTCGTTAGTTAAATGGATTATATTTGTAACAGTACCAATGTCGTAAAACGAAGGCCTCTTACAATCAAATGATCATCGTTTGTCAGGCTACCTATTACAAATTTTAAAAAAAACAGCATATATACATACGTCATACCACAAACGGATAAAGTAAATAATGTCCTTTGCAAATTTTACGCTTTCAACGACACTTATACAAGAGATGTGACCTCAATAAAGGATAACATATAAACATTTATTCTTAAAACAAAATAATATTTACTGTTTCATTATATAAACGATTCTAGAAAGGGTAACTCGATACTTTAGTTAAGTAGTCGCTTAAGTAAAACCCCCGAGATTATTTTCACTGAAAACTTTGAAAGTAGCGGTGAATCACTGAGAGTGATTTACATTCGCGTCAGCAAATCTTCTTCAAACCATTAAAATAAGATTCTCGCTTAGGAAATCACTAGCTTAGTAAAATTGACTAAAACACGTTTCACGATATTTCAAAAATAAATGATGGGTTATGTAATTAATATTTAAAAAAAAAAAACTTATTTAAAAAGTATTCAATCGAATTAACGTTAAAATGGAAGGGCTTTCAGATTGTCGAGTCAGCAGTTTTTTTTTTTTATAACAAGAAGTTACAAAGGAACACGTCGCAAACAAACTTCCTCGGTCGAAAGTTTTGAATCACGAAACCATTGTACGTAAAGTTTTTGCAATTAAATATTTTCACACAGAAATGTAATGGGTCTACGGATGTCAATTTATCTTTATAATATTTATTATTAAGTACAATTTCTTACTGGTTTTTTACTGGTGTTAGGGCTTTGTGCAAGCTCGTCTGGGTAGGTACCACCCACTCATCAGATATTCTACCGCAAAACAGCAGTACTTGGTATTGTTGTGTTCCTGTTTGACAGGTGAGCGAGCCGGTGTAATTACAGGCACAAGGGAATACATAAAGGGATACACAAGGGATACCATCTTAGTTCCCAAGGTTGGTGGCGATGTAAGCGATTAGTAACACTTCTTACACTGTCTATGGGCGTTGATGACCACTTACCATCAGGTCCAGGCTCATATGCTCGTCCGCCTTCCTCTTCTATATAATAAAAATATATAAATAAAAAAACAAAACATGGTACATACAGGGGATATAATACTTTACCTAATTTAAACTAACATAGAAAACTCTAGTTTTTCAGTTTCGAATAAGAACAGTGGAAATGTATTTTTTTGCTCAATCTCTCAACAAACTTTGCACAAAGCGCACGATTAAATCAGCCAGCCGAGATAAAGGTAGGATAAAGCCCTTGTGACGAGTGTTCCTAACGTTTGCAGCACCGAGTTATCCTGCGCTGCAGCGTGTTTAAAATGTTAATTAAACACTTGTATTTTAAAATTCCCAGTCATTCCAGCTCTGGCCCCGTTTTTATACTCACATCGTTAGTGTTTTCACAATGGAAATTTACATTTACCAACTACTGTTATTATACGTTTATTTTAAAGACATAAAGAAAATTCTATCTGCGCAAATAATATATGTGATGTGAAAATAAAGGCGCTTTTCTCTGCAAAACACTGCCTTGAATACTAGGGGAGAAATCCTTCAAACTTGCAGTTTTAAATCATGAACCATAATCAAGCGCGTATAGAAAAACGCTTCAGCAATGTTTAAAAAGTTTGTCCTCATTCTGAATAATCGTATCCTGTGGATTATAACGATGCTCTTAAAGCCGCCGAGTCGATAGTTGTTACGCTCCAGGAAGTTTACGAGTGCCGACGATTGAATCGAATATGAACGTGAAAACTTAAAACACGAATACTGAAAAAAAAAGGTTATTCGTTCCGACTTCCAATTGAAGTATTTTTAACATTCAGAACCATTTAATAGTACGATTGAAGTCGATAATTGCTATCGATTTAAACAGTTTAATAATAGTCATAAAGTGTGCCAAAAATAATTGACCCAATTGGACACAGCTTTTGAAATGATTAAAATTTCTGGCAATTGCAATACATTATCTATAGTTTTTAACTGACTGATTGCCTCGTTGGTCAAGTGGCTAGATATAAGGCCGCAGACCCAGTGGTCCTGGTCCTGGTTATTGGATGTTTCTGTCAGAAAATTCTCAATAGCAGTCTGTTGGAAGAGTGTACACTTCCGTGCCTCGGAAAGCACGTTAAGCCGTTGGTCCTGCACCTGAACTCTTTCAGGTCGTGTCGGATTGCCGTCCCATCGGATTATGAGAGCTAGGGAATAGAGTGCATCTGTGTTTGCACACACACTAGTGCAATATAATATCTCCTGCGCAGTTGGCTCATCTCTCTTGAGATTGGCCGCCGTGGCCGAAATCGGTATGGAGGACTATTATTATTATTATAGTTTTAAAAAATAAACCACTAAAATCCAATCCGTTTTTACAATATCCATATCGGGATAAAACGTACATTTAAATAAGGAAAAGCAAGGTATCGAAATTATATATGTTTTTGCGAGCGTTCCAAACAAGTCAACTTGTTTACGTAGTGGTGGAGTATCTTTAAGAAAAACTTCATCGCATCGTCAGGGTGAAGTTCAATGCCCTTTAAACAATACGTATAAATCAGATAAGAGTATGTGATAAGACTATCGTGTTACATAAGATTTATTGTTTTAAATGAATTAATGATTTCAGTTATTATCTTTAAAATGACCAGAACTTTTCCCTTATTATTGTTGAGAAGTATGTTTTAGACCAAATAAACTTCTTCTTCTTTTCTTTGCTAAATCTATACTAATATATAAAGCTGAAGAGTTTGTTTGTTTGATCCAGTTAAACTCAGGAACTACTGGTTCGAATTTAAAAATTATTTTTGTGTAGTATAGTCCTTTTATCAAGGAAAGTTCTAGGCTGATTTTTATTCATTATATTTTTATTATTATACGCGGGTGAAAACGCGGGCACTGTCTACTAGTCTATTATAAAAATGAATTCAGTGCTTCTCTGACAATTTTCTAATTAGAGGTTTGATCACTATAAATACGGTCAAAATTAATGTGAAATAGAATCCATCAGGCTTTCCGGTATGTTTGGGGAACTAATGGACTTTCGACATCGGACCGTCCGACGGCACACAAACACATATAGAGCTAACATTAATGCTCTGAAAAATAAAACGCCGATCAACCAACTGAAAATTTTATGACTGGCGATATAAAATTCAGCTGAATGGCTATCAATGTTCGATCAACGTTCGACTGAAATGTTAAATATAATACTAATATGAACAGCACAACTAATGTACGTTGGAATGTTTCCAACTTATGCAATATAAAAAGCATAATAAAGTAATGATTAAAACAAAAATAGTTTAACAGTAAAACAATAAATGTAAATGTGTCTTTAATAAAATATATAACATTTTATAGTTGTAATGTATACATATTATATCGACTCGTAAAGTATATTTCGCTACTATTACATGTTAGTGTAAAAATGGATATGTTCCTATAATTGTTTTCTATATATTTATCAACGTAATTTACGTTAAACATTAGTAACTACGGATAAAGCAGAGGAAAAAAATACGAACATATATAAAACATGTAAAAATCACATTGAAATATACAATACTTAGGGTCACTTTTGTGCTACAATTATGGTATTTGTAAATCATTCAATTATTTATCTAATTGACGTAAATATTGACTTTATATTATCGAACGAAATTCTCACGATAGTCTCGACTCATTTGCTCTATCTGGTTAAAAACGTTATTACAAATAAGGATTGCTCTACATACTTGGGTGCCGGCTCGCCTTCTGCTTCACATTCAATGATAAAAGGTTTGTCGACCTCTCCGGGCTGCGCCACCTGGAACAGCAGCTCTTCCACCGTCGGCTGCTTGACGATTCGCGGCGGTGACGTCACTGATACAAAATATGGATTACTACTATGACCGTTGGACAGTTACTATGAGACGTCAGCAAACATTTCATCTGCAATCTTATATGAAAAAAAGAAACATCAACCCTTGATATTAATACTTCAATTAACAATAAATTATTCTGATTTATACATATGAATTAAATAATCTCTATTAGTAGGATCACACTTTTATTATTATTTATCTATTGTTACTATATGGGTGTCGCTTAATATTATTTATCAGTTGTTCATATATAATTACAATATGTATAAATCTATATCTGTTGTCTCGGAATAGGATGTAAAGTTCCTTTTTGGTAAATTTAATAAAACAATGAATATGTGGTGTATGAATGTACCACCCAGTATTTACTTCTCACTTATCCATTACTGTACTATGATATAGTAATGTACTGTAAAAAAAGCAAAAAGATAACATTTTAGACCTACCGAAACCATAGATTCGCAACATATTGAGATTGTAAAAAGAAATGTATACTTCATGTAGAGCTAAAATTTATAGACGAATATCACAAAACATTAGAATCTTAGTATAATTAATAAGAATAAGTCCATGTGGAAAAAAAAAAATCATGTTTATAATATGCAAAAATAAAATCTATCTATATATAATTATCTATCTATTATCTATGTATAATTGTATAACTAATTATGCTGGCATTTAAATTGCAATACAGTAAAATAAATCTGCTAGGTAGATCTATTAAGAACAAGTTTCCATCTTTACTGCTTTGTCAATGCCACGGCAGGATCGTAATCTTTACATTACCGTAGTCATTTAAAAAGTATTTATTACAAAATATATAAACTGAGAAATTTTGAGTATAAAATTTCGTACATTTTGTTTCATGTCTATTTTACTTTAAATAATATTAAAAGTAATACTTTTGTTAAAACACATAAATCAAAATTGTAACAATTTTATAATTTTCATTTATGCCTAAAAAATGTTATTAAAAACAAAGTTTCCATACGGTATATCATTATTCTATAGATGATAAAAAATAAATTACTTTTCCAATAACTACAGGGTCCTTTGTACTTTATTAGAAGCCCATTAAAAATGTATGCTTACATTTTTACCGTAGGTGCTTTATTTTTTACTTATAAAATGTAAGTATTTAATATTTAAGTTATTTCAAATTTATATAAAAAAATAATCTTATATAACAAATATGTTTTTTTTTGTGAGAAGAATCTGATTATGATTAATTTCCGATGAGTAAGAATAATTTTATAATTAAAGTCTATAGGCTATAAATGACTGGTACCTAAAGGTGGATAAATTAAGCAATTTCTTGTTATTGTTTTAAATATTTTTATTTATTTTTTTGTTTAATAATAATGAATAAATAATTAAGTCTGTTTATCAATCAATTGTTATTATGAATGAGACAAGGAAACTCTAATATATTACGCACTAAGCATCGGTAAATAAAAATATACTGGTAAAAGAATTCAAGATTTAAAAAGTATTTTCTGTGTTATAAAGACCAGAGAAAGTTGAATGAACTTCAAAGCGTAAAAATAACAAGGCATGATAAGGGCACAATAATGTTTAATATAAAGCTTTAAATAGAAAACATATCGAAAACACTTACATAGGGCCGCCGCTTGCGACAATATCGCGAAGAGACAAATAATTTTACTTGTTTCCATTATTGCAACACTGGTGTCTCGTGAATCTAATGGGAAATCAAATAAGTCTATTTAGTAAAACTAAAACACTTTTCTCCGGCACACATGTTCACCACACTTGATGATGACCTAATCCGAATGAAGCTCGTAAGTCGTAATGACAACACCCACCAAAAATAGTAACATTAGCACTGAACTGCCGCCCAGTTGTAACAGAAAAAAATATTGTACGGCTATGTATAATAACGGTTATCCCTTAGCCCTCTTTAATTCACTATTTGATGACTGATCAGAAGCAAAAACACGCACAATCTCACTTTGCAACGGTGGTCGGTAAATCGATAAATTGCATTCAATATCGGCGTCAGATTCAATACACATTAAATATTAATTAATATAAACTCTATTTTTATAAAAAAAATACCTACTATTTTTCTTTTATAAAAGCATCATCGCGGAAAGGCCGAGTAAATTATATTTACAGACTTTAAAGGCGGGGCCTTTGAGATTCTCGTTTCGACAGTGATCAATTCAACTGTTACTTCTACCATAGACAAATGCTAACGGTGTTCGGCCATGACAATTGACAACATTTATTTTCTTCTGGGTAAAGCATACGGCGAATGTTATACTGCCAGTTATACGAATCGATAGTAAAAGAGTTTAGAATCAGCTTTAAACCTATTATAATATGGCTATAATATATAAAAAATATAATAAATTATGAAAAAAGTTTATTGCAATACAATTTTATTAAAATTAACAATTCTCTTCTATATACCATTTCGTGTGACTTGTGTAATCTTTTATATTTTACGTAAAGTTTAATAATGCAATACATAATGTGAGCGTTTTTAAAGATATTAATTAACATAATAATATTATAAATGTAAAAATATTATGGTAGGCTTAACTTACAATAACTTCTTTTACAGAATTAAAATAATGTAAAATGCTTCATAAATAGCAAATATTAGCTACAGATAATGTAAATTATCAATTATTACTTAGTAAACTTTAAAGTTCACAAGTTTTTAACAGTCGACTTAATAAAATGTTGTCCAAGTCATCTCCTTGAGTGAGTCTGTTATGTGTAAAACTTGCCTAAGGAAATTACTTTTATTTGAATTTTTTGAACTGTTTTTATATTAGGGTAGTTAAATAAAATAAACATCATACAACACAGTATTTTTAAAAAGAAAGCTATTTTCGGGCCTCATTTTTATATGATACGTACTTTCAACGGTATCTTATTAATAATTATTAATTAGAATGGAATCACTATGTAAATGCAGTTTCTATTTTAGGTTTCATTAATACATTATTCGTGACATTATAATTATTTCTTTTGGTTTTGAACATTTCCTATATTTCTTTTCCATCGGGTCTTGCCACCCTTATGATTTTGTTGGCTTAATCTGGGGAATAATTTGTTAAAATTAATAATCCGATTTTCTTAGCGGATAGACCGCTATGACCTTTATTCAGTAATACGACATAGAATATCTATTCATTCTTTTATTACTGATACAAACCTTTTTCTAACGAGTATCAAAAAATTAGAAACATAGATTATAGCCTATCATATGACATAATTTCACTCTATTATGCTCTTTGGTACACATTAATGATACGAATTTTAAAAATAAATCTCTGTTAAATTTTTATGACCTTTATAAATTATTTCATGTGTATATAATATTATATTCTTTTGAGAAGTAATGTTACGGTCTCAAAATGGGTAATGTACCTTTTTAATATAACGGTTATATCATATATATTACTAGGCTTTTAAACGCGACCGTAAGTTTTGGCAAAAAAGTATTATAAATAGGAATAAATAAAAAACCAAATGATGAAGAAACAAAAACTTCGGGACCTTTTTCGAACCTCATTACCTAATAAATTATAGAATATATTACAAATCATCATATATTGGAACCACACTCATATCATACAATTTTTAGTTTCATAAATTACTTAATACGACTCCTGGTCATCGCACTTGTTATTTGTTTAAATGTGACTTGAAAGTTTTATTCACTGTCAACAGGTCATAGTAAAACATTTAATTATATTGCTTTCATATAATTATTTATCTATACTACTATATAAATCTAGTGGTTCTGTGTGTACTTTTTTTTACACCTAATTTTGTGATAAATAATCGTTTTCTGATGCAGTGATTTACATTATACTATTTTTTTTCATTTTTGTCTGTCTGTCTTCTTATAACTCACGAACGGCTTGACCAATCTTGATGAAAATTGGTACACACAAAGAACACGTGATGGGGCGAATGAAATGAATATATAAGATCGGTAAACCCTACGGTATCTTATGAAAATTAATTTCAAATCGTTAATTACGTATTTCTTTACCAGTAGCCATACGTGTGTGTGTGTATGTTATTTTAGTAATAAAATAATTTATTATATTTTTATTAATTATACGCGGGTGAAGCCGCGGGGCACAGCTAGTTATACAATATTATGGAATAGAGTAGCAGGTAGTCAAAAAATAACGTCGTAACCGCTGTTGTAAAATAAATAATACGCGCGTACATTGCTTTTTGTTATTTTAATTTCAGACAAAGAAACAGCTGATGTCAGAAGGGGTAACAGTTGTTTTGTTAACATATCTCCTAAAGTATCGCATTCACGAGAAGAATGTAAATCTCATATTAACTTAATTTCCAAAAACAAATCATCAAATTTTAGTGACAATCAGCATTTGAATATCGAAAACAGAGAGTATTATAAAAAATATATTGTTGATGATAAACCCGTAAGGGATGATAGTAATTACAATGATCATTCAGTTAGTAAAGATGATGCAGGACACGGAGACATAAAGGATTCTTCTGTTACTAATTTTGATCTTGATGAAATAGAAATGAAAATATTCAAAAAAATGTCTCAAGAACTTCAAACGGACGATAACTCTCATAGCAGTCTCGATTCTAATATAAAACTTTTTAAAACAACTGTTAACCAAATTTTGGAAAATTTTTACATCAATGTGCAAGAGTTTGAACTTTATAAGAAAAAGTTTCACGAAATATTACAAAAGAATAGAGGAAATACAGTTACAGAAATGGAAGATTTAATTAAGGATATGATACAGCATATAGGATCATCAGACTCATCCGTGAACAATAGCAAATTCACTGAAATAAAAGAATTTAATAAAGAATTTGCTCCAAGTAACATTGATAATACAAAATATATATCAAACAGCTTCAATTCCACTATAGAAGCTTTTAAAAATGAAAATTATTTAACCGATTCAACTTTTGAACAGAATAGTTCAAAATTTAATACCAGTGAGAAGATTTTAAACATATTTCTGCAGAGCGGCACTCGTTACGTCGAAATAAAAATGGATGACCGGAGTCTTTTTTCTGAAATAAATATAAGAAATCACAACTTTGAGGGTATAAAAGAGCCACTAGCATCAGCAGAAAACTTGAAGAAATTAAAAGAAAAAAAAAATGAAATAGAAAACTATGTCAAAGAACAAGAACTGTATTTGAACGATAGAGAAATACCAGTAAAAAGCTCAAATGCAAAGAAAAATATACATCTAAATGAAGATTTTCTCGATACTGATAAAGACGATTGTAATAATAAGTTTTTCATATTTAGAATTTGTAACTATTTATGTCGCAAACTTCGTAAAAACGCATTTGCTTAATTAAACTCTTCTAAAGGAATATCATATTCAATATATTACGAGTATTTATTCAATTAATTTATTGAGGACTAGATAATATATAATACAGGAACCAAATTATCACGTTTCACCATTCTCTTCGAAGTTAACAATATAATACCACCTAACCATAGTTATGTGCTTGCAGAGTTGCATTGCAAATTCTTTCTTCATATGCAAAAAATGTGTAATAATCGGCAAATCAAGCATTATAAAGGCCTGCCCATCGATTTCTTCTTGCTTCATCTTATCTGCAATTAGTTTGCAATCGTCAGTACTACTTAGATAATCATATACATCGTCAACAGACCAATCCAGAGGATTGCGAGCTAATTTTCCTTTTCCTTTAATCCAAGTCATTGCTGTGTGTTTTTCGAACATTTTGTTATCGGACGGCAGGGGGTCATCAGTACTAAATTTCAGTTTCTTTAGCTCCGGCTCTTCCGAATCTGAAACGTCCGATATATTTTTGGCATCCCTCGAATTACAACTGCTCTCATTCGTCTCGTTTTCTGTGTCGCTGTCGGCGGTGTTTTGTTTCTTGGATGCGCAGGAATTGCTGTAAATAGTTTCAACATCCTTCTTGTTCCAATGCGCCTCTTTCATTTGTAATGCGAAATTTGGTAACTTTGCACCTCGTGTTTTCATTTCCATTTTCGGGTAATTGCTTTTAATTTCGCGTTTTCTTCTAGTGCTTCTCTTGTAGTCGGAGACACTGTCAGGTGAGTTTGGCCTGGTTCCGGATTCCGAAGGTGGCGTGGACCCAGCGCTGTGTTCACTCTCAACAGATTCGCCATCTCTATTATTCTCAACTTCTTGTGGAGGTTGCTCTTTCTCTCTTTTTTCCGGGGTTGCCTTTTTCTTTTTCCTTTTACCATTGACACTGCCTTTTGGTCTTCCCCGACGTTCGGTTCCATTATCTGAAAATAGAAATAACATATATACATATTTAGTTTTGTAAGTACTGTCGTAATGTATGGTTCTGAATGTTGGGCAGCAAAAGAAGACGATGTAAAAAAAAATGCATGTGGCAGAGATGCGAATGTTAAGAGGGATATGCGGTGTAACTAGAATAGACAAAATAAGAAACGAGTATATCAGAGGAAGTCTGAAAGTAGCACCAATAGATGAAAAGTTGAAAAGTAATAGATTAGCGTGGTATGGGCATGTGAGAGAAGATGAAAAACATGTTACTACAAGGGTGATGAGTATGAATGTTGATGGATATAGGGGACGGGGGAGGCCGAAGAAAGTGTGGATGGATTGCGTAAGAAAGGATATGTGTATGAAAGGTGTAAGTACTGAGATGACGAGTGACAGAAAGAAGTGGAAGAAAAATACATGTTGTGCCGACCCCACGTAGTGGGATAAGGGCAGAAAGAAGAAGAGTTGTAAGTACTATTTTCCGATTTTTATTATTAGTCTAGTACATAATAAATAGCACGCAACAACACGTATACATAAATACTCACGGAATGTAGACTTTTCCACTTGCTGGCAGCTGTGTGGGCACTGCTCTGAGTATTCGACGGGACCAAACAGGCTAGGGCAGGCTTGTAGCTTTACGCACACGTCGCGACAAAACGACTCCACCTGCTCTGATGACGTCACTATCGGGACGTAAGCGTGGTAGGGTCTGGTTTTTAGTCTAAAAATATAAACAAAAGTTCAAATAACAATTTTTAAAGTTGAAATCAAAATAATTCATATTGAAAATAACGATAATTACTTTATTGGAAACAACCACAAATATGCATAAAAACAAGTAAAGGAACATTCTGCAGGTAGCTATTTAAATAAAACTTATATACTTATTAACGTATATATGTATATTTATTAATATATGTACATAATAAAAAAACGTGCGAGTTATTTATTAAAAAACGAAATATTCAGGCAAGATATATAAGTTTAATCGTATATGAGAAATACATGCAGGTAATATGTATAAAATATAATGTCGGGTTGCCGAAAAGAGTTCTACTATCTGCATTATGGCGGTACCATCTAATTAGTTTTGTCGCAGGATAGAACCAAATTAATGAGTAATCAGTACATTTAAAACAGGTTAAAATTCTTAAAAGGGAGTAACCACTGAATTCCTTGTAATTACATTTCGTTAGAATCGACATACCGGTGGTGGTTTCACAGAATTAAATTTGATTTATATTGAATGATCAGTTTTGAGGAAAATCACAACTTTTAAATTTATGCTATCTGAATTTAGACTTTACTGAAATATATGTTTTGCGTCACGGTTTTAATATTTTAGCAAAAGCCAACGAAATTAATTAAGTATTATGCTACTATATAAATCTAGTGGTTCTGTTTGTACATTTTTTTTTTCACCTAATTTTGTGATAAATAATCGTTTTATGATGCAGTGATTCACATTATACTATTTTTTTCATTTTTGTCTGCCTGTATGTCTTCTTATAACTCAAGAACGACTTGACCAAGTTGATGAAAATTGGTACATACAAAGAACATGTAATGGCGCAAATGTTAGGCCATATATAAGATCGGTCAACCTTACGGTATCTTATGAAAATTAATTTCAAATCGTTAATTACGTATTTCTTTACCAGTACCCATGTGGGTGGTGTGTGTGGGTGGTGTGGGTGGTGTGTGTGTGTGTGTGTGTGTGTGTGTGTGTGTGTGTGTGTGTGTAATCACTATCACACAGTTTCAACTGTTTTTAATTGTATTAGATTTTTCGAAAAAATGTGAAAAATATGCATTTATAACAATGATCATAAATTATTACTTTTAATATTTTACAAAGTAAAAATAAAAATATAACTCACTTCGCGCGCAACATTTCAAGTCTCATTCCCTCCTCTGGCGGCCCTTCAGTTTCCCAATCTTTGAGTAACTTCGCCGGCTTGTATGATGCCGATATTATCTTGTTAAGGACTTCTTTCAACACGAGCAGTAATGGCCCGGGACCGACTGCCTTCGGTAGTTGGGACAATTTGTTTCGACTTATCGATGGCCCCGCGTAACATTTGTAGTTGAAGAATATTCGATCGCACCATTCTTCAGTTGATTTTAAATCTTCCTTAATAGTTTTCGGTTCCTCTATTGGTTTTGGTGGTTCCTTTGGATTCGTGTCTGGTATGTGCAGCTCATAGTTATTACTGTCGCACCATCCTACAGGGAAAAGGAGATCACTGTCTTGGGAGTACCAATATTTTTCACCAATTGGCAGAAGCTCAACGTATAACATATGCTCCACAATAGACTCGACTGATGCTACGTGGATTTCTTCATGATTGAGAGGGTTTGCAGCTTCCAATTTCATATTGACATCGATACCTTTTAAGAGATCTTTGTTACCAAAACAGTAATCCGGTGCAGGAACAGATGCAGTTACGGAGAGATATTCTTCCCAATCGAATGTACCGTCTGTCCATATTTTGGGTGATTTCAGTTCGAGCTTGTTCCTCTGTGCCCAACCTATGGGGTATATGTAGGGATGCATATTGTCACACATCCATGCCATTTTGGTGTCTTCATAATCATCGATGTGGTCATCGATTACGACCAGAAATTGCAGGTTATTGAAGATCTTGGTAACTGTTGCTGGACAGAAAGTGTTCATATCTAGTGGACTTAGTGCTTCTACTTTCATACCTGTGGCAAAGCTGTGCGCTTCTAGAGTTGGGTTTGGCTGTTGGGTATTCAAAAATAAGTATTATCATACTGATGATTTGATCAGGTTAGTTATTTTTATACTTACATACATTAAAAACAATTTTTGACCAAATTTGAACGGAGAACGAACATTAATCTGACATATTAATAAATATTAAAAGAATTTGACTGCAAACGAAGATTACCTCACCTGAAATAAATCAGCCGGTGTCGGTTCCTTGATAGATTCTTCGGCGCTTTGTCTTAATTGAGCACTTAGTTTATTTTTACATGAGAACTTATTGATTTTTCCCGGATATTTGAACTGCCACGGAGAACCCTAAAACATTTTATCGTCTCAAAATTTTCGGTAATAAGATAACAAATATCGTTTACAAGCACGGATCTATTTTTAAAAGTAACATGTGCAATTTAATTAAAATATACCTTATTTGTAACAAATCCAAAACTACTAAGTCGAGGATTGCAAAAAAATATCCAAAATTGTTGCAAATCCTCGTCGGCACCGTCATAGCGCAATAAAAGCCGTCCGCCGACATTTTCGCGAACCTGAAAAATTATTATGTTAAAATCTGGTTACATTTAATAACTTTTACGTAAATTGTTGCTCTCGTTAAGAGTCATATGAAAACCTGTACGGCTTAAATATTAAATAGTAAATATGATGTTTATTTTTATGTACGTGCTTATATTAAACAAATTCTCAGTAATTATTTTTAAATATTGATGTGAATATTTTAATACTTACAGTTGCTATCCAATATCGATAAGGATCAATAACATTTTGAATTTCCACTTTCATCCCCACTTTAATTCTATCAATTGGAGACAATCCTTTGTTATTAAGTGCCTCAATTGATACCGATTTGCCGACCAGAAGGGCTTTCTTCATTATTTCTATGATTGTGTCTCCACATCTATCGTTAATCTCATCTGGAGGTTCGACTAACTCGTCATATTTTCCGCACCAGCCTAATGGATGAACTTTGGTAGTAGAGATATCACACCAGAAGTCTGTTTCGGCGCCGATAAACTTTATTCTGAGGAGATGGCCACAGACCATGGTGATATCGGCTATCCAGTACACGTCTGGATTATTTTTATGACAAACTTCAAGAAGCATGCCTTGCCTGATGCCATTATTGAGACTCGTTTCAACCTATAAGTAATTTTTGTTCATTTATTCTCAATTTAATTGTACCATACCCAACGAAGTTATTACATTATGCAAATACCAGGTAAATATATTACTCTTAATGAGTTAATCGACTAATTTGTGGTATTATTTCTACATAACAAACATATATTATTCTTACACAAAAATATTAGTTTTAGGACAAAATTCGTACTTTAAAAGTTATGACTGAAATTTTGAGATTGATGAAATTTTAATAATTGAATACTATACTCGGTAACCGCGCCGTAACTTTACAGTGTTCAGTCCTTGACATATTTTATTATTAGGTCAAGAATATTTTCGCGTTGTGGTTATTCTTCGTATATTTATTAAATATCAACACAAACTAATAATAAACTATTATAAATATAGACAAAAACCATGGTATAGCTACGACAGTTATGTGCGAGATTGAAATAAGTAGGATGCACTTTGCAAAATGAAATAGGTACCTGGTACATTTAGAAAACATAACTTAAGTATACTATCAAATAAGTATGTATTGCTATTGAGCCATAAGTTACCATTACCATCTGTACAGCCTTTAAAAGAATGGTGCATTTTCCCTCAAGAACACAACACATAGTGTACAAAGCCCAAAAAAATGGGTGAAACAAATGGTCCAATCTTTGTATTATTATTTATTAAAGCACACCAAGTACTAGGAGGAAATGTTACAATAAAAAAATAGACATTTCTATGTACATTAAATGAAATAAGTAATTGCTATATATATTATGATGGCAAAAACAGTACTCATTTTAATAAAGTCACCTTGAAATTAACATTGTACACATTACATAGAAGGTCAAATTGTTATTCAAATCTTGAGAATATAAAAACTATGCTAAGCATTTTTTTTTAATATTTCAACATTAACATGTTAAATATTATCACAAAAATTATACAATCAATTTTCATCTATCATTACCAAGGTAGGAAAGTTGAGGCAGTAAAAAAGAATAAATTTAATTAACAATGGCACAAGCTATTCCTTATTTAGTCACAAGGATAAACTCAAATATACTTTTAAACGTTATTGAAAAGTTAATGTTTTATGTCTAGTCTTAAATCATAATTGTGGGCTCAAAACCTGGTAAGCATCACAAATTTTCATGAGCTTAAGTTATATTTGTAATAATTAATATTATTCACTTCTCCTTAAAAAGGCCTGAGTAGTGGTTAATTGAATGACCTTTGCTTTACTTTTAAATTAGATTAACAAATCCAATTATTTCTTAATAATTATGTAAATGGGGATAAAATTTACAGTATAGTTGATCATCTCATTATAGATTTTATATTTTTTTTGTAAACGTAATTATTGTGGTAAGTATTAATAATAACCGGTCATTATTTACTGTTCATGATGATGATACATCATTTGGTACAAGTGATGTAGAATCTTTAATTCAATCACTTTTACCAATTGTTATTATTTACTACTGTTTATGGTAATATTAATAAAATAAACAAGACACTTCCTTATTCAATATTTATTGGTAACTAAAATAAATTTATTGTAATGTCAAAATGGGTGGTAATTATTAATAATAACTCTTAAATTTTTGGCTGTGTGTTGGGGCAGGTTTTAAGTATAAAAAAGCAATGTCTTTCCTTGGGATTCATGCTTGAACAGATACCAAAGCCTTTGTTGCCATTACTGTTATTATTACACTCAATAATATGAAATTTTCTTAATAAATATAATTCGGTTCAATTTTATTAGTTCATTATTTTCAAAAATAAATACAAATACCAATTATAATATCTACTTTTATATGAACCATTATCAAGTACCACACAAAGTTTATAATTTAAATATAATTAATGGCTGAATTTTGAAACAATAAACTTTAATCAAATAAATATTGTACAGGAATGTTAATATTTAATAAGCACATATATGAGTAGCTGAGCCAGCAGTTTCACCCGTTTTTAATTAATAAAAATATAATGAAAAAAATCAGCTTTATATATTAGTATAGATATGAGAAAAAAATTTAAGCCAAATTACTAGGATAGAATAATATGATGTATATATTTTTTTAATTCACATCACAACAATTGACTAAAATTAATAATCTCTTACAAAACTTCTTCCAGTCGTCTGTGAGAGATCACTGTAAGCGTTAAGACCGCCTTTGTGCACTATTTGTTTGTTTGATTTATCATTTTCTGTTATTTTTATGTCATCTGTTATATATATTTTGTGCAATAAAGTATTAAACAAAATAAATATTTACATGTACTTATATACAATTTAATATGGTTTTGTGTATGGTATGATATTGAATTGAATATTTTATTTATTATTTGAATTGCTTTACATAAACTAATTCTAAAGATAGATAAGTATTTAAATTAAGTTATTATTGTCATTTAATCTATAAATATTTTAATTATTTCATATCAAATTAATATTTGAAGCTATTTATTATATTTAAGTATTTATAGGATCTATTTATAAAATAATTCTAACTTAATTAATTCTTTAACACATGCAATAGTTTTTAGGCCAAATAACATTATAAATTCCCTTATTCAATTTAATATAAAACAGAGAAATCATATTAAATAAATTAACAATTTGGAAATATAACAATAAACTGCCACAATTAAAATAATATTTTTTATTTCATATTAATGAGAAAATTAAAGTACCTACTTAATTAGGCAATTATATTTCATTACGACAATGTGGCACAATTCATGACTGTTCTGTGTATTCTGAGCATATGGTTTTAATTCATAACTAATATTTAATTAAATAACAATATATGTCTATAAAAATAAATAAGAACATAAGATATTTAAAATATCTTTATATTTGTCGCAAATGAATTCTATTAATAGCTTTAAATAGCCTTTATAAGTTGCGATGTTGTTAATGTTTTTTTTTAATATATATATTTCTATATTTAAAAAAACAGCTTTTTCAAGCAATTAAGTTTAACTTATCATTATATTTCACTATCACCCAATTTCAACAAAAATTATTTAATATGAAACAATATTTATCATTATACAACATTAAAGAGTAGTTAAAAGTCGCTACTTACATGAGAAAATAATTCTTCAGGGACAGCAATATTTTTAGTATCTTCTAAATAATTGTTCCAATCGAACTCCATAACTTATACAAATAAATAAAACGAATATTGATCTCATTAAACTAATTATAATTTAAAATAAATATAAATTACTCAAAAGCCCGAAACGAACTTAACTCCCCTCCCCTTAAATTTCAGTTCACTGAATGAAATTGAAATTCATAATCACCCACAACTATATTTTGTTCTCAATCTTTGAGTTTGACGTATATATTATATGGTGTGAAAAGTACAGATCTCTGATTTATCGTTCTATTTCAATAATGAATTAGTACTAGTTTGTAATAATTAATATATATAAATAATTATACAAAGCATTAGTCATCATTTATTTTATACATGTTTTCTGTAACTAACTGTATTTAAAATAATGTAGTATCTAACATAGTTACAGAACTATTTACTATAACAACTTAAAAAATACTCTATATATATATATAATTTGCTATAAATAAACCAAGAAAATTTATTTTTATAATTATAGTAGATAGCTATGGTAGAGAGGATTTTATTGAATTAAAACATAGCCACTTTAGATTTTTGCTTTAATCTAAATGCAAATGCATTTTATTGTATTTTGTTCATCGTCAATTAATCTAAATTATTTCGTTAAAATGAAGATGTGACTTTGTCAAAATTCTTCGAATGGGCGTCGATGTTACATCGTGATATTATTTATATGGATTGTTGATTCTAGATTGCAGTTATAGTCTGTATGGTTTTATGACGTTATGATGACGGAATGTAAGAACGAATGATTTAGTCGTCAAGAATCGAGACAATCAAGTCATAAAGTTTTCAATTTTCATACAAATCATACAAAAGTCAATACAAATCTATAAACGCAAGACTTTTTGTTATCAAAACTGCATCTACATAATCGTGTTTCTATCGTCATATTAAAACATCTGGAAAGTGTGCGTGATTAAATGAGTCAAAGTAAAATTAATTTGGTAATTTAATTATGTGAATACTTTCTCTTTACGAATTGTGTTGCGACATCAACAATGGATAGCTTTACACCAAGCAGTATACTTGTTTCTTTATCTTCAAATACTTCAAATGGGACTGATGATGAGGGTTGTATGCTTCTAAACCCGTCGCAGAATGTGATAATTACTGGTGCGTACAATGGAATTCCACAGACCTTGATACTAAACTTGATATCATGGAGTTGTTTAATTTTATTATTTACTGTATTACGACGCACTGCATGGAATTATGGACGGATGGCCTTAGTACAACGTTCTAAAAATCGCTGGACAAATTTATTCTACCGAGGTGGAGATAATGACGCATTAGTAGAGAGACGAAGAAGTGCCGATGAGTCGTTGAATATCGATGAAGGATTTTTCACATGGCTACCTGCTGTGTTTCGGCTTACTCGTGAGCAAGTACTTGCCAAATGTGGACCAGATGCTGTTCACTATTTGTCCTTCCAAAGACATGCAATAACACTTATGTTTATTGTCACAGTGGTCTCTATTGGAATTATTCTTCCGATCAATTTTCAAGGGTCATCACAACTCGATGCTAGCACATTCAGTCGAACAACATTATCCAACATCAATGGCAGGTCCTATTGGTTGTGGGTACATACTTTGATAAGTATTATGTTTCTACCAATCTCTGTATTGATTATGAGAAGATGTACAGGACGAAAACCAGTACCAACATCTATGACAGGAACAATTATGATCACAAATATATCGAAGGCTGATAGAAATGAAGCAACAATAAGGGCATACTTTACACATAACTTCCCACACATTCAAATTGTTGATTTACGTCTTGCCTATAATATAAATAAATTGAATGAAGTACAGGAGAAGAAAGAAATGGTGACTGAAGCCCTAATTTATACTGACACATACTTCAGGAAAACTGGGAAGAGAATAACAGTTAAACCAACATTATGTGGGCCAGAAGTGGATGCATTAGAATTTTACACAAATGAAGAAAAACGACTAAAAGATGAAGCAATTAGATGTAAAGCTATTGTACTGAATGATCCCTTAGGTATAGCATTTCTAACTTTGCCTTCGTATCAATTAGCTGAACATGTCATTAATCACTTCAGCCTACACCGTGGATGGGTTCTTCAACACGCCACTAATCCATCAGACATTATTTGGGAGAATTTGAGCGTTCAGCCCGGTGTCTGGTATGTGAAGGCTATTATTATCAACTTTATTTTGTTTATTGTCCTTTTCTTCCTAACGACACCTGCTTTTGTTGTTAACCTTATTAATACATCAATTGCGAAACCTGACACTCTAAATCGAGTCAGCACCTTAATCTTCGAGTTTCTACCCACATTACTTTTGTGGACCATGGCAGCTGTTATGCCAGCGATTGTGGCCTTCTCAGACAAATTCCTTTCACATTGGACCAAATCGCAACAAAACTATTCTATAATGACAAAAACTGTAATGTTTCTTCTACTAATGACATTGATTTTACCTTCATTAGGACTTGCTAGTGCTGAAGCATTCATGGCGTGGGCAATTCACCATGAAAATGATACGATGCGCTGGGACTGTGTGTTTCTTCCCGACAAGGGTGCATTGTTCGTTAATTACGTAATAACCTCCGGCTTCATAGGTACCGCGCTCGAACTTATACGATTCCCAGAGCTATTCCTTTATGTCTGGTATTTATTACAGTCAAAATCGAAAGCGGAGAAAAGTTACGTGAAGAAAGCTATTTTGTATGAGTTCCCTTTTGGTGTGCACTATGCTTGGAGTCTGGCTGTTTTCTCTATAACTATGGTCTACAGTTTGGCCTGTCCTCTGATAGCTCCATTTGGACTTATATACTTCTTGCTCAAGCATATTGGTGATAAGCATAATTTGTATTTTGCTTATGGACCATGCGATATGAGCGGAGTTGGCGGTGGACGAATTCACGCTACTGCTGTTAGATTAAT
The DNA here is from genome assembly GCA_905220585.2 of Nymphalis polychloros. Classification (NCBI taxonomy): domain Eukaryota; kingdom Metazoa; phylum Arthropoda; class Insecta; order Lepidoptera; family Nymphalidae; genus Nymphalis; species Nymphalis polychloros. The sequence goes on along the minus strand of HG992243.1, from coordinate 14,382,611 downwards.
TCGTGTTTCCGTTTTACTGCTGCTGATAAGTATGGCGGCATGGGCTGGCCTGCGAGCAGGTTTTGAGGCCCGAACTATAATTTTGATAATGGCTTCAATTGTTGCTTTTGGGACATTCCTATTACTAAGTCCATTTCCTAGCTGCACACCTCCAGCACCTCTACAGGAGGAGTCCAGTATAAGGTTCCCGGAGTACGTGGCTCCGGTACTAAATAAACCGCTGGATTCTTCGCCCACTTCATCGCCTTCGACCCCTGATTATGGTGCGTCATCACCCGTCGTTAATCTATCTTACAATCCAGACCCTATAAACATATAGATAGTTTCGCTTAATAAATTAAAGTTCGGCAAAGTCATATCACGAGATAAAAGAATATCTTTAGATATCGGTCGCGTTTTCGATATTGACAAAAGAATAGTATTTATAGCAATGTAAATAGGTATATAACTAATGCAATATTTTTATATTATAATATAATCCTAGTCGTTAGGATATTTTGAAGGAATCTGTATTAACTTTACTCTTATAATTCGTTGCCTTATTAATATACATATGTATGTATATATGATATGATAACAATAAATATTTTTTGTATTTTTTGCGATATATATTGTTTATTTTATTAATTGATATTTTATTGAAATTGTAATTAAAAAAATATTATATTGTTTACATTTTTTTTTATGTCAATAAATCTTACGTTTATTAGAATCATTAGGAGCTATAAGAGTAAAAATGTTAAATCCTTTAATGAACTTATTTTTGCTTTTTTAAAAGACTTCCAAGCAAATTTTTGTTATTGTGTCTACACTTACTAATAAAATGAATTAAACCCTAATTTATTTAATATAATTTTCATATTTTTATGTAAATAATAAACTTTAATATTGTGATTTTAATGGCTGTATAATTTCGAACACTTCACATGTCCATATTGTCATGTTTTTATTCCATTGATGTAAATTAATGTAGAAGGATATTTTGTTAAATTTTGCAAAATAAATGTTCAATTGATGTTCAATATTGTGGTTTCATGTTGTAAACATGACGTGTTCGCAGATCCGCTTTATCGTTTTAATCATTTGTACTTAGTAATTTAAATGTCTGTCCATTAAATGATAAACATTATAATAAATACGTCATAAATTGAAAAACAGTATGCTATACTTTTATAGAAACACTTTCTATTTTAATCCAAAAATATTTTAATTTTTAAATTTACCTACTAATATGACGAGGCTATTCAATCATTAATGTTCATCTCGTTACTTAATTATTTATGTCATGATTTTCATAAATTTTATAAGGTTTTTTTTTTTCATAAAATAAAATAAAATACATAATTTAATTATCCAGAAACGTTACCAATAGACAAAGAAACCAAATAACTTTCAAAGGAATATTTTTATCATTATAGCTGCAGACAATAACAAAGATATTTTATTTTAACATATAAATATTGTATTAGGTATACTAGTGCAATGAATTCGAAAGTATTGTGCAATATTGAACTCGTAAATTTATATGTTACGTAAAATGACTGAAGTCTGAACTGGTTTCCACCACGAAATTATTCATGTACCTGTTTTTTTCAATTAATGTAGGAACTATGTATTTGTTAGATAATGCTTATTGTATCTTTTGTTTAGTTGGATTGGAAACTGAATTGGAAGAAAGAAATGAGTAATATAGTGTAGTTCTAAATAATATTCAAATATTTTACTCTCAACAAACAAAACCATTTTATTTTATCCTTCTATTCCACAATGTTCAAATGTTTATTCATATTTCACACATAAATTGGACAAGCTAATATCCCAATTTATATTCGTAAATAATCTTGTCCTAATGTTTTACATATTTACATATAGAAATAAAAATTATAATTCATTGTGATATCTTAGATATTGCTTATTATTTCTATAAAACGATTATAAGTGATTTCCAAATTGTGTACAACTAGCGGCCAGCCCCGACTTCGTCCGGGTTAAACATTTATCTTTTTTAAGCCGATACTTTACTGCGATACCTTGGTACCTAACAATGTACCTAATGTTTGAATTTTCAAAAGGAACTATGTATATCTTTTTTTTAAAACAAAGTATAGCCCATGTTGATCACTGATAACGTAGTTGTTATAGTTGAAAAAAATATTAAAATGAATAAGTTGATTTTGAGTTTATCCGTTACAAACTAACATTCAAAAAATCAAATATTTTTTCTGTATAATAATAGTACAGACTAGAATTAACCGCTAATGCTTCAAGATAATTATTTATTGTTACAATTTTCTTAAAGAAATATATTGGTGGTACTCTAGTTAAAATTCGTCAAGCCGTTTTCGAGATATTGCTGGCATACATAGAAAAGAAGGCATATGCGTCGAACATAGAAGTTGCTCCAAACGAGTTTTCAAATAGAGCCTGACTATTATATTTTTATAAGATTCTTGAATGAATAATACCTACTAATAGATGCTGACGTAAGTGCGTATTTAATCAATAAATATATAACACGTGATAGTTTTACATAGGTTACTTATAATAAACTAGTTTTCGCTCCGTTATGGCACGTCTAAAGCATAAAACGTAGTGTTCTTGTGAATTGGCACAAAATAAATAAAGCCGTTCGGTAAATTTTATGCATATTATTTATAACAGGAATTTACATTGTATGTATTTATATCAGACAGCAGAATTTATTTAAGTTGAGACTTACAAATAAGTTTTGAAAATGAACGATGTACAAAGATAGTGTAATTCTTTTTTGATAATTTTTTTTTTTTCTTTGATGATATATCTACTTATAATATTTAAAAATAGCCTATAAAATAAATGTATTTAAAAAGGTTCCTTAAGACGATGCCTGGCGCGGCGTGACGAACGTAATTATAGTTGTTTGTTTAATGTAATTTTTTTATAAGTAGGTACTTACCTACTTACTTTTGTAGGTACCTACCTACTTAGTTTTCTCATAGAAAATATATTATTGGTAACAAAAAATACGAGTATGTAACAATATAGTACCTACTACTTCAGATACAGATAGATAAACTTAACATGCCTTACCATCCTCCGTACCAACTTCAGTTAGGTAGGCATTAGGTAGGCCCGGGGCTTAAAAGATGGGGCGTAACCCTGGGGCCGTGGCGTGAGGTGGGGGCCTTAGGGGGTGGTTGAGGAAACGTCCACCGAGTCATGAGCGGAGCAGAGCACGCGGGTGCGTTATATCAACACGATCCCGCAGCCTCCGATCCATGCCGAGGACGGCCATCGCACTGGTTTTAGTTGGTAAGAATCCCACATAACCCGGTTCCGGCCGGGAGCCAAGAGCCAAGGGAGCCGGGTAACTTTCTGAAGGTTTCTGAAAAAAAAAAGATAGGCATGACGTTATAAGGGTGTCATCCGCCTACTAGAACACCCACATCCCAGGAAATAGAGTTTCCATTCAAAACTGATGTTCCAAAGATTCGGGCCCAATACTGATAAAACCTGAAAACGCCGCAACCCACTTGAAGCCTCAACAGGTTCTCTGCGCTCCCTAGTCCCTATATCATCTTCTTGTTCTAGAGATATGCTTTCAGCAGTTTCCTAAAATAGGTCTGGAATATGGTATCAGAGTTTCAGTAAGTCTTAAATTGAAGACTGATAAAGCCGTTTGCCATGGATAGGAAGACCGCCAAAACTAACATGTCTGACGTTTCATTTAAATTTAACCGGTTTGAAGTATTATCGCCTACTTCATTAATGAAATGGCACAGTTTATAGAACGCATGGATTTTATCCGATGGTCGTGAGTTTTTATATTAATAATTCTCGTGCTTAACGGTGAAAGGAAATGACGTGAGGAAAACCTGCTTGTTTCGGATACCCACAAAGGTTTGGTTTGCATCAAACAGCATTTGAAGAGCTCCAAACTTCATCTATAAAAAGAGGGTTTTGTTTATCGACTTGATTAACTATTATTTCGTTGTATTTGAGGAAGAAAAAATGTTAAAAGAAGAAACTAGTCCAATTTCAAAAAAAATAGCAAATACAGCTTAGAGTCTTACAATACACTCAGTATTGTAGGAGTATTTGTTACCATATTTTAATTAAATGCGTACTTCGACTAATACAAAATGCTCACATATTCTATATCACTAGAAAATACATTGTATCAGTTGCTGATATCTGCAGGTCTTGATATACCTACGGTTTTATCTCATGGTTCGGAAGATCAATGGCCCTATTCAGATTAAACATAAACATTCAAATACACACATAAACAATACTTTCTATTCAAATAACAATGACAACAAGATTTTTTTTAAATGCTTGGGTACAGCTGCTGTTATCTTTGTTTTCGCATTTGTAATAAACATTTTATAAAATAGATTCTGACGATTTGATTGCAATAAACACCTAGTTTCCTTCTCCAAGAACTGTTGGGAATATGTCAAATCTTTAAGAGTAAATGGAAAATATACCTTTTAATATCTTTGATTAGTTAATACAAGAACGACTTTAACTTATACACTTGAAATTTAATCGCATTTATATATATATTGCTTATGTTAAAAAGGTACAAGAGTCCTTTAATAGAAATTGAAATAAATGTAAAGTTTCATTTTCGAGTAAACATTTTGCTAAATGTATTTTATTATAAATCTAATACGGTATTCGAAATAATAACATAATACATCAGTTAAGTATTTTAAATAACAATTCTAAATTATATTTTTAGAAACTAATTGAAATACAAATACGTATTAACGTATTTCAATTGCAAGGTAATTCAAATAGTGCCCAGCCCTGATGAAAGGAAATTTTGTTTTGAAATATAATCATCTTCGCTCTTCCTTAGATACAGAAAAATGAAGCATTTAAATGATTATGTTGCGTTTAACAATTTTATTTATTCCAGTTCAATTTTTTTATGGCATAGGAAACTGGACGAGCATATGGGCCACCTGATGGTAGTGGTCACCAACAGCCATAGACATTGGCATTGTAAGAGATGTTAATCATTGCTTTCATCACCAATGCGCCACCAACTTTAGGAAATCTGATGTTATGTCCCTTGTGCCTGTAATTACACTGGCTCACTCACCCTTCAAACTGGAACACAACAATAGCAACTAGTGCTGTTTTGTGGTAGATTATCTGATGAGTGAGTGGTACCTACCCAGACGAGCTTGCACAAAGCCCTACCACCGAGTAAAAGTTCAATTGCAATGAACTAAAATGTATGATTACTCTTTAAACCATATTTTGAGAGACAAACTGAGCAGGAGGATTGAAAAAAATTCTGATAAGATAATCTTTACTCAACATTTTACAAACTATTGCTTGAACATGCCATGAATAAATTAAACAAAAGAAAGTGATACAAAAATATTTTTGTCATTCCTCAGTGGACACTCTAAAAGTGTCCATACTTGCTTTATGATATGTAATACTTTTGTATAAATAAAATAATATACAACATCTTATAAATTATTATATTTATTGTTCATATAAATTAATAACAAATAAAAATGATATGGATGAAATTTATGAGAAAATGAAATCACTTCTATGTTTTACATAATCCAAATATTCAAAAACTATTTTGTAATGTTTAGTTCAAAATTCATTCTTTACTTTTTTGATAGTTCATACTCTGTACAAGACTATTTCTTTAAGGTTTAATAAAACAAACAACATTACCAATTAATTTTTTACTTTGTTACTAACCTAACCTAACTAATGAGTCTTTTTGGGTTTTGAAAGCTTCTCATATTTACTCTTTGACGAGAACCAGAGACCGAATGGAATTGCAAGGGAAGGCAGAGTCATAACAGCGAAAGCAGTCCAGTCTAAGATGTGAGAGGAGAATTTCCGGTCGTAATCCTTGAAAGCAACAATTGTTCCTTCTCCTGGAGCACTGCTGATTGCATACTGGACCTGGAAAAAATTAATACACATTGTACATAATGAATAAAGAACGAAGCAAACAGACACAGACATAACAATATTGAGACAAATCATTATTTGTGTTAAATTACATAAAAATTTATAGTTTTTAAAACAATTGTATTTAAATGTTTGTATTTTGTTTGTACACTTTTCCACTTTTTTCATATAATTATCCACATATTAAAAATAGTTCACTTAATGTTCATGATGCATTTTAACAAAATGAAATTCTAATAATGCTAAAGTGTTTAACAAAATAAACACGTTAAAAAGTTTATTAGGAATTTCAAATATTTTTTCAATAGCCTATTATTACATTTAAATAAATGAAAAACAAATTATAGAACAGGAATTCTCTTTTTTTCCTTATCAAATACTATAATTTATACACAATGTACTAGAATACTATTTAAGCCCCAGATAATTGTGTTTTCTAATTTACTTATGAACTTTCACTTAACTGTTTAATATGATTGAACAAAAAATTTAACTGTACCTCAGCGGCATCCTCACTGGGCTTGTATGTGACCTCAGCTGCTGTGAAGTTGAAGTATCCATATCTGTTAGATCTTACTGTGACTACATGAGACACATTGGTCTGTGGAGCTATCCTGTCAATCTGGGCGGTTAGTTGTCCTCCAACCACTGAGAATACTTCCGGGTGGAATCCATTGTCCACGAGTTTCACATCCACTGCTGGCGCTGTTCCCACGTTAAATAATGTGTATTTGATTAAAATATCCATATTCTCTACTAAGTATTTGTTTAATACTTGTTTTGAGATAAGAAGCTTAGCAAGCGATGGTTCTTCATCTGCTGTCACAGCCGCAGCGATGATCACAATCAACGTTAATAATTTTGTAGCCATCGTGTGTCTGAAAAATTAAAGTTTTATTATAAAACTGTTCAGTAAGAAATGTCGAAAAGAACAAGGTAAGAAATATGAATGAAAATTCATGTATTTTATCTAAGAAATATTCGGAAATAATTACGTATTAAAAAAGGTTAAGGATATATAAATTTTTGTTTGTATTACCTTATAGTCAACTAATAAAATGAAAAATTAATACAACTTTCCAGCGTCGAAAATAGTGAAATGTTACGAATATTGACAACTGTTCAATGTACGTGGCTGACGTTTCACTCCACGCGTTCAAATAATTGCCATTTATAAAAAAATATAAAATGATACCGTTAAAGGTACATTCACTTCAGTAGATCGTAGGTCGTAGTTTTCTTTAAAATTACGTTAACTTAACTTTGCTAATTTTTATATTAAAAGGTTAATATTATAACTAACTTTTCTATTCATAAACATTCATAAATAACTTCTAATATTGGAATTATTCATAGAAAAGTATTTTAGGCTATTATTGATCGTCATTATTTTCACTTATTATTTTGAACGCTACAATTGGTAGTTGTCAATTTCCTTGGGGATTGTATTGAATTCGTATTTTTGGTGAAAATAAATGAATCAAAGAATGTCTAGATTTAATTGAATTGGTGTTATTTAATTACTCAAAAGGTAATTAGTGAGCTATAAAATTAGTTAAACTATGACAGATAACGAAGATGTTAATAAAGAACCCGCTAAAGAACCACTAGACGACGAGGCTCTGGAGAAGTACGCTTAATTTTTAATACATTTACATGAGTTTGTTTTACTGAGGTCTATTATTTTTAGTATAAACAGTTTGTTTATTGTGGTAGTATAAAATAGTTTGTTATGCATTATTATAATTATGACGACAGTATCTTTTCACTACATAAAGTGATTCCCTTGCCCTGATATTTCTTACTGTCCAGTTTTGTTTGAAGTTTGAATGTCACGCGTTAACAGTTGTATTTATATTTTTAATATTGTTAATTTGTACTTTGTATGTATTACATGATAGATTTTTTTTTATAAAATTGTAATATTTTGTGTTGTCAAAGAAACTCCACAAAAACTATTAACAACTTATAAAACAAATTTATTTATAGATTTATCAGTAAAACTTACGAAACTCCTATTTAAAATTCCTATAGGACTGTGTCGTAGACAAGTTTTCCAGGTAAAACAGTCTGAATAAATTAAATCAAATATGTAAATTCACATGGAAAAAAAAAAACTATACACTTAGAATGCAATTTATCTTTACATAGAAAAACTACTCATATTATTAACACAGATTATAAAACAAAAGACAGATGGAGATGTGGAACGAACATTGTGCCACTAGAAATTCAACATCTGATTGTGACAGTGCTGTAGAAATATTTGCGCCAGTGAGCATGTAGGGCTGCCATGGTAATGAAAACACTCCTACATTTTTTTTTATTAAATCTTATATTCTAATATCAAAATCTAACAATATTGCAAAATTTTTGAATCTTATATTATACATTTAATCTATGAGCATATTGAAAGTTTAACATTCATTTTAAAATTTATAAATAATAAATAAAAACTAATTGGTAAATTTAAAAAAAATTGAAAAAATTATATAATATTAGATTCTTATTAAATTTCAGTTATTAAATCTATAACATATTTAAATCTATAATATCTATTCAATTCAAGCCATATAAAGTGAACTTAGTCTTTTTTATTCATTATTATTTCCATTTATATAATTTTTTCCTATGAGTTTTGTTCTAATTTAACTTGACACCACTGGCAACACCAAGCGATATTTGTTAAGGTTTTGTGTATCGTATCACATATCAACAAAGAGACAATGATTTCATACTCCCGAGAGTTGCATGTTTGATTTTGTATTAACTTTTGTCTCCTTACTGTATTGTTCCATGCACTCAATCTGCCTTTTATTTTATACTCTGAGATATTTCTTCTTTACTAAATAATTAACTTAATAGATTAATGTACATTTGAGATCAAATCTCTATACAACAAAAATAATTATTCCATTATAAAATAAAATAAATATTTAAAGAACTTCAGTATTTATTACAAAGATAAATAATACAAAATTCAAAGATTCATTTATGCCACTTTACCTAGTTAGACTGACGTTTGATTGTGTACCTCAACTTAGAGGTTGGCCGAATTAGTTGCCAGCTCTGTAAGTTATGCATGTATAACACAAAATATTATATTTTGCTTCATAGTATTGCATCTGTAGCTGCAGTTTCATTGATAAGATATCAATAACAAAATGAAGAAGAAGAATTCGTAGGGGTAATAATTTCTGTATCATAATAAATTTATCTATACTTCTAATGGATAGCAGTGTTGTTCTGAATAAAATTATTTCTAACTATCAAATTTTAAACTTGACTTCTGCTTAACTCAACAAAAACAAAATTAAATACTAATAATTAAAATATTATAATTATGGAGAATGATATCAGTTTCTATTAATTTTATGTCATTCCTATCTAAAACCTGTTTTTTTTTACTTGAAATAAACTTTAAATCATTATATTATACTTATCAGGTTAGCAGTAGAAGAACTCTTAAGGGAAGCAGTTCAAGGTGCTGCAAGAGCTGAAATAGTTGGTCCCTCAGGTTGGATAAAAGCACCACAGCAAAAAACTAATAAACGATTTCTAGTCAATACTCTTAGACATGCTGTGAGTTCCAATAGATCATATACAACGCGTAGCACTCATCGAAATTCAAACAATAAATCTCCCAAAAATGACCGGAAACCAGAACTCCCTATCAAAAAAGATAGATCAAAAAGAAAGTGTTAATACGACAGAATATGATGTTGAAAGTATAATAAAAGAAATTATTAACAATGATGAAACAACTTGGACACCACAAGATAAAATGCCGTTAATAATTAAAGAAATAGAGCATCTTAAAGTAGATATAAGAACATATATAGATAATTGTGATTATGACGTAGCGGCTTTATTAAACGAGGGTGTTGAATTATGTGCCGAAAGTAAAGCTTTAGTTCAGGAGATGGAAACATGTAAAAAGGAAATCGAATTTGAAACAATGGCCGAAATTCTTAAGTCTATTGAAAATCATGACCAAATTGCCAAAGAATTACAATCTGTTAATTATGCTATGAATATCGTTGTTGACATTATTAAATGCAGTGATTATCTAAGAGATTTTTATGAAGGCAAAGAAGCACAAAGCTATTCCAAAGCCGTAGAAGCAATTTACGACTTACTTGAGTTCATAGAAAAAACTGCAGATGGTTTTAAACAATTGGAGGTTTATGTCAATACGAAAAATACGGCTAAATTAATCTTAGACAATCTTTTGTATGATTTGAATCAAGAATGGACCAGAATGATATCATATAATTGCAAGCCTGGTAGTCGTAAAACAGTTATTAATTTCAACATTACATTAGACAATTCTGAGATCACAAAAGACATTCTAACTGCTCTAGATAAAAGTGACAAATTGATTTATAAAATTTCAGAATTCGCTGAGTATCTAAAGAAAGAAGTTTTGTTACCTATGTTAAAAAATGATAGCTCATTTTATGCAGAAACAGAAAACACGGCAACAGTGACGATACACCATAAACAAAATCAATCACCACATTACCTCGTTCCAATTTCAAACATAAGGTTATTGTTTCTTTTTCTCAACAACAAATTCAATCAAAACTATTTAGATGACAAATCTATAATGGATACATTGGGGTGCTTGTTGAAAACGGACTTTTGCGATATGATGATAAGACATTGTTTAGTTGAGACTGTACCAAATAACTTGAACGACCTCCAAAATTATAGCAAAATAACAACAGAAATACAAAATTTTCAAAATTTTCTAATAAATATAAAAGTCTTTCCTGAAACAGGAATAACACTTTTGAAATACATGGATGATATTGATGTTTTGTTTGCATACAAGTCAAGTGTACATTTTTTGGACACAGCGAGGACAATTATGCTCAAGGATTTAAGTGTAACAATGTCTATAGGTGTTGAAAAGATACCAGAAGAATCAACGCCTTCAGAAAACTTTTCGGAGGATAGCTCTACAGCGGAGGCCCTCGAAATATTTGGAAAGACATTACCACACAGCCTGTTCTATTTTCCGAGATGTATGATATCAAAAACCGCACAAGAACTGTTAGATTTAGTCTACGTTATAATGGAGCAAGCTGTGCAATGCGGGGAAATTGTAGCTAAAAAAATGTATTACACCGTAAGATTTATATTCGAACTTTACGATGCGGTCGTTCCTTACGCCCATGAAAATTATTTGCAGACAATTCCACAATACGTCGGTAGGTGTCATTGTCATTGTTTGGTTGATGCACGGTCGTATACACAGGTCTTGCAACTTCAGTATGGGGTACGTTGACATACTGATGCTGTTAAGTTCAATTTACGGCCGTCAGAGGCATGACAATTCGTGTAATAATTAACCCGAACATTTTTTCAAATCCAAACAAAACAGTTAAATAACAAAACAAAAATAACAAAAATTCCGCAAAACTCAACAAAACGATATAACTATGATTAAATAACACAATACTTGGGAGAGAAAAATATCAGCTTCGATAGCAGCGACGTAGTACCTCAAGCGGATGGTACCTCCTGCGAATTAGCAGTTGTTACACACTCGCACCTCATCTCTCACCACTGAAATTGGACTCAGTTGCAAGACCTATGTATACGACCGTGGGTTGATGACATTTTCTGTCGATGTTGATAAGCGACAACAAAATACGCCTATTTTACTTTCGTGTACAGCTTTATAATAATAATTCATATTGGTTGTTTTAGAAAGTTATAATCATTAGTTATTGGGCTTTTGGTATATTTTTATTAATTTTATCTTTTAGCTCTATTCCATAACAACTGTATGTACCTTGCGCACAATCTACAGACCTTGGGTGATAAATGGATATGTTTGATGGAAGGTCGGGAATTAGGATACGCAATTGGATTCGTAGACTTGGTCCCGAAACTTAGGATGTTGGGCTACAAACATCTCGCTATGCACATGCAGCAACAGAGGAAACAAATACTGGATAATATTCGTTCTTCAGGTACGAATTTTATAAATATTTTGTTTTTAATTTTTTTTATATATAAGAAGAGGCAAACGGGCAGGAGGCTCACCTGATGGAAAGTGACTACCACCGCCCATGGACATCTGCAACATCCGAGGACTTGCAGGTGCGTTGCCGGCCTTTGAGGAAAGAGTACGCTCTCTTCTTGAAGGTTGCAATGTCATATCGGTTCGGAAAAGTCGCCGGCGAAAGCTGGTTCCACAGAGTGATTGTGCGAGGCAGGAAATGCCTTAGGAAACGCGCTGTTGTGGATTTAACATAAATATTTTATTATAAATAGTAACTAAATGTCTATGAACATAATACATACCTTATTAGCAAAAAAAATTTATACAAATTTTTACCTTACTTCAGAAATTAAATAATTTTCTTGAGCTATATATTTCTTATAAATCTTAGGCGGTTATTCCAACTTCTCCTTTCATGTATTTCATTGGTTTGACTTTTCTTACATGTTTAAGTTGGAACGTAGTTTTGTTCCAATAAATGAATCCAATAATTAAAAGAACTAAGGGTACTCTTACCACGTTTATTAAAAAAAAATACCCAGGTCTCTTACTTTTAAATAAAAGCCAGCCCACATAAGATCGAAAAAACGTATGTCGTTTGTCGTAAATTATATTTAATGATGAATTTAAATAGATATTGTTTGATATTTCAGATTTGAATTGCATCGTCGTCAAAGACGTATTAGGTGAAAATGCAGAAGCAGCGGTACGGCAATGTCTTAGGCAGCTTCAGTTATTGAAGAACGTCTGGATCGGTGTTTTTCCATCCAATGTGTTTACGAGGTAAAATATTTTAGACTAAGAATGAAAACTAAAAACTTAATAATGACGATGGAAGTTTAAGCTCGGAAGAACTTATTGATATACATATATTTACATTACAAAGGGAAGTCACCAATAATAATTGTAACAATATGTAAGAAAAAAATAAATTTAATTAACTTCAGTTAGTCTATAATACTCTAAATTGATTTTAAATCTTAAGTCTAAGAAATATTTTTTTTTTTAGATTAATGGCAACACTAGTAAACATGTTCGTCGACGAACTAATACATCGAGTGTGTACCGTTGAAGACATATCAATGGAGATGGCCACTCAGCTCACTGAAATGTACACACTAGTGGTCCAAAAGACGCCACAGATGTTTCAAGTAAGTTAGCTGGAATGTATATTTTTAAAATTAATTAAAATACAAAGTATTCAATATTTTTATCCGATCTAACTAGTTACCTAAACGATTTAGGTAAAAGAGTAATTTTAATTATTACTTGCTACCCGTCCCGAATTCGCACAGGGGAGGATAAGGAATTTATCCTGTGCTATTAGTTAACCAATTAAATATTATCATTACATATCATACTATGCGTCCGTACTGTGCTAATGCATCGTACAACACGACCTCCCGTATTTTGTCACGAGGGATTTTTAAAGGTCTAACTATGCTGTCACAATAAGAAACATATTAACAACACTTTATATCCAAACCAATATTATAAATGCGAATGTGAGTTTGTTTGTTTGCTTGTGAAGCTTCCAAGCATAAACCACTAAACCGATTATAAAAATTCTTTTACCAATGGAAAGCTACATTATAAGGCGAGTAACATAGGCTACATTTTGACGGAAATAGGAGGGATATTATAAACATTCCATATATCCATTATCTAATCGAATTAGTAGTTTTTGCGTGAAACCAGAATCGAAAAAGAAAAAATTAACGCATTATAATATTAGTATATCTGGGTATATACAGGATATTTTTAATGGTAACACTATAAATTTAACATACGTCATGTCATATTCTTTTTCAGAATTCGTCAGATGTGGAGAAGTATGTTAAATCGTGGGTTAAACTGCAAGAATTAATTTTCGTTCTTGGCGGCTCACTAAAGGATATAGAAAACCATTGGAAAGATGGAACAGGTCCTCTGGCTGTGAACTTTGAAGTCGAAGAACTGAGGAGTCTCATCAAAGCCCTATTCCAAAATACGCAATTTCGCGCCAATTTACTGTCAAAAATAAAATAGATTTGTTTTATTGTAGTCACTATGTTTTAATAATAAATATTATGTGTTTAATGATCTTGGTATTTTAAATACAAAACCCTAATGGGTAAACATTTCATTATAATATCAGAAACTGCTTGTTAAATTGGTTGATACCTATTTAAATATCTAGTCTAGACACGTTTTGTCGTAAAAATTAAAAATCTCATAATCGTAAAATAACAATTTACTGAATAAAATCTTGTCGTTGTACTAAGTATGACGATTTTGATAGACAGTGACCTATAGAATAGGCACTCGAGCTTATAGAAGCTTACTAGCTATTTATTTAAAATTATAGCTAAGAAAAAAAATTCCAATCGAGTTAGTCTAAGTGCTGTTTTATGTATGGTCATACCTACTGCTAAAACTGGTATTGTAAATTTAAAGCCATTGCAGTCTACATGTTGACATATTAAATATTGTTTTTGCACAATAGCTCGATTATTTTGGACTCTAACAAAAAATGTTAGATTTAAAGTGCGGTCAACATTATTTATTTAAAAGTAAAAAAAATGAAGTATACATCATAAGTCGTGTAGACTTTGTTGTTGTTGACTGCTATTATGTCTTTTATTATTTAAATCACGGTCGTATACACAGATTTTGCAACTTCAGTATGACATACTGATGCTGTTAAGTTCAATTTACGGCCGCCAGAGGCATGACAATTCGCGTAATAATTAACCCGAACATTTTTTCAAATCCAAACAAAACAGTTAAATAACAAAACAAAAATAACAAAAAATCCGCAAAGCTCAGCAAAACGATATAACAATGATTAAATAACACAATACTTGGGAGAGAAAAATATCAGCTTCGATAGCAGCGACGTAGTACCTCAAGCGGATGGTATTGCGAATTAGCAGTTACACACTCGCACCTCATCTCTCAGACCGGTGTATCGTCAGACCATCACGGTCGTATACTCAGACCTGTGTATACGACCGTGATTTAAATCCGCATATAATAATTTGATCGCTCTAAATTTATTGCTGGAATGGTTCACGGCAACCTTCGAAATATGAAAAACAAGTATGACTGGTGCACTATATCTACCGCGCAGTTCGTATTTGCTAGTATCCTTTGAGAAAGACGTACCAAGGCGTAAACGCATGATTAACAAGAAATAAAACGTGGCAATATTTATTATTAATAATACAAGGAAGCGAACGTAATGAAGAAAAACAAATTTTAAGAGTTTTCTAGGCCTCACTAAATTATCTTTGCAAATAATTTTAAAAAGTATTATGCCCGGTTTACATTATTCCAGTCCAGTGATCTAGCGAGATTCCAGTCCAGTGCTGGACTGGATCTGTAACGTCTACATTATTCCAGTTATTTAGAAGCCGTTGAAGTGTGAACACTATAGTGACAATGATTTCAAGAAGAGATCAGTTTCGAAAATGTTTCAAACGTGCTCAATCACTCTTGCTACAAGAAGTTATTAATGAGGTTGATAAGGAACTAAAAAAAAAGGAACGGATTTGGGTGAGAAATTGGATCAGCGAAAGAGATCAAAAAGGAGGGTCAGCAATACTTTTGCAACAACTGAAGATAGAAGATCCCAATGAATATAGACTGGCACTGAGAATGACAGCAGAAAACTTTGAAGAACTGTTATCATTAGTTTCGATTAATATCCAGCGTAAGAATACGTTGTTCAGAGATGCTATACCCGCAAAATTAAAGTTAGAAGTCACTCTTTCTTTTTTAAGTACTGGAGATAGTTACAGAAGCCTCAATCGTATGTTTCGATTGCCAAAACCAACTATTTCAAAAATTATACCAGAAGTCTGTCAAGAAATTAAAAGGGCATTAAAAGACCACATCAAGGTAATATTTTTTTTATTAAGTATCATATCTATGACAAATTAAGCATTATTGAAAGCATTCATGATTATATTAATCTGATATAATGTATTCTGGGTCATCGCTTACTACATTTAACGAGTCCTCGGTGGTTTGTGTATCTACAGACGCTGGACTATTCAATGGCATATAAGTACTACTACTCGTGCTTGGTCTTGACGCATAATTGTAATTTGGTCTATTCGGTTTTATAGGACTATTCAAATCGTGTAGTCGACATCTTGTTATCACACTCTGTATTTCTTCTTGGCCTAGGATAGCCTGTTCTGTAGAAAGGGTTCTTAATTGCTTCGCAATGTGTTTCCCGAAGATGTCGAATTCATCTTCCACTGTTTCTGATTTGGATAAATCGTATTGCATATCTTTCATGCTACTGACTATTGTAGACAGCTGTGAAATTTTACTTCTTTTCTTTCGCGGTTCTGATAGACTTACTTCTGGGTTTGTATGGGTAGGGTTGGTCCCACATTGGTCACTAGGTTGAGTATTGTCAGTATTTTCTTTATTTTGAGCATCATCAGTATTTTCCTGAAAATAAAATATTTTTACTTTCTTTTTGCAGATACCCACTGCGGAACAATGGAAACAAGTCGAGGAAGGCTTTCGGAATAAGTGGAACTTTCCTTTGTGCTACGGAGCGTTAGACGGAAAACACATAAAAATTACTGGCTCCTATGAATATGGAAGTACGAACTTTAATTATAAAAAAGAAAACAGCATAGTATTGATGGTTCTTGTTGACCATGATTACTGTTTTACGTATATCAATGTGGGCGCAAATGGAAGCGCTTCGGATGGTGGTATTTTCAAAAACTGTTCCATTTTTACTGAATTAGAAAATGGCAGTTTTATTCCAGAAGATGGAGTGATTGTGGCTGATGCAGCATTTCCACTAAAAACATACTTAATGAAACCATATCCTGGGGCTAATTTAACTTTTGAACAAAAAATATATAATTACAGGCTGTCCCGTGCTAGACGCGTTGTAGAAAACGCTTTTGGAATATTAGTAAGTCGATTCAGAATTTTCGAAAAAGCTATTTCAACTAAGTTACATACTGTGGATCACATTGTGTATGCAGCTTGCTCTCTACACAATTGGTTGAGAAAAAAGTCAAGCAATTATATGACTACTTCTTGTGTAGACCATGACGATCACAACGACCATCATTTGATTAATGGAACATGGAGATCCGAAATAACCTCTTTAGATAGTATCATACAGCAGGGCAGTAACAACTCAGCAACACATGCCAGGGAAAAAAGAACTCAATTTACTAATTATTTTGTGAACGAAGGAAAAGTACCATGGCAAAATCATATGATACATTGATAAATTTGTGTGTTTTAACAAATAATATGCTACTAAAATAAAAATAAATAAAAATCTTAAAATAAATACCTGTGTTTTACGCTTCACCATCACATTTTTAATAAATGAATTGAATTCGGCGAACCATTTCACTTTGGGTTGGTAAACATTGCCACTAGCACCAGATGTGGATGATTTCTTAATCTTGTCTAGTTCAAGGTAGTATGTCGAACGAATGCTTTTTATTTTGTTTTTCACATCTTCCGGTGTGAATCCTTCAATTTCCATATCAATGCACAGATTTTGCAAAGCAGTTTGGCGCATAGCTTTGTTTTTATAATGATCTGATGTTATATCCCATAAACACGGATTTTCTCTGTATATAGTGACAAACTTTACAGTTTCGTCTTCAGATAACTTCTTCACCATTGTTAAATCCTTTTTCTTTGCAAAAAAGTCCGCAAAAACAACCAACACGTGTGTAATTCGTCAGCACTGGAATGGCACTGGATTGGCCGTCTACATTATTCCAGTTGCACTGGATTGGTCGCACTGGATTCAAAAGTAGACCGCGAATCCAGTTACTGGACTGGAATGCTTACTGGATTCAGTTCATTCCAGTGCCGGTTTACATTTTTCCAGTAAGCAATCCAGTACTGGACTAGATCGCTGGACTGGAATAATGTAAACCGGGCATAAGTATAAAAAGAAGAACACATTCTCTAAGGCAGTGGTCGTGTTTATTCTTTACGATTAAAATTTTATTATTTTCGAAACTTGCAACTCTGATCTGATCAATCATCATGTGTCAGAATTAATTTAAATGTGAAACTTACGAGACCGAAATTTTATTTACTTACATTTTTAAAAACATTATAGTAAATTGCAGTTAGATTACAAACAGTTAATACTAATATGAAAAAATGAATGCAATTAAATTGTTTGTACAGCGTAGATATCCTAGTTTCTTAGTTAGGCGTACTGCCACTACTAAAAAGAAAATACACGATCCCGGAGAAGAGGAAAAGTTACCAAGTAAAAACATTAATATTTTTTCATATTTCAAGACAATTTAAATGTAAATGTTATTAATTTTATATAACTATTTCTTTCAATATTTATTTATAGGTTATTTTGATCATAATGATGAAAGGAAATATTCAACGTTAAATAAAAGTTTTACTTCAATCACATTTTACTCATTTTGATGCTTATTATATAAAGTACAATTTGCAATTTATTTTTTTTAGTTTTTCAATATCCAGTTAGTAAGAGTTCTGATAGAAGGGTATATGTATGGGGATTAGCAGAAACTGGTGCTCTCGGCATACACATGCCAAGGAGCAAAAAGTCGGGCAAGAAATCTTACAGAAATGACTTTACTTTTGTCGCATATCCCAAGAGATCCAGCTTTTGTGAAAGGTTTGATGTGAGTACTGTTGTATGTGAGTAAATATAAGAAACATATATGACAAGAATAGTTAGATTGATAGTTGAAGCTAAAGTCTATTGCAACAGAATTAACATAATTTATAAATAACAGACAATAAATTATTAATAATAATTATTACTTTATTTGTATTTTTATTTTATTATATATGTATAAAGTTAAGTAGTATTAAATTTACACAAATTACTGCCTGAAAATTACTAGAACAACATGAAGCATACTTAACATTGTTGAAGATAATCATAACTATTAAAGTTAAATTATATAGTTTTGAAATTGGTTTTATATATTCTATTCTCTGTTTACTTCTACCATTAATTATAATTATAAAAGAATGCACCTATACTTCAGGTCACAAAAATAGCAAGTGGCTATGGCTTCACAGTGGCAGCAGTTAAAACGAGTGAGCAACACAAAGTTTTTGGAACTGGTATCAATACAGATTCACAGATTGGCTATCATGCACCTAGGATTGGTCGACCTCTAGAAATGTTGCTAAGTCCTGCACCTATTTACATACCATATAATTCGTTAGAGACTAAGGTAAGATGTGTGTGATTATTAACATGCAAAGGTTTCTCATTAAAACATGAAATATACAATAACTGATTTACTGTAATTTTATGTATAAATTCTAATATTTTCTCTTATTCTGAAGACATCAATGAGAGCCCCGAATTGCATTCACATGTGACACGTACTAAAACGTATAGCTAACTCATTAAAAGAGGACAAATTCTGTATTACCATTAACTTAATTTTATCTTATAGATCACAGGACTAGCAGCGGGTCGAGCACATACTCTCATACTGACTGATAATGAAGGTGTTTATACATTAGGTAACAATGCATACGGCCAGTGTGGTAGAAAAATAAACGCTAATGAGGAATACAGGGGCAGTATGGCTTCCCACAATATAAAAAGCTTAGGAAAGGAAACAATTGTTGACATTTGCTGTGGACAAGATCATAGGTAAAGTAAAGAATACAAAACAATAATTATACATTTAGAAATTTTACTATACGTAATATGTAGGGTTGTTTTAGATTTCAATCTTACACTTGATGACTTAATGTGTTCTTAATAATTATTAAGTAATTATTACAAAGAAGCAATTATAACATGATCCAGTTGAAGCAATGTAATAGGATTAAATCTAATTCATAATTGAACATTTTTTTATAACTTTCAGTCTCTTCATCACAGAATCAGGAAAGGTATACTCATGTGGGTGGGGAGCTGACGGACAGACGGGCCTTGGTACATATGAAAATCAAGGTTACCCAGCTGCTGTTAAGGGAGACATTACTAGTGAAAAGATTGTCAAAGTTGCTTCGACTGCTGACTGTGTGCTTGCATTGAATGGTAACAGTAGATTTGAATAAAAAAAATATTAATAGAATTTTAATCTGCTGTGATAACATAAGCGGGTTTAATAGATATGTTAGCTTTACCTATGAATATTTTAAGGATATGAATGAAGACAGAAGGAATAAAGTCTGTTACACTAAACACCTGCTAAAAAATGTTTATAAGTAAGGATGTTAATAATTAAGAACATGAGCAAGTTTTATTTTTACAGATAATGGTGAACTTTTTGGTTGGGGAAATTCAGAATATGGGCAGGTACCAATGGCTACAAATCAGCAACAAGTAAACATGTCATATGCTTTAGTTAAACTTACAAAAGGCTTAGGGAAGATTGTAGATGTAGCGGCTGGTGGTTCCTTCTGTCTCATTTGTAATGGTAAGTAATTTAAGTATAATGTTATAACAATACATGTTATATTGTAGATATATAACAGAAGAAAAATGTAGAAAAAAAAATGAAATACAAATATTTTTTTAGAATGAATAACCAAATCACAATCAAAACTACTTGGTAGTAAACCAATGATAAATTTGTTTTTATTTGTATAACTTTTTTTTATAGTTTAATTATATAAACAAAAAATAATATTTATTTTTTACAGAACACGGTGATGCCTTTGTATGGGGGTTCGGTTTGTTAGGACTAGGACCCAATGTACAGCACGCTAAGGAGCCCAAGCAAATACCGCCCCCATTGTTTGGGAGGAATGAGTTTAATCCGGAACAAATGGTGACAAAAGTTGCATGTGGTATTGGGCATTTGGCAGCAGTAACCAAAAATGGAGATCTTTACATGTGGGGTAGAAACCGACACGGCTGTTTAGGCTTAGGGCATGGGAATGACCAACATTTTCCTTTGAAAATTAGTATTGGTGCACATGTCTTGTCAGTGGATTGTAGTGTTGATCATACTATTGCAATGTGTCAGCCTTTTACATAGTGTTCTTATATATTAAGATTATACAATAGTTAAATGATGTGGTTTTATTTACACCCTATAATTTCTATTAATAGTATAACTACAAATACAATTGTAACACAGGCCTGAAGAAATTTGTTAATGTAATTTATCATTTTAAGCTTAAACATTTATTTTCATTATTATACTATAGTAAAATACTATCAATACCCTCAATAACTATACATCAAATATAAAAGTTCATTGCTTTTCTCATTACTCAGACTATTAATTTTACTCATATGTTATTAAAGATTTTGAAGTTTTAAATTATTTTTAGTCCATTTTTTATATAACACAACTCACAGTAACTGTTTCATTGCAACTTGAGATATTGAAGGAGAAAGCTGCAACACAAGTATCATACCAGTGCTCCAAGCTTTCCACTTCAATACCACATTAACTATTGTTTGCACTCATCATGAAAAGGTTCAAGTGTGCGGAAGTCACGCCAGGCTGGGGGTAACATGGATGTGTGATGAAGGTGGCATCCACAACGTTTACATGGCTCACTGAACAGGTTAACATAGCTGTGTAGCCATGTCATAAATGACCGCACTGCTAGCTCCGGCAGAGTTGGTGAATAAAAGTGCAACATTGCAGCATGAGCATTTTCAGTAACTTTTCGGAAAACATGGTGTCGCGACTCCGTCCACAAATCAAGAGTCTCGCCGTAACCTTTCACCATAACCCATTCCATTAGCAAGCTTTTGAATGCAACAACAGCCTTTAGAACATGACTTAAATTTATCTGGACGACAGCATTACTTGCAAAAGGTCGTGAAATAGTGATTTTCATATCGTTGTATGATCGATCTATATTATTTATTACATTGTCTACTTGCAGTGGTGCTACGTTGTGGTTACTTTGCAATTTACCACGACGTTTAGTACTACCAGAGTTGATGTACGATCGTTTTAAGGAGTTCTGACTCAGCAGTGTATGTGCGAAGGAGCTGTATTCGTGAATTTTATCCGTCCATTTGTAACTGTTCACTAGTTGAGTGTATAATGCTTGTCGATCTTGTGTTGTTTCTTGACTCAAAAATGTCGTATTACCAAGGTTGAACGGTGCTGTAGGTATAGGTAGCCCGTTAACAGTTTGTTCTAAATCTCGTAAATTTATATTTACATTACTTAAAAGTTCTTGCAGTTCTACCAAAAACTTGTCTTTGCCGTCTTCGCCGTGATCGGCTCGAAGTCCATTTGATAATGTTTCAAATACGTGACTAACGCTGGAACGAAGAGTTCTCAGCGATGACAATGCTGAGTTCAGTTGATCTACGTTAATAGTTTGATTCATATTGACAAAGTTACTATAACTCCTTGATATTTTCAGATTTACCAAACAAGACGCACATACTTTCAAAACTAATCTATTTGACAACTGACGTTGACAGTTGCTTTTTTTTAACGGCTGTAAAAATGGGACACTACATTCTACAGCCTTTTAGTTAAATTAACTTAAAAATAAAAATATTGGTTAGTTTTAAAAGATAATTTCTTATTATTATACCGAATATAACAAACATACTTATTAAAATTGCAATTTCGTTATGGTTGCGAGAAATGATAAAATAGATAAATAAATTATTGTATTAAGGAAATCATGTATTCATTTTTTTATATTATTATCATTTTTTTTAATAACAAAACGAGTTATATTGGTTATGATTATTTATCATGGTAATCAAAAGAAATTATTTGATTTGACTCAAAACTGTTATTAGCTCTGAGTAACATTTTCAATAATATGCTAAAAATTTAAAATAATTGCAAAACGTTAATATCACTTTTATGTAAAGGTACTACCTAAGAATCGATATAAATAAGTTGTAAAATGAAATACATTAATTTTAAAATATATATACGTACGAAAATGTAATTAACCAGTTAAAGGGTTTTTAGCTTTTTTATTGTTCAAACTTTGATGTCGCATAATTTTATTACTTATATTTATTCTTGCATAGTATACTTAATTTTTTTATTGAATACATACATGCTTAAGGACGCACCATTAAGCGAATGTGAAACACTGTAAATCGTAACAAGGTATCCACTATAAAAGCTTGCATAGCGTGGATGCCACCGGAAATACAATAATGATATCGTTTCAGCAAACAACGTTGCTATTGTACTAAGTGTGCAATATTGTGACTTATATTTTGCTTTAAATAAATTATATTTTATACAGTTATAAAATAAAGGAATTCATACGTACAACTAACCTTGTACTTCAGATTAAGTTAAAAATAGTTTTTGACTTAATTTTTATGAATGCCACCATCAACTTAAGCCACCGTCAGTTTATAAAAAAATGTCGTTGTCATTAAAAATACAGTATTAAGAAAATTGCGCCAATTACTGTTTTCTATTGGATACATAAGTAAAATAATAGCATTCCATAGGTATACTAGGATGACAGCTGACAGGGAGAGATGGCATAACATCCTGCAAATAACAACATCATCCACTACTTTACGACGACCATGACCGACTACGACTGCTAAGAGCGTATCGACTGAGAAGAAGTCGTCTAGTACCTTTAAAAGCTAAATATGGGATCATAGTTTCACTTTAGAAAACGTGCTGAAAGGTTCCGAAACTGTAAAACAATTTAAGGAACTGTAAAGAGAGATCAGCAGGTCCATTATATTAGTTGTATCACGATAAAGTTACATCCGGTGTCCTTGTTCGTTTTCGACTAGCTGACAAATTTCCGTGTGTTTCGATCACTCAAATCGCATCTTTTATTTATTTTAACGAAAATCTTTAAACTATGTCATTTACTCCTATAAGAATTGTCTTTTTCCTAACAACTGACATGTTTACGAATTACATGATATTCAATTATTAACGAAGTTTGCGGAGTCTTTATCTTTTTTTTTTTCTTTTAAGTTTTTATCTTTTAAATAATCGGTATACATTATCATTAACTTTAAAATAAATAAAATAAAAAACTTGAACATATTAAGTTATATATTAAAAGGTTAGACTGTTATGCATTTGCACAAGAGACGCAAAGGGAAAAAAATTGCGAGCTGCGCCCAAGAGTGTCGTAACACTATAAGAGCATTTAGTCGACCATCTTCTGCTCGATAATGTTATATCTATTTTGTTTGTTGAATATGTTCATATTTGTAACATTTAACAACTATGACTTTGACTACTATTGTTCCGTTATAATGCGTAACTTAAATCGAGTATACACGATATTGTTATATTTAAACCAATTCAATTAATTTCATGAAATTGTGAGATTTTATTAAAGTTTGTTTTTGGTTTTATAGTCACTGATACATTTTAAATTCATACATATAAAATATGTATAATTATGTTAGATAGTCGTTTTTATTATACTACAAAAGTTAACGTACCCGCCTTGAGCTACCTTCACCTATATATTTTATATAGGTATGCGAAAAGACATTATAAAGTTAAATATTAGTACAAACACTATTGGTACAGTTTATTTACCAATTTACACTCTCATTCTAACTGTTAGGGCCGTTTTAACGTAGTATTGTATGTAAATTCAGATATTAGGGCACCGTCGTCACAAATTACTATGATAAGCCATCGTAAACACAATGGAGGTTTCGAAAGGTGCGGTGGTTCCAAAATGACTTACTTGTTTAGTTCAGGCGATATCATAATTCAAAGGTTGGCGAACGAAATCATTGTACTCCTAAGTAGTTTGAATGAATCATTAATATCCACCGAAACTGTAGTTTCGAATCGGCTCGTCCAACAATGAACATTGAACGCATGAAGTATTACTGCTATTGTAGCTTTGGTTTTAGTGCTGTTTGAGTTTGAATTATTGTGTACATATAAAATGTACAGGCTATTGACTACACTGATGTGGGGCTTAGGTTAACATATAATTATTCTATTAATAATGAATGGTATAATTGTTTTACAAAATAACAGATAAGGTCTTAGTTGATATTATTTGAATTATGATATGGACTTAATGCGTCTGAGCAAAACCTTAACCGGGCACCTTGGGCGTATGTGGTGCGTAGCCGATGATAATGTTTCAAATTACAGCGAATTTTTACGAGCTACATTTATATGAAAATGCGTATATGACGTATGAAATTATGGCACATGTACCGCACTGGAGCAGCGTGGGGGAGATATTTTCACTGTATAAGAGAAACGAAGCATAAAACATTTGAATGACATAGGCTTTCAAGAAGAAACGTTATCAAGTTTCAAGTAAGGCAAGCGAGGCCGCCGGCGGCTCGGCTGAGGGAATTCAAATAAAACTATATTAAACTAGGTTTAAATAAAATGTTACATTACGTGCTCTTGTTAAGTTAAACAGAAGATATGAGCTTGTTTTATTTGTTTGTTTTACAGCATGACTGTGCTATGGGTCTTAATTAAATGCATTATATAGGTATTCATGTCTTTTTCCAGTTTAAATGTAATTATTATGTTTTATACGGCCTTTTTATTATTAAAATCGTTCTTATCTTTATCTACACTATAAATGAAAGTTTCATCCTTATCCCAGGAACGTATTGTGTTTACATTTAAACTGAAAACTGAAGACACCACAATCTATTATAAAATAGCCGCGAAATAAATGCTATTTAGTACTAGTAATATTTTATTTGTATTGTTACTGGTAAGAAACGTTAGCCAACGAGCGGTTAGATTTTACCAACCTTACCGTTATTATGCTAAGAGTTAACCTTTAATGAGATTACTTTTTGCTTTTAATTGCTGTAGCTTAGTCACCTTTCTATAGGGTTTTCCAATAGGGACGCTTGAACTTTGACAGCTGATTGCGGCCATGTTGTTTGAGTGACAGCTGTCAAATGCAGTGTGTTATATTCATTCCGTCCTCCCAAACCACCATGGCAGGTTACAGTGTCGAGCAGCACGTGCAAATCATAAAATTGTTTTATGAAAATGGGTCTTCAGTTCGAGCAACGTTCCGCGCACTTCGCCCGTTTTACGGTCGCGATGATCGTCCTGCCGAGTCGACTATCCGTCGATTGGTGGACAAATTCGAGTCAACCGGGTCAGTTAACAATCAGCCGTTTCCCGTGCGTCAACGTAACGCGAGATCTGCCGAGAATATCGCCGCTGTGCGCGACAGTGTCCTCGAAAACCCGCGGCAGTCAATTCCGCGTCGCGCACAGGAACTCGGCCTTTCGCAGACGACAACTTGGCGAATTTTGCGTTGTGACTTGAGCCTGCACCCGTACAAGATCCAGCTGACCCAAGAGCTCAAGGTTAATGACCATAGACAGCGCCGTGTGTTCGCTGACTGGGCATTAGAGCAGTTGGAAGTTGACGCCGATTTTGGCAAAAAAATCATCTTCAGCGACGAGGCGCATTTTTGGATGAATGGCTATGTCAACAAGCAAAATTGCCGTATTTGGGACGAGACCAATCCACACGAGGTTCACCAAGTGGCAATGCACCCGCAGAAAGTGACTGTTTGGTGCGGATTTTGGGCCGGAGGCGTGATTGGTCCGTATTTTTTCGAAAACGATAATGGTGTGGCCGTCACCGTCAATGGTGAGCGATACCGGTCGATGATAACCAACTTCTTTTGGCCTGAAATCGAGAATATGGATCTGGACAACATGTGGTTTCAACAGGACGGCGCTACGTGCCACACAGCACATGCTACGATGGAAGTTCTGCGCGATCAAGCGCCCTTAATGGAAAACCCTATATCAGAACACAGTAAATGTGTTTGTATTTAAAGCGTCTACAGCCTGTTAGAGAAAGATAAGTGCCGATGGACAGAATGTTGTATTAAAATTTTCCGTATTATATAGGATCGGATGATTTATGTGTCGGTAAAACAATGTTTTATCGATTTAAGTGTTTTAGATACGCATTATTTAAAATTTATTCTTCAAAATATTTAAGTACATATTACGAAAATGTTATGTCCTTATGTTTACCTCAGAGATAACCCCGATATTCTGGCGCATTGGCGATGTAAGGAATGGTTATTATTTCTTACATCGCCAATGTCCATGGGCGGTGGCGACCACTTACCATCGGTTTTGAAATTTGCTCGACCGCCTGCCTATAACATAAAAAAAAAATACTGATATTGCCTAATACAATTGAACTGACAAATAGAAATTTTGAATAAAGTATGAAACACGTATAAGTTCGGCATAATAAATAAATCATATAATTGTGTTGAAAAGCTTTTTTTAATTTTTTTTATTATATTTGTGTTATAAGTTTTTATATATAAAAAATAGTTTAGTCATTACATAGAAAGGTCTATATAATCTAGCGTAGCAAGTGCCTTAAACTAGGGAGGGTCTTGAAAGCCTGGGACTGAAACTATTAAAATGTTTAACTAATTTGTTTGAAAACTAAATACAATCGATTAATAATAAATCGCCATATTTCAGTACCCTTGCCCCTAAATATCTTCGATGATAAGATTGGCAATATGTTTATAGTACACAATCAACGCAATAACAAGGACACCATTTGAAATTAAGCGCAACTTAATTCATACCCATTCCTTATACGAATACGAAACCTTATTATAATAGATACATAACGAATTTCTCAAACAATATTCACATAACACGAGTGTATATATAGAGATACCGAAATGTATCCACCGTTGCGCAGTTTTCGCTACATTTCTACATTTTATGAGTGCTTTGTGTTACTCGAATGCGAACAGCCAAGTAAATATATTTTCAAGTCGATTTCATTCATTCTTGTATCTTTTTTAACGTTTTGTAAAGTAATATTAAATTGCATGAAACCGTGTTTTACATTATGTTATAAATATTTGTTTTAAATGAAATATAGATATTCCTTGCTTCGTACGGGTAGATGTAAGGTTCTGCACAAACGTTTACTATATCGTTATTCATATTATAACTATTGGTTTACGAAAACCCGTATATCTTCTGGTCGGTATACTTTTTTTCGACATCTTCAATCCTTATATTTCAGCCAAGTTACAAAAATACACGTATTCCTCATTAATTACTCGATCCTTTGGTGAAAAACCGTGTGAAATTTTGGTAGTTTTTAAACGCGTTCAGGTAGTCATATAGACGGCGGGGGTTGTTTTATAATATAGAGTCGAATATGAGTACAACGATTGTATGTGTGAGGTTTGTAATGAAAAGAGGTTTTATTGTTGACATTTGTGTTTGTGGTGTATGAGTTTTAATCTTATTACAAAAAGGAAAGGTTAACATTCGGTGCGAACTCAATCCAAGGGATCACATCGAGGCTGTTATAAAAACAGCCTCACGAAAACTCGGAGTTCTGAACAGGGTGCGGCGTTTTTTCACGCCACAACAACTGCTCCTGCTGTACAAAACGCAGGTGCGGTCTTGCGTCGAATATTGCTCGCACCTTTGGGATGGCTCCGCTAAGTACTTACTGGATGCCTTGGATCAGTTGCAAAGACGTGTGATTCGCATTATTGGCGAAGTAAAAGTGAGGAATTATTCTCCCTCATTCCTGCATCCCCTTTCCTTCACAAGTCTACGCGTGCTGGCTCTCGATGTCACCGCTAAACTGTGACATCAATTCCATCGCGTACGAAGAAATTTGGCTTTTCTTTGTCGCACCTCCAAAACTGGAATTCTTTACCAGCACACGTGTTCCCCTCCTCTTATGACCTGTGTTCCTTCAAACGAGGTATGAAGAGGCATCTTGTGGGCCGGCAAGGCGGGGGCGGCTATTGCAGTTCATTCTTCCTAACTGTACTAGCCGTCGTTGCGTTTGGACTATACTACCACTTACCATCAAGTGGAGTAGAGTAATTTGCTCTCCCGGGAACTATAAAAAACTTAATACTTTATAGGTTTTATTATAAAAATAATGAAACTAATTTATGTAATTAATAAGAATATAATTTTTATTTACACAACGTCCTGATTTGATAAATGTAAACAGTGATAATAAGCAATAACCAAGTATATTCATTGCGTACAAGGTTTATATTAAGGATAATGAAGCGTGATTTAAGTGTCTTGATTTTCTCGCAAGATGAATGATGGTGATCTCGACATGACAGATTGACAATTCGAAAGTGCCTTTAAAAGGGTACTCGAAAGAAATCTTCTATTTGATGTTGAATTGAAACGTAACAACGCTTTTGAGTGTATCATTTTAATAAAATAAATGTTATCATAGGTTGTCTATAATAAGAACTTGACATTCATATCCTTATAAGTTTAAATTAAAATCTTAATTGTTAAATCATATTTTTAACAATTACAAGTGTTTGAAAAATCCCATGTAAAAAGGCTAAGTCTAATTTTATATTTTAATTATTATTATTCACGTATCGAGGCCCATAATTTCGTTACATGATTACACAATTCATACATTCGTATCATCATCATCATCATCAACAGCCAATCGTAGTCCACTGCTGAACATAGGCCTCTCCCAAAGTGTAAAGTGTCCTAGGTAGGTATATTCACTAACAACTTCGAGAGGTTTCCCTTCGACGTATATTGGTCCCGGCACGACATGCCTATTGAACATGACCTTGGTCTTGTCCAAGTTCATACCGAGACCGACACGCCGGGAAGAATCGCTTAGGCTACGCAGCATTTCGGTGAGTTGTTCCAGCGACTCTGCTATGATGACGATATCATCGGCAAATCGAAGGTGTGAGATGTACTCGCCGTTTACATTGACTCCATATCCAGTCCAATTCAGCGTCTTGAAGACGTCTTCCAACGCGCTGGTGAACAGTTTCGGGGATATTACATCCCCCTGTCTCACCCCTCTGCGCAGTTGGATCGCCTTCGTCTTACAGCCTTGGATGTGGACAGTCATCGTAGCGGCGTTGTACAGACATCTCAGTACCTCGATATATCTCCAATCGATATGACATCTCTGCAATGAGTCGAGCACAGCCCAGGTTTCGATGGAGTCAAAGGCTTTCTCGTAGTCCACAAAAGCCATACACAGCGGCTGATTGTACTCTTCGGTCTTCTGCACAATCTGCCGAACAGTATGGATGTGGTCTACGGTGCTGTAGCCTGATCGAAAGCCGGCTTGCTCTGGGGGCTGGAACTCGTCAAGTCGTCTGGCGAGACGGTTCGTGACGACTCTTGAGAACAGCTTATACACGTGACTCAGGAGGGAGATTGGTCTGTAGTTTTTCAAGAGGGTTTTATCACCTTTCTTGAAAAACAGTACCACCTCACTCCCGCTCCACGTTTCCGGGGTCTTGCCATGTTGGATGACGGAATTAAAGAGGCTTGCTAGCTCTTTCAGCTTTTTATTTTATACATTCGTAATCACACATTAATCATATTACATAACACACAATAATAGAATAAGAATCACAATCATAAAAAAAAACAAAAGGCGCGAAATTTATGAAATATATATGTCATTAATTAAGTATAATAGAAATCAAAGCTTTTTATTTATTTCACATTCATATTTGAAAACTCGCCATATTAGCAATAACATTAGTGTTCCGAAGCCTCGTATTATTCCACAGATTATATTAACTAACTAATGTTTCTTGAAATATAATACATTTATGTTTATTAATTATAATTATTAGTAATATTAAGCTAGTTTGTTAAACATAAATAATATAAATAAAAAGAGTAGCATCTATAACAAATACTTATTTTAAAATTTAAGTAATTGTTTATATTGTTTAATAACAAATTAAGTAATATGTTTTTACCTGGATGTATTGATTCAATGACTAGAAATTAAGGTTATATGACAATCTATTTTTACCTCCCTATCTTAAGTGCATTGACCCAATGAACTACAAGCACTATACAGATGTATTATGCCTTAGCTAGATCCGCCCTAGTAGTCGAGTCCATTAGTTTCCTGTCATCTGACGGATAGCAAAACATAGTTTTGACTCGTTTTGTACAAAGACTAACAGACTGTCAAAGCAGATCATCTGTTATAACTGATTTCAGTTTCTACAAAAATGATCATGTGAGTTTGTGTGACAAATATGAATCGGATAGATTTTCTCTATCCGTTAATCTTACGAAGCGTAAAGGGTTTGATGTTTAAATATTATTTTTCTGTTATAAAATGATAAAAAAATATATGTAGAAGTTATGCTCGTAAACAATTTTAGGTCCTCCTAAATTACCATATTTATGTTAGTCTTAACTTCACAAAAGGTTATATATGTGTAGAAAAAGGAACAAAGACGAAATTATTTCATCTTTACAATAAATATGAACGAGAAAAAGAAACAGGAAACTTGACGTAGGATTTTTTTCAGTAAATTGAAACACTCTATCCAAGATGTGATACTTATTGTGATTGAATAGATATTTGTCTTTTTATTTTGCTAAATTTATAATTTACCTTAGATAGAATAATTGTCTGGATTCTTAGGAAATATTTTGTCAACTGGCAGCTTTTGAAAACTCTCGCAGTTGATAAAAGGTTTCTTTTCTATCCTACGTCATGTAACAGGATCAGTGTTCAAAAACACATTATCTACTCCAAAACGAGTTCGCCGTCACAATTACCTGTGTGTCTACATGAAACATGTAGGTTGCATATATCATAATGATGTTTACTCACTCCAGCAGTGCTGTTGAATCGTGTTTTGAAATAAAATTAGAAGGTTCTTGAACTCTTCCTTAAGAATTAAAATTGTCGCCAAAAATATTATACATTTATTAATATTTATCTCCTTTTATTTTAATAAGTAAATTTCATAAATATGTCCTTATTAAAATTGCTGTAATATAAACTAGAATATAACTCTCCTTCACACTAATTGTCCGCAAACAATATTATTTAAATCGATTGAAAATTTCCAAGCCGTTGACTATTTATCTTGATAAATGAACTCCGTAGACGCGCGATGGACTTTGATTAATATTGTGTTCAGCATACGAGCTGTAAAGGGCGCATAAAGATCACAGGGCTCTCGGCCAGGGCTGCAGCGACCTTGCCTCGCTGCCCTATTTCACTAACATCCTGTACATCAACATTTACAGTCAACGCTGTCGGTCCACACAATGCCCTAATCTGAGATCGGAGGATTTTTCAAGGGGCAGGGCTCAGGTCGGCGTCGCGCGCACCTGAAGGCTGCGCAGCCGGGCGGGGTTGAGGGGGTCGGGAAGGCAGGGGTGCTTCGGGGGGTGAAGGCGGCGGGCGAGCCCAGTCCCGCGCCGAGCGCCGCTCGTGCCGGCCGCCGTACGTTTAAGGAGGCCGCATGAGCGCCCCGGCGTGCTAGCGCAGCGGGCGCGGGTGTGGTATGCCCGCGCGTCGCCGCCATGGCCCCTATGCTGGCGGCCTTGGCGCTGCTCGCCCTGATATCCGGTGAGTCCGCCCTCGTGTTGCCCTCGTCCGCGCAACAGGCGTCTGCCGCGCCCCCGCGTTTGTTTATCAATCGATTCCAATAAGCAAGGTGTTGTGAGTGATCTGGATGTTGTATTCGGATTTGGTAAGGTTTCGAGGTCAGGTAAATTTCGGCGTCGTGATTGATTGGGCGATAGCCGACAGGATGTTTCGTATCTACACAGAAGAATATCCAATCCAAGCGACAAATAAAACAATTTCTATATAGATATATTAAAATGGCTGGGAATGCTCATCTAACATCTTTATTTGATGCGATGAGTATATTATTACTTCATTTTATACTTACAATAAAACTAGATTTATATAATATAGTATCGTGCTGTATTAAACAAAAATGTATTTAATAATAACTAAAAATCGCGAAAAACCATTCTAAGCAACCAAATAATTGAATAATAAATGTTCTTGAACGGCTCCATTAATTAATTACATGACATAAAATTTTTCATCGCATAAAATTGATTAAAAGTCAATCGAGTTATTTTAGATGGAACAGAAAATAGCTCAATAGCTGGATGTCATCATCATATGGCGGTGATGATGATGATCTGCTCGTCTGGGTAGGTACCACCCACTCATTAGATATTCTAGCACAAAACAGCAGTACTTGGTATTGTTGTGTTCCGGTTTGAAGGGTGAGTGAGCCAGTGTAATTACAGGCACAAGGGACATAACGTCTTAGTTCCCACGGTTGGTGGCGCATTGGCGATGTAAGCGATGGTTAACATCTCTTACAACGGCAATTTCTAGGGGCGTTGGTGACCACTTAGCATCAGGTGGCCCATATGCTCGTTCACCTACCTATGCTATAAAAAAATAATAAAAAATTATGGTTTTGTAACCGTTACTTACTTGAATAAATTATGAATATCTGGTAAATTATAAATTTAAGCATTTATAATGTTTCTCGATACAGCTAAAGTCGAAGGGCAATTTTAATTTATTAGATAAATGTTAACATTCTATTAGAAAATTCTTCGTACTTTTATTATATTTCACTTTAGACAATGACTTTATTATTTATGTCTGTCATAAAGTTACGATTCTAACAAAGGCATTGCTTATCACAATTTTCTTTGTTCAGAATTGTTCTCGCTTCTATGATGTTTGATACATGGATGTGGAGTAAGATTTCGGATTTGTATACTCGGAAAACTTCAAATATTTCTTTAGAAATAAACAGTCTTAATACCTGACGTAAAAAGTTACCAAACAGACAAATACATTTTTATAATATACCGCAATGAAAAATCATATATAAACCAGCTAATTGCAAATTTTATAAGGTTACATAACAAGGAAAAAATACCTACCATATACATTTTAAAAAAATATTTTAAATCTTATATCATTCTAAAGAAAAAAAAAATACATAAAATATCAATTTACGAGAAAATACGCGCCGTAAAAAAGCACTTAATATTTAAAAATAATGTGCTAATTATAATATCATTATTGATACCTTGTCTATTGATATTATTGAAGTATAAAACGAATGGCAAAGGTAGCCCGCTTGCCATGTAGTGAACAATCGAAACTAAAGATTTGTGACAGGCACAGCTGAAAACAAACCCAGATAGATAGACACTTTTAAAGATAATGCAAGCAGAGTAAAATTACTAATTCGCAGTATGTGAGCATATCGGTCTGCCTTACCATTTGAAATTTGGTACTACAAATGGTGCGAACCGTAAAATATTATATGCAACAATTCAATTAAGGGACTTGAATACTTTATTTTTCTCCCCCGAAATTTAACAATTTTTGGATCATGTCGTAAATATAAAACTCGTGCTTGTTTTTCTCGAAGTTTCAAATATCTATTTCGGTAAGTGTCAATATCCATGAATCTTTTGATCCCAACTGCGTGAAAAGCTAAAAACTTTCCGAATTGATCTTACACGGAGTAATAAAGATGGCATACATTATGAGGCAAGTCAGGGTGAATTCCATTTAAACTTTAATTCGTTTTGTTGAGTAAGGTACTACGATCGATAATCGATTTTATATTCTCCCCCTTTATCGTCAGTATATCTCGAATGAGATCTTTGACTCACTGCAGCTAACTATATTTTTTATTGTACGTGTTCATCATTCATTTAATTCAATCATTTGGTATCAGCGCAGTGAGTTTTCTTTTCCATTTCTTTCTATCTTTACTCGCAGTTTCTCCCTTCTTGCACACGTCATTCAATCATCCAACATTTTAAGGGTATTCTTGTTTAATAACCACCATTCATATTCATACACTTGTAATATGACATTCATCATGCAGTGGACATTATAATTTCCATATCTTGATAATCTGTTTCCTATTAGCTTTGCTATTACGGGAGTTACTTTCAAATCTCATCTTACGTATCACGCATATTTGTCCTGCATCACGCATATTTGTCCTGCATTTATCCTGCATATTTACGATCACTCAATCCGTACAAGCATTTCATTTGCATCTCAGCAGATTGCATTCTTCTTTTATGAGTCAACCCAATGCTCGTATTCATACATGATAACGGTTCTGTTGATAATTTTATTAATTGACTTTATCTTTACTGATTTCTTTGACCTGGCATTCTTTTACCACCCTGAACTTTATCATTTATTAAAGTATAATATTTGTAAGTCTATAACCATAGAGTATCTTATATTTTTGAACAACTTATCAACAAGGGAATTTAAACAAAATGGTCATAATTCCACAGCAGACAACCCGTTGTTATTTTAACGGTGATGTTAAGAGTAGTACCTGTTTTATAAAAATATTTTCAATTTTACGTTTCCGGAAATGGTTCTGCAAGCGGTTAGTGGAACCTGTATGTTTTTGGAAATTCATCCGCCTCTTTGTATTTTGGCTTGCAGCTGAACAAAAAATTTTACCGACGAGAAGTTTATCGTATTTCCATTGTTTCATAGTTTTGCTACCACTAGCGAAAATAAGTCTACACTGCAAATGCACTGTAGCCTGTATTCTAAATATATTAATAATAGTTTTGCATTAGAAATGATAATAATGTGTTTAGCAAATTTATTAAAAATCGTTCTCTTCAATAATGTATAAAGAAAAAACCATCTCGAGGTTCTCGTTTCAAAATATCTAAAAGGATATGTATATAATATATCTCACGGAAAGATTTATAGCAGGTCTTTCTGGTATAGTGTTGGCAGAGCATCTATCATTTTTGTGCCATTAGTGTACAGCCGAGCTCAACACGCTCGTGTTATTTCGAACGTAATAATCCGAACAATCGTTCCATTGACGATCCCGTATTTGTCATAGACATCTTAGATTTGTTTGATTTTTTTTTAAACAAAACGATTTTTATTAAAAAACGCAAATCGCATTTTTTTTAATTTCAAATTTTCTTAAATGCACTTAATCTTTTGTTAAATGCACAAGTATGCTAATTTTCTTTTTAATACTGGTAAAAATTAGTATTCACAGACGCAGTATAAACATAATACACAAAAAAGTCAACTATAGAATTCTGTGGATTGTTTGACTAAATATATAGAGATAATATTATAGATAGAGTAAAAATACCTACTAGAAACACCTATGGGTAAAAGGACGGTTTAGTGATATAATAAATATAAACATATTTTGTGCAAATGAATTAAGATTATGAGTTGCACGAAACTATGTGTCTATTTATTAAGATTTAGCTACAATGCAAAAGGTCGAGAAAGTCCTTAGAAAACTTCACTTTATGTGAGTCACTTAATTAATAAAGTACGGATCCTTATCGAATTAACCACAATCGTCGTTTCCTGTACTTTAACTAGATAAACAGTTTTTATCCAAAACCTTTTATTATATTCTTATAAATGTCTTTCTTACGTAAAAAAACGTTATTTTCTCTAGTCATTGCTGGTGACAGCCGAGCGCTCCTGCTGGATTTTCGTAAATATATATATATTGCTCCGATGGGAAAGTTAAATTAGAATATTTATTTAGTCTTTGCCTTAAAATGCTTCAAAAAACGTTATTCAAGTCGTAAAGTGGCAAGTTCATACCAATGTTTAAAGTACAAGAGCAAGTTTATCTTTTTGCTATCTTTCATATATATAGTACAATATAAGATTACATATTTAAATTTTATTAAAAAAAAATACCTTGACATAAATTTATACGGTCTAACCTAACATATTTATAAGAGCCAAGGGATGTACATTAGTTAGATCACATCCAGAGAAGTTGCATTTACATAGCACATATACAGGTTGTAACAAAATTCGTGTCCGACCCGTGAAGTGGTTATTAGGTATCGTTTTTCGGTTCTATTTATGTAATAATTTTTAAAATATTAAGCAAAAGAATTACTTAAAAAAATATATTAATTGTCTTTAACGACACTGTTGGTGGTAAAAACGTGGACTACTGAGGTCATGACCTCGTGTCTTAGCTACCCGATAGGTAAAAGCTATCGAGCACTATTGCCCGCACCTGTGTTGCAAAGTAGTTTTCGTCATTTAATTTTAAAAAAAAAATCACCTCGTGCTTGACGGTGAAGGAAAATATCGTGAGGAAACCTGCATGTGTCTAATTTCACTGAAATTCTGCCATATGCGAACTCCACCAACCCGCATTGGAGCAGCGTGGTGGAATGAGCTACAAAACCTTCTCCCCAAAGAAGAGGAGGCCTTAGCCCAGTAGTGGGACATTCACAGACTGTTACTGTTACAGTTCAATAGTAGTAGATCAAATATGTGTTTTTTTCACTTCAGAATAT
The DNA here is from genome assembly GCA_905220585.2 of Nymphalis polychloros. Classification (NCBI taxonomy): domain Eukaryota; kingdom Metazoa; phylum Arthropoda; class Insecta; order Lepidoptera; family Nymphalidae; genus Nymphalis; species Nymphalis polychloros. The sequence goes on along the minus strand of HG992243.1, from coordinate 14,345,565 downwards.
TGACTCAGTGATGTGGACAGAATGAGATACATATATATAATTAAGTGTCAGCGATTATCGTCAGATATTAAATATAATATTCGGGATGGATTACTGAGATATGATATATACCGACGTTCAGTGTTTCTTCATTATGATTTGGCTCTGTATCTAAGAGGAAGTTTGCCTTTTATGATTAAATAGATTAATATTCTTATTTGATATAAGTTGCTTTAAGTGTTGGTGCTTTGTTTCTAGTCTCCGTGTAAGCTTATTTTATTAGGTTGAGCATTAACTGTTCATATGCGATTTGATTTGGCGGAAATCATTCAATATTATCATTTAACGATGTCTTATTCAATAAATTATTTATTAAGTCTTTAATGGATACAATATACAAACATTATATAAAAGAACGATAAATACAGGTTGAGAAGAAATTATTTTTATATAGATATACTTGTACGTGATCTCTTTTTAAATATCTAAATGATTTTTTCATTTTTAGTTTATAGTTTCATTTTGAAGTTTGAGTAACTACTGCACATGTGTTAATAGGACGAGATGGCCCAGTGGTAAGAACGCGTGAATCTTAACCGATGATCGTGAATTCACACCCGGGCAATCACCACTGAATTTCATGTGCTTAATTTGTGATTATAATTCATCTCGTGCTTAACGGTGAAGGAAAATATCGTGAGGAAACCTGCATGTGTCTAATTTCACTGCAATTCTGCCACATGTGTATTCCACCAATCGGCATTGGAGCAGCGTGGTGGAATAAGCTTCAAACCTTCTCCTCAAAAAATGAGAGGAGGCCTTAGCCCAGCAGTGGGACATTCACAGGCTGTACTGTACTGTACTGTACTGTACTGTATGTGTTAATATTTAAATGAGCTTATAATGCAAAACTGTAATTAACTTTATTCATTAGAAACTGTTTCATAAGCATAATTCTCATGAGAACTCAAAAACTTTTCAGCCCGTGCAAGTAAATACATGTTTAAATTTGGAACTTATTAATCTCCTACATGTCTTCTCTGATATACGTGACACTGGTCAAATGAATTAGATTAGCAGAATGTGTATCCATAACTTAAAAAGAAAAATAATATGATGTGAAAGATTTAAAAAAATAAGTTAAGTAGCTTTGGTAATGTAGACCGTGCTTAAGTTGTCTGATCTCATACGAAAATGAAAACAAGACAGATGCATAAACAGAAATACGTTTAAAAAAATAAAGTGCTTGTTTTAACTTGTAAGTTAAATATCATGTTTCGTAAAGGCCTGTAAACTCGAGAGTCGACTTTTACACAAAAAATCTCTTTATCGTTAAAATATGTGACGTATAAAACGGAATAAGTATATAATGACGTGTTAAAAGCTTTATTCAAAGTGCCATAAACAAAAGTGTACTCATTGCTTAGAGTAAAAAATATATTTAACGACTACATAAGCCCTTATAACAACTACCGTAGCTATGATATTTTCTATTTTTATTTCCAACGTCTTTTTTTTCATTTTTCGAAACGATTCCTTGTAAAACATATTTTAAACAGTTTAATGTGCATATGCAATAATTGAATATTTTACTTGTTTTTCTTTTATATAACATAGGTTGGTGGATGGGCAAATGAGTCACCTCATGGTAAGTCGAGACATTGGCGTAATAAGAAATACATCCCTTGTGCCAAATTTATTAAATGAGCCAGTGTAACTGGCCACCAGTTACACTGGCTCATTTAATAAATTTTAGTAGTTCATATTTTATACTTTAGCTTTTTGTTATTTGTTTTGGTGACTAAAAAATACATTTACGTATTTATAATTTACCAAGTCATAAATTACATTTAATCGAAATTCAGTATCAGTGGATTGACTTTATCAATTGAATTGAAGATTGATTACTATATAAAAAAAAGTAGAAGTAATCTAACATTTTGATTTGTAACTACATGGTGAAACTTACATCAATGTTTTGAAATAAAAAATGAATAACTTGTTTTCAATGATCATGTATGATAATTGTTATTTATCAATTTAGTTTAGTATCATTAAATCGGTCTGTGATGGCTACCTGGCTACTCTGATCTAGATCTTAAAACTATTCAAAGAAACAATCCGTTTTTCCTATTAATAAATATAATAAATATATAAATAAATGCCATCGATATATAATAAATCTTTAAGAGTATAAAAATAAATTTTACTGAATGGGAAAACTGTTCAACTTTATCTAATTTGTTTTTTATTGCCGTTCAGTAAATAATTACGGTGGCGTAATTAGGAAATTGGTTTGGCCACTCACCATGATAGGTCAATGACAGTACGTAATTGTATTACTTCTCCCCTTCTATTTAGTCCGTGAATATATTACATAATTCAACGTTATTTGCATACGATTTGATCATAACATGAAATACTAAATCATTATACTATGAAGAAAAAGAGATGAGGTGATCCATTGGTTAAAATGAATCGTAACTGTAGATTCGAATTCGGTGAAGATTCATTGCATTGTCATGCCCTTAATTTTGTCTTAGCAAGGAAAACATGAATGAGTCGGATGACATTCTGCTACAGCTTATTCCAACCACAAGTGTTAAAGACGGATAAACAACTTTGACATCGAATTGAAGTGATATCATTGGTCGAGATCATATATAAATATTCTATGATAATAAATTTGGATTCGCGAAAAAATTGCGTTTTGTATGTCGGCGATGTGAAGTGGATGTAAGTAGTTAAATTGAATAGTGTTGTATTATAAATAAGGAAATATTAATCAAGAACTGTGCACAATAAAGCATAACATAGCTGTCGACAGTGGTATACCATACGTGTATGTATCCTATGTATTTAATGTGGTGGAATAAGCAGGTAAGAAAACCTACTTATCAAATCAAAATGTTATCAAAAAAAAGTTATTCAAAATATTTTTATATAATTGATATTTCTAGATTTTTAGAGATTTCAGAGTTTAAATGGAGAAGTTTTACAGACAAAAATTACAATAATCCAAAATAAAATCCCCAAAGCAAATAATTATCACTGAATCAATGTTTTATAAGATTACTTCGTTTTTAAGTTTCAAACAGCTTAAGACAGAATTTTGTATGTGCGATGTCATTATAACTAAACATTATAAGGGGTTCGTTCACTTACAGTTTCTGTTGAGTCATTGTGCCCTAAAACACTAACTTATTTATTAAATCTGACAAGTCAGGCTGACGTAACAAGACCGTTCGTAACATAAACGAAAAAACTGTTATAATGAATATGGACTTTTTTATGATTTATCCATTTGAACAATAAAAATAATAATCTGAATGATATATTTCTAGCACGTTCTGATAGTGGAATGGCTAAATTATTCGATTCCAAGTATATTTAAGCTGACTAAAATAAGAAGTATCTCTTATCTCTTGAGTTTTTTTATCCTAATTTCATCCAAATTAGTTTAGTTGATTGGATATTGGCCAAACAAGCGTTATAAATTGACATTAAGGATAGTCATACTGACTATTCGAGCCAATTTTGTGAGGAGTGAAATATGAGTCAACTTAACACCATTACGTGTGAAGTTGACTCATATTTTTCGTTTTAATTTCATTTCATAAATTGTTAAATTTTTAGGTTTAATTTCAATGATTATATATTATGTTACATAAACAAATACAATATCTTAATATTTCTTCTACCTATCAAAAATTTTTACGTATCCCGCATAGTTATATCATTTTGAAACCGGGTTTGTGAGATTCTAACCGGCTAAAACCACTGCGATACCCGTCCGGCCGTCTACGGTACGTCTTTGAGTAGCTGCCAGGGCTTGTCGATATTTGGTCCCTCCCGAAATGTACATAGCTCAATAAATTGTTCTTATCGTAATATAAACGTAACTAAATCTCGAATTTCCGCTTAGCCTAAAGGTTGACTGGTAGAGAATGCCTTTAGGCATTAAGTCCGCCTTTTGTCAAACTACACAATGTGGTGGGCAAAAAAGTTTTAAATAAATAAATAAATACCTAAAAGTAATTGAGATCGTGTTAATCTACACAAGAATACTGTTCTTATTCTTGATGACACAAATGCTACAAAATGTGTTGGGCGTTCGAATTTAGGAGATCGATATAAAGGAGGTTGAGCTGCTTTTTGGTGTGACAAAAATACAGTAATATAATCAATTAAAATCTGCATTTTAAAACACGTTTTGAGTCGAAAACAATATCGCACAGAACTTCGTTCCTGACGGTGGTACCCCGACCGCACAATTTTTTTATGAATTAAAATCTTCATATTTGTAGTTGGCAACTTTTACATGTTGGGAAGTTATATTTTTAAAAAAATTCTAAAGCTCGCTTGGTTTAAAGATTACAAAGTCTTCTTTGGAGCTTTGGCGCACCTTGGGAGAGGCCTATCTTCAGCAGTGGACTACGATTGGCTGTTGATGATGATGATGAAAGTCTTCTTTGTTTATTCAAATATGTAATATTCATTAAATAGCAGCTTGATAGCTGCTATTTTATTTATCAAATATATATATTTTTTACAATGTAAATATTTGTTCTTACAAATCAAAAATATAAAACGTGAAAGGGTACAAAGTTTTAAAATTTCATATGAATTCACTAAACCTTTAGTGTTTTTAGTTTTCATGCGAACGTATTGAATATTATATGAATAGCCTGAATGGACTTGAACGATAAAAAATTTTGTTAAGCAACTGAGAGCCGCGAATTAAACACAGACCGCGGATTAACTTGCGGTGAATTTAAGCAAGCCAAACAACATCGATGCGAATAATTCAATTCACTGTTTACGCTGAAATCACACTAATTGGTATTGACTTACCAATTCACTGGATACAACTTTTTTTTTTGCAACTTTATGACCTGGTTTTTAGGCACAGCTAATATTGGTTTTGGTTCAGCATTTAATTTTGCGGTATAATTCGACTGGAAAACAAAAATATAAATGCAAATGGACTATTCTGTAGCGAGGATTTTGTGGTATTTTGGCCAAATAAATATGACAGTATACGTTATTGTATTCAGATTAATTTTACCAAATTAATTTTAAAATTTACGTATATTTACATTATATGTGGGATTTTTTAAAATAAGAACACTAATCGATTATTTATAGAATTTTATTGAGCTGAATCATTGTTATTAAAAACCGTAGAATTATAGATTTTCAACAAAATGAAATATATTAATATTAACAGATAACATACCTCTTTGATAAAATACTTGATATCAAATTCAGTGATACATGTATTCCATCGAGACGCCACATTTAGTGAAGTTTTATTCAATTGGGTAAATATCAAAAAGAACGATACAGAATTGTTTTTAAATGAGAAACAGAGCGGCGCAGTTCAAGCGATAAGTCGCTGTGCAACAAGCTGTGAAAATGCTTAAAAACAAAACGCGATGTCGCTTTGTTTAATTTTAAATAGTCACCACGTTTGTAAGGAAGTTTTTGTACAAGATATTTTTTCTAGAAAACAAGATCAAAGTGAAATCTGATATAGGTAGTCTGGGAGCTAGATAGAGACAGCAACATCTAAGGATGTAATGTTATAAATGCGGAAGTTTGTTTGTTTGTTACGCTTTCACGTCTTAACTTCTCAACTGATCATCATGAAATTTTGCATACACGCTTTCAGGGGTAAAAAGAAGGACGTAGGATATCCCGACCTACCACTCTCTCACACGCAGGCGAAGCTGCAGACGTAACTAATTAGATACCAATTGGTATATAAATAATATGATTGACTTTAGCTGAATCATTTACACAAATCTTTGAAGAGTAACCAGTTAAAGGCTATCGTAAAAAAAAAAACACAGTTATTTAATTCATTATTGTACTCCAAATACCGAAAATTAAAATATAAACGAGAATTTACAAAAGGTTCATTTCAGAGCGGTCATATCGCTAAAGGAGACAACTTTTGGTCAGAGATTATAATATATGCGTGCGTGTGTTTCTAAATTACCAGTGAGCATGTAACGTAATACATATCGAAGTTAATATACACACACACACATTGATAAACAAATAAATACATATATTTTATTAACGACGATTGATACACACTGATTGAAAAACGAATGAAAGGCCTATTCATGATTTACACTTTGAAAAATACTTCTATTCACTGCCAAACTTGCCTAAAGCCTGTTATCGATTACCGTTTAAGATATTCGGTAATCTAAAATTAATGAATGAAGTACAAAAGCTGGGTCTAATTACTCGAATGTCTTTAATTGCCGCGAGGATTATAATTAGTATTTTCTTGCGAAGTCTCAGAGATAAACTAAAATGTCCTACAAATTACAGCTTCACGGTATCCACAAAGAATTTTTTTCCTCTTTGACGGCGTCAACTTCTTAGGCTTCCCAAAGGAAATATGAAACCGGAATTAAGCATTACTCGGCTTTAGTGCACCTCATTAGTGAATTAAAAACGCTCAATGTTATTTTAAAGTCGTTTGGATTGAAATTTCTCAATTTAAACGTCAAAAAGTTTTACCTTTAGCGTCGAATTATTTTAAATATTCATTCAAAGCTTATGAAATGTTATTGAAGTTAACATTCGTTTTTGAAGTGATTCTTTGGGCGCGATATAAGTCAAATTTCAAGGCCGAAAGCAAATAAATATTTTTTTTAATTCTAGCATGTAGACTTATGAAATTTAGAAGGAAATTATAATCAGTAATTTTGTCACATGCCACATGCTGTGGAATGTCTCGCCATTCGGGGGACCGTAGGTTGCGGTCCTTTTTGAAGGCTTACAATTAGCGTTGTCGGTATACCAGACATTATATCAAGTAACTTAAATAAGGAAAAGTAAAGGACACGAAGCTTACATAGTGCTTACTCATTTTAATTTTAAAAAAACGTATTAAATTTTGTATTAACCATTATTTAATTAATAAATCAACAAAGTACAAAAAAATAACACTAACTTGAGATGCTCCAATTAGATATTATGGTAACACACGTTTATTAAATAGTTACCATCAACATAATTAAAATTTGCACTGAAACTAACTAACACGAGAAATGTAAAATAAAAAACCGGGCGTTTTTAATTACCACAATTCGTAGATGTGCACCATTCTATCTTATATTAAAGCCTGCATTGGGTCCCGTGAGGCGGACATTCAATTACTGAGCTTCTACTTTACCAGAGGATTGAGGAAATGCGGAACTGCTTTCGAACAATAAGCCTGTTAAATTTAAGGATTTATGAGCAAATGTCATAGTATCAAGGAAATTTAAAAGTGTAATTATTAATATAATATTTTTATATTAATCTTTGATTTAGAAAAATGTGATAAAATAAGTTAAGATTACATTGAAATTAAACCGTAAAATTGTTAATATTCATATTGATCTCTTGTAAAATAATAAATAAAATCTCAAACTATGAATAGCTATACTAAATCAAATATTATATATTTATAGTATATTACAATATAATATTATATACAAATTTTGATACATATGGCTGACAATGATTACAAGACACTCAAAAATGAGAGATTTTTCTGGTGCTGATTCCATAATAAAAAGGGCGACAATCTGATAGAGTATGCCTTTATAGTCTGTAGTTTGACATTGTAAGAGATACAATTACCATTGTTATTTTTTTCATAACTGTAATAATTCTGTTCAATCCTTCGATACGGGAATGTAGAAGAGTTTTGGTAGATTGACGGGAAAGCTGGTTTATCCAAACCTGATGTTTACAAGTATTAATAAGTCATGTCGAGGATTCCTCTTTAGTGAAGTAAGTGAATACAACAATACAATTAAAAACTATTTAGTGTATCATTAGTACAGCGTGGTCCCCAGTGGGGCTTTTAAAGGTATAAAATATGTCCAAAGCACCGATCACCATTTATATTACTAGAAATCTCTCGTCTGTGTAGTTCAGGAAATGTGAGTTCGACTTTTATTAAAGCTTAAAATATACCCTAGGATTTCTTAAAGGTCGGTTGCTCGTGACTGCTACTTATGTTATGCCGGGGACATATCCGGCATTTAGTTTCGGCTAAGTGCGTCCCATTTAAGCCATTTAATTTCATTGAAATGCTCATCTCTGAATATTTTTACGCACATAAATTAAATTGCAGGATTATTAGATTGAAATCAGAATTGTGTTGGACGGTTTTATATAAATCCTGTTCATTGATGATTTACCCTAGATTTAGGATTTTGCGCCGAACTACCAATCAACGAGAGATGTTTGTCTAATTGAATTGGATTTCATGAATTGAAATTTATGTATTTGTTAGGAAATTAAAATAGTTAAAACTAACTTTATTTATCGCCTTTGTATACTTGATATGAAGCGATCCATACTTTAGATCGAATAACATTAATTAAGTGTTCATTTTTAATTATGTAATTATTATATACAATACCCAGCAGAGGTTATCTTGCCTGTATATATATATACTAATTGCCTTGGCTATCGATTTCTCGACATAGAAGATGTGCTAAAGAGGCATAGGGTTGCAACAAAGTTGGGAATAAATACTATCCTCATCACTACAAAGTAAAACAGTCTGCCACGTTGGTCTGTCTGTCTCTCTGAACGTGATAAACTCAAAAGCTATCTAACAGTTTTCATCAATGGTTCACGAGGAAATTTTTGGTGTATAACTTAAGATTTTAAAGCTAAAATGTAACGATAATTGTTAAAGATTTTGAAAAAAACATGACGACTGAGCTTTACTGTCGCGCGCCGTATAAACTAATAGTTATATACGAATATAAAACTTTTGTACAAAATATGTTAAATAAACGTTTTTGTGCGAAACTGGGTCGGGGAACTAGTAAAAAATAAATAAGGGTCCTCCAGCCCGATTTCGGCCACGGCGGCCAATCTCAAGAGAGATTAGCCAACTGCGCAGGAGATATTATAGTGCACAAGTGTGTGCGCAAACACAGGTGCACTCTCTTTTCCTTAGCTCTCATAATCCGATGGGACGGCAATCCGACACGACCGGAAAGAGTTCAGGCGCAGGACCAACGGCTTAACGTGCTTTCCGAGGCACACAGTATACACAAATCCAATTTCCAGACTCCGGGCTGCTACTGAGAATTTTCTGACAGAAAAACCCAATAACTATTTATTGGCCCGACCTGGGAATTGAACCCAGGACCACCGGGTCTACGGCCTTATATCTAGCCACTAGACCAACGAGGCAGTCGAATAAATAGTATATATATGTATGTCTAATCTCAAACATTTCAGTGAACTTTGTGTTGAAAAGTTGTAAAATATCTGCTTATTGTATTTTCAATCGATTGCTATTCTTCAGAAAATCACCAAAAATTAGCAATATTGTGACAATTTTAATTTATAGTTGAACGTGATTATAGAAAATGTTATCACCAGCGCAAAGCTAGCGTAATGGTCTATTTTTCTTTCGTGTAAACGCAGCTGTCAATAGCCTGTTAACAGCAGCTTATTAATGAGTAAGTTAAAAATATTTATATATTCAGTCTTTAATGTTACGTAAAGTGTGAGTAAAATTCTTGACTCGTGTACAGACAGGCTGACGATAGTTAAAACATATCGATGATATTATACGATAAACTAATAAAAAAAAATCTTGTCAAGAAATACCTTTGAGTATAAGTTAGAGTTGTCTTTATTAAGTTGTTCCAGTCGGATCACAATCTCAGTTTGTTTGTCATATGTATTTACTGTTGCATCGGAGTTCGTGTAATAAACATTCATTTGTTTTAGTAGTCGTCGGTTGAGTCTGTCCCCTAAGTTACTCCGGTCTTGAGAAACTTATGTTAAGTGCATTTGTGATTGCTACTGTAGTATATTTTATTTTATATATTGGATGTGACAGGACACAAAGACCACATTGTACATGCCTCATTATTTACTAAAAGCCTGTATATGTCCAACTGCTGGGTAAAGGCCTCTTCTCCACTTGAAGAGAGGGTTTGGAGCTTAGTCAACTACGGTGTTCCAATAAAGGTGTCGCACACATGTAAAGTATTTCATCTGCCCGGTTTCCTATTTTCCATCACCGCTGACTTGAAATATAAACTCAGTGGTGCTTGCCCACTTATAGTGGATTAAGATCTCTAACCTTAAGCTAGATTGTATTGTAGCCACTACGCTGTCAGGACATTATAAATAATCCCCAAATCATTTATTTCAATAACGAACACTCTCTCGTTACAAATACTTTTACATATCATCATATATATATATATAAATATATATATATATATATATATATATATATATATATATATCAGATGAATGGACTTGAATAGGACATCTGCGCTTTTTCTTACCGTGTACGGTTTACTTCACATCTTGTAAAGATCAAGATTTGAAGTTTCTTTCGAGAATGAGGACGATTATCTACACATGGCTCGTGCTCTAAAAGCCAGTTTTAGAAGCACATTTTACATAGATAAAAAAAAAGATATAGAGAAACAAATAACGCTTGTGAATAATTTGGGGTTTTTTATACTCGTTCTGTCAACTATTCGTAGTTTTTTCGTATAAAATCACTTATGATTGAATTATTTTTAATTATTCTGTATTTAATAAGTCTATAAATTTATTTTTAACTCTGAAAATAAAGTTTACACAAAAAGAAGCTAAGAAGATGAATAAATTGAATCTCAGAATTTTCTCTAAAACCATTTAAACCAAGGATTCCACCATACATTAATTTCATACATTGTTTATAGATTAAAAAAAATAATCGCTTAATATGATAGTAATGTTAGGCGATTTGCGTAAACTATAATTTATATATAAACTATATAGACAGACGAGGCGAGTGTTTTGATAATATAAAGATTAACCGCCTTATTCATAAACTTTATTTAACTGGTGATTAGTTAAACAATATTTTGTCTTCTTCTTTCGTATGTCAAATCAATAATGACAGAAAGAGACAAATCAGTGTTTAGCTAAACAGTAACTAAGCAACGTTTATGAATAAGGCCGTAAATAGCTAGAAAAACTAATTCGTTTGAAGTTGTTTGTTACCTGAGCAAAATGAACACGATGTCAGAATGTATGTAAGCCATTACGAAATAAGCGATATCCACGTGTTTTACGTTCACGTCGCTCGCTCGCGACACTTCATTCAATCCTTTGTCTAGACAAGATTTATTATCCTGTTCTATTGAAATCTATTCGTGAATAAATTTAAAATTTATTCTGTTGTAAGTAATTCACTCATTCTCGTAAATAATTTCTTTGATTCCATTTTTTTTGAATTCGCACAATTTTTACCCGACTACCAAAAACGAATTTGAGATTTTAGAACCGCGATACTACGCGATATTTTAATATATTAGTATAATATACACCATATTATACTAATATATTAAAAAGAAACACGTGGCTGAAATCGGTCAGGAAGACATCAGCATCTTTAACATAGTTTGTATAGACCTTTACTTACAGAAGTTCGTGTAATCTCTAAATTATGTTACACAACAAAAATATTTTTCAGAATGAAACGGTTTTTGTATTTTATTTACGTACTGAACATTTACTTACTACACTATATATAAATGTGCGAATAATACGAGCTTATGTAGCTTGTAGTCAATTATGTAAAAACTGGTATATAAAACTCTTTGCAAAACAAACTACGTCAAGAAATTACACTTAATTTGTTAGTTGAAAAACTATGGCAATTTTACGCTACACAAATATTTTCCTTAGAGCATGCTTTAAACTGGAAATATTTTAATATTTTAGTGAGATCAGTTATGAACTGCTTATTTAATTCTTATATTTTTCTTTGTTAAGAAAAAGTTGAAATGTTAGGTATTTTGCAAATAAGATAAGAGTGTCGTGTTTCAAAGATTTATATTATGAGATGAGCAGTAAGAGTTCGTAATATTATTATAATTTGTAGATTTATTAAACACAGTTTTAACCCTCACATTGTTTAAGATAATGAAATTATTTTATCCATATTGTAACGCATAAATTAATTCATTTAATCATATTTAAAACAAAAATTCGTTTTAAATCTAAATAATAACAATAAATGTACGAAATATCTTATAAAAATAGTTTTAAAATAACAAAAACAATGCATTTGTCAGGCTTTTAAAAACTTAGATTTGAAAGTAAATTTTAGTGTGTAACTGAAGTCGGAACATCGGATACCTGTATTTTTTTTAATAGTGTTCTTTTCTCTTTAATAAATTTTGTATGGGATATGTCACACTGAAAAAACTGAAATTCTAAACTTATACAAATTTTACAATCACTTGCAAACATTATTCTTCGCCATGATCATAGAAGTTATATTTAAGAAAAAATATATTAAAAAATAAAATAAAATCAATAATAACAATTACTCAGTGGTAGGGCTTTGTGCAAGCTCGTCTGGGTAGGTACCACCCACTCATTAGATATTCTACCGCAAAACAGCATTACTTTGTATTGTTGTGTTCCGGTTTGAAGGGTGAGTGAGCCAGTGTAATTACAGGCACAAGGGACATAACATCTTAGTTCCCAAGGTTGTTAACATTTCTTACAATACCATTGTTTATGGGCGTTGGTGACCACTTACCATCAGGTGGCCCATATGCTAAACTATATAATAAAAAAATATATATTAGCATTTCTTTCACTTAAAAAAAGTGTTTTGCGCTTTAGAATATTGATACCGCCTCTGTTGCTATATTTCTTCTGTAAGTGTGGAATGAAAGGGAATTTATCATGTAATAAATTCACATGACCTTATTCATTTCAAATACGTTAAATGTCTACATGTGATATCCCGCACTTTATAAATTCCCGTCAAATCCACCCCGCTATTACGTTTAATTTATAGTATTTTCAAAGTATGTACCGCTGATAAAGCCATGCTCCTTTCTGGCCGCCATCTTTGTCTCCCGGGGCCTGGGGGATTAGGGTGGGACTCAGGATTCAATAAAGTGTAGGCTGACCGTTCACTAAAGAAATAGCGAGATACTAAACAATATATATATCTATATATATATATATATATTTATAGCACTTCGGGATTTTATATATCTTATTGAGTTCCATTTCAATTACTAATATTGACGCTAAAGTTAGATAGTTTGAAGTAACATCAATATCAACATCACGTGAGTAAGTGAGACAGTGATATAAGGCGTCTTCAGTGAAAGATTCGCTTAACAGGCTGTCTGTTATCAACCTTTGCCTGCCAACAAAGTATAAATTAGACAATGTAGCTTTTGGATTTTAAAAGGCGATTACTTTTGTATTATAAAGTCAGTAAGTATATATAACATAAATATACACATCTTAATATACTTAAATATTTTAAAACATAATACAATGGCATATCCATGTATTAAAAAAATATCAATTTGATAACAATCACTAATATAAAAGTTAAATAAAAGTCAAAATTTAAAAATGTAAAATCTCCTTTTAATAAAAACCTTTTTGAACAAAATAAATCAGCATATGATATGGAAGTTCCTTACGCAAAAGTTAAATATTAAATTAATTTCCATACTATGATGTAAGTATTATTTATTTTTGTTCATTCAACTTTTCACGTGATGCAGTTGTACGGTAAATGTTTATTTTTAAAGGCACACACGTCGTGAAACTCATTATGTAGGCATTTTAACATCATTGTTTGCTAGCCACTACATTCTTTCTCTACATCTTGTTTGTATGGAAATGACGTTCCGTTATTAACTTCGTTTCGTTCTTGCTCGTGACTTTGTCACATTTTTTTTATAATTAAAAACTTAATAACTATTGTTATGCATTTTGTTCTTTTCTCTTAAAATTAAAAAGTCCAACTAATTTATTTTGATATTTGTTATTTTTTAAACATGTCTTATTCGAGTAATGTATTTAAAAACCCCTCCTTGCCTCCCACTCCCTAGGCGCTCCTGAACAAAGATAAATTTGGGGTACCTACAAAATTGGAATCTTTTTTCAAGTAGGTACCTAATTTAAATAAAAAGTATATGTATGCATGTATGTATGTATGTATGTATGTATGTATGTATGTAAGTAAGTAAGTATGTATATATGTATGAAATAGTATGTAGTTTATAATTATCTATATTTAAATTATTATTTTATAATTATATATTAATAATATTATATATTAATATCTCCTTTTTATATGCACTTACAAAACTCTTTTCAACAAAGGTTGTCTGTGAGAGATCGCTATAAGCGATAAGACCGCCTTTGCGCACCATTTATTGATTGACTGTTTCCTTTTACTCTGTGTTATTTATATGTTATTGTGTAATAAAGTGTTAAATAAAATAAATAAAAAGTATTTATGAGGAAATACCCTTGACACGGCTTTTTAAAGTCCTATTTTTGCTGTTAAGTTTCGTTAGACGCTTTTACGTAGCGTTAAATAACTCGACACAGGCTTGCTCATGTCGTTACATCCTCAGGAAGCGGTAGCGGAAGGCGTAAGGCTGCACTGAATACGTTGAATCATACGTACCCTGCTTTCTGGTATGCAATTTTTGCTCTGTCAACGATAATTAATGTTCTACTACTGTCTGTGGTGCACGAAAATGACATTTTTGGCGACTAATATACGCCATTTTGTAAAGTGCACATTGTCAGCTCACAATTTTTTATATTTAAATTTCGAATGTGATTAAATTCATATTTGATCATCAATTAATTTATAAGAGACAATGGCGCCTGATTCTCTTGAATCTCACAATCTCTAAACTAATTGACAGGACTGAACGATCCGTCTAGATAAAAGTTATCTCAATACATGAATGAGATAGCAATGTTGTGTGAGGACGAGCTCATCACCAAGTTTATGAAACGCACAAGTGTGCATGAAAACACACGTGCATTTTCTTTTCCCTCTCGCTCATAATGCGATAGGAAAGCAAATCAGACGGTTTCAAATCGAGTTTTAACTTTCACACTTGTATTATTCAGGACCCCGGGATCTGCAGCCTTAAATGCTAGCCACCACCGACGAGGTAATTAAATTGTCCATGTAAATCTTATATAACTGATATTGTGAACACTGGAATCACAATTATGTATTTGAGTTATTTAAATGAAACATTCTCGTCGTCTCCCGGGAATCGTGTCAATGTCCAAAGTTACAAGGCGAATCTTAATTGTGTTCATTATCATTCAATTGCAAATAAACGACCTAGTTTCTCTATTAAATTAGTTACTAAAACAAAGATAAAAAGGTCTTTGTTGTGTAAATAATGTTTTATCCTCTAACTGTGTATTTTAACATTATATCATATATTTGTGTTTTTTTTTATTGTATAGGTAGGCGGACGAGCATGTGGGCTACATGATGGTTAGTGGTCATAAATGCCCATTGCCACTGGTATTGTAAGAAATGTTAACCATCGTTTACATCGCCAATGCGCCACCAACCTCGGGAACTAAGATGTTATATCCCTTGTGCCTGTAATTACACTGGCTCACTCACCCATCAAACTGGAACACAACAATAACAAGTACTGCTGTTTTGCGGTAGAATATCTGATGAGTGAGTGGAACCTACCCAGACGAGCTTGCACAAAGCCCTACCACTGAGTGTTTAATACAATCCACGTCATTTTGTATTTAAGCGCAATTAATTTATTTAATTATCGAATCTTGATTGAGTAAAAAAAAGATATATACATAGTATATTATTGTTATTAGTACGTAAATTCATGTTTGATAATTTTTTCGAACCTTCATTAATTCAATTTATATTAAATAAATGAAATTGTTCTTTACAAACATTTGCTAGTAACATAAATATTTGAGCGCTCTCCTCATTAATGGCATCAGCTTAGAGAATTAATTAAGCGCTTAGGCTAGGTTCACACAATCTCCGGCGACTGAAATTTTCATTCGAATTATTTTAGTTCGGTATTTATGAACTTGGAGGAAAGCGAAGAGGTTAATCTTAAATTTAATTTAAAATTTACAAAGTTATAGTGACCGGGGGAGTGAATGGCTCCCGCGCGACAGAACGTCTACTTTAAGTTTAGTCATTATATCCTTCGTCACCGAAAGTAGTTCCGTGGAATGGAAAACGCGTGATCTTAAAGAAAGGAAGATTAAAGTCTTATGATGGATTTATTTAACAGGTATAATTCACTTTGAGTATGACTTTTAAATAAGTTAATATTTGTTCAAGGTTTTGTATATTATTCATTAAACTTCAATAGTTATTTATACAATTTACATCAAATATATAAAAAAATCAAACCGTACGTATATATTGTCATCGAATAATAGTTTCTTAACAAAGGATATAAGCATATAAGTCCTGTCAGTTTCACTGTGCAGAGTATAAGCTGGCAAATTTCCAGCAAGAATAGATTTCGGTTAAACCATGTAAAATAAATACACTAATCATATATTACACAGCGCTTATCAACTTTGTGAATGTTAGCGATTTAAAATTACAGTTGCATATCTGCAAAGCTATTGAACAACGTCTGATGATTTTACAAACTTAGAGCTTAGATACATATTTATTAGTATTTACTAGAAATGTAGGAAATGAAACATATATTATAATTAAATTTACTTAATATAGTTTTAAAAATAAAAGCCGGTAAAATCGGCTCGACAATGTAATGAAGTTACTTTTTTTATAGCAATGATAAGGCATTGATACTCTTTTTGGTGGAACTAAAAGGAATATACGACAGATAAAAAAAAACATCAAAGGGTTTCTTGGTTATTCTGAGTGATAATATATATAAATGAAGTATAATTAAGTTGGCCCTGTAGGCCTTGGTGTTAGTACTTTATCAGCTCTTATACTAAAAAAAAAACAAATGATATCGTTTGCGACATCCCTTTTCCGAAAGATTAAACATTTATAAGTTTTGTTATAATTGTTCTTATCATCTTTATTGCTTTCATTAAACCGATATGATTTAAGCCTCCCTAAGATCTCGTTGAATTATAGCACAATCGCTTCGAAATGGAACTTTAATTGTAGTGGAATGATTTATAGCGGATAGGACGGTACGAAAACATTTTTATTTTCAAACAATGCAAGAGATTGCGACGGTGTTAAATGTACTTGCCTTTTCTAAAAGGTTTATTGTTCGTGATAAAATCCTCGTCCCAAGGTATTTTTTATTCGCGATATCTCCGACTTTTGATCTGAAAGTGTTTGTGGATTAATGTGATACGCGACGCGGTTGAAAGTTCATAATCAAAACTATATATTGATACATTCTCTTAAGATATTATAATACACTATATTTTGTAGTTTGTATATTTTTCTAAATAGAAAAGAACTTTTACAACCTAATTAGCTTGGCAAATCGGAAGAAGTACTTGGTATTTTACATTGCTTGAACTATTGCGCGTTTGATTTTACCTAATTTTAAAGTAAAGTAGCCGAGTTTAACCAGCCTACCGTGAAGGAATATTGTCATGTGGACCCGACGATCACCATTGGGCCTATCCACAAAGTAGCGTGTACGCGCGCTATTATATATATTTCCATTAAATACCCTATTTGAACTAGATTAACGAATTAAGTGTCACATCAGTTCCATTATCCGTTATCGCGCAATGCAATTAAAATAAGGGCCCCCTTGAACTAGGGGCCCCAAGCGACCGCATTGGTTGTATAGGCATAGCTACGCTGTATCTCAATGTGTGAAATATGATACGAGCTTTAGATAGGATAAGATCAAACATATGAATAAGAAATTAATTTAAAAAAATTGACAAAGTAAAACATAAACATATATATTATAGATATTATTATATTCTGTCTAGATTCTAGAACAAATCAATTAACGTATATAGTGTACTTATTAGTACGCCATATAAGAGTATCTTTTTTTTTTTTCGCTGGATTATCGCATTTACGCGGTTCCCCCACGTGAAGTGGGGGGTATGTGGGGCACACCGGCGCTGAAGGCGCCGGACTACCCACTAAAAAACCAGCGGTATCCTCTCCGTCTGGTCGGGGGACGCCACGGGATCCCTTGCGCATGCTACCGTGACGTCCCGACGGTCGGCCCGCCAATGCGGCCTCCATGTCTAAGGGGGTTCCCGGATACAGGGAACCCACTTAGCCCCGGCGGCTGTTAAGGCAGGGGGAGAAGGTGCGTATAGCGCCTACGTCTCCTCCCCGGTCTCCTGCGACGGATCGAATCAGCGGAGGCATTTTCCTCGGGCTGTCGCTCCGCGGCCTCCTTCTGTGACATGACACTCTCGCAGAAGGAGATATAAGAGTATCTGCAATATTCAATAAAAAAAAATACAATGTTACTGTATAACGTATTAATTATATGAATATTACCTTCGAAGCGAAATAGGGTAAAAACAGAATAACAGCATTATATGAATTCTAATAATTCATAAGAGCAAAAACTGATCATTATAACAGTATTTCATATATCATTGTTATTTTGCGTGTTCAGTCCTCTCATCTTTCATAGCTAAATAATATGGCGCGGTAATTACGTCACGCGAACTTTCCCTTTGCCATTGTAATCATTATTATCAATGGTTTATTTCATTAATTAACAGAATGTTTTGCTTTGACTAACTCATCTCGAATTAACATCACACAAGGCATTGTAAGAACAATGGCGTAATTTAAAACATAAATACTTTATTACGAACGCTTTACCCGTGGCTTTGCTTCATAATTCAGAACTGTTAAGTATCAATTTCCATAGATATTTCTTCAAAAAAGAAGAGTTTCGTACAAACTTTCATTATTTACGGTAGGGGTTACATTTTAACAAATCCTTCCTTAGTGGCTAACCTATTGAGTAAAATGAACCGTTGGTATACAAATTTTCACGCTACTAGAATCAGTAGCTTGGGCTATACGTGGATATTCAAGTTTCAAGATTCATAAATAGTTCAGAACTTATTAGTTATCTGTTTTTCAATAGATTTTGTGAAGAGCTTCAGATAATTTACAGATTGATACAAACTTTAGATAAGATTGTGGTCGAATTGCGACTGAGCGAACACTAATTAGTTAAATTATTTGAATTCCAGCTCACATATCTCCTCAATCAAGGAATAAAAATCTGTATGAAATCAATTCGCCCGTCGATGTACGGTCACAAAGGTGCATCTTAATTAACTCATCATTACTTGCTCGCTCCTTTCTTATGTATATTTGGGATCGGTGAAGTGATCGGTGGCTACGATTAATTTAAAAAAAAAACTTTTGATAAATAAATAACGTAAAAAAAAACATATCTTCTGCTTTTTTTATTTTGATTACCTCAATAATATAGGGTTTTCCAATAGGGACGCTTGAACTTTGACAGCTGATTGCGGCCATGTTGTTTGAGTGACAGCTGTCAAATGCAGTGTGTTATATTAATTCCGTCCTCCCAAACCACCATGGTTACAGTGTCGAGCATCACGTGCAAATCATAAAATTGTTTTATGAAAATGGGTCTTCAGTTCGAGCAACGTTCCGCGCACTTCGCCCGTTTTACGGTCGCGATGATCGTCCTGCCGAGTCGACTATCCGTCGATTGGTGGACAAATTCGAGTCAACCGGGTCAGTTAACAATCAGCCGGTTCCCGTGCGTCAACGTAACGCGAGATCTGCCGAGAATATCGCTGCTGTGCGCGACAGTGTCCTCGAAAACCCGCGGGAGTCAATTCCGCGTCGCGCACAGGAACTCGGCCTTTCGCAGACGACAACTTGGCGAATTTTGCGTTGTGACTTGAGCCTGCACCCGTACAAGATCCAGCTGACCCAAGAGCTCAAGGTTAATGACCATAGACAGCGCCGTGTGTTCGCTGACTGGGCATTAGAGCAGTTGGAAGTTGACGCCGATTTTGGCAAAAAAATCATCTTCAGCGACGAGGCGCATTTTTGGATGAATGGCTATGTCAACAAGCAAAATTGCCGTATTTGGGACGAGACCAATCCACAGTTCACCAGTTTTTTTCAGTTTGAGGTTCACCAAGTGGCAATGCACCCGCAGAAAGTGACTGTTTGGTGCGGATTTTGGGCCGGAGGCGTGATTGGTCCGTATTTTTTCGAAAACGATAATGGTGTGGCCGTCACCGTCAATGGTGAGCGATACCGGTCGATGATAACCAACTTCTTTTGGCCTGAAATCGAGAATATGGATCTGGACAACATGTGGTTTCAACAGGATGGCGCTACGTGCCACACAGCACACGCTACGATGGAAGTTCTGCACGATCAAGCGCCCTTAATGGAAAACCCTATAATTGTTTGGGGTTAATCGGTAGTACTTTACCAATTTGATAGTAAAACCAAAATATATGTACTGCAGGTCTGATAGCTTTATTATTATCTAATTTTAACTAGACCAAGCCTTATTAAGTACTTACAAAAATAAATAGTTATAGCGCGATGTAAAATATAAATAGCGCCATCTAGTAATGAAAAGAAAAATTAAAAATAATATTTGGCATAATATATTTGATCTAGAACAAAAATTATTCGTCATCATCATAGTTTTGTTTTTACTAGGCTTACTATTATGTTTCGAATTCACTTTAAATAAAATGGTATATATTTGTGCGATGGCCATACGAACATTTGTGAGACACTCATATTTGATATCATCCGCTCGAGCGGTTTATCAAATAATATATAATAAAGGATCAGTCCATTCGTTTTCTATTACTACTTCACTGGTCAAAGAATCCCTTTGATGTACATCATAGTTTATTATGTTTATATTTATTAATAAATACAACACGAACATTTCAAGTGTGAACATTGAAGCTGAGTCTCAAAGGAGAAATTAGTAGATGTTGTGTATTCAAAACGAGTTGATGATAAAAGTTTCTGTAATTAGCCTAAACGTGTTAAGTAGAAGTGAATGTTGAGAACTGTGTATCCATTTAAGGCAACAAAGATTACACGAACGTAGTGTTGCACTGTGTGGACGCTGGTTTAGTGTTATTTTAATTCAATGTGCTCTTTGTACAAGTTCTGATGAATTATAAGTAAACAATGAAGAAATGTTTCTTTTCCGGACCGGTAGTAGTTTCTAGTTTAACAATCAATAAGAAAGTGTAATACTTAAATATTGAATAAAGTATTTTGAATTTGAATTTGATGTGTGGGTGGTATCTACACAGACGGGCTTACATAAAACCCTACCACCAAATAAATATTCAATATTACCAAATGTAAAATTTGAGAACAACGTTTATTAAACAAAAAATGTTTCAAACTTCTGTATATTTTCAAGAGATTTCTTTCAATAAGTCGTCGAGATATGGTAACCAATGCAAAATACATGCTAGACGTCCCCTCAAATAACTTTGTTTCATGAAATTTGCATCACAATGGAACCCTGAAATCTGCATCGTCTGGCACAAATATGCCTGAAATATAGTTATTTATTAGCTTCAATTTAAATGTTGTAACGGAAGATCATTTGATAGAATCCATACAAGAACCACTGTGTTTTCACGGTTAATTTCCAGGTTAACGAAAACATTAAACTGTTAGCAGAAGAGCGTGGTGGTACGACTATATGTAAATATAGGGATAGGGGAACTTTGCTCTCTTCTGGTACTGTATATGTATATTTTCAATTTTATCAATTTTGTTTAGTACGCGTATATTTAACGAAAAATATAAACACATTCGACACACGCACAAGCCGCACTTTTATTAAACATTTATTCTATGTGTTCATACAGATTTTAATATAAAACCAGAGGTCGTGAACGTGTTACTCTAGACACGTCGATACTACCAAAAAGCGACAATTTCGAATAGCGACGAAATTCTGATATTACATGCATACTAACATCTGTGGCCTCATGTTTGTACATAAAATATATTCATTCGACTCTTGTTTAACTAAAACGGGTCTGTTTTAAAGGTATCCTATGTTAGAGTCGAAAAAGCTCAGTAGATTAAATCCGGGTTAGCGCCTATTCGTTTTTTCATGATACCCGCTGTGAACCAATCCATCAAAGTCAAATTTTTACGTAAATATATACATAGTTTTGTCCTTTTCAAGGTCCTTCTTTATGTTCGGTATCATTATAATCGGTTCAGTGGTTTAGTATTACAAATGCATTTGCTTTCTATCGACGACGACAGTAACGTTATGGATTATGCAAAATTCCTTAAGTGCGCTGTCCAGACACGAGATAGTGAAATAATTTTAATTTTATCACACATTTTACTTTGTTGAAATTTCTTAGATTATTTTACATATGTCACTTTATAGTAACCTTTTTGATGATGTCGAATGCTAGAAAATCGGTACTACTTGCTTATATATGGTAAATTCGGTCCAAAGAGCTCTACCGAGTCGACATATAGTTCAATTTCTAGGAGCTTGATATTCGGATAATATGAGACTTACGACATCAACGGTTGGAAAAGAATGTTTGGAAATATCCTTAAGTTCAGGAGCTTAGACGATTCTATTGATTTATACCTATGTATATTTCTATTTCTATTGACGTCTATTCGTGAAGAATGTTTTGAATTGTCTAGATTTATTGATTAAGATATTAACTACCATTTGTTAAAACATTTTCATTGTTTTCTCTTGGTATTTTATTACTGTTATTAATACCAGTTGTTGTAAGTTTGTTTCGCTCTCGATCAACTTTTTATAATTATGTTATTCATATTTATTATTATATTCACAACTTTTCAATATTAAAAAATATTCCGTAATCTCATTCTACAACAGTTCTGATTTATATAGAATTTGTTTAAATTGTTGCATTTATAAGCAGTAAGACGACTGGCAACACAATCGCGTAGTATGTCAATGTCAAATATTACTTTGCTCTCTGGACGTTTCATCCGGGTTGATGATGTGACAAAAACCAAAATACACACTAATATATGTATATATAGGGTTTTCCATTAAGGGCGCTTGATCGCGCAGAACTTCCATCGTAGCGTGTGCTGTGTGGCACGTAGCGCCGTCCTGTTGAAACCACATGTTGTCCAGATCCATATTCTCGATTTCAGGCCAAAAGAAGTTGGTTATCATCGACCGGTATCGCTCACCATTGACGGTGACGGCCACACCATTATCGTTTTCGAAAAAATACGGACCAATCACGCCTCCGGCCCAAAATCCGCACCAAACAGTCACTTTCTGCGGGTGCATTGCCACTTGGTGAACCTCGTGTGGATTGGTCTCGTCCCAAATACGGCAATTTTGCTTGTTGACATAGCCATTCATCCAAAAATGCGCCTCGTCGCTGAAGATGATTTTTTTGCCAAAATCAGCGTCAACTTCCAACTGCTCTAATGCCCAGTCAGCGAACACACGGCGCTGTCTATGGTCATTAACCTTGAGCTCTTGGGTCAGCTGGATCTTGTACGGGTGCAGGCTCAAGTCACAACGCAAAATTCGCCAAGTTGTCGTCTGCGAAAGGCCGAGTTCCTGTGCGCGACGCGGAATTGACTGCCGCGGGTTTTCGAGGACACTGTCGCGCACAGCGGCGATATTCTCGGCAGATCTCGCGTTACGTTGACGCACGGGAACCGGCTGATTGTTAACTGACCCGGTTGACTCGAATTTGTCCACCAATCGACGGATAGTCGACTCGGCAGGACGATCATCGCGACCGTAAAACGGGCGAAGTGCGCGGAACGTTGCTCGAACTGAAGACCCATTTTCATAAAACAATTTTATGATTTGCACGTGCTGCTCGACACTGTAACCTGCCATGGTGGTTTGGGAGGACGGAATGAATATAACACACTGCATTTGACAGCTGTCACTCAAACAACATGGCCGCAATCAGCTGTCAAAGTTCAAGCGTCCCTATTGGAAAACCCTATATAAATCCATAAAAAGACACTCGTGACAAATGCGTGTCACCCAACCTAACCATAAAGTTACTGAACAATATTTTAAAGATAATAATTGTTGAAATTATCTTAATTGATAAAACTTTTAATTAATTAAGAAGTAACCCGGTATCGCACGTTTGTTCTCTGTAATTAAGCGCCGAGAGTTTGGTAGTAAAAGATAACATGATCATAAATTTTAATTAACTTCTCTTCCCGCTGCGAGCGAAGTATTGATTTTGTTATTTATTGTCTAATTTTATGGACACACACATTTCTTTGCCCGACCCATGATGTAAGCGCGGCTTAGAAATGAAATGTTTTGTGATTACGTTTGTTTGTACTTTGTGATTGCCATTGTTTCCATTCCATTATGTATTTATATAGTGCGTAAAATATTATTATCTGAAGAGTACTTTAACTTGTGTTATGAAATGAATGAACGTAATTAAATGTTTCTCCATTGACTTCAATCAATGGCGCTGTTTTGTTAGTTTGTTTAAATTACGTGAATAAGTTTCTTGACTAATTTACAACTTTTAGCATTGTTAAGTTAATTTATATATATTAAGAATGTAAGTACTTGTACCATGACAAGATTTATATGAAAAACATTTTCCGTATAATATAATAATGATTAGCTTTAATAAGTTTATGCAGTTAAAAATAGTAGTTTGGATCAATATATTTTGTGTACTTTACAATTTGATTGTTTTCACAAATATAAAAGATAACCAAAGATAGCCAGAGGAGAGAAGGTTGTGCCGTTGACATTCGGTAAAGGGATATTTTCAGAAATGTCATTTATACTAATTTATAAAGCTGAAGAGTTTGTTTGTTTGATCCGGCTTATCTCATGAACTACTGGTTCGAATTTAAAAAATATTTTTGTGTTGTAAAGTCATTTTATCGAAGAAGATTTTAGGCTGATTTTTATTCATTATATTTTTATTAATTATACGCGGCTGAAACCTCGGGCACAGCTAGTATGTAATATTTTGCTTAAAGTTCTAACATTTTCAAAAACTATACTTTTAAGAGGTAACACTGATGATAAAGTTTTTATGTGCATTTCGTTTTAACATTTTATTAGTGAAGTTATGAAACGTGAAATTTTGCGGGATGGATTTAATATATAAAATTTTTAAATATATCTCAAACTAATTGGAAATATATTTAAAATTCAACATTTTAAATAAGTATTGTCCTTATAATCATCATCACTGATTTAGCTGAGTATGTTTTCCCTATCTGCTCATTAAAATAACCTCAACGGAGGAGCTTAGGATCCTAATGGTTCATTTCCATTTCGCTATTACCTTGTCCCATTCGATCTCGAGTATGCGACGGATCAGCTCAGGCTCAATTTACAATTGCAAATCAACTTCAGCATCAGGTATTATTCGAACTGTATGTACATACGTAGTATAGCGCAATATTACCGGGATAAAAAGATTATCATATTTTTCTTTTGAGGCAAAGTTATTCCTGTCAAACAAATATGTTGTTTCTGTACTAAAACTGTAATTTATCTTCGATTTATTATTTTTAAGTATATTGTTTTTGGTATGAATATAAAATACATAATCGCTGTTAATATTTATATTAAACGTAAGTTAAAATTAACATTTGCAAGAGAGATTGTCTGTTATTTGTAAATATAAACAAATTTTTGTAGTATTTTCTATAGTTTGTTACATTATATTGACATTTGATGTCAACCGTGAACACAGCCTTATTTGTAACGTTGGATGGCGACGTGTCATGAGAGATATATTACATTAACACCTGTGATCAGAAACATTATGATATTTTTCAGTGCGACGCTTACATATTGGGCAATATTATATAACGATTACCTAAATACTTACTAATATTAATTAACATTTATTCACCACACCATACAAAAAAACATATAAATCTATCGTTATATTAAATTAACATTATTACCATTGCATTTACCATATTCTCAACAAGTAAACGTAGTTACGTTTCTCTCTACTGTTTGCATAATATCGCCGTAAGTAACTACTTACTTATTATGCAAACTTTGAGAAGCAAGACTTATTAATTGACAGTGATAATCTCCACGGAAAACGGAAAGGTCAATGACTTTGAATATCATTCAGACATTAGTACTGTTTTCATTGTCTTAGTTCGGTTCTGTTTGTTAACGGTAATAGTATAGTCGGGAGTAAACTTGAGTTCTTGACTGAGGAATAATTATGCAAGGTTATTTCGTGCTTTAGTTGCTTTCAGCCTGAATACCACTTACTACACACTTTAATTATCGTGCAACTTATATATATGACGGCGCATTTGATTACGAGAGTAGATTATCTGGTACGAATAGTAACCTAGCAACTGTTATCGGCCAGTCTCGTTTACTCTAACGCAACACCGAGCGCTAGTGCGACAGATGACAAAACCGCCATTACCGAAAAGAAGAGGCAAACGGCGGATGTCAAGAATAGCGTGCTACATGTTTTGTGGAGAGATATCCAACTGGTTATTGAAATATTCTCCTCGCCAGAATACCCACGCATGCTGAATATCAATCATGGAGTCAAAAGATTATGAAGTTACCATCATCGTCGCTTATATTTCTTTGTGAGTAACTATCTTAACTAAAATTACTATAAAAAGGAACTGCAGAGTTTCGTGCCGGTTCTGATAATCCATATTTGTAATTGGTAGTAACTGAGTTTAATTGTCCAGAATTGTATAAATGTATGTGAACTTGAATATACCTTATAATTAAATATGTAATGTAGTGTTGTTAAAAAATCGTTGTACTATTTAAATAAAACAAATAACGTTTCCTAATAATAATATTTTTCTCGCTGATTTTCGGCTACGAAAGCCAATCTAAAATACTAGCAACATTCTCTGTGCGAATCATTGCGCACGCGTGTTGACAAAATACAGGTGTACTTTCTACTCACTTACTCATATTATGAGATGACAATCCAGCACTATCGGAGAACGAAAAGGCGCATAAATAACGGCTTTATATACTTTCCAAGGAGATTGTAACACTACCAAACTAACTTCCTACCTCTGAGTGACTCACAATTCCATGACAAAAAATCAATATCTGAAAATCTTGCCTTGTAAGTTAGGCGAGACCAATGTGACAAAAAAATGTATCTCTTATTGGTGGTAGGTGGAATACAAAGGAGCATATACCGAATAGCTACTGGTCTCTTTTAATGGCTTATATATTTTAAAATAAAATATAACTTACGATGAAAATGTAGGTATAATTCACATGTTTTCATTCCAATACAACTTAATAAATGTATTAACATACGCACTGAAAAGGATGGGTTCAGGCAATAAAAAAGTAACACCCTGTAAGTATCCCTTGCTCTCCTTTTTTTGGAGGAGAGGGTTCTGAGCTTACTTTAAAACGCTGCTCTAATGCGGGTTAGGAGATAAACCTTACAGGTTTCTTTACGATGTTTTCCTTCACCACCGAGCACGAGATGAATTACAAACACAATTTAAGCGTATACAATTTCATTTTGCCCGGTTTGAAATCTGTATCATCGGTTATTCACGTTTTCTAAGCACTAGGTCAACACTACTCAAATAAATAAATAAATCTATATCTATACTTATATATAAAGATGAAGAGTTTGTTTGTTTGATCCGGCTAATCTCAGGAATTACTTAATCGAATTTAAAAATTATTTTTGTGTTGTATAGTACTTTTATTCATTATATTTTCATTAATTATACGCGGGTGAAACCGTGGGCACAGCTAGTATATTTATATAGAAGTACGCGCTTAATCTGTTTTTAGTATTTTTCGTATTCGGTAAATAAAACATTGTGAGACTTCCTTGTATCGGATGAAATTCTGTCATATATATATCCACGAGCGAACTAAAGTAAGCTACAAAGTACAAATATACCTTAATAGAAAAGGAAGCCTTTGGTCAGCAGGAACATTTATAAGCTAACCCGGCGTACTTCGTTCCGCCTAAGAGGCAATAAATCAGCAGATTTAGGATTTTTAAATTAATTTAAAATTACAAAGTTAAATTTATTATTAAAAATATATATATATTTTAATATCATATTTTAATACTTATTATCTTATTCCGGACGAAGACGAATCCAAAAATCATAAAAATCGATCCAGCCGTTCTTGAGTTATAAATGGTGTAACTAACACGACTTTGTTTTATATATATAAATAGATTACTGTGTTATAATACGTCATAAAAACAGAAAACTGTTGCGATATTATTCTCATAATATTGGTTTAAAAATTGTATAGTTATTATATATAAGAAGTAAAGAACTTACCTATCTATGCAAACTTTTTCGCCTGTTTTGTTGTAGAAAAAAAAGTGTTCGAAATATTAATGAGTTTCACATCATCAGTCTTATGATTTCTCAGTCGTTTTAAATGTTTTTATTTGATTGTTGGTTGATATATATGTAAATATATAATATAGAATTCAAATTGCTATTAGCTAAACAAAACAATAAACACCTCAAAAAATATTACGAAAACATTTTTTTTATAGACATACAAACAATTATTTTTTCAAACAATGCCTATTTATACATATTAAGCATCGTCTTAAATCGGTTAGTCATTATTATAAGTCAATTAATATATTCATTTAAAAGTATTTCTACTGATGAAATTCGCCCCGGAAAAGGTAAGATTGACATTACAAAACATTTGTAACACAAACGGTCGATGCTGATCCGGGTACGTTTTATCTATCCCGAGAGATATCCATATAATTGACATTTGCATTTTCTTTTTAACATTACATATTTTCTATTTTTATTTACATCTTATATACATCATTTTTAAAAGTATTAGTTACACTTGTTCCTTATTCTGAATTATTTTCTAGGTAACGCTTTTGTTTCTAAAATCTAATAATGAAGGAATAGGGCAGACGTTCTAAACTAAGCACATTTCCGAAGGCCAATTTTTCATGGCCACTGATTTTTTATATAGATGAGCACATCCACTTGAACGTCCGTAAATTTTCTGGTCAGAAGAGCAGATACGCGCGACCTTTTAAGAAAATGCGCGTTAAAATGTGTATAAACAAAGCAGAAATAAAAGATCTTTAGTTGCACATTTTTGTGATTCGAAAAAAATAATCATTCTGTATTTTCATATTCATTATTATATACGTTTTATTATTAAATATTTAAATCTATCTGCGAAGCCATTAGAATAATATTAGTATTTTTTGAAATTATATATTTTTATTACATATTTAATATATTTCATTAAATATCAATAAGATTATCTGCCGTTATGGATGCAGAACGGAACGGTATGGATTGGGTACAGTGTTTGATTATATCATGGAATATTTTATTTTCCGGTATAAAAATTATCATATAAAGAGACTTTGGATATTACTATGCCAAATTTTATTGAATTCAATTTAGTGATTTCCGCCGGAAGTATGAAGGCATTTAGTATTTTAAAAAAACGAGCCATTTTAATAATAAATAACAATGAATAACAAATACGGGTTTGTTTTCCAGCCGATTCAAGTTGTGTCTTTAACGTTCTTAGATTTTCGACATCGGCTTTTTAGGTTTTTACGAGTTCTCGTAAAAGGCCTCATTGTGATTTTTGTAGGATGCTGTTATAACGCGATGCCTCCGTAAAGGTTTAAATGGGTGAAGTAAATTGTAAGTGTTCCGGTGGGGTTTCACATCGACGAAAGTTTTGATTACGAAGATAAGCTTTCTACAGGAGATAGCTCTTGCGTTTTCATATTCGTACTTATAAATGTGTTTAGTGATGTTTTTACGTGCGCGCGTCTTAGGTGAAGTCAGCTTAGTTTTTTTATTGCGGTTCTAAAATGAGACAGGTGTCAGTTGTATCTGGTTAACTCTAGTTATATCCAGTTTCAAGAAATAAAGTGAAAAGCGTTGTATACGTTACTTTTTGAATTCAATTTTTCATGTTGTTTTTGGTGAAATCACCGATGAGAAAATGTGTTTTATAGTATGAATGATATGTAATTATATGCTCTTACGGCCTAATATCTATGTTCTCACATTATTTGCATGTGTAATTCTGCTGGCTCCCTATTAATAACTTATGTTGTATAATATTGAAATAAATGAAAAGACATGATACAATTTAACAATTATACCTAAAAGTAATAAAAATCAGCATTGTTTCTATTATTTATGGTAAACATTTGTATTGTATAGGTATTTTGCTTAAGTTTCTGTTTAATGTGACGTAAATAATATGTTGTGGGTGAAGCAGTCATCAATTTATTACAGCGTGGGCCATTTATAAAATGCAATGTGTAAGTATTCGGAACTTTAACAATCCATAAAGATATAATAACAAAAATAGGTCTATTACGTCACACTTTCGAGATCTAGAACATTATTTCAATATGACCAAGTGGTATAATAACGTCTACTGGTTGCACGAGATATGTCGAAATAAATACATAATTAAGAAAAGTCTGCAATGGGCTGGAAATAATACTTGGCTTATGCGCACTGAGACTCTTGACATGAGAACACTTCGAACGTTCGAAAGCTGTCGACTCGATAATAGTGCTGTACCAAGCTTACAATCCCGTGATCCGGATCCCGTATCCCGGAGTTTTAACTGGCACGCTGCCTGATAATATTGTTGTCATGATTATATTGTTCAAACTTTTACTCGAGTGTGTGTTGTTTGAGCTATCTGCCATTTTGTAGGATACGAATTGCTTATTACTTTTCTTTTGACGTTTTCATTGGTTCTGTCGTTGCTCACAAATTTATTTTGGAGCCATAACGTTTATCTTAGATTTTATCTTGTTTTGACATTTTATGTAATATAAGTTGCATTGCTTGTGTACATAATGTTCGTAATATTTTTGTAATTTTATGTATTGTATAGGTATTGAATTTAATGTCTTTATATAGTTTTTTGTATTAGTAGTCACATAAACTTGGTTAAATCAAGTTTATTTGAACCAATACTTTGGCTATTACTTATTGGCTGCACGTTGGCGACGTCATAAAAACTGGAATTGAGAGCCTTAATATATAAAATCGGTGATTCTTCGAGCAATATTTAAAATAGAAATATATTCAAATCCTATTTAGGTTATATTTTTATTTAAGCATTACCATTTCACTAAACACTGTAAATAAAATAACTTTTAATTAATTTGTAATATCGATTTTACTATCATTTTATGTAGGTCCATCACTAGTCTTTGTTTCAAACGGAGTATTAGCATCCTCACTGTGATAGAAAGCACTTTAGTTCTTTACTCTAAGAGTTCGTGTTTATTATTCATTATAGAAAAGAAACATTCACTTAATATCTACTTTTCTAAAATTAAATTTTCTTTTAAAATTATTTAAAAAACATATTTGTTCAAATATTAGGGATAAAAAGGTTTGTTACAAAATAAATGTCCCATTCGTATTCACATGCATATATTCAACTACGCTGCTATAATGAGAGGGATGAAGTATACTCTTCATAGTACTCGGTGGTAGAGCTTTGTGCAAGCTCGTCTGGGTAGGTACCACCCACTCATCAGATATTCTACCGCAAAACAGCAGTACTTTGTATTGTTGTGTTTCGGTTAGAAGGGTGAGTGAGCCAGTGTAATTACAGATACAAGGGACATAACATCTTAGTTTCCAAGGTTGGTGGCGCAGTGGCGATGTAAGCTATGGTTAACATTTCTTACAATGCCATTGTCTAGGGGCGTTGGTAACCTCTAACCATCAGATGGCCCATATGCTCGTCCGCATACCTACACAATTAAAAAAAAAAACTATGAATGTATAATTCAATGCAGGTTTCCTCGTGTTTTTTTTTTTTTTTTTTTTTTTTTTATGGTATAGATTAGTGGACGAGCATGTGGGCCACCTGATGGTAAGTGGTCACCAACGCCCATAGACAGTGGTTTATATATTTCTTAAAAAAAAAAACAACATCACCACTGCGCCACCAACCTTGGGAACTAAGATGTTATGTCCCTTGTGCCTGTAATTACACTGGCTCACTCACCCTTCAAACCGGAACACAACAACACAAAGTACTGCTGTTTTGCGGTAGAATATCTGATGAGTGGGTGGTACCTACCCAGACGAGCTTGCACAAAGCTCTACCACCGAGTGTGTTTTTTTCCTCCTAATAAACCAAATAGAATATGAATAAATACAACTTGTGTAAATAGAAAATGAATGTTTCTTCCCAAGATTTGTCATGATCTTCGGTTAAGATCCACGTGTTTTATCTACTGATCCATCACGGTTCTTATATTGTAATGGCTGTATTTTATTATATAATGGCTATTAGGTAATTTACGTGTGATTATTATTTCTGACTTCTCGCTATTCATTAAAACAAAAATAACAATGAAACTTAGACTTGGGCAAAGCGTAATTTCGATAGAATATCAAACCGAACTGTCTGGCTTTTGAGCTCTTTAGTTGAAAATCAATATTATCGTTTTATAGCTAAAAACGTTAACGTATAATGTTGCCATAAACGCTAAGTGATTGTATAAACTGATAAAGCGTTGTATAGCATTTTAATAGACGCATTTTTTGCATGAAAACTGTATTATGTACTTTGAAATGTTCGCATAAATCTTCCAGAGATTAGGTACAGGATTTTTTTCATATAAAGATTACTGGAGAGTAAAAAAATAACACAGCTGCCTTTTGATAATGTAATGTTTGAATAAACAAATCATTATATCTTCTAACAATATATTCCAAGTGAATTGAATGTAATTACAAGTGAACGCCGAACTTACCTTCAACAAATGCAATTCAGGGGCACTATAATATTTTCAAAAAACGTGTTTCGAAAATAATTATAAAGAAAATCACAATAAACAGAAAGTCCACTTTTTATTGCCAGTAACATCCTAACTAATATTATAAAAGCGAAAGTAAGTTTGATTGTTTGTTACGCTTTCACGTCTAAGCTATGAAAAGCTACATTATCAACGAGTAAATTAGTCTAAATCTTGTCTCCGTATTCCAACGGGAACAAGAACTACACGGGTGAAAGGGCGGGTAACACACTAGTTTTTTGTAAAAGAAATGTTTTTATTGGATTTATTACTAATCAATTTAGTATAATTACTTATTAAATACATATCACAAGAAGCTAAATAATTCCATCATTAATGTTTAATAAATATGCTTTCGTAAATTACTTTCAGCAATCATCAAAATAATTGTCTCAAAAGTTTTTAGGTAAACTGAGGATGCCCTCTTGGTGAATAATTAGTTCCGTGTACGTAAATAAATACTGCAGAGGCTATTTAAAGAGTAAAGTGCAGTTTACCTACGAACTTACATCCCATGTTTAATCCTTTTAACAGAAACATTCTAGCCTTTTGGAAGGTGAATTTTCGAAAATATATCAGTCTCTCAGGCAGTGTTAGAGTTTAATTAAATAAATTAGATTTATTTAACAATACAGAACTTAACTTGTGATTCACTGATAACTTTTGAATTTAGGATACTTAACAAGTATTTCAATAAGTATGTAAATAAACTTATAATATAAATTTTAAAATAGTAGAACTGTATAAAAATGTTTATTTCTAAGGGCTTCAAAGGGTATGTTGGTATTGTGAAAAGACCCACGTACCATAATTAATTATTTTTATTAAATAAAACAACTCCAAATCATATGCATGAATTGTGATATTATTTGTAAACAAAAAATACTTTAGTTGCTTGGTTAGGTAACATTAGCATAGTAAAAGATAAAGACGTAATTTAAAAAAAAAAAAAACTCATTATAATGGTACAACATATTCGCTTAAGGCACATATGCGGTCACAGATAAATTAAATAGTACATTTCGCGCTGTGTCATCAGCATAACAGAGCATAACAAAATATTTATATTGTCATTCATTCGCCGCCATTTCGCACACGTGTGCCGTAGGCGCATTGTGGCAAAATTACATCGTTAAATGTAATGACGGATTTTTCAAGGGAAATCTTATTTCGTTATAGAGTTTTGTCTACATAATTATACGAATTACTTAAAGTTTCACTGGAATATAACCAGAGTAGTATTTTTTTTTTGTGAGGATACGCAATCCTCGTTTAACGAATATAATTCGCTTAGTAATGGAAAAATTGTTCACATTACTATTAAGATGGCAATGTGAAAGTGTTGCTATTATAATTTTAATAAATAACAGTAGCTTTATATTAGTATTCGAATTTAATTATATTCATATTATAAAATAAAGAAGTATATTATTTATGTAGTACAATAATAATTAATTTCTTTTCCGAACCGGTTGTAGTTTCTAGTTTGACAATCAATAAGAAAGTGTAATAATAATAATAATAAGGTCCGCAGGAGATATTATAGTGCACAAGTGTGTGCGCAAACACAGGTGCACTCTCTTTTCCTTAGCTCTCATAATCCGATGGGACGGCAATCCGACACGATCGGAAAGAGTTCAGGCGCAGAACCAACGGCTTAACGTGCTTTCCGAGGCACGGGAGTGTACACACTTCCAACTTTCAGACTCCGGGCTGCTACTGAGAATTTTTTGACAGGAAAACACAATAACTATTTATTGGCCCGACCTGGGAATTGAACCCAGGACCACCGGGTCTGCAGCCTTATATCTAGCCACTAGACCAACGAGGCAGTCAAAGAAAGTAATACTTCAATATTGTATAACGTATTTTGAATATGAATTTGAATAACATATCAATCTAACCGTTAATGTAACGATATGCTTAAAAGGTTTTAAGGCGTTATGTTTGCTTGAGGCTACGGTTGGTAGTACTAGCGATGTAAGCCGTGTGTACAATATCCTGATATTGCCAAAAATAATTTAATAATCGTGCAAGAGTTAATACATTTTTTGTTAATTAATCTTCCTTCTTTTTATCTATTAGATTATTATCATTTAAATATAATAAACAAAACTTATTCACTGGAGTTCTAAGAAGCTAACACAGATTATTATATTATTAAACTCGATTACTTTCTAATGACAGTTGTTACATTCTAAGGGAGAGTGACAGTGTGACCATAGAAACAAAGGATAAGAACCCAAGATTCTTGGCGCGTTGACTGGTAATAGTTTATAATTCTTAGTATTTATCAACAGACCAGGTGGTCACAACTCTCATCGTTAGTAAAAAGGACTCAAAGAATCATGCATTCTCCAATAATTGAATAATGAATGGAAAAGTATGTAAGGTATATAATATTCTTATGAACGTGACGTTTTGTTGACTTCAAATCATTGTTACGTTTATTATAAATATTTTACCATGTAAGTGCTTAAGCACCGAGTGAACGTTTGCTGGTGTCGAGATAAACATCAACCCACATCTCGCCATTTACTGTAGACCTAGCACTTGTGCAGAATTGAATAATTCATACCTGGTGCACTCGGAAACAGACGCACATACATTTTATATGTGAACATGTTCCTTTACAAGCGTTTAGGCGGTTTGAATGTTAAGTTTATCCACTATGTACGTAGCCAAGGAGAATTCAAAATTAATAATTCTTGGTTTTATGCATTTTTTAACTTCAGTGCACATATGTGTATACATTCCAACCACAATAGGAATAAACCCATATAAACAACTTTGATACCGAATTAATGCGATATCATTGGTCACCGATACCAATTGACGCGATATCATTGGTCGAGATCCTGAATAATCTATGATATTCACTATGGACACGCGAAAAGATGGCGTTTTCAATGTCCGCGATGTTGTAATCGGAACTGCAAAAGTTAAATTAATGTGGTTATAGTTAATTGAAATAGTGTTGCATTATAAATAAGGGTAAATTAATTAAGAACTGTTTATAGTGCACAATACAGCAGAACGATTGCAAAATCGCATGTAATTTGTAAATCTAAGGTGTATTTATCTTTATTCCTACTCCGATTGGAATATATACATATATAGAATGGTTACACATTTTAATCTTTCCCTACATAAAAGTAACAGCCTCTAAATATTCGACTTCTAGGCTAAGGATTCGTTACTTTTGAAGAAAGGGTTTGGGGTTTATTCCTTCACATATTCATTCGACACATGCAGGTTTCCTCTAATATATTAACAGATTAAACACACGAATGACTGGTGACGGCTTGAACCCGTAATCATCGGTAAGATTCATGTGCCCTTAGTCCTAACCACAGGGCTATCTCTGTTACATATGAAAAGGGAATTAGCGAGTACGAGATGAGAAACACGGAATCTGAAATTAAAAACAGAGTCTCATTTAAAATCCAATAAAACATTATAATTAGTTCTTTACTTACAAAACTTTATTTCTACTTTTTCTTCTTTCGTTTTGCGACTACAAAAGGACATGTTTATTAAGTATTTACGTATTCCATTTAACATTACTTATTATGTTTTTGCGCTAATGTCTCCTCTCTAATTAAAAAGAAGGACGTGGAGCTCATTCCGCCACGCTTCTTAACTAATGGTTGGAGGTTTATTAATAAATCGTTGCTCTATATTTTTATTGCACACGTTATTTTCACGGTATGGTTTCCTTTACCGCGGAGTACGGTAAACATAAGCTTATGAAAAATTCAAAATAATTTCTACAAATTGTAACGTGCGCTCTTCGATTAAGGTCTACGTCTTATATCCACCAGACTATTTGGGTTCCAATCCTTATCACATTCTAGAATAAATAGAAAGTATCTCCAGTAACAGCATGTGTATGTCCCACTGTTGGGCTAAGGCCTTCTCCTCTTTTGAGGAGAAGGTATTGGAGTTTATTCCACCACGCTGTTCCAATGCGGGTGGAATTCCAATGGTGGAATACACAACGGACATTACAGTGAAATTTGACACATGCAGGTTTCCTCACGATGTTTTTCTTCACCGTCAAGCATGAGATGAATTATAATCACAAATTGAGCACATTAAATTCATTGGTGCTTGCCCGGGTTTGAACCCACGATCATCGGTTAAGATTCACGCGTTCTTACCACTGAAGAAATCGGCGGAAACTGTTATGTAAAAAAAAACAAGTCCATTGATAGGATTTAAATAAAATATTTTGCTTTTTTCATAAATAATAATGGGAAAACGATAAATCATTAAAACGCAATCCGTGCTTGGAAAATTTACATTTATATGTTTTATACTTCTGGACGAAGCATAAAATAAATGTCGAATATATTAAATAAGATTAATACAATCCATCTTGTTAAGTCGTACGTTAATATATTCAGTACGGTATTAACATCGAACAAAGGATCGAATACACTATCGAAGTTAGCGAAGCGGATTCAACCGGAATACGGTTATATATCAGCCGAGTATACTATAGTACAATATACCATTTGCAAAGTATCCTTTAAAGATTGTTTGGTCGCATATTTAGTCTGAGCTTTAAGTTACAGCTGCGTTTGCTTTCGCTTCGTTTAATTGCTTAAGTGCATTCAAAGCAAACGACAGTTAGCCCTCAGATGTGCACGGAAACACTACATACGTATAATTAAGGTATGTTTGTGTATTAATATACCCACAAACTAGTGTCAGCAAATGCAAGATGGCTATTTATGTACACGGTAAGATTTTACCGTATTTGAGTAATCTAAGGCTAATTAATTATTATGTATTTAAATATTGTGTTTATTGGGATTACATTTTTGATTTAACCGCCAGTTCGGAATATATATTATATCGTGAGGAACTGGCATGGAATCCAGTAGTTATTATTTTTCAGTAATAAAATTACAACAATGATAAATTAGTTATAAAAAATTACGGATATACTCTACTAGTGTTATTAGTGATTAGTGAAACAATGCTGTCTTCTTTTTTCAAATGTTAAATTAATGATGACAGATAGAGAGAACACTATGATTAACTAAATAACGTGTAAGGAAAGGCCTTCAACTTAATAGTCTTAATTTTTCGTGATAATTTTTAATAACTAATAATTTTCTCTTACCCATGTACAAACATAATCATGCATAGAATAAAACGCAAACGTTCATATAATATAAATAACATTATGGTAATATATAATATGTGTTTATTGTTTTTCTTTTTCATAACAGTATTAGGTATGAGTTTATTAAGTTATGTTTTCTTTAGCAAAAAGGTTTAATAATTTTAACGACTCCATTAATCATTACATAGAAGCCATACGACCCTTAGCCAGGGATTAAGTGAGCAAAACAATTTGGCCATTCAGATACTCGCCTAAATAGAAACCTCTTAGGCGTTCAGTAATTTACGTGTTAATGTGTTAATAATTGACTGTTCGACTACGAAACAACAAAGGACGTTAATGCTTTGATACTTGAACTATGTTACTCTAAAGTTTCCACCAAAAATTGTATATAACGGAATACATCTGCTTGTATTTATTTATATGTTTAAATTGTTAAGATATTCATTTTCTAAGTAATGCCAAGATTATCTCTCCGATTTTTTTGTTGCTGTTACATTATATATTGTTGAAGGTTATATGCATTGGGGATTTCCTTATGTATGATTAAATGCATCTTTTACCATTTTAAACTATAAAATAAATGTTGTATTTAAAAGGTATGAAGAAAGAGACACCTGATGATACCTAGTTCAATTCTACTTATGAGACTCTAAACAATGAGAGGCGAAGTGTGATATTTCAATTACACTAGACAACAATGTAGCCAACTCAAGGACCATTTACTGTTTCATTCTAATCCCTTCTCGCTCGCACCTACCTAAGCATATGAAAAGCCAATGTTTGACACTTCATTCGTTTTGGGACCAAGTTGATCCATTTTCATTCGATAGTATTTATACTAATAAGATGTTGAAACAAATTCTAATGTGTACAAAAATTAAATTTGTTTTATTTTTATTTAATTAATGAGATAAGTTCGTCAAAAGCGGTGAATATTTTTATTAGTTTGGAATGAGTTGTTAGACGAAAAGAGTCCATATGGTCCAGTGGTTATAGCACGTAAATCTTAACCGAAGATTGTGGATTCAAATCTGGGCAAGCATCTCTAATTTTTCATGAGCTTTATTTGTGTATATAAATCATTTCGTGCTCAGCGGTAAATAATAACATTATGAAGAAATCTGCATGAGTCAGATGAAAATATGCCACACCAATCTACGTTAGAGCAGCGTGGTGGATAAACTCCAATACTTTATACACAGTATTTTATAAATCATTAAATTTGAAACAAAATTAATAGTTGTATGCATGTTTTCGATAGATATAATATGTAAAGTGCAGATTAACTCATTATAATTAATAATAATTTTATATATTTTATATTGTAAGCTTGTTTCTTCCAAGGCTTTATATAAATAAAATCTTTGATGAAAAAGAAACATCAGCTGCGATCTGAGAAACGTCTTCCCCAAGGTCCCAGGAGGACGCTCTCAAAGACATCGCAACGAACAATCTGATCGAGAAGGCGTTCCGAATGGAGTATATCGACATAAATGGACTATATTTATAAACAATATTTCTTTATATATTTTTTTTACATATTTCTATTATTTAAATTATAATACCTAATATTTGTCAAGACTTATAATTTTGACATGATCCGTAGATAATACGTAAAATGTGCAACTATATCTAAAGAAACT
The DNA here is from genome assembly GCA_905220585.2 of Nymphalis polychloros. Taxonomy (NCBI): domain Eukaryota; kingdom Metazoa; phylum Arthropoda; class Insecta; order Lepidoptera; family Nymphalidae; genus Nymphalis; species Nymphalis polychloros. The sequence goes on along the minus strand of HG992243.1, from coordinate 14,306,145 downwards.
AATCGTATTAATCTCTGTCATAATCTGTTGTGGTATGTATCATATAAGAAAATATTTGAACAAAAAAATAAACGCTTTTTTGATCCATTAAAATAAACGCACGGTGTTGCCTATGATTGTACTTAGCGACATTTGTGTACAAATTCTTTCTATAAAGTCATATTACACAATAAATCCTAAGCGATCCTATGAAATATTTTCCCGCCATCCGCCATATTGCTTAGTTATGGCCCATAAAATGGCGTCAGATGCGTTCGGATACTCGCTGAGGCAATCGCGGTGGTAACCAAATCTAGATCATGGCTTTTATGTCGCGTAAATAACTCGCGACACTGTATATCTTGGAACAGCGATATGGAATTCTTTGATGCAAAATAGGGTGAAATTTTATTTTATTTCGTTTATCTAAATTATTTCCGTGAATAATTATCGCGATTAAACAAAATGTATGGAACAAACTTTTGTTGTTTTGTAGTCAAATAAATTATTGATACAATTTTGATTTTATATAATGAATCAAAACTATTTTATAACGAAATATTACAAACTAAACTTACCCGTCGAGTTGTCTGCTACGCGTGAAAGATTTTCTACGAAGGCAGCACGTAACCACGCTACGCTGCTACGCGATGTAGCTGACAAGAGCCATTTTCTACGTGGTACAAAGGACACATAGAAGTGAATAAATACGAGTGTTGTTATAAAAATGTTAGCGTTCGTGTCGTTTTGCTCATGTTCTTTGAATTTGGCATACAATGGTGTAAGAAAAATAGCGTACGGCATATATAATGTATTTTCAATATAAGTAATTGTAAAACGAGTTCAATGTTTTTTTACAAATATTGTGTTGTGTTAAATTTAATCTTTATTGTTTGCAACATACTACGGCGAATGTCTTTTCATAGGACGATGTTATTGACTAAAGTATTTTTTACTCTAAAACACTTTTATTCATATGTATATAAATCAATATAAGTTAATAGCTTTTAGATTTGGCTTTTGGAAATTGAATAATTAAACAAAACCCATAATAATCGATTAGAATGGTAAAATAAATCTAAATAAATCAAGAAGTCAGTTTCGATATATAAATTACTGTTTATATAAAATCTTTATTTCCATAAAAGATAACGCTTCAACTAAAGTTTAGAAAGATTTTAAGCCCGTCGAAATCAACAAAAGCAATTAAGCCAATCCCAGCCTCTCGACTTGAAGAGATTACGGAATTAAATTTATTAAGAAATTCTTGTCAGTATCGGAAAGGCCTGATAACTCGACTCTTTTCAGGATGAGACGGAATTGTTCATTAATGACCATTATTTTATAGTAATTTAATATTTTTCAGTGTTATTTTGCCTTCATATGTTATAATATTTAGGGAAAAGTTTTTGACATTAACCTTTACTGATCCCATGACTACAGCAGGCCAGGAATGTAGTGAATTTACCATATTTTTGTGCATATCTATAGTACCATCTAGAAAAATATTTAAAAAACGAAAACGAAGTTTAAAATCTTTCTAAAGTTTTAATACGTTATCTGGTTATAATTTTTTTTTTAAACATAATCATATCATGTCCCGCAGCCGGGTGAAGTTTTTTTGAGCAAAATGTTTGGAGCGTATTTCAATTAGCTATTTCATTGCGGGTTGGTGGATGAGGTGGAATTCCAATACGCATAGGTTTCTGCCGAATCATTAATACAAATTGATCACATCCATGAGATTGAGATTGATGAGAATCCAGTGGTGTTTTTCCGGGTTGCCCATGTTTTAAAACACATCCATTCATGATCTGTATATCAAATAAAAATACTTATGTTCTTGTGTTAAAATCTTTTTAACTTCACATTAATGTATGCATACATAATTTTCTTCCCCATTAATGTCTATTACGTATTTCCTCCTTCCACAATTCAAGCACCATTTATCAGAGAGTTCTTAATTGCGAAATTTGTTCCCCTAAACGGTAAGAAATTTTACTTATAAAACTAAATTGTTTCTTCCTTGATGCATGGCTGTTAAGTAAAGCAACGGGTAGGCTAACTACCTTAGTGACGTGATCTAATTCCGCTAACAAAACATTTTTATAAAGCCAAGTTATAACTATGTCGTGTCGGTTTTTTATACTTGGCTATAAATTAATATTATGATTTAATTTTGATTTAGATGACGAATATTTAAGTTAATATATATAGTCTGTCTCTTGAATATGCATGACGTTTGGTATAGTGAAATAAAAAACGGTAACTATTTGATTTTGAAGGATTTGTTTGATTTTGAATTATTTGATTCTGAAACAAATATTGAAAAAAAAAAACACTGTAATATATTAATATACTACTATTTATTGTTCGTAACGATTATCCGCCTTATTCATAAACTTTATTTAACTGGTGATTCGTTAAACAACAGTTTGTCTTCTTCTTTCGTATGTCAAATCAATAATGACAGAAAGAGACAAATCAGTGTTTAGCTAAACAGTAACTAAGCAACGTTTATAAATAAGGCCGTATATGTATAACGTAGTTAACTCAGTAGTCTGAAAGACTCGGATGTTATATAAAACAAAATATTAATTATTGTGTATAATTTTATACAACATATGTTAAAATATTGTATCAACGTAATTATGCTTTTAATTAAAACGTTATAAAAACGATAAATATAAGTAATAATCCTGGTAATATTACATTACATATCATACCTGTTACATTTATAGCGGTTTTACATATGACAGTTCGACAGGTCTCTAAATTTTAGATCAAATTAAAAAAAAAAAAACAAAAAGATTAATGAATTTTCTAAATAAACTTTTAAAACATTTTCGGTTTAATTTTGAATTCAAAACAAGATGAGGGTTCGTTAATATAATTTACAAATAAAATTTATAAATTACGAAATTTATTTTTAAAAATATAAGTGTAAACTTTAGCTCGGATCCCCACCTTCACGGAGTGTGTCCGCGCGTTTGTATTCTGTTTCAACGGATTTTATAAACGAAAATATTTTTAAAAAACTTTTGTGAAAATATTTAACGGATAGTGAAATATTTTCGTGCGGCATTTTCAGATTTTCGCTTAAATTATATAGCGGCATATTCGAGTTGGCACTCAACGTAGAAGCGAGCGATAAAGTATCTACAACTGGCGTAGTTTTCCTTTTAAAACCTATTAAACTCGAGTTGGGGTCGAACTACTTAATGGTGTAAACAAATAAGGATTATAATCCAAAACTTTAGTAAAACATTTGTCACACAAGACCAAGTATAAAGTACTTTTTTTCTGAAATATTTATATTTCAGAAGTCAGTTAAGATTTCCAGGCAACATCACTATTACAATTTTAGTATTACATTACATTACATTATTGACAAGTTTGAATTGGACTTCTCCACTGACCTGGAATTGTGTGCCTATTATTTAGTATTTAGTATGACATTGCAACCTTCAAGAAGAGAGCGTACTCTTTCCTCAAAGACCGGCAACGCACCTGCAAGTTGGGCGGTAGTAGTCACTTTCCATCAGGTGAGCCTCCTGCCAGTTTGCCACCTATAACATAAAAAAAATTAGTAATTGCAGGTCTATAAATATTTAATTCATTTTCTATTTCATTGTACCATACACTTTAATCAAATATAGAAGCTTATGCCAAAGTACTTTTTTTAATATGTTTAGGTAAAGACGCGACACGAAATAACAATTAAGGTTAACATAAAAAAACTTTCCATCTTATTGCCTTCGCTGGTGACAGGAGGGGTTCATATTACTCGACAGAAAATTGAAATTGCGATCCAATGGAGAAATGTTAGTAGCATTCTCGACACCATCCCGTGTTCATGATTGGACAGAAATTATTTAATAATCTTTCAAATTAATATAAAAATAATAATAATTACGAAACATGTGTACATATCTATACATACATTATCGTATGTTCTATCAAGGATAAAATGTTTTTATTCTTAAAAAAGACTTTCAATTATATTGTACTGCTAAATAATAGTGTAACTAATGTTATTATTCTTATTATTAGCATAAAATTTTCTAATTATAATAATAACATTGTATATTGTATAATATGTAAAAATAATGTCTGATTGGCCAACACAATAACACAAGTGCAGTCTTTACGTGTTTTTCGAGACCAACACACACTACCAATGCATTCAGTTAATTAGTAAATGAAAATATTAATATATACTTTATAGCGTGGATACAAAGACGATTCTATAAAATATTAGAGCGTGAAGAGGTAACAAATTACATCAGGTAGAGTGCACATTTTTAGCGACGTCATGTTATGTTAGCAGACTCATTTATTTTGTTGATGTTCCATTTATATTATGTCAAATCGTTTTAACATAAGCCGAACGTTACGAAAGGACAATGTGCGATGATTGATGAGCAATTATTCCAAATTCCAACAATTAACAATAGAATTAGGTAATATGAGACTATATTATTATCTTCCCCTGTGGCCCTAGGTTCAATTCCCAGGTCGGGCCAATAAATAGTTATTGGGTTTTTCTGTTAGAATATTCTCAGTAGCAGCCCGGAGTCTGGAAGTTGGAAGTGTGTACACTCCCATATTTTCAATAAATTACTAATATTTAAAATTTCCTTTCTACTCCACCTGTTGGTAAGTGGTAGTAGAGTCGAGGATTTAAGTTCTTGCGAGGAAAAGACATGAAAGATGTGTATTATTTCTGTTTATTGTTTTAATGCTTTGTTCGCTTCGTCTTCATGGATATTTATTACGGAGTATCTAGTATTCATTTTAATACGTATTCATATATATATAATTAAATATATATTTAAATGAAAGTAATGTATGTATAATGCAATATATTTTTAAGAATATTGACATAAAAAATATAATTAATAATTTATATAAAAAATTTTTTACCTTATATGGGGAAATTTTTTTTTGTTAGGCTGAATCTCGAACGTATGCTGTATTCTTATATAAATATATTAACAGTGTGTTTATATAACACAAAGAACATAAAACGAAGCCATACAATAGCCGTTAATGTATGAGGATCTATCAAAAGTGACGTCTTCTTCAGCTTGTAAACGTAATATAGGCGCAACGGCGACGAGGAAAATATAAAAATACAAGGGTATCATAACAAAAGTGTTAAGGGTCGAGCACACACCCGCAATCATTCCAAACGAAAGAGTGTCTCGACTATCATCTTAAAGCTTTGGTCACACCTGTGACTAAGGAAAATAACTGCACCAATTCATTTTGTAGTCTCTTGCTTACACGTGTCTGGTCATAGAGTTACAAATATGTATATAATATTCCTGGTCGTAGGTTCCTATTGCTCATATGTTATTCACTTTACATGGCTGTGTTCCGGCTTGAAGGGGTTGGAGGATCAATGTTATTATAGTCATAAGGAATGTAAAATTTTATAATTCATGGTTAGCGGCTTATTGACGGCGTGAGGTTATTTTTTATTAGTATAACTTTGTGAACGGTCAGATGGGCCACTTGGGCCACATATACATTGGCACAGGAAGAAATATTAACCATTCCTTATATCGCCCATGCGCCACCATCCTTGGGGCTAACTATTATGATGTTATGTTCCTTGTGTGTTCCGGTTGGAGCTCTGTAGTTACACCGACTCACTCAATAGTATTATTGCTGCAGTAGGTTATGTGATGAGTGGGTGGTATCTACCCAGACGGACTTATATATACAAAGCCGTACCACCAAGGTGTATACTTCTAACAATGCCTCGTTGGTTTAGAGGCAAGATATAAGGCCGCAGACCTGGTGGTCCTGGGTTCAATTCCCAGGTCGGGCCAATAAATAGTTATTGGGTTTTTCTGTCAGAAAATTCTCAGTAGCAGCCCGGAGTCTGGAAGTTGGATCTGTGTACACTCCCGTGTCTCGGAAAGCACGTTAAGCCGTTGGTCCTGCGCCTGAACTCTTTCCGGTCGTGTCGGATTGCCGTCCCATCGGATTATGAGAGCTAAGGAAAAGAGAGTGCACCTGTGTTTGCGCACACACTTGTGCACTATAATATCTCCTGGAGCGTTGGCTAATCTCTCTTGAGATTGGCCGCCGTGGCCGTAATCGGTCTGGAGGACCTTATATATGTATATGGCCAGAAGTGATCATTTTCCATGGATGAAATGGTCCATTTGCCTATTATTTACTTAATAAAAATATATCTTGATGTTGTATTTGTTTTTTTTTTATGAATTGAGATTACCGAGTGAAATGATTGAAGTACTTTAATAATTGTCAGTCGTCTAATCACACAGATGTAAACGTAACTTTAATAAAACCAAAATCTGCACGCTTCGCTTAGTCACACAAGCCTTTGTATAGTATAAATTTTCATATTAATTAATTATTAGAATCGTTAAAAAAAATCTGTTGGCTTAGATCTAGAAGCGCACGTTTCTTCACGAGGGCACATAGACGATGATAGTCATGTGCATTTGTACATATACATACCTTTAAAAAAAAAATAGCACATTTTGTCACAATATCGTGAATTCACCTTCTAACACAGCCTATAGAAAGAAAGAAATTATATCCAAAAACTTCCGACTGTCGCACACAAATGGCGTCAACTTTGAACGCTTAATAATTCTTTTTGCGCGTTTTCCGCATTTCGTGAGCGTTTTCGTTCTATCCATTTTTTTTTGTTTCCCCGTAGATATCGGAATGACTTTATTACATCGTCTGTGGGATGAGCCATCTCTGAAATGAGAATAGCGACATGAAAGAAACGTAAACACAGACTTGGAATATTGAATCGGGAATTTTTACCGGATTTTGTTATCTTATGTACTTTTTTTTATGAAGAAATGGCTATTTGTGGTTTGAAATTGATTTTAAATGGGTTGCGATGCGCTTGTTTGTTTTTGTTTATATAAAATGAAATATGCCGTGAGCGGGTTGGTTTTATATTTACAATTTTTGACTTTAAATATTATTTTAATGTAAAAGTAAGAGCTTGTAAATGTGCCACTGAGGCTAAGGTCTCGTCTCCATTTAATGAAAAGAGGAGCTTATTCTGTAACGTTGCACCAATTTGGTCACACATTTGGCAGGTTTTTATTCGATACATTTAGGTTTCCTCACGATGGGTTCTTTCAGCACGAGATTAATAATTAATGCATATTAAGTAAACAAAAATTGAGCGGTGCCTGGGCTTAATTTGGTTAAGATTCACATATTATAATCACTAGAATATACCACGAAGGATGCGGAAAAGTTTGTAATTGTAAGCATAATTATATAATTATATATAACATACATATAAATCACATAGATAACAGCAATCATAATTCTTTGAATGATAGAACACGACGCATTGATCGAATCCTACATCGTTATGAGAACAATAGACATCGTAGAGGAGAACCAATCAATGTCATTTCAGACTCCCTAATCTATGACTTGGAGAAAAAATCATATATCTTCATTAGAGCAAATGTGGCGCGGAATATTTTGTGTAACAATATAGTTATTGTTAGATCGTTTTTTTTTTTATTGATTAATGATAGCCAAATGAGCTAACAGATAGTCTCCTACGGCCATAGTCTCTGGTACAATAATAATTAACTATGGGGTCTAAGGTATATTATACCTTTTGTCAAACCAGACATAGCAATACTAATATGTATTGTTATATAATTGATGCTAGGCGGTAGAATTCGCTTACAGAACCATCATCGTATGGTTTTGTCATCATGTTATAATTAAAGTCAAGTCAACATTTAAATCAAGATAACAAGCGTTATTACAGCCTTATTTATGAGCGATATTTAGCGGGTGATTAGTTGAACAATGTTGTTTGTTGTCTCCTTCTTTCAAATTTGAAATCAGTAATGACAGAAAGAGAAAAATCTGCGTTTAACGTTAAGAACCGTTTATAATAAGACCGTCCTTGATTATGTTTGTTGGGCCGTAAGCAAGTAGAATTCTTATTAATATCACAATTTAATTTGTTACGATTAAATTTTTATGAGATTTTATTCATGGTCAATAGGGCTGTGTGCCTCCTAACCGATTATTGAGCTTGTGACAAAACTATTTATTGCAAAATATGGGTTTACGTGTTAAATTACTAACAAATAAAAGCTCGTTTAAAAAAATTATCTATATATTTTACTCTTTTCCGGCCTTATACCGTATATTCTGTACCTCTGACAACTTCTATGTAAAATTGCATGATGATCTGTTGAGAAAGTTAAGACGTGAAAAAAACAACTCACAGACAAACATTAGTAAGTTTTTTTTTGTAACAACGAAAAGTAAGCGTGTAAATTCCCGGGTTAACCAGTTATACTTTTATGGCAGTCAGGCTAATCTCTATGTTCTGCAAAACGAGCGCAGTATAGCCTTAATATGTTGCTAAGTAAGGTATTCGATAGGATTAAAATTTTTTGTCGTCACCGGTAAAATATTTTTATAAGTAAATTCAACCTCTTTTAAGTTTTATCTCAATATTCCCCCGGTTAGTGTATAACAGTACAAGAGATAAAGTGATAAGCCCGCTCTTACGTGATATTTTTTTTTCACTGTTTTTTTATTTTCTGTAATTGAATGCAATAAAGTTTTTATCTTTGTCTCCATCTTTATTAATATATAATAGATAGAATCAATTGGTATAATTCAAGTAAAAATATATAAATTATATTTATTTATTATTTTTAAAGCAACTGCGTTAGCTTAAATAAGTTTGTGATAGTAATCAGGGAAGGAGGATCGAATTTCAGACACAGTGATACAACTCACAATTCGAAATCATAATTTTATATGACTAAAAACATTTCATTTTACGCGTTTTATAAAGAAGTAACCTTATCATATAACCCTACATACACCTATATATTATAGTGGGTTATATACTCTGCATTGTCAACACACAACCACAAAATTAACTATACATAAGTAAACACAAAAAACGTAATAAAAATACTTTACGATTCGTTATTCTATCATTAATTCTAAAATAATAATCGTTAAGTATAGACTACAAATTCTAAACAACAATCTATTGTTAAAATTAAACACAAACGTTTCGCTCGTGATGAATTTAAGTGAATAATTTACATGGCCATTGTAGTTGAGTCACTATTGTATAATAAAACAGTTTATCATATTAATGCGTATGAACGAACAAGCGTGATGTATTATTGTATTGTACGTTGATAGGTTTCTATCAAGGCGATAAGGCACGATTACGCTTCGACGCATCTTATTTGTATTCCGTAAATCGTGCTGATATAATTTCATAAAGGGTTTTAGCCACGCTCCGGAAACATGTAACGGATAAAGTAACAAATGACATAGTTACAAAAATATATAAAGGAATGTTAGTCGGCTAGAGAAATTAATATACGCGGCTAGTGGTTTTATTACTAATAACATTTACTATGGGAGAAGCTTCTATGTGGATGGGTGAGCTTCTTTAATAGTCCGTAAATGTCTCTCTGTTGGGTAGATACTCCCTCTCTTAAGGAGACAGACAGGATTATAAATGAAAAAGAAAGTAACTTTATTACCACGCAATAAATAAACAATGACAATTTAAATTACACGTATAATGTTGTAAATTCACACAAGCTTGCTTTGTTTTTGGATACACGTGTGACAGACTTTATACCGACACATTCAAGTTTTTCACGTTTTCCATTACCACCTAGCATGACCAGGTGTATATTTGAAAAAAAAACCGGACAAGTGCGAGTCGGACTCACCCACCGAGGGTTCCGTAGAAATTTGTCGGTACATATTTAGGGTTATGTTTAATTACATAAAATTTGGACCGTCGTTCCTTGCATAAAGACCCTGTTTTTTAATGATTTAATTACGAATGTATTGTTTTCAGATTTTTCCCTATACTTGTAGTATAAGACGGTATTACTTGCCAAATTTCATAGTTCTAGGTCAACGGAAAATACCCTATAGATTTCGATTCCCTTGAGTGTCGAAATATACGTTTTTTGCGGCATAAACGGCCGTATCTTTTTTTTACGTTACCTTAGAAGTTTGATTTTTTCACAGCTTCAAGAGACCGTAGACCTGATTATATCGTTTTAATTTCAACTCAGTGTAGTGTGTGCACAAACACAGATGCACTCTCTCTTCCCTAGCTCTCATAACGGGACGGGAGTGTACACACTTCCAACTTCCAGACTCCGGGCTGCTACTAAGAATTTTCCTGACAGAAAAACCCAATAATTGGCCCGACCTGGGAATTAAACCCAGGACCACCGGGTCTGCGGCCTTATATCTTGCCTCTTTTTTTTTTTTTTTTTTTTTCACGCAGTGGAAACCTTCAGAAAGGTACCCGACTCTCTTGGGGGAGGAACCGGGTTATGTGGGATTCTTACCCACTAAAACCACTGCGATGGCCGTCCTCGGCACGGATCGGAGAGGCTGCGGGATCGTGTTGATATAACGCATCCGCAGCCCCTCCCATGCTGTGCTCCGCTCGTGGCTCGGCGGAGCTCTCCACAGGGGGCGAAGGTAATCCCGCCCCCCGCACTCCTCGCTAGTGCGTACGGCAGCGCGAGGCCATTCCGGCTGCCGTCCTCCTCAGGGCCGTTTGAAATTGGACACGTGAGGCCCCCACCTCACGCATCCACGGCCCCAGGGTTACGCCCTATATTTAAAGCCCCGGACGTTGGGGCTGTGGGAGGGCCGAGACGACGCCGATGTCGTCTCCGCCGAGCAGGATCGGCCCTTTCCCGTTCCCGCTCCGCTGTCTCCTTCTGCACCATGACGATCTCACAGAAGGAGGCTACAGCCCTCCACGCTGATTCCCTGCAGAGCATCGCCGACACGATTGCTTGCAGGGACAGGTCTTGTCCGACTTCACGGACCAGGATCTCCCTCTCCGCACTCCACGCGGGACATATCTCCAACGTGTGCTGAGCGGTGTCCCGGTCCGCGCCACAGTGGTGACACATCGCCGTCGACTCGCGTCCTATCTTACACAGGTATTCTCCAAAACAACCGTGACCGGTCATTACCTGCGTAAGTCGGAAGGTGACTCGTCGCTTTCGTCTCATCCAGGCTTCGAAGGCCGGTAGGATCGCTCCGACGACGCGTTTGCGCGCGTACCGTTCTTCGCAGAGACGGTCGCGCCACGTCGCAAGAGCCCTCCAGTGTTCCCGCCGCTTCAATGCCTCGAGCGCACTCGGAGGGGGCGCGCTTTCACTGTTCTGACGGAGGATGCGGGTCTGTTGATAGACCCTTGCGTCCATATCCGCCAGAATGTCCAAGGGCGGAAAGCGCGCTAGGACAGTTGCCGCCTCGTAGGATATCGTGCGATATCCCCGCACTATGCGGATGGCCACTCTCCGCTGCGAACTTTGGATCTTAGTTCTGCAACGGCGGACGCCCGACAGTCTGTGAGACCACACGGGCGCCCCGTAGAGGGCCATCGATCGCACGACACCGGCATAGAGGCGGCGAACTTCCTCCCTCGGTCCCCCAAGATTAGGCAACAGTCTGTGCATGGCACCAGCTACCTTCTCGATCCGGGGGGCTAGGCGCTCGAAGTGCTCTTCGAAGCCCCAGCGACCGTCCAAGGTTAGGCCCAGGTATTTCATGTACCTGGCCACCTGGACGTTTGAGTCACCAACGCGGACGTGCGAGTCGGGCGGCTCCCTGCTCCTCGGCAGTTTATGGAACCATAGCGCCTCTGTCTTATGAGACGCTATCCGAAGGCCCAACTCGCAGATCTTATCGACGACGATGTTCACACCGAGCTCGGCGAGCTCTTTGGTTCTCTCAAAATTATCCCCCGATGCCAGCACCAACGTGTCGTCTGCATAACAAACGACGCTGACACCGTCAGGGAGAGTGACGCGCAGGACTGCGTCATACGCGAGGTTCCACAACAGGGGCCCCAAAACTGACCCCTGCGGGACCCCACAGTAAACCTCTCTCCGGTTCCTCGTACCGTCTTGCTCCATATACGAGACGTATCTGTCACGCAAGTAGCCACCAACGATCGCCTGCAGGTAAGGGGGCACACGATGGTATATGAGTGCCCTCCTAATAGCGTCCCAGGGCAACGTGTTGAATGCATTGACGATATCGAGACTTATCGCCAACGCTACGCCACCCTGGGCCACCACCTGCTCCGACAAAGACCGGACGCGCAAGATCGCGTCGACAGTCGAACGGCCCTGTCGGAAGCCGAACTGGCACTCAGCCAGGTCGGGGCCAACACGTGACAGATGCCCGCACAGACGAGAAGCGACAATTCGCTCAAAAAGCTTGCCAGCCTCGTCTAGCAGACATATGGGACGGTACGCAGAGAGAGATTCTGCGGCCCTGCCATCCTTCTTCAAGAGAACCAAATTCGCCTCTTTCCAGACCTTGGGGAATGTGCCAGTACGGAGGCAGCTGTCGTATAGCAGCCTCAGCCTACTCCCCAATGAAGCCGAAGCTAACACTAGCGCCCGCCCTGGAATCCCGTCGGGGCCGGGCGCGGTGTTACGGGCCCGCATGCGATCGACCGCACGGCTCAGCTCCTGCTCGGTCACCCCCAGCTCTCCGGACCAGGCCGGTAACGGAATGGGGGGGACCGGGGGACTTGACCGGATCACCGGGAAAAGCACTTCTATCACTCTCCTCAGTAAATCCGGATCTAAGATCTCCGTCAGAGGGGGCATCCACGGGCGCAATTTGCCCAGCACTATACGATATGGACGCTCGAACGGATCTCTGTCGAGTCCCTCTAGGAGCTCGTTCCAGGAACGAGCGTTGGCATCCGAGATCTCGACTCGGAGCGCCAACTTCGCTTCCCGGAATGCCTCATATGCTTCAGCTTTCTGGTCTGGAGTTGCTCGCCTTCTTCTTCGGGTTCGGGTGTACTCACGGCGCGCACGCAGACAAGATTCGCGCAGTTGTGCGATCTGCGCAGACCACCAGTACACCGCCTGGCGCTCGGGGCGGCCCACTCGGGGCATAGAGACATCGCAGATTGACGTCATCGTATCCCGGAGACGGACCGACTCACCCTCTGGATCGGACAAGACCTCTTCAGCGCTTTCCGGCCAGGCCGCGACGATGGCAGCAGCTTCGAGAAAGTCTCGGTTTAGCTGCTTAAGGGACCATCGACGCAGCGGGCTGCTTTCTCGGTGATGGCTAGTGCGTTTGGGACGGCGGCAAGCTACATCGAATATGATGTAGCGGTGGTCAGATAGTGTGACCACTTCTTCCGCGACACGCCATCCTGACACCATGCGAATGGCAGCGGGAGTCGCCCATGTGAGATCGATGACTGACTCACCCTGCCACCGCACGCACGTGCTCTCCGAACCCCGGTTCAATAGTCGGAGGTCCAGAACTGCCGCCCACTCGAGTAACGTCTCTCCCCTAGGATCGTCTCTATGGTTGCCCCAAGCTCTAGCGTGAGCATTGAAGTCCCCTAAGACGATCAAGGGACCGGGTAGGCATCTACGTATGCAGCTTGCCAACCCGTCTAAGTACACCTCATAATCGGCGAGGGACCTGTTAGGAGAGACGTAGCACCCCACGATGGCCAAAGAGCCCCACCGAACGGCCACGAATCCCTGCCCCCTTTCAAGCAGGGAACAAGGTGGGACTCCATTACCACCCGCCCAATAGGCGGCGACGGCTCCAGTGACGTCCCCAAACCAGCGAGGGTGGTCAGGGACGTTATAGGGCTCCGCCAGGATTGCGAGACCTGTGGACCGCTCCGCAACGGTCTGCATCAGCAATTGCTGAGCGCTGCGGCAGTGGTTCAGGTTCGCCTGTAGCACCCCTACACCTGCGAATTGGAAAGCTCCATTGCCTCCTGCGGGCGGGGGCCCGGTGCTGAGGCGGGAGCCTCGGCTGTCGTCTGGATTGAGGCAGGAGGAGGAGCCTTATTCTTCTTCCTTCCCTTCCTCGGGCAGCATCCTTTGGCTCCAAGTCGGTGAGCTGAAGGGCGACCCAAGTCTGCACACAAAGGACACTTCGTCGACCGAGAGGTGCAATCCTTCGACTTGTGGCCAATCTCACCACAGGCGAAGCACCTTTCACTCCGGTCGACGGTGCTTGAACACCTCTGCCCAACGTGACCCTTCTCGAGGCACCGGTAGCAATGCAAAGGCCTGTTTTCCAGTGCCTCGACTCTTGCGGAGCCCCATCCAACACGGATGCGCCCCGCCGCCGTCACTTTGCGCACGGCGGCAAGAGGACATCGGACCCAGACGACGCCTAATGACATGGGCGTTCGTCGGATTTCACCAACCTTCACGTTCTCCGGCGAACATCCACCCACATCTGCGACAGCCGACGCGACTTCGGTCGGTGTCGTGGCATCGTCTAGATCCAAGACCCTAAGCTCGCCCGTTTTGATTGGGCGAGTTATCCTCACATTAAGGTCCGTGAGGACTTCACGCATCCGCGTAGCGAGACGGTCGGCTTTCTCATTACACTCGGGGCCGCTGATATTCAGCAGCATCCCGCCTGTCAAGGCCCTTCTAAGTCCAACCGACTCGATTCCAAGGTCAGACAGCTTAATTTTGCTCTTGGCAGCTGCCATGACCTCGGCATAAGTCGTCTCTTCACCTTGCTGGACAGTCACCGCAACTGCTGCGGTCGTCGGGACTGTCCGCCGTCTCTTTTTTTGTGGCTTCCTCGCTTCCTTCTGAAGCTGGCGAGGAGCCGCTTTCGGCTGAGACTTGGGTGGCGCCTTTCTCTTTGTCACTGTTGCCCAAGTCTCAGGAGGCGCCGTAGATGACGTAGCCTGCGGTATTATATTTGTCACCGCGGGTAGATCCACAATAGGTAAGTGGATCGGTGCTTTGTTCCGGCTCCTTGTCTTCCCTTTCTTTTTCTTTGTAGGTGGCTTGTGGACCCCTAACGTCGCCTCTGAGGCCGGCTTCCTCCCTAGTGGAGGTCTTATAGCCCAATCGGGAAAGATGTCGGCCTTAAAGGCGGCCAGTTTCGCATCCATTAGAGCCGTCATCTGCTCAAAAAGTCCGACGACACTGACCCCCGGTGTATTCGAAGATACAGGAGCGAGGGAAGTGAGTGGGGCTTTCGATGCGACTGCCGCTGTGCCGCGCTTTGCTTTTGAAGCGTTAGCGTGCTTTGATGGAGCAGCAGAGGCACTTGACTTCTGACCCACTGGATTCATACACTTCGTTGATGTATCTGTGATTTGGGGCGAAGTCACAGACGCGAGCGGACTCTCCTTGGCCTGGTTCGATCCGCGCTCCTGCGTCAGAGCCTCGACCCGCTCGCTGAGGCTGGCATTTTGAGCACGGAGATCAGCAATCTCACGCTCCAGCCTCAACACGTCCTCACCTACGATCCGTCGTCGCGTTATCTCCACGAGAGCAGCGTCAGCGGTGCTCGTTGCGATACGCAGGCCGCGGACTAGGCTCCCTTTTATGTTGCGGGAACGGTCCGCGACCTTCTCAATTGCCCTCAAATTGGTTAAAATGCAGGCCGCAAGATCGTCTGTTGTGCGCATCTGCATTTCTGCACTCAGTTCCACAGGTCTAGGGAGGCTTTTCTTAGCTCTTGTGACTAATGGTGCCACAGTGGGGTCGAAGAGCTCGTCTCCAGAGTCCCCATCAGATGTCAAACAATAGGGCCCGAGGCCCCTAATTGATGAGCGACTCGACAGGCTCATATCCGAGTCCTCGTCTTTTGCCTTTTTAGGTCTGCCTCTTCCAGGCCGCGCCTTCGGCACTTTGGAAGGTGGCAGCATATTGCTCATATCTTCACCTTGTTTGCTGACACATAGACGTTTGCGGCCTTCCGGCCCCGTCTGTGTGTAGCTCCGTGCAGCCTCCAAGCTGTGAGATCGAGTCACAGTCCTGTCGTCTATTTTCTTTTTGGCACCCCTGCTGGCCTGTACCTTCTTCATTCCCTCTTCAATTTCTTCTCTATCTCTCTCCGTCTCGGTTTCCTTTAAACGTTCGCTATGTTCGTCGGATAAAATCAATTGTGCAGCTTTGTCCCCCCCAGAATTCGATATGGGACAGCCCGACCCGTGAAGCGGGTCGAGGAGGGATTGACACCCTCCTGGGGTAAAATTTCCGTTAGTTGCACTCATATTTTTTATTTTTGCCGGGGCTGCCGGCGGGAAATGAAATGGAAGGTTAAGGAAGGAAAAAGGATAAGGAAGGGTGGGATTAGGAGAGAAAACGCAGTCGGGACCGAACAACCCATCGGCCATGCATCCCATCGCGCTGCGAAGCCACTTAGGATTGTGGGTGATTTTTGGAGAGGTTGTCTTCCTCGCGGTCACCCTCTCACTGAGAGAGACCCCCGGTTCCGCTCAATGCGGATTACGGGTTGGCCGTGTCTAAAAAAGAAGACTAAAGGCTCGCCCATGCCTACTGGTTTTGGTTCGCGCCGGATTATTCCGGTGCCATCCTATATAGATGACGTTCCCCTATACACCACCTGGGGACGCGCCCGATGGGAGGCCAGCAACTCCACACGGGAGATATATCTTGCCTCTAGACCAACGAGGCAGATTAAATAAACATTGACCAGCGATCTTCAGCTATCCATCAACTGGGCAATCTTGACTCTTAAAGCTTTATAATTTACATCCAATAAAGTATAAAATATTATTATTTGCTTTTACATATTGCATTACGCAATTGAAATCTATAGTATAAATATTTTTTTTACTCTGTGGCACGCTAAACGAATATTGTATCGACCGTCATCTGTCAATTCATTCGCTAACTAACCATGACGTTTCCATGTAGTTTATTTTGATGTGTTTCGGTGTATACTATGTCATATTTTAACCATATTCACATATTTCGTCATTGCTATAATTGAAAATGTATTTAATTTTATTTGATTGTGATTAATTGTTTGAATCTTATATATTGATTTATAATCCCTGTATACAAGAATTGCTTCTACTCTGTTCTCCTTCAAGTTGCACCATCATATTAATATTTATTCGAACGTATAATTCTTAACAATTTTTTACAAAAAAGTGACATTAAACTGAATGGTTTTTTTTAAATCGTCAGTGACAACCAAAGTGTCCTGGTGTATAATAATACGGCCACGACTCGTTCGAAATAAATAAAAAAGTTGATTCCGAACACAGGCGTCAATATGCAATATTGGCATGTGGCGGTGTTACAAAATGGAATCGCTATTTTCTATTGTGACTAGATTGCGTAACGTCAGTCAAATAAAACACAGCTGGCCTTACTTATAAACTTTGTTTAGTAGATGTTTAGTTAAATACTGTTTTTGCTCTTTCTGTCGTTATTGATTTCACATTTTAAAGATGAAGAAACAACTGTTTAACTGAACTTTGAAAAACATTTGTTTGTAATAAGGAATTATCGTGTTAAGTTAATAGTTTTAATTTAAAATGTGTGAAACTGTGAAATGCAGCTACTTATATATATATTTAGCATCCAGAAGTGAAAACTGATTTTATATGAACCTCGAATTGGTCTATTCATAAATAGAACACCAAATCATATAAATTGTTGTTAATTACTCTTTAAATCCAAATAACACATTTGAACACATTACAAGTCATAAGTCGTGCCAATAACTAATTAATTACTTTACCTTTATGTGCACCAACAAAATGGCGGCGTTAAAAATTAGCGCGCTTTCTTTTTTATTTTTAATAATACTGTTGTATGGACCGAGGAGTCTTCTAACTATATAAATATACTAAAATCTCCGAAAGCACTACATCTAGTGATATTAGTTTTATGTATTTTGGTTTAGTAGTTTCTTTCAGTTAGATTTTACAAAATAAGATGTCTAATTTATTAGTATAGATTTTAAAATCTCACTATTTCTTTCTAAAACAATATTTACCAATGATAAATAAGTAATGATAAATTGACAATCTCTGTCTGTAAAGATGGACATTCATAAACACACTTTCGCATTTATAATATTACGCAGTTTTTTGATCAAAATGAAATATATGTTTTATTATCGAATATTCTTTGTTATCTTATATAATATTATTTAAAGGTAAACCGTAGTATTCCATTTAACATCTCATTTTAGCTTCACAAACTTCGCGTATCGAATGTTAAAACTGTATCCACTAGTTGCTAAGATTATAAGGCTGCCTAGCACATAGCAGGTAAATACTTAGAATTGAAATAGTATATAAATATGTTTTAATATTATTAATGAATAAGGCATATTAATATAAACATATAAGACAATACAAGATTGTATGATGATGATCAGAAAGTATGGAGTTAACATTTGTTGATGCTTCAGGTTCTATATATAAATGTAAATGTATTTTATTATCGTACTAGTGT
This sequence comes from Nymphalis polychloros, assembly GCA_905220585.2. Taxonomy (NCBI): domain Eukaryota; kingdom Metazoa; phylum Arthropoda; class Insecta; order Lepidoptera; family Nymphalidae; genus Nymphalis; species Nymphalis polychloros. The sequence continues at coordinate 14,287,852 of HG992243.1, read as the reverse complement.
TTTTATTTGTTGGAACTTAGTGAGTATTTGCCGGTATTTCGATCGAATTAAAAATGCTTTGTCTTGAATGATTTTTCTTATCTATCTGTGTGTCTTTTTATCTGTTTACGTTATAGCTAAACCACTGAATCGATTTTGGTGAAATTTTGTATGAAGTAAGCTTAAGAAGGATATATAACATGTGCGCTGTGGAATGTGGGAGACTAGTAACTTATAAATAATTAATAGAATAATCATGTTCGCTCGATTCAAAATAGACGATCCACTCCAAATAAAAAAATCAATTAGTATTGTAAATTGTATTATAAATTCATTCATATTTGTATAAACCAAAATTACACGAACCCAGCTCTGCTAGTGTGTTATAATAACAGACATTGTAATTCAAAGGCGTTATTAAAAAAAACTATAGGCTAAAAGTTCGATTCGAATATTTCTCAGTTCACCGGAACATGTGTGACAAAGGCGTTTGATTGAGTTTTCGTACGGCAGTAAAAAATACAAAATTGTTTGGCAAACAACTAGCGAGCGCGCCACGGTTAACGAAACACGTGTAAAGGGATTCGGACCGAATTTACTATCATTTTGGTATATTTGAAACGTACATAAAAATATTTGATGCGTCATAATTTTTGTACAAGAGTATCAATATTCGTAGGTTATATATGTAATCGTAAGGATAGGTTGAAAAAAAAATTAGCATTAAATGATAAATATTAATGTATAGTTAATATTTTGTTAAAAAACTGTTTATACTAAAAATCTTGAAAGAGTCGAAATCGTTTTGGTAAATAGTCCATATGGATACTAAGCGAAGGTTACGGAGATGCTCAAGAGAAATAAAATATAAGTTTCTAACCAATCTTAAAGTCAAGTAGTGCTACGTGACGCTATTTATTGAGTGTAACATCGACCCTAGCAACAGATGTTTAATGGTAGCTCACTAGCATCTAGCCAGCTACATTTCAGGATCTTTAAGTATTTGTAAGATATATTTTAACTTTTCGATACGGCATAATAATTTACGGTAAACATTTATGTTTTTACTAATAATATTTTATTTTATTTCGTACATTTGTTGATAACAGTAATTACTGTTTTAACAGAAATATATGAAAAAAAATATATTGTAGTCAAGCAACATATACATATTAATCGTAAAGAATATATGTGTGTCATATACCCTGTACACTTAATGTCATTAGTAAGAAGAATTTCACGGAGACAAAAGATCGTATGAGAATCTTACAAAATATAATACGGGACAATCAACATTACGAATCGGGAATAGTTTTACGTTTAATTGAATCTTAAAATAATTTCAAGTGCTTGTAAGAAATTACTTATACGTTATTTAAAATGATTAAAATTTAAACCACGTACTCTTCCAGAGTGCAAACAGAATTTGAGCAGTTTTGGAACAGAGATACCGTAGAAAACCGAAGCGACATCTATTGGTCACCATTATTCTTCTGCTAATTTCTAGTGATATCTCGTTGTCTCAGTGATCAAGGTACCTAGATAGACGAAATCCTCCATGGCAGCAAAGGTTTTATTGCCTAATGCTTTGAGGTACTGTCATCATAAGTCGGTTGTCAATATTTCACGGGTGAGTTATAAGTTCAGAACATGAAAAGATAAATAACTTAATTTTTCGTACCTTTTAAAACATATAAATATATTCGTTATTTTATTTTCGTTACAATTTGGTCGACTTTTTTGATCCCAATTTGTTGGTTAGTTTGATATAATAATTTATATTGATTTTTCCTATTTAATCCAATATTACCACAATATGCTTAAAGGTGATAAATTACTTTTATAGTGTATATAAATATATGTGCGTAACGTTAATAGCTTGGCGAAATTGCGCTATATAGCGATATATTTGTGATGTATTGCTAACTTTAGGTCGAGTACTGGACTCGGTGAGTGCTATAATGGCAGCATTTATCATAAATAAAACGGCAGCCTTCGCATTACGACCTGGACGTTTGCTGAGCTAGATAAACGAGCTTGTTAAAGTGTATATAAAAACAGTCCCACGACATTTGTATGAAACATTGCTTTAATATTTATTTAATAAATTCCTAAGAAACGGTTCAGTGTTAATAAAAAAATTAGTCTTACATACAATTCTAGTTATAATGTCAACGCTAGAAAAGATGGTAACATTATTCGTCGACGTCATGTGGTCCCGTCAAAGCAGTATAGTATCACCGCATCAATTCATTAGTATCGTAAACGCTGATTAGATATATAAGGTCATCCAGGCCGATTTCGGCCACGGCGGCCAATCTCAAGAGAGATTAGCCAACTGCGCAGGAGATATTATAGTGCACAAGTGTGTGCGCAAACACAGGTGCACTCTCTTTTCCCTAGCTCTCATAATCCGATGGGACGGCAATCCGACACGACCGGAAAGAGTACAGGCGCAGGACCAACGGCTTAACGTGCTTTCCGAGGCACGGGAGTGTACACACTTCCAACATCCAGACTCCGGGCTGCTACTAAGAATTTTCTGACAGAAAAACCCAATAACAATTTATTGGCCCGACCTGGGAATTGAACCCAGGACCACCGGGTTTATGGCCTTATATCTAGCCACTAGAACAACGAGGCAGTCTGATTAGATAAGTGGGATAAGAGCAAACGAATGATAGTGGAATCTAATAGAACCTTTTTTGGTTAAAGACAATTAACTAACGCTTCAAATGGGACGGCTTCTAGTTGACAACACTATGCTGCTGGTAATAAGAACACAATATTAAAATAAACATCTGTACCATAACAAGAGCCCTATGGCGTATATTTGTCATGATTTGAATTCGGGACCATTTAGTGTGGCAGCGAATTGCCGTGACGACGGCCAGTTTGATATAAAAAGTATTTTCATAAAATAAAACTATGGAAAGAGAATTGAAAACGCTTTTAATTCTCGTAAGAATTTAAAAATAATCGCTAGATATTTGCTTGAAAGCTAGCTCTATAAAAAGCTCTTTAAAGAATAATTGTCTTTGAGTTCAATAATTGTAATTTAAGCATTTATACTATAATCTATTTTTGAGGAGAAGGTCTAACCTTATCAAACTACGATGCTTGAATGCGTGCGATACACTAATGGATGAATTTCATTCGAAACATCCAGGTTTCATCATGATTTTTTCACAGGCAAGCGCATGAAATGTCAGTACATTAGTATAATAATAAAATCCTGCGACATTATCCCATCTGATCCCAAACTAAGTAGAGTTCGTAGTATGATATACTTACTTCCATTATTATTAAACTGATTAATTTAAATTTAAGAACAGTACTACCATGGATCATCGTAACTCACTTGGATTATCGTCGTTTTTGTGTTCAGGTTATTTTAAACCTCCAAATAATGTATCGTTAGGTTATATTTTGGACAAATGGTCACCTCATTATCACGATAAACTGGCTGTGTAACATTCGCAAACAACACAGTAAAATATTTTAACTAAGGTATGGATTTTGTTTTTTATTAGAGTAAAATAAACGTATTTGTTTTAAATACATAAAAAAATAATTGTTAATATATTCCATACAGTTTTTGATGCAAGAGTAGAGTAGAGTTTCAAGCTCCTTTAACTCCAACTTAATTCAAAATTAATTTATGCTTGATATTATTTGTCTAGCACGTAGTGGTAGTAGCTACGAGTATTATGTTTTTAAACAAAGTAATTAAAAAGTTTCGATTGATTATTATAAATTTTCCTTTTAGTAATTGCTATTTAATTGTAATTGTTATGTTTTCAAAGTTCCAAAGTTCAAGTTTTGTGTCAGCGTCTGACTGCTATGTATTTGACTGTTTTCTATTAAAAAAATATGATGATTTTAATGTTATTGTGTGTCATTCGTTATTTTTGAAGTTTTTTTTTTATGATTTAAATTCTTCTTAAAAGAAATATTCATGTAGTTTATTTCGTAAGTTCTAAGAGGCAAGCTAATAAATTTAACGTTAAATAAATTATTTTTCCTTTAAACTGCCAATATATTGTTAAACGTTTCGCTGGACATTTTACTGTTCTGATAAGAAGCATCTTAATAAATCTTACTGTTTTTGTGATTTGTAACCTATCACACTGTATGCATATGTATCATATTATAATGTTGTTTTGAACAAGTTTCGAGATACTCATCTGTATCCGACTCGAAGGATCATTTTTTTATACGAAATAATTCCAAACTTTTAATCTAAAATAAAAATATAGAAGTTCGATTAAATAACAAGATAACATAGATATTTTATTTGTAGAGGATGAATAGTTAATTAAAAGCTACCTAGTTAGCGTGTCGGTGACAGGTCGGCTAGTTATACAAAAAACAAGTTTGCTTCGAGCTTGTTTGTACCGCACAGCATTGGAATATTCGTGCGGAGCTTCGAAGCTCTTATCGGCAAGGTGAAATGTGAATTTTATTAAATAATTAAATAAATAATATAATTTAAAAATGATAAAACGTTAACCGCATTGTATTTGTTTTGAAGATTTATAAACACTATTTATAATTAAGATTTAAAAAAGAAAAAGTATAATTAGAATTTAAGAAGTAAAATTATGTTACTTGGGAGGTTCGAGTTTGAACTTAGTCTTATATAATAGCTGAATTCGTCGTCTATTTATTATAAGCAGTAGTAGCAGCAGCAGTAACAGCCTGTGAATGTCCCACTGCTGGGCTAAGGCTTCTTCTCCTCTTTTGAGGAGAAGGTTTGAAGCTTATTCCACCAAGCTGCTCCAATGCGCGTTGGTGGAATACACATGTGACAGAATTTCAGTGAAATTTGACACATGCAGGCTTCCTCACAATGTTTTCCTTCAGCGTCGTACGAGATGAATTATAATCACAAATTAAGCACATGAAATGCAGTGGTACTCGCCCGGGCTTGAACCCGCGATCATCGGTTAAGATTCACGCGTTCTTACCACTAGGCTATCTCGGCTTTTTTCTTATAAACATTAAGAACTAAAATAATCGAAAAAAGAAATAAAAGTTTCACATACTTTTTCTTATTTTAAAATATTTCAACATGGATATATAGTATAATTTTTTCATCGTCAATTTGCATTCAATTAGTTTAAGTTTGATGCAACTGAGCTCCTATAATCCGTTCTGTGGTCAGAGCACTCGCAGATAACAGATAATAAAATCTTAAACCTTGTTACGCCTCGGCAACTTTCATTCCATTCCGTTTTCATTTTGGGATAAAATGATTCCAGGATATTATATTGACCTCGGGTCAATAACCCGATATAAGCTATTACGGCAACTTTGATTGCTTTTCAAATAATGTTTTGTATAAACTAAAAATATTTTACACCTCTTCTATTCTGATGTATTGAGTTCTTACAAATTACTTTTGATGATGACCTACATATATTAAGATATACGTCAGCGCAATAAACGACATTTGTTTAGAATTTTTATTAGTTTTTTCATTGAATTATATATTTATGGAAACTAAGTAAGAAAAGAAAATATAAATACTAATAAGCTGTCCAAGTGTTAAACGTAAGACCTAACGAACAGAAGCAAATGTTGCAAATATGTCATCACTATTAAAACAGCAGCGCTATTCTCTAAGAATTCACTTTGTATGTAAATCATAGTTGTTGAACACCGATGATGCATGTAGGATTAAAACATCATCGGCCTTGTCTATAAACGTTGGCTATCGACTGATTAGTTAACTCATCATGTCTCTCTTACTGTCAATATTGATTTGTCATACGAAAGAAGAAGACATATTTTGTTTAACTATATAATACCCGCTGAACAACATTCATATCGCCGTATGTTTATTACAGTTACTGTCGCATTTCACTTTCTGACAATTCACGATCGTGTCCTCCAGTGAGTTTCAAGTTTCTTACAGAATAGGTTTACTGTTTACCTACAGTTAATACTATATATCTAATATAATAACCAATTAATTCAAATTAGTTGAGCGCTCATCATGCACGCGTGAATAGAAATTGTAATATATTACATGATATTATAATTTTTTTTAATACCACTGGGCCATCTTGGCTTATATCGCGAACGCATGAATCTTAACCAATGATCAAACCCGAACCCGAACCCGAGTGGGTTCAAGCCCGAGCAAGGACCACTGAATTTCATGTGCTTAATTTGTAATTATAATGAATCTCTTATAGCTTGACGGTGAAGGAAAACATCGTGATGAAACCTGCATGTGTCAAATTTCACTGAAATTCTGTCACATGTGTATTCTATCAACTCCCATTGGAGCAGCGTAGTGGAATAAGCTCCAAACCTTCTCTTTAAAAAATAGAAGAGGCCTTAGCTCAGCAGTGGGACATTCTCAGGCTGTACTGTACTGTATGAAAAAGAGTAACTATTAAGTTTTTTACGAGTTATCGGGCACAATCACGTTTCAAAAAATATTATAAGAATGTGAGAGCTTACTAGGGATAGCGTTAAGCCTATATCTAGACGAGTATATATTTTTTATAAACATGATTTAATTGATTTCCGTTGAAGATTTCTATTTATGAAACTAAAAATATAGAACGAAAATCTCGCTTACACGGTGCTTCAATTAATTGCTGTAAAGTGAAATGTGAAGCACTTTTAATAAAAATCATCTATACAATGCATGAGTCGAGTGGCGTGGATATAGCATCTGTATTTAACGTTTTATTTATTGGTTCTAGGGCTTTGGGCGAGCCCGTCTGGGTAGATACCACCCACTGATCATGTTTTCTACTGCCAAACAGCAACACTAAAATATTGTTGTGGAACACAAGTTTGAAGTTTTAGTGAGACAATATAACGAATAGAGGTTGGTGGCGCATTGACAATTTTTAGTATGATAAATATTTTTTACAGTGTCATTGTCTATAGACCAATTGCCAGTTGGACCATTTGCCCTACTCTACCGATATTTAATAAGATAAATAAATAATTATCAAGGTTTTAAATCCGCCAGACATATGTACTCGTATGTACAAATTACAGTTTTTTTGTAGCATGTCGGCATTATATCCTTAACTATTTCATATGTTACCTACACCTGCCTATCTCTAGCTACATTTACAGATATATAATATAACTTAATATTGACTAAAATTTTGATGTAAAACAAACACTTGGTCACAGCTAGATTTTCTTTGGTTCGCCCCTTTTTAATTCCCCACAGAATGAAAATGTTATTCGTAAAACTTTGACCGCCGGAGTCAGTTGATATAACGTGATGACCTGCGACGCGCATTTTTTTGCAATAATTTTTAGCTCGAAACAGTAGTGATTGTTATAAATTATATTTTATTGACTATCAAACTTTAAAAAAGTCATACAATTCACTTATAAAGTATAATGTATGCTTTTGTTATACTATGTAGTCGACGCTTTAAGACGCCAGTTGCACAAACGAGCAATTTCAATATATTTTTTAGAAATCGATAATGAAATGTCGGATATCGATGTAACAGTAAAAAAAATGAAATTACTCAAGTTATTGGTAAATATGTCTAAGTATAAAATAAATTATGCAGTTTCTTCCGTTGTTTACGACTTAATTAAAATATTGATAAACTTATATAGTTTAAAGTAATAAAATCATAAAGAAATCTGTTTATTAGTGTATATAAAAATAAGCTTACAAATTATTTCACTAATATTTTTAGAGATGTTAATGTGTAAGATTATTTACAGAAAGTGATGTATATTAATTGCGTTTCTCTGTCAGATATTATTCATAATTACATTGCCGTTAACACCTTTAACTTATAAATTAGTTGGATACTTTTTTCATGCAAACCACATGCTACAATTTATATCATATTATCCTTATGTAACTCTACATTAATAAGAACTTCAATAAACGCGCTTATAACGCTACAAGCAGACGAATTAAAGCGTTGTTAGCGTTTATGGTTAAGTGTGCATTAAATAGTATGGTTCGGTAGATATATCGATGTTTATTTTTACTTACCCACATTCTAGTTATAGAATGTGGCGTTTTATATATATACTATACCACTTATGTTCTATGTCGTGGTATACTATGTATTATTCGTTACTAAGTAATAAGTGTAAATAAAATAAAAATTTGATTAATTTTAGGAGATGGTTTAAAATATTTATATTCTCTTAAAAGAGTAGTAGTCGAATTGAAATTTGAAAATCATATCGTTTTTTAAGCATTTATATCCATTTCATACGACTGATTAATTACTGTAAACATTTGAGAAAGTATGGAGGTATATTTATCCGCTCTCTATGAATTGCATTACTACAACAGACGGATATTTTATATTTTGCATATCATTTGTATGTACAATTTTCATTTTCAATTAATAAACATTAGCAAAATTGATTATGTGTGTATTTCTCCTTTAAACAGAAGCTTAAAAAACCGACTCTGGAGTATCGAAATCGTGAATGACGCTTCAAATCGTCACTTGCGTTCTTATGTAAATTTACGAAGTATATGCGTATTTATAAGTACTTTAAATAAGCAGTGTTATACTTTTAGCACTGAATAATTTATATGTGTTATTGTACAGTAAAGTATTAATTAAATGAAAGCTAATACAATTAAGTACTGTAATTGGCCAGTGACTATTTAAAAAAATTAAATGACTTCAAACAGCAGTTCCTTTGCCACAATTCTATAAAACCTCAGCAAGGATCGTTATAGAATTTGAACGTAGGCGATCCTGTTACGAGACTTCAAAGCGGAATATAAAAGAATTAAAATAAAGGTTCACGTTGCAGAGCGTTTTTCCCGGGGAATTGGGGCATTGAGCCGTTGCCATGGCGACGGTAGGGGCGGAATCAGCCTCTCGAATATAACTAGGGTGCTAATTTCATTGATTTCCACGTTGACTTTTTATATGTGTTAAAATATTAAATATTTTCTTATATATGATAATTTTGTGATGAGTTCTTGTGCTAGTCTACTTTGTATCGATTTTTTATATTAATTAATTTCTCAGTCAATGTATTGATATATTAAAATCCGTATAGTAATACGTCATGCTGAGTTTTATTAAAATTCAGCCGCTGTAATGTGATATATGCAAATAGACGCTAGTATTGTAAATTGTGTAATTTTTGACACATCTCCAGGAGTTTCCGGAATTGGTGTCTAAATTTTTTACAAGGACGTTTATGTGGTTAGGTATTGTCGTGAGTATATATTTTGCTTTAAGGTAAATAATTATTTATTTAAGATTAATTATTTCTATAATTATGTATATTTAAAACAAATAAAACGATTTGTTTTGCTTATGGATAGAATAATTGTCTACCAGGCGTAATACAGAAGTGACCTTTGGTTCAGTCGGATGGTTTTAGTTCGTGACGAATTAGATGACTACAAATAACGGATTGTATTGTAAATGATAATAATAAATAAATAATAATAAAGCTTTATTGAGAAAAAACAATTATTGAAGTCTTAGCATCTGAACTAACTAGATAACTGTTTTCTGAACAAATGTATGAATGTGCCAGAATCTAATGTAAATAATAAAAAGTCAAAAAAAGGAATACACACATATTTATTCTAAAATAAATTCGCGTAAATACCATAAGTTTCTTTTTATCAATGAATAATATCCAAGAACCAAATTTAACGTAAGCGGCGAGAAGTAAATTTTATATAAAAGTAAAAAAAAGCCTGGCAGAATTTTCTCATGTTGCCCTTAGGGCGGTGGTGTACGGGCCGCGGGGCTTGGCCCCCTTACTTCAGCTGCTTTTATTGTAGATTTTACCGACCGCCCGTTGAATAATAAAAACAAACAACGCGCTAATTTAGCGTGAGCAACAGTTACACTATTAGAGAAGTTGATATCATTATTACTATGAAAAAAAAAATACATAAACAGCAGACTGTGTTTGTTGTTTTGAATTAAGAGATACGTATATCAATTTATATAATGATAATTGATAAAATTATCTGTTTAAAAAAAAATACAAACAAAATTCATACTCTATTTTTTCATCTTTAGAGGTGGTAATTTTTGCTTCAAATTTATATGGGTCCAAATAGAAAGTATAACAAAAAGTGAATTATCTGAATCGGTATAAAATAATGCGTTCTGAGGTAATAATCTTAAAAAAATACAACTGGATTGAGAACATTCCTTTTATTGAAGTCGGTTAAAAATACACATAAATTAAATCATCAATTAAATCCAGCGGTATCTTAATTAACGGTGATAATAACATGACAACAAGGAAAATAATTATGAAGTTATATAAAGTGGAAAAACCAATTACTCTATGTAAAACATGTGAACATTAAAAAAATATGGATGTCATGGGACGCTTGGCAGATGCGTAATATCCATATTGATGATTATAAAAAGAATTTATAATAAAAAAAAAGTCCTTGATCAAATAATTTTTGTTCGTATTATAATAATATATAATTATAAAAACCAAGTTTATAGAATATGTAAATTGTACATTACAGAGTTACAGTTCTAAAAACAAAAAAAATAAAATAAATGGTTGTCTGTAAAGTCGGTTTACGGACGATAATTTTACGTGATAACGCCATAAGAAAACATTGATGAATACTCGGACGCATCGGCCGATGGAGTGGAAGAGAGATAGACGCGTCACAAGCCGAACGCTTAGGCCGATCGTGTCTCTCTATCGCTTGCACGCTCGGCTCAGGCGGAACGGACAATGAGTGCAGCCGGCGTTCATCGATATATAAGATGTTATCACGTCAAAAAAATGAAAGAAATGTATGTAAAAAAGACGATCTTATCGCTAAGAGACCGATATCTTCCAGACAACCTTTGGGTAAAGATCATTAATAAAGCGCTTAACGCGAGGATTGATTATTGATTACAGTTTTCTTTTTAATGACGGTTGTTGAATATTGAACTCAATTACTTGCTGATAATATTATATGATGTCATAAGTGTATTGAGAGGAAAATTCTAGTCTGATGTTTGATTATTGGAAATGTATATAAACAAACGTATTTGCTTAATCTTAGTTACTTGTAACATTCCTGCTTCCCCCTTCCTTCACAAGTCTACGCGTGCTGGCTCTCGATGTCATCGCCTAACTGTGACATCAATTCCATCGCGCACAAATAAGTTTGAAACTCCTTTTTTGTTGTACTTCCAAAAACTGGAATTCTTTATCAGCTCACATATTCCCCTCCTCCTATAACCTGGGTTCCTTTAAACGAGGCGTGAAGAGGCATCTTGCGTGCCGGCGAGGCGGGGGTGGCTAGTACAGAACATTCTTCTCGACTAATACAGTCGGGCCATCGTCGCGTTTGGCCTCTACTACCACTTACCATCTTTTGCCTTCCCTCAGATGATAATCGACACAATGGCGTAATAGATCACATGTTTTTAATTTGTGTTTATAATTCATCTCGTGCTTCGCGGTGAAGAAAAAAACTGTGAGAAAACCTGCATGGGTCACATCAGGTCCTCCAGACCTAATTTCGGCCACGGCGGCCAATCTCAAGACAGATTAGCCAACTGCGCAGGAGATATTATAGTGCACAAGTGTGTGCGCAAACACAGGAGCACTCTCTTTTCCTTAGCTCTCATAATCCGATGGGATGGCAATCCGACACGACCGGAAAGAGTTCAGGCGCAGGACCAACGGCTTAACGTGCTTTCAGAGGCACGGGAGTGCCAACTTCCAGACTCCGGGCTGCTACTGAGAATTTTCTGACAGAAAAACCCAATTACTATTTATTGGCCCAATCTGGGAATTGAACCCACGACCACCGGGTCTGCGGCCTTATATCTAGACCAACGAGGCAGTATGGGTCACATAAAAAGCCACTATATGTCATAGTAGTGGTTGCAATTGTTATGTACAGATGAAACTTGTTTCATCAATGTTTCATGTGTACATCGTGAATTATGTAATGAAAAAAATGTAGGGTTTTACGTACCTGCGTCAATGAGCCATCAAAATGGTCACCGTTGTTTGTTAAAAATCACATTAATTTAATAATTTCTCGTTAGCGAATTATGTCATTTGAAAAGCATATCAATATACGGGCATCATTATAATGTAAATTAGTGTATAATGGATTTTCACGGTCGTCCATCGTTTTAATTATGAGTAATATTTAAAATTAAACCATTATGAATACCCCGGACTATCCACATGGGACAATATAACGTGGAATATAAAAACTTCATGTAATTACTGTTGGTGACATGAAGATTCAATTAACACGGCTCGCTGCTGCGAACTTTGTCGATATTTTGTAACACTTCATTACATCCGAGTTTCTATACATAATAAATTGATGTTTATCGCATTTATGACTATGAAACGAATTTAATATTTAATGTTCTATAATAACCAGTTGGAGAAAACAGCGCATAAGGACATAAACACATAGCTATAAGCTATAATATTCAAAATGTAAAAAGTTTACGTATTTTATCGATTAAAAGTTGGAATGATCAACATCAGCAGTGCTATTTTATAAGAAGTCAATTCCTATCTCACTCCTAAAATACTGAAAACCGACACGGCGATATTACTAGGCTACGCTACTTTGTATCGTGTATCCTTTAAATGTTATTAATTATGTTATGATTATCATAGTCAATCTTGCATGCTTGACATTTCATAATTCTGTTCTGAGTTAATTGTCGGATGTGTTCTCACAAAATTGTTCTACTGTTATAATAAAGGTCTTTGTCAGAACCTTTGTCTGTGAGTCAACAAACTTTACCTTCTTATCTCAGGTCCACGTTAGAGAGACCACGAGATACCGAGAGCACTATTCTTTCCGAAGGTCTCTATTTAATGATATCTCGATACAACTTATTGAGTCAACAACCCAAGAGCGAACTACCTCGGCCAAAGTCTGAGCTTACCGTATAAAGGGTTTTACGCAAACTTTGAGAGCTACGAGAACTTTGACAATTGAATGCTGCAGGATCGACTAAGTTCTAAATTTAAATTTTATAAATTGATTCTATATATTTTGTTTAAATATAATATTATGGTTAGAAGTGCTAGAAATAATAGGCGAAGGTGACGAATTACTAATACTATATATTATTGACGGTAGGTGAACTAAAGTCGTCACGGGGTGGTGGCCTAGAGAAGCGAATAGACCAGTGGGCAGACCACCTGTCCGATGGTCAGACGATTTAAGAAAAATAGCGGGTGTGCAATGGATGCGATTAGCACAGGACCGGGAGAATTGGTGCGCCGGTGAGGAGGCCTATGTCCAGTAGTGGATTAATGTGGGCTGAATATGATATATTATTGAAAGTTATACTTTCATAAATATTTCATAATAAATCTTAATTGCGATTCTACGTGTCATATCTGTCAAGCTGCAGGGAATATTCAATTTAAAAGCGAGCCAACAGACCGACTAATCTAACGAACTTATAAGGTCTCGTAGCGTGTCGTTTTTTTTCAACGGAGATTTATAGAGAAGTTTTTTGTTTTTACCATATACGTATATTCGTTTAAAAATACGAGAAATGGCGGAAGAGTTATATTTTTAATCATAGCTGATTCGTTTGTTAACGTATTCGACATATAATTGTTGATAACTTAAATATGACAACAACATATTTTGTAAATTAAATTAAAAGTTAAATTTATTTCAGTAATTTCATCATCATCGTCATCATTATTATTATCCCTTTGTCGTCGACTGCTGGACATAGGACTCTCCAATGGCACGCTACTGAGCTCGATCTTCAGCACTCAATCTCCATCCGCTGCCAGCCACTTTGCATATATTGTCACTCCACCTAGTCGGGGGGCGTCTGATGCTACGCTTGCCAAGACGTGGTCTCCACTCCAGAACGCGTCTACTCCAACGGTTGTCGGTTCTGCGACATATGTGTCCAGCCCACTGCCATTTCAGCTTACTAATCCTTTGGGCTATATCGATAACTTTAGTTCTCTGTCGGATTACCACATTTGGGATTCGATCGTTCAGAGAAACTCCGAGCGTAGCCCTTTCCATAGCTCGCTGAGCAACCTTAAAATGGTGAACCAAACGCACTGTCAGTGTCCATGTCTCGGCTCCGTAGGTCATAACCGGTAAGACGCACTCGTTGAAGACTTTTGTCTTCAAGCATTGCGGTGTCCGTGACGAAAAGACTTGACCAAGTTTCCTATACGCTGTCCAGCCTAGCTGTACTCTTCTACGTGCCTCCTTCTCGAAGTTGTTTCGACCCAACTGCAAAGATTGCCCAAGGTACACGTACTCCTGAACAACTTCGAGAGGAACTCCGTTAAGAGCTATTGGTTCCGGCTTTACGTGTTCATTGAACATTAACTTGGTTTTGTCCAAGTTCATCCGTAAACCAATTCGAGCAGAGGAATCAGCCAGGCTGCTCAGCATATATTGCATGTCCTGCACGGTTTCTGCCACGATTTATGCCCCGCCCTTCCCAGTGCAGCGTCTTGAATATATTCTCTAATGCATTAGTGAACAATTTCGGGGAAATGACATCCCCTTATCTCACTCCTCGATGCATGAGGATAGGGTCAGACTGCTGGTTCTGTACTTTGACGGTCATAACAGCAGCGTCTTGCAGACCTTTCAATACTTGGATGTATCGCCAATCGATTTGGCACGGTTGTAAGGACTCCAGTAAAAATTAAATATATTTAGGTAAGAACTTTTAAAATTTATCACATACAATTTATTGCGTAAGCTCATAAGTACATAGGTATATGTATGTATATGTACATTGTACATGGGAATTATGTCAAGTCATTGATTGATATTAACGAGAGCCATTACTTCGATACGAAAAATAAAGTAAGTCTTAATATTGCCTAGTTTCGAAGCAATTTATTTTAGATATTGAAAATTAAACCTTTTTTTTATATCAAATAGGTAGGCGGGCGAATTGTGTTACCTGGTGGTAATATTGGTGCTGTAAGAATTATTAATATTTTCTTACATCGCGAATGGGACACCAGCCTTGGGAAGTAAGATGTTATGTCCCTTATGCCTGTAGTTACACTGGCTCACTCACTCTTCAAATCCAAACACAACAATACTAAGAATTGCTATTTGGTGGCAGAATATTTTATGAGTGGGTGGTACCTACTCAGACGGGCTTGTGCAAAGCCCTACCATCTTACCACTATTAGTGAGAAGGTTTAACCATCATCTCGCTCTAAAGTTTGTAGATAAATGTTTCAGAATTTCAATTGATACAAGTTAATTTTCTCACAATATGTATGCATTAAACATGCTTCCTGGAAATGAGCCCGCGATCTTTGATTAACTAAACCACTAAACCAACTCGGTTTTGGTCAAAAAATATAAAGAAAAAAAAAAAATTGTTTAAAAAGTCTGTATATGTTTCGTGACGCAGACACGGGAGTTTTTTTTACCGAAAACGTTAAAAATTCTTTCGCATTCAATTTATAACATCAAAGGGAGACAAGCACAGCGTGACGTAATCCGTCGAATTGCACGGGATCCCGTAGCACTGAGACTTCAAAATATAAAGCGTCTAGTTATGAAAGTGGATAAGCAGTATTATTTAAATTGCATTCTATCAAAAACATAACACTGTTTTGAATACTACGGTCGAAACTCAAAAAGAGAATTAGAATTTTAATAGCTTTATTTTTACAAACGATATATTTGAATTATAATTTTTAATCGTTATTTTTGTGTCTTAGACAAATATGATTTGCATCGAAATATCAAGTGCATAAATTATCTTATCGATCGTTTTCTAAATATTGGCCTGAAACGTCTTACTTATTATAAATCTTCATATACTTTTGCTCAAGATATATTGATATGACTAAATAAATATATGACGAATAAAGACTTTTAAAGAGATTTGATTTTATTTAAATTTGATTGTAGTTCGTTTTAGTATATTTATATAAGTATTGTCAGTTGTTTTTCAATATTTAATCCCTTTTTGAGCGCCTTCCAAAATGAGGTTCTCAATTTGGTTGTATTATTTTTGGTACCTCAGAACTCCGTCATTTATGAAGCGATTTAGAACATTATATTTTTGTTTAAACCATTTAAACCAAGTCAATAATATAGTTGTTGTTATATTTTTAAACTAATTTCAATTAATAATACTTGTAATATAATACTTAAGGATTATCATAATAATATAATAATACTTTTAACTTTCATGTTAGTTAATGGTCCATTTTGTATTTAATTTTACCGTCGATTATTCAGTCAGGCTCTTGGTCAGGACCTAATGCGATAGGTGCAAAAGTTAGAACAGTGATTTATTAATTCATCTCCATTGCGACACAAAATGGAAAATTAAATTTGTTTGTTTTTTTTAATGACTGGTGTAACAAATTGGCAACAATCTACCAATATTGGCGGAGCGTTTGAAGTCAACTGACATTTTAATTAACCCTTTGTGGAGTTAAACGGATTTTGTAATGTAGTCTGTGCCCTGGTTCATGTCACTTCTGTGGTTCCACGGAACACACGCGTAAAGTAGCATTATAAATTATCTACGATGGTATTTAATTGGTCTCTTTCTCACATTGACACACTTGAATATGTGAATGTTTTTTATCTCTTTCGTACTTATTACGCTTTAAAGTTATTTCTTATGTTGTGTCTGGAGTAATAATAAGGCTTTGATATGGACCTTTGGGAAATTTTAAAGCTGTCTAAGTATTATTTAGCGTAGATTAATTATATCAATACTTTAATGTATTCCATCTACGCATAAATCCATTTAATTACCCGTATATAAAAGTGCATGTTATGTAGTTATATCCGGTAGTTTAGATCTTACCGCGAAGGGACATACCGTCTTATTTCCCAAGGTTGGTGGCGCATTGGCGATGTAAGCGATGGTTGACATCTCTTATAATGTCAATGTCTATGGGCGTCGGTGACCACTTACCATCAGGTGGCCCATATGCCCGTCCGCCAAACAATGCCATAATTATTTTTATGTAGGTGATGAAAGTAAACTACATAACATAACATAAAAATCCAAGAGCTTAATATGGATATGAAATAAAATTATGTTTTGCTTAATAGATATTGAAACTTACATGAAAAACCTTTTTGCAGAATTTAATATACATTAGTATGAAATTTATAAAAGTTGTTTAAAATTTGTCATATGTGTATACATATATAAAAACTGGGTAATATGAATAAAATTAATGCGAAAGCATAAAGTTTCCAAACTTCTCTTACTTATAAATTACGTATTTTAATTTCCTAATTTCGGAAAGCAAATGATGAAGTTTTCAACTTTTTATTTGGTTTGGTTCTAGCTGCTGCAGTCGCTTGAGCACTAGATTAGTCGGGACCGTGCCGTTATTGCGTCCCGGTGAGCAATAAGCTGGGAAGGCTATTGTGTTACTATGAATTGTTAGGAATAACTTTTTTGATTTATTACAAGGACACGCTAGAACTTATATTTAACGTTCTTAAAAATATTATATTATGGGTACTATAAAAATGTTTGTTAGCTGTCTTAATTTTATATATAAGATTTATATCTCAATATCACAGATCGAAATAATTTAATAAAAGAAACTTACTAACTTAAACATAACTTCATTATAATATTATAAACTTTTCAATTATTTAATTATTATATAAATAGTACTAATATTTTATTTAAATAAAAGTTAGTTTCAATTTGATTTTCATAATTTCCAGAGATTTATTTATTTTATCAAAACGGTTTTTTTTATCTTAAAACAAAGCAGGTTCAATGGAAGAAATTGTAATAGTCACGAATTGTAAAACAATCATGAAAATAACTTACAACTGGAAAACAAGGTAGATCATAATGATACGATTTTAATCATTTTAGATTAAATCCATTAATTTAAACAAAGGGAAGGTTAACTATTCTCTTTTCACTAATAATAACAACATGATGAATGAGACGCGGAATTGTGCAATAAATTTGAACACAATGATCAAAGTCCTTAAGCGAACATGTCTTTTAATTAAAATCATTAAGGCATCCTGAAACTATTACACGTAAAACGGCCCATTGTACCCTTGAATTCCCAAGGATATGAATCACCTGGTTTAACGGCTTCGCGTATTCCATCTCCCTCTCGCAAACTAATCCGGCCGTAGACGATTTATTCCTGTCGCGTTCGCACCTTCGTATATCACGTTCACAAGAGCGATCTAAGCCACTAAAATGAGTGTTTATTGCTGGTCCTTCAAGCCGGACTCTAGTGAATTTCTGAGGACTGCTCATACGAAATTGCGCTTTTTGTCTTTGGTTTAGGTGTGGTCATAAATTTACCATTTCGAGAGGTTCAGGTGCGTGGCTAAAGGTTTTATCCAGTCGTAACTCTTCGGAGCGGGTCGCTTCGAGTATCCAACAAGGATTTGGGCAATTTGTTGCGGGTAGTTGCTAGAGCTCCAGCGGTCATTTGTGAAGCCGGTGCTAAGTTACCGACCCTATGAATTATATAAGAGCCTCGTATACGAAAAAGGCAGAGGTGTCCAACGCAAATAAAAAGTAACAAAACGACCTTAAAGCTTTAAAAACTGAAATATTCATCAAAGTGATCTAATATTCGTTTTCTACATGCAAACATGGAGTTTACATCGGTCACGTCCAATAAAAGTGAGTGGAAGGCGGGTCCAATTAGCAAGTACAAACGCGTGAACAAAAGAAATGCAGAGAGAAAAAATAGACACAGAAAAGATCGCAGCTCTAGATAAAGCTTTTTAAAATACAGGAATTTTTCATTTGAATTCACCATGTTGTCGTTTCTATTGTCTGTCTAAATTCGGTTAGACTATGTTCAACATTTTGGGTTAGACAAGTTCGATATCGAGTATATATTACTCTAATATCTAAATTTTGTTTTAGTTATATAAAAGAGTCTCTTAATTTACTTCAAATTAATAATTTTAAATTATCTCATTTATTCTTTTAAAATTTTCATTCGATTCCTGTACTACATATGTATTAGAAGACATAAAATCTATACATATAATAAAGCACTAGAAAGCGTGTATTTGTACATTGGATATAAATGTATCAAAAAACGAGTGTGGGGATAAAAAGAGTTGCACGAAAATGCATTTTCTTAATACATCGTAATAAAATCGTCTTTTGCGCGCCTTTTACGGGCACTAGCTTGTTGTTAATATATGTATAGTGTTTATATTCACACACAGCTAATTATGACTTTGTTTACAGTATCGGAGCAAGGACCGCACGAGAAGCGTCTCCTGAACAGTCTTCTCAACTCCTACAATACACTGGAGCGGCCGGTAGCCAACGAGAGTGAACCGCTAGAGGTCAAGTTTGGTCTCACGCTGCAACAGATCATTGACGTGGTAGGTTTTATTAATATAAATATATTTTAGAAGAAAATAACCACGATATTGATACCAATTTGAAAATATGTCTAATTTTACAAATTATTCATAATGTATACTAACTAAAGTAAGTTTGTTGATTTTTAGACATTACTGATATTAGTATAATAATTTCAATCAATATTCAATGATTTAATATATTTTATATAGGTTAAATTACAACAATAACTAGTGTAATAACAATTAATTAAAATCATTGTTTTAATATAAAGTCTTGTTTGCAGCATAATATGCAGAGTCATATATTTAAAAGTATAGATTTAACTGTCTACAGTTTCCACATCGCTTTTGGGCGCCAAAATAAAATTTGGCTAAAATGTCTTTAGCTGTTAGCATATTCGTTATTTAAAATTAATTACGTTGAAATAAAAAATAAACAATTGTTGCAAAGGGTTAAATGCTCGCAGCGATGAACTAGTTCTGTTCTAGATATTAAAGGATTTGATTATATTTTACGGAATATATATATATATAATTGCTTAGATGATAACTATACTTTTTTTTATTTTGAATGTAGTTACTTTTGTCACGTGTCTATAAATTGAAAGGAACGTAGTCGAAGCTGGGGACTTTGATTAATGTTTCGCAAAATTAAAATTGCGCCTGCATTGTGTATCTTACTTTGTCGTTTTGCGACGGGCGGCGAAGGTTTTGTTGGCGATACTCGACAGAATCGCGAAGAAAATTAAATTCATCTCAAAATTTAATTTTGCGAACGTATATAACCTAATAAAATATAGATTGGGTATTCAATAATTTTATGTTTTTGAACGCTACGTTATATTATTTTGATTACTTTTCCGGGTACAGTTGATTGAATTTATTTCTGCGGTGCTATTCTATAAGACTATTGAATATTACATACGAATCTATGTAATTTGTGAAAGGTTGAAAATCGAATGGTGATACGCTATTTTGGTTTAAATATAAATATGAATGGTAGTAACAATTAAATTCACTATCGCGTATCACTTTCTGAGATGATATTATTTTGTTTTTACAGAATAGCTTCACAGTTCAAAATGTATCTGTCAAAAAATCGCGTATGTTGTAATTGTGTTATCATAAAGTATATATGTGTGAATAGAGCCAGATATATCGTTCAATAAGAAATGTATGTTTCTTAACTAATCCGTTTTCACTTACTCTATTAATCGAGTAATCCTCAAAGCCAGTTGGCGTTGTTGGTAGATACTTGCCTTTCGCGCCACAGGTCGTGGGTTCGATTCCCACCCAGGACAGATATTTGTGTGCATGAACATCTGTCTGTGTGTCCTGAGTCTGGGTGTAATTATCTATATTAGTATGTATTTACAAAAGAAAAGTAGTATATGTAGTATATCAGTTATCTGGTTTCCATAGTATGAGCTCTGCTTAGTTTTGGATCAGATGGCCTTGTGTGAATAATGTCCCAGGATATATTAATTTTATGTATTTTTCAACAAAACTCTTCCATAGATATTGTATGTGAAACTAGAATAGTTAATATACGAACATTTGCGGTCTATTTAATATTAGATGTTGTTACATAGTGTAATAGATACTTATGATATATGATCCCTTCCAAATATAAAGGAGAAGGGGTCTCGAAACTGTCTTGTCAAGTTGGTCAGACAAGTTAGCCGGTTGGAGTAAGCTTATGATTTGCGTGTGAAAATCACCAAGTATGTCGGATGCATTCATCTTGTGCGCCGAGATTAATGACGGCCGTCCGGTGGCTGCGGTCTAGGAGGGTTCGCTCCAAGTAACTTTAGTGACTTGCTAACTTGTGACGTCAGTCTTACAAGTGCAGTTAACCAGACATAATAACGTCGAAGGATATTTCATTACAAATTGTAGAAAATTACCAAAATTAAATGGTAATAAATATTAGCGAATTAGTTTTATGTGACAGAAAACCTTTTTTCATAAGAAACGTTTCATTCAAACTTTTCACTCAAATTTCACTCTTATCGCATCCAAAGTTTCACTTCAAATAGAATTTCATGTTCAGTGTGAAATGTTTAATTTTTTTTAGTATCAGGCGTAACCTATTCGTTTTCAATATTGTCACATACCTTTTTATTACCCTTTTTACAATTTGTAATGAAATTGTTTTGAAATAAAGCATGTCATATCGAATTAGTTAGTGATCATTTTAATTATTGCATTTCACATCATTCATTGTTGCGGGCAGACGTTATTTTAATTTTCACTATCTAAGATCAAAAAACAAATGTTGAATTCTGTTAATGATTTCATATTGTTATTTATTTTTAATCTGAATTCGAATCCGAGAGTAAGCTACATTATTGAGAACCATAGACAATAGCTTACAAATTCACATTTTAAACCGAAACTAATTAAAGAAAATATTAAAAAAGTAATATATTTATTATTAAAAAAAAAAACGAAATGTTATATTCTAATTCTTAATCTGCAAAGATAATGGTTATATATATATTTACTTTGAGTTTATGTATGTCTTGGGCGTGTATCTATGGCTAGAAATGTAAATATTGCGCGCGTACTCTCGTTGTTTTTTATTGTTCTATATGCCTGTGTCGCAAAGTTCGTACCGGTCAACTTAGATTTAGATATATAGATTAGGCGCAGATAAATTTTTAAAACAAAAATTGATTTTAGAGGCTAGAGATGTGAATATTGTGCGGTTTTTATAATGTAAATATAATATTATCGTTTTTTGCTATTGTTCTACATACCTGAAAGTGTCGCTGAATACCTTTCTGCTGGTCAACTTAAATTGCGCGCACTGAAAACTTCATTTATGTGAACATTTCTATACAGATTATAACATGATAATATTTATTGTACAAATTTAAACTTTCTATTAGTGTAAAAATACTAAAAAAAATTAATGTTTTCATTTTTGTGAAACTTTTCGCTTTAGGGATAAATTAATATTATGGAAACAGTGGAATTAATAAAATGGAAATAGTGAACGTATTTGTAAGGTAGTAATGCAAAATGCACCGAAAATAATTTATATTGTGTTATACTGTAAATTGAATGCGCAGAAAATGATAGCAGACCTCCTTCTGTATTTTTATTTATATTAGAAAAGCATAAAGTACCCGTAAACTGGCATTTGTATTATATAAGATGCTATCCGCGCCTAGCGGTTTCAACCGCGTGGATATCTTTTTCTTCGGACTTGAGTTACTAATATTGGGATTACGTGCGGGCAGGTTATTTATTTTAAAATAAAATATATCTTATATTACTCCAGGGTGGTGTAATAATAATAAAATAACTTTTAGCCGGTTCATAAAATATATTAAAACAACTTCGTAATATTATTGAGGATATGTTATTCCTTTTCAATTCGTTGACTTTTTCAAAACTTTCATGCTGCCTTACCTACATTATATGAATAATTAATTTACAATATTTGATACAAGATTAAGTAATTCTACAATTCCTAAGTAAAACAAATAGTTTTTCTAATATAATGTCTGAGCAAAGCCGGTTCAGATCTAAACGTATAGTACTGACTTTTTAAAGCTAATAAAACGTCGTGTTTTCGATTATAATAATTGTGAAAAATCTTGGCATAACATATTGTGTCAAGAAATTTTTGAGTTATGTAAATGTATGTACTCAAAAAAATCGTGGTAGACCAGGTAATAAGATATTCACGAAGTTTTACAGTTTTTTTTTTTAATAATGGTAAGGTGACCTAGACTTTTGGATCCGGACATTTTCTGTTTTTTTTTTTGTAAATTTTCGTTAGGTTATATCGCTACAGTTACGTTTTATCTATACAGCTGTTTTCGAATAAAATATTAATATTAGATTTCAAAACCGTTTCATTACTTGCATTCGGAATTTAATGAAGATTCCTTCACGATATTTCCATAAAACTAAGTGCATAAAATAGGGTCGAATGTGTTAGCATTCACGAGAGATTTTTCTTCGGTTTTTTATTTTTATAGAAAGCGGGAAACCTTATTCACGTGAACTGACAGACGTCCGATATCTTTGCCTCTGCCACGAAATTCAATAGAACGAAAAACGAACTGTAAAGAATCAGTACAAAATACGGTTATTTGATATAAAATCCGTATGTTTCGTACCGTTAGTGAGCATTTTTCTTTTGAGGAAAATAATGTTTCTTTAGAGAGCAAAATTATAACTGAAAATAAAGAATTTCGAAATCGTTCTTTAATATTTTTTTCTAAAAATAAGTACATAAAATTTAACAGTTCACATTTTTTCAAAGTACAATATTATTACATTTAAATTCTATTTTTATTTAACTTATTTAATTAAACTCCGACGCAAATAGATGGTTTGGGCTAATTATTGCAACTGTATTTTTAAACCAGTTCTAACCAATCGCTGAAATTATCAAATACTTTTGTACTGACAGGCCTAGAAGACTGTTATACGAATTATGCAAATACAAACAAAAACAACAATTTATTATTCTTAAAGATACCGTTTAGAAACTCGACTTGATCTGTTTGCTGTATGTATTTAACAAAAACAGAAGCCGGTATACTATAAGTGTTTTAAACTGGCTTGGTCTATCGCCAACTTCCTGAATGCCAGATTCATAGACACTGTTGAACACAGCTCAAAGTGTTATACAAGCTATAGCGGCGAGTTTAAGCTACCTAGCAGAATTTAATCATATGTTCACATGTTGACATAAAATCATTCTTATAAGGTCACAGGGAACACTAGAAAGAGTCCTTTAATAATTGATGTATGTATACAGGTAGGCTATTATCTATATCATCATAATTGCTTCACCTCGATTGATTGTCTTTTAACGTGATAAATAGGCCGAGACATGTTCATTAGTAGTTCGAAGTTTAGAACTGGTTAGTACAAGTAAACGTATGTGTATAGTATTAAGTCAATTTAAATATATATTATTGAAATAATATAATTTGAAATTATGATAATGTTTTCAAATGATAATTCAAAATCCGTATAATATAACTTTAGTTTAATTACAATAGTCAATTAATAATAACAAAATATAGCAATTTAACTGTATAAGTTCGAATAAGCATTTAACCTGTATATCGATATAAAATCAATTTAAATTAATTATAACCGAGCAATTTTATCAACCAATCAATGGTGACTGTATTACTCTAGCTAGATTTCACATATTACGTAACAAATTCAAAATATACGATTTAAAATGCAGACTTGAAATAAACCGGTTTGGACTGGTTCAGTTTTGACGTCTCCTCGCTTCAGGAACAAAGGATTCTTCCGTAACGCCGCAGGTTGTATTCGCTGACTTCTTTAATGTTTCAGTGTAACTTTGTGAGTTCGCTTTCGTGAAGCTAACTGAATTTCGGATTCCATTTGCAGTCTGGTTACTTCTTTGTTGACACACTTTTGTTACAAGTGTCGAAATCTCGGTACTTGCTTCGTTGAAAAGTTTAATTGCATCGCCAGTTATAAAACTTTCTTGTAAGTTCAGTAATGGGATACTTTGTTTTCTGTCAAATGCTATTGTTTCGGATAATGTTAAACGAAACACCAATCAAACTAAAAATATGTTTAAACGCGTAGTCCTAGTTTATAATTTGAATCTTTCTTTTTTGTTTAGAATTTATTAAAGGAAAATTGGTCAAAACAATGCACCAACTATTAGTATCAGTTCGAACACTCATTAAGTTATTACGTCACATATTTTTTTCATCTTCTATGGGTATACATTTTTTTTTTAAATATCGTAGCTAATTACTTAATTGTTTTGTGATGAATTATTATTCGATATTGCTTGCGCGTCTACTATTGTACGTTGACAGTTCTATGGCAGGAACCTTCTCATAAGTCGACAACAACTGTATAAAGTTTCAATAAAACCCAATCCAATGAATGTTTAAAGAACGTATACGACACAAACAAATAACATCCATATAAATATAATATATGTATATGTGTTGGAAATAGGGTAAAAATCTCCACCAATTCGGTCAACTTCAGTGTCACTTGATTTGGGCGTGTGTATCTCGAGAGACACTTTATAAAATGGAGAATCCAAAAAAGTGTTTACTGTTACCGTAGTGTTGGTTCGTTTTGTAAAATCTTTTATAAGAGGTTTTGATTGAATACCAAATTTTTCTCCATATAATAACATTTAATATGTAAGATTCTGTCAATCAGATTAGCCTCAAAATTCTGAAACGACAATATTTATGCACGGTATTCATCACTCAGGAGGCCCAATTGTTCGTCAGCCTACCTATTTTATAAAAAAAATCATACTAAATATTCCGCTGAATTGTCATACAAAACCATTCTTCCATTATTAGAATAAATGACCGATTAATTTCTCCAACTCCTTCTTCCAACAATACTTAACAATAACTTGTTTCCTATTTCCCTATTCAGCACTTGTCTCATTTTATACTACACTTACAACTATAACCGTAAGTCATTGTAGAAGTGGTCTTCATCGCACTAATCCTCCCTTTATACCTCGTGCCCGCTTTGACTCGAGCAATATCGTAAGATGCAGCTTCATTTTCTTATTGTCCACTATCTATTCAATCGGAAGCTTGGTTGTAATCCGAAAATCTTGTGATTTTTTTATTCTTTTAAAGTTTAATTTAATCGTGTTGTTTTAGGAAGACTTGTTCAATTTGTGTCTACGTTGTGTTTATTTTTTATAATATATTAATAATTTATCAAAGATTATTATAAAAGCACTTTCATATTATATTATCAGCCCATGTATGATATAGGCGCAGCCTATTTATTTTTGGAGACATCGTTTTACCGTTTCTTCTTAGGGCAAACTCGAGTTATCTTAAAGATGATTAGAGTAAAATTTAAGTTCGTTATTTACTCTTACTTTACCGTCCTTGCTTTTTTGGGTTACATATTTTGGTATAGTAAGTTAAATGTCTGTGTCGCTGTTAAATTTGTAATAATTGTTATCGATAAGCGTTACTAACGCTTTTATTTAATTTTTTAAATGTTCTAATACGCAAACATACAATATTTAAAATCGGAATCATTTTTGGTCTCAGTCATCTTTCCACCAATTACATTGCGCTCCAACAGTTTCATATTAAAAAAAATATCAAAGCAATCTAAATGCGTTTGGTAAAATCTTTTATATTTTAAAATAAAACTAATTAAAAGGAAATTAAGACCTATTCCTTGAAATGAGATTGGAAATTATTAAAAATTAACTGATTTTACATTAATGCAGTAGCTATTAGCGTAATTGAATGAAAATTACGACACTTAGATAATAAAGGAGTCGAAGATATAAGAATGGTGTATGGAAACACTGAATTTCAATTCGGTATCAAAGCTCGCTTCTTGGTTCCGTGCCAGAAAATGTAAATCGTATTGAAAGAAAAACATTATTATGTTCCAGAGCTTTCGGGACACGTAATCCTCTTTTCAACTTGCTTGTGTCAACACGCTGTTGTATCATCAATTATTTAAATTAATATTTTCTTATAACCGTGAAAATATAACGCACTAAAATAAATATACTTCAAACGAAACGATTACATTACATTACGTTTCGTTTTAACCTTCTATCACATCAACACATAACAAATGTATCTGAGAATAATTACATATTTACGTATATGAAAATAACGTCTGCCCGTTTTATATAGTATAAGAAACCAAATGTTACAAATTTACGTAATACTAAATAAGGTTGTTTGTAGGTCAAGTTAATCATCATTTGACTACTAAGCATTCTGGAAACGACTGAAAAGGAAAACTCTATTAACGAATCTTCATTGCCCCTCAGAAACTGTTTGGCCAATTGGACGGAAATTTGCAATGCATTTGCAAAATTGCCGGCCCATTTGCGATACAATTCGTCATTTATTATTTCGTAAAAACACGTGACGTTATTCGTTGGCCGCAGCATTATGCGAGTTATTTATGTGAGCGGTTTGTTACTGAGATTTTTATTTATGACCAACTCAATCATATTTGTGTATGAAACCATCGTTTTCGAACTTTCTCTCGAACTGATTTTATATTTTGGAGTACCTAATGTTTTATTCATATTTATGTATTGTATTGTGTTATTCAAGTTAAATGGTATTTTAGCCAATATAAAACAGGAAGGTTGCCATGTTGGCGGGTAAGATTTTTGTCAATAATGAATTGTAGACATTCTGGGAAATTGGATGATCAATGTGTTTTTTCGTTCCTTTCTTGCGACGCCGTGCGTTCGTTTTACAAAATAAGGATGAGAAAAATCAAATCCTGACTACGAACGTCTGGCTTAACTTGGTAAGTGGTAGGAGCCGGGCCCGGCGCCTTCGCCGTCCCGCCCTTGCAATCAATTAACGGTAAAGTTTATTTAAAGTCACAAACAAGTTTTTTCTTAATCTTTAACACGCTAAAGCACAGTAAACTTGGGTCGCACATGGAATAATAATTTTGGCTTAACACTGAAGCACAGTTTAAAAATAACGGTTACAGGAGGCGGGTGCGGCTAGAGGGCGCCGCCATCGCGGCAGTAATGTCGCATGGAGAGTCGGTGTTAAATTGTTGTACTCGTCATTTCGCCTAATATTAGATTGTGTGTGGGGCGAAGCGCGAGGGGCTCCGCGCATGCCGTCCCTCGCGCGCCGCCCGTATCCTCTGTATCGTGGCCCCGAGTCACCGCTGTCTAGAACATTATACTGACTGCGCCCTTTCTCTCTGTTTATGTTGACATCGTCTAACCAAATAGGACGAGAAGAATCAACTACTTATAACCAATATATGGCTGTCATTGGTAAGTGTGATTAAACAAATGAACCTAAATTAACACTTGATAAAATTTCTTAAAGTTATGTTCATATCCTTTTTCTTTGTTATAATTTTTTTTCTCGATTCTTTGTTTACGTTAATTCTATCGTTGATTTTTCTTCCACTGTCTGTATTGAAAATTGCATTGCATTGTGGCGTATGCGGCAGTTTTGATATATTTTCAACTGTTTGAACATTGTTTAGTGTTTTTTTCTAAAACCCTGATCATTGCGCTGATGTGCAGCTCGTATAAGTAGCTTAGTGGTAGTCCCTGTTATGCATCCTATCATGAGACTGTCATTTGTTGAATAGCATCTTGACAATTCTTTAAGTACCTGTATACTTTAGTTTCTATTTAGGTGATACGTTTTGTAAGAATGTTTTTTTTTTTCAGGTAAGTTAATGTGACAATGGCACAACAAATTGGTATTCCGTAGTGGTATATTTTTTATTCAAAATTAGGTGTAATATCAGAAACTTAATTTATTTTCAAATAGTCCATGAATTTATTGAATATTTAATACATAGACATAATATACCCTGTTGAATTTATATAATAATTTTGTAAGATGTTCCGATTTCAATTTACGAAGTTGGTTTGTAATGGCGGTTTTGTTTTTTTTACTGCAAAAGCTGCCGCGTAATCCGCAATGCATTTAATACATATAATATAATAAATAATAACGAATCGAATATAATATTTACTGGTGCAAGACGCGGGAGTTTATTTCCTTTTAAATATTTTAGTTTTGGAACGAATTGGAACAAGCGTATTTTATGCACATTATTGTAATGGAATATGAGAATTTCACTGTAAATTTACTTACGCACACACCTTAATACCCGCTGTTATTTCATTTCGCTACAAGGGAATTGTAGTAAATCATGCTCTGCGTATTGCATGGCCATGCTAAAGGAAATCCATTGAATTCAGAGAATGATGCCATCAGGCAGCCATTTTTATTCAAAAGTTTTTTTTCCAAATTTTTACAGATCGTTTCTCGTAGTTGTTAAGTTAAATAATAAATATAAACAAAAATCGTTTGAAACTCGATTATGTATTTGTTTTTGTTCTTATTTTATTTTCGTTTCCGAACGGGATGCAATAGTTATAATTTCCCGTTTTATTATTTTATATTTCAATTTACCATTAAAAAAATGACTAATGAAGCTTTGATAACGTACTTTTAAGTAATTAACTTTTGATGTTATATTAAAACATGTTAAAAGTACGTTACGCGGGCGTTAAAAAAATATACTAGCATTTACCAATATGGCAGCTCAGTTACCCAAACTAAGTAGTACCCAAATCTTAAAAAAATCTTTGAGAGCGGTCAAAATCTTCTTGATAACTTGCTTCTGTTTACTGTGTGGAGAACGTTAATCGCATGATCTGTGCACGTGTAGCTTAGTCTATACTTATTTCCAAATTTTTTTGACATCTCTTTTATTACTTACCTGTACAATTTATTATCTGTTGTTTTTTATTTATTTGTTAGTGCTGTCTATAATTGAAATTTTGCTTTTAAATTAGTTTTTTATTTTTTATTTTAATTGTTGTTAGAAATATAACATGATTCACTATCGAACTCATTAATTGTGTAAATACCTTTTGTGGGCAACGATAAAATAATTTTTCACTTTATTAATAGCTTTTATTATTTCAATAATAATATACTTGTCATTGCCTTTTAAGGACTGAAAGTACATCTTTCTCGTTCTCTACGAAAAAGATGTACTGTTGTCTCGTTCTAATCATACGGGTTATGGCGGCAAATAATATCGTTTATATTAAGATTAGATTATACTGTATAGTTTACATAACATAATATATAGAGTAGACTAGACTAGAATAAAATATATTTTTTTCATTGTATTATAATTTGTAAGTAATTGAATTATATAAGATAGATTAGAATGTTAACAAATTTATTTATCATGTATAAATATTTTCTCCGAATTTATGCTTCACAAAAACAAAGTTAACCCGAGCGTTGGTTAAACGGCGGAATATTGAATGGTATTCATTAAAAATGTTCCACTAATGTAGTGCTTGTGATTTTAATTTTTAAAACGCGTCTTGTTTTTCGTAATTAATTTGTTTGTAGATTTGATAATATTTAACAAATCAAATCAATTTCATATAATTAATTCTCGTTCAAGTACTTTGTTATGATTATATTTACAAATCTGTTATGTCAGTTTTGTTTGAGGTTTAATAGCCTTTATACAATACCTGTTACATACAGGCGCCATCTTGTTTTAATTAATGACAGCGAAGTTTGGTCGTAAAAATTAAGCAAATATTCATGTGTTTATTTATAAAAAGTATACATACAGCGTATGTCTGTGTAAAAACCGTCCAATAACATTATAGACGTGTGTTAATTGTCACATCAATACATAAATAACAAAGAACTCGTGTTAAAACAATGAAGTTCCCACTGATTAGTATTCTTTTCTTTAGAAATTATTTTTAGAATTGTTTCTGGGTAAAGTATTGATTTACAATCACAGCCGAGCTAGACAACTGACAGCAGACAAGAGAATCTTAACTGAAAATTTCCGGTTCAAATCGGGCAAGCACCAGTCAGTTTTTATGTGCTTAATATCTTATACAAGAGAACATATTTTGGAAACTTGCATGTGTTGCATTAAATGCTACATGTCTATTCAACAAACGTAATGGAATAATCTCTAAGCCTTGAAGGGAGCCTCAAATACAGAGCCTTAACCTATTTGTAATTACAGGCCATAACTTTTTTTAATTATGTTGACATATATCTGTAGTAGCTTCTTTTTTCTGAATGATTGAAGCAAAAATTTGCATAAAACAAGTACAATTTGGTATCGTAAACTAAAAAAATATCACTGCTACGATATTATTCTCTTGAATGTTATTAACAGATTCCTCCCGTATTGTAACAAGTCTTTGATCGAGTGTACGTACAACTGGTCTGTCTGATATTGCCAAGTTACGGCAACTTTTGTAATATAAGTGGTGAGGGACCGGAGTTTGTGGGTGCTGTGTTTCATTCGAAATAAGGCCGTTAAACCACGTGTGGCGCGATACTTTTATGTAACAAACATGATTCGATTTAATAATTTATTAAATTGTGTAAGTATGTTGGCTATTTGTAATGGCTTCTTGAAATATAATATATTATAATTAAATTATTGAAGTCTACTTCAGTGAAACAATTTTAATTGACGATCTGTCAGTTATCGAAACTAACATAAATTTATTTTAATGTTTTATTTATGATCTATCATAAATTTAGCTTTGATTAAGATAGTTGTGATATTTTATAAAACAAATATTTTATAGAGTACTTAAATCTAAGTTGAAATTTGTTGATACTTCAACTAAACAACTTACGAAAGCCATTTTAAAGAATTTATTATCTCTATGTATTTATATATCAAACGTTTTAATAAGATTGTATCTTTAAATTAATATAGTGCGATTGAGCGCTATCTCGTAATATATATAAGTGGACGTCCAGATTGTAGGGTCGCTTATTGTTTGCACCGTATTTCAAATGCCGTCCTAGCTCGTATGGTGTTTGTTGATTAGTTGGACGCAATTTTGAAACTTATTGTTGTTAGTTTTATTGTTCAAAGTTAAAGGATCGTGGATACATGAGTGGAATGCTTAAGAGCTATGAATATTTTAGAGTTTTACTATTTGTATATAAAACAGACAGTTTTGTAGAAGAAGTAAAATTTTTACTGGTTTATCAAGAGAAATGTTAAAAAATTGCGTCTGAAGATCTAAAATAAATTATTCTCATTACATTAAATTAAATTGAAAATGTGCAAACTTAATTTTAATTTCTATTCGTGCACTTCAAACTGCACTTTAAAAACACGTCTTTGCAATTTCGTTTGTACATTTAAAACGTAATAAACAGCGCACATTATTTTATACATTAATCACAATAATGAGCGCAAATCATCTTCGTAACATGGTGTATCTTTCTTTCATATAAAATTATTTGTATGTGTGACAGGAATGGAATGACTACAATCTAAGGTGGAATGACAGCGATTATGGAGGCGTTAAAGATCTTCGCATCACACCGAACAAGCTTTGGAAACCAGACGTTCTTATGTATAATAGGTGAGATCTTGCATGAGTCATGCTATGAGATAATATGTTGCTAATATTTATCTTTCAGTGGAAAACATACTTCGAGTATAGGTAATTTTTTTCACTTGATTATAATATACTGAAACTGAGTGCACTTTTTTTTAAAGGTTGGTAACATTGATTTTAAATCGTTCTGTGTATGTACTGGCACTTCCACAGAATAAAAACCAATGTTAAGATGTCTATTTATATTATATTTTCTGCAGGGTTATTAAAAAAACTTAACATTACACACAACATATAAAATAATGAACACAGCTAATAAATACATAACTTATTATTATGTAATGCCACGGTGCATTAATAAACATAAGCAATAACGGCGTTATATTTTTATTAAAAAGCTCCCAGAGATTCACTCACACCGGTTTTGAAGAAGAGAACTGAAATTTAATAATAATTATTT
Organism: Nymphalis polychloros; assembly: GCA_905220585.2. Taxonomy (NCBI): domain Eukaryota; kingdom Metazoa; phylum Arthropoda; class Insecta; order Lepidoptera; family Nymphalidae; genus Nymphalis; species Nymphalis polychloros. The sequence continues at coordinate 14,255,185 of HG992243.1, read as the reverse complement.
TTAAATGAATAATAAATAAAGCCAGAAACGTTTATTATTAGTATAATATCCACAAGTGTGAACCTTTAAGTAACACAGTTTAAATATATGTGTACTTAGTTATGGATATCCATCCATGGATGGATCAGTAAGGAATAGACAGTGCACCTGTGTTTGACACATTTGTACACTATAGTATGTCATGCGTAGTTGGCTAATCTCTCTTGCGATTGACCACCGTTGCCTAAATCGGTCAGGAGGACATATTATCATCTTATGTGTGCACTAAAAATTTGATTATTTTTTTATATACTTATCGTTACATATTAATAAAATCCAACGATTAAAGTCTCATATCGAGAGTTATATACATATATATGAATGACATATATTGCGAAAGTAAAAAGTATCATTATTATTCTAAAAGTATTATGACTATTAAACTAACTATTTTTAAACGTCCGTAACCAGAGGTTATCTGTGACAGTTAGGCATAAGAATTCACTTTGCCCACAATCGTTTTGTTATTTATTTATTTTTAATTTTGAATTATTTTTACTATCTATTATTAATAAAAAAGTATACATCAAATCAAAATGATTAAGGCAGGATTAATCGCTTTAAATTCAAAATTCAAAATACTTTCTTCAATATTGAAGTATTACACTATCTTATTGATAGTTAATTTAGAAACTACCACCGGTTCGGAAAGAAATACTCATCCCCGAGAAGAACCGGCGAAAGAAACTCAGCGGGTTGTTTTTTATTTTTTGTCTTTTTTTTTAATGTATCATGTAGAAGTTACAAAAAAAAATATTGTAATAGCGGCGATTGTGTCATTCCCAAGGTGTGCTATCATTCATAAAATCATTAATTGTATAATAACCTTTAGCACACAAGCGTTCCTTTACAATTTTTTCAAATTTAGCCACTTAGGCATTTTGATACGATATTTAGCTTCTGAGGTATTTGTTTTGCTGGTAAGGCTTTGTGCAATCCCATCAGGGTAGATATTATCCACCTATCACATATTCTATCACTAAGCAGCTAATATTTAGTATATATTTTATCTAAAATCTATTCGATTTGAAGGATGAATGAGCCAGTGTACCTACAGACACGAGAAACATAACATCTTAGTTGGCAAGTTTGGTGGTGCAATGATCAGGTAACCGGTGGTAGATTTATGACAATCAATAAGCAAGTGTAACACTTCTATGTTGAATAAAGATTTTTGATTTGATTTGATTTGTACGAATGGTAAATATCTCTTACGGTATCAATGCTTATGGGCCGTGATGACTTGCTCTTTTATCAGATGCGCCATTGGACAGTCTATCTACTTATTTTTATAAAAAAATTCCTTCATTTTACTCTTCTTAAATAGTTTATACAATTATCAATGTATTAGACGAATATCTACATTATTGTATTAATTATTAGTGTAAAATATTCAATTAAAACAATCAACTTACACTAGAGTTAGGACTTTTTGGAGGCCCGTTTGCTTATTTTACCGCAAAACTTCAATGATTTGTATTGCTATATTCCAGATTGAGGATTAAGTGTGCTTATGTAATAACAGGCACATAATACTTTATATCCAACAAGTCATTCACGCTTAAGGTCATTTGCCATGAGTTAGCCCATTTTCTCGTCTTGCAATAATGAATTCCGTGTACCAGCCAGTGTTAACAGAAAAAACTATATTCGTTCAACAAAACTAAAGTTAAACATTTTTCTGTTATGCAGTTAAAATTTAATCTTAAAGAGAAACTTTGCTGCGTAATTAAATTCAGGAATATGAATGAGTCTAGTTACTTTGAGTTAATGTATTTGAAACGACGCCAAGTTATACGAAGTAACGTTTAACCAAAGATAGTGTTATGGCATCCACCGTCAAACGTCTACGAGGATGTTCAAGTACCTTATAAATTAATTTACTTTATAAATTAAATAAGGAAAAATAAACAAGTTAATCACCTTGGGAACATGCAAAAGGGCGGATGCAGGGTTAGTACTTCACTTTCAAAGGAAAATAAATCTTACATTACATAACAATATGTTTTGTTATATTTTCATCAAAAACACTGAAAAACTATAAAATTTTCTACTACGAAGATAAATTTATTGAAATTTAAATAAATTTTATAATGTTAAGATCTAAGAAGATATAATATAATGACCTTGGAAGACTTAACCGCATTTAGGTATCCTTAAAAAAAATGTCTATGAACATTGGACGAAGAACACATATACGTCACCGCGGATGTGGTTTTTAGTTCTTGGACAAAATATAAATCATTTTAATAAATAAAAATTAAGTGTTTATATGTTAATGCGATCTTTAGCCATTTACATATATATTGCAAAAACCGCGAAGGTAACATGTTCAAAATTAAAAAAAACGTTTGTATTTTTGTCATTCAATATAAACGAGCAATAAATTCTACCCACGCGAGGCCGCAACGCGTAGCTAGTCTCATATAACTTCGGTTTTTTATAATTATTTCAAGCAAACGAAGTAAAAGCATAAAATGCTATCTTAGTTGCACTGCAGACAGAGATACATCTGACATCAACTTTGTTATGAAATAAAAATTATACCAAGAAATACATGCGAAACTAAAAATATATTTAATAATTTATGTTCTCAACAGCGACCTATAGACTATCAGCCGGCCAGCGCGCTCTAAATGCAAATACGATACGAAAACTTCGTCTTCGCCATTACCGTTCAACATGTTTTAAAGTACTGGAATTTATCGCTGGAAATGTGTTGAAAGGTGCACTAGAGAATTAACAACATTCATTATAAGACCCGTCAAATGGACCGTCTATAATAACTATGTAAATACGGAAGTGCATTTTGAAAATCGAATTATAGTGATATTAAAATTTCCTTTTGAATGTTACTCAATGTTAAAACATAAAAGAAATTCGTTCGTGTAATACTTTGACGACTATCTGCAACGTCAATGGTATCTGTTTATGCTCATGACTGTACCGGCTATACAGATTTTTGTTTAAGGTCTAGCTGTTATCGTGATAGGTTCAACGACCTTAATGTAGAAAACACGTTGAAATGTCGTTTTAGGTTGTATTCACACATAATGCAATTCCCAAATCGTGTTAGGAAAATTGTGTTTTGTTTATGGAGGCGAGAGACATATTTTTTCGTCGAAGGGATTATTTCCCTCGTGTCGGTAATTACAATGGCTCACTCAATCTTCAAATCGAATTTATGACAGTAAATAAGTAAATAAAATTCTTATATATTGAATAAAGATTTTAGGCTTTAAACGAATACATAAAAATGTAGGGGACATATCTCATACCAATATTTGTTTATCATTTGTCAAAATAATAATTTTTGATTCAATATTTATACACGCGTAATGATATAATAATATGCGATTCGCAATAATGGTTTGTTGATTATAGCTGTGTCTCTAGATACGCATGGTAATTCATTGAAATATTAAATAGTCCCGCATAGTATTTGTAATTAACTTGATTTACTAAAAAAACATGCTCGTTAAAAATAAATTAAATCGGAACAATAGAAAATGTACATCATAGAAATACTAACTTGGCCCCTACTTCCAAGTTAGTAATAATAATAATAATTATAATTATTGTTATTATTACTAACTCGGCAGTAGAGCTTTGTAAAGACCGTCCAGATAGGTACCACTCATCAGATATTCTACAGTTAAATACCAATGCTTAGTATTGTTGCGTTCCGGTTTGAACGAGGTTCAGGTTCGAGGTTCCGGTTAGCGAGCCGGTGTACTACAGGAACAACGAACATAATATCTGAGTTCCCAAGGCTTGGGGCGCATTATCGCTGTAAGTAATGGTTAATATTTCTTACATCGCCAATGTCTATGTGGTAACCATTTACCATCAGTTGACCCGTTTGCCTGTCCACATGTCAATAACATAAAAAGAGATTATTCCGGTAAAATAAGGGGTTAAGAAATTATTTAAAAAAAAATTGTAATAAATTATTTAATTTACAAATTCTAAGATGTGCTTTTAAAATTATCGTTATAATATTATCGTTGAAAACCCGTTAAATTTCTTGAAATTGAATGTTAAATGTTAACAGTTCTTTATCAGTGCCGTCTGGCCACGAGCCAGATTTTGTATTCGTAAGCTGAGGACGGGTTGATGTGCTCTGTACAGCATTACTTCCACGTACACTTTATTGTGGATATTGTTTGCTAACTGATGTCTACGTCACGATGCGCTTAATCCGTGATATCTGATAAAGACCAAGCAAGAAGACCTGGCAAGAATCTTGCCAGTTATCTACCTTCAAACACAACATCTGGGTCAAAAAGAAATCGCATATTATTCTATGGGAATTTGCTACTCGTAGTTTAAAGAAAAAATAAATCTGATGACCAAAAAATCCGTATATGTTTTTGTTTTTCACTTGAAAGACTCGGAAGGTTTTTTAAAAATGTTTAATAACTTTCTTTCAAATAGGTCAGCAGACTGGCAATGAGCCACCTGATGGTAAGTCACTAGTGCCTTACCATTGGCACTGTAAGAAATATAAACCATCCCTTATACGCTCAATGCCCTCCTCCCACGATGAGAACTAAGATGTTAAGTCCCTTAAACTTGTAGTTACACTAGCTCACTCACCCTTCAAACCGAAACACAACAGTACTAAGTATTGCTGCTTGTCAGTAGAATATGTAATGAGTGGTACCTATCTGAACGGTCTTTACAAAGCTCTACTGCCAAGTTAATAATAATAACAATAATAATAATTATTATTATTACTAACTTGGAAGTAGGGGCCAAGTTAGTATTTCTATGATGTAGAGGTGGGTGGTACCTTCACAGACGAGCTTGCAAGAAGTCTTACCACCAAGTACAGTTTCGTAATACATGTGTATACAATTTTTAGAAAAAAGTGTTGTGTTTACTCGTTGTATTTGGAATCGGCTCAATATTTTCATGTTAAAATTTCGCCCACAATATATGGTAGAACATAACAATCAAATTTAAAATATAATAGTTTTCAGAAAATAATAATTGATTTTACCTCGAATGGTCGCAAGGTGGGCTTATTTAAATGCCTATTATAAAAAAAATACTTTTAAGAAAAACAATATGTTATAATATGTGATTTTTTAAATTAAGGAGATAAAAATAATTTGTATTCTTTACTCGTTTATCTAAATATCGCTTTCTCACTCACTTTCTATTTCTTTCTGATTTCACACTTATATAATTAAGTAGTAAGAGTCGGAATTAAGGTAAAAATATTGTTTCGAGTTATATAGAGTTTTGACATTATTCTATTACCATTTGGACCTGATGGCGGATCGCCACCGCCGATAGACATGGGCGCTGTAATAAATATTAACAATTTTTCACATCATTATCAACGCACCACCAAACGTCCCCGTCGTCCGTGTGGTATCTATCCAGACGGTCACACAAAGCTCTACCACCAAGCAGTACTTTCGTCTATTTGATGTTAATTGAATATTTTTTTTTCTAAGATGTAACAATTATTATTTAGTACATACGCGTATTAAACGTACTTTTATATTCTGAACGCATGAAACATTCTTCACAGTTTTATTTAGTCCAGAAATCTATAAAAGAACTAGCCAAATGCATTATTAATGTGACAAAGCCCAAAATCGGTGCAAATTCATGACAACAGAAGTCTCCAGAGGCGGATGTAGAATTCATGACTCGTACGCTCGGCCACATCGGTGTTTTTATAGCATTATATACTTTAGATTCGGGCTGTTAAGATTGAAATTTACATGCGATTGTCGAACCTCTATGTGTGCCATGCTAAGCTGGCAGGCCGCCAACAAATCCGCATTAAGGTGGACCGCATATCACACCGTCCACTACTGGAAGAAAATATTTTATGAGATCCTTTGTAGCTAATGTATTTTACCAGCTGCTTAGTGTCGTATACTGAGAAAGTAGCCGAAAAGATTTTTAAATAAAAGTTAAAAATTAATTAAAAAGTAATTATGTATTTTAATACAATGATTTTTAAAATAAACGTAGTGTGATTAACGAGAGTAAGATGAGCACAAATATATTTATATCTTAACATTAGTATAATTATTGTTTATTGAAGTTTACCCACATTACATTTTCAATCTTCATAATCATTCTAGTAACAGTTTTCTATTCAAAAACGCTAAATGAAGATGAAAAGCAAACAAATAATCTAGATTAGAGTATCGCGTGTTACGGTGCTGCGTGATAGACGGCCAGTGAAACCGACGATAGCAAAACACCGCGGAGACAGTAAACACGGCCTTTATTACTGAAACCTGTAAGTGATTTAAAAGCCTCCCTTATCAAAAGCTTCTGTAGTGCCATTTTGGATCGCTGCCAAACATTTGACGTATATTTGATCCAATCGCACTAAGAGTTCCAATTTCTTTATATATTTGTGAAAGGTTTGCATAACTGCATTTTTTTTAAAATTGAATAAGTAATTAACATTGTAAATTGTGTAGATAAAATGTTATAACCTCCGTGGTATATCATCCACCATAAAATCCTTCTAAAATAAATTTAAAAAGTAATTTTCAGGAATAATAAAAATGATATAACATTCTGTGTTTTTGTGAAAGAAAATTAAGTGTATTCCACGAATGAATCTGAGAATAAAAGTTAATTACAATTTGTATTTAAACTATCCGACAATTTAGGTGTTGTGCGATTTTCTTTAACACATACTTCATTTAAGAAAAGAAGCGAGGTGTTAGGTTGGTTCTCTGTGATGGGTGGGTTCTAATTTCAGGTATCTCTCCAGCATGAAATTTGTAAAGTAAAACAAATTTGCTGTAATAGTAAATTTAAGCAAATTTGTTTTACCACACAAATAAAATACACACATATTTTTTTCAACAGTCGGATAAATTCAAAAACGCTATTTATATTCATCATCTACAGTAAAATTGATTTCATTTAAAAACGTTGAAATTTTTAAATCTGCGACAACAAATGACACGTTAAAATAAACATTAGACTCAGACGAGAATCATTTATAATTCTTTTTCATTTGTTAATAATAAAACAGCAGCAGTACAGTTCATTTCATGAAAGTATCTTTTATTTTCGAATCTAGCTCGTTTCGATTCAGGTTACTCGGTGATAAAGTGTCAGGCTTCCCGCTTGGTTTAGTTTTCACTTAACTTTTTGTGACTATTCTCAATCTCGGAGTAAATTCGAACATTGTATAAAATAAAATGAATTTAATCTTTAACAACGTTTTAATCGCAAATAAGACAATCAAACTAATAATAAATTATTTGAAAATTTTCCTAGACTTTATTTCAATTATTAATTTAAATAAAGTTAGTAAACGACGCTCAAGAATACAAACGTTTTAATGAACTCCTATTGAAATTAGACCCGAAGTCTATGAAACAAACCATTTAAATATCTATCTTACAAAGTACAACTTGTTCTGTTCGGTTGTGAACATCACGATATAATCTGAATCTACATTCCAACTAAACTCAGACGCTCCCTGGACAGTAATTCAGACAAATAACAGTTTAACCGTGTTCTAAATAGTTCTTGTGCTCCGTTATATCGCTCGTTGGAAACAACCAAGATTTTACCTCCAAATGCACTGCACTGGCTCTTAATTAAGTATAAGTGCACGATAAAAAGGAAGCACTTTTGTGTGTAAAATATAAAGAGCAGAAGTTTAAAACAACTCACTCTATATACAAACTGTAATGAATAAGTACACAATTTTTTATACAGCTTATATGCACGAAGTATAATTATTAATTTGTTAATAAAATACAAATGAATTAAAATGGATTGAAATAATGCTCGTAAGTATTATACAATTATGCACGGTAAAGTATGTATTTATAGCTTGCTTTATTATTTATTTTTATTTCACCTTAAAATTTGCTTTAAATATAATATTATAAAAAATATTTCAGACTTAGTGACAATTCAGTAGGAGGTTGCCCCGAATGTTGCGATTGGTACTCATGTAACAATCGTTCGCTTGGTATTGATGAACCTTCTACTGCTTGTTGCCACACTTGAAAATGAACATATAAACGTACATGGGCATCTAGTCGCTGATTTGACACGCCACAATCATCGTTTCGCTTATCAGATGCAAAAAGTATTTAAATAAAAGACTAAACATCAGTTTCTAATTTCTCTCATGAAAGAAATAACTATTAACTTCGATCTGTATAAGCGATGGGATGAACGTTGCCGTTAACGATAAAAGAAATTTTCTTAGTACCGTTCTTTTATTATTGACGGCATCTCCTAAAACGTCCCAGATAAAACCTTAGCACTAATATTAAACGCATAAATAAAATTCGCTTCCGTCACAGCTTTAAAATAAAACAATGTAAAATTATTAAATTTTAAATAAAAACACTATTATTTTCTCAAAGCTTTCTCTAATTAACATTTTCGTTTTGGTGCAGTTTTATTCATTCTCTGGTGCATTTTATTTGTAATGCTTTGATGTTTGAATCTCGAATTTCAGGATAAATTTGCAATTTTATTTATCGTCTGCACACTGTTGTATGAAATATTGTAATATATATATTAACTGTAGCTTTAAAATGTTGAAGCGTAATAAATTTTAATGACTTCTCAGCGGAACGTTTTACGCAAATTAAAAGCGTTCTCCTATTGATTAAAAAAGCTTTTTTAGGTTAACAATTTAGGACCTGACACGGATCGGTAGATTTGTTTAAATTTTATTCAGTGGAAAATCATTAGTTTTATCCACACGGGATTTGGATTTATTAACCTGGGTCATTGATTTTGCGTCTAGCTTTTGTTATTGTTGTAAAATTCGAATGGAACGAAATTGATATTTATTCTTGTTTGAAGTATTAAAATATGATTCACAATTCGTCGAGGCTGTTATGTTTTGGACGGAATGATCAAGAATGTACTGCAGTTAAACGCTTACGATTTTCTCATTGGTATAGTGCTGACGAGGGTTTTGATGGGACGTACCAGACCAACGTGGTGGTCAGAAACAACGGCAGTTGCCTGTACGTACCCCCGGGCATTTTCAAGAGCACATGCAAGATAGACATCACCTGGTTTCCCTTCGATGACCAACATTGCGACATGAAGTTCGGTAGCTGGACTTACGACGGCAATCAGGTACAGCGAAATATAGGCATTTTATTGCCATAATCATAATTCTCAGAATTAGTTAATGGATAAATAATTCATAATCTTTCATATATTTGACATGAAATACGATGTTTAAATAAAATAGCATCTAAAGTATTAGATTGCAATACTTTTGGAAAGAAATATAAGAAGTTAGGTTAACATTCTTACATTTCCATTTCATTGTTTTAATTTTATTGATAGGTATTTATAAAATGAAATTAAAATAAAGAAATATTTGGTTTTGTAAATATTGAAGATTTAAATATAAATAAGACTACTACTCTACTTCTTACTCTACGTCTACTTAGATTAGTTTAGGTAATATTAGGTATAGTTGACCATTAAGGGAATCATGTGATAAACCAGACGGATGCTATGTATCCTAAAAGTTTTGTATGTACTATTTTGCATGGTGCAAAAAAAAGAGAAAACCACAAAGCACTTCCTAATAAAATTATGTACCAATTTATTCTGCCATTCGGATACGCATAATAGCATAAGTTATAGTATAATAAAAATCATTTCTTTAATAAATAACGTGAGATTGATTGTATTGACTCACGATTTAAAGAAATGTTTTTTTTTACCTACCTGTATATAATTTTTTTTTTAATATAAATTGTATTTCATTTATTTTTAGGCATGTCGTAAATTTGTCTAATTTTTGTTTAAACATTAAAAAAATAACGCCTGTGTATATTCAAATAAAATGTATCATTTAGCTTTTTTAATAAAATACTAGTTTTTTTTTATAATTTATATATATACGATAAGCATATATATATTTTTATAACCTCTATAAATTTTTAAATATTGTTGTCTTGACTATTTATTTATATATTTATTGTTTTGCGTGAATCCGTTTCGCAGTTATTAGGACAATAATAGGATAACAGCATGCTTTTTTATCATGATCTCCTATAAATATTAATTCATTTACAATTCCAGTATTTTCCAAATTAAGTTTATTATCATTGTAATGTTTAATAAAATACGTTTGCAGATCGTGCATGTAATTTAGTAAGCAGTAATTTTATCGTAGATTTGAACATTTATAATTTATTGACTTTTACTAATATTAATCTGCACTAACAGCTGGATCTGGTGTTAAAAGATGAAGCAGGAGGTGACTTATCCGATTTTATAACGAATGGAGAATGGTATTTAATAGGTGAGATTTTAAACGTCTACTGATTACTTTTAGGAGCATAAAGCTAAGTGTATAATTTATATAATGTTACTTAAATTGTATATTTAGTAGAATTTATTAAGAATGGTCATTTTCTCAGGAATGCCAGGGAAGAAGAATACAATAACATACGCTTGCTGTCCAGAACCGTATGTGGACGTGACGTTTACAATAATGATAAGAAGGAGAACGCTATACTATTTCTTCAATTTGATAGTCCCCTGTGTATTGATATCCTCTATGGCCCTCCTCGGGTTTACACTGCCACCTGACTCCGGGGAAAAACTTACACTTGGTAAGTATAATATGAAAATAAATACGATATAATTACCACTTTTATCTACTCGTATATTGAAGTATGTCTTCAACGGATGTCGAAGCAGTGATACAATGCATACAGTATTATATGTAAAATAATAATAATATATGATTTTCTAGGACATAAACTCAATACTGTCTGTCTGTTTTATCGAATAAGTTGATGTGTTATTGAATAACAGGTGTGACAATATTGTTGTCGTTGACTGTGTTTCTCAACCTGGTGGCTGAAAGTTTGCCTTCTACGTCGGATGCAGTACCTCTCATAGGTATCGCGCTGTAGGAGGCGAATGTGCGCATGCTTTTCCTAGATTTTTTGTTTGTAACCCCGCAAAGTCCTTCTCTCGGCCCGTTTTAATACATGTTATCCATTTTCGGTGTCATCTGACTTGGAAAAATTTTTTTTAATCTAAATATATTTTCGAGTCCCAAACACATGAAACATATTTAGTAGTGTATGCCTAAATATTGAATGTTTCTAGAACTTTGCGATGACTGTTTATGTTAGATGTTTCCCAGCCTAATCCATATTTCAGATTTATCAAAAAGTAAGTATGCAGCCACTTTATCGCGCTTTATCGCGTTTCATCATGATCATTGACGAATTTTGTTAGGGACTCAATGGATAGATGGTTAGTTAAAGTTAAAGTTTATTTGACTATAATAGCGCGCACCGGAGAGTTGTGTCACACACGGGTTTTTGTTAAAACGAAGGCAGTAACACGGATCAACTCGAAACTACCTAGTAGGGTTAACTATGCTTTTGATTTCAGGAGTCACTATTCTTCTATCGCTGACGGTGTTCCTCAACCTGGTTGCCGAGACCCTGCCGCAGGTCTCCGACGCAATTCCCCTGTTAGGTACACTGTCCAGGCCAAAACTCGAATTCCCACCTCAAAATCCCCTGTTTACTTCTGTTCAAAACCATGACTCCGATTTCTTTTTTTTTTCATTTGAACTTTTTACGACTTCATTTTTGTTTAATTCTTTCAATATTTTTTCTTATCCTATTTAAATTGATATACTAAACATATTATTTTAAAACATTACAAGGAGTAAATTATGTACAGTAAAAGTAGAATGGTAAATATAATTGAAAATATCCTTTTCTTCGCAAATAATCACGAATTTCTATGTTTTAACAAGTTTTGTTTTAGAAAAATTATTAAAAAATTATGCTTTTGCCTGTCAATTAATGATACCACTTTACTGTTTTGAATAAATCTGAATAAAACCACTCATCTCATTGTAGCTAAAAGTTCTATGATGTCGTTCGTAATGTGTGTGGAAATAAATAATAAATCTTGGAATCGATTCTGCACTATGATAAATAAATATTGCAAATTGAATTTATAAATAAATATTTTTTATTACTGTTGACTTTTTTGTATTAAAATTAAATTATATATGAATGTAGTGCATAAATATGTATTTTTCTACGATGCATAATGAAAATTAAATGCATGGCATGTGAAACGACATACATAAATTATTATGTTTATGTATGAATATAAGGTAAGTCATTTATATTTACATTATTTATTAATATACGTAATCGATTCCATGGTTCAATTATTTCTGTTGTGTTATTTGTGTTTGTTTTATTTGAAAAATCGATTACAATCCGATTGCCGATCCTTTAATTGTATTTTTGGATACTTGGAGGGTGGTCTGATGTGATTCATTCGAATATATTTATCGATTTTATGTAAGCTACTTAAAAACTTCTAATATAAATTAAAAAAAAATCTAAACAAAACTACCTAAAACAGTATCTGCATGATTACTTCGTTCTATTTTGTTTATTATTTCACTTGTAACCTTCTTACCAACACAGCCCACGAACAGGTGTTTTTCAAAAGCCGATACAAAGTGTCATTCGATATCGAATGAGATGTTAAATTATATGGGTTACGAAACAGTTGTAATAAGACATTTATCATGGAATCGTATTGGTCTTTCCAGGTGTTACAATTCTCCTGTCACAAACTGTTTTCTCTCTATTGGTGGGGCACGTCATCACTAAAACCTCTGAGGCGATCCCCCTAATAGGTGAGAAATGCGTGTTTGCTAGTGATAAAATTTAAAATCTAATAAATAAAAATTAACATGTGAATAGATCTTCTAAAATGTATCAATAGGGAATGGGTTAAGAGGAATTGTTGGTCAATTTATTTTAAATAACTTCATCATAGTATAACTAATTAGAACATTTCCTCTACTCATTCCTGTATCGAAAGATGTTAACAACGACCTAAATAGTATGCTTGAATGAAATCTATCTAAAAAATATAGAGCCTTAACCTTTTTACTTTTAATTGCATTTTAGAAATTCAAGATGGAATTAATGTGCTTTAAGAGTTGCTAATGCTCAGAATGAGTATGGCGGCTACACAGCTATGTATGTTTAAATTCAGCTATATCTTTCAAACTACTAAAAATCTCAAGGTACTTTCAATCTGGCCTCCAATCTTGATTCACTTCTTGTAATGTATTAAAATGATTTTGCCATTTTATTCTCTCACCACAATTGACACCATTTCCTTTTGTTTTTTATTCACATTAAACGATTGTAACTGGGTTGTTAACAACGCTATTTTGAGCATGTTCTAATTGTGTAACATAACATAGTAACATAATGCACAGCTCTCCTTGATTTTAAAAAATGATCTCTATTATTAATTACAAATAGAGTTGCTTTTAGATAAAAGTGAGCTGAAAACATTTCTTTAGCGAGGATCCAGCCTCCAAGTATCTTTGTAACGTACGTCTTATATATTTATTTTGTGTCCATCATTTTATATTGCAATATTACCATTAGCTCTTTTCCCTTATATAACGGAGTATTATTTATATACTTATATAGTTTTTTTTTTATAATATTTGTTCGTTATTCTAATGATCTTATTGTTAAATGATTTTAGACTATTTTTAATAATCTATTCATTTAGAAATATATTAAATTATTTTAATTATAATATTATAATAATTATTAAAATATATTTTTAAATTTCTTAGCACGCACCTTATAATTTTTTGTTTCGCATTAAATAGACGTAAATAAAATAAAATATAATTTGATGAATATTTTAGAGCATGTGTGCACTTTTGTTTAGTTTTTGTTTAAATATAGAAAGTACGATTCTTCCCTACTTCACAAAAAATCTTATATAAATACAAATTTAATGAAATATAAAACTGCTTAATTGAAAAGTACTTAATTTTCTCCTTATTTTTTTATTTCATCTACTTTTATTAATTGTGTGTAAGTAGAACAAAATGTTTATATAATTCCATAAATAATAAAACAAGACAAATAAAAAAAAAAAAATTAAAGCAATATTATTTATGATCCGTATTGTAAATTATAATCTTCTGAATAACAGGGACTTACTTCAATTGCATCATGTTTATGGTGGCTTCGTCCGTGGTGCTAACTGTCGTCGTTTTAAATTACCACCATCGAACAGCGGACATACATGAAATGCCTCAATGGGTAAGGCAGCCTTCGGGAAATATGTTTAAATTGTATTTTTGTCCGGATCCTAAATTTTAATCAGTCTGTATAACCTATTTGACGTTTTAGTTTTGCCAATACCACGTAGAAGTGTGTATCTGTAATCAAAATTGTAACAATTAATAAAATATATTTTCTAATAATTAGGTGTGTTCACAAATGTACAAGTCGATTACTCACTCAATATTACATACAAAAACTTAGTACAATGACTTCAAAGCTTCATAAAAAATTAAAGTATGTCAATTTCTTTGTTTAGATAAAAACAGTGTTCCTGCAATGGCTGCCATGGATCTTGCGCATGTCGAGACCAGGGAAGAAGATAACAAGGAAAACGATAATGATGTCGAATAGAATGAGGGAGTTAGAGTTAAAAGAGCGTTCGTCCAAATCTCTACTAGCCAACGTATTGGATATAGATGATGACTTTAGACATGTACCACCACCACCGAACAGTACTGCATCTACAGGGAACTTAGGACCGGGGTAAGATCGTCTAGCACTATTAGCTAGTTTTAATATATGTGCTTTTTTTTAATTTAAACGTGATGGTAAATTGTCACCAACGTTCTTATACTTACACTAAGAAATATTAAATATTTTTTTATCACCAATGCGTCACCAATGTTGGGAACTGAGTTGTATCTCTTTTGCCTTGAGTTACACTAGACATTCGAACTGGAAAACAAAAATACTCATTGTAACGTTGGCGGTAGAATGTGTGATTAGTGGGTAGGGCTAACCTAATCTAACCAGACGATGTACAAAGCCCTTTTAAAAAAATAGGAGATATTTGAAAGAAATTTGAATGAAATTACATTTTTTAATGTGTTTCTAAATAAGAGGAGTGAGTTGACAGTGTCCTCTTATGATTGTTACACATTAATAAATTATTTTTATCATTCGAATTCTAGCAATTAACTCTTTTTAACAGATGTTCAATATTTAGAACGGATTTTCGTCGTTCGTTCGTCCGACCATCGACCATGGAAGACGTCGGTGGTGGTCTCGGGAGCCACCATCGAGAGCTACACTTAATCTTAAGGGAGTTGCAATTCATCACGGCAAGGATGAAAAAAGCAGACGAAGAAGCAGAACTCATTAGCGATTGGAAATTTGCAGCGATGGTTGTGGACAGGTAAATTTAAATATTAAAAATTTAATTGTTTAAAGTCATAATAGAGTAACAAAAAAGTAAAAATTATATGCAATACAACAAATTGAAGATATTATAGATAATCAATATGATCTACAGGTTCTGTCTGTTCGTGTTCACGTTGTTTACGATCATCGCGACGGTAGCTGTGTTGCTGTCAGCACCGCATATCATCGTACAGTGAACGCTAACCTAGTCCCTTAATGCAACTACGAGAGAACTAATTTAGTTATGAAAAATGTAATTATAATTATGTATAGTGATATAATTAATTACATTGATACGTGGTTCAAACGCACACGTCTCTTAAACTAAGTCGAAAGACGGTAAACGTGAAAACTTTAAAACGTTACATTTAGCTTAGTTAAGTCCAGCGTTAATATTATAAAACAATTGTGATGTTGACTAGAGATTAATACATATAAATGTTGACGTATAATTTGTTAAATATATAATTATATTTCTAATAAATACGGTTAAATATATGACTAAAATGTTTAGTTAAAATATTTTAAATGGCAAGCGTGAATCAGACTTACTTTGGTTCATTATATACAACAATCCGCGTATTATTTAAAGTATTGATATCTTTTGATACATAAGAAATATATCTACTGTACTTAGGTGATTTTGATACATGATGATTTTTATTAGATTTCATTCTGAAGAAAATTATTTCAGAGATTTAACATCAATTCGCGTAATTACATTTTTTGAAGAGTAATAAGAAATCCGAGATGAGACGAATCCTTTAAGCAAATGAGGGATCACTATCAATGACATTACCGTAGGGAGTTAAGTAATGTACATAACATAAACTATATTAGAATCATAATAGATACAAGTATTGGGTCACGTTAAGGTTATTTTGTTTGGTAATATCATTGAGATCGGTCGTTGATACTTGGATTATCATTCGAGATCTAGATACCGTACGATATCGGGAATTGGTAACGTCTGTGGAATTGAACCAGATTAAATAAGTAAAAGGAACCAAAGTAACGGTAGAATAGAAAGTAGATACGCGTATAAAATAATTTTAAATAAAAAAAAATACTTAAATTGAAACGTGAAATAAACCAAATTATGTATTAATTTAAGTTGTAGACGAGGTGACTCGTCTTAATTTTGGTACGACGTGTGTTGATGCGAATAAATATTTAGGATCAGTTATGTAACTGGTTATTGTTTAAATGATAACACTAGATACGTTTGGTTGGATAGATGATCTTAAAATAGTTGCAATGTATCACGCTGCTGAATACTGTAATGTATCGTGTGTATGATTTTATACGAAAATATGTATATACAATGCGGGTGATTTAACCGCGATTTAGGTTCTTAATAGCAATGAAAATTGATATGCGAAGCAACGTTCTAAATATGTAGGCGAATACCCAGAAGATAGCGTCATTGTCACTCACCAGTGTTTTGAGATGTATTAGCTTTTGATGTGTCATCAATGTGTTGAGTGACGATGCTATCTTTGATTCGGGTGAAAAATCCTTTAGCACTTACTGTAGTTATAGTGACTATTGTAATTTAGATAAATTATGTAATTATAACATTTATTCACGTCTTTATCTATGTCCGTTCCTCAATTTCGCTCTTATAGGTGTCGTGATAGCCTAGTCAATGTCGTGTCTCTTATTAATTAAGGCTACCGTGTTACTATAAGGAAGCTCACTAACTCTAGTGGTTTAAATAAAGTTAAATAAATCGTATCATTGTGTTTATTCAAATCAAGTGTTACTAATAATTTATTTCTTTATTTAATGTGTTTTTGCTGCAGTTGAATTTTCGCTTCTTTCTCTTCTGTTTCGAATTGTTATTCCAATTTCGAAAGATTTGATTGCTTCTAAAGTAGAATGATTTTTTTTTGTTTTTATATTATAATGTTTGTTAATCAGTTTTGTCATTATTAAATATTACTTTAATCATATACTGTATGGTGCTCAGATTATATCAATATTGCTGATTACTTTGTATATAAAAATTACGTTCTGATTACTTAAACATTGTTAAATTGTAATTGAGAATTCTCATGACCTTTGTATTATCAGTAAATATAACAGTATTATAAATTATATATTGACCTTCGCAAGCGATGAAAAATAATAATCATCAATATATATATATAAATTAGATTTGTTAGTGCCAAAGTTTAGGATTTATAAAATTGAATTAAGTTGGTTTATAGGATTATAAATTTAAAGGTAACGTTGAAAATTTTATTGTATAAACTAATAAAAACGAAATAAGTGTATTTGTTAATATAATTTAAAGTTAACGTTGTAACCACATTGGGCCGCACCTACGGGATCATTCAGCCGATTTTAAAAGCTTAGTTTATTTTAAAAAATAAATAATTAAGAGGTTGTGAAAAGGTTTTAAAAGCCCGTAGGTTGCGATTCTATGTTTGATAAACTATACATTAAAAAAAATGTAGAATTGAATCTACGTATAAAATAAAAGGTATAACTCAAACGCCTGCTCGGGACCGGGCGGGATGTAAACGTTAAAAATGAACTGATGCATTACAACACTCTTTCATCTGCAGTGCTTTACTTTACATATTAAAAAATGCTTTTGCTTTAATTCTCATTGAAATAATAGTAATAATATCCACATTCATTATGTGCCATTTATTAAGATCTGTCAAATAACTATGCGATGATGCGAAGGACATTTTAATAATATGAAAAAATATTAACACTGGCCATATGAAATTGGTTTTTTAAAAGTAATTAAAAAAAACGCTGTAACAAAAAAGAGGTTAGTGTCGAGCGTGTTTGTGAGTGATCATTTAGATGAAATAAGTAAATAAAGCTGCCATATTGACATATATTTTAAATATTTTGTATAATCATCAATTTAGATAAATACGACATTTGATAATATTCTAAGATCGCTTGCCGGATATTTCAAATAATTTTCGCAATTTATGCTACCTGTACTTATTAATGACACATTTCTTCATCATCGATTTAAATATTTTTACTTCTACACATAAAAAATTCATGCACTTATACCAAAATTCTCAAATGTACCTAAATTTTTAACACATTTTGGTGTAAAATTATGTTTAATATTTAACAATATATGCGTGACACGGTGTTGTTTGTGTAGTATTTTAAAATAAAAACTTAACTATTCAACTAATTATATTTAAAACAATTACATTTATTTTAAATCTTTAAAACATACATACATTTGATAGAACCTTCGACGACTTTTATTTAGGCAAAAAGTACAGATTATAAATTTAAAAAAAAAAACACTACACAGACAGAACTATATATGCATATTGCACAACCGAAACTAAATGCTTTAATTATAAAACAGGTATTTTTGACTTTCATGTATATTTATCACTATTTCTGTATCTCTGATACCTGTAGTCTAAGATTTCACGATTGAATCTTTATCATAAAATATAAGATTCGTATTTCATCAACGCGAAATTATCGATTAATATTTCATTATATTTAAAAAAATGTAGCGATCGTCCATATTGAACATCAAAACAATTTTTTTTAAGTAGGTTTATCGGTAACTTTGAAGTACAGATAAAAAATATTATAACAGAACGCGTTTACGTTTTGCAATTATTATTATTAAAATTAATTCGTGGTGAAAATGAGACCTTTTATAATGCTTAAGACTATGAGGGACCACTTACCATCAAATTGCCATTTCTATTTCTTTTGTCTAGAATACATAATATAATATAAGTTTGATGTCGATTTTAATATTAAGTAGTATTCATTTAGTTAAATATATTATGACGTCATACATGTAAGTTGATGTAAATGATTAGAAAAATCGACACACAAAAATACTTAATTAGTCGAGTCTTAAATCAACTCACAAGGATTAATTAAAGAATAGACAATAGATAAAATGATCGAAGTTAAATTAAGATCCAAAGCATATGTCGTAGGTATTGGAACAAAAGCGAGGATGCAATTACGATTAGAACGAGATAAGATATTGGATACACAGTTCATATGGTATTGGCTACTCCATGCCAAGCCGATGCCAATTTTACAATTTCAATTCAATTTTAATCAAATGGTTTCGTTAACTGAGCCATTTCGATGAATTCTGGTTGATTTATTATATGATTTCGGTCTTTCGTAAGTCAAAATTTTAGGTCTCTCAAAATAATTATAATTGTAACTTGAAGATGTCAAAAAAACGTGATAGAAGATTTCAAAGTTACCAAACACCTACTCGCGAAGCTACTTAAAATAGTATATTCCTTATTTTTATCTATGCAGCTTTTTTGTATTCACCCAAGTCGTATTGTTTAGACCCCAGGTACTAAAAAAAGTAAAATATTACAATAATTTAGACAGTTTAGATTTTTTTTAATAGTTGAAGTGGATGACTACAAAACATTACGTAAATTAAAAGAATCAACTTCGATTATCACGATCACAATCACACATCGCATAATTTATTTTTCTATGCCTTCACATAATACTCCACATTGTGTTCCTGTGGCTTATCCATAGTCGAAAATAATTAATTAAAATTAATAAAAAAAAATATGACTGCAGAATAAGATAAAAAATACTACCGAGAGTAATGTAAGTTTTTAAATGAAAGCCCCTATGGAGGTTTTTTATAATAGTCGTCATTATAAAAATACAAAGGTAAATTTGTAAAGATTATTAAAAACTCAACGGGTAATACATTTATTCGTTAAATTGACTAAGTAGTATTCGATTTGTATAAAACTAAAATTAAAGCAATCTGATTTATACTAAAGCGTTGTTTTATTTCCTTCTGTTAACCCTCTATGTATATAATATGAACTAACTATAATCCACGCGTTATGGGATTGGGGTGGAACTTTTTCAAAGTATATCGAAAGTACTAGAAACAGATCTCGAACGAAGAAGCGTTAGAATTTCCGAACAATAACTCTCAGATTCTGGCAAAGCAAAAAGATAGGACATGGTTTTAGCGAATTATGAGTATGTATGTTTTTACGTACTTTTGATTGTAATATATTTGCAAATTTTGAAATATTTGCAAATATATTACAATTAAAATAACTATTCAGTTGAACTGGCCGAAATTTTAGCTACCTATAAATGGTAGTCTGTAAAATGTTGATGATTGAAAGCTTATACGAAGAAATAAAGCTAAAAAAAGGATATTTTCCGAGATTTAGATTCTTCCAATGTAAGTTGAGCTCAGATCTTTAGATCAATCATATCAAATAGGGTTTAGCTTATGCTGGACATTGCGTATATGTAAAGCTGACTGCCGCCCTGTTATATGCGTTGAGTTATATGCTACGAATGCAGGTATGCCGGAGATGCACGGTGGTCACTGATAATAGGGACCTGATAAAACCTCTGTCTGTATTCGTTTGTAATATATATTGTTAAAAAATGTGCCGTCGGGGACCCCTGTCAGGAACGAAGTTCTTTGCCATATAATTTGCGATAACGCAAAGCGTGTTTTAAAATGTAGATTTTAATTGATTATATTACTGTATTTTTGTCACACCAAAAAGCGCCTTAACGTCCTTTATGCAACTCTTCCTAATCAAACATTAAGAAAAGATTTTAATTTTAATTTATAATAATAGTAATCCCCATTTTAAGGAATTTACTAATATTTTAATCTTATTTTAGGCATAACGCTATTTCGTTATGCGACATTGCCAAGGCCACTGCCATTTCACTCTATTGTAAGCCGCGTAACAGAACTTCGTTAATATAACAATATGTGTAATATACATTTCATTTGTTTTTCGATACTAAACGTTTAACTAGCTATTGCCCGCGGCTTCGCTCAAGCTAAAGGATAAATGTTGTATGGAAGTCTGTGATTTTAAAGTAAGAAGGTCTCACCGAATGCGGATAACTCCAATCTTGGTTATGGAGCGAGTCTCTCAGGTAATAGGAGGCCATAAGCAGCGAGAAGGTCTCACCAGAAGTGGGTGACTCTAATCTTGGTTAAGTAGTGAGTGTCTTATGTATCAGGAGATCTTACACAGTGAGGGAAACTATTATTGGGGCCTTTTATCAACTCAACGCAGTAGAACCCAAAACAATGATTATCAGAATTTTTGTCTGTTTTTCTTTGCCTTTGTGCACGCTAATTTTAGAAATGGCTAAACTGATTTGTGTGCGGTTTTCAGTATTTGTTTTATTTCAATCGTTTCGATTCGAATCCGCACCCGGCTCTATAGGGCACTACCTAGATCTCTATATAATATCCCACGAAAACAAAACTAAAAATGTTGTATATAGTAAAATATTATTAGTCTACTCTTAGTGATTTCTTTAAAACACAGGTGAAGCCGCGGGCACAGCTAGTACACAATACATTTATAATATTAGTAAGGTATTACAGCCTGTTACTATTTCACCGTTGGACAAAAAGCGTTCACTTGAAGTGAAGTTGCTTTTTTCCTTACTGCTTTCATCCCTATATTTTCCTTTATCGAGTGCGACAATAACTATAAATATGTATATAAGACTCTATATCTAACATATTACAAGGTGAATATTAAAAAATTGCTAACAGCAAACTTGGTAACACTCATAACTAAGCTCGAGGGATCGATTCATTCCGTCAGCAGCAATATCTCCCACACCTGGTGCCACGGCAGACTGAAGAATTAGAAAACAATTTTATTAAAATAAATTTTATTTAATATCAGCTAGCTGCATTTGTTTTAAACTTGGAAGGAACGAAGATTTAAATTCCAAATGAAAAATGTTTTCTTGTTTCTCAAGTCGAGATGGCTCAGTGGTACGAACGCGTGATTCTTAACCAATGGTCATGGGTTCAAACCCGGGTAAGCACCACTGAATTTTCTTGTGCTTAATTAGTGATTATAATTCATCTCGTGCTTGACGGTGAAGGAAAACATCGTGAGGAAACCTACATGTGTCAAATTTCACTGAAATGTGTATTTCACCAACCCGCATTGAAGCAGCGTGGTGGAGTAAGCTCCAAACCTTCTCCTCAAAAGAGAAGACGAGGCCTTAGCCCAGCAGTGGGACATTCACAGGCACAAGTATATCTTATAAACAGTGATGAAGGAAATTATGGACGAAAGTGATAAAACATATCGAAATTGTTGTGATGATACCCTTTTTTCAAAATGAAAATTTAACATTAACAATTTGTTACAAATAGGATGATTTGAAACAAATGAATAATTTAGAACTCAATGTAAATAACATTATTTGTATAGATTCTAGCTACAATGACGCGCCCCAATTTTTCCAATCTCTCCAGGTCAAATACGCAATGTAAGCTGTAATGGTGGGGCGCGTTCACCTAACTATATTATAATATATCGCCTTTGCTATGCTCGGTTACTATATTTAAGAAGCGATTGAATTTATTTGGGGATAGTAAAATTATCTTTGAAACATAATTTAAACAAAAATATTATTCATTCAAGAAGAGCACATTTGAATAGTCATGTTAAAAATGAATGTAGATTCTACCGATAAGATATTAGGCCTGACTTAGTATATTTACAGGTTATTACTAGTTACAATTTTCCATCAACTTGTGGATAAGTTTTTGAAGGTACCATAGGTTAATTATTTACGGATCATAATGCTACGAATAACGAATAGTGGAGTAAAGATGGCATATTAGCAATTAAATAAAAAAAAAATATTCGTGGTACTGGGCTCTAGTCAACCACGTCTAACGACGGGATGTTACAGAGAAAAGCCAAAATGAGACGAAACTAGAGTATCGATATGACATCAAATAGTTATATCTTTATAAACAAAATTATATCTAAAATTTGTATGTTATAAAACAAATGGCCTTTTCAAGAATCTGTAGAGCTATTCTGTAAGAACAAACTCGAAACTCACGCCAGAAAACGGTCGTGAAATGTCAGAAAGCAATATGCGACATTGGCCATAATAATTATAACATTTCAAGAACACGCACATCAAAATGCTATTTCAACATAACTCGGTTGTCACGGGTGAGCAATTGATTGAGTAAGAATCGCACTATTTCATATGAAAAATATATATATTTGTCCGGTTATCATTCGTGTTGGACTTATTTCTATACAAAACCAGTAAACCGTCTATCAAAATAAATTCCGGTGTTGTTCAAATTCTTGCAATTCGTTGTCAGAATATTACAGTAAAAGTAAAAGTAACAGCCTGTGAATGTCCCACTGCTGGGCTAAGGCCTGTTCTCCTCTTTTGAGAAGAAGGTTTTGGAGCTTATTCCACCACGCTGCTCCAATGCGGATTTCCTCACGATGTTTTCCTTCACCGTCAAACACGAGATTTAGAATTATAATCACAAATTAAGCACATGAAATTCAGTGGTGCTTGCCCGGGTTTGAACCCACGATCATCGGTTAAGATTCACGCGTTCTTACCACTGGGCACATCAAGGCTGTTACAGTATATAATCTTATAATTTGTTTTATGGACAAACAAAATTCCTTAATTTATGCCAAATAAATTAAAATATTTCTCGAAGGATATAGGATATACATTTATAATATTCTTAAAAGTAATTAAAAATCAAATGCCCGTAACAACGTTAGCTTAAACAAATAACTCGTTAGCTTATGTAAATTCATATGTGAAGTGGCCTCGTGTGATGTATTCCAATCACTGGCCGGTCCCTTGGTACATGGTGTATATGGCCGTTGATAAAGTTCATACTATGTATGGACTATTTACATACTGAAATTATTCAGTCACTTGATAATACGATTTTTTTAAAAGATGATTTATTTATCAAATTTGTTTTAGTCAAGTAACAATATCATCAGATTTTTAATTTAGTTGCATAATATTTTAAAATACATAATAGAGAGAGTAATAAAAGAGTAAAATAAAAATGTAGCAAAAAATGATTTATTAACAAAACGTATAATTGACGGTATTTGAAATAACTTATAATTAAAGGCAACCAATAAGTAAATAGGGAAATAAATAAAAACGGATTTGTTACTAAAATAAATATTAAAAGCAATAATTATTAGTAAGATGTTCACGATGGATTGATTAATTTCTAGCGTAACTGTTTATGATCATGGGTCTGATTTATACTAAGAATACAAAGCTTTAATCATACATTTTCATCTAACTATTTTTTCTTGTGCCTTCGGGGGATATCGGTAATAAATTTAAAAAAAAATCGTAGTCAGCCATAATATATATAAAATTCAAATACAGTTTAGAGGTATCGGCTTACCTATCATTTTAAATTTCGAATGAAAAATTTACCTCAGCGTGCCGCGGAAATACGTAAATTGGAGGATGTTTGTGTTACGGACGGGGCAATTTGTGTATTGAAATATTTATTTAAAAAGTTTTAAATAAATTGTTGGAATCGTTATTATAGAAGATAAAACTGAACTACAGCCTGTGAAGTTTCCTTCACAGCTGAACAAGAGATGAATTATAGACAGAAACACATAATAATTAAGTGGAGTTTGTCTGTTTGATTGTTCCAACCACTGAGCCATCTCGGCTCTGTAATAAATTTTATAGATTATCATAATTTAAGGGGAAATTTAAATGATGATGGTTTTAGAAAGTCAAGAAAGATATCTTATTTTGGAAATAAGAAGGAATTCTTAAAAGTGTTATTCTAAATAGAGGTTTTATATATTTAATGTTGACATTCTAAGCGTAAAAATTGAATCATGTGGGAATGGTAAGCATGTGTCGCACGAGATTTTAAAATAAAACGTATAATATAATTAAGCTAATTAGTTAAATGATTAAAATAAAAAATAAAACGTTATTTTAGAATGTTTCAAACATTTGCAATAACATAATATATGTATAAGAAAACATTGAAATCATATCATGCACATTTCTTTAAAAATTAAAGAACAGAAAGAAGAAGAAGAATTTTGATAAAACTTATGTTCATGTTTCATTCTGCAAAAAAAGGTTATCGTTGTATCAATTTTGCTTGAACCTTGCTTTGTCACCATCGTTCGTCGTTCGTTTTGATCACATCAAAAATGAAACATAGTACATCTAAAAATGAAATAAATTGTTTTCTTATTTTTATTTTGTAAAATAATTCATTCTTTTGTAGTTGTTTTAAGGTTTATTTTTGAACTGAAAATATGGTTCTTGCTTAAATATTTTAAAAGTCTGTCACATTTCTTAAAATGTATGTGCAAAAATTCTTAAGGTAGGACAAGTAAGATATTCACAAAAATGGACTACACAGAACCACGGGACCGTCATGCCATTGAAAATACTGAGAGATTTCGAAGTTAGGATTTGAAAAATCTAGAAAGACTGTATTTTTTCTGAGCACGACAGAACCCCTTGACAACATACATATCACCGATCCTTGAGACTGTTCTTCGTCGTGTAATCAAGTAAATAAGTATAAATTAAATTTTTGTATCCTCATTTTAATTACTTAATTCCTGTAGAAAATTGAATAATTAATTTGAAAGCTTATATATAGATATTTTAGTAAATAGTATTTTCAGAGAATATCCTTAATTAAAAAAAATATACCGTTACCATTTGCCAGCAATTTTTTAAAAATATTTTTTCTTTAATAACATTTTTAATAATACAGATAAAAAAATCATTATGGCATAAGATAATATCGTGGTTTAAAAAAAAACCGGCCAAGTGCGTGTCGGACACGCGCACGAAGGGTTCCATACCATTATCTATAAAAACGGCAAAAAAAAAACATGTCTTTTGTATGGGAGCCCCACTTAAATATTTATTTTATTCTGTTTTTAGTATTTGTTATTATGGCGCCAACAGAAATACATCACCTGTGAAAATTTCAACTGTCTAAGTATTCATGAGATACAGCCTGGTGACAGACGGACGGATGGACGGACAGCGGAGTCTTAGTAATAGGGTCCCGTTTTACCCTTTTGGTAAGGAACCCTAAAAAATTGTGTTCTTTTCAATTCGGAGCGAAGAATTATTATATCTGAAGGTATTCTGACCATGGGACCCTGCGTATTAGTCATCCGAATAAAATATTGACAATCATCAGTTTACGGATGAATTTATTGAAAAAAAAAAAATCGCAATGTAATGAAATTTCACGTGATATATCAACGGAATGGCGGTTCCACGCTGGGGTATAACTTTCCTATGAATTATAAGACGTTCTTCATTTTATTTATGATTTCATTCGAGCAGTTTTCGCATATACATATACTATTTTTCTGTTATTCCATATAATATGTTACTTGTGTTAGAACCGAGGTGGTTTAGTGAATATATTATGTGTATCATAAACTATGCAGGATAAGATCTGGTCAAACTTCATGTTTTTTTTTTATAACATAGGGAGTCGGACGAGCATATGGACCACCTGATGGGAAGTGGTCACCAACGTCTATAGACATTGGCATTGTAAGAGATGTTAACCATCGCTTACATCGCCAATGCGCCACCAACCTTGGGAACTAAGATGTTATGTCCCTGGTGCCTGTAATTACACTGGCTCACTCACCCTTCAAACCGGAACACAACAATACCAAGCAATGCTGTTATGTTGTAGAATATCTGATGAGTGGGTGGTTAGTACCTACCCAGGCGAGCATGCACAAAGCCCTACCACCAAGTAAATGTGGTTAATTTGTATTCAAAATGTAATGATCTCGGCGATGAAGAAAAATATCGTGAAAAAACCTTCATTTCTCAAATAAAATTATCCTACAGGTTTATACACGCACTATAATACGCACCGGATCACAGTGGTGGTTATATCTGTGAACATACGATTTATTTCTCGTTCGTTTATCTGTGGTAAAGCTTTTAAAACTATTACTTCATAGGAATATGGTTAAGTTGATTCTAATTGTTTCGAAAAACAATTTAATTTGCTAGTGAAGCCTCACTCTGTGTTACTATATACAAATATATATTACTTGTTGTGCCCACGGTCTCACCTGCGTATAATTAATAAAAATATAATGAATAAAAAGAACCTAGAACTTTCCTCGATAAAAGGACTATACAACACAAACATATTTTTTAAATTCGAACCAGTAGTTCCTGAGATTAGCCGGAACAAACAAACAAGCTCTTTAGCTTTATATATTAGTATAGATATGTTTATGATAATCTTAATTAAGCTCGGCCAGGTCACAAGATTGTGGATATGACTTGAATACATTGTGTTTGTTACCTTAATGTGTAAACAGTTGGAGACAGACGACAAGCCGAAAACAGATCCTTCTGGAGACGAGGGCTCGACAGGGCAAAGCTCATCTGTGGGTGTCAAGTAAAATGATGATAGTGACAATTTTATTTTATAAAATAGGAACGCATTTGGTCTCCAATGGTTTACCATAGCCCATGTATATACATTGGCGCTGTAAAAAAAATAACCATTACTTACATAGCTAACACACCACCAATTTTAGGAAGTAAGGTGTAATATCCCTTTAGTTACATTAACTCACTCACTCTTAAAACCGGAACAAGACATTATTAATTTTGGTATGGCAGTGAAGCCGTCTTATAACTAAACGGTCGATTGTAATAATGGTTATGTAATTGAAAAAGTTATAACGAAAGTATCACCCAATATTTTTGCATTTTGTATTCAGGTTTGGCGTCTTTGTAACTTTTGCAAGAGTGTCAATGTTCTATTTTGACTAAGAGTAAAACTAGTTAAACTATCTAGAACTATCGAGTTAGCGATGAATTATTCAGTCGGGACTGCAGAGAGTCATCTTTGAAATTAGGTTGCCCAGGTCTCGCAGGCTTAGGTGTAATTTTGGTTCACGTTATTACTATTACATCGCTACGTGAGACAGTTGAATTTATGGGTACGAATTTTCGGTAGAGCCATATTGACATTTGAATGATTTATTTTCCGAAATAACTATAAATTTATTTGATATCCTATTGAAGATTTGGTCGGATATTCTTAAGTGGCGACTTGCAAATTGGAAACGCAGGAATTTTAAATAATCTTTTTATTTCCTTCAAACGAGGCGTGAAGAGGAATCTTGCGGGCCGGCAAGGCGGGGGCGACTCGTGCAGAATACTCTTCCCGACTGTACTAGCCGTCGTCGCGTTTGGACTCTGTTATCTCTTACCATCGGCAAAATAAAAAAAAGTACACATAAAAAAGAAATACATGCAAATGCAAGTACATATAAAATACTTGTTTGTACAACAAGGCGGCCTTATCGCTTACTAGCGATTTATTACAAATAATATCAGGGTTAGAATTGTGCTGTAAAGGTGATAGACAGGTGTTGCAATAAAAATATATGAATATGTATGGATTACATAAATAAATACTAAAATAAATAATATACCAACAATTACACCCTTCGGGTTATGAGAGTTAGGTAATAGAGAGTGCACCTGTGTTTGCACACACATTTTTGGACTAAAATATGTCCTTCGCAGTTGGTTAATATCTTTTGAGATTGGTCAAAATCGCTCTGGAAGACTATTATGTAATAATAAATATTAAAATTAAAATATATTCATATACAACTACCTATATATAGATAATAATATAAGATAAGAAATAATCTCGACTCTAAGTCAAAATTTTTATTATCTATATTTAACTTCATTGGTATTCTATTTTCATGAAGTATATTTTTGTTTTGTGAAGCCATTTATGGATTTTTTTTATTCCGTAGCTATTTAACAAATCTGTGACAGTGAAGTGTTCATGGAATATTTTTATGAGATTAATCGTTGCGGACATTTTTGTGAACATAAATGTCATTTTACAATTTATATGTATCTATTTTTTACATGTTTATATATAAAACATTACGTACACGTTTGTTTTATTTTTGAGTGTATTTTGAATACAAATCGACGCTTTAATATTTTTTAAATAAAATTGAAACTTGTATTTGGGTAACGCGACGTAAATTTCCTATAGAACAAAAATCATCTTAAATACGCAAATAGTTACTTTGTGAATCGTAAATTTATGTACAAATTTCTTAGTTAACAAATACTTAAAAACTAAATTATCGACTGCTGCGCTAAGGCTTTCTGACGTTTTATTAACAAGAAGGTTTGAAGCTTATACAATCGAGTTGCTCAAGTACGTTTTGTGAATACACATCTGGCATAATTTCATCATTCTAGTTCATATATATAAAATATAAGCACAAAATTAGTGTGTGAAAACTTAGTAGTTTTCTTCAGTAATTTCAGTTGAGATTCACATGTTATAGCCAATACATACTCGTAACATCAATACTTTGTAATAATATAATCCGGTTGAAGAGTGATCAAGATAAGATTGTTACAGGCACAAGAGCCATCAATAGACCATATGGTTGACGACACATTGACTATTGAAGGGAATAGTTATACATTTTTTACAGTGACTGTTGATCTACTCGTAGCCCATCCACCCGTCCTACCTGCTATAATGAAATTAAAAATAAGTTGAAGCAAGATCTCCAGTCATGACAATATCTCAGCAATTTCATTATTTTAAAACGTCCATGAGATATTGGATAAACATTATATATAAAAGAGTAAAAACGTTTATTATTAAAGGCTTCCGTTATGCTGTCTATCCATCAGCTTTTATTAGCCTCTAAGTATTTATTAAGCGTACAACGAGCTGAAAATTCATATTACATTTTGTATTCCATGAAATACTGTGTTTTAAGTGAATAAAAAAACTAATAAAAAAATTATATAGAGTGGTTTTGCTTGTATTAAATTGTAATATAAATATAAAAAAATTTACTATAAATTAAGTCTTAAGTTCAATATAAATAATCAGTCGCGCGCGCGCATCCTTCCGGGTCGGGCGTGTTTGAGCGTAAGCTGTTACGCTCGGTGATTTAACGTTGCAGGTTAGAAATGGCGGCACTTAAGTGTAACTCGTGCAATATAGTTATTGACGAATTATTGTCCTACATACAAAATAAAATTTCGATAGTGGATGAAGAGACGTTGGTGCGGATTTGTACGTCATCATTTTCGAGTGAAGAAATCAAGAATTCGAAATCATTGCTGTTTGACTCGATACCTACGGATAAAATAAAAATAAATCGTAAAAACAAAGGAAAAGGAGAGAGGGATTTATATGATATTATAAACTTGTTTAAGGCGACTGAACCGGACATTATTCCTGTGTTTGTAGCTCGTCAATTGGAAAAGTTACCGCCGATTTTATTTGACCACATTGACTGTACGAAATTATTAAAGGATCTCCTTAAGATACAAAGTGACTTAGATGTAATAAAGTCTAGTTACGTTACGCAGAGTCAGCTTAGCGAGTGCAAAATAGAACTGTTGCAAAACAGTAAAACTGTAAAGAATTACTCGTTACCATCGATCAACACGAATAATGTAAATTTAAAGTGTGGTGTAAAATGTATAAATGACGGGTTTTCAACGGAATCCATAAATGAGCCCTTTGAAGATAACGGCAATAATATGAATAGCCGCCGTACTCGACAAGAATTTAGCGATACTTTGAGGGTAGATAGAAGTGAAGAGCTGAGTGCGCATGAATCAGCTGTGTTGAAACAACCGTTATCTGTATTAGAGAGGGACGGCGCGAAGCAAAAGGTATATTTGAATGATGCTGACAGACAAGTCGATGTGACGTCGCTGAGATCAGCTGCGAGGGGCGGTCATTGTACTGTGCATGGCGATCATACTGGGTCTCGCGCTTCTGAGCGCCGCAGAGAAGCAAATACAATTACTTTAAAGGCATCTGCGCCCGGTGTTAGTAATGGCGTTGAGGGTCACAAGAAGAAAGCCAGTCCGTTACCGATACACGGCACAGCGGGAATTTCACGTGACATGGAAGGAAATTTTAAGGCCGCCGATACGAAAGTTCCTATTTTTATTACGAAAATTCATAAGGATACACTCGAAAAAGATATAGTCGACTATGTTTATAAAAAAAACGAACGAAAAGATAACATTGGAGAAAATCATATTTAAACAAGAACGTAATCATAAAGCTTATAAATTCTTTGTATCTGAGTGCAAGTTGTCAGTATTTTTGGATGATAAGCTATGGCCACAGGGTGTCATATTCAGACGGTTTATAAATTTTCATAAGAACACTAACAGCAATATCACTGTGTCGGCCGAGAATAAAACTTAATAATGGCAAATAACAACTTGTATAACTTTGTAAGTTTTAATTGTAAAAATGTAAAACGCTCAGTTCAGGATATACGGCGGCTGTGTTGCACAGCACACATAATTGCCCTTCAAGAACATTGGCTTCTACCTCACGATATTGACTTCTTAAGCTGTATACATGATGAATTCGCGTACACGGGTATTTCTCCCATGGATCCTGCGAGAGGAATGATCACAGGACGCCCCTATGGGGGAGTAGCTTTATTGTGGAATAAGGAAGTTTTTAAGGACGTGTCGGTTGTTAACTGTGATAGCACTAGATTGTGCGCTATTAAAATAAGTGATGGTAAAAAGTCATTTTTAGTGTTCAGTAGGCATTACTGACAGTTCTGTGAATCTTGTGGAGTTTACGGATTGTCTCGGGTCGTTGAGTGCTATCATCAGCAACGAGGGTGTTGAATGTGTTTACATGCTCGGTGACTTCAACGCCCATCCGGGTGAGCAATTTTATTATGAACTGTCGAACTTTTGTAGTGACTTACAGTGGACCTGCGCGGATATAGAACAGTTAGGGTTATTGTCTGATACTTATAGTTATATAAGCGATGCAAATGGATGCTTAAGCTGGCTAGATCACTGTGTAGTTACTAAACTGGCGTTGAAAACTGTTATGAATGTAAACATTAATTATGATACTGTATGGTCGGACCACTTTCCTCTCATAATTCAATGTAACTTGGATGTAGTAAAACCTAAGAGTTGGAACGAAAATAATATAAATAACAATTGTAATAAAATAATATGGGGTGAAAGAGACACAGAACAAATTGAATTATATAATAAATTATGTAAGGATCGTTTAAGTCAAATTATGTTTCCGTATGAATTTATTAACTGCGGGGGTAAACAATGCACTAGGTCGGATCATGTACACATAATCGAAAGAATGTACGCTGATATAACGGAGGCCCTAGGTACAGCGGCGTCCGATAGTTATTGTATTAGGCGGTTGAGAAAGAAGAGGCCAGTAATAGGGTGGAACAGGCATGTTCGTGACGCTCATAGTGCGGCTAGGGATAAATTTAAAATTTGGGTAATGTATGGTAAGCCGAAGGATGGACACGTGTGGGAAGAGATGAGGGATAGTCGTAGAATGTTTAAATCTCGATTGAAATGGTGTCTCAACAATAGTGAACAGATTAAGATGGACATTCTTGCATCTCAGCACGCTAGGCATGATTTTCGGAGTTTTTGGAGGACCACAGGTAGGTGTAGCAATAAGCCGGGCTTGCCGATCAGCATCAATGGTGTGACTGATTCTAAGACAATTGCCAATATGTTTAGGAATCATTTTACAGTAAACTCACCCTTGGGCCCACCACGGTCGTTCAGCTTAGGGAGTGTCCATGGTCGGGAGATAAGTACTATATTCACGGCGAAGGATGTAGACCAGGTTATTAAATCGATGTCGCGAGGAAAGTCTCCCGGCCATGACAGTCTCAGTATTGAGCATCTTAAGCATGCTGGCGTCCACCTGCCTAGAGTGTTAGCGATGTTCTATAACCTGTGTATAGGACACTCGTACTTACCTTCGGATATGATGAAGGCCGTGGTGGTCCCAATTGTGAAAAACAAAACGGGTGACGTGAGCGACAAAAATAATTATAGACCAATTTCATTGGCTACTATATTGGCAAAAGTTCTTGATAGTCTGTTGAATGCGCAACTTGATAAATATCTAAAAATCCACGACAATCAGTTTGGTTTCAAGTCAGGTCTATCTACTGAATCTGCTATTTTGTGCTTAAAACAGACTGTCAAGTACTATACCGATCGGAATACACCAATTTATGCTTGTTTCCTCGACCTCTCGAGGGCGTTTGACCTGGTTTGCTATGATATTCTATGGCAAAAGCTTAGTAACATTTCCATGCCCGAAGATCTAGTACACATCTTCAAATACTGGTATCTAAATCAGGTCAACGTCGTCCGGTGGTCGAGTGTGATGTCAGAACCATACAGGTTGGAGTGTGGGGTAAGACAGGGTAGCTGACTTCTCCAAAGCTCTTCAACTTGTATGTAAATGAGTTGATTGAGGAGCTTAGTGGCACACGTGTTGGATGTCATATCGATGGAGTGTGTGTTAATAACATCAGCTATGCGGATGACATGGTGCTGCTGAGTGCATCTGCTTGTGGTTTGCAGAAGCTACTGGGGATATGCGAAAGATACGCGCTTAGACACGGCTTACAATATAATACAAAGAAAAGTGAATACATGATCTTTCGGGCCAAGGGTCGGGGTTGTCCGGACTCTGTTCCACCCATTCGATTAGACAGTATTGAATTAAGTAGGGTACATCGATTCAAATATCTTGGACATATAGTAACCTCCGACTTGAAAGATGACTCGGACCTAGAGAGGGAACGAAGGGCCTTGTCTGTCAGAGCCAATATGATTGCTCGCAGGTTTGCACGATGCTCAACATCAGTCAAAATCACCTTATTTAAAGCATTTTGTACAAACTTCTACACGTGCAGCCTGTGGGTAACATATACGCAAAAACAGCTCAGAGCACTTCGTGTCCAGTATAATAATGCGTTTAGGGTGCTGATGGGGTTGCCACGGTATTGTAGTGCATCAGGGATGTTCGCGAACTCGCGAATCGATTGTTTTTATGCAACCGTGCGTAAGCGATGTACATCTCTTTTGCGCAGGGTTCAGGGCAGCTCCAACACCATTCTAAAAATGTTCTCATACAGGTTTGACTGTCAGTACTTGTATCATTGCAATATGATTCATGTACTGACTAATAATGAATATTAATGTGTTGACATTTATTTATTTATTTATTTGAATTGACATTAAATACATTCATGACATTGTTTAATTTTAATGTGACTTAATTTGATTTGACTTTAATTTCATTTAATTTAATTTAATTTGGTTTAATTTAATTTAATATATGTAATGTATATATGATCCTTGTTGGTCGAAATAAACGATTTATTATTATTATTATTATTATTATATTAAACAATGATGGACTTGAATAACCAAGATAAAATTACAATAAATAAATAAATTGAATATCGAATTGAAATCTTCAATGTACTAAAAACGTTTAGTATTGTGCAAACACTTTTTACCTGTACCTTCGCTTGATGCTGTACACAGATTGATCCCGTAGCGTTTACAGTCGCATCAGTATGTGCATCGAATTTCCATAATGAACTAAGCGCCGAGTCAACTCACATTCATGAACTTTACGAAAGCGCTTAGAGATTTTATGCTGACTTTGTACACTTTTTTTCGACGTTACAAGAAACTGTTCCTATAACGAATCCAAGATGGGACGGTTTGACAAGCTTTCTAGAAGAATATAGTCCTTTAATTAACATAGGTCTTAACCTATTTAGTATAAGATACATATATTACTGGTTGTGAGACTTAATTGTTTATGTACCACCTATTCATTTGATATTCGAAGCTTAACAGTAGGGATTACGTCATCAAAAATGGCAATACTTGGGTCGTGATGGAAGTGATTGGGGATGCTGGGAGGAGCCCACTTCCAAACTAGATCAAGTAACATCCATATTAGAAATCATCTATAACAAGAACTTACGCTTTTCTGCGATATAGTATGAAATTATATTAATACATAAACACACGCACAACACAATATAACAAAACGGCAATCATTTTTATTGATGTGTTACAATCACAAGAGACATATCAGTTTATTTTGCACTGTGATCGGTATTTTGATGGCTCCTATATACTCCTTGTGTATTTATAATTAAAAGCGGAATTTACCATATTTATTTTTGTTTCATCATTTTTCCATTCTCGTACCGTCCAATTAACATATTTTTTAGCGAATAATAATCGCTTCTCTCGGTGTTGCTTGGTAAGAAGCGGTACCTTTCGAGAGATTCTTCCAAACAATTTAGCTTCCACTAATCTTCGGCGTATCAGTCTTGACGAGATGTTTCTCGGGTCATCAGGCGAAAAAACTTTATTTTTAATCTAGTCGGAGCCTTTACTTGGGTCTTTTTTAGCAACACGAACGATTAGCGTATCTTCTCCGGGAGAGAATTTTCTTGGCCGAGCCTTTCTAAGAACATTTTCAACAGTTCCATGTGTTTTATAATGATCAATTGCATTAAAAACTTTCTTAACAGAACAATTTAAATGCTCAGCTATTCTTCTGTACGCCCACTTATGATCTATATGTAAATTAACAATGATTTGCCTAGTTGACGCGTCACTACTTTTATTTTTGCCCATTTTGAACAAAATAAAATTCAGATTAAATTTTGAATTGCCGCCAAAATAATAGAAAAAGAAATGTTATTCTCCAATTTCAAAAAAAGAACGAGCTATGGGTTCTTTTTTAAAATGTTTCTAATTAGGCATCCAAGCGGCCAGTAACAGAAAATAAACTCCTACATGTGTAAGACTCATTTTGTAATTAAAAGTAAAATATGTTTTATATTTTATGCATTTAATGAGTTTTTTATTTGAGTGGCTATATTATTGCATGATTATTAATTATTGAGTGTGTATATTTTTTACGAACATTTGTACGTTGAAGTTACACTTTCTTTATTCATAAGAAGTGTTTCTAATTATATGACCACCACTGTATATATATAGACCACCACATATAGAGTTTTATATATAGTGACTGACTTTTCAAGTAAAAACGTAAAGCCCCTGCGCTTGGATTACGCCTCACCAGACTACGAGAGTTAGGGTGACACTTGTATCAAACTATACTATTATGTCTTGAGCAGTCTTGAAAGTGGCCACCGTTCTCGCAATCAGCTAGAGGTGTTATCACTACATTCTGCTTATTTACTTGCGTTTATAAATTAAGAGTTTCAATTGTACTCTTTATTGAAGACTTTTTATATATTTAATACATTTTTCTTTCAATTGTAAGAACACAGCACCTTACTACCATACAATACTCTAATGGGTGTAGGAGTAAGCTAGCTTCAGACAAAGCCACAGGAGCTACTTAATCAAATCATTAAAATTGTATGCACAATAGTGAACACGAGTGCTGGAGTATTACAAAGACAGAGATAGTATACGTATTGTCTGTCTGTTGTAACAAATATAATATTCACATATGCCTCATATAAGTTAGTTACTGGTTTAAACTTAGAGTAACTAAGGCTTCAAGCGTGAACGGAATATTCATATGATTTTGGAGGTCGTCTAAGTCTAAATTAGCGTTTTAATAATTGAAATGAGCCATGTCGCCGGGGCAATAACTCGAGAGACAAAAGCGAGTTGTTTGAATTAATATTTTACTAAGAGCTATCCACCCTCGACCCGGTAATATCGCGAGTAACTTTCATAATATCCAACGTGGATTCTTTAAAACAATTTTAAAATTTCCTTATAATAATTTTGGATGGTATTTTCGTAAGCGGACGGGTAATCGCAAGCCATTTTGAGTGATAGCATTTTCAGTCTTAATATTTTTGTAATATTCCAATAATTGTCTTTTATTGATTTTGATATAGGTAGTAAAAATATTTTTATAATATATGTTGAGTTTCTTGTCGGTTCTCGAATTATTATTATGAATAATTAGTAATATACATACTTACTTGAAAAAGGTTTTTATTCGATATTTTTAAATTTAAAATATTAAGCTACAATTTATAAATGTTAATGCAATAAGGTAGACGGTATTTTTCTATCTGTATCTTTTTTAAAAACATTGTTTGTAATGATATTACAATTTCAATTTAGTACATACTTTCATTCTGTTATTGAGTCATTAATTCCCAATGATGCAAAGTGAATAAACGTTCATTTCAATACTAAGCGCGCAAACGTTTGTCCTTCCTAATGCGATATCCTGGTACTATCACACCAGCGGGCTTAGTACATGCATTTAATTCGATTTCAAGCGATTTCTGTAGTCGTTCTTTCGTAAAACTTTGGTCGCGTGATATTTTAAATTCTACAAATTAATTCATCAATAATGTTCTTCAATATATTGACTGGGATAAACCAGATAGAGGTTTTATAAAAAAATAATGAACCGTGTGGTCTCGTGGGACACCAGATAGGAACGAAGTTCCTTATTATAAAAATATTAATTTCAAGTTCTATTCGAGGTATAAAGAAAATAATTATTCGGGTATACATTTTTTATTATGATTTTTTTATCGATAAAAAAAAACTACTTTACAAAATTATCTATATTAACACCTTTATTTTGTTTACAATGATTTATAAAAATATATATAATAATAATATACAAAGAAACAGCTATTTACATGAATAATAATAATTAAGGCTTATCATGTTCTATCATAAAAACTATAGCTTTATGGTAACTAAAATTAAAATTGAAAAATTGAATTTTGAATAAAAATTGAAAGTGAATCTTACGTTTTTTTTGTATCGTTACGGCCGTTTTTTGTCGGCTACGGTTCCCCTCCGCAACGCCCCATAAGGAACTTCGTTCCAAAAATACACGGCACTTATTTGCGAAGTAAATACATATATAGGGTTTTCCATTAAGGGCGCTTGATCTTTGAAATGCAAAAAAAAATACATGTAGGAGAGATATTTGCGAATTTTTTTTTTATATTAATTTGGAAGGTCTATCGACCCCATTATGTATGGAATATGACATCATTCAAATGACCGCCACGGCTTCGGTTGGTGGCGCGCACACGAAAGGTCCAATTTTCGATGACTCTGGCGCACAAATCGGGCTGTATTTGATCGATGGCGTGGCGTATGTTGACTTTGAGGGCATCGGTGGTTTGCGGCTTGTTGGCATAGACCTGCGACTTAAGAAAACCCCACAAGAAAAAGTCCAGCGGGGTCAAATCGCACGATCTCGGTGGCCAGTTCACGTCGCCTCCGCGCGAGATGACCATGTCCAGAAATTGCTCGTGCAGAACTTCCATCGTAGCGTGTGCTGTGTGGCACGTAGCGCCGTCCTGTTGAAACCACATGTTGTCCAGATCCATATTCTCGATTTCAGGCCAAAAGAAGTTGGTTATCATCGACCGGTATCGCTCACCATTGACGGTGACGGCCACACCATTATCGTTTTCGAAAAAATACGGACCAATCACGCCTCCGGCCCAAAATCCGCACCAAACAGTCACTTTCTGCGGGTGCATTGCCACTTGGTGAACCTCGTGTGGATTGGTCTCGTCCCAAATACGGCAATTTTGCTTGTTGACATAGCCATTCATCCAAAAATGCGCCTCGTCGCTGAAGATGATTTTTTTGCCAAAATCGGCGTCAACTTCCAACTGCTCTAATGCCCAGTCAGCGAACACACGGCGCTGTCTATGGTCATTAACCTTGAGCTCTTGGGTCAGCTGGATCTTGTACGGGTGCAGGCTCAAGTCACAACGCAAAATTCGCCAAGTTGTCGTCTGCGAAAGGCCGAGTTCCTGTGCGCGACGCGGAATTGACTGCCGCGGGTTTTCGAGGACACTGTCGCGCACAGCGGCGATATTCTCGGCAGATCTTACGTTACGTTGACGCACGGGAACCGGCTGATTGTTAACTGACCCGGTTGACTCGAATTTGTCCACCAATCGACGGATAGTCGATTCGGCAGGACGATCATCGCGACCGTAAAACGGGCGAAGTGCGCGGAACGTTGCTCGAACTGAAGACCCATTTTCATAAAACAATTTTATGATTTGCACGTGCTGCTCGACACTGTAACCTGCCATGGTGGTTTGGGAGGACGGAATGAATATAACACACTGCATTTGACAGCTGTCACTCAAACAACATGGCCGCAATCAGCTGTCAAAGTTCAAGCGTCCCTATTGGAAAACCCTATATATGTTGGTATATCTGTTAAAGATTAAACCTTACACATTAACCCGTTTGACTGATAATCATGAAAGCTGTTAAATATACATATGTATGTAATATGTATAATGGAGACAGTTTTTATATCATCCATTCCTTAAGATAACATACTCGTATAAAATGCTTATTTGAATCATATATACAATTTTAAAAATATATAGTAGCAGCCGAAGTATAAAATAAAGAGGCAGATATTTTAAAATCACAGACAGACAATTCAATTTTTTGTTTACCATTTTGTTTACCACTTGGTGGTAGAGCTTTGTGCAAGCTCGTCTGGGTAGGTACCACCCACTCATCAGATATTACCGAAAAACAGCAGTACTTCGTATTGTTATCTTCCAGTTTGAAGAGTGAGTGAGCCAGTGTAATTATAGGCACAAGGGACATAATATCCTGGTTCCCAAGGTTGGTGGCGCATTGGCGATGTAAGCGATGGTTAACATTTCTTACAATGCCAATGTTTATGGGCGTTGGTGACCATTTACCATCAGGTGGCCCAAAGGCTCGTCCGGATTCCTATATATATATATATATATTTCAATTATATTTCTTTAAGATGTATAAAATTTGTACATTAATCGACTAAATATATTATTCAATAGTAATTATTACCTCTGTACCGGTCCGTGCGAGTGGGAGCCTGGTAATCTGTAAAAAAGTTATTACTAATATGGATACCAGTCTCTCACAAAGGAATGTGAACATTATGAACGTCTTAATACTATTGATTAATCAAATAACCTGTACTTTTCATTTGTGATGAGAGATCAATATCATTTAATTTAATTTATTTATACATACGTGCATAGGGTACGGGGTAGTGCCAACAGAATTCTGGGCATGATAGCCAATAGACTGGATTGCATATACATGCACCGTTGCTGTGCCATTGCAAACGGAATGGTGCAGCGGTGATTCGTGTGTATGGTAACATTTATTTATAAAAAAAAAAAAAAAAATGTAATAATACAACTAACCTAGTCTGTAAGAAAAAAATGCTTACTAATAATGAATACATAATGAGTCACTAGTTATTTGAATTAAGAATATTATTATTATTATTATTATTAGCATAACGAGTTTTTTATCTACAATTTTAAAATGTGATAAGTATAACGTTTGCTTCGTACATATATTGTTTTTTATTGCAAGCGGACGGTAGCGCTGTATTAAACATCTGCTACATATTGCCTTTCTTGCAAACTTAAATTGAATATGGAGAATTATTAACGGTATTTTTTTAAAAATTTAAAACTCATTATGCTACATAACTAGTAGCTCGTGTCGATTAATCTAAGGGGTAAAAATACTCCGTGATCTGTAGTAGAGCAACAAAATCTGGGATCTATCAATCCAAAGGCTCCAAAGGAAATGACTTTTCCTCGAAGTAGGATATGAATGGATTTTTTACTGTTGAAGTCATTGTTGGAATACGATATATTGAAATCTTCGATATACAATAGATAAACGCGTTGTATGTACTGCGTCAGTTCAATTTAAAACGACTTTAAAATAATTTTCCATTTAATGGTGTCGATGTGAAAAGAGATTGCACAACATCCGATATCAGCGGAATCGACTGGAACAGAACAGCGTTGATATATTTTTCATGCGACAAGATTTGTAATTTGAAAGTCACCAGTGAGTTCGTGTGTTACGAGCACCGCAAATCGGATTTAGCTTGAAGTGAAACTAAGTCAAACATTACGAGCCCACCTCTAGCGTACGTGAGATGAATAAATTCAACCACTTTAACGAACATGGAAAATAAAAATTGAAAACTTTTGGCAGACAGCGTCGCTTTACCAAACGAACTTTGCATGTTAATTTACTGATTAATTTTGTTTTGTTGATGTATTTATTTTCTAACGTTTGTATGCGGCTTTTTATATAAACGTCAAGTGGTGATTAAAGGTCCTTGAAATTGTTTTTTTTCATCGCGAATATTTGATGCTTGCTTTATGTAAGAGGAGGCAAACGAGCAGGAGGCTCACCTGATGGAAAGTGACTTCCATCGCCCATGGACACCTGCAACATCCGAGGGCTTGCGTTGCCGACTTAATGTGTCGATAAATCGGCATCCAAAGTGTGAAAAATGGTTTAATTTGGCATTATTAAATATTCCTGCAGTTTATAATATATGTAATTTTACTAAATTAATTATGTCTTTATGAAATTGGCACGAAAACAAAACAGTTATATTTCGTTAAACGCTGAATATCTTTAGATCAGTATAAAGATTTCTGACATAACAAACACGAGAGAGATACACACACAACTTAGAAAAAAAATCGATAGTAATTTCGAGAACTGTATGCAAACATTGTGAAAAGTCACATCAGTCCGGTCAATGACACTGCAGAATCGAGCAAATCCATATATATTTGATTAAATAAAATTGTATTCCATTCCGTTTAATTTAACAACTTGTTATGAAAAGAACTTCGTTAAACTCTGAGGATTTTCCTAATTCTCATGCAATATGTTGCTTTGATATTATAGATAAAAAGTGTATGTGCTCGAGGCCCTTTTTATTACGAGGCTGCTCTGCGTTATTGAGCCTTTAGCTAATTGGAGCCTTTCATATCGATATTACCTTCATATTTATAAAGCATTTTCTCTTTAATGTTTAAAGGAAATTCTAATAAAGTTAAGCTTTTGGGGTTGTCAGGTATATAATTATTATCGGATCAAACACGCTGCAATACAATGTTATACTTTTAATAATTACTGTTTATTGAGTGATCAACGGCAATGGGAGACCAATTCATTATTGATCGTAAGCCAACCGACATTGTTAATTGCTTGGACTTACGGCTTCAGGTCTCAGATAAGAATATTGAGAAGTAAAAGGTAAATATGAATGCACGATACTATATTTTTAATTTGCTGTTGTTAGAATATTATGGCTAGGCCATTTTGCAAATATTACAAGAATATACTGGATAGTTCCAGTATTATGTATGTGGTTACTCGGTGGTAAAGCTTTGTGCAAGCTCGTCTGGGTAGGTACCACCCACTCATCCGATATTCCCGGCTGCTGAATTTAACCACCGTGCCAGAATTCGTAATTTTATCCTCGATGTCTGGAAATCCACAACAGCGCACACAATTTTTAAGGCATTTCCTATCTCGCACAATCACTCTGTGGAACCAGCTATCGCCGGCGATTTTTTCGAACCGCAACCTTCAAGAAAAGAGCGTACTCATTCCTTAAAGGCCGGCAACGCACCCGCAAGCCCTCGGGTGTTGCAGATGTCCATGGGTGGTGGTAGTCACTTTCCATCAAGTGAACCTCCTGCTCGTTTACCCGTTCTTACGAAAATAAAACAATACGCTAAGCAAGAAATACAAATTAAAGAAGAATTAAATAAAGTATAACTGCGCATTTTGCTGTGGTAAAAATACAACAATCAATAAAAATCTACATTTTAATACACGTCTGAGTTGAACATTTTCGCAAAGAACTTCGTTCCTGACGGGTCACCCGAACGCACAATTTTTTTTAAAATGTCTCGTGTGATATAAATGTACTCTTCGGTTACCACCTATCTAGCTTTAACTTGAAAGAAAAAAACTAAAACAGACCTTTAATTTTAATTACAAATATATCGTTATCAAACTAATCTGTCATCAATTAACCAGTACCCTGTACGCGTGTATCCTCCACAGAGTCCATCCAAGTAAGAACTTAAAGTTGGACAATCTCTAAATTGTGCTGTGATCTCAAATATATAAATATTTATACGTATAAGAACAACGAAATTCGTTAAGAACTAACGTCGAGTGCGCACTTCACGGAGCATTCATTGTTACGTCTGTGCTACTTCGTTTGTAAGATTTCAATTTGTTTCTTTAAGATAAGTCGTTCATTTTTGAATTAAATTTTTTTTTTTGAAAACCTACAAGAACTGTTTTTCAAAACTATATTTAAAATATCATCTATTTTGTTAAATGAGTGGACCAGATATTTAAGA
The DNA here is from genome assembly GCA_905220585.2 of Nymphalis polychloros. Lineage (NCBI taxonomy): Eukaryota > Metazoa > Arthropoda > Insecta > Lepidoptera > Nymphalidae > Nymphalis > Nymphalis polychloros. The sequence continues at coordinate 14,211,897 of HG992243.1, read as the reverse complement.
GTAAAACCTCTTTTTATTTACAATATTTATAAATGCGAAAAATGCTCAAGCTGTCCGTTTGTTACGCTTTCATGGCTAAAACACATTCATCACCAATATTAATGATATGGGATGAAGCAAGCTTGGACACCAAGACTGGACAAAGACTATTTTTTATACTTAACACCTGCCCGCCTCCGCAGTAGATACGCTTATATTGCTCTTCTGCGCTGTGATGTCTGGCGTATTATTCAATTGAATTCAGTTCATACGCGGCGCCGGTGCGGTTGCTGCGTCACGTACACGAAGCCTTACAGCTTACAAATTCGGATTGAATTGGAAATGGTTATTTGTTTCACTCTCAGGGTCACTTAAAAGTTAGTCATGATAGTGGCAGATGCAACTCTGTCAAAATATCTACATAATATAAAACCTCGGTTAAAATCCAAATAAAATATATTCCTTCCGCCCGTCCCGACTTTGTATGGGTGAAATAGGAATTTTGTTAAAATCAATATCCTGGAGCCTGATCGTATCGCCAGCTGCCAGGTACAATCTAATGCATTTAGGGATTCACTCAAACACACACAAAAAATCATCAAATCGAGTTCGTTTACACACACAAATACACAATTGCAAACAGGCATTGCAAAAAGCTATTGTACATGTTCATTGTAATATAATTTTCACTTAAATAATTTATTTAAATGACTTATAATCTGTTTTTACGTTTATTGGAGCACTTTTCGGTGTTGTGTAATGGACGATCAGTCCCGCGTGGAATACGAGTGACGCATAAATGACTAAATTATTAATGTCTTGAAGTCTGTCCCTTTTATTTTATTGTATTTTTTTATTCTATTAGATGAAGTAAAGCATTACATAGTATGTTAAAACAGTTTATTGTAAATATTTTAAAATGCTGCTGCCGCTCGGATTAACTCCAGTTGAACATTACTTCTCTGGCATATGGGTCATAGTAATTTTATATATGAACTAATTAATAAAGTATTTCTTAATGAATGTACTTAAAGAGAGATCCTGTCCTTAGATCCTGAGATTCATATGTTCAGACAAACAAATAAACAACAACGGACAATAAACTTATATTTATAAATTATTAGTTTCAGCCCGCGTCTTCGCTTGCGTGTGATTTGTTAAGACGACAAAACTTAAGCAACATCATCATATTCATACTATTAGTAAATATTATATATTAATCTAAAAATATACCCTAATACAGACGGCTTCTTACAAGTCACAATCTATTTTTAAAATCATATTAAACGTTACGATCTTATTGATAAAAAAATATATAACTTGGAAAATGTGCATCGGGTATTACTCTGTAGAGACAACAGATTGATAATTTTCAATTAAGTGTTAAAAGTCTTCGGTATTATATACGGGGCCTATATGTAGGTTCAATCTGGGGCACTTAATATTAAATGGTCAACATCAAACCATTTTACAATACACCAATGCACTTCAAATATATGTGTTGCATTACATAATTAACCGTTTTTAAATTATTTATAGAGACAGGCATCGCTTTCATTATAGGAGTATTGTACTGAATAAATTTAATTATCATGAAATAATATTAATTAAAATCAGATCAACGGCGAAGAGATAACCGCAAAGCGGGAGTACACTTGCAATCATATTTAAATAAGCTTATTTAAATGTAGAGATGAACAGTCCTTATGTTCTGGTGTGAATAACGCTTTTTTTAGTTTATTTTATAGGTAGGCGGACGAGCATATGGCCCACCTGATGGTAAGTGGTCACCAACGCCCATAGACAATGGCATTTTAAGAAATGTTAACCATCGCTTACATTGCCAATGTGCCACCAACCTTGGGAACTAAGATGTTGTCCCTTGTGCCTGTGATTACACTGGCTCACTCACCCTTCAAACCAGAACACAACACAATACAAAGTACTGCTGTTTTGCGGTAGAATATATGGAGAGCTACCGAGTAGAGCTTTGTGCAAGCTTCAGGTTTAATATTTAAAATGTTATATTGTATCAAGAGTACTTGGCGGTAGAGCTTTGTGCAAGCTCGTCTGGGTCGGTACTCATCAGGCACATACGGGCACAAGGGACATAACATCTTAATTCCCAAGGTTGGTGGCGCATTGGTGATGTAAGCGATGGTTTTCATCTCTTACAATGCCAGTGTCTATGGGTATTGGTAACCACTTACCAGCATTGGTTCGTCCGCCTACCTATGCTATAAAAAAGAGATTATTTTGACCTTATAGAAATAAATATATGAATAAAAGAGAAACAAACAATAATGATTGTTTTATATTAAATCGTGTATACACGCTTGTTAGGTATAAACTATCCAGCCAATAGACACATTTACTAACCAAAAAGAGCATTGAATGTGAAGTTTGTAGTTTTGTTAATGTGATCGTTATTTTATGATCGATATCAAACAACACATATGAACTTCAGTTTTTTGTGAAATTGAACAAACAATTGCTTGTTACAGTGAAAACTGGAAAATGTTTTTCGCTGGCTTTGTTTATTCCATCGATCATTGTCCCGCATAAGTTTATTAGTTTACATACTTTTAATGGCGGCAAATGTAATCCTTCATTCGAAGCGTGGCTTTGTAGGTAAGAGTTATTGTTACCAGGTGTCCCGTTCCCGATACGCGGGACGTCCCGATTTATCATAGAAATTGCATAAAATAATTCGAACACCTCATTTTCACTTTATATAAAAGCGATATAAATATTTTAATTGTTAAAGTAAGGTTTTGAGTTTATTGCAACACATTGCTTTACTGTTGGTTGGTGGACACACATGTGGCACACACAAATTGCAATTGCAAGTTTTTTCGTGTTTTTTTATGTCATCGTAAACGAGCCGCACCGGCGCCGTGTAGCTAACGCGTCTATTTGCTCGTACTTTATTATTAATAAATAATATAATAAATAATTCTGTTTCGTTACTAGGTCACATTAATTTCAAACGCTTTGTTAATGGAACGGAGCGATCGTACGAAGTTGGTGTGTGTCACACAATAACTACAAATATAATTTGATTGATTACTAGGTGGTAGAGCTTTGTGCAAGCTCGTCTGGGTAGGTACCACCCACACATCATATATTCTACCGCAAAACAGCAGTACTTCGTACTGTTGTGTTCCGGTTTGAAGGGTGAGTGAGCCAGGGTAATTACAGGCACGAGGAACGTTACATCTTAGTTCCCAAGGTTGTTGGCGCATTGGCGATGTAAGCGATGGTTAACATTTCTTACAATACCAATGTCTATGGGCGTTGGTGACCACTTACCATCAGATGGGTCATATGCTTATCCGCCTACCTATACAATAAAAAAAGGTTATAGTTCGTTTAAATAGTTCTTCTTGTTTGTTATTTAAAAAAAATACCTAGTTAAGGCTTAGTATTATCTATAATAAGTAATTAATATATTGTTTAATGAATGAGGTAAAACAAGTACCATTGTCGCAAGCACATTAACAATGATACTAATTCCGTTTTTCAGGCGCTGGCGTACTAAATTTTTGACAAAGCTCTGAGTTTATAAAAAACGTATGGTCATGGGTTCAAACTCGGGTTCAATTTTCATATGTTAATTATTTATTGTTTATTATTTTAATTTGTGTTTATAATAATTTTTTCGTGCCTAACGTTGAAGGAAAACATCATAAGGAAACCTGCATGTGTCTAATTTCACTGAAATTCTGCCACATGTGTATTCCACCAACCTTCATTGGAGCATCGTGGTGGAATAAGCTACAAAAACCTTCTCATCAAAAAATGGAGAGTTCGCCTTAGCCCAGCAGTGGGACATTCACAGGCTGTTACTGTTTTATTATTTTTAGATTTATGAACCGCTTTCATTCAAAAACACAGCTATGTGCACTTTAATTATATGGAATAAAGTCATTCGTATTTAGAACTTTCATCGTTATCTATATGAAACATGAGCAAATAACATACCGTTGCTCGCTAGCCACTTTAAAATTTAAGAAATCTAAAAGAATCTTTCTCATTTTAATAAATTTCTTCGACGATATAATAAAATTGGATATAAATTTGTATGTAATAAAAGAGAAACGTCCAAGTCGCCTATGAGTCGCCATTTTTAAAATTATAAGACCGTTAATTCTTTTCCTTAAGTTTTCTTATAAAGATTGATTGACGTTCTTCGTCATCATAAAAAAATAAATTATTAAACGTATAATTAGGAATGAAATTCTCCAATTATAATATTTCTGATAATATGTAAACATCTTAGTGAGTGTCAGATGATGTCAGCGTAAGATTTCGAGCGTGAAATAATGTCGCGTGTGATTTGTTATTACACATTAATTCTCGTGACTACCTTGGCGCTCACACAATTTTTTATAATTATATGTGTGGAAGTATTATCATCGAGTAAACGGCGAGATTAGCGGAAAAATCTAAATCAATTATTGTAAGATGAAAATACATCCGATACCCGATATACGTGATCCTTTTCAATTGAGGTAAAAAGGAAGAGGCCGACGGACTTTTTACGTTTCCTTAACTGTTAATCTTCTATTCTACGTTTATATTTTATGCGGATTTTATGCATACTCCAACATGACCCTTTTTTCGTTTAGAAATATTATCTTTTATGACTCATGGGGATACCACCTGAGTTTAAAAGCTGGTTATTTATTATATTTTTTTGTAATTTTCATGTGAAACATCTATTGTCTCACTCTGGGGGTAAGACCGACTTATATACCGTGACGCTAAACGGCTCAATCTCTCTCATCAAGCCCCCAACCGCCGCTTTTTACATTCTTTGTTCGTGTGTGGCGCTCTTATTATATATTTCGTTGCTATATTTTATTATTATATTCATTTAAATCAATACTTAGTTGTTTGGTTTCTTTAATTATAAATTATTTTAATAATCGTCAATGTCAATGTTTCACATATTGAGGACTTTCCGTGACAGTCATGTTTTTTTTTTTTGAGTCTGTCTGGTATATTTTGATAGTTCTTGAGAAATATGTCCCCAGTGGGGGCGGAGGAATTGTTCCTACATATTAACAGGGCGTAACTTTCTATAGCCTATATCCGAGTGTTTTTTTTTTCGAGATGTAACAGTATCGTGCTATGTAAAGATGTCTGCCTTTATATTCTGGTGTAAATAACGTTTTAGGTTGCAAATATTAATTACAATATCATCGGAATAAGTAGATAAATAAAAGAGAAACTACGAATAATTATCATGTATGCACGCTGTAAAATAAACCAATAAAACTTAAAAATGGTTAGGAATAATCAATTCAGTCAATAGACACATTAAGAAATCTTTAAGAGCATTGAATGCGCAGTTCGTATTTTTGTTAATTTAATTGTTATATCATCGATATCGATATCAAAATCGATATATCGACACCGATTCCAACTCGAATTACGAATATATATTTTTTGATATTTTTGAATATTATTTATTTAGGATATAAATTGTATTTTGTCGTGTATTTGAAGAGGATACATTTATTTCTATGTGCTTGAATCGCTTTATACGGCGGGAAGGCGACAGGTGGTCTATAGTCTATAAGGTCGTTTGTTTACTTTAAATGCGAGGGTCACATTGTTACGCGACGTCAACGTGTGCGTAACATGTATTCGTTTATAAAATAAAGGACGTTTCATACTTACGTTAACTTACATGTATACGAAATATTTGGTTAAAGTGTTTGCGCCATTCGTTGTTTTTTTGAGCGTAATGTTTGTATTATATATTTTTATGGTTCAGTCGAAAAATCCTAGATCTTAATTTAATCATGCAGCAAATGTTGTTTTTGTTATGTAAAAAAGGAAGACTGACGGCTTCACGGTCATCACCGCCCGTAGCCATTGGCGCTGTAAGAAATATACACTGCTGCTTACATAGCCAATGCACCACCGACCTTGGGAACTATGACTTTAAGTCCCTAGTGCCCGTAGTAACACTGGTTCACTCACTCTTCAATCGGAACATAATAATAATATTACTAAGTATTGCTGGTCAATTGAGTGAGACATTTAGGACTTTCACTAAAAGCTTTTATGTTAATGATATCAGCGCATTATCTGTTCCTATAATCTCATAATCCAATGCGACGGCAATCCGACGACCGGAAAGAGTTCAGGCGCAGGACTAACGGCTTTACGTGCTTTCCGAGCCACGGAAGTGTACATTTCCAATCTGTGGCCATATATCTAGCCAGTAGACCGAGGCAGTATTTTTGAAGTGCTAACTTCTTATGGGAGGATAAACCGCTTCGTAACGTAACGCGTTACGGCGCCACTATGTCTGGCTTCCCTTTTTCCTCTCACGCATACGGCAGCAGTAGGCAGGTTCCTCCTCTCTCACTTTATTATTTATTTGTACTATTTTATTACCGACATGGACTGCTTTAACTGAGAGTTACCAACCTAACGCCATCTAGCGTATACAGATAGTACTTATAATAATTTAACAACTCTCAATTACTAATTTAAATTATATTTAATATATTATAATTAATAATAAATATTATCACTTCTGTCGAGCGTCCCGAGACGCACACGTTTTTTTTATATAAATAGAGTTAATATGTTACTATTTAATTAGATTTCGTAATAGAATCTTAGTATATTCTGTTAACTTTAATATAATAAATATATTTCTTTTATTTTTACATAATATACTTTTCTTATACGATATAAGGTATGTACTCCACGTAAAGGCAAACAGTCTGAAACTATTTAACAGATTTTATACAACATATTTAAATTCTTTACTCAAACAATGTTTCGTTGAAATATCGACTGAATGGTATATTTATTCAAGTCATGCTTGTTCAATATTCTGAATAATTATATTATACCATAAGCAACTAAATTCGATTTTGATGTCTCAGCACAGAAATCTGTGTTCTAATACCTGATAATTAGGCCGTATTTTCGCATATCGTGAAAAATATTTAGGATCTTCAGCTTTCTAGTTTGCCAATATCAGTTTTAGTTATTCATCGTACTTAGAATTTTAAATTAAGACATTTTCACATAGCCTCGTATTTAAATATTAAAATAATTGTAAGCTTTATTTATTTCATTAAAACTAAAAAAAAAATAATAAACAAGAACTATTTACATGGTACATAGTATTAACCAATAAATATCACTGCTGCGCGGAGACCTCCTATCCTGTTAGGGGCTGTCTCCTTATTCTCTTTGGGGCTTATTCCACATCACATAATTCGACGCGCTGGTGTTCCCAAGATTTGTTTCTTCACGGAGTTAATTAAGTACTTGAGAAAGTTGTGCTTGCTCGAAAAATAACTTATGGTTTTCGGTTAAGAATCACGTGTTCTTACTAAAAGGCTTGTTTTCTGAGAACCTGACAATCTGTAATACAGTAATTCTTATGCTTAACTCTGACACCAACCAGCTCTCCACATACATATTCGAGACTATAATATGAGTATATATTCTGGTTAGATATAAATATAACATTTTAATTATGTAAGATACAGTTTTGTAATTCATTACCAAAAGACGTTATAAACGCAAATTCAATCAATATTTTCAAAAAAATATTAAAAACATTTACTGGCACAAAATATAGACTTATATAGACGTATATAACTTATGGTATGGTATTTATATTTATATAGTGTAAGTGGATCTTGTTCTTTCTTTTTAGGAAATAAACGTCTTAAACCTTAAAGATATTTATTTATAGACATAATTATTATATGTTACTTACATTAAGACATAATATAATGGGTAAAAACTCGTATGCTTGCGAAGGAAAGATAGCTAGTAAATTTTATATATAAACTACTCTTCAGTTATACTCTATGTAGAGTTAGATGAAGCGACTTTCAAGATCTTTTAAATATTTATATCTGAAAGTAACTTATATCGTATTCCATAAATTACCATGTATATTCCGGATATATTCTGTCTGGAGATTATGAGATACGGTAAGGAAGTGGAAATCTTAATATTTAAAAATGGAAACGTTTTGTAAATATTCAAATAGAAAATATACAATATTTAATTTTGCTTAAAGAAAGATTACTAATAATACATTTTTAATTTAATAACACTACATTTTGTTATGATCATGTCTATAAATACATATAAAGCCCGTTATTGGTAAAAGAGCGTGCAATTAATATTAAAGTAATTATTCATGCAGGATAAATAATCTTATTGTATTTAATTAACATATCTGTTACTTAATTAGTTAAGGAACGGGTAAGTACTGTGTTTCTTGTCGGTTCCGGGAAGGTTCTACATTCCCCTCTAGTATTACATTGAATTTCATCCTGTAATATTTTGATTAGAAAGTTCATACTAGAGAATATTTGAATTTTGAATTAATATTATTTATTATTCTAAAGCGTTAATAGCGCAATTGTTTACAAGCCACGTAGCGATGAAAAAGTAGCAGGTTCAATCGTGACCCCTTTGGCTGTTGATGTCTCCACGGCTTACGCAAGGTAAATATTAGTAATATCATTGAAAAGCATAGTGCTATATTATTCATTAATAATCATCTGATTTTGAATAATTAAAAAGTTTAATCTACAAAGGATTGAATTGTTGTTGAACTGAGTTGTCGGAATAACAGCTCGTACTTAAATATAAGTTGAAACAACACTAGTATTGATCACCTGCTGGAAAGAGAAATGAGAACGTATCGCCGAAGATGGCGATTTATTTTAAGATAAAAGTAGATATTTACATATACGAAAGCCACTACACAAATTGTATTTTTAAATATACTGTTAATCTGAGTAAGCTTTACACACTAACCGCCTTATTCATAAACTGTATTTAACTGGTAATTAGTTAAACAATATTTTGTCTTCTTCTTTCGTATGTCAAATCAATAATGACAGAAAGAGACAAATCAGTGTTTAGCTAAACAGTAACTAAGCAACGTTTATGAATAAGGCCGTAAATTAATAATCGTTTTTTTTATATTTTATTGTTACTTTAACGTAAAACCTCAAAATTAACGTCGAAGGGATTGATCGTTAGACACTTCCAAATACCAAAGCAAGCCTCTTACATAATGAGGCAGGAGCATATTAATCGATGATGATGTCCTCACGATCGATTTCAGCCATGGCGGCCAATTTCAAGGAAGACTAGCCAACTGCGCAGGGCATGTTATAGTGCACAAGTGTGTGCAACACAGGTGCACTCTCTATTCCGTCACTCTCATAATCCGGTGGGTTGGTTATCCGATCCTGGAAGGAGTTTAGACGCAAACCAACGACTTTACGTGCTTTCCGAGACACGGGAGTGCATACACTTACAATTTCCAGATTCTCCGTTCTGCTACCGAGAATATATTTCGACAGAAAACCTAATATCTTTTTACTGGCGCAATCTGGGGTACGATCCATAATTTGAATAATTTTGTATTCAAATGTTTTCTTCTAAAGAGTGTGTAATGCGTACGATTTAATTTAAATATATTTTATTGTGACTATTTCCAGTTTACTTAATAACGTAAGGTTTTTCAATAGGTTTAATAGACTGTTTGTTGGACGTTATAGGGCGTATAAGAAGCCTTTCCTTCCTAACAAAAGAAGTTTTAACAAAAGTACAATCACAGTAAGCGGTGTTCGGAAGTAAAAAGTACAATTCGGTCCTTCACATCAAAGCGTACACTGACCCAATTATGAGGGTAGTCACGCTCGTAATTGCGAAGCCCTCGTCGGATGAACGATTTGTTCGACGTTCCGTACGAGGGATATTTATGTAACTTGATATTGTACACGATTATACCGCGTGTCATGGAAATATATATAAACGAGTACGAGTATGTTCACTCGTTGGTCTAGTGATCCCGTGACACCTTCCAACGGAGTGCTCCAGCTCCGTGAATCCTACATACCTCCACTTCATGTGGAAGAAACGTGTAAACGCGTTTTTCCAATGTGATAAAAAGGCTGTTTGTATGAAATGTTATATAAAATGTTTTCTTCGTATTTACACACACTTGTGCAGTCAAATATATTTTGTCAAGACATCAACATCATAATTAAATAAAAAATTAAATTAATGAGAATATCACTAGTGTATACAAAATGATAGACTAGCCACACCAGTGGAATATAAGCATTTAGAGTTGTTTGTAATCTGTGAAAACTTAAAATAATTCACTTAGTCCATGTATACTACAATTTGAACGAAATCGAATGTGACAGACGTCAAACCGATACAATGATACACAGTCATAAAGTAACAGCCTGTGAATGTCCCACTGCTGGGCTAAGGCCTCTTCTCCTCTTTTGAGAAGAAGGTTTTGGAGCTTATTCCACCACGCTGCTCCAATGCGGATTGGTGGAAACACAGTCATAAAGCCGTTTTAAAATATTTGTGATTAATATGGAAACCTTCGCTCATTGTCATTATATAAAACTTTTACAAACTTACTATAAAAAATATAGTTAAAAGCTTAAAAAGTATATTCAATTTTTACGTAAATTTCTTATTAAAAGAATAAACAGAAGCAATTCCTCGATGCAAGAATCTTTAACGCAGATGGGACTGTAAAACTAAATGTTTATTTGAATATTGTAAATTGTGTGCAATGTAACAGTTCAACCAATGCCAGTTTTAAAAGTCACTTGAGACAATGCTTATTAAATATACCCCGATATCATGTCGCATTAACGACACAACAGGGACATCGTCCAGTATACGCTGAGGGCGATCACTCTCTCTCTTTCCTATAACATACGAGCTGCACACAAGGCCTCTGATTAATGTCGAGGACGGTCAAAGCAAGGGTATATTAGTGGGTAAAAAAACGTCGTACTCCGGTTCCCCCAAGGGCCCAATAACTTACGACGAGTAAATTAAGGTAAAGTAACAAGCTGTAAGTGTCCAACGGAAGAGAAGGCTTAGAGCACATGCCATCACGCTGTTCCGTTACGGGTTGGTGTAAACACATGTATTTGCTATTATCCGATACATGCAGGTTTCTTCACTTCGTTTTCACTTCTGCGGTGAAAAGAAAGCACAAGATGAACCATTAACACAAATTGAGCTCATGATAATTCGGAGATTGCTTGGGTCTGAACCGGTTAAATCGGTTAAGTTTCACGTATTTAACCACAGAACCATCGCAGCTCATTCGAACAGTAAATCTGTGATGATTAAAAAAGGTAGACACTCCAGATAAAATTAGGAAAATTATGAGCGTGGGTCATTTGTAGATAAGAATTATGTATAAAAAAATGTCTATTATTGATCTCTATTTATATCTATTTTAATTTTATTAAATGTTTGAATTTACCTATTATAAAAGCAAACTACATGAAATTGTATTGTATAGGCTTTTACGGGCGTGTACTTGCTTAGCAAATATTTCATAAGACTATATAAATCTATTGGGTCTGTCTGTACATTTTTTTTCACCTAATTTTGTAATGAATAATCGTTTTATGATGCATTATACATTTTTTTTCATTTTTGTCTGTCTGTCTGTTTGTATTTTTTCTTATAACTCAAGAACGGCTTAACCAATCTTGATGAAAATTGGTACAAACAAAGAACATGTGATGGCGCAAATGATAGGCCACATATAAGATCGGTTAACCCTACGGTATCTTATGAAAATGAATTTCAAATCCTTAATTACGTATTTCTTTACCAGTAGCCATATGTTTGTGTCTCTGTGTGTGAGTGTGTGTATGTGTACGCGTGTGTGTGTGTTATTATAGTAATTAAATAATTTATTATATTTTTATTAAATATACGCGGGTGAAGTCGCGGTGCACAGCTAGTATTTCATAAGATGACTCTTATGACATCTTCGAGATGAAGGCGTTTTGTTCTATTCAATCACACCACAAGGCTACATAACTAATTTATATTAAAAACGATAAAGATTTCTTAAAACACATATTTTATACCTTTGTAATGTATCATGTCATAATTCATATAATATATCTCTGACGATATAGTTATTGATAATAGATTAATAAGATTTAATGTTATAATATATCTAAATGTTATTTTCAATATGATTCATACGTTGATTCTACTTCTACCACTTATTTTCAGAAAGCGTTTAAAAATATTCGATTGTAAAATTTAAAAGAATTGTTAAGGAACGCTTGTATGCAAAAGGATATTACACAACCAATAACTTAGATGATTGCACACCTTGGGAAAGAAAGAATCGCCTCCAGGGTATTTAAAAAAAAACAAAAAACTGTCAATGTATAAATTGTCTGTATTGTAAAGAGGAGGTAAAAAAAATAATAAAAAAATATCCCGCTGAGTTTCTTTCGCCGGTTCTTCTCAGGTTTGAGGTGTTTATTAACCGGTGGTAGATTAATGACAATCAATAAGTAAGTGTAATGCTTGAATATTGAATAAAGATTTTTGACTTTGACTTTGTTCATGTTATAGAAATAACTTGTGGTAGGATTTGGTGCAAGCCTGTCTGGGTAGATACCACCCACTAATTAGATAAATAACGTCTTCCAGACCGATTGCGGGCACGGCGCTCAATCTCAAGAGAGATTAGCCAACTGCGCAGGAGATATTATAGTGCACAAGTGTGTGCGCAAATACAGGTGTACTCACTATTCTCTAGCTCTCATAATCCGATGGGACTGCAATCCGACACGACCGGAAAGAGTTCAGGCGCAGGACCAACGGCTTTAAGTGCTTTCCGAGGCACGGGAGTGTACACACTTCCAACTTCCAGACTCCGGGCTGCTACTGAGAATTTTCTGACCGAAAAACCCAATAATTTTTTATTGGCCCGGCCTGGGAATTGAATCCAGGACCTCCGGGTCAGCAGCCTTATATCTAGCCACTAGACCAACGAGGCAGTCTCATTAGATAGTCAACCGCCAAACAGTTATATTTACTAATCAGTTCCGGTGGGAAGGGTGAATGAGCCAGTGTAACTACAGACATAAGGGACGTAACATATTAGCTCCCAAGTTGGTGCGCATAGACTGCTTAAAGAATGGTTAATATTTCACAGCGCCATTGTTTATAGGTGGTGGTGACAGCTAACCATCAGATGGCCCATTTGTCCTTCCTACCTATTTTATAAAAAGAAAAGTATATTTGACACTTGAAAGGGCTTAAGTCGCCTAAAGCAAGAGCGTATACGAGAGCAGAACCGTCATTGTGTACTTAGGCTCTAAGCCGTTTAAGAATCAAAAGGACATCAGAGCACTAGTTGCTCAAGTATTATCTCTAAATACTTCAATAGACGAACATAAGAATATTTAGCGAAAAATCATAAAGGATTATAATCCTTATATAACGCGTGTAAGATTCAAAATTGCTTCAATATTCCAAGTCGTATCTAAGAGGGAAACAGTTTATAACGTCCATAGAAGTTGCACTGTGATTTTATGGGTGGACGTAAAATTCGTCGGCTATCGTAGGAAATCGCCTTTGAAAGAATCAGCTCCGGTCTTTGTTGAACGCTACAGTGTGCTTCAACCTAACGTATAGGGGACCGGATTTTTATCCGGTCCGCTGCGACTTTATTGGGAACTCTGTTCAGGGCTTATGAAACGTTTTCGTGGAATTTCAAGTTGTAGTTAAATTGGCTTACACTAGAACAAGTAATACAGAGTAGGTTAAAGATATTTCTTTAGCTATTGCTCGAGAATTATTACAAAATTTGTATTAAGTTACAAAATTTTCTTTATTTGATTCCTAATTTTTTTTTCAGACAGGAATGTTCTTATATATCTTAATACATTTCTTATAATACATCACAGTGGTTTATGATTTCTTAATATAGTACTCTGTATGAATGTTTTTTTTGTTATATATGTAAAGCAAATGTCCACGCACGCAATTGGTTTACTGCGTGGTATGTGATCAAGTCCTTTGAAAAATATTGACACTATTAAAATAAAAATAAACTTTATCATTTTAATATCAATATACCACCAAATATGAGACCACCTTGCGCCTGTGAAAACTTTACGTTACGTTATAGTATGTAAATTGATTCACTAATCTTTGAACGTATTCCACCATACTGCTCTAATGATACACATGTTAACAGAATGCCATCCGGCACATAGTTTCCCCACGATGTTTTTCTTGATAGCTGAGAACGAGTTGAATTATAAACATAATTAAAGCTTTTAAAAAGACTGCATGGACATGAACCCGCAATTTTTGTATATAAATTCGCTTATTCTACCTTCTAAGCCATCGAATCTTCTACCTGTAATTACACTGTATTACCAATCTATTAAACCGGAGCTGTTACGATATAATGTATCGATCTTTGTTGGTAGAATAACTGTTGAGATTAGTTGATATATACGGAGAGCATACGTATCCAATGTTCAATTTTAGAAGACAAAATGGCTTCTCTTCTATTTAAGATTCTATTTTTCGAGTTAATTTCGACATATATTTTGTAGTTGATTGTTCATTACGTATTGACACCTATTAAAACAAATAAATATATTTTATATTTTTCATCGTAGCTTCTACATCAAAACAACAACAAGTTCATATATATATGTAAGCAATCAACAAATATCTAATGATGTACATAACTGAGCAAGTTGTGATCAGGATTTTCATCCAATGGCGATTCATATTGTATGCGTAAGCGATCTCGTGAGACTACCTTGACGGAAAGGGTGTCACTAGTGTTTAGTGGATAGTTTGCCATTTAGCTCGGTACATGTCCTTTATAGAGGATTATAGAGGATACATAATGACATCTTCCATCGAGAAAATAGGGGATTTTTAAAATAATGAAGTAAAGAAATATGAAAACAATTTCAAGTAATTTAGATTTTTGGTATAATGTTATCATTACGTGTATGTCCATATTGCATGCTTGATACCAGGACCGCATAAAAATGAAGGAACTGCATAGCGAAGAGAAATACAAGTAACAAATTGATCGATGGTCGGCGCAGTGGCATCGCGTGTCGGTGCCGTATTTATCAGGCAGATAAGCACGCTACACTGTGTGCTTTAAACCAGGTCAGGTCTTGTATCTAACAATCTTTGAAGAATCACTGTTGCAAGTGACTTATTACTGCTTCATTGTAGTTGGAATAACGTGCCCTTTGGACGTGATTATAATGAAGATTAACTCATTTGTGTTATATATTTTCGAGAAAGATTAAACAATAAATATTTATTTTATTACGATTATTTTATTTATTTTCTTTTAATTTTTTTATTTTATTTGGGTAACAAACAGTACAATTAATTCTCAAAACTATATCATAAAAATTAGCACACAAATTAATTCCCAGATCCCTCAACTCGGCCACTCGATTCAAGGAATTGCTATCAAGGTAATAATTGTTGGTAATTGGATTTAATTTTCGTGAAAAAGTGATAATACTACATTTAGACACATTTAAACTAAACAATTATTGTATTAAAATAAAATAAAACGTTCTCGAGACCGATTTCGGCCACGGCGGCCAATCTAAAAAGAGATTAGCCAACTGCGCAGGAGATATTATAGGGCAGAAGTGTGTGTGCAAACACAGGTGCACTCACTATTCCCTAACTCTCATAATCCGATGGGATGGCAATCCCAGGACCAACGGCTTTAGGTGCTTTCCGAGGCACGGGAGTGTACACATCCAACTTCCAGAGTCCGGGCTGCCACTAGCTGCCAAAACCCAATAACTATTTATTGGCCCGACCTGGGAATTGCTGAGTTCAATCCGCCGGAGTTTCAAGACCACCGGGTCTGCGGCCTTATATCTAGCCACTAGACCAACGAGGCAGGCATATTAAAATAAATATCTTGCTGACAGCTTTTAGGCAAGTTTCATTTAATTGTATTGAAATCATAAAACAATTTTCGAATTGTAAAATGAATACCAAATCCATTAAAAATAATCCACTTCAGATATTAACTCTATAACGCAGATATGAACAATATAAGCGCGTAATAAAACTTGTTCTTGATTACAGAACCCAGGTGGTGCGTTCTCTCGAAGTTATTACAGGATTACAGCGTCCCGCCTCGTTATGATTCGGATTTCCTTCAGCCATGCTTTATTTATTGCTTTATTTCAGATTATTTAATCTCTTTATTTTCGACGAAACTCGGTATAGACGATGGTCGCAGAAAATTTGGATAATCATTGTCTTACACGAGCTACGACGGCATAGTGGTTAGATCATGTGTATGCAAACCGATGATTGTGGGTTCAATCATCTCGTCATCGGCAGTGAATAAAAACGTCGTCAAAAGGAAATCTGCAAGTGTCATATAAAAATCTTCTATGCTACTGCATCTGATGTTTCGCAATAAAGCAGCGTGGTGGATTATGCTAAGTTAAGGACGATAAGTTTTAAGTCCAGCTACTGCTGCCTATACTTAGTTCCTATCATGATACCATGATTTTTAATCCAGCAAAGGCCCTATCTCTCTCATTTATAAATTGACAAAATTCCGTTAAGGATATAAAGCACGCTAGAATTTAAAATGTCATGTCAATTAAAGATTTAAGAGCATTGATATATATTTGATATTATAGAGATTTAAAACAACAACATTTTGAAGCAACTAAAAGGTGGTAGAGCTTTGTGCAAGCTCGTCTGGGTAGGTACCACCCACGCATCAGATATTCTACCGCAAAACAGCAGTACTTGTTATTGTTGTGTTCCGGTTTGAAGGGTGAGTGAGCCAGTGTAATTACAGGCACAAGGGACATAACATCTTAGTTCCCTAGGTTGGCGATGTAAGCGATGGTTAACATTTCTTACAATGCCATTGTCTATGGGCGTTGGTGACCACTTACCATCAGGTGGCCCATATGCTCGTCCGCCTACCTATACAATAAAAAAAAAGAAAAAAAAGGAATATTGTTGTTTTCTTTATGTATGGATTTTTTTTTTTACTTATGACATATATTTATAAAAGTTGATGTTTTATGTTACCTATGTAATGTGTTTCTAAGGTTTGGATACGATTAAGTATTTATAAGAAAAGCGGATAAGTGCTCTTAAATAAGAGTATATCTGAAGAGATTCCTCTTAAATATTGCATTTATAAGTATTTATTTATGAACGCGTTTGTAATATATCACTGGAATAATAATGCTTTATGTGATAGAAAATGGAGTATAAATGTTAGCTTTGCTTGAAAAAACACTTGATTAGATTTGAAATAATGTGTTTTAATTATAATTATTTGTTAGTTTATACATTTTATATATATTTTATGTTTTACTTTACGGGTTGAGAATTGAGTAGCATTAATTGGAAGTCTAGTTTCTGCATTATTTTGGAAATAAATAGGTATATTTTTGGGAAATAAATATAAAGTAAAAAAACATATAATAAATCAATCATGAATTAATCCTGATAGTTCAGTCCCACATACTTTCAGTGAAATAATAAAATTTTCATTAGCAAAAAAAAGTCCTATTCAGACCGTCTATAAAATATAATACAAAAAGCCAGCCTTCTTTTTTAAGATATTATAAAAAGGACAATAAATGTCTATATATTTGTATATAGTGTATTATTTTTTTTATTTATAAAAATATCATACCGCAAATCTGAGTGAAATAAATGCTACTTTGCAAATACGGAACGGGTAACAAGTTCGCATTAAATAGTAGCTTCGTCACGTCGAAAAATTATGCATTGCTTAATTGAAAAACTTGTTACGGTATTAAAATTCCGAGTACATTTTTTAATAAAGGCAGAAATGTCTAAAAATTCTATTAAGATTCTTTTAGAACCTACTTAGCGCTTTTGAGTGCATGCCAAGATAATTTTAATCTTCCGAGAGGCGTTCTAGTATCTCACAGAATACGTTCGACCCAACGCAACAGGTCTGCAAACTTGAAAATCACGTCTGTTGGCAGCTTCCCCTAACTGTTATTCTGTTTTTATCTCCGGGTAGTATTGCCACGCATAAAGTTTCGAATGGAGACAGGAAATGTTTCTGTACTAAAATGAATATTAGGAAATAACTAAACATTTTTACAATTTTTATTAATTTCTATTTAAAACGATTTTTATTTATATGGTCATTTTTGACTGTGCCAATTTTCAACATCAAGTTTAAACAGAATAAAACTGCATCAAAGCGGTGACATAAGAAGAAGAGCGGAGTAAATTAAGCATTTAAATAATACCATATGCCTGATAATATCATAACATTTAGCTTTATTTGCGCAACAACTGCCATAAACACAAATACAATTGTCTTAGTAACATGTCCTGAAAAGTAACGATGTATGGTGACAACATCTGCTTGCAAGCGTTAATGAAGCCACTGAACTTTGCTACGTAATCATAATTTTATTAACATTCGTGAATCAAGTAGGGCGGCTTAATTTCTGGAAAAATCTGCTTAAAAAAGTTACTCCTCTCGTAACATTTTTTGGCTTTGTTTTGAAATAACTGTTTGTATTTCATTTCAGGGTTCCGCATATTGTTAAAAGTAAGAAGACCGTCTCGTTGGTTAAATAGTTAGCTTATGTATCTTGATGGTTGGGCTTTGTGCAAACTCGTCTGAGTAGGTACCACCCACTCATCAGATATTCTACCGCAAAACAGCAGTACTTGCTTTTGTTGTGTTCCGGTTTGAAGGGTGAGTGAGCCAGTGTAAATACAGGCACAAGGGACATAACATCTTAGTTCCCAAGGTTGGTGGCGCATTGGCGATGTAAGCTATGGTTAACATCTCTTACAATGCCAATGTCTATGGGCGTTGGTGACAACTTACCATCAGGTGGCCCATATGCCTACCAATGAAATGAAATGAAAAATTATAATGATTGCAAGTTAATAGGAACAAAAGAACGTTAAAAAATGGACAATTTCAGAGATTTCATATCTTCCAATGTAAGTTGAGCTCAGATCAATACGATCGATTATATTATATAGGGTTCAGCTTATGCTGGTACATTTAACAGGGACCTGGTATACATGTGTCTTCGTTATTCGTTTGTTATATATTTTTTTAAGTGAGGGTTGTAGCTTATTAAGAAAAGCTTCCGTACATATTACGTTATATAAAAAAATATAACGGTTTCGATAGTTGCAGCTGTATAGCTGTAGTTAATCGGTAAGAATAGGTAGAGGATAAATGTTTGTATGGAAGTCAGTGATTTTAAAGTGAGAAGCATAAAATGACATACTGGTTAAAAAAATGTATATTACGGCATTTTTTTTTCATCAGTGAATTTACAGTGATGAAAATAAAAAATTGCGTGGTCGGGGGCCTCCATCAGGAACGAAGTTCTTTGTGATATTTGTTCGACTCAAAACGTATTTTAAAATGTAGATCTTAATTCATTATGTTACTGTATTTTGTCACACCAAAAAGCGCCTCCACCTCCTTCGTTCAACTCTTTCTAATCACAGATTAAGAAACGATTGAAATTTATAAAATACATTTAAATTTTTTTTTGGAAAATAATAATTTATTCAAATTTAAATATAAAATAGAGCATTATAAGTTATATATATAAAAAAACAATTCACTGAGCTGACAATTACCCACACAGAACCGTAATATAACAGCCAATATAAGCAAACATTATTTTAACTCTGTTCACAGGAGGCGCTGCCAACAGAATTAAAATGGAATA
Source organism: Nymphalis polychloros (assembly GCA_905220585.2). Classification (NCBI taxonomy): domain Eukaryota; kingdom Metazoa; phylum Arthropoda; class Insecta; order Lepidoptera; family Nymphalidae; genus Nymphalis; species Nymphalis polychloros. Next base: position 14,192,305 of record HG992243.1, on the reverse strand, counting down.
AAGTTTTATTTATTGGATAAAATAATTAAGTTTGATTCACAATAATGATATAAATTCTAACGGATTTTATTTTGAATTATAATAATAGTCCCCTAGAACGATTTCGGTCACGGCGGTCAGTCTCAAAAGAGTTTAGCCAACTGCGCAAGACATGTGACAGTGCACAAGTGTGTGCGCAAACACAGGTGCACTCTCTATTCTCTAACTCTCATAACCCGATAGGACGGCGATCCGACACGACCAGAACGAGTTCAGGCGCTGGATAAACGGTTTTAAGTGCTTTCGGAGGCACGGAAGTCTACACGCTTCCAACTTCCAGACTTCAATATCAATAACTATAATATATAATATATAGTTACTATAATAGCTAGTTGAAAATAAAATGATATATTGTATATACATAGAGCAAGCATGAACATTTAACAGGCCCGTTATTAGTCTTAATGTGTATTTCTACCTTCTCTTTGGAGACCTTTTCACAAACGCTTAAGATCATTAAACTTGAATAAATCAATAATAATATTATAGAGTGTAATAATTAAAATAACGAATGGCGTTTTGCGAATGCGACTGTTTTTAATATATTCCAATTTGAGTTTAACTTTAGACACAGTAATCTAGGTTAGAACCTGAGGGATTATTAACTGTTGATATATGCGTTTTATTGTAAATTGTATGCAACTTTCAAAATTTTAAGGAGATGTAATGTAAGGTATATATTAAAATTTGAAATGCATATTAACGTCGAAATATATTTATATGTGTATTTTCAACACCTGAAAAAAGTCGATTTTTATAAAATCTTAAATTTATAATTGACGAACGGCTGTACCGCGTTTTTGAGCGGCCAAGTCTCTATAAATAATGTCTCTTTCGCACCAATGTTCGGATAATCGAGGTTCTACTGTACATATTTATATAGTTCTGGGAAAAATTACACTTCCAGATGTACACAGATAATCACACACTATACACACTCACGCACACAAGCAGAATGTAGCATGTAATAACATTTCTCGTATTTGTTGTTTTTGTTTTTAATTTTAACGAGCTTGGTAAGAAGACGTAAATTGTCATTGTTTTTATTTATTCAAATGCTTGAAAAGGCACTGGCCCCTATGATTAGGAATTTGCCATTTATTATTATTATATATTTGGTCACATTTTTCCCAATATGATTTAATAAATATCTTTTTTAAATTTATTTGACGCGACCTACGTAATTTTTCTCACTTTACATATTGGTTAATAAAATCGTGAAAAATCGGGAGTTATCGCTAGTCTTGCAATTGACTCGTGTATGACGTAAAGTCAACGGTTGATTGCTTTTGTATTTATAGAATAGAATATTTTACACCACAACGATTCAGTTGTTAAGCCTCGTTGACTACAATCACGTAACATTTATTCGAAGCATTGTTGTTTACGATATTTGACGCTGACATTTTGCTATCGAATTAACGTTTTAAAATACAGAATTGATTTACGAGTGAATAATGTTCAATCCCTTATTTACTTTTCTGGTCAAAATCGAAGAGATTTTAATGAAACAACCAATCCCAGAGACCAATGGTATACATAATATATAATTTTAATTTCAAGTTTTTATGTTTTCCATCAACAAAATTCTATACTGACTGCAACGTCATGTATCGAGTGAACTAGTATAAATAAATGTTGTAATAAATAGATAAGGTTTTAGATGAATTCAAATTCCTCCAGAACTACTCACACCTACACTAAAAAATCTTGCTTACGGTTCAATTTTAGGATTGATAGATTTTAGTTTCTGTTTACTTTATTAAATATGGCGCAAAATTAAATCAAATATTACGCAAGAAATGCAACCAATGAGATCTGTATACATTTACATTGAAAAATACATAAATAAATAATATAATGTTTGTATAATTAAATAATAACTATCTAACTACAAGCCGAGATGGCCCAGTGGTAAGAACGCGTGAATCTTGACCGATGATCGTGGGTTCAAACCAGGGCAAGCACCACTGAATTTCATGTGCTTAATTTGTGATTATAATTCATCTCGTGCTTGACGGTGAAGGAAAACATCGTAAGGAAACCTGCATGTGTCAAATTTCACTGAAATTCTGTCACATGTGTATTCCACCAATCCGCATTGGAGCAGCGTGGTGGAATAAGCTCCAAAACCTTCTTCTCAAAAGAGGAGAAGAGGCCTTAGCCCAGCAGTGGGACATTCACAGGCTGTTACTTTTATCTAACTACATTATTTAAATGTATAAAATATAAGTAACAGATTGTAGTACTCAACAAAATAAAGTTCGATAAATTGCTTATTAAACATTAAAAATAGAATGCGATGTAACTTACCCCTATCTTCATAGTTTCATACATTCAATTTCATAGCTTGAATATTATTTTTTGCCAACATGCTAAAAACTCGTAAATGTATGCAGGTCTAAGCCAGTCTAAAAGTACATATGAGCGCAAAAGTGCTTATGCAAATGCCCTGCTTCAACGGAGCTCGTTTGGAAAAAATAAAACTCAACATTGCCCAAATATTGCATTGTAAAACGACACAATACACTTATTTTTACTAACACGGGATAATATTACATTTGCATTACAAAAACACTTTTAGTGACGACAGTAACAGCGCGACAATTAACGCTCACTAAAACAAAAGACATTTAATTGGCACCTTTGAAAGAATTAGCTCCTTATATCTTAATGGTTGTTTAGAGCTGTATAATGTTCTGTTTTCATGAATGATATCATATTCCATATTTTGAAAAGTAGTTTTTTATTACGGACGAACAGTTATCTTACTTACATTTCTCTTATTTCGTTTTAGATTTGGAAGATTGCTATGAATCTGAAAATTATATAGTTTAGGTTAAAACCGTATTAATTAAGATTGTTTGTAATCTAATATAGAAAATTGACTGACCATCTTCACCACAAAGTTCAGTGAACTCCAAAAGATCTGTGTCTGGTCTCGCGAAGCTGAAATATAGATAGTTTTTGGAAACGCGGAACGAGAGGAGTCGCAGTGTAGGCGTAAGTTGTACGCTAGCCAACTTGATGTGTTCGGTGTGTGGTATATCTTGCCAGCATTTTGGGCACGTCGAAGTTCTTTCTTTGAAACTGAAAGTAACATAAAAACGGAGATTTTTATTAAGATGTACTTGGTGGTAGGGCGTTGTGCAACCCATCTGGGTCGGTACTACCCTCATGTAAGAGGACGAGCAAATGGGCCACCTGTTGATAAGTGGTCACCGTCTCCCATAGACATTGGTGCCGTAAAAAATATTTACCATTCATTAATAACGTCCTCCAGACCGATTTCGGCCACGGCGGCCAATCTCAAGAGAGATTAGCCAACTGCGCAGGAGATATTATAGTGCAGAAGTGTGTATGCGAACACAGGTGCACTCACTATTCCCTAGCTCTCATAATCTGATGGGACGGCAATCCGACACGACCGGAAAGAGTTCAGGTGCAGTACCAACGGCTTTACGTGCTTTCCGAGGCACAGGAGTGTACACACTTCCAATTTCCAGATTCCGGGCTGCCACTGAGATTTTTCTGACAGAAAAACCCAATAACTATTTATTGGCCTGACCTGGGAATTGAACCCAGGACCACCGGGCCTGCGGACTTATATCTAGCCACTAGACAAACGAGGCAGTCATTACATCGCCAATGAACCACCAAGCTTAGGAACAAAGATGTTATATCCCTATAACTCCCTGTACCTCTTCAAATGCGAGGTCCTACTTAGATGGGCTTGCACAAAGACCTACCTTATAAAGTACATTATATAAATTTAGTAAATGTTAAGTCAGAAAAATATCTCTTATATTGTTTTACCGAATTTACCGAATATTGTTGTATCGAAACTATTAGAGGTGAATAATATTACCAAATCGAAAAAATCCTTTTTAAGGCACCAGAAATTTTGATCGGCATGTTGACGTATGATTTATTGACAATATATATACATATAAATATTTTTTAAATATAATTTCAGAAGACAACGAAAGAGGTTTTTAACTATCAATGTAAGTTTAAGTACCTATATATAAATTTAGATTTTCATATTAATGAAATCGTAAGAAATTTTATTACATGTGTATATATATCACCTTAATGTCTTCTTACTACATTGTATTTTTCTCAAATCTCAAATTACTTATAACGGAAATAGAAAAAGCAGGTTGTATCTATGACCCCGCTGGTCATTTTGTAATATACTCAATGGTTTTAAAATAATCAATAAGAATAATATTTAAACGAAATTATTGACAGATATGGTAAATCAGTCGATACTATAATCTTTTTGTTTTTACCGCAGATGACATCTTCCACATAAACTTCAAAGAACTATGTACATAACACCAAGCATGTTAACTTAATTAATAACGCGACTAAACTACATAGTACAACAGCACAGTCACAAGTGAATCTCCCACTGCTGAGCTAAGGCCTCTTCTCCTCTCTTGAGGAGAAGGTTTGGAGCTTATTCCACCACGCTGCTCCAATGCGGGTTGGTCGAATACACATGTGACAGAATTTCAGTGAAATATGACACATGCAGGTTTTCTCACGATGTTTTCCTTCACCGTCAAGCACGAGATGAGTTATAATCACAAATTAAGCACATGAAATTCAGTGGTGCTTGCCCGGGCTTGAACCCACGATTATCGGTTATGATCCACGCGTTCTTACCACTGGGCCATCTCAGCTCACCTAGCACAAACGTATTTATTTTTAAATTATGTGTATCAGAAATAAAAAGTTATGCCTATCGTTTTTTAGCAAAAGTAGATGAAATGAAGCAATTTAAAAAAAAGGGTAAATAACGATAAAATCTCACACCATAAATAAACTTGCTGATAAAGAGATTCTTGTTTAATTCGAGAGTAATATTGTGATGTCAGGATTTAAATTTCCCTTCCGAAATGAATTATTAAACATTTTTACTAGAACAAAAATTCTGAGTTCCTTTGCAGTTTAATTTCTTAACGGTCAGGGTAAGCAAAAAAATATATACCCAAAAAGTTCACTAAGATCTAGTTAAGAATTCTGAAAATGTGTTAAATTATACTTCGTTCCTGTCATCGGAGGCTTACTTGCGGGGAATTTTTTAAGGCTTAAGAATACATTAGGGTGGCCTTTGTTTCTTTATAACAGTATTTCTATTTGGCTTGTCGATTACTCTGTTGGCATAGTCGCTAAAATAGCTGTAGAGGTCCTGAGTACGAAATCGGGGTTTGTTAAATTTATTGGGGTTTTCTATGGAAATTCCTCAGCAGTAGCCCCCGATGTTTGGAATTTTATAGATTTCTGTGCCTCGAAAAACTTTTAATATTTTAGAATTTTAATATTTTTTTGTCCGAAATATTATCTAATTGTAATATGTAAAAATAATTATGATAAAAAATATATTTATGAAGCAACTTGTGGTAAATTTTATTTAAAAAGCAGGTAAATTATTTTCTACAGCCATATTAGAACGTGACCTCTTTCGGGTCGTCTATCCACGAGAGTGACGCTACGAAGAATACAATAAGGAATGTACGCGTTGAACAGTAAATCCAATATAAAGTTTTCACAAATAAGATCAGCCATCAGCCAGTATGGAAACTGAATTAGTAAATGTTTTTATCAAATGGTTTTAGATAATTGATTAAAGTAATGCATCGTTTTATGATAGAAAAGTGTGAAGTTATTCATTGCTTATCATGCAGGATTGATACATTGAGGATTGATTTTACATATCTATTAAATTATATTATTGTTTGAAAATAACAACCTTTCAGAACCAGTTATTATTTAATGGCTGTCACTTACTTATTCAACAGTTAATCTACCTAAGTAGTAAACATTGAGGAGTAATTTAATCAAGTCAAACCACGTGCAAGTATTGAAGTTTCTAGTCGTTAGGATAATCGATGAAGCCGATATGAGGTCCAATAAACAAACTTGTTGTCTCAAGGGGTTATTGGGGAGTGATTTTAACAATTAATTTACCATACTATACATTTTAAAGATAAATGTTATGTTGTTACTTATCGTCGTCGAAGTTCTAACGCAACGTAAGTAAAAAAATAGCAACTTTTCAGGAGAGTGAAAAATCTGCACAATTTTGTATATAATCTATAATAATACAAATTTACTACTTGCGTATACTTAATTTTCTATCGGTCGATACGTGTTTCTGACTGGCTAAAACGATGCGTCTTCCGATTCTCTAGCGAATGGTATCAAAATATCAAAACAGCCGAAAAGTGAATTACGTGGTGTTAGAACTTCAACGACGTTATGTAATTAGATAGGGGAATAAAAGCTTAGTATACTTATGCTACATTTTATTCACTTAAAGGTCTTAAAGGTAGGGCTCTGTGCTGGCCCTTTTGGGTATGTGAGCCATTGTAACTACAGGCACAAGAGAAATAACATCTTAGTTTAGTTTAGTCTTCGCAAGGTTAACGGCGATATGTGGAACGGGTAATATTTCTAACAGCGCCTATCGGCGATGGCCCATTTGCCCGTGCACATCCCTACCTATAAAATACGATATACTAGCGCTCTTAGTCTCGCCCAAGCACTGAAATAAAAATAATGTATTCGTGTGGTTTCAGCTAGGCATGTGGTCTAATTTTGAAAAGATATAAAACATACATTTATACTGTTTGATTTATTACATGTGTACCGTCACGGCCGACATGGCCGAGTAACTGAAATATGTGAAACTTAACCGATGATTGGGGGTTCAAAGCCGGGCTAACTGACCCCTGAATTTTCACGTGCTTGTGAAAAATTGCTTATTTTTACTTCGTGCGCGTGAAGTTTGTTGCTGTTGCGATACGTTGATTACTTCAAAGTATTACAAAGTTAATTATCTAGTACATAATTATTTCGTGCCCGGTGGTGACAGAACATCGCTAGGAAACCTGCATGTGTCTGATGCAGTTATCCCCAATAGAGTGGCGAGATAAGCTGTTCTCAAAAAAAATTTTTTTGCCCAGCTATGGGGCATTTACAGGCTGTTTTTTATGTATACTTAATATTTTTGTTAGTTTATATTTAAAACATATGTATGCTTTCGTTAAAAAAATATTATAGGTAGAGTTCTTATAAATAATTTAGGCTGATATTACGCAATGCCGTAACAAACAAAAGTTTGTCGCTTCAACAATCGGTCGGTAACAACACGTTTCAATGAAAACATTTTCATTACGGACACTACGGAACTGACCTGCTGACCTGGATAAGACCTGCACAATGTTTTACACCAGATATTCAATACTTGCAAATCTATTGATCATCGACTAGAATACTAGCTTTATTTATAACTAGATTCTGTGAGAGGAGTGAGATGTTAGGTAACATATGTCCTTTAGTAATAGTATGGTACGTATATATGTATATTATCAGTTTTATATCGTTTTTTAGGAAATTATGGGTGATCGTGACAAAGGTGGCCGTATAGGGTGTAGTCGATATTTCTCTGGGACAGTGGCAGCGGTACAATGATAGCCCCACAGTGGTGATCTTGGAGAAAGACTTCAAGACATGGAGATATATACAACTTACCAGCGGACGGTACGCTTAAACGCTTGAAAGGGTAAATTTTGGTAAAAATTATATTATTTTACTAGAGTGAATGAGCGAGTGAGTGACCCAACGACCCAGGTTTTCTTTTAAGATTTACAATTAATTTCATTCATTCAACATAATATGCAGTTGATATAATAATAATAATAAGATATTATTTCCGATCTCTTACGAAGTTTAAGGATTAAATTTACTATATAAGTATATATGTATAAAAAATAATTTAAATAAATATATGTATAAAAAATAATATATGATTATATGATTGATATATTAAAAGTGTGTATATACTAATAAATAAATAAAATATATCCAAGCTCGAAAGCGTCTGAACAAAACAAACAAAATTTAAAAATTAGCAACAGAATGAATTACCGCATGCATTCAAAGGGAGGCAGGCAGTCTCATAAAAAGTGTTTCTTTGACATTCATTAATAAGTCGCGCTTAGCCATTCAACAGTTAACTAGGCACTACATCGCAGCAACAAAAGCCTTCATGGTATATTCAGAGCTTTGTTCTGAAGTGCGAATACCTCTTGACATTAACCGCTGCCATTATGGAGTCGTTTAATAAAATGTTTAGTTTTCCTTTTGTTTTTGATGGTTTCAAAATAAATTATAGCTTATTTACACTTAATTACTCATCGTTTAAGATAAATAATAATATAATTAACCTTTTTGTTAACATTGATAAATATCATTCATTCATTGAATCCTATCTTATATTAAATATAAACTGCCGCCGTGTTTTTAATCGCACTTAAAGTTATTATTCCGCCCATTTGATTTTAAGCGTTACATTATGTATAAATAATATAATAATAATAATAACCTGGGACATTATTCACACAGGGCCATCTAATCCCAAACTAAGCAGAGCTCGTACTATGGAAACCAGACAACTGATATACTACATATACTACTTATCTTTATTAAATACATACTTATATAGATAATTACACCCAGATTCAGGATAAACAGACATGTTCGCGCACGCAAAACTCTGACCTGGGTGGGAATCGAACCCACGACCAGCGGCGCGAAAGGCAACTATGTATTTGGTATTCGTTATATGTAATATCTGCATAGTCTTATATTATGAAATGTTGTATCTTGACTTTTTATCAAATAATACATATTATCATGAAGTATTTTATGTATAATATGTCTCTATACAGTAATACTAAGTATCGTTGCGTTCCGGTTTGAAGGATGCATGAGATAACTGTATGGGTGGATGATTAACAATAGGCATAAGGGACATAGCATCTTTGTTCCCAAGATTGGTGGCGCATTGGCAATGCAAGGCTTGTATTTCTTACATCGCCAATGTCTATGAGTAGTGATGGCCACTAAGATGAGGTGCCCGTCCGCTTACCCATAACATAAAAAATAACTCTTCAAGCTACTAAGATATACAAAACTAAGAATAAACTAAGATATACAAAACTTTAAGCTAAGGCTTACAATAACACAAAACATTGATTGCGATAGATCGAACAGAATTTGTGACATTCAGCCCCTGTACAAAACACTACCAGACGTAATTGAAAAATTCAAAGCTATAACACAACAATAAAGACGCGACAGAAGCGCGTCGTAAATAATACGAATTCTTTTATATAATAAAATAGCTGAAGTACTTGACGCTATAAATGGTTTGCTTACAATTGCGTAAAAACAGCTAGAATTCTTTATCTGACGGGTGCTTGTACGCAATTATATTAAATTTAATTAAATTACACTGAAATAATGTTATTGGAATTTACTACGAGTTCTAACATACACTTATAAAAACTTATTTAATATAAAAGTATTAAAAGTATTAAGTATTATATTGTTACTGAACATAAAATGGATTATCAAGTCAAATTAGATGCATTTATATAGAGCTGAGATTGCCTAATGGTTAGAACACGTGTATCTTAACCAAAGATTATGGGTTAAAAGCCGGGCAACAACTGAATTTTAATGTGCTTAATTTCAGTTTATATTTCGTCTTGTCCGTCACGTGGAGAAAAGGATGAAACCTGCATGTGTTGGATGAATTTGCCACATGAGCATTGGAGAAGCGCATTCTCTTCTAAAGGACAGAAGACTTTAGCCAAGAAGTGGCACGTAAACAGGAAATTTCTTTACTAGTATATTCATGTGTTAAGGTGACCTTAAGACCTTTCTGACCTGTTACCAGGTTTACATAATAATGTCGTGGTCATGATGGGTTGAATGGAACATCCACGCGCCCACCACGTCGATTGCACGAAATTTCTTTGTTTATGTCCTAATTTTTAAAATGTAATTTTATAGATATAGTAACTCAATCGGTATTAAAAAAAAATCAATTATCATTAACTGTACATGATCTAAGCTATACGAAGTATTTAATAAAGTACTGAAATAGATATCCTTATAATTATTAAATAGAAAATATAATTAAATATGTGTGTAAGTGTGCGCGCGTGTACTTGTGTGCATGTGTTTGTGGGTGGGTGTGTTTGTTTGTGTGCGCGTAAGTGAGTCTGTATTCATGTATGAATATTTGCAATTACAGTTGTTTAAGACATATTTATATACTAAAAATATATCATACAATAAAAGTCACGCACCGACCAAATTTCGTATATTACAATTATTTTCTCTGTAAATTTAATGAAGAACTTGAATAATATTCACGGCTTATAAAACTGCTACAAAGGCTGCACGTTCATGGTTCAAGTGATCACTCCGCGGTACAACTGTTATCAGAGACTCGCTTTGACAGTTGAGACGTTAAACACGAAATTTAATACGCGTGAGTGATGAATATTTCTTGTTAATTTTTTGTTTTATAAATTTATGTATATATAGTGCTTGCTTAGTTGAAGAAATTCAACGAAAATTTATAAATATCATTATTGAAAATTTGAGGAAAACATATATAAAAATGTTTCAATAAAAAACATTTCTACTTTTATATTTTTTTATTTTATAAAACTAGTAGTTCGACAATAGTTTATAATATACAAAATATTTCCCAAGTTCGAATAGGCACAGCTGCGTGATAGCTCTGCACTCAATATTTCTGAAACTTATTGATAAAACTTTATAGAAATATTTTCGATTAAGAGACTAAGTATTCAACCGTCATAACTTTTATAATTTAAAATTTTCAGCAAAACAAATAAGAGAGGGTTTAATTATTCTCTTCCGAACAAAGAATTGGATTAAGATAAATTGTTGATTAATTAACTTAACAAATCTTTTATAATCAACAAAGTATTACGTAAATAAATTCCGTAATAACTTTTCACATTTCGCAGCATTCAGATATTTTAAGGGCAAATGTTTTTGTGTCTTTTGTTGGAAAACGCGAGAAATGCATTAAAGGACGAACAAAACATTGTTATAGCGATGAAAGACGACGTGATAATAGACCAGCTGAATGTGTGCCTTCCATGGAAATGTAAAGAATATTAAAAGAATGTCTAAGCGTAATATGAATTTCTGTTTCAAGGGTTAGTTTTGTGAGCGACTTCATTACGACATTTGATTTTAAAAGAAACATATAATTTGAAGATATTGTTAAAAATTTAAATTGAATGTGTATAAGCTTACTTTTTGATATATTTATTTTATATAACAATTAAAAAAAATTCAGTAATATTACAAGAATTCCGTTCTTAGAAACGAAGTTCTTAGAAAAATATTCAATTCCAAAGACCTCCTTTTGACTTCAAATTGAGTTTTTTTTTCCCTTCTGTTACATGTACTGAGTTCGTCCTTCCGGAAAGAATCATAATATCATCAGAAATCAAGTAGAACATTTTATCAATTGTTATGTATGTAACGTTATTCTAATTAGCGTTATTTAAAATACCCCTTGTTTTGTTATCGTGATTAAAGAAAACCTCAGTTGTGTGCGGTTACGGCGTACGTTTCAATAGTGGTGTAAACCACAATACCCTCCCGGTTTGCCACAGTCAGGTAACATAAAACAAGTTGTATAAACAAACTGAACTTTGTTCTTCATTCATTATATTATATTTACTTTTTATTCGAAATGTAAAAATATTGATTTAATTTTTTAGGTAATTTTTTTTTAATATGTACTTTTAATGTGTATTGAAAAAAAAATTGATATATGTTTAACGTCGGAAATGGTTAACTTTGAAACGGTATATTTTAAAACTTTGAACTAAAAACGTTTCTTTATATTAAGGGGTCCTCCAGACCGATTTCGGCCACGGTGGCCAATCTCAAGAGAGATTAGCCAACTGCGCAGGAGATATTATAGTGCACAAGTGTGTGCGCAAACACAGGTGCATTCTCTTTTCCTTAGCCCTCATAATCCGATGGGACGGCAATCCGACACGACCGGAAAGAGTTCAGGCGCAGGACCAACGGCTTAACGTGCTTTCCGAGGCACGGGAGTGTACACACTTCCAACTTCCAGACTCCGGGCTGCTACTGAGAATTTTCTGTCAGAAAAACCCAATAACTATTTATTGGCCCGACCTGGGAATTGAACCCAGGACCACCGGGTCTGCGGCCTTATATCTAGCCACTAGACCAACGAGGCAGTCAGTTCTTTATATTATGCCAACTTACACATTATTAAACTTTACATCGTACAAATATCTATAATTTCAGCTACTGCGACAGCAATCTACAACAATAGAAAAAATATAAAGTTAGTAGGAACTACTTGAGTAAATAGCGTATCTTTCTTAGTACCCTTTTAACCTCACGGGCTCACATTTCTTAAATAATATTTATTCTTCACAAAATATGTATTCATGGCGTAAATAATGCATCGAGCGTTTCCTACCCGAGAACGGAGCACTTCAAGCGCGAGCTAATTTGAATATGGAATAGATACATTTGAATTAAGAACGTTCAGTTTTTACGAGCGCGCATTTTCGAGACTGCTATAAAAGTGCTTCTTGATTATCTGTGGTCCTAACTTTTTATTTTGATATTTGTCGTTGTTATGTTTTTATGGCCAGTATACATAATTTGGAAAATTGCTGTTATAAGCTGCAATGAATAATGGATTCTCAGAGTGATCTCAGTACTTTCTAACACTTTCACTCGGTGGTAGAGCTTTGTGCAAGCTCGTCTGGGTAGGTACCACCCACTCATCAGATATTCTACCGCAAAACAGCAGTACTTTGTAATGTTGTGTTCCGGTTTGAAGGGTGAGTGAGCCAGTGTAATTACAGGCACAAGGGACGTAACATCTTAGTTCCCAAGGTTGGTGGCGCATTGGTAATGTAAGTGATGGTTAACATTTCTTACAATACCATTGTCTATGAGCGTTGGTGACCACTTACCATCAGGTGGCCCATATGCTCGTCCGCCTACCTATACAATAAAGAAATAAAAATAAATAAAAATAACGTTATAAGTTTATGTTTATAAAGCTTATTTTGTAGGTTTTGAGGATTGTCGGTCGATGGAATTCGTGTTTGTTATTTCGGTAATAACGTTTTCTGTTCAAGTTTACTCTGTTTAATATTAACCACCATTTTTTTAATTGTACGTGAGTTTCTTTTGGTTATTTACAATAATAATTGAAAATAAAATAATTTTCAATAATTTGCCAGTTCACTAATATAACATTGACTTCATATTAAATGCAATCATTATGTTTTATACAAATTGTTTTAAAATATAAGGGATTTCAAGTTAATAAAAATAATTTAAATAAATCGATTCTGCAGAATCTCGGTCTTTCCAGATTACTTCAATGCGGGAGAGAGTTTTCAATATTTTAAAAAGGGTCCCTGGCTGTATACTTCGGTGTCTTAGCTTGGCGCGTCACGAACTGAATAAAATACAAAGTCTGTTTGTATTGGCAGTTCGAGGTGACATTTCGCGATAGAGATGTTATATTTTGTACTTGCGATAGTTTGATAAAATCGAAAGTGATGTTTTATTGTTTTTCACGTTATCTTTTACACGATTTGTAAAATAAAATAAGTTTTCATAATACAAAAGGCCTTTGTAGATGATTTCCAATTTAAGTCATGGTGAATTTTATATTAACGTAAGACGTAGAATGTTTTACAGAGAGTCCATTGAAACTGTTGAAGCCTGTATTTAAAATATCGATAGAAAACTATTCGTCGAGATTATATTTGTTATTGAATATCAAAACTTAAGACAATTAATTGTGAAGCTAAAGTCGCAAGGAAGTCACCGAAGCCTTATTATTTGTACCGGATTTAAGTATTAGACAGGATTCATTCAAGAGCGAAAATGTGGCGATTTTGCTGGATATTAATAAGATAACGTTATACTATAGTAAAATCTATCTAAATAAGGCAGATTTTAGATAAACATTCTGTATCTTCATCTTGTGTAGCCAAAATATTTAAACAACAAAGCGTTTCGTTGTTGCGTTAATTTTGAAATCAAAGCTGTCTTAAGACAACAATATTGTCGTACTTTTTATGTGTATTAAGGCGGACAAGCATATAGGCTTCCTGATGGTAAGTGGTCACCAACGCCCATAGACATTGGCATTGTAAGAGATGTTAACCATCGCTTACATCGCCAACGCGCAACCAATCTTGGGAACTAAGATGTTATGTCCCTTGTGCCTGTAATTACACTGGCTCACTCACCCTTCAAACCGGAACACAACAATACATAGTACTGCTGTTTTACGGTAGAATATCTGATGAGTGGGTGGTACCTACCCAGACGAGCATGCACAAAGCTCTACCACCAAGAGTATACTGACAACGAAATAATTTCGGCTTTGTACAAGCCCATATGTTATATCTACTCACTAATTAGATATTCTTACTTCATACAAATTTGGTATTAAAATACAAAAATAGTATATATGAGTGACCTATTTCCTGCTAGTCATTTTCATCTAGCTATACGCCTTTGATTAAAACGGATGCTCATACGAACTCCAAAACTATTTTTTACCTGTAAAAAGTTTTTAATCTTCGTATGTTTAATAAAACACTCAAAACAATCTAAATTTGAATTCGCGGTGAGCTATCCTACCAGGCTACCAAGTGTTAACGCGTCAACAGTCAAAGCCCCGAGCGATAACTCGAAACGTTTACGAAGGCATCTGATCAAACAATTTGTAGCTTCATGGATGTTTCGTAACGCGTGAACCATAGTTGAATGTTTTTAGTTTTAAATTTTTGTGTAATTTAGATACGAGGTTACGTTTTTAAGTTCGCGGAATGAGAGGGTTGAAGGGAAATAATTATGCTCATTAGGATCGTAACGTGTTTAGTGACTCACAATTAAAATAAATACGAGGTGTCATTGTTATTAGACAATTAGTCGTTGAGCTATCGTCAACCAAGCAACATAATCGGGAGTGAAAAGTGGTTAAAATCGAATATCGTGCCGTTATAATGTTCCTTACTAAGCAAGGACAATCAGTTCCGACTATACTGAATGAGATGTCATCGGTTTACGGTGACTCTTGCCCAGGAAAAACCATGGTGTACAAGTGGCGCAGTTTATTTAAACAAGGAAGGGAATCACTTGAAGACGACCCGAGGCCAGGCAGGAGCATCGAGGTGACCACGCCAGAACTTATCCAAAAAGTTGAAAAAATTGTGCTCGACGATGCTCGACTAAAAAAGAAACATCTCGCAGAAATGGTTGGAGTATCCGATACAATCATTTTTTAAATCCTCCACGATCATCTTGGCATGACTAAGGTCAGCGCAAGATGGGTGCCGAGAATGCTCAAAACAACAGCGCGTAGAGTGTTCACGTGCATTTTTGGATCTCTGCAATGAAGACAAAGATGGTGTATTGAATTCTTACTGGAGACGAAACTTGTGTTCATCATTATGAACCTGAGTTGAAACAAAACTTTATGCAGTGGCATAAAAAGGGCACAACACCACCCAAGAAGTTTAAGGTGTCACAGTCAGCTGGGAAACTCATGGCAACGGTCTTTTGGGGCTCGGACGGAATATTATTGATCGATTTTAAAGATAAAGGTGTTTCTATAACCGGAGAATACTACGCTTCAATATTAGAGAGGGTAAAAGAAGCCATTAAACATAAAAGACGGGGAAATTGATGAAAGGTGTGCTGCTTTTGCACGACAACGCGCCCGTCCACAAGAGCCGTGTTGCGTTGGCTGCCCTGCATAAGGTGGGCTTCGATATTTTGAGTCATCCACCCCACAGCCCAGACCTGGTCCCGAGTGATTATTACCTGTTTCTAAAAATGAAAAATGAGCTGCGGGCTAAGAAATTTACCACCGATGATGAAGTCAAGGAGGCAGTTTCAGCTTATTTTGAAGATAAAGACAAAATATTTTTTTATGAGGGTATAAATAAATTAATTGAAAGATCCGAAAAATGTATTCGTCTTGCAGGTGAACATATTGAAAAAAATAATAATTTGGTTTTTTAATTTTCACCCTATATCTCCCATTCCGCGAATATAAAAACGCCCCCTCGTATAAGCCATCTTATATTTATCTGTGCAATACATACATATTTATTGTTAATCATATTTATTTCCCGTGATCACGAGACGAGATATTATGAATAATGGCGCACAAAGTTAACATGGTTGCCTTAAAATAAAAGCTTTATTATTTGATATTAAATAGTGTTTGAAATACCAAGTCAAAAAGTCGTGAGGTATGTAAGACGTAAACGCAATTATTTAACGTCGTTAAGCGTAGTTAACTACTGATTTCTCTCTCTCTCTCTGTCTCTGACATAATTGATTTAATATTCGAAGCAAGAGGACACCGTATTGTTAAATTAATCACAACAAAAACATTTATAGGTAAACTGTATAATACATTTGTCTTTACACGGATAAATAATATATCTTGGAATGATGCCTTAATTGTTGTACTCGTACAAAGACAGGCTTCTCATTTGCCTTTATATATAACCATGTAGAAATTTACAAAAGATAAGATAAAAGAGATCGCAATAACTGATTGAATTCGACTGGGACTACACTTAATTAAGTTTTAATTAAACTTGCTTTTAAATACTACACATAGTTATGTATGACGTGATATATGAATACACGTTCCACGAATGTTATGAATCTTTTATCGTGTTTTATCAAATATTTTAAGGTACGATTCCGGTGTTCAATAATATTGATGCAGAGACCAAAAAACAATTAATGGAAGTTAAAAAAATATTTATCTTTGCTCATTTAAATCATACCATTGAATTGATTTAAATTAAATTTCATGGATATCATTTTTGTGATGACGTCGTATGTTATATGTTATGTGAATATATATTATATACGATAACAGTTTCATTGGTCTATTGGCTAGATTATATGGTAGACCTGAGGCCCTGGGTATAAACCCGTGCCTATACAAAGTTATTAGTTTTTTTGTCTTGGAAGTTGGTTATGAGTGATCATCATGTAATAAGAGCAATTGTCTTTTCTCCATATTGTGTTAAGAATATATCATCAATTGAGAATTACGACAATAAAACGACCTATAAAATGCAGCTGTTGTATTTTCTCAGAAAAAAAAGATTTCGTATTTAGAATTCCATAAAAAATAGAGCCGGTTTTATTTAATTTAAGTTAGTCAAAGTTTCACTATGGAGATTTATTCAAACATTAATTCGAAGTAGATCAATCTAGATCAGGGAATTATTATTTAAGTCACAGTTCACTTCGCAGTTCAAGTTTTCCGTCTCTCCGTGACTTGACAACTGAATTTTGAAATCTAGTTTCTAGAAATTGTTGCGAGAGTTCTTTGACAATACCGAGTACGATATTTGATTTAATCTAAAATATAAAACAATCATTTGAAATATCACTCATAGAATATCTAATTTAAAATTTACAATTTATTTTATATTTATTTATCTGCGGAAATTTTACTCATGACTATACTGTTATAATGGTTTTTGTAATAATTTGAATATCGAATTCAAATTCAAAATTTAGTTTATTTGAGTAGAAACTGCCGATCCGAAATATGAACTCTATTGAGTATTGATTTGAATTGTTATTCATTTGAATATAAACACCTTTGCGTCAATTTAAATCCGTGATCAACGTGTCTATTACTCACCGCGTATGGATTGTGTTTCAAATAATAACAGAACGAATTTGTGGCGTAAAGGTCTTGTGGTTTTCACTGAAATCAATATATAACTATAGTAATTTAAGTGGTCAAATTTCACACTAAGTGTGTATATATTAAATATATACTATAAACATATATATGACAGTGTATTGTAACTGACGTGTTATTCTTGTCACATGATTTCATGTCCTCAACTTAATAAACTAGTTGCCGCCCTCGGCTTCTACAACACAACTGACAACGTGTCCGTACAATTTCATGACGATCGGCTTAGTAGTTAAGAGATAAAAGCGTAACAACCAAATAAACCCACTTTCGCATGTATAATATTAGTAAAGATAAAATATTGCCGATGTATAGATTAATTCTGTATTGTGATGTATTGCTTATCAACTGAGCTTGGCATTATGACAGCTCCAAAAACGATATTAATGAATAAAGAACTAATGAAACTTAATCAAGCACTGATAAATGTTTACATATCAAAATTGTGGTTAATATTATGAATTTTAGAAAAATCTTTCAATTTCTGGTAATAATGTTTGTAGGATTTTATAACCCAAGTATATAATTTACTTATACCAATATTAGGTGCTATTCACACAATGGGATAGGTTCAATAAGGCAGAGTACACATTGATCCTTGTCTCTTTAAATGGAACATGTTGATTTAGGGCCACTTGATGTAAGAACTTTGAGCAGTGCTTGAAGGAAACTTTTCCTTTTAGTGCTGGGAGTAGCGTCATGTTCCCAGAGTATTATATACCAATTAAATGTTTAATTATGTTAATAGAATGAGTAAATGTTATCTCTTTTTTCATTACTCTTCATGATGTTTAAAAGAAACTTGTCATATTTCGTTTTGTTTTTACACAAACTTTGAACGAGCCGGAATGATTTAGAATTCATTCCGGCTCGTTCACGTATGTACTATTTTATTGTATTTTTACAAGCGTAAGTTAGAGAGCACGTTTATCGTACGGTTATTTTTAATAACAATTAGAGAGGTTGAATGTTATTTCTAGGCTGTTTTTGTTATTTTAAGCAAGCGACGTTCTAGCCGATTGAGACATTTAATTACCGTTGATAAATCACATATTTTTTGGAAATAGAATCTGATTTGTAATACATAAATAATGTAATTTACTATATATTATTTGTGTGGGGTGTGTGTGTGCGTGCGAACTATACTCCTTACTAAAACACCTGTAATGGCTTTCGTTGACACAGATCAGATATCAATAAAGTGTAATCGATATGTATATCGGAGTATAAAGGTATACTAAATGGGTTCGGCATCGCAAGACTATATGGTCGTCTTCCTCAGGGCTGTCTGAAACACGCGTGGTATCAGGAAACTAACCTATCAGCAAAAGCATTCCTAAGGAGGATTAGCGTCAGGCAGGGGGCCCCGTAGCCAAATCCTTATTTCTTGCTAGTTACATAGTGCATTGATCCATGATAAGCCATGACATTTCAGACTCAGATTTTTTTTAAATAAGTGGGGTGTTGTTGAGTCACCTGATGGTAAGTGGACCACCGCCTATAGACGTTGTCGATGTAAGAACTATTAACCGTTCCTTCCATCACCAATGCGCTACCAACCTCGAGGACTAAAATGTTATATCCCTTGTGCATGAATGTATCATACATTGGCTCACTCATTCTTAAAACTAGATGAAATATCAGATGATTGGGTGGTATCTACGCAGACGGGTTTGAACAAATCCTTACCAGCATGTAATTAATGTCTTTTGTTAAAGTAAAAGTAGTAAAGTAACAGCCTGTGAATGTCCCACTGCTGGGCTAAGGCCTCTTCTCCTCTTTTGAGAAGAAGGTTTTGGAGCTTATTCCACCACGCTGCTCCAGCGGATTGGTGGAATACACATGTGACAGAATTTCAGTGAAATTTGACACATGCAGGTTTCTTCACTATGTTTTCCTTCACCGTCAAGCACGAGATGAATTATAATCACAAATTAAGCACATGAAATTCAGTGGTGCTTGCCCGGGTTTGAACCCACGATCATCGGTTAAGATTCATGCGTTCTTACCACTGGGCCATCTCGGCTTATATTATTGTCAATATAGTCGATTTTAGCTTAGAATACCTATGTAGGTACATATGTTTATTCAAAGATCAGAAATATTATGTCAATTAAAAATGAATAAGCCTATTACCGTACCAGACGATGAATTACAGTGTGAAGTACAACACGTAAAACTGGCCATTTTTATTGCTCGTAAACAAGCTTGGGCGGTTCCGCTTGCTTCTAAAAGATTGCTCCCCGCGCCAAGAAATATTGTCACACTTATTGGGTGCCGAATCGTAAATACTGACCGAGGCGCGAAATCAAGAATTTTGTTAATATACAAAAGTGGCGTTTTATAAAAGCGCTTCTGGCTGGATTTTAATTTTTTTATGTGTGTAGTTAAGCAATTATGGTCACCACGAGACTAAAATTTTAGTGCTATGTGTTGTGTAATGTTTGATAAAACGAGATATTTGATTTATTAAAATAACTTTAAGTTATTACTGATTAATGCCTGGTACATATTGACTCTAATTATTTTTTTTAGTGAACGTTGATAGTACTATAACCGAAAAGTTCGAGAAGTGTCAAAAACAAACGGACAAAGTTTAAGTGAGATGATTGTAATATAGGTACAAATATATATAGTTTCAGAGCGACAAACGCTTACAAAAAAATAAATATTTCCTCTTTATAATATAATTATAGATATTTTCCTATAAATATCATAATAACAGTCGTCAACGGCGACCGATTTCAGCCACGGCGGCTAATCTCATGTGAGATTAGACAACTGCGCAGGACATATTATAGTGCACAAGTGTGTGCGCAAATACAGGTTCACTCTCTATTCTCCGGTTCTCATAATCCCATGGGACGGCTATCGGACACGACCGGAGAGAATTCTCGGAGAATCGGAGAGACCTGATATTTGAACCCAGGACCACCGCGTCTGCGGCCTTACATGTAGCCACTTGACCAACTAGGCAGTCAATAAAAATATAAATATTATAAAGTCAGTACTTTTTTTTTAAATAATATATTGACATAAAGGTGTTTTTTCACCTCAGAGAGGCAGAGGTCATCGATCTGTGATCCTTCACTTGTTTATATTTTATGACTTCGTTGGAGATTCAGAGCTTGTTTGGATTTACTACTTCAGATATTTACATTGTAAATAAGATGCAGCGGGGTGGTTAGACATGAAATTTTTGAGAAGAATAAGTTTCGCTTCAAATTGTTAGTGAAGAAGATTGAAAAATAAGTTTAAAACGAGATCCCCGTTCTTGTCGTATTTTCATTCTTAACAAATTTATTCGGATTTTGTAAACATAAAACTGTCGTATGAAAACAAGTGGTTTTTTTTTACTTACATATGTATTTAATTTTGTAGTAGTTGTAGTTGAACAGTGGTCATATACCAAAATTTATTATAATGAGCGTACCTACTTGTCATTGTAATAAAAACATGTAAATTAAAAGATTTTTGATCTCAATATCATATATATAATTTTTTATATATATAATTAAATTACATATTACGTACAAGTAAAATGAAATTATCTATTTTATTGCTAGACTAGCGCATTTGAAGTTTTAGTAAAATTAAAAGCGCTTTATTTGAAACGATAAAATAATTTTAAAAATACTTGCCGTAGCAATAAAAAATAATAGTTCATTTCAATAAATCTTAAATGTTTCAAACTAATGACAAATACAATTCGCTAGCGCTAAATGAGCAAGTTACGAATTGCTTTGATTATAATTTGATACAAACCGATTGAAAAAAGCCGAGATGGCTCAGTGGTAAGAACGCGTGCATCTTAATCGACGATCGTGGGTTCAAACCGGGCAAGCACCACTGAATGTCATGTGCTTAATTTGTGATTATAATTCATCTCGTGCTTAACGGTTGAAGGAAAACATCGTGAGGAAACATGTATGTGTCAAATTTCACTGATGCCATTTCACATGTTTATTTCACCAACCCGCATTGGAGCAGTGTGGTGGAATAAGCTCCAAACCACAGATAATAATTAGCTTTCACCCGCATGCATGGGGCGAAGGGTTCTCAGGTGTGAGGCTTAAAATACTGCGATGACGTTTAAGCTTCATAACAAATTTCATCACAATCGGTTCGGTATTTTAGCCGTGAAGACATGACAGAAAAATTATTTGATTTTATTTGGTTAAATTTCAATAAGAGATATTAAATGGATTGATTAACGATAATGTCAAATTGAATCAAATTGAAATTTATAGCAACTATTTAATAACAATAACAAAATATATTACTTTTTTTATTTATGTTGTGACTTCGCGTGCTACGGCTACCACGAGTACCACGTAACCTGCATCGTCGAGTTTTACGCAGAGTAAGATTAAATTAAGCATCGCAACCCTTTAGTGAGCTGCTTGAAAATCACGATGTCTCTGTTTTTTAAGGATATCTTGATGTTATGATAAACTCTTAGAGCGTTGCTTGGAGAATATATGTAACGATAAGTGGGATATAACTGCAATCTTGGCTGATTTGTTGTCTCAAACAAGATTGCACAATGCCATTATCAATGTATTTTTATTGATACAATAGAAAAAAATCAACATAAATTTATTAAATATCTTAATTCTAAATGTCTCACATTGAATCTAAATCCGCCTAAAATGACTTCTCTATTGGATCGTCGAATACTGCGAGATCAAAGTTTTTTATATAAATTCTTTTCTTTTGAGCAAAATTTGTTTTAGATGTACAAAACTGAACACACGCAATAATGCCTTATTTCATTTACCCTCTACTCGAACGAAGTAGGCTCGAAATGAATTTATTTATTGATCTTGTAAGAATTACAGTAGGAAGTTTAATGACTTGGACATGTTTTCTTCTTCGCTCAATACACTTAAAAGAAAAGTTAGTATGCATTTGTGAATTTAGTCATTGTGTTATAAGCATATTTTTTCTTTTTTTTTGCTGTTTTTCAACTTTTTGAATCTTGATAGTTAATATTAATAATTTACTGCTATACATGAATTAGTTTTAGTTGGAAACTTGATAGGTGTGTGTACGGGTTAATTGTTGTATAATGTATGTGGTGTTTACCGTATGTTTCCCAAATAAAAAAAAGAAAAAAAAGAATAAGTAAGCACTAGTAAAATTTTGAATGAATAACCTTTAGGTTAATAAAATCAAGAGATTCAGCAAAACAAGATTTTACTATTTTAAATATTTTCACACAGCCAACCGACATACTATAAACTACAGCTTTTAAGTGAGAAAGTGTTGCAATAAAAAAGGAAACAAAGTTTGCCATAAGAAGTGTTCTCTAGAAAATAAAAGAAATAATTTGATAGAACTTACTTGAAGTTAATGCATAATTTTATAACTCTATTGTATGTTGAAATGTAGAGACAAACTCAAATAACTTATATTTATCTTTTTAGTGCATTATTGCTGTTACTTGTGGAATCTGTGATTTTTTTTTCTTTTCAATCTAATTCATATGATCATACATCGATATTCTTTGAAATTTCGGATTTGATCAAATACGTTTGTAAAATTCAAGCTGTGTTTATAATGATAGGTTGATAGTGGATCACAAACAGTTTTAATGTGCAAATTGTAGACGCCGACGTATATCCAAATTCAACGGGCGACATGTCGCGTATTTACGAGATCATAAATCCGTCCCTGGTAATATATTTGCTGAGCTGTGACCAAAATCAATGCTCTAAATGTAGGTAACATAATATCTCTCTTTATTATATGTGTCATAAGACATTTTGTATCTATAATAAGGACTACGAGTATTTATTATTATTAATGAATATACTGGATTTTTGAAATTCGAATACAATTTTTTTTTATTTTGCTTGCTATTACAGGTACGGGTTGCATTGTCACCTCAAATGGCAATGCAATTATTTGAAACACGTCTCTTGTCGAATGTTATTGGTACCATATCATAGACTAAACTTTATTCAGCAGTCGATATCTGTAGTAAGATTTAACCCGTAAGATGCGTTGACGCATCATGAATCTGGTATGATGCGTCAACGCAAAAAAGAGCATTTATTTTTGTACTTATAAGATATTAGTTTCCACCCGTAGCTTGGCCTGAGTGCGAGGCGGGAGGTGTTGATTACCATTTGTCCTTTTCTATACTTTTGACCATACACTAAGAACAAAGAGACACAGCACGTTCAAAGAATAAATGAATTATTCTTCAAAGAATAATAAGTCAAAAACTTAAGAATTATAATATGGTTTTCATTAAATCATAATTTACAATTAGGCATAAATATAAGAAGTAAGAAAACAGCCCGTAAATGTCTATCCCACTGCTGGGCTAAGGACTACAGTCCGTTTGAGGAGAAGGTTACTTTTTTCACCAAACTGCTCCATTTGGATTAGTGAACATAGTAGAGTTTCATGTAACACATGCAGGCTTTCATCATAATGTTTGCCTTCAACATTGAAGTCGAAATGATTTATAAATACATAATAATTTATATATTAACGACGAGATGGCCCAGTGGTAAGAACGCGTGAATCTTAACCGATGATCGTGGGCTCAAATCCGGCAAGCACCACTGAATTGCATGTGCTTAACTTGTGATTATAATTCATCTCGTGCTTGACGGTGAAGGAGAACATCGTGAGGAAATCTGCATGTGTCAAATTTCACTGAAATTCTGTGGCATGTGTACTCCACCAACAGGCATTGGAGCAGCGTGGTGGGATAAGCTCCAAAACCTTCTCAAAAAAGAGGAGAAGAGGCCTTAGCCCAGCAGTGGGACATTCACAGGCTGTTATTGGTTTTGTTGTATAAATAATATAAAATGGCATATCAGTTGAAAATTGTTATTAGTGGTCGAACATTCATTTAGTTATGTCAGTTTGTATGTATGGAATGTACAGTGTGCGTTTAATCATACTATTATTTATATCAATTAACACAATTTGAGTTAAAACAGACTTAATTCGATGGAATGATTAAAATGATTTTTTTTTTTTAAATGTGTTGAAAATTGGATATTTAAGCTTAAATTTTAATTATATTGTGCTCTTTGTTATTATATTTTTATCATATGATATAATTATATTTTTGCTTAAAAAAAAAAAGTAAAGTCATATTTTTCATGTTTGTTTATTTATTTTGTAATCAACTGCGTTACAATTATTTTTTGTGCAATGATGGATTATTATAAAATAAGGTTAAACAGATTACATAATATATTACAATATTAATCATTATGATTAATTATATATAATATATATAAAATAATGTATGAATGTGTGAAAACAAAAAAAAATAGCAATATAAAATCCTACTATAACCAAGTTTCAGAGAGCTTTCAGAACGCTAAAAAAAACTGAGATATTATCTATTCTGAAGTTTCATTGTGAACAGAAATTCCAATGATCCTTGTATTTACGAGGGTGTAAACCATGAAACAGTGACAGAGGATCGTCCCCCGTACTTTATACAGCCCATATATCGTGTGATGGTATCCACGCCAATGTCGGCATGAATTTTAAATTTTTTTCTCTTTGTTTAAATTTAACGACTTGCTTTTGATTCTGGTTATATTTTGTGCTTTTTCGAAATAAAATTAAGTACGACGTAAAGACTTTTATAACGATTTTCAATGTGAGGGTTAAAGATATTAACGAGAGTTTTGACTGAATTGATTTAGTTACTGGCGTTAATAGTAATTGTCTTTGATAAAATGTAAAACAAATGATGGGTTAAATTTCATTTTGAATTTTAAAAAAAGAGTTGTCCAAGTAAGCTAAATACTTGGTGGTAGGGCTTTGTGTTGTGCAAGGCCATTTGGGTGGGTACCATCCACTAATCATAAATTCTACAAACAGCAATACTTGTTATTGTTGTGTTCCGTTTTAAAGGACGAGCAAGCCAGTGTAACTACTAGCCTAAAGGACATATTATTATAGTTTCTTAGGTTGGGGGCGCATAATCATTGGCGATGTAAGGAATGGCAAATACAGTGCCAATGTCGCCTATAGACCACAAGTTGTGACAACTTACCATCAGTTGGCAAAAAAAGTAGTAGTAGTATTGGTAGTTTATTTTTTTTAAATTATAAATAATGACAAGTAAAGTTTTATTTATAATTTAAAAAAAAATTAACTACCAAGAATTGTATATAGATATATTTTTCATGTTTAAAATCAATAAACATATAACGTTTGTAATTGTTAATTGTAAAAATTATCCTTCGAGCCGGATTTGAACCAGCGACCTATGGATTACAATTAACAAGCTACAGTCCACCGCTCTACCAACTGATCTATCGAAGGTGTGACAAGATATTTGACTTATAGCTGAACATTCAAATGAAACACCGTGACGTTATATACTATGTAATAGTCTCGGTATGTTTTTTTAATGTGACCGACGCGTATGATTTTTTTTTTAATTTATGTTTACCAAATACTCTGGAATCGTTTGAATTATTTAATATGATTGTACTGAGGTAGTTGTTTGTCTGAATAAGTACATATATAAATCAATTAAAAACGAAAATGAAATATATAAAAAACAATTTTCTCAACCGTTGATACTTAAAAATATTATGTATATTCTAGATCAATAAACATATATCGTTTTATATAATTATTCTTGCAGACAGTAACGTATATGTATAATTTAGTAAAAATGATCCTTCGAGCCGGATTTGATCCAGCGACCTATGGATTACAATGAACATCTTTCTACAGCCCACCGCTCTACCAACTGAGCTATCGAAGGTGTGACGGTGTAGCGGACTTATAACAACATTTACACATAACAAGTTAACGACATGAATAAGAAAACAATTAAGATGAGAAAAACCAATGAGGAATCCGCGAGATTACTATTATTTCATCCAATTTGGAATGTAATAAAAAAATTAAATGACCTCAAAGGTATTTGCTTAAATGTTATATTTAATGATATATTTTAATGCCCTTATTGTTTAATTATTTTAATTTAAAAGTATTCTTCGTAAGTATTAATGAATAAGGATAACTTAAGTTCGTTTGCCTTAAAGTGCCTGGTTTTTTATATATATTTATATATAGTTATATAATATAATAATAATAATATCGTGGGACATTATTCACACACGGCTATCGGATCCCAAACTAAGCAGAGCTTGTACTATGAAAACCAGACAACTGATATACGACATATAATACTTTTCTTTTGTAAATACAAACTTATCTATATAAGTTAAGTACCTATATAAGTTAATTAATTGATTTAATTACATGCGGAAATTATTAGTCTCTATAATGTAAATTCAATGTGTGTTTTATTTATGTGTAACTATATATTACTGTATGTCCTTAATAAATACTTACAGATTTATTTTTATAAAAATTACAGTAATTTTACATGTTCCTTTTTTTTGTATATGAAATTAATTGTTAAAAAATAGTTTATTAAACGTTAATTCGTAGTAAAATGTTCTCCGAATTTAAATAAGTGATTTGGGTCTTGTTAATACTATATAATACTGTTTCCTTAGAACTAAACGACCATTTAAGAAACTTTTCAAGTTTCATCTGTACCGCTCTCACGTACGTATTTTATCTGGGATAATCCCGAGGACGTCGTCAAATAGGACCTGTTAGATTCAATTCATTTAGAGATAACTTATATGGAGTATTTATTGACACTATAAAGAAAAAATAAACGGTTTTGTTATGTAAGATATAGGTAGGCCGCTCATCCTCTAGACATCTGCAACACCGGAGAGCTTGTTGGCCTTAGTAATGGATAATTGAGCAGATGAATTTTCTAATAACATTTATTGTAAAATCGAATGCTGATTTATATACTTGATGGTAGAGCTTTGTGCAAGCTCGTCTGGGTAGGAACCACCCACTCATCAGATATTCTACCGCAAAACAGCAGTACTTAGTACTGTTGTGTTCCGGTTTGAAGGGTGAGTGAGCCAGTGTAATTACAGGCACAAGGGACATAACATCTTAGTTTCCAAGGTGGGTGGCGCATTGGCAATGTAAGCGATGGTTAACATTTCTTACATTGCCAATGTCTATGGGGGTTGGTGACCACTTACCATCAGGTGGCCCATATTCTCGTCCGCCTTATAATACACATAAAAAAGTACGACAATATTTTTGATTTAAGACAGCTTTGATTTCAAAATTAACGCAACAACGAAACGCTTTATTTAAATATTTCGGCTACACGAGATGAATATACAGAACATTTACCTAAAATCTGCCTTATTTAGATAGATTTTACTATAGTATAACGTTATCTTATTAATATCCAGCAAAATCGTCACATTTTCGCTCTTGAATGAATCGTCTCATACTTAAATCCGGTACAAATTATAAGGCTTCGGTGACTTCCTTGCGACTTTAGCTTCACAATTAATTGTCTTAAGTTGTATTTTGATATTCAATTACAAATATAATCTCGACGAATAGTTTTCTATCGATATTTTAAATACGAGCTTCAACAGTTTCAATGGACTCTCTGTAAAGCATTCTACGTTTTACGTTCATATAAAATTCACCATGACTAAAATTGGAAATCATCTTTTGGCCTTTTGTATTATAAAAACTTATTTTATTTTACAAATCGTGTAATAGATAACGTGAAAAGCAATAAAACATCACTTTCGATTTTATCAAACTATCGCAAGTACAAAATATAACATCTCTATCGCGAAATGTCACCTCGAACCGCCAATACAAACAGACTTTGTATTTTATTCAGTTCGTGACGCGCCTAGCTAAGGCACCGAAGTATACAGCCAGGGACCCTTTTTAAAATATTGAAAATTCTCTGCCGTATTGAAGTCATCTGGAAAGACCAAGAAGCCTGGAAGACCTGGAAAGATAAAGAAGAGGAAAAAAATATGATGATGGCACATGGGATAAGCAATAGCTTGGTCCAAATGGTAGGTTGTATTAATTGGATGTAAGGAATGGTTAAAATTTACTGAGGTGACAATGTCCATGGGCGATGGTGACCATTTACCATTACATTATAATTTATAGGAAAAAAATTGTTCATCTCGCAAGTGAAGCTTCGATTAACAGATAATATTCTACATTGAAATCGGTATTTGTTTAATTTCATGATTATATAAAAATAATAATTGTACAATACATACATACAAAACGGATGAAATAAGGGACAACGTATGGTTTTTAACCGATGCGGGCAACTTATGTATTGGTATACAACAGCAACAACTTTAATCTCATCCATTATACTATAGAGCGGCGAACTTTGTGCCGAACTTCGTTAATTATCTTGTTTTGTTTAGCGCCTGTTAATTAAACTTCGCTACGTATTCGACAATGCTCAAGTTATGACATCGCCTGGAGATGGCATTAGTTTAAGTACATACTCACAATACTCCAAAATTACCAGACGCAAAAAAAAACCTAATGCAATTTGTAAAGAACTCAATTTAGTTTAATTTATACTTAATTAATCACATACCTATTCATCATATTCGGCTTCCGATAAGAATTGCCATAAGCACTTAGTATCAGTACCTATGTAAAATGTCTGAAAGCATAGGATAACGCGTGGGCATATTTTATTTACTAGCATTACAAGAAGATCAATAACGTGTCATTATTCTAAAGCCTTGGCCTGTCGTACACTATGCATAAGCTATGTCTTTTTTAGGTTCATTTAAAAATCAAAAAAATGTTGTGCTCGTTATGTTTTCATATGTTTCCAAAGTATTTTTTTTTGTAATTTTCATTGAATTATTAAGTTGCTTATTTAAATAAGTCCAGTTTCTTCTAAATAAGCAATTTTTAAAATTCGTTATGTGCATCAGATACTAACCGTTGTTGCATTTTGTTTGTAGTTTTCATACATCGTAAAATATCAGATGTTATCCTGGGCTTAAATTTTCATTTATTTCTAGAAATTGGCACAACCTAAGGTATCTCTTTTCCTATTTTCTTGTAAATATTCCTTTAAAGTTTTTATTAAATTTGAAGTATGATACTCACTACAGAGTAAATTCAACTTCATCAACATTCAAGTTTTATATATTTATATTTTATTTACGTTAAGTAAAATCACTAACAACTTCTAGAGGTTTCCCTTCGACGTCCGGTCCCGGCACGACATGCTTATTGAACATGACCTTGGTCTTGTCTAAGTTCATACCGAGACCGACACGCCGGGAAGAATCGCTTAGGCTACGCACGTGGGCTGGTCACGTGTGTCGTAGGACCGATGGCCGTTGGAGCAGACGAGTCCTAGAGTGGAGACCGCGGATCAGCAAACGCAGCGTAGGGCGCCCTCCAGCCAGATGGACCGATGACCTTAAGAAGGTGGCGGGTACCGACTGGATGCGGAAGGCGGAGGACCGGGAGCTTTGGCGCACTTTGGGAGAGGCTTATGTTCAGCAGTGGACTACGATTGGCTGATGATTGATTGATTGATTAAAGTAAAATCACAGCAAGATTGGAAATTGAGCTGTTTATCGCGCCACCGCCTACGTCAATTTATTTCGCACGTAGTCCTTTCAAGTGATGTATTTATGATTTTATCCAGATCTCGGGCTACCTCAATATCAAATTTGAATACTATAATATGTTTACCGGCTTAGTCGTGAGGAGGTAACAGACAGAGCTTCTTTCGCATTTTTAATATTAATATTCGTCTGGTTAGAATCATAATATTTGCATTTTATTGTAGCTCTCGTGTTTTGTAGGCAGTTAATTGTAATAGAAAAGATAAGGTCGTTATCTCTTCTAGTTATTTATTACACGAAGTAAACATATTTGCTGTTTTTCTCCATAAATTATACTAATGGTATAAAAAGGATAGTTTCTTTATTTGTTTGTTTTTCTCGATTCATGTTAATACTTTTAGTACGACTAACATAGTACTTTCGTATAATCTTAGTTTTATCACGGCGTTAGAAAAAAAGTTGGCAGAAAATTAGGGTAACTTATTCGTAAATCGACTTGCGTAGTATTTATATTTATAAGTTTCGTATACAGCAATGTTAGGGTCCCGGTGGACGTTAAATAAAAGATGTATTAAATGGCTGGTTCATTCGCCTTGTATGTAACATTGACAATCGTAATCGTATCGTAAGGGCAAGAGAGGTGGCGCGGCTACGCCAACGCGAGCCGCGCTCATGGTGGAGGGGCAGCGCTCGCGCCGCCGCCGCCTGCGGTTCCAGTCGGTGTTGCCTATCGCCACAGCAATATTAATATAAATTTATGAAAACAATATACATATACAGTTTCACCCTCGTGAAACATAACTTCTATGTATCTATAGTTTCTAGATATATGATATATAGTATCTAACATTTATCAATAAATAAGAAAATGTAAAAATGCAAATAATTTATTTTTAAAACCAATATAATAAACATTAAACTTAGTTTTTAATTTCCTATCATCCATGAGGGACTAAGGAAGTAAAGAAGTATGCCATGTCAATTCTTACTATTAATTTTCGAGAACATACGAGAATCGCGTTATCCCGTTGGGGATAAACAGGAATAAGTTTTTAACGTTCGAATAAACTTTGTAACACTTCCCTTCCTCTACGAAGTAGAGATATATGGCTCGTCGGGTCACGAATCTGGTACAGATCGGTGGGATTGTAGGTCTATTATGAACTAAATAAAGATATTCTAAAAATAACTAGTTGTTCATAGCGCTAGACAAATATTGATATTTTAGATTGTTTAAAAATTGGTTACGAAAAGAAGGCTGTTTTTATTTCTATTTATCATCCATAAAATTGTATCGAATTATGACGTCACATCTACTTTTCCGACTGTCAATGGACGCATAGTCTAGAAACTTCTAGATGGCTTGTATTGTGCCGCGATATTGTTACATTTACCGACAATATAATATTTTTGACGTAAAACTCCTTTTGAGT
Organism: Nymphalis polychloros; assembly: GCA_905220585.2. Lineage (NCBI taxonomy): Eukaryota > Metazoa > Arthropoda > Insecta > Lepidoptera > Nymphalidae > Nymphalis > Nymphalis polychloros. The sequence continues at coordinate 14,160,680 of HG992243.1, read as the reverse complement.
GCAACGTTAGTAAATATCACGGAAAGGTTTTCCTCTGTCACTTACGCCGTGTTGACAAGAACGTGATTATTATACAAACAAAACAAAAATCTTACACATAAATATGGATGGTGGAATATCTATTCAATATTAATGAACTTTGATACCGTATGACCGATCACATTGAAAGCTGGTTTGTATAGTATGTACTTTTTCATGGAATAAGTTTTATACGATCCACATTATTGTAATTTACGCGCGAAATGCGAAAGTAGGATTTTTTTTGTTTGTGTGTTATGCTTTTAGTTGTTAAATACTCAGCCAATAGTATTGAAATTTTTCATATCTGTTATCAAGGTTACAGACTTTTTTTTATAGAATAGTAAATAGTGGTCACCGACGCTCATAAATATTGGCATTGTAAGAAATGTTAATAGTAGCTTACATTGCACCACCTTGCAATGCACCACCAGGACCACCAATGCACCACCAACCTTGGAAACTAAGATGTTATGTCCCTTTTGTCTGTAATTACCCTGGCTCACTCACCCTTCAAACAACATTACAAATTACTGCTGTTTTACGTTAGAATATCTGATGAGTTGGCGGTACCTACACAGGCGACCTTGCATAAAGCTCTACCACCAGTACATTTAGGTATAAATTATCTAACTAACCTTTTACATGCGGGTGAAGTAGTTATAGGCTATAAAAACACAATTCTTTCATCAATCGAATAAAATCAAAATATACATTGATCTAGAAGGTTCTTGGTTCACTTTTATAGTTTTAATTACATTTAAAACAATCACCGGCTCATTATGTAGATTCAGCCGAGAAGAAGGAATAAACTCTGTAGTTAGTCCTTTTCGTCAATCAAGTTATATAAATAATTAAATACATTTGAAGTATTATTTATCGTGCATGAAACGAATACTGACTACATACTTTTTATAATTTTTTAAATCCTTTTTCGAGTACCACTCCTTATTAATAAAAGCTTTCTTAACATCTTATGGAAATTCGTTAATTGGCAAACTTCTAGCTTATCGTAGTATACTTTAAATTCGTGTAAAAATGTACTTAAAAGAGTTTCTTACGTTCGGATAATGCAAAAGTGTATTAAAATTGATCAAAGACGTTTCTCGAATGGTGTTCTAATGAATTTCGCTCACGTAGTGATATCATAGAGCGCAGCGTATGCAGTCTTGTACGGACGCGATGTCCATTACGAATGGCGGTATTACGACCGCGTATTAGGGTTGCTGATGTTAAGTACGACTACATCCGTCTATCTAATATTTCCAATCGTTTTATACAGGTTAAATAATATATAAGCGCTTCATTTTGCTAGCGTTATAATTCAGAGGTGTAGAATACCAACTTCCATAGTACTTCTTCAAATATGATGGATTTACATACAAACTCTCAACTTCTTTATCATACCTTAGGGGTTAAATATTCAAAAATTCTTTCTTAGTAATAACAATAACGTCCTCCAGACCGATTTCGGCCACGGCGGCCAATCTCAAGAGAGATTAGCCAACTGCGCAGGAGATATTATAGTTTCCGAGGCACGGGAGTGTACACACTTCCACCTTCCAAATTCGGGGCTGCTACTGAGAATTTTCTGACAGAAAATCCCAATAACTTTTTATTGGCCCGACCTGTGATTTGAACCCAGGACCACCGGGTCTGTGGCCTTATATCTAGCCGCTAGATCAACGAGGCAGTTAGTAATAACCAATTGTGTAAAAGGAAGCTATAGGGTTTTCCAATAGGGACGCTTGAACTTTGACAGCTGATTGCAGCCATGTTGTTTGAGTGACAGCTGTCAAATGCAGTGTGTTATATTCATTCCGTCCTCCCAAACCACCATGGCAGGTTACAGTGTCGAGCAGCACGTGCAAATCATAAAATTGTTTTATGAAAATGGGTCTTCAGTTCGAGCAACGTTCCGCGCACTTCGCCCGTTTTACGGTCGCGATGATCGTCCTGCCGAGTCGACTATCCGTCGATTGGTGGACAAATTCGAGTCAACCGGGTCAGTTAACAATCAGCCGGTTCCCGTGCGTCAACGTAACGCGAGATCTGCCGAGAATATCGCCGCTGTGCGCGACAGTGTCCTCGAAAACCCGCGGCAGTCAATTCCGCGTCGCGCACAGGAACTCGGCCTTTCGCAGACGACAACTTGGCGAATTTTGCGTTGTGACTTGAGCCTGCACCCGTACAAGATCCAGCTGACCCAAGAGCTCAAGGTTAATGACCATAGACAGCGCCGTGTGTTCGCTGACTGGGCATTAGAGCAGTTGGAAGTTGACGCCGATTTTGGCAAAAAAATCATCTTCAGCGACGAGGCGCATTTTTGGATGAATGGCTATGTCAACAAGCAAAATTGCCGTATTTGGGACGAGACCAATCCACACGAGGTTCACCAAGTGGCAATGCACCCGCAGAAAGTGACTGTTTGGTGCGGATTTTGGGCCGGAGGCGTGATTGGTCCGTATTTTTTCGAAAACGATAATGGTGTGGCCGTCACCGTCAATGGTGAGCGATACCGGTCGATGATAACCAACTTCTTTTGGCCTGAAATCGAGAATATGGATCTGGACAACATGTGGTTTCAACAGGACGGCGCTACGTGCCACACAGCACACGCTACGATGGAAGTTCTGCACGATCAAGCGCCCTTAATGGAAAACCCTATATATGCAATTTTTCATGGTCCTAGCGTTCTTCGGTCTAAGCGTTAAATTGTCATAGTCATTCAGTCAGTAATTACTCGGTGGTAGAGCTTTGTGCAAGCTCGTCTGGGTAGGTACCACCCACTCATCAGATATTCTACCGCAAAACAGCAGTACTTTGTATTGTTGTGTTCCGGTTTGAAGGGTGAGTGAGCCAGTGTAATTAAAGGCACAAGGGACATAACATCTTAGTTCCCAAGGTTGGTGGCGCATTGGCAATGTAAGTGATGGTTAACATTTCTTACAACTCCATTGTCTATGGGCGTTGGTGACCACTTACCATCAGGTGGCCCATATGCTCGTCCGCCAACCTATACAATAAAAAAAAAAAAATCTTTTAACTTAGTGAGTTTTACTCAACGCTAATTATTGTTTTGTTTTTATTAGATGATATAGTATGTACTTCGATTGATATAGTGAATAATGCGGGTCACCTTTATAAAAATAAAATAATATGCCTGGATTTCAATTCGCTATCTACGGTTAAATTCCACGTATTATACACAAGACCATACCGGCTTTTCATACGAAAGGGATAACAATGGTGTAATTGTTGACAGCTGTTATGTAATATAACTGAGTCATTAGGCCGGCGACACGCTGTGAAACTCAATAAGAGTGTACTTCTCCGTCTTGTTGCAGTTTGTAACAATAGGGATATACAATGAACAATATACCTATACAATTATACACTGTATACTTTGAATAATAATTCAAATGTAACTGTAATGTTTTATTTAATGTGTAACTTTTACTTTGATTTGTTTTATTATAATATAATTATTAATTACTGTATCGACTTCTATTAAAAGTTTTATTAAAATCAAGTTTTACTTATCAGCCCAATTCAGTAATAAATATGGAACGATACAAATTCTTCGCATGGATAATATTAGTAAGAAAGAGAGAGACAGATATTTTGTTTCATATACATTTAATATGACATAGGCAGAGCAAGTAAAGCAACAAAATTCATAGTCTCCTTTTAAATTTTCTACAAAAAGATTTCGTGTTAAGTGTATTCAACACTGGCATGTATATTGAATAATAGGTACTCATGCTTGATTTAAAATAATTATTTTATTAGAAACTGAATGTTAATATTATGTTTTATTTAAAGCACAACAAGACAATATTTTCATAAGCGTATTTGATATTAAACAAACTTCGCACGGAAAAGAATTACGAGAGACCGTATAAAAAAAAACAAAAAAAAAATCTTTACTTTTTAAATCAGTAAGATAGTAATGGTAATTAATGTAGACAATAGATAAAAACGAACATTAAAAAAATATCGTTAACTACGAGAATATTTATCCATAAAATCTTTTAATAATCTGTGTCAAATCAGAAAGATTTTTTAATGTTTCTTAAACTAAAGTGCAAAAGTATCAACCCTATTGCAACTCAACACTTGTTCGTAGTTTGGAAAACTTGATCTCATATCATCGTAAATTCGTACGTATTCCGTAATATCTAGACAGATTAAGATTCATTAAATTTTATATTTCTTATTAAGTTATAATAAGAATAAATGGTGTGGAATAAATTAATAATTAGAAGACCGTCCCTTGTACTGAGCTCTAATTAGTCAAGTCTAAGTAATTTTATGTACTATTTCCTTACGGTAAATAATAAATTAGAAATTCGCAATTAACGAACCAAAATAAAATAAAAAATGTGTATAGTTACTATATAAAAAATAAAATAAATTCGATTTTTAATATTATACTAAATTGATAATGATCCAGTTTATAGCTGCTGCAAGCTGTGTACTCTGGAAACCTTCTTTCGACTATAAAGATGAGAGAAGAAACATTTGTATTATTTTTTTATTAAGTTCTGCTATAAAATTATTTTGATAGTTTTCCTTTAGTCGTTTTGATCATAATTTACGAAGAGCATTGTTTCAATATTTTAATTTATATTATTGTATACTAAAAAACAACAAATTACTTATAAAAGCTATTGCGAATGTGTTGCCATGTAATTTTCGTCATTTAAGTAAATGAATTTTTTTCGGAATAAATTTTTTGTTTACAATTTTAAAAATGGTTACATAAAGAAAACCAACTAACGATACCTAATATACGATAACCAGTTCACGAGTTGGACAGGGTTTTTGTTACACACTGTATATCGACGTATAATTCACAGACAGTTGACAGAGTTCCATTTAATTGGTAATAAAGTTATTGGTAGGCAAATTTGTGGCTAATTGTACATATATAATGAGTTGCTAATTTATCATTAAATACTATTTAAACTATCATTCCAAGGAAACTACGCCAAGTGAAGAGCCATCACGAACAATTTAATAAATTCTTTATCTAAATAAATTTCGAATATATATTTAAAAAAATCATATCACTATGTAAAACTACATTTAATTTCAATACGCAAAACATTTTTTATTCGAACGAAAATTAGACTAATCAGGCATTTCAACGCTGGAAATCTTGTGTTTCAACAGCGTAGAGCGTAGTAATTAGGACGACACGATAAGGTTTTCAGGGCCCTGTAATGTAAGGATATTATAATATCCCGAGCCTACGTTGTAAGGACTACTTATACAGCGCTCGTTTAGTGACATAATGACAAGATGTCGTTCAAAACTTTGTTAAAGATCCTCCCGCTGTCAAACTCATTTACGAGTATACATAATTATATTCAGTTTATTTGTTTACAATTAATTCTTCGTGTATAGAGCCTTATGTTGGGGGGGGGGGGCTGTTCAGGTGTAAGCTATAAAAAAGCTTATGTACTTGTGGTTCAAACTTGAACTTCTGTTGTGCCTTGAAGCGTAATAGACAGAAGGTAACTTTTGTATATATAGTGTCGTACGGCAATTTGTATGTATATTCCCGTACGACAATATATATACAAAAGTTACCGTGTCGTATAAGCCTTATGTGAATCCAATTTTTTTTTTATATAATAGACAGGTGCACGTGCTATTGTGTCCCCACCAGCCAAAGGCAGTGGCGCTGTACTAGCTCACGCAATCTTTCAACCGGAACATTATAATACTAGTAAGTGGTACCAACACAGACGAGCTTGCACAAAGCCCTACCACCAAGAAGACGTGCATTTGATTAGAGTAATAGAAAAAATCTAAACCTTATTAAGAGGAGAAACATTTGACCAACCGTGCCACATTCGCTAGCTGTTACTTTTTGCTTTAAATATTTTATCCAATGTAAATTGATCAGAACAATAAAATCGATAATAACTTCATACTCCATGCGAGTAGGTATTATATACTAAAAGTTTTCTCGTTTAAATCGTAAACCATGAAAACTCTGTATTTCAAGCGCCTGAACAAACTCGATCAGGTCAATTTTATCTATGTGAAAAATAATGTATATTAAATATGCGTATGAAAATTAATTTTGAAATACCACAAAATAAAAGTGAGTAATTTATCTAACTTATTATATAAAAATAACACACAGCATCGTACGTAAAAGTACGTAAGAATTATATTATAAAAATAACATATTCGAATGTATCTTACATTATAAAAAAAATTTGACCACGAAATAATTCATCTACATTTATCTTAAACACGAGTTAAGACATCAGGAAAATTAAATTACATTCTAGTTTGTGTTTAGCTAATTTAGCTGAGGTTGGTTTAAACCGGGCGAGATATTCCGAGCCGCGTTGCATCTTGAATAATATTTGCCCAGGTGGATGCATAATATGATTGCATAGTGTGTTATATAATTTACGTCACAGATAAAGACATGATTGAAAATGTCAACGTTTTTTTATAGAACATCGGTTGACGTAACATTGGAATGTATTGTAATTTCCAATTATTTCCACTTTTGATTTTTCAATGTTAATACAAGTTAACAGTAACAAATTATGGGGCATTATATCTGTTTATGTCTGCTCATGCCATTTCTTTAGTTCTCAAAATGCTATGATTTTTGACATATGTTTTCATTCATGTTTGTGTGAGTGTGATTCAATTCTGCTTCAAACTACATACAAGACATGCATATTGTCGTAACTAGCTAACAAAGGGGTCTTTGTTAAGATTTCCATTAATTTCATCCATCAGTTTCGGTAGAAGTAAATGTATGTTTATTTTTTACTTATTAACATTTGATTTTCAACTGAAGTTTATCATGTAATAATTTGGGGGCACTACCATCATTTATAAGTACTAGGTTTGAATTAAAATCAATCATCAAGTGTTCGATGTGAAGGAAAACATCTTCAGGATTACACGTGTATAAATATATGTACCTTCAAGAATCATGCATGTTGTCAAATCCGCAAGAGGAAAATACTGAAAATTCCATTTTTTATTGAAATTAATAGTACTTTGCCTATTAGTATGACAAATTGTTAGCTGCTAATTAATTTTATTTATTAAATACTTGGACGATGGACTAAGGACGATGTATGGATAGGTACTATCAGTTATCGTAGCATCATAGGAAAGTAAGCCAGTGTAATTACAGGTCCCACAGATAATGGCGCAAATACCATTGGTCCATATTAAATTATTATCAGGTCACAAAGGTTTATTTACCGATCATAAAAAAACAAATCTCTCAATTGGTATTTTCTGAGCAACCATTTAATCCTCTGCACGCATAAGTTTAGTTAAGCAAACTCTGCGCAACTCTGTGCAAAACTGGTACGCGTATGTAAACTTGTTAAGTTTGAGCAAGTTTGGAAACTATTTAAAGAAATCGTACGTGGTATGGACTGCTTTACATATAAAATTAATTTATTTGCAGATAATCATACATAATATATCATTAAGTGTCAATTAAAATTTGTATTGTTATCATGGAAATTAAAAGTAATTAAATAACTTACAAGTTATTAATCGTTTGTAGATTCCGATTATTAAAAGTTTCAGGAAGTAAAGCCAAGGTATCATATTCGCCTTATAATTAAAACCAATCATAGCACCTTTACTAATCCACCTTTGTTTATTAGCTCAAAATTTTCTCGGCTACTAATACAAATAAATTACAAATAACCAGTAAAATGTGTTTTTTATCATATTTCTGTGACAGAATTTAATGCTGCACAGATTCCAATTAAATGTTTCAGGTAGTATACAAGTAATGGTTTTTATTAAATGAAACGCAGAGAGCGATGTAATGTCGAGTTGAAAGCAAATTTGAAATGAATTTGTGCGTTTTCCCGTTAACCAGCAATAATTATTAATTTTAAAGCCATTCAATTGACACACGCTGCATAAATTTTGAATATATAATTATGAAATACGGTTTCTTCTAGCCAGTCAGTCCTTAGCCGCAATGTTGATACACTTATATATTTAAGGGTTAATTAGTTACCCAATTTTGTGACTTCTTCTTTCGAATGAGATCATTGATGATAGAAAGAGACACATCATTGTTTAACTTAACGCCCGCTAAAACACTTTTCTAAGTAAGCATAGTAAGTATGCAGCCTGAGACATAAAAGTTGAGATGGATATTTGGTGTGTCAAAAAAGAAAAGTAAGGCTCACTCTTATATAAAACTAGCTGTGTCGCGCGGCTTTACCCGCGTATAATTAATAACAATATAATAAATTATTTTATTACTATAATAACACACACACGCGCACACACACACACACACACATATGGCTACTGGTAAAGAAATACGTAATTAACGATTTGTAATTAATTTTCACAAGATACCGTAGGGTTAACTGATCTTATATATCCTATTTGCGCCATCACATGTTCTTTGTGTGTACCAATTTTCATCAAGATTGGTCCAGCCGATCTTGAGATATAAGAAGACATACAGACAGACAGACAGACAAAAATGAAAAAAATAGTATAATGTGAATCACTGCATCACAAAATTAGGTTGAAAAAAAAATGTACAGACAGACCCAATAGATTTATATAGTAGTATAGATAATATCAAATGTGCTGACCCAAGAGTGGAGACGATTTCGAAATAGTAATTGAAATTAATAAGTATTGTTATAACAAAATTATTAATAAAAATAACTTTTTATTCCTATTTTGAAAACATAACCAACGTCTATTCTGTTATACACAAAAAATCTATTCATGTCATTTTAAAGTTCACATCGCTGTATTGTTGAAAGTTCGTATGTACGATCAATGTGAATGCTGCGGCGTTCTGTTAATTTGTTTGCTAATATATTATTGTTTCAGTAGATTAATGAGAGGCCTCTGCATGATCGCGTTGATTAAATTTGGAATCGATATTTTAAATTGTTTTCAATTGTAGCTGTGGTTTGTTCGTTATATTGTCTGATGGAATATTTGTAGTCTTTATGTTTAAAATAAATGTTGTGAGTAGGAGAACACGAGACGGCGCGATACATAAAAAGCTTCGGGGATTTCTTTATAGTGTTAAAGTGCTGACGGGCTTGTAGATAACCCTACCAAGTAAAGAAGAATGACAGTCGGACAAAATCGATAAACAACATTATTAATTTTTTTTTATTTACATCTTTATGTACATAAAATTACTGTACTATATCACTTCAACTCACATTACATAAACATTTCGTCTTATTTACCAAAAAGCGAATATTAGTATTATACCAAAATTTGAATAAATTATTTACGAATACGATTCAAGTGCGATGGCGTATAAAGCTAATAGCTTAACGCAGCAAATCTTAATTAGCTGCGAAACGTACATATGGTAATAAAATCGGGTGCCTTACCTTCGGTAAATACGAAACGGTTGCGCTCGTAAAACTAACTCGAGGGAGTTATTTTTAAACGTCCGAAGGAAACTCGGCGGTAAGAGACATAAATTCAAATGTTTATTTCGCAAATGCTCCCTGCGATTGTGCTGAAAACTTCACCAAAGTTATAACGACTCAGCTGACGTAGGCTTCTGTAAATATAACCGTTTGAAATATGTTGTTTACGCTCGCTATCTTTGTTACTTTAGCGTTAATATTTGTAAAATGGATCGTATATTGTATGAATATCAAACTATACACGTAACTATATGTTTTATGGTTTAATATTTATCAAGCTAAGACAAGGTATAAAAATAATAATGTCCTCCTGACCGATTTCGGTCACGGCGCCCAATCTCATAAGAGCCACTAGACCAACGAGGCAGTTAAGATAAGGTACAGGATTGTGATCAAATGTCTGCACAAACAGATGCTCTCTATTTATTCCTTCAATAATCCGACGGGATGGCAATCCGACAACGGTTTAACGTACTTTTGGAACTGGATAGGGTACACTTCACTGCTATGTAAACACTGCCATCTTCTGGATTTTATCTGCGACTTTAAATTGTTACTGAAAAATAATTAACAGAAAACCCCAAAAGTTTGACCCGACCCGTAATTTGCATCTCAAACTTAATAGCTAGCCTGTTGGTGTGGTTGGTAAGATACTTGCCTTTCACGCCACAGGTCGTGGGTTCGATTCCCACCCAGGGCAGACATTTGTGTGCATGAACATGTCTGTTTGTCCTGAGTCTGGGTGTAATTATCTATATAAGTATTTATTTACAAAAGAAAAGTAGTCTATGTAAGTATATCAGTCGTCTGGTTTCCATAGTACAAGCTCTGCTTAGTTTGGGATCAGATGGCTTTGTGTGAATAATGTCCCAGGATATTATAATCAAATAAATAATCTTTAACAAGCATTTTTGTATCACATTTTACAGGAACTTCGGAACTAGGATTATAAGCTAATCGAGACATTTATACGAATATAATACAAACACATGCAGACAACATTAATTAATCTATAAAAAGTAAATAATTATTACGACTGCAAAAAATTATATCTAAATGAAAAGTTAACAATCGTCCAATTATAATTAATCTGTGTGGTTAAAGTAATATTGTATGTAATGTAGTTTTATATCTGTGAGCCGTGGACACTATTACGAATATTAATGTGGTAGCTTTACGTTTAATTAGTCGTGTAAAATGACGATTTATTTTAAAATTATATTTTTCATAATATTCCAACACTCTTGTTACAGTATATTTATAAGTAAAGTAACAAACAGCCTTTTGTTGCATCAATGACCTTTTAAATCAATTAATTTTGCATCAAAGAGTTATGGAGCTATCTGAGGACGCAGATTTTCAATATTACATTATTAATTTTTTTTTTGTTAAATATAAATTGAAATATTTTAACATTACCAAGCAAAAAGGTATATGAATCGAGCTACCACAGGTATATGAAAATCGTATATAAATGGTATGAAATGTCGCAATCTCCATCTGTATGTTTCTGCTTAGTTTTTCTAAACCACGTAACATAAAGTTTTCAGTAATAGAAAGAGCAATACACGAGTAAGGTTTATACATACGTATATAATTTGTAAATATTTTCTTCAAAATGGCTGATCTGTGACGCTATTTCGTCTAAAAAAATATTTTCGCACGAATACTAGGCTACATTAAAACACTGGACACGGCGCACCATACCCTAACTGAGTGTGCTGCGTGGGGGCCTCAGAGGCATACCCTGGCGGCGATAATCGACGGAGATCTCTCGCTGCCGAGTGTGATTAACGCTATGCTCGACAGCGAGAGGTGCTGGTTGGAAATAGTCTCCTTCTGCGAGAATGTCATGTTGCAGACGGAGGAAAGTGCCTCCGCTGACTCGATCCGCCGAAGAAGACAGGGGAGAAGGTGTCGGCGCTAGCGCACCTTCTCCCCCCGCCGTAACAGCCGCCGCTTGGGCTAAGTGGGTTCCCCGTATCTGGAAACCCCTCTAGAAATGGAGGCGGGCCGACCGTCGGGGCGTCTCGGTAGCATGCTGGTTTTTAGTGGGTATTCCGGCGGTTTCAGTGCCGGTGAGTCCCGCATACCCCCCACTTCATGTGGGGGAAGCGCATAAAAGGGTGTTTTCAGCGAAAAAAAAGGCTACATTAAAACAAATAGAAAATAGCATGTTTTTATCTCTAAGGTGCACTCATAATAACATATTTCTAAAATATAGGTTTTTTGCGAAGCCATTTTCATCTATTAATTGTTAATTCTTGTTTAAATAAATATTTTATGTACCTTGGAAATTTAATATAGATTATTGTCTTTTGCACCATATATATTTTTTTTTTGTTTAAAAAGGTACATCAACATCATACATATTAAACACTTACAGGTAGATAATACTGAACAATATTTTAGAGAACTGATACGCGTGACAATTACAGACGTATTCAACATTAACAATGAACAATTAACTAACTAATAAACAACTATAAACCATACATCATAAAATAAGGTAAGGTAAGGTAAAATAAGGTAAGGTACCTTACCTTACCTTAATAAACAACTATAAACCACACATCATAAAATACAAACAAGAAAAATACACATATAAAGACTTATATAAAATCCTCTTCTTCATTTTTTAAAGCGAAATTATAACAGATTTGTAATTAAAATAAAAATAAAAAAGTGGAATGATGATTTTTTATAATATTAATTCAAATAAAAACCATTGGTATATAATTTACATCCCAAACGATATTATAGATGCGATGGTAAGTTTGTTTGTTTCTATATCATTCTAATGAATGATTTAGAAGATATCACCGATTCCAAATTACGTGAAACCGACAAAAAAAACTTTCGTTACAAAACGGGCGGTCGGAACAAGCTGTAAGAATAAATCTTTAAATAATTCAAATAATCTATAATACGCCGTGAGCAAATTGTAGTTTATGTTCTCAATAAAATCGCGATTGAAACTAACTCTAATATTATTTATATTTTAGAATTATGACATATTATGTACTTATATAATTGATAAAAAAATATACCTACCTAATTATTTTCCTGATAAGCGCAATTCTACTAGCACCGTTTCTATGAAACATAACATAATTGCAAAGTATTTGTAAACGTTATTTATTTCGAACTTAAATAAACGGTCAATTTCTCTAAAGACGTAAATGCTTTGGGAATAATTTATCACTTTCAACGGTTCGGAAAGAGATTTAAAAGAAATCAATCTTAATTCGAACCTTATTGCGAAAATATACGTATTATGAATTGTTATTAGATTTATCACAAGTCCTTTACATAAGAGACGTGATGGATCAGTGGTTGTGTTTATAATTTCTTATGTTTGGCGGTGAGTCACTGTGAGGAAACTTGCATTTGTCGTCACATGAGCATCCATCAAGACACATTGAGCCGTAGTAAAATAAGATGGCCGCTTGTAGGTAAGTATAATTTATGTAACAGTTGTAATAATTATATAAGTTGTTATAATTTGTACTTCAATAATAGTTTTCAATATTTGACAGGTGCGGTAAAATAATTATACAGTCCCGGAAGAAATATATCGCATAAATACCTTTTAACTCAATCGTTTTGTTGTAGAACTTTTAATATAATAAAAATATATGGTCTTATAAGCGAGATCGATTTGATATTAAGGAAAAGTGAATTTAATAATAATTATTTTTTATTTCAATTATTAAAAAATTCAACTACTTCAAAATGAATACGTCGATTAAGAAAGTGAATAACGAAAGCAAAGAAACTTCTTTTATAGAAATTCATTGAAGCGGATCGTCTTCATTTCGCATTAATAAGTTTTTACCTCTTCGAAACTCAACACCCGTGAAACACGCCTTTTAAACTTGTCATTTCAAGACAAATTGTGTGGCACGGTGCTTTACTGGTAGTTAAACTATCAATAGTCGATGGATTTTATCGCTTCCAAGAACATCGGTAATATTCTTTTTTTTATAGCATAGGAAAGCTCCATATGCACCATCAGGTGGCCCTTTCGACATGGGCCACCTGATGGTAAGCGTTCACCAAAGCCTATAGACATTGGCATTGTAAGTGATGTTAACCATCACTTACATCGCCAATGCGCCACCAACCTAGGGAACTAAGATGTTATATTCCTTGTGCCTGTAATTACACTGGCTCACTCACACTTCTAACCGGAACACAACAATAGCAAGTACTGCTGTTTTGCGGTAGAATTTCTGATGTGTGAGTGGTACCTACCCAGACGAGCTTGTACAAAGCTCTACCACCGAGTATATATAGAGTATATATTAAGATTAATATTGACATGGAATAATAATATTTTTTTGTGTTATATAAAATACGTAGGCGGCAAGTGATAGTCAGTCGTCATCACCGTCCATAGACGTTGTCGCTGTAAGAAATATTAACCAGTATTTACAACGCCAATGCGCCACCAACCTTGGGAACTAGGATATTATGTTTCTTTGTTTCTGTAGAGCGATGCTTGGGCGGTACCTACCTAGAAGAGTTTGCACAAAGCCTTACCACCGCTGTATTGAACTGTTTATATAAATACTTGGTATTGTTGTGTTCCGGTTTGAAGGGTGAGTGAGCCAGTGTAATTACAGGCACAAGGGACATAACATCTTAGTTCCCTAGGTTGGTGGCGCATTGGCGATGTAAGGGATGGTTAAAATTTCTTACAATGGCATTGTCTATGGGCATTGGTGACCACTTACCATCAGGTGGCCCATACGCTCGTCCAACTACCAATACAATAAAAAAAAAATAAAAAAAAATACCCTGCATAAATGTGTGAGCAAACAGGTGCACTGTCTATTCCCTTATTTTACAGTTAGAGCAAGATCAGGGGTAAAATATGAATTAACACTACCAAAACACAAAACACTACCGAAATCCAATAACTTGTATTGGCCAAATCCACGATATCAGCGCTGGACAATTTTATCTGCCATAATATTGTATATCTAACACGATATTAATTGCATATTCCTTCCTCATTGTTTAAGTGTGTTACACTGTGTTAATATACAGGAAAAGTTGTTAAACATAAGTTGACGACCGCTGTAATGCTAGGTACACACAAAATCGAGCAAAATAAACATTAAAATATTGTAAATTCTAATCATTTGGATTTTTGTCACTGGTCTACTGCCTTGTTCGTTTGGCTGCAAATCTTGAGGCTCGGAATTCAGATTAAAGAAGAAGTTATTCAATTTTTTTATCTAGGAATCTTTGTGAGGACCAAGATTAAAGAAGTTGGCAGTGTTTCTCTCTCGTGCCTTGGAAAGCTTACTATAACATCTTCAGTACGGTAAGTTTCCATTGAGAAAATAGTCTCGGTAGTAATAAAATCAACAAAAAAAAATCTAAATCTTCTAAGCTCTTTTACCTTGGACTTTTCAAAATGACCGAATCCCAGCATATTTTTCACATGCCTAAAATATGGTATGGCCTGGTAAATGTTCCAAAATCTTTAAGAGGAAAGCAGTCTAGCGATTGTTATTTTCTGTGTACATATAATAGCTATCCAAAGTTAAAATAATTATGATTGGTTGGTACATTTTGGGTACAAGTGATTCCAATTATTTAATACATTTTTTTGGAATGTATGCAAAAGAAAAAGGTGAATCTCTAGTAAGCTGTTCAAAAAACATAATAATGCAAAAAAATAAGTAGGAAAACCATAACATGTATCCACACAAGACAAAAACCATTTATACAGTAGACGAAAAACGTTCAATTATACATATCTATAGCAGCTGTGTGTAATGGTCCTTAATATTATCTGTCATTTAGCGTAATATCTTGCGCTTAGTACCTAACGCCGATATAATAAGTTACGGCGTTTTCTTTCTTACTTGCGAAATTATATTCTGAGTTGACTGGATATGCAATAATAAATACTTACTCTTACGATATTATTTGTATATAAGCTTATGTCGTTGTTAATATCGTATGGTGCGTACTCGTATCGTATGGTCAACTATGTCTAGATCAGTAAAGTTATAGGAGGAGCAGCCATTGGCATTGCCCTGCCGTTCATACTAAGGACTATCGAGAACTGCGGGAGGTCGATGTCACTTTTTCATCGCCATCCGACGTTCACGGCAGGGAGTTTAATAATAATAATAATAATAAAACTTTTTATTTCAGGACTAGCCCATATAGTGTTAGTAAAAGATATTTTTTAACTTTACAAATTTTAAAAATACAATACAATAATAAAAATAATTAAGAAGTAAGAATCTTACATACGCCGGATTCAAAATAAAAAATAAAAAAATGCAGATACACTGAGGTTCAGAGTTATCTCAATTAGGACTTATTAAGATTAAAAGTCAGTCAAGAGGTCATCTTCACCAAAGGTGTCATAAAGTCACATTTTTCATGTATTTCAAGTATGCGTATAATAATCTCTCTTAATGTAATAACATTAACGTGCGAACAATTGTTCGAAATGATCGAGAAACAACGGATATTCGTATTACTTTGTTATTTCAAAATATATTTACAACTTTAAACTTGCTGGGCGATTCCTAGCATTAAGATTTAGGTCAGCCGGGCATTTTGAAGCACTTTTACAAATTACTTTCGATTCGATCAACGATTTGAAACTAAAATGTTGTACGGAATTTTTAAAATACCAAGCGCTTAGAAGTTAGAAGGCTACACGTTTCAATGGAATCGTACCACATTAGTTCGTTGGCAAAATAGAGAGAGAAACGAAAACAAATTATTGAACGATGTATGAAATATACGTCGGAACTTTATTGACAGGCGTCTGGACAATTGGGCTTATACTCGTAGCTTGGGCTTGTAATCTAAACGTGTCAAAGCTTTGTGTATATAATTTTTAAGGGTAAGGTCAATAAAATAGTTAATGGTTTTTTCTGACAATAAATTCTCAGAAGCCCGGTGGTTGAAATATGATAGTATAAGCACTCTAATGCAACTAGTCGATTCAGCGTCTAATCGGTTTATGAGAGCAAGGTTTTAGTTGGTGCACTTGTGTTTGCACACACACACAAGCACAATAATATGTTCTATATAGGCTAGTCTCTCTTATGCCGTATCCAAAAATTAACAGGAAGAAAATGATATACATGAATTTTAATGGAACACAAATTGGTACGATTTTGTTGATTACATTTTCATTGCAAATACATATTTTAAGTATAAAATGATTTATTGTAAAAATACTCAAATGCGGGTGACAACACATGTGATAGAATTTCAGTGAAATTGGACACATGCAGGCTTCCTCACAATGTTTTCCTTCACCGTCAAGCACGAGATGAATTATACTAACAAATTAAGCACATGAAATGCAGTGGTACTTGCCCGGGTTCCCGGGAACCCACGATCTTCGGAAGAGATTTATGCGTTCTTACCACTAGCCCATCTCGGCTTCAATTTAGTGTAAGACAGCAGAAGTATTATTAAAAGACGTGACTGATGATAATCGATAAGACAACGAAGAACTAAGGAATATACTTTTTATGAATGTACTCATAACGTATATAAATTAAACATTAGTACCTACTTCGAAGTATTCACATTATTTGTTAGTTAACAATAACGAGAAACCCTCTGCCATTTAAAACATTAACTTTAGGTCGCTCTTAAGGTCATTTTAAATTTAGAATTCCTGCAGTGAACCCAATGGGTTAGAACCATTAATTTCTAAAGGGCATTGAACCCAGCCCGATTGGTATACGTCTTTTTTTCTTGTAATAAAGTTACGACTAACATTGTAATAATTTAACTTGTAGTATTATAATTACTTGTATACTTAATAACTTATACGAATTAACGTAATAATTTTAATCATACATAGTTATTAATTCCATTAGTAGAAGTAATTTTTACCATCAATTAATTTATAATCAAAATAAATATATCTGGAATAAATGCTGCCATGAATGTAGCAAATGGAAAAATATTAATTTGTTTTTAATATAAACATACATCAAAAATATTTCCAGCGAAACAGTATTAATTTTGAACGAAATAACGACGCAAATAATTGTATTTATTTAACTCTCATATCAAACTTTTTTCAACAATTAATGACTATGTAAAACATTTAATTATGCGTAATAAGTATTATCAGATAAATTTTATAAATATTCATTATACGAATCCAAGTGATTACCGTTAGTATAAAAAATTGTTTTAATCAATCACGGGATTTAAAATGTAGTAGTTTTATGTGAATTATACTAGATTTTAATTAGGTATGAAGTCCAGGGATGCTAGTCAAAGTTCAGTCTTAAGTTACAATCAAAAAATATGTACATATGTATATATCAATTTTTTAGACTTTTTTATTAAGCATGTAAATCATACATAAATAATATTGTGGAATATACTCAGTATCGCTTTAAAATATCAGTCCCTATAGACAAGTGGCTTTTACGTTAGTAGAATAGAATAGAAAATAATAGTCAATGTATGAGATTGACATTCCCGTTCAACATGTAATCTTGGTAACCTTGGTTACATTGATTATTATGTTCTATTCCATTCTATTAACGTAAAAGCCATTTGTCTAGGCCCCCTGGATTAGATTCGACAAGGATGCTAAGCCAGCTCTCTTTCTCCGGTCGTGTAGGACTGCATCATAATTATAATTAAGGAATAATAATGATGTAGTTCTGGCAATAATAATATTAATAATGGTATACAGACTTTATATTATTTTTTTTAAAAGAGAATAATATCCACTTTTTCCTAATAATATAATTATAAAACATGCCTTTTAAAATAAATATTGCTTACATGTTTCGTATAATCTAGACTGCGAAGTTCATTTTCTAAATCAAGAACTAAACATAAAATGGATAATTTGATCCGAGTATTTTCAGTTTGCGAATTCGGGTGTACGAAGAAAGAAAGGATCATTATAACAAAGTCACGTACGATGGAGAATACACCAAAAAGATCGAATGCTGGAATAATAAACTCAATTAAAATTTAACCTTAAAAGCAACCATATTAATAGGAATAAAAAAATATTTCTTTTACATATAAGACAATAAATAACGCAGTACATTGAGTATCTATCTATTTCCATAAGTTTATTTTTCCTGGATAAAAAATAATGTCACTCCACGACTCATAAACTATGTCCATGCAAAAATTATGTCCACCTGACATAATTTTTGCATAGATACCTCACTGTTGCTGCATGACAGATAAACCGTTTGTTTGAGTTCTATTGTACATTACAGGTCCGTCTGCATGGCATTTAGGGGAAGTGTCATTCATAAATCAACTCTCTCATTAATGTAGATGGAAATTTCAAAGATATACTTAAAATCGGAGTCTGTCTTATTTGGTTGTTTGTTTTCTGTGTATGTTATCATAGCGAGATAAATATTACGTGTGTCATAAATACTAATCTTTTATGTACGAACAGTTTCTGAGTTACGTTTGTCATATGTACCTTCATGGTAGTTTTAGTGGGTTAAAATGAATATAACCCGGTTATTTTTTGTGTATATGATAAAAACTAGATTTGTTTTAATGACGATGAAATAAAATCATGTAAAAAGGTTTTTAGTAAATGATCTGTTAGGTAATATAACTATAAAATTGGATGTAAATATCTCCATTATTGAATTTCATAATAAAATTATATATTCATACAGAAATATTTGCAATAACATAAAAGTCATTAGGCATTTATATGTACAAAAGTATATCCAAGGTAAATGGCAAATATGTTGCTTAAAACTTACCAAAGTTTCAAAACAAGCCAAGACCGAAACTTTTTTTTATTTTTTTTATAGTATACGTTAGTGGACGAGCATGTGGGCCACCTGATGGTAAGTGGTCACCAACGCCCATAGACAGTGGTTTGTATATTTCTTAAAAAAAACAACATCACCACTGCGCCACCAACCTTGGGAACTAAGATGTTATGTCCCTTGTGCCTGTAATTACACTGGCTCACTCACCCTTCAAACCGGAACACAACAACACAAAGTACTGCTGTTTTGCGGTAGAATATCTGATGAGTGGGTGGTACCTACCCAGACGAGCTTGCACAAAGCTCTACCACCGAGTGAACTCTGAAACTCAGTTTAAATCAGGAGACCAACCAAGATACCAATCATTGAAATAGTTCAACCATTACGATATACATTATTAACAATATCAGAAACATTTGACAGAACTATAAAAACAACAAAGTCATCTCTGATCTACCCACAAGGGTTTAAAATGGGGTTTCAAACGAGTAATTCGATATTCACATAACACAAGACCCTTGAACCTTATCCTGCTTATTTGTAAATACGTAACAGTTAAATTTGATTATAGGAGAGTTCCTTTGTCGTGGTTGCCAAAAGGTTGAGCTTTGTATACACACCTTTACAAACAGAATAATAGACGGGTACAATCGGCTATGAGGATTTTCGACTTTCACAAGATTACATCTTAATCTAGTCGCAATTGTATGTAATCTAGAAATAAAAATAATTATAAATACAAATTAAGCACATGAAAATCCGACGGTACTTAACCACTAGAACATCTCGACTCTAAAGAATACTTATAGTGAAGTAAGAGCCTGTAAATATCCCATTGCTGGGCTATGGCCTGTTGTCTGTTTGAGGAAAAGGTTCAGAGGTTACTCCGACACGCTGCTCTAATTTGGATTGGTCAGCGGTGCGTACCGTGTGAGCCAGTATAACTACTGTGAGCTAGTATTGGTGGCGCATTGGCTATGTAAGGAATGGTTAATATTCCTTACATCGCCCGCCATTGTCCATTTGCTCGACCCCCCCCCCCCGTACCTATAACAACAAGTTAAATTTTAGATCCTTATCTGACAAATTCTTGAAAATGTCCATTGGGATTAAGTCCTTGAATACTAACTTCTTCTAACCTCATAGAGGTAATGACGCTATTTCGAGCATATTATGACAATCGTTAATACTTAAGTAATTAACTTAGCATAGCTGTTTCAACTAAATCATTCCTAGGGGAATTAGGACGAAACATTAACCGTTGGAACTTTTTTAATGTTTTAATAAAATATTAAAAAAGTAAATGTGTTAACCTAATTACAATACTAATAATAATTTGTCGGTTTTTTCCTGTAAAATCTTTATACGAAACCTGGGTAACTTTGTGTTCAATGTAGTTGTTGATTTTGAATAAATTTTCCTTTATTATCTTATAATTCAGACCACTAGTTTCGGATATATTAAAATATGCATAAGCTTTAGAAAGTTTGGGTTTGCGGTAAGATATATTAGAACTAGGCAGATACTGATAGGCTCTATATTGGTAACATAATGTATCTAGAGATTAATCTTTATAGTTATCTGTGCAACTTTGAAGTCGGTACCTATTATTCCTTTCATTTTAAGTTAGCGTAAAATTATCTGCAAGAAATCAATGCCATTTTGAATAAGTATTTTTATTAATGAACATGAGTTATGCTATTATAAATTATGTAATAATAAAACAATAAAAGTGATAAATAAAAGTCATAAAACTATTTAAAACAGACAAAAAAAGTTGTTGATGTAAAAAGACGTCAAATTATTTAGCCTGATATATTTTACCTGAACTCTGCAAACTGAGTAAAAGTACATTACTTGTTAAAAACTCTTAGAGTCTGTACACAGGCGTTTGATAAGGATTATGATAGAACACTTTGAAACTATAAGAGACAGAGCAATTTGTTTTAAAGAGCTGTAGAATTATGGAGATTTTTCGAAGTAGTTTAAGAACTTAATTAAAAACATTAAATAGATTTTTTTATTTAGTCATGATTGGTTATTTTAAATAGCAGCAAGATATACCATATACACGGGCCCATGGTCAAAATTCGACATTATAATCATTACTAAAAATTACAGAAAAGTATATATGAATTTGTATGTATGGAATATATTTTTGCCACTAATTTCCAATTTATTTTTTGAGGACACTAAAGCACATCAATAGCTATCAATAAAAAAAAGAAATTGTTTGACAAACAGTGGAGAAAAACTGTTTTGTCTTTGCACTACAAACGACTAAAAGTAAAGTCCTTAACTCATCCGTTGGCTCGAATTTTTTACAAATCCAGCAATTCAGTTTGAAAGAATAGCAAGCTAGTCCCGCTTTTTTTAATTCTGTTTTTCGATAAATGTGATAAATGTTAAAAGGGATACTACCGTAAAAATGTAATCATAACTATGAATAGAATCTCAAAAATAAGCAAACACTTGAACTTTTAAAGTCACCTTGACGGTGAGAGTCATGTTTCTTCGTGGAAGTTTATTCGTCACAAATTAATAGGAGGATGAATTTTCTGCGGCTTTAACCAACTCCATAGTCATAGCGTTATGAATACTTAATAAAGTTGTAGCGAATGAAAACGTAAACTGACGTAAAGCGTCAAAAGGAAAAATATCACCACACTCGGTCACCGAAAAACTGACAGACAATAATTTATTTTCATTCAGTATACATAAAAATAGACCTTATCATATTGTGATAAGATTCACCACTGATCTACTTTCAATTTTGTGGAACACGTCACCCAAAGCTCATGAATAGATATTGCAGTGACAGAACCGCGGAAAATTGGAATTTGGCTCGATGTGAAAATTAGTGTTTTGTTCACTTTAAGCTTGTTGGATTTTGAAGTACAGTTAATCCAGGATGGCCCAGCGTACGATGGCCCAGGAAAAGGCTGTGGGCGAAATTGGTCTAAGTAGTGACAGCTAAAATTACAAAGTAATATTCAATACTAAAAAAATATTGAATTTGATAATCTTTAAACGTTGTATGGAAGGAATATGATCTATCCTAACCAAACAGGACAAGCGCGGTTGAATAATTTCGAAACCTTTCCTTAACAGGAAGCCTTTCAAGCAGTAGGTCACTCACCATCTATTATTGTAAGAAGCTTTGACTCGACAAAAATATATTCCCAATACAATAAAGTACCAGTTATCTATCTTTTATCAATGGGAAGTCACAATTTACGGCCTCGAGAGGGTTAAGCCATTTTTACGAATATCCGCCCACTTCGACATTTCTTCGTAAAAATATTGTTATTTACTACCACTTCGTTTGTTGGCCGATTATTGTGTGTTATAAGGAAGTAAGTTATGTTAATTTATTTAAGTTTTTTTTGTAAATATTTTATTGATTATCGTAAAATATATAATATACATAAATATATACATAAATATATAACTGAAAGATACTTTGATCCAACCTTTTAGTTGATTTAACAAATACTTTAAATATATTTCATTTTTAATATTTTATTTTATTCACACTCTCTCACACACACAAAACACACCGATACACACACACACAAAACACGCACAAGCGCACGCGCACGCACACGCAAACACACACACACACACACACACACACAAACAAACCTCGCACAAAAACTATCACGCACTCCCGGCACACACATTCATAAAATCGCTATCTTATTGTTCCTTTTTGTAAATACAACTATTGTTATTTGTATTAAGCCTCAAAAAACTAATATATACATGTATGTAGCTCCACGCTTACTGCTAACCCATTCCGGGGGTTGGTAAATTGCTATCCTTAACACAGGTTATTTAAATAACCCATGAAGGATAGTGAGTTCCAGTCACCAAATAAATTAAAAGCAAAACTAAAACTTTTAGTAAATGCTACTTAAATGCTTTAGTAATATAGGATTAAAAAATAATATGGTATTATTTGAATGTTAAGTTAGCCTATTGATATATATTTTGTTACAATATTTTTATATAAGCTATAATACAATGTTTTCTTAAATTACAGATAAATTGTTAATAGTTATACACATTTATTGAAATTATGAATAAATTATTATTATTATTATTATTATTATTATTAAATATTTATATATTTGAAAAGGTTGGATGGTTTAAATTGGATCTGCGATCATGTTTGCGGTTCCAGCTAATAATATAAATAAAATTCTTATATTATCCTTACGAAGTCGGATAGGGTAGCTCGTATCATCATAAGCTATTTAATGCTAAAGTAACACGCAAATCTCTAAAATTTTCATAGGGTTATAGATCCGGACCCATTGATCAGGGATTTAAATCCAGGACTTTGGCATCTGAAAACTAATAAGATTAATATACAAAATACATAAACACGGAAAGTATTGCAATAAAACAATAACTTATCAAAATATATTGATTGACTACGTACAAAGTGTGTCGCTAGTATTATATATATTTAGGTCAATAAAATATGTAGATAAAAACGAACTTTATGAGCATTTTGGTCTATTGTTCCTTTGAGAAAAGTGAGTATGTAAATGTAGGAAAATATGTGAAGAAGTTTGTAAATGTTTTTCATAAAAAATGTCGTTAAAGTAAATTGAATTTTGATAACATATTTAGAAACTTCGGTTACGTTTACTGGTGGTAAGGCTTTGTGCGAGCTCGTCTGGTTAGGTACCACCCACTCGTCAGATATTCTACCGCAAAACAGCAGTACTTATTGTTGTTATGTTTTGGTTTGAAGGGTGAGTGGGCCAGTGTACAGGCACAATGGGCATAACATCTTAGTTCCCAAGATTGGTGGCGCATTGGGGATATAAGAGATGGCTAACATTTTTTACAAAGCCAACATACGCTCAAAAAAAAAATATATAAAGTGACAATAGCATTTTGTTTCTTAGTAATACACGACAGTAAAGATTTTTATTTAAACTTTCTTATGCGTCAAGAAAATGTTTGAATCTACTGCTTAACTCAAATTTGTTCTTCAAAATATTAAAATTAATACAAAAATACTTCTGAATGACATCATGTATTTTATCTTGCCGCCATTATGCCGCCATTTTCATTGCCGCAGCACGTGACACCACAGGCTATATTGTAAATTACATTCAATCTGGCCGCGTTACACTTGCATTAAAACCTCCTTAAAACCAAATTATTTACAATAATTCGATTTACATTGTTGTATAATGTGTATGTTTAATATTTATATTGTAAGTATATGAAATAAATAAATATGTAAATATGTAAGTATGTAGATTTGTAGGTATGTTGATTAATTCAGAAATATCGTGGATTCGGTTGATGAATGGTTCCATGAAGTTTCATGATATTTTGTTCAGTAATCGGATTATTCCAATCATGGATAGCCGAAATTCGATACGTTGCTATGTAGGTAATGAGATGCGTGGATGAATCGTTGTTCTGTTTATTAAGTGGTATTCTTGTTTACATTTTTGTTTTATAAATAATTCTAAATTCTTAAATGCAAAATTTATTGATAATGAGGAAACATATTGAATACGATGCTGTATTGTGTTATACTTTCGCCTATTTTTGATTAAATAAAAAAAAAAGTTTGTCAAGAAACTTTTTGAAATGATGCCGTTATCATTGTTACCTATAAAAACGCACTTTCCGCTCCACCGGTTCCTGTTACTTAGAATCATTTTTATACACCCAGCGCTATACCAAACGACGTAATATAACCGTATTAAATTAAAAAATAATAATTACCAAAATCTATTAACAACCAACCTAACAAAAATATTGTAAGCATTCCATATTTTGATTGGTAGGTTACATCGACATACGACTAAACCTATTACCTATGACCTATAGATTGTAATGTAATTTCCAATTCTCTGAATTGGAATTCGGTTGTGGTATATGCATAAAACATGCAATATAGGAGCATTATATGATAATACATGGAGCATTACATTACGTTACAAAAGTGAACATTCGTATCTATAGTTACATTCGATATGAATAACTGACGAGACGATTTTTTCTGTAATACCTAATTGATAAAACGATTTAACCGATTTTTATAAAACTTCGATCAGAAGATGCAGCGCGTTTCGGAGATGGTTTTAATATATAATATTATTATAAAAGCAGCGATTTGCAGTTTCAAACGCCTTAAGTTTCGATAATTGACGTGACAAGCGTGACAGTTTCATGTTCTTGTGGAAAATAAAAGTATGTAAAGGCAGTCATAGGCGGTGATAGCGGCTTTTCATTGTACAGCCAAATCATCATTATCCTCAGCTCATGTCATTGTAGCATTTTTTGTGACTAAATTTTTCACCTTTTCGCTTATATTTTATTATTAACTAATGAGTAAAAGAATAACAATAAACAAAATGACCCTTTTTACGCTAGTTCGAGGCACGTTAGCGCACACTGTTTAATTTTAGTTTTAACGTCTTCAAGGTGAATATCTGATGAAAAAACAAGCAGTGTCATGTGTTGCATTACAAATCGTACGCACTGTAAAACAAGTGTGCGCAGTGTGTACTGTTCGTAATCACCACTGCCAGTTCGGAGTGCTGTGCGCACTGTGTTCGTATTGCTTACATATCGTTTGATTTATTTTACTGTTACACAATGTACCAGCAAATGATTTTGGTGATCATCCGTCCATATATAATCGAACTTTTCATTATTAAAACAATACGACAAACAAATTTAGTATAAATATTTTATAAATTTCCTTTTTATTAAATAATAATAATGTTATAAAGTTTTCATAGCAGAAAAATGACACAAAAAATAAATTTATTTTTACATTCACAGCATAAATTTCAAAACTATCATCTTTCCATACATTGAAACATTGTTAATATATTAAAAAATAGTTTGAATGTCAAATACTCTCCATTTCTTAATATAGTTTAAAAGATAAATAGCATGACAGTACGTAATACATGGGATTACTTTAAAAAAAATATATTTGACAGCGGTGGGATTCGAACCCACGCCCTTTCGGACTGGTGCCTAAAACCAGCGCCTTAGACCGCTCGGCCACGCTGCCGCATGACGGTGACGGTGATAAGCGGAAACCATTGATACTATTAACCAATATTAAAAAGATAAATACAATACATCATTAATATTATACAAAATTAGAATGTATTTAAACTTTTAGCAACTATTTCCACGTTGAAAATCAACGCAAGAGTTTCGTTTTATTTAAATAATAATACACTACTTGTTATCTATTAAAGCCGTTTTGATAACAAGATATTTTGTCAACACAAGTCATATTGTATTATTTTACCTTTTAATGAATTATGTGAATCTGTAAAAAAAACAGTCAAGTAGAATGTACTATGAGTATAACGAACGACGGCGCATTGGCACTAAATTAGGAAAATACGTCACAATATATTATACTAAACATAGTAATTATGTTAGACTTCTGAGTTTCGAATTATTTATAAAAAAATAGGCTAAGATGCTTCTTTGATTTACTATCAGTTTTACTAGTTATCAAAATATTAAGAATGACTTCAAAAATACTTGAATGATCACGTTACTGATTAAATTAAATTCAAAGATACCACCGTATCGAAATGTGGAAACATGTACCTAATACCTTTTTTTTTAACGCTGGAATAACGCATTACTCATTTCCCCCACGGGAACAGTGGGGGGATATGAGTAATGTGGGGCTCGCCGTATGTCCAGAGCGCCGAGTGCACCCCGGTCATCGGAATACCCACTAAAAAACCAGCGGTACCCTTTCCGTCTTAAGGGTCTTCTTTGACGTTCCGCCGCACGAAGTTTTACGTTTTTAGCGCTACTGTCGCAACTATCGAGGCTCGGGCACGGCACGCACACATATACATATGCAGAGTGGGGTCGTCGCACTTTTTTTTCCTAAACTAAATTTTAACTTTATTGTCACTGATTTTGAAATGTTGTCAAATACATATCTATAGCGTTGAGGTGAGTAGTTTGGTATAAATAAACTTCTTGATGTCGTAATGTGGAATAATAAAAAAAAATTGACGAAAGACGAATGTGGAATGCTTTATTAAAAAACGGAACAAGTATATATACAAAAAGTGAAATAAAAATAGATCAATAGGAATACAAGAAAAACATTATATAAACATTATTGAAACAAACATTTTATGCTAAAATAATAAAAACAATATTATTATTACTGTAAAAATAAATGTTTTATTTTTTTAATTACTCAATATAAAAAAATATGTGAATAAATACATAAAATAATTAAACTTCTAAAGAAAAATATATAATTCCTGAATCGAAATATATATTTTACAACATTTATTCTACTATGAAATTCACTTTCTCTCTTTCTAACCAATTGGAATAAAGCGGAATAAAAAGGATAGCGGGAATTTTGCAGTTTGACTTTCGGTTTCTTGGTTCTGCTACGGAAATCTATTACACAATAATCGACCTTACTGATAAAGTACCTTAAGACTATATTTGCCTGAGCACGTTAGCTAATAAAATAAAAGGATAGCTAAGTTCTCAGGCGATTTGATGAGGCTAGGTATTACCGAATTCAGATATCTAAAATCGGATTTTGAAATCGATTTGTAAGTCTGAAATCGGATAAATATCAATTTGCAAAACCAATGATGACGATGAGGCATGAAAACGTTTCGTATATCCTCACTAGATAGCGCTTTGACGTAACAAAAAACTAAAAGAAACATTTTATGCTAAAATAATAAGAACAATATTATTATTACTGTAATAATAAATGTTTTATTTCTTTAATTACTCAATATAAAAAAAAATATGTGAATAAATACATAAAATAATTAAACTTCTAAAGAAAAATGTTATAAAAATGTATAATCCCTGAATCGCGGTATTAAAGTTTTTAACGCAGCTTATTATATATACAAGCGTGGCGGTCTTCCAATTGGAAGTGTGTTCTTTAGTGTGATGCCACTACTGTTCTTAGATCACAGTTACAAGGATTATGTACTTCGTTCTACTCATTTCCACTTGAGTACTATATTGCCCGCTGAGTTGAGAGTCAGTAATTTACTGACTAATGAGGGTTTGTTAGGTGGGCCATCACGCGTGTTTCGTTTTATGCATAAATGGGATTTGGTCATTTTTATTATTTAGTGTTCAAAACACTATTTATAAATATTTTGTTTAGTTTTACGTTATCAATGAAAATAAGAATAATTTGAATTTTTACGACAATAAATTTATTGCCTCAGTTGTTGTTTTACTGGCCAATATAACTAGGAAATGGACGAAATAAGTAATTATATATATAAATATTTCAAAAAATTATATTTATTTATAAAAAAATTGCAATGTATCATTATATATGAGAGTGTTATAATTATGTAACTAGTTAGAATTTCAACTCGAGTTATTTTTTGTTTTTTTATCAAACTACAAAATATACAAAATATTATCAGTAAAAATATCGTATCAAATGATAAAACACTAAAAATACCAAAAAAAAAACAGAATACATAAGCCGGTGCGCGCCCTAAAATTTATGATGAACAGTCGGTGACAACTAAAACGTTCAAATAAATACTAAATACGCTATTTACGCACACATTGATTTTGTGTAAGTACACGGTTCGATCGCGATCTATCAATGCGGCGCAAACCGACGTGCTCTCACTTCGGAGGCGCGTGGCCGACTGGTTTGCGAGGATTATCGGCGACTCGCATAAGAAAACGCGTACAATTTCATTGTAATTTATTATAACAAAAAATAAGAAAATGTTTATTAAAAAATGAAGACTCCAGACGTTTCTTTATAGTTTTAACTTTATTATTTGATAAAATTCATTTCTAAATTCTCGACGATTACGATAATTTCGTCTCAATAAGGAAGTGCGATTTTACACGTTTTAGTGATTTTTCTGATTTTTTTTACACTTATCCATAAACATTATCTTAAATTCGAATGCTCTACACGTAAGTTAAATTCATTGGCTAACTGTGTGATTTATTTCAAGGTTGTGGAGCATCGCTTTCTATATAATTC
Source organism: Nymphalis polychloros (assembly GCA_905220585.2). Taxonomy (NCBI): domain Eukaryota; kingdom Metazoa; phylum Arthropoda; class Insecta; order Lepidoptera; family Nymphalidae; genus Nymphalis; species Nymphalis polychloros. Next base: position 14,131,404 of record HG992243.1, on the reverse strand, counting down.
TATCGAAATCCCGACCTTCGAATTTCAACAAACGTCAAAGAAGACCCGGGATCGCTTGCGCACGCTACCGTGAATATGTAACACCCAGTCTAATACCTGATAATACATAGTCTTTACATTATTATAAGAGATATTTTCTTGACAATAACCGGCAAACACTATACTTTCTCTCTTTATTAAATATTTAATTTATATTATGTACTGCTTAAAAATCAATGAAAACGAACATCACACTGTATTATGCACTAAGCCTTATATATTAAGGGTCAAAATCAGCCCAACTTCTTGCTTCATTTTAAACTACTACGTTTTTAATAACAAAATCGATTTAGCACTAAATGAATTATTATTATCGTAACAAATTAATTTCTCCCAACATTTCTATAAAGTTAATACAATAAATAGCTCGTAAATTCCAACTCTGTAAAATCAAACATTCCTGGGACGAAGGTATTCGATTCTATAATACAATCCCGCAGATATTTTTCCCTTATTACTGAACATAACTTTAATTGAAAATCATTAATAGTTACGGCTTGCTAATGATAATACTTAGATAAAAATAATGTAGTTATAGCATATAGAATTAATATGCGTTGATTTTCATACAGGATGGCCTTACAACGAGTAGGTACCTGATTGTACCTAAATAATATTGTATATAATAAATAATCCGTTATAAGATGTTCTCGTCGGTTCATCTCGTTAGTTATTTCGAGCCCGAGGTACCTTTTATCTAATTAAATGTCAGTTGATAAAGTTTTTTTTTTATATTAAGAAGGTAGGCGATTATATGGGAACAAATCACGGACACTCCAAAAAGTTTACATCACTTTCTACGCAATACTAAGCAACCTAACACGGGTTAATATTAATATGTTACGCCCCTTATGTGTAATTAGCCCGGCTTAGTCACCTTTCAAATTGAAACACACGAAAAAGTATTAAATAAAGCTATTTCACACTGTCCTTAAATAAACTTTATGCAATACTAGCTACCGGTACCGGCTTTGCAGAATGATGGTCTATATAAAACGTTTAATTCGTAATACATATAACTCTATTGGTTTACGCGGCAAACGTCACTATAATTCTCAATCGGCATGATGTTTTTCAGACATCTTAGTCATATTTTAGTCAATTTTCACAAAACTTTGATTTAACTAATTATACGTCTAAGCCTTTCTCATGAATCACTCCGTCCATTGGTGAAAACCGTATGAAAATCCATTAGGTATCTTTGAGTTTTTCAGACAGACAGACGGACACAGACGCGGCGGGGATTTAGTTTTATAATATGTAGTGATAGTCAGCTTCTTTGTGTCGCTATGCTCAAGAATTTTATAGTGTCCAAGACCTGGTCCGACTATTGTTATTTATTCCAATCATCAGAATCATCAAAATCTAGTATCAATACATAGTACTTATTAAAACTTATTTTGTAAAGTGTGGTTATGTTTTAAATTCTATTGAGCTGAAATACACGTAATCCTCAGTATGCTCTTTGATACATTATAATGATAAGAGAGTTAATGTAATAGGTCCTCTCTGTGTAACTTGTTCCTTTGGACTCGACCTATTTTGTATTCGCTCCGTTTGTTTCAACGTGCAAAGTGGCCAGTTCTTTGATAGCACCTTCTTTCTTGCACTTACATGTTATAAATAAAAGTGAAAAATGTATTGGTCTCACTGCTGGTTAAATAGGTTTTCAAAAATATTCCAGGCTATTTTAGTGTAAAATGTTATGAGTGGTGGCTCCTCTTCTTGCGACGTTTTTGGATTATTATAACGACCACTACGCTGGTTGGTGGATGGATCTGATACATGTTATCAGATTGTCATCCGACACATACTGGTCCTCGCGATGTATATGTGACACGAATAAAGACTATTTTGTTTTCTTTTTTCTTATTCTAAATGTGAATAATTAATGATTCAATTATCTCTTTTTGAAAATAGGTATAGACTGAGCCTTATTTTGATGTTTTGACTCGACCAAGTTTAGAAAGTCAGATGTAAACTGACGAATCTAAAATTCAGATGTGAAGGGACAAATCTGAAATTCAAATAAAATGTATTTTTACTCACATAAATTGTGTGCTATAGTATAAAAACAACACTATTGAAAAAATATTTGATACTTATATCTTACATTTTTATTATATCTTAAATTTGATTTAATATTAAAAATATATGTAAATAAGTATATTTTTTATTATCTGTATCTTTGCCTCATCTTCTATTCCATAATTATTAGGTAATTTACTATATATTACGCGCCTGCGGTTTTATTATAGCATCCATGCAAACCGCCCGAATAGCTTAATATAAAAACTTATAATAATTGCCTTATTTTTGTAGTTTATATTAAGTAAAACCTTGAGTTTTAATAAATGTGTATATAAGCTATAGGAGTAAATTGCTACTTGAGAAAAAACACTTTGTACCAAAAAATATAATTTAAAGAAGTCTTCAAACTTAAGTTACAAGCTAAAACATTGCTATAATCAGGCTATTTATATTTTTATCTTATGTTATTATTATAAAATCTTGGAATCTGATGACTGTTTATAAAATAATAGAATAAGCTTTTGTAGATGTGTGACTTTTGGCAGAGCAAAATAGGGCGTTAACTTAAACTGTAGGTGTCGAAAGAGCTTTTTTTACTATGCTAAATGCTTCAATCGACTTCAGTACTCCGCGACCCGACAAATCCCTACCAGTCAAATTCATTTAAAAAAGCATTTCAAGCATTGATGGTGTCAGAGAATGGTATTAAAATCTGGCTAATCCAATATTATAATATATTAACTTCTCCAATAAAATATAAGAGTAATCGATTGATTAATATATTCATACACATATATCCATTATACAATGAACGTGTCTTCCACATTTTGTAATACTATATCAAAGATTGGTACGCTAGGCTTAAGATTATTTAGTTCCTAGAAAAACTATCATTGCTCTGACGTAAACGTTTTTCTAAATAGCATATTATTTTCACGCACGATAAACACAGAATTACAAGATATAAAATAATGTACAAAAACGGTGACCAATGTGAAGTATACTGGTAGATAGATGTACTGGTAGCAAATGTCAACAAAAAGTGTACAAAAATTCTCTTCACGACGGGACATAACGCTCATATACTTAAACTGGATATCCACTTCATATAAAGATAAACAGAAGCTAGAATATTACAAGCCAAAGATATCCACGTAAACACATTTAAACTCATGACATATATGTTCAAAGATAATTGCTTGTCAGAGTATGAAAAATATTGTGTGTGCTGTTATAAAATCATCTACAAAATCTATCATCTACAAATGAAGTATGTGCTCTTTAAATTCGATTTATTAGTTATATTATAATTTGAATTCTGAAGACAAAAATAAAGCGGTGCAGATCAATAATAATGTGAGTAGTAGTGAATGGCTCTGGTGTACGTAACACATTGATATTCGATTATTCGATACTGCTTATCTAATGGTTCAAAGGATGTGTGAACTATTATAGTATTATTAAATGTTAAAGGATATAATACCAGCTTATATCGCATGGTTTTCGACGCATTAAATCAGTGTTACTTGTACTCGCAAGAGTACCTTGTTTATTGGCATCTTGTTCTCGTTCATTATGTTATCTTACGATCGGCATACTTGTCAGTCCGCGATCTTGTTACAATTTAAAAAAAAAAATTATTTAGCTAGGCTATATAGATAGGACACCACCTTAATATTCGTAACACAACGATACAGGGCACATGTGGTCTATAAAAACCATGTACTGAGGCCATTTCTTTCCTAAGCATGTGTTTGTCACGTACATTTCGTTTGACCTATTTCAGACGATTAATTTTGTCTTATCTGTATCTCTCGTCTTATTCTTTGGGAGTGTCGAAGTAAATACATTATTGAATCTATTTAAGAAATGCAATAATTACCGTACAACGGACTCGCCTTTATTTTGTACGTAGGTATGTATGCACGTGAGTAGAGTTCCAATATATTCTTAACATACCATTTCTAAAATCAATATTAAAAGTTATTTTGTTTGAAAATAATGTAAAATTAAATTAATGACAACGAATGAGATATAAACTTCAATCATTTTTGATATTATTATGCGCAGCCAATCATATTGTTATGTTTATTCCAAGTCTTATCAAGACTTTCACATTATCATTTCGCCTGAGGTATGTTTTGATATGCACACAAGTGAGCTATTTTCAGATTAATATAATTATATAAAATTACTAATGCCAAGTATCGCACCCCATATTAACCAATTTCACAATCATTAATTCAATTTCTATATTTTCTTACAATATGTTGTTCTAAGTCAGCTTCAACGTCACACCTTCGATAGCTCAGTTGGTAGAGCGGTGGACTGTAGAATTCTGAATATTGAAATCCATAGGTCGCTGGTTCAAATCCGGCTCGAAGGATACTTTTTATGTAAAAAAATATGAATGTTTAAGGTATAAAATATATAAGATTGAACATGCTACGTTATTTCTTAAAATAAATTTTGTTTTTTAGGCATTACGAAAACATTTCTTTATATATTTTGATTTGTTATTATATAATTATTGTTTTATTACATTCAACACAACGTTATATTCTGTCCCATCAATATTATTATTGAATTAAATTAATTGAAACGGACCTATAATAGCATTCTTGTATAAATATTTCACATTGGAAACACTTATTTCAATGAGAATAATAAACAGACCTGCACCTGTTCATTTTTATTAGCAAACTATTTCGTTGAGAACTTGTATTTTTTTATATAAGTGTGTCTTTATCTCGATCAACAATTTAACAATATTACGTTATAAAGAGGTTTTACTAAAGTTTATATCAATAATGTATAAAATATATTGGATACTTGCCGTTGTTGAAGTGAAATGTGTTAAGAATTATATTATTAAATATTGTTTATGACTAAAATTGTCTATAGTTCACCCTTCCGCCTAGGATATATTTCACAGCGTTTTTTCTTATTGTTTTAATATAATGTAGTGTAAAATAGTAATTTTATTGAAATTTAATAATTATTTAACTTAATAAAACAGTTATACTACTTATAAACATTATTTCATAAGCTTATAATTTGCGTATGATTTACGAGGCGAATAAAATTAAGCAGATAAATCGTTGTCGCATCGCAGTCAAGGATTCACAGATAATTATACCAGGATAAGTTCTGCGGGTTGATGACTCAAACTTTACCATGCCAGAAACACTCTTACAGCTGCTGTCATGTAAAATTTATTGTCCAAAAACTAACACTGTAACATCGCCTTAATACACAGCGTGTAAGTACGAGAGTCCCATGCACTATTCTCGGTAGTACCTACCTTTTCAAAGTAAAAGTAATTTGATTAAAATGTTGTCTCCGACAACATTACGTCTAATTTTGATTAGATATCTTTGAAAGGTCAGAACTTGGGATGTGACTAATTGCTTTCCCTTGATAAAGATTCTGTCAAGTCAGCCTCCGATTGACTTTCGATGTTTGGACTGAGTTTCGTGTGTTTTACAAGATAAATACAGATTCGTTCAATAATGTTTATTGACGAAATTGGAAAGTACCTTCACCTTAAGTGTTCTTTTTGTATTAATTTTATTCATCCATTGAGTTTTTCAATAAATAAATCAGATCTGTAAATTTTTTTGGTATCATTTATTCGTAGTTAACTCTGTAACTTTGTCTACTGATGAAGTCCTGACAGATTTCGATCACGGCGATTCGCTGTGGAAAATAGAAAAATGCGTAGGAGATATTATAATGCCTAATTTTGTGCGTAGTATAGGTGCACTCTCAATTTCCTCGTAGGCGTAGGACCCAACGACTTTATGTGCTTTCTGAGGTATTGGAGTGTAGATATCAATAATAATAATAATAAGTCTTTATTTGCATGAATTGTGTACAAGAGATATAATAATAACAACACAATATAGCCACATCGTAGCATGCAAATAGTACATTTCCAATTCAGATTTCATTGGTACTTATTAACTAATGATCCCAATTTTACAATAATTCATTCATTAATTCAATTTTACATTGGTCTGCTATTAAATATAGCCCGATACAGGATTTGGACCTCATGGTATATAGTTCACGTTAGCCTCTGACAGTTAATGTAGAATCATATATATCTATATATGCATTATAATGCAGTGCAGCTATTTTCATAAAACACAAAACATTGTAAATACAAAATATTACACCCCGTCTTATTGCCTCTACTGGTGACAGGAGGGCTGGTTCATTTTTCGCCCAGAGAATAGGAATTGCGATTCAAAGGGGAAATGCTGCTAGCATTCTTGCCACCATTCTACGGTCACGACTTGTATAGTAATCATTATTAATTTTTATTTGTATTTATTAAGAATAAAAATAATAAAGCATAAGCATAATACTAATATTGTAAAGACATAACAATATTGAAATAGTGTAATTGATCTTCACTCACTTAGCCAATCGTTGTGACTAATTGCCATTCAGCCAACAATTGAATTTAATTAGCCGTTTTACTCACAGTAGAGCTCGATGTTCAAGTATTCTATCGAAAAAGCAAGGACGAGTGGACAGCAATACAGAGCGTATTGCTGTCCACTCATCCTCGAAAACATTCCCAACCTTTGTGTAGCCTAAATATATTTTTGCGCGCCCCATTTACTACAATGTTGTACACACACATTATTATTACATGACAAGACATGTAGTTTGTCGTTGTGAATTTTTAATTTTAAATGTATTGATACTTACGGCATCATCCATTTAGTTTCCTGTAAAGAACTGATCGGAAGTTCTACTTTTTTAAAGTTTAATGTTGGTTTTGCAAATATGCAAGTAATTGTTTCTTTTAAGTAACACTAACGTTTTGCCCGCGCAGTTCCCGTTCCCTTGGAAATGATGGCACAAAATAAATAAGTTCCTTACGACTTCATCCATCTCATCTGCTTTTACAATCACCTAGCTTGGCTACGGCCCGCGTACTTAGGTTTTTGTTACCTCATACGAGAGAAGAAGTAAAAGAATCATAATAATAATATCTTTTGATATTATTCACACAAGCCATCTGATCCCAAACTAAGCAGAGCTTGTACTATGGAAATCAGACAACTGATATACTACATATACAATTTTTTTATTGTAGTATTTACAATACTTATATAGATAGCTAGCTGGTCGTCCCGAGTTCTTACGGGTAAAAAAAAGGATTTTATCCCGTGAATTTTTTAATCAATAAGATATAAACATTCACTAATCAATTTATCCGCCCATATAGAAGCGTAACAAACAAACAAACAAACTCACATTCTCATTTATAATATTAGTTATATACAAGTTATATACAAAATACTGTATATAAACAAATACAGTATTCGAAAATAGAATATTTTCAATACAATAATTCATTTATTCAATCGAATTGACCACAAACAGATTATTACAATACTTTATTTAATTTCGTACTTTCCTCAATCTGATATAAAAAAAAAATTATATGATTTAATGAAAAAATAATTCATTACATTATACCAAATTATAATATTTCGTATTAAAATATTATAAATACTTTTATAGTATAAGGCATGTCTGTGACATAAATATTTACAAACTTTTTAGTATAAAAAAGCGAGATAAAAAATTAAAAAACATAAAAAGTTAACGACTCACGGTCGCGAGTTCAAATCCCTATGGACTTATAAATTTCAGAGATTTCGTTGAAACTTTTTAATATTAAAAAAATGTATAAAAAATATACCGCTGGTGCTTAGAATCTTTCACTCAGAGTAATTTCTTTTGCTAATGCAAGACTGACAGGTTTTCAGCAAAATTATTATTCTTTCTTTATTTCCTATTTCAGATTTTTATATAATATCGTTTGTGTTCGTTTTTCAAATTTTAACATGGATTTGTTACATAATCATAAATTAGGATATATAATCTTAAAATTCGATATGCAACAAATTTTAAACTAAAAATATGGAATTAAAAATAACCGAATTACTTAGTCACTTACGAATATATTTTCTGAAGTATATCAACTCAGAGTCGTTGTGAAATGTTGAAGAGCCATCGAATCTCGAGATACTTGGAAGCGAAAATTGTTTGACATGCCCTTCATCCGGGACGTCACTAGTATTCAATATATTAGATGATTTCATTTTCGTACTTGTAACATAATTACGTGTAAACCCATAAAATTAAAAAGTAAGCAAGCGGAATGTGTGTAATAGTCTTTTTTTTTTTTTGTAGTCGTAATGCAACGAGCATGGCGTTTATTTTAAATATGTATTGTATTGTATTTATACGTACAATACGTACGTAAATGTATTTGGTATTTTAAGTTTATGTATAAAACATTCTATGGATATCGAATCTATGGATTCATGAATATAGCATTTTGAATGTCGGCGAAGTTGCTACTTTAAAAGTAGAATTAAAGTTGATATACGTGAAATAGTGATGTATTATAAATAAAGATATATTAATCAAGAACTGTTTGTAGGGTAAAATATGGCAGAGTTATTTGAAAATCGAATGGAATATGTTAATCTAAAGTTTGTTCATCTTTACTCCTTCTTCGATTGGAAAATATTGTTATAATATAATATGACGTTTCAACAAAAAAAAAATCCTATATTTTATTTTGCATACTGATAACTACAATTGATCAGTTGTACAATTTATTTATTTTTTGAAAAATAGATAATTAAACAAATTCGATTTTAAAAATATTTAAAATCGTTTTTTTTATAAACGAAATACTACTGAACCACTTTTGCCTCTGAACTGAATATTTTTGAACCTGTGTTGTATAATTAGACATTTACGGTTTGTTGTAATAAAATGAATCATTATGCATTATTTATGTACATTGTTAAGATGCTTAAAAAATTAAAATGGATATATATATAATACTGTTAATCAGAAAGATCTTTGCAATATATCATGATATAAAAATAATCTCTCGCGGCAGTACGTCGGGTTTTTGTTGCAATTTAAAAACTGACTATTAAAACGACTTTTCAATATTACTATAGTATATAGTATAAATCTAAGATATCATACTAATATTTTAGAGTTAAGTTTTGTTTGTTTCTTGACTTTACGCACGCAAAATTATTATTCCAATTACATATGGAAGTGTTTATATTTAATATTTTCTGGGAAATAGTTTATTATGTTAACGTAGTTTGAGAGAAAATTGTCGGCCTGGGCGCTTTTCAAACAAACACTTGCAAAACTAAGAGATAGGAAACACGAAAACTTTGCATGATAATTTGTAGATACCCTGAAATTTCTACAGAACATCCTGCTAACGCTGTGCAACTTGGATCAGTAGTTTAAGAGGTGTTACAAGATATTTTGAATGGGTTAGCGAGATTACAACAGGCATATGAATAGCGGTGAGATGTATAGGACGGTACAGTGATATCGCTTTGCTTGATACTTATTATATATAATATACCTATGATTATTATTAAAAATATATTATATAGAAAAATATTAATGTTACCTGATACCCTAAGAGCCTAATAGTAATTAGTATAACTTTCAAATATGAGTTCTCTAGTAAAGTCTCTTCAGCTCAATTATTTAAAACATAAAAACAAACTGCTTCGGTTGTCTAGTAATTAAATAATTACATTGCCTTGACTTATTGATTAATATATGCGTGCAATGTTGGGATAGAAACATTCCTGAAGCTGAACCTGAAGGGTTCCTTAATGAAGTTTTTCACTAGGAGATAGTGATAAAAGAGGCCGTTTAAAGCAGGAGTTTGAGTGGGTGAGGATTCACATAACCTGGATCTCCCCCCGGGAGATGGTTATCTTTCGAAGGTTTTTCCTGCGAAAAATAAGAGAGGATATATTATGACCGATTCCGCCGCCCCTCCGATCCGTCCAGAGGACAGTCACGCCCAGGTTTTAGTAGGTAACAATCCCATGTATCCCGATTTCTCTAGAGAGCTGGTGTAAAAACGAGAAAAAAAAAACTGAAGTGTAACTTGACGTGTAATATCAAGCCAAAGCATATTTTTGTAAAACTTAATATAATTTTAATAACTTGATAGCGACGAAGCGACAGATAAAAAAAGTTTTACGAATTCAGCGAAGTTTATTAAAAGTGTATAAAATACTTCGACTTTTAACTTTAACTTGATTATATATTTATTAACATACAAAGACAGCTAGGATAAAAATTGTCTACTGAAAATTTAATTTCAAGCTTCAATATGAAATTGTATGAGAACAAAGTTATTCATTATTACAAGAATTTATATTAGTTCAACATATATGTACGGATAATATGTCTTTGCTGTATATTATATCATAACTCCCTGGTTTCGAAATGTAACTAAGTAGTAGTTTAAGTTAAACGTAAAGTAAGGTAAGGTAATTAAAGTAATATACACGTCTTATCGAGAACCTTTCTTTTCGTTTTTTTTTTATTGTATAGGTAGGCGGACGGCCGTATGGGGCAACTGATGGTAAGTGGTCACCAACGCCCATAGACACTGGCATTGTAAGAAATGTGCTTGTAATTGCACTGGCTCACTCACCCTTCAAACCGGAACACAACAATACAAAGTAATGCTGTTTTGCGATAGAATATCTGATGAGTGGGTGGTACCTACCCAGACGAGCTTGCACAAAGCTCTACCACCGAGATTTTATTACATCGTATATTATATTTGAACGAAAGAATAATATATATATTATATATCATTTAAATACATAAATAATAAGACATACAAATGTTAGATCATAGTTTTTTTTTTATCTAAAGAAATAACAGCATTGCTCATGTTTTAAATAAATAATTAATATTCCTTTTTACTTCAGCGAGTGTAATGGTAATACTCAATTCATAAGGACATAGCTTCTATAAGTGATTTATGGTAATTAGAAGACAACTAGAAAGTCAACACGTTATAAAATTTGCAAAAGTCTCTTCATAATATACAGGGTGTAACGAAATTCGTGTCCGACCCGTGAAGTGGTTATTAGGTATCGTTATAAAAAAATTACTTAAAAAAATATATTAATTGTGTTTAACGACACTGTTGGTGGTAAAAACGTGGACTACTGAGGTCATGACCTCGTGTCTTAGCTACCCGGTAGGTAAGAGCTATCGAGTGCTATTGTTGCACCTGTGTTGCCAAGTAATTTTCGTAAATTAATTTAAAAAAAAACATCCGTGATAAATGTTTTGCTTAGTATTTTAAAAATTATTACATAAATAGAATCGACATACGATACCTAATAACCACTTCACGGGTCGGACACGAATTTTGTTATACTATACAGCGTATACAATCAGGATATGTTGTATTTTACTAACTAATAATTATCATCATCATCATCAACCATTTGTTGTCCACTGTTGGACATAGGTCTCTCTAACGGCACGCCATTAAGCTTGACCTTCAGCTCTCGATTTCCATCTGCTGCCAGCCACTTCGCGTATATCGTTAATCCACCTAGCAGGAGGACGCCCTACGCTACGTTTACTAAAACTAATAATATAAATGTGAAATTGAATGTGTGTATTGTCTGTTAGACTTTCAGAATTAATGCTCAACCGATCATCATGAAATTAGGATATATTGTAATAAACTGCTATAACTTTCATGCGGATATAACTTTCACGAATGGGGGTGCCCATTCATGAAATCAAGCGAAGCCGAGATCGGGAACGAGAAATTAATAAATGTAATAGAATATTTATAGACATCAATTTATCTTTGTTTTTTACATTTCAAACCGTTGGTAGACTTAATTTAAATTAATTTTGTAATATTACGTTTGAAAAGTGCTTGTAAAAGCCTATTGAATATAATATCGATCTCTTTGAAAGTAAACTAAACGTAATTTGACACAAGTTAAATATTTATACAATGTTCGATATTTAAAAAAAAAACGTGTGCGTCTCGGGACGTTCGACACAAGTGATAATATTTATTATTAATTATAATATATTAAATATAATTTAAATTAGTACTTGAGAGTTGCTAAATTATTATAATAATAAGGTCCTCCAGACCGATTTCGGCCACGGCGGCCAATCTCAAGAGAGATTAGCCAACTGCGCAGGAGATATTATAGTGCACAAGTGTGTGCGCAAACACAGAAGCACTCTCTTTTTCTTAGCTCTCATAATCCGATGGGACGGCAATCCGACACGACCGGAAAGAGTTCAGGCGCAGGACCAACGGCTTAACGTGCTTTCCGAGGCACGGGAGTGTACACACTTCCACCTTCCAGACTCCGGGCTGCTACTAAGAATTTTCTGACAGAAAAACCCAATAACTATTTACTGGCCCGACCTGGGAATTGAACCCAGGACCACCGGGTCTGCAGCCTAATATCTAGCCACTAGACCAACGAGGCAGTCAAAATTATTATAAAAATTATTATAAGTACTATCTGTATACGCTAGATGGCGTTAGGTTGGTAAATCTCAGGTAAAGCAGTCCGCGTCGGTAATAGTAGCACCGTAACGTGCTACTTTACGAAGCGGTTTACCCTCACATAAGAAGTTATCACTTCAAAAAAAATGTTTAATGAAATTGTCAAATTTGCTAAAAAAGACCCGCGAGACATCCATTAATTTTGGTCCAAGATGCTGCGTAGCGTAGCTGTTGTAATTTACATGGCGTTTCTCCGACGTGCCTTTATTATCGAACTACGGGTAGGACGAAGTGACACGATAAAGACGAGATAGGGGTGACAATGGGGCCACGTATAGTTGCCATGGCAACGGGCAGAACGACTATACGTACTAGTGACTGTATCGAACCAATCTCTAATTAATTAATTCAGTGATAATGAATACGCCAAGAATGTGTTATATATGTTGGTTTGTTATGACAGTATTTGAATGTATTTAAATATAACAACACAAGTACTTAATACTATTGTATTGTATTTGAATGATAAGTCAGCCAGTGGTACTTGTAATATACAAGCTCGTAAATTACAGCACTAGTGTTGGGGTCAGATGTCATCAGATTACCTATAAAGTAGTCCGCGTGTCTATTATAAATAAAAAAGACAATGAGCAACTAAGCGATAACAAGCAAGCTTAAGGCGATTAAAACTGCATAACGAGGAAAAAATAGCATAAGCGTATATAACGAGACGAATAAACCGTTATCTCGCACGTTTACAATATTTATATCGCAGTTAAATTCTCATTTTATAAAGCGCGAACCGTAAACATGGCGATTTGGAATATGCGCCTTTAGGGAGTCCCGGAATATTTTTACGACTATATGAGTAAAATCGATGGCATATATATTTGCGGAAATATATCGTGCCTTTTGATATATTTAGAGGATTTTGTAGTTACAAAATCCTCTAAATATATTGTTATTGGTAATATTTGCCACTTTACAGGCGTTTGTATGCAACTTCGATCATATATTTTATATGTTTCTCAAATTACCTTGATCATTATTAATGTCTTAAGTTTTAACTGTTTATGTAAATAACCAGTAATTAAGTATTGAATGATTTAAATGTTGTCCGAAAAATACATTTTTACACAATTAATAATTATAAAACTTGACTACCGAAATGGACTCCTGTTTGTCTATTCAGATAATTTTTTCATGCTTTAATTATTTCTTGATTTGTGTATTTCATTAAATAACTCACTTTTAAAGTAACACCACAAGTCACCCGGACACGAGAGAGTTCCGCGTTTATTTCATCAGATCTCTCAACAAAGTTTGGTGCTTATACACATAATAAATGCAAGTCTATCTCGGTCAAAACTACTTTTGATAGCGAGCGAACGACAAAATTAATTAAACGATTTTTTGACTAAATATTATATTAAGTTATTTTTATTTCTGTAAGTGTGCCATCTGACCGTATGTAGTGTATGTAGTTCAGAAACATATATCACACACTTTCATAAAACACCGCGATGACACGATATAAGAAATAAAACTAACCTAACTTAGTCTATACCAATGGACAAAAGTGTTTTTAAAGGTGTTGCCAATCTAAACTATTTTTAATCGGGGAAATAGATCTAATTGGAACATAATACATAAACAAATCCTGTCAAGTAAACGACCAAAATACCTACTACGTTATTAATAGCCCAAATTGTATATTAAACTACTTAATTAAATATAGTAAGTAATAAAGAGTTTTTATATATCTTTTACAGTACTAAACAGAGGAGATACTTTGTATGTAATGGTAAGAGTTGCCGTATAATAACTTTTCATATTATTTCCAGATACTAAATAAACAAAGCAAGTTTCACAGATAAACAAGTCTTAATGGGTATATTAGATAACAAAAGTCGAACACCGGAGCAGTCTTACTTAGAATTCGGCTTGTATCTTATAAAGTTTAATAATTATCACCAACACTATGTTCGGGTTATTCAACTTCACGTATTTCCCACGACGACTCGGCTTACTTATCTTAATTAAGTGACGTGATATAATGGGTTTTAAGTCGGGTTTTGTCCGTACGGATTTAAATATCTAAATGTAAATGTGCAGACAGAGAATGAATGAACGATAGTGTTGGCTCAGTGACATCAGTCTCTCAATATAATTGTTTATTAATTCAAGCGGTTCAGAATTGTAATTCTATGAATTGTAACGTAAATTATATAAAATCTATTTTATGTTGTGTTTACGGAGCGATATATTATTTTCTTGTATTTGTATCTTTTGCGTATTTTATCTCTAATTTATTTGAATGTGTCTGCATGTTTACTACCAGAGATTAACGTAACGATATAGATATATAGTATTCATTTGCAATATTCTAACTGTACTAACAAAATCTTCATACAATCGTGACATTTTATTATTCATATAATAATCATAAATGAAACCACATTTATATAATTAATTAACGTAACTAAAAGAAAAAAAAATGCAAAATTTTAAAATTATAAGTTTTACATTTTGCCTGCAGATCCCTAGAAGTGTGAGCGAAGACCGTATGCAAATAGTTACAGTTGCCGAATATTGATGTCATAGGGACAAAGTATGTTACATAGTTTATTGATAGTTCGT
The DNA here is from genome assembly GCA_905220585.2 of Nymphalis polychloros. Classification (NCBI taxonomy): domain Eukaryota; kingdom Metazoa; phylum Arthropoda; class Insecta; order Lepidoptera; family Nymphalidae; genus Nymphalis; species Nymphalis polychloros. Next base: position 14,116,313 of record HG992243.1, on the reverse strand, counting down.
GGGACGAGAACTTTTTGCATCTATAACATATTTCCAGTAAATGTTTTTACAAAAAATATATATCAGAATAAACCCGTCCTGCTATTTTACGTCATTTTACATAATATAGTAATAGATGAGAACTGACTCATTGTGATGATTACAAGTATTATCAATGTCAACAGAAATATTTTATATTAGTTGAGAGTGATCTTTATCTGAGGAGAGAGCTTCGAGCTTATTCCGCCACGCTGTTTCAATGCGGCATATGGATATACATACATATGAAAGATTTTCATTCGACGTACGATATTTTCCTTCACCGCCCATACGATAAACTATACAGACAAATTAAGCGCATGAGAATTCAGTGGTGCCATGCCCTGGCTTAAACCCGTAACCTTAAAGTAAAGATTGGACATCTCGGGTAATAGTTAAGAGACTGTTTTAACTGTACACTAACGTTAACTGTATAATTGTTTATTTTTATTTCAATAGTAAGACTCATTAAAGTGCACTCGATGAAGTTCCTATACAAAGTATTTCACTACGGATACGTGGGTATTTACCGCCCCCGATACAAGATTGTTAACAAAATCTGAAAGCACTCTTGCTGATAGTAAAAAGTTTACACTTTTCAAATTGATTCCCTGAAACTTTGTATTTCCTGAATTCTTGCTTCTAGATCTTTCGAACTTGTTCCTTATTGCAGGATAAGTATTCAATCTCATTTTTATTCATGCTCCAAGATAAATAAGAAAGGATGAAAACGAACTTTTATTATAAATAAATATAATATTATTAATATGCTTATTATAATACAACAATAATTAATCCAAAAACTCTTAATAAGTTTCTATCAGCCCGGCCTCGTGTTTATTTCTATATAGGCCTAAAGCTACCAAGTATCTACTGTTAATACTTTATTATTTGTTTGTATCGGTCGGTTGTATAAAAAACTATAATAAAAGTACATCTGGCCATTAACTGTCATGGGAGAGAGAGGAATTCAAAAAGGAACCAACGGATACAGAACATGAAATATCTTTTATTTAAGTTCGTTAAAATATTATGTTTAAATTTGATCAAATAAGACGTGAATAAAAAGTGGACAGTGGTAGTGTGATTTTGTATTAAGATTATAACGAACAATAAATAACATTACACTGACAACGGTGTCTTTTTTCTGACCAGCTTAAGCTACCATACTATCTACCAAACGTTAGTGGACTCAATAGATTTTTAAAAATATTTTTTTAAATACTGATTTCTCTCTTTCTGTAATTATTGATTTGACATTTGAAATAAAATTCATAGTATTATTTATCTAATCAACCGTTGATCAACATTTATAAGTACGGCCGTAAATTACCAGATATTATTTAATATGGCTGATCACATGAACTGTTCAAATACGTGTTTACTTTTTAATTTCTCCGTTGTCTTTCTGTACATATAAATTAGTTAAATGCTTATTCGATTGCTTTAAAAGTTTTTCATAATAACAGTACTTACATTATAAAAAGCTTAAATGAAGCTTAAATGAAGTTTTCTTAAGTTTTAAAATATACCGTTGAACTTGTAAGCTTGCGTAAGTTTTATAAAATAAAAAAAAAAAACAAGACAACATAACGGCTTTGTTGAACATCCCTGGACAGTTATTAGACGTATTTAATAATTGTATTTCCTTTACTTTTTAATTGCATTGTAATCCAGATAAAACATGGCGAGGGAAATTTAATTCAGCTGTTTAAAGTTAACGTGGACGATTCCGTAATTGTTGTACTTCATACTACGTTCTTGTCATTCGACACTTACCAAGTAATTATATACTTGTAAGAAAAGTTCTTGCGGCGATTAAAACTTTTCTATCATTATAATTTATGTTTAATTAAAATGGAGTAAAACGAAACAACATTTTGTTGAAGAATAGAAAGTTTTTTTTTTCATTCGGTTGGGTACAATAGCATTATTGGTCTATTGGGAGCTCCAGGGTTCAAATATCTAAGAAATTTGTAAGTAATTTCCTGAAGTTAGGAATTACACACTGAAACAATCGCCTAGACATAACATTACTCATCAAATCACGTCTCCAGTAGTTATAATGTAATATAGGGAGGTGGACTTGCAAATGGATCATCTGTTGGTGGTCACTATCATCAGGGATTATAATTATCAAAATTGGCACTATTAACCATCTCTTACATTGCCAAAGCGCCACAAACTTCGAGAACTCACATGTAATATCTCTTGTGCCTGTAGTTACACTGGCCCTTAAAACCGGAACACAACAATATTTGCTATATTATATTGGTATAATATCTGATTAGTGGGTGGTACCTACCCAGAGGGGCGTAAACAAAGCCCTGCCATGACGTAAGGATATAATACCTTTCATACCAAGCTTGCTATCGACTCTATAATTCTCATAACGCCACTGTGTGCACTGTGTGACCGGAGTGACCACTTGCGATTCTGTGGATCATATGCTTTGTTGTGTGGCACATTTTGCTTTTCTTCTATTCTTAAAAAAAAAACAAGCGGAAGCCGCCGTAATTGTCGCTGGTAGTGTTTCTTTCTTAAGTGTCATGAGGCGGTCATTAGAGACATCAAAGGAACTTCGACGATGGCCCTTAGATGGAGCTGGCAAACCTGGAAAATTTAAATTATCTTACAAATTATCGCGCCAGCTTAGTATTTATATTATACAGCTGAAGTGTTTGTATAGTTGACCGAGATAATTTCAGGAACGGGTAATCCGATTTTTATTATTCTTTTTGCGCTAAATAGACGGCTTAATGCGGTTTCTTTCTGGTTTCTAATATCGACTCTTAAACGTCAACCATAAGATATAAGGATAATAAACAAGTGACAGCTTCAACAATACAAATATTTAACATTTACTGATAAATAAATTTAAAACTCATTTTAGAAAGTGCAAATACATAAGCATATTATAATTTAAAGATTGCAACGGAAACCGGACTTTTTGCTATTTAACTATAAATTTTAAATTAATGTTTAATGACTATAACTGTATGATAAACTAATAAAGCACTTTTGATAGTTATTAAGTTTTAGCAGTTTGACTCCAGTAACCGTAACACGAATACTCAGTGACCCTGTGGGGGGAGTTGAAACATGTTTTACCATTATTAAGGAGGGCTGAACTGAGAACGTTAATTAAATTCGTTATTAGATTTAGAATCTGGTCACAGAGAATCGTAAAAATGTTTTTTGTTCTTAATGTTTTCCTTTATGAGATTTTCCTGTTTTACGAATCTTTGTTATAAATAAAGATGATAATAAACGTTTTTAATTACGTTATGCTCGTATCTATGTCGAAATGATTGTCACTTGACATAAAATATCGTTGAATTCATTATTTATAATTGAAAGAATATTAAGCTTCACTATGATGCGTAGCGACTATGAAGAACGAAATATCACAAGAATTCTACTCATGATCGTAGTTTAACTGACGAAAAATAATTCGTAAAGCTATGTCTGCCCAAAAAAACAAAAACGCATTTGTGAGACGCGTGTTTTGATTCTATGAGACGAGGCTGCAAGTAGGTATTTTGTTGGCAAACATATTTGATTTGGGTTATCCTTGATTGCTATCCATCCAAACGATATTTTTTTTATTTTTCTTATGGCATAGGTAGGTGGACGAGCATATGGGCCACCTGATGGTAAGTGGTCACCAACACCCATATATATTTAGCATCCAGAAGTGAAAACTGGTTTTATAAGAACCTCGAATTGGTCTATTCAAAAATAGAACACCAAATCATATAAATTGATGTAAATAACTCATTCCATTACTCTTTAAGTCCAAATAACACATTTGAACACATCACAAATAAAAGTCGCACCAATAATGAATTAATTACCACCATTATGTGCACTAACAAGATGGCGGCGGTTCTCCGTTCTCCGTTTAAATTTTCCGTTTAGAGTCTCCTTATTATATAATATTTTATAATCTTTTCTTCTTTTAATTATTAGCTGTTTCACGTGTGTGAGTTAGTGGGCCATAAATATATTTATATTCTGTTTTACCTTAAAATATTGTTTCAAATTTAACTGATGTCGAGAGATTAGCGAATTCAAACAAGCTCTTGAAACTTATATTAGTCTGATTCACGGGTTATTCATATTTCTGTTTTCGATAAAATTATAAAATACTAAAAATCTTTTTTACCTGTTGACGTTAATGCATTTTTATTAATCATATACTTTAGCCGTTTCTTTACAAATACTACCCTTATTGGATTTAATCAAGAATTTATAACACATTTAACTCCAACCCTTCTGAAATTAATTTGAAGCAGAATTACGCAATATAGGACTTTAATAAACTGTCCAATAAGCTTTTGAATACACCTGCGACACTGATTATAAGGCTTTATTAGAATAAATTTATTTTCATCAATAATTTCATCAACTGGCTATTTAGTACTTTAGTTAAACATGAGCTCTTAATACGTTTTTAATATTATTCTCTTCTTTTTATGGTATAATTAGTGAATGAATAATTGAATTATTTAGTAGTTAGTTTAGTCAAGACAACAGATAGATATTTGTTTCTGTGTTCTTACAAATATCCACATACATGTCGTCTATGCCTTAGTGTTCCTTTTTTTAATGATCTTGCATTTTAGTTCAGTCAGCATTAATAAACATAACAATTGCCATTGGTCAAATAAATCTTCATCGAATTGTTTCAAGTAATTCGTGATGAAGGTACTTACTAAATACTTTTAACTCATCAGATATCAACCCTCAATGTCCCATTTCTCTTAACCCTTTGAACATCAATCGGAAATTCAATTACGCTTCGAACCTCAATAAACTGTCCAAGTGACCTGTTGCATGCTCTCATCGAGGTTATAAAATACTTGTTTGAGATCAGCGGTTGTTTTATACAAATTTATAGAATCGGATAAAGAATAACAAGCCATAATGAATGTGCAAAATTGCTTTATCATATTTCAAACAAGTTTATGACAAGCCCCGTATAGTATCAGCCGTATTAACACATTATTACTAACTCATGATTAAGTCTTTTTTTTTATTGAATAGGTAGGCGGACGAGCATATGGGCCACCTAATGGTAAGTGATCACCAACGCCCATAGACATTGGCATTGTAATAGATGTTAACCATCGCTAACATCAATGCGCCACCAACCTAGGGAACAAGATGTTATGTCCCTTGTGCCTGTAATTACATTGGTCCACTTATGCTTCAAACTGAAACGCAACAATACCAAGTACTGCTGTTTTGCGTTAGAATATCTGACGAGTGGGTGTTACCTACCCAGACGAACTTGCACAAAGCCCTACCACCAGTGTATTGGCTGTAAATATTTTGTCTGTTCTGTAACTTTTTCAACAAACTTTTTTTAATCAATAAAAACCACTCTTCACGACCTCAATAATCAATAATACGAATAAAAATGTACCTTGATGTTTTATGTGACGTATTTTTGTTGAATCTATAAAACAATATTATTCTAAATAACATTTTGTTATATATAAGTTATTTAAGTTTTATGTCAAAAAATATTATACTGGTTATATAACAATGTTCGTTATATACACAAGGTGGCGATCGTTAAGTTAAATACGGCTATCACATAACGCCCGCCCGCTTGCCAATTATTACGCTCATTGAGCTTGTAACGCTATTTTAATAGATGGCAAATATTGATTAACTATACATACTTTGCAAAATCAATATTTTATATATAAATAACCATTTACAATTATCATAACTTCTAAAACGAGTATGTCTCCAAAAAAACGGAAAATTAAACCCTACGAAATTGAGGTGTAAGGTTGATATTTGATAACCTTAAGGATTAACTAAATTTCTAAACAGGTTATTATATATTCAATTTATCTTCAAAATGATTTAAGCGACCAACTTTAATAAACAATGTGGGTATCTAGCGATTTCAAGTATTTATGCTTCGCACCTCTGCTCGTATTTTCGTCTTAACACTTTAGGTGAACATGACAAGGTTAAAGATATTTTGCGTCACATAAATGGTGATAGAATGCTTTAAACTTTGTATCTTACGCATATATTTGAAAACATATGTAACTCGTCTGGGTAGGTGCCACCCTCTGATCAGATATTCTACCGCAAAACAGCATACTTGGTATTGTTGTGTTCGGGTTTGAAGCCGGTTCAGGTGAGTGAGTCAGTTTAATTACAGGCACAAAGGACATAACATCTTAGTTCCCAAGGTTGGTGGCGAATTGGCGATGTAAGCGATGGTTAACATTTCTTAAAATGTCAATGTCTATGGGCGTTGGTGACCACTTACCATCAGGTGGCCCATATGCTCGTCCGCGTACCAATCCTAAAAAGAGATATGAATGCTAAATGAAAATTATTAAAATGCATTTTAAGATAAAATAACTACGTAATCTGTTATATTGCAAAAATAAAGAAAAAAACATTTAGAATATCTAAATGTTTTACTTTAAATGTAAACTCCAGTTGTAATAAATATAACATTATTTAACTCATATTGTTTCATTCCACGGAAACCTCTGATGTCGGACCCCTCATTCCGACATTTACTTCGACAAACATAACATAATAAGAACCAAGTGTTGTTAAAGAGGAACATGGGTTCTATAATGTGATTATATCACGAAAATAGGCAAACTTTCAGCAATTCGGAGTATTTTGACCCCTCCTTAAGACACATTAATCAAAATGATGATTAAATACCATGGGTCGCTAAATCAGATTACATAGAGATTATATAGCAATGGTTATTAAATAAACTCGTTTATAATTCATTAGTATATATAAGCTAACTATTATATACTAGTTGTGATGGCTCAGTGGCTAGAACACGTGAATTTAATACATGATTGCGGGTTCAAGCCCAAGCAAGCGTCACTGAATTTCCTTGTGCATAATTTGTGTAATCTCGTGCTCGTGTAAGGAAAATACCGTGAGGGAACCTGCTGGCGCTGCATGAAATCTGATCTAGAGTGAAGTGGAATAAGCTACAACCATACTCCTCAAGATGAGAAGAGGCATGAGCCCAGCAGAGGTATATTTACAGCCTGTTACTTTTTCAGACAAAAAACTCACTTCATTATTTATTTACTTACAATACATTTCGACCACGGCTTAGGTCACCTCTTTGGTTTCGTGTAAGATATAAAAAGAAGCCTATATCCTTCCTGGGGATTCAAGCAATGTGATCAAAATCGATTGAGTGGTTTAGTCGTAAAAGTGTAACAGACAGACGCATAGAGCTACTTGCGCATTTATAATATTAGTATAGATGACGTCCCATTTGAATCAAGTGAAATCTGAACCGCTTACTAGCCAGAATATTCCGCTAATAACAATAACAGTTAGTTATACATAACCGATGCATTACCTAATTACACGCCGCTGTACGTCCTAGCAAATGTTCAATTAATGTAATGGCGTCCAGGAAATATGTGATCAAGAGATGCCGGAGCGTGATAGCATTGCTATTATATACTGCGTTGTACTAAGACTTGTGGCGAATATAACCCAAGATAAGATTATATAACTGCAAACATACGTTTACTGAGTAACTAGCTATATTTTAGAAAGAAAAAGAGAGTATTGCTTTATAAAGTAAAATTACAGCCTGTTAATATTCACTGCTAGACTAATTTAGACTTAGCTAGACTATATCTAAATGGAGACGGTTTGAGGCGTGTTCAACCACGCCGCCGCGGTGTCAATTTATTTTAACTCATGAATGTCACTAGCTCAATATAAATTATAAAAAAAGCATTAAGTACATAAAAATGCACTTGTACTTTCCCCGTTTTGAATACGCAAAACAACCGTCCTTTTTTTTCGCTGGAAAAACGCTTTACTCGTTTTGTGCCATGTGAGAACATGAAGTGGGGGGGCATGTGGGGCTCACTAAAAAACCCACTAAAAAATCAGCGGTATCCTCTCCATCTAGTCGGAGGACGCCACGGGATCACTTGCGCATGCTATGTCCGGACGGTCGGCTCGCCTATGCCTGGGCCTCCGTTTCTAAGGGGGTTCCTGGATACAGGGTACCCACTTAGTTTCGGCGGCTGTTAAGGCGGGGGGAGAAGGTGCCTATGCGCACCTTCTCCCCCCGCCCTAACGCTGACGCCTCCTCCCCGGTCTTCAGTGACGGATCGAATCAGCGGAGGCATTTTCCTCGCGCTATCGCTCCGCGGCCTCCTTCTGCGACATAACACTCTCGCAGAAGGAGACCATTTTCAACCAGCACCTCTCGCTGTCGAGCATGGCTTTCATCACACTTGGCAGCGAGAGATCCCCGCCGACTATCGCCGCCAGGGAATGCCTCTGAGGCCCCCACGCAGCACACTCCGTCAGGGTGGGGTGCGCCGTGTCCAGTCGCGCACCACACTCGTGGCAGGAGGGTCCCTCCTGCTCGCTATCCCGTGCAGGCACTTACCGAAGCACCCGTGTCCGGTAAGTACCTGCGTCAACCTAAACGAGAGCGTGCCTCGTTTTCTTTTGACCCAGCGACTCAAGTGGGGACGTATCGCCTCCACTGTCGCCAGGCCTGCCATGGGACCCCAGGTCCTCCTCCCATCAGGCTATCAGGGCTTGCTGGGCTAAAGCCCTGATCCTCTCGACTGCTGCCGACCCTGAACAGTCACCGCGGCCTCTAGCCTCGGACCGGAAGCGATACACCTCCGCGAGCACCGGATCGCCCGCGAAAAACAACCGCCGTCCTATGTCAGCATGTGTCTTATGATTTTCTTAAAAGTAACAGCCTGTGAATGTCCCACTGCTGGGCTTAGGGCTCCTCACCTTTTATGTTGACAGCTTGTTAATATATATATAATAAGTATATTAAATTATCAGATATCAGGTCAGGGTGTCTTTAAGAACACTTACGATTAATTAAATAGGAAAAATACATTATAAAATAAATTATTCATAATAATTTTATTGAAGCGTCAATAGTGCAAAGTGCAATTTACGTGTCGCCTAGCGATGTAAAAGTTGCAGGTTCGTTTTTGATCCCTTGGGTTACTGTCGTCTCCACTCCTAACAAAAGCTACGCTTAATTTAAAAATTAATATTATTATTTACTTTAAAAACTTAGGCATTGCTAACTCGTCACGGTAGCATGCGCAAGCGATCCCGTGGCGCTCTTCGTTAAGACGGAAAGGGTACCGCTGGTTTTTAGTGGGTATTTCGATGTTCGGGGCGCATTCGGCACCTTCCTCTACTGTTCCTGTGGGGCAAACGCGTAATGCGTTTTTCCAGCGTGAAAAAAGGCATTGCTAAAATGAATACATTTTTAAAGTAATAAATATTATTATTATTATTTTTTACAAAATTTACGTAAAATATAACGCGGCTGGATTTGCGACAGATATTTTTAATATGAATGTGCTTGTCCTATTGAAATATTGTGTTGAATTTAAAATAATTAACATAATAAAAACATAAAATACTTTTTAACCTTAACAATGAAGTATGGAGGTAAATAAAGCACAGTATCTCACCCTTACTGAATGAACAAAATTGCGGACGATATTTGCATTTCGTAATCGGTACCATTATTTTTAAACTTTATAAATGGGTCGAAGACTGAAAGGCTAAGTCTATTATTAAATTTTATACTCTGTTTCGTAGACAGCAGTCGCCTCAGGCATAATGTACTTTAATATATTTGATGAGAATGTCTTATCTATGTGATTATGCTTATATAAAATATAATTAAACGATGTACATCTAAAACAAGAGCAAATAGGAGCTTTGTACTAGAATTAAAAAAAACGTATTATAGTACCAAGACCTTAATTGAACAGAAAAGAGTAGAAAAGATTTTTATGACATAGTATATTATATATATATTATTGAGCCGAGATGGACCAGTAGTAAGAACGCGTGAATCTTAACCGATGATCGTGAGTTCAAACCCGGGCAAGCAATTTCATGTGCTTAGTACCATGTTCCATACCATAGTTCATGTGGTAGATACCACCCACTCATTAGATATTCTACTGTCAAACAATATTTAGTACTATTGTGTTCTGGTTTGAAAGGTGAATGAACTTTATTCCCAAGATTGGCGGCGCATTGGCGATATAAAATATTGTTAAGTAGCCCATTTACCAATATGCCAATATATTTAATAAAAAAAAAACGATTATTCTTTCTCGTGGTTATTCATATACTCTAAAATATATTACATAGAATAATAAATAAAGTCGCAAGCGTTTTGTTCCACGGTTCATACATTCACTTGAGTTACAATCGCGCATTAGAGAAACAAGGGTCGCAATTGAAACAAAGTGGAGTTTTGTTTCTACATTACACACTTACTTTAACACATAGGGGAGTTGAACTATTCCATGCTATATTGATATATAATACTTGTGTTTATAAATATATGAAGAAATGTTCTTTGTAGGTTTAACTTTGAATACGCACAATTTTTATTGTTTTTCGTTGAAAAATATATCTCGATATACAGTAATAAGCAGCTTATTCTAAATACAAAATAGAAATGATATTTTATTGCAAAATGGAGCACAATTTTCGACGCACTTCCTCGCTCGAATACTTCATTTCCTTATTTGTATCGTGGGACGCGATTTAGTTCATATCATATCACAATACTGTTTATTCAGAGTATTTCAACAAATAAAATAAAAACAGCACAAAAATCATTAAATATGTTTTTAGATATGAAACAAATATGTAGAACACACAACGAATATACAAAGTGCATTTTCTTAAATTACGTCATAATAAAGAAATCACCTAGAAAAAACATATTCGAATATTTAGCCAAAATGAATAATTCTTCCACCAACCCGCATTGGAGCAGCGTGGTGGAATACGCTCCAAACCTTCTCCTTAAAAAAAGAGGAGAAGAGGCCTTAGCCCAGCAGTGGGACATTCATAGGCTGTTACTGTATGAATAAATCAATCTCTGAGACTCTTAAATATAAAATAAAACAAAATGAAATAACACAGGAAGCAAAATCATATTACACAATGGAAAAAAAATTATAAATTTTCCACTTGATAAAATAACTATTTCAGAAAACCATTTACCTGTGCTGCATTTGAATGCCTCATCTATACCTATCACATCCCCGAGTAAGAGTAATGACTTAAGTTCTACTCTACTTGTAAATATTTGTCAAGGTCTGTTCAGCAGTTAATCTTGCACTTTACTGTATTGTGAACACAGCTTGAACGTATAAAAGCCGTCTATACAAAAACAAAGACTAATAAAACTATTCGACATTCAAAATGAATGATATTTTTTATAAAATTAAAATTTGTGGTTTGAAAGAGAAGAAGATGTAAGCTGCCAAGTTTACCTTATGTATTTTTTTTTAACGAATATTTCGTGGGAGTGTTATAATGACCCAAGCCTGTTTAAAGCCTAATTTTTGTGTGTATGTTTATTTGTTTCTTTTTAAACTTCTCTACTATATTAATGATTACATTGACACACAACTTATTATAAATATGCATAATGACTTTCATAGAACTCATAATATAATCAATGTATAACCAAAACTAAAATATTTTCTTGAGAATAAACTCATCAAATTTTGAATCATATTCAAAACACTAGTTTTATCTAGAAAAAAATAGTATATGACACAAAATTCGTACCTAATCGATGTCGTAAGCCGTTTAAATAAACCTAGACAAATCGCTACGATACTATTATCATTTGATTGAATAATTTAATTTCAAACACGATAATTTCTTGCTACGAGTCGAAATAACGAAAATCAATCATCTATGCAATGAGGTGATGCTTACGTATAATTTATTAATGAAAATAGTTTAATTAGTCACGCTCCCGTGCAATCAGCGTCTCGTTATTTTATGTTTATTTTGAATGAATAATTACAATTATTAATCTTGCGTAATATGAACTGTATTTAATATAGTACTACGACCCGGCTTCACACGGGTAAAATAACGGTTTACATATGTATAACGTTTATATGGAACTAAGTGTTTTAAATAATAATTCAGAATTGCTATGGAAATGATTAATTTCTCAATGGAGTATTTTCATACAAACTTTCATCCCCTTTACCACTAGATTGGAGGTAAAATTTTCAAAAAACCTTTCTTAGGGTCGACCTTATGAATTTTGTATGCACGGTACCGCGGTGTTTTGTGCCTGAAATTCGGTTATGACAATAAAATATTACCGAATATTAAGCAAAATATCGAGCCTCGATCGGTTATTAAGTAATCGCGATAATTAACCGATTAATTTTAAGAACTTCTGATAAAAACCGCAAAGGCGCGTGCGTATTCAACGAACGCTAACTGGGTTACATGTGCCTGACTACGTTAAATGAATTTGCAAATTTTCCCTCCACGCTAACTTCTGAAAGCCTTCATTAGCTTACATTGTATCGTGGCTTCGGTTTGTTGTTGGACTATTCCAATGTTTTTATTCAATGATACACGTGTTCAGGCAGACAATGAAGAAATTCGGAAATTTTGTTAGAATTTTTCTACGTAAAATCGTCATGTTGAAATGTTTTGTTAAGGGTCGGTAATACCTTTGTTATATTTTAAATAGTATATTTTATAACTCTTTTGTAAGGTTTTATTTATTCTTTACAAAATTTAATGAAGCATGGAAATAAATAATTCTAAGGTTAAGTAAGGGCTAAGGGTCGGTTAATATAACGCTGCTGGTCTAGGTGTTCAACTCCTTTAGAAAGTTTGGAGCTTAATGCGGGTTTCTTAACAATGTTTTACGTCTCCAACGATCACGAGATGAATTATGAACACAAATACAATCAGGAATAAGAGCCATTGAATTGCAAAAACCTATGTAATATTAGTTATATTTGTTTACATTTAATATAAATGATTAGATTTCGTATAAAATTGAGTAATAATTGTAAATAAAATCTCCATAATGACACCAAAGGTCAGTTTATATTTGAAGTGGTATAAAGTATTTTTATATGAGCTACACATAATGTAATTAATTAACTTATTTCATACAAACTGATATTCCAACACAATTTACGTATGGTAAGAAATAAAAAGGGGTTATAATTAAAAAAGGTTTAATTGAATAAATTTATGCCGGTGTTGTGAATTTAAATTTTAATATAAACACAAATTTGACTGAGATAGGAACGAAATCAATAAAATGCAAATGTGCTATGTCAGCGTGATTCGTCTCAGCGACGGATAAAAGGTTGCCAGCGCAAAGAATTATGCGCACAGATAACACAAAAATCCTATTAATCATTGCTCTTGGTCAAAAACAGACTGTCGATTTTAGTCGACAGTCAGTTTATTTTACAAGAGATAACACGGAAATCTGCGTTGGTGATTTTTGTGTCGAATTAATTGTATTTTCACAGCAGAAGTTCAGAAGAAGTATGTCATTTTTATTTTAAACTTTTATTTCACTTGCATCATTAATAGTTTGTTTATATTGATCAAATATTGCAAGCTGAATTGGAAGCACTTCCTAAAATCCTATGAAGGTGAAATTTTACATGTTGCTTTATTTCCGACGACAATGCACTTTTATAATAAACATGACCTGGGTCTCAATTTTACTAACAAATTGTCACTTGTCGAAGTCGAATCGGAATAGAATCGGTAACGTATTAGCTTTATATATAAGTTACCTTATAAACGTCTTATACCTGTACGTTACCTTTATTACTATAAATTATTAGAATTTACACCCAAAAATGATTCAACTGAGATTTATTTTATGTGAGGTATAAGAATCGAGAACGTATCGTAACCGTTATTAATTAGAAGAAATGACATCATCCTATATCCAGGATTGACTCAATACGATGATAAAAAAAAATATTATACATTTTGTATATAAAATCTTGTATTTAAAATATAAATATTAATATTTTGTTATTTTGTATTCAAAAAACATTTAATCCAAGCTTGATACAATAAATGATATTGTAAAGTATCATCTTGAATAACTAATGCAATAACATGAGATCTATAGAGATATATATATGAGAGAGGCTATCTGGCTTCCTTTAATAAAGCTTATTTTGATGTTTTTTTAATTACTAATTTACTTGATGGTGGGGCTTTGTGCCAGCCCATCTGGATAGGTACCGCCCACTAATTATATACTTTACCCCTAAACAGCAATACTTGGTATTATTGTAGTACGGTTTGAAATTTGTACAAGGGAGATAACATCTTCGTTCCCAAGGTTTGTGGCGCATTGGCGATGTAATGAGTGGTTAATATTTCTTGCATAGCCATCGCCCAATGTCTATGGGCAGTGTTGACTGCTTAACATCAGGTGGCCCATTTGCCTGTCTATAACATAAAACAGTCCCAAGAGGTAAATAAGAAATACCTTTTATAAAGGAATTTGTGTGCTACCAATCAATAATCTTAAAGAATAACATTTGCTTTATCCTTGTATGTGATTTCTTGCGTTGCTAAATCATCGAGCCAATTGTGATGAAACTTTGGTGAATGGTTCTGCATAAGTTCGTGAATATTCTTGGTCCACAAACTGGCTGACTGAGCTCAAACTACTGGGACTAGTACCATAAAATTTTTCATACGGGTTCAATTTACACATAATGCAAAGAAAATTAATTTAGAAACGGCGGTACCGGCTTTTCATGTGGTTATGTGTCATAAATTGAAGAGAGACTTTCTTTAAATTTACAAATAAGCTCTTGCACTTTTGTATTTGATGCTTCTCATTAACAGGCCAAGTGTATGCGCTTACTAGATGAACTAGTAGAACTATTTAAGCGAAACACAAAGGTGCTCCTATTTACCGCAATCGTTGCGAAGTTCTTCGAGCTTATTAAGTGACTTTAGTTTTTCTTGTGTTTAAAACTTTTTACATAGACATAGACATTGGCATTATAAAAAACATCCACTACTACCCATCGCTTACATTGTCAATGCGCCACCAACCTTAGGAACATTGTTATGTCCCTTGTGCCTGTAATTACACTGGCTCACTCACCCTTCAAACCGGAACACAGCAGTACCTAGTACTGCTGTTTTGCGGTAGAATATCTGATGAGTGGTACCTACCCAGACGAGCATGCACAAAACTCTACCACCAGTAAATAAAATGTGTACCAATATATAAAATGTGTATGTAAAATATAAGTGATACTTTTTTCATTTAGGCTCGAATAGGCTTTTGAATTCATTTGTTTCAGTATTAAGTTAAACGTAAAGCTACCACTAGTTCCGAGCGACTAATTTGATGAACCGTCAACTATTCCCAGTGTATTCACAATCAATTTCCAAAGGTAAATAAGTTAATTAGTATTCTTTCAGTAAATAGCGGAACTATATTATATATCCATTGGTTTGTCGTATTTTATGTAATTGAAGAAGAAATCTTAATTTTTTTGCGTAGACTCGAATAAGTACCTTTAAATCGCTTTGTATTTGTGAATGTAGATTCTAAGACGAAACTTCAAGATATTCAGTATTTACTCTTTAAAATCTAAATTAGTTAACTGTCCAGTTTTATATATATATAGCTTTATAAGTTATTCAAATGTTGTTTGCATTTCTTAATCATAATTTTAAAATAACATAAACGACACTTCATAGTCCGAGATAAAACAACCTGCTAATTCGCTTCCCAAATTCTTTATTAAGCACACGATAAACGCTTACCGTTTTACATGAAGATTACTTGACACGAATTGCTCAATTAAAAGAGAATGAGATGCAACGTCAAGGAGGGTGATTTAATATATTGCCTGTTATGCCTCTGCTATGTTCATTAACAAAACGAGGCATCCCTTAATTAAAGGGAATAGCGTACATGAATAATATTTGAAAGCATTATTGAATGTTTGTTACATGAACGTTTTCGAATAAAGACGACAAATTTTCTTATTATACTAGCATTGGAGCCGATACGGCCCAGTGGTTAGAACGCTTGAATCTAAGTCGATGATCGCGAGTCATATCCAGGTAAACACCACTGAATTTTCATATGCTTAATTGTGTTTATAATTCATTTCGCACTCGACGGTAAAGAAAAACATTGTGAGGAAACTTGAATGTGTCTTATTTAGCTAAAATTCTGAGACATGCAGTGCACCAACCCGCATTGGAGCAGTCTGGTGGAATAAGTCTTCAAAAATGCAAATAAAAAGTTAAGGACGGCTGGACTGTGTAAGGCACTGGTTTTCTAGAATAGCTTTGGTATCATTTAGCGCCCTCTATACGTAAAATCAATCTTATATGTTATATTGTATCGTCTTATAGAAATGTTCAAGTAAACACTACATTTTCTTTCTCTTTTACGAGTTTCAAACGGGTGCTAAATGTCGTACATGGCTATTCCAAGATTGACATGTTAATTGAATAAAGGAATCATCAACGGATGACGTCAAGCTGTTTGACTATTATGTGTAATTTTTTTTTAAATTTATAGTATCATCATTCTGGCTTAACATAAATAATACCTTAACTCTGATTAATATAAAAAAATCGCTTCGGATAACAAGTAAGGAATGTTTACACAATATAGAACATTATGGAGGTAGATGGAGGTGCAAGTTATAATAATTATGTGCATTCGTTCGATAATCAAAATGATAATATGATGACCGATTTCGGTCACGGTGGCTAGTCTCAACGGAGACTATCACTGAACTGCACAGGACATAGAACAGTGCACAAGTGTGAACGCAAACACAGATGCACGCTCTATTCCTTCATTTTCATAATCGGTTTCATAAACGGTAACCAACACGACTGGGAAGAGTTCAAGCGCAGGACAAACGACTTTATATGCTTTCCGAAGCACGGGTTTGTACACCAGACATCGGGCTGCTGAGAAACTTCGACAGAAAAACCCAATATTTTTTACTGGTCCGACCCGGAGTTTGAACCAAAGACTGCGGAACCTGCGGCCTTATTTAACCACTATGGTTTTGACTAACCAACGAGGCATTCAAAACGAAAGTATACGCCCCTTTTGATTGCTATTAATTAAAATTAATTAGTATTTTTTAAGAATGTGTGAGTGTGTTTTGAATTATTAATGTAACACAACATTAAGTATTAAATACTTATATAGCCATATCTATATGGATTGTATACTCTGTGGAATGTTCGAATGGTCGCGTTTGTTTTAATGCTCAGTGACACGATTGTGACAACGTGGTTTTTGTAACAGGCAAGCTTCCATTTGCGGTTCCTCTTGCGTGTATTTTAGTTTTTCACACAGATTTATCTCTGATTCGCTGGATTCTTGTTTTTAAAATATACACTTGTAGCTTATATTTTGTCAGTCCTGTAAGAAAGTGTATCCCATCCCATCAAATCTATTTAAAAATATTTACATATATTTCACTCTCTCTTTTAAATTTACGTACCTCCAGAGTTTGTCAAAGTTTTGTAAGAAAGCCTGCATTTTTGGAGAGTAGTCAAAATTCTATCACGTGTACCTCAATCAGTACAGTACAGTACAGTAAAGTAATGCAAAAAGTAAAGGTGGAACAATGGTGTATCAATTAAGTACTAACTTACTAACGATGTTTTGTTCAATGGATGTTTTGACTTCATAAAAAAAATGAAGGAATTATATAATACCTTTAAACATGCACAATTTATTATAGTTTCCAAGGTTTGTGCACATTGCTGACGTAAGGACTGGTTAATATCTTTGACTGGTTGAAGATATAATTATATGTGAGACATAAGGTGACCTATTTCTTAAAAAAAATTGTACATTAATATAATTATATTTACACATAAAATGAGATAACTTCATTCCTCGTCTTTAACCGAGTTTATTTTATTCGAACTTTATGCTAAGCTCATTCAGACCCACAGGGCTGCAGTAAATATGGAATCTCTCATTAGTCCAATATGTTACTAATCCCAGCGGCTGGCTTGTCCAAAGTTATATTTTAACGAGCTTGCAGAAACGATTTCCAACGTTTTGTCTCCAGTATGGTTCTCCCTTATTAAAGTTTGGAAATTATTGGTTTGCCATAGAACTACTTATATCCTTAACTAGCTTCCGCCCTTGGGGAGAAGTGTCTAGAGATAACTATATTTTGTTCCTTCCTGTATATCTAACAATGTTATTCGATAATAATATATTATTTCAATTATGTACTAAATTTTACAGTAA
The DNA here is from genome assembly GCA_905220585.2 of Nymphalis polychloros. Classification (NCBI taxonomy): domain Eukaryota; kingdom Metazoa; phylum Arthropoda; class Insecta; order Lepidoptera; family Nymphalidae; genus Nymphalis; species Nymphalis polychloros. The sequence goes on along the minus strand of HG992243.1, from coordinate 14,098,156 downwards.
TTCATAATTTCACACTTTGTTTGTTATTAATATTTTTAATTCTAATTATTATTTTTGTAGAATTGGAATTGTATTTATATTTTGCAACACGTTTAATTAAGAAGATTTACATAACGATTACGAACGATTTATATAACTCTGTGATTGATTGACATTTTTATTTTTTAGTGTACTCATTGTTGGTTCGATTCCCACCCAGGACAGACATTTGTGTGCATAAACATGTCTGTTTGTCCTGATTTTGGGTGTAATTATCTATATATATAACAAAAGAAAAGTGGTATATGTAGTATGTCAGATGTCTGGTTTCCATAACACAAGCTCTGCTTAGTTTAGGATCAGATGACCGTGTGTGAATAATCTCCCAGGATATTACTATTATAATATTATTATATTTTAATAAATAAGTTAATAGATGTGTGTCCAAACTTTTATGAATATCGGTTGAGTGGTTAGGTATAAAGTATTCCATATAAAAAATTATTTTGCATGGTAAGTATAATGATTCTTTCCTTCCAATTCTTTAATATTTTTTTATTATCATAAAACTTGGATTTAGGAAGTTAACGTTAATCAAGACCATATTGAATGATAGGTTCGGTCCTGACCCCTTAGGCTGTTGTCGTCCTCTATCCTAACACAATCTTTCCCTTCAAATGAAGGGAAAAATAGGTCAATTAGTAAAAACAAAATGTGTTTTTTTGGATTCACAGAACCGTATTTCAAGAGAAAATAAAATGAAATTCTCATTTGGAAATACTAGCTCAAGGTTTATATTATTCAAATTCTCATTAGAAAACTTAGCAAAGATAAAAAAAATGTATGTATGTTCCTTTAAGTTTTAGATATGTTAGCTTAGCAAGCTGTATTAGCTTATTAATTAAATCTAGTTGCTTCCGATACGGCTTCGCTGGGATATCCATATCCTATGTAAGAGCACTTTACGTAAAATTTACTTTCGATTCGTTTGAAAATAAATTGCTAATAAATTTAACATTTATTATTCTTCCATTTTTAAGATAAATAAACATTTAATACCCAGAATCCAACATTTTAATACCTTACTATCATATTGTTGTTATCTATCCTTTGTGTCTGCTTTGACAGAATAGCAGTATATATCTTGGAAATATAATGAATTGCATTTACTTATACTACAAATTCTTATTTTATCCACAATTTTATTAAATTCGAAGTGATATAATATATAGTTAGCAGACTCCTTGGTCCATACAATAGCTTTGTTAAAAAAAAAAAAGAAGCGCGCTTATTTAAAACCGCCGCCATCTTGTTAGTGCACATAAAGGTAAAGTAATAAATTCATTATTGGCGCGACTTTTGATTTGTGATATGTTCAAATGTGGTATTTGGATTTAAAGAGTAATTGAGTGAGTAATTTACATTAATTAATATGATTTGGTGTTCTATTTTTGAATAGACCAACCCGAACTTCTTATAAAATCAGTTTTCTCTTCTGGATGCTAAATATATAACAACAAGCTTGAACAAAACATCGTTAGTAAGTTAGTACTTAATTGATACACCATTGTTCCACCTTTACTTTTTGCATTACTTTACTGTACTGTACTGTACTGATTGAGGTACACGTGATAGAATTTTGACTACTCTCCAAAAATGCAGGCTTTCTTACAAAACTTTGACAAACTCTGGAGGTAAGTAAATTTAAAAGAGAGAGTGAAATATATGTAAATATTTTTAAATAGATTTGATGGGATGGGATGCACTTTCTTACAGGACTGACAAAATATAAGCTACAGGTGTATATTTTAAAAACAAGAATCCAGCGAATCAGAGATAAATCTGTGTGAAAAACTAAAATACACGCAAGAGGAACCGCAAATGGAAGCTTGCCTGTTACAAAAACCGACATTTTAGGAAGCCGGACGAGCATATGGGCCACCTGATGGTAAGTGGTCACCAACGCCCATAGACATTGGCATTGTAAGAGATGTTAACCATCGCTTACATCGCCAATGCGCCACCAACCTTGGGAACTAAGATGTTATGTCCCTTGTGCCTGTAATTACACTAGCTCACTCACCCTTCAAACCGGAACACAACAATACCAAGTACTGCTGTTTTGCGGTAGAATATCTGATGAGTGGACCTGCCCAGACGAGCTTGCACAAAGCTCTACCACCAAGTAAATTTTTTATTTTATTTTATTTATAACATAATAAATAAACTATTAGTATTGTATATTTTCCTTCTTATTGTATTGTATATGATCCAAGTTGGTAATGGTTTATTATTATTATTATAGGAAAAAATACATGTAGGTATATATGTAGATATACTAGGATAGCACACGCAAAAAGGTTCATTTAGGTCTTGTTAATTTATAAGATTTATTTTATATCTTATTATTTAAAGAAACATCGCTGGATAAAATCTCATTTCGACTGTGCGATTTCGACGTAAGCTAGTTCTTTATAAGGTTAGTCTTAGTTTATTAGCTAGATCTTTGCGAAATTGTTAGTAAGTTGCAATACGCTGAAGAGTTAGTAAGTTAGTTTGAAAGCGTAATTAATGAGTTTCTTGCTAATTCTACTCAGTTGAATAAAGATTTTAAACCGTTAGTTTCTTGCAGATTTCTTAGTTTTGTACCAAGATTATTTAAAGTATTAAATGAGAGCTAGACAGTATTTACTGTACCCTTACTAATCACTCGCAGCACACGAAAATCAATACACGTTTTCACATCAATGAGCCATCTCGGCTTTTTAAAAATGTAACTTAATTTTTAAAGTATAGTTATTTTCTTTAATTTATATTTTTTGCAATAATAATACGGATCAAGATACATTTATATTCATTTGCGCAAATAAATCCTGTTTTATCACTTCCCAGAAACGTGTAAATGCATTCATTACCCTATTCATCCACCATAATGGTGAAATTTGATTTATCCCGCGCCACAGCTCTCGAATCCATTAATAATGATTTTTACTGTCAATAAAACACAATCATCGACCTACTTACATGTATCTATAGAGGTACAAAATACAGACTCCATTGCGAAATCGAAAATTTGAATCTGGAAGTTAATTTAATGTACAACCTTTTTTTGTCAAATATTGTAATTGATTACCACGGCCCGTAGACATTGTCACAGAAATATTAAACAAACTCGGCAACTAAGATGTTATGTCACTTGTGCCTGTAGTTACACTGGCTCACTCTACGACCACTCAACCTTTCAAACCGGAAAACAACAATACTGAGTACTGTTGTTTGGCAGTAGAATATCTGATCAGTGGGTGGTATTTACCTAGACGAGCTTGCACAATTTAAAAATAGAACATCATACAAATGAATGTAAATGATTCACTCAATTAACGTTAAAAATACAATTAACACTATTAATATTAAACACATTCAACAAATCACAAGTCAAATAAATGAATCAATTTCTTTACCTTTCTTTTACATAAATAAACTTTAAATAAGCTCGCGTATTTTTTTTAACATCGCTATTGTAGGGATTAAAAAATCTTCTAACTATACAGTATATAGTAAAGCTCGTACCTGCTTTTAAGTTTACGAGTTTGCAAAGTGCGCCTAAGGAAGTTTTCACTTAAAAAAAAAGTGCGCAAAGGCGGTCTTGTCAGTTATATCGATATCTCAGACAACCTTCGATGAAAGAAGTTTTCTAAGATAACAGGTAAGTGCAATCATATAATACGAAAACATAACTATTGCTTAAACTCATAAATATTAAAATATAACAGTAAGCTACATAACATATCCTTAATTATTTGTAATACGTAGTTTTTGGATACACCTTATATTATCTTATTACAACCGCCTCGTTGGTCTAAAATCTTATATACAATTGCCTCGTTGGTCTAGTGGCTAGATATAAGGCCGCAGACCCTGTGGTCCTGGGTTCAATTCCCAGGTCGAGCCAATAAATAGTTATTGGGTTTTTCTGTCAGAAAATTCTCAGTAGCAGCCCGGAGTCTGGAAGCTGGAAGTGTGTACACTCCCGTGCCTCGGAAAGCACGTAAAGCCGTTCGTCCTGCGCCTGAACTCTTTCCGGTCGTGTTGGATTGCCGTCCCATCGGATTATGAGAGCTAAGGAAAAGAGATTAGCCAACTGCGCAGGAGATATTATAGTGCACAAGTGTGTGCGCAAACACAGGTGCACTCTCTTTTTCTGGGAGGCACGGGACACGGGAGTGTACACACTTCCAACTTCCAGACTCCGGGCTGCTACTGAGAATTTTCTGACAGAAAAACACAATAACTATATTGGCCCGACCTGAGAATTGAACCCAGGACCACCGTGTCTGCGGCCTTATATCTAGCCACTAGACCAACGAGGCAGTCTTTGAATATACGTAGTTGTCTAAGTTAGAAACAGCAGTAGAATGTTGCTAGGCAAACGATGAAATAAGGAAAGGTTATATAGTATGGTATTAAATTACAAATTAGTTTTATGTACACAAATATAAAATATAATTAAATTAACTCAAGTGACAAGAGACAAGTTGATAGAAAAAAGTGGATCTGAAATCACGCGATCAAATCCGAGCTCCATACGATTCTTATGTCCTTGATATTAATTTTTTAGCGACATCTATCTCGCCACATATGAAAACTAAAAACTGACGTATCCTACATCGCGATATTAAAGTTATCCGAGCGACTATACAAGAACCCGACAACAATCGTCGGGCAGTAGCCCACCAGACAAACACCCGTCTGGTTGGAGGATCCTCCCTTTTCATGGTGGATGAGGAACTTTACACCCTGTTCCTTCCTAACACCAAAATTTATTGGCTGAACGGATCAAGGTGAAATTTCACATGAAGATATTTTAGATATTCGTATAGTATTATAGAAGACTTTCAAAAAAAGCACTGTTCATGAGAGATATAGGCATGTTTAATTCACCGTTTGAGCCGTGACAGTCCAAAGATGTAATTCTTAAATTCTTAGAAGATGACTCCGAGTTCAAAGCCTCACTAAATTTTCATATGCTTAGTTCGTGTTTATAATTCATCTCGTGCCCGGCGGTGAAGGATATCAACGTTAAGAAATGCATGCGGCTGATGAAAGTCTGCCACGCGTATCCCCATCCACAAAAGGGAGGCTTTAACTCAGAGTGTAACATATACAGTCTGTTATTCTTTTTACTTTTACTTTTTATAATTCACATCTTACTCGGCCTCAATATTCGTAAACAAGCAATTCTGACACATATACAAACTAAGAGCGGCGCAATGAACTTCGAACCGTCTGATTAAAAGGAGGGGAAGCCTACCTAGCAATAGAAGATTCACAGGTTACATAAACTTTCATTTTTATTGTTAATTTCAGCGTCTATTTAAACAAAACTTGTTAACATATATACTAGAACGCTCTATGTCATAAAGCAATTGTTTACTTACCCTTTGTTAGGGTCGGGACTTTATTAAGGGTAGCTCGCGTTACTTTATGTCGCGACGTTTTGAAAGGACATTGTTTAATACGACTCACCTTTCGTATGAATCTCCATGAATTGTGTGACGATAGCACTTTTTGAATTATTTATTTACAACACAAAAACGTTATATACACGTTATATAGGCGAGTTGATATCTAATACTTGAGAGGATTTCACTTTATCTCATAGTAAATAAAATATTCATTTTAAGTTGTATCTATAAAGAAAAAAATATTATTTATACTTAATTTAAGTTTGGAATAATAGTTTCGAGGATATTAAATGGATAAGAAAAAAAGACGTAAGGTAGAGGGTAAATTGTATTAGCTTGTTCTGTTCTTATTTTTTGTTGATTTATACATTAACGAGTGAGCCTATAAAGATAAGAACACGTGAATCTTAACAGAAGATTGGTTCACTATTTTTTTATGTGCTTAATTAGTTTATAATTCATCTTATGCTAAGCGAAATCAGTCACATGTTTTGGCGCAGAATAATAGAATTAGCTCGAGGCTTTTCCTTTGCCCAGCACTGGAATATTAACGAGCTGCTACACTTACTTTGATAATTTATATTTTTAAGAGAATTAATATTTACATTTCTGTTTTTGCATTAATAATGACGATTAGATCATAGCGTAAAAGGGTCTAATTACCCAAGGCCAAATGTAAAAAAAAGATAATGGAAAAGATCCGCTTCGTCGGATTAATTTACTCCAACCTCCTCGCGAGGGTTGGTGTGATTTATTTAATTAATTACGGCTTGTCGTTAAACTTTTTTTGTTGTGTTTTGACGTTTTGTTTTTCCTATTTTTGACGTTTACATAATTTATACAACTCAACGCAGCTGTATTGTTAGAATAAAATATTAAAATTCGGTATTTGTTAAGCCCAGTTGATGTATTGAAAAAGTTCGTTTTGTCATTTAATTTGTTTTATATATAAACACTAGTTTTTCCGCATCTATGGGTAAATATTTGGTATTCTATGCTATGTTATGTTATGGTATATTGTTATTGCATTTTTTTGCATATATAATTTCATGATGAATGATTAACACATGCAAGCATAACACACAAACAGACTCACCTTTGCATTTATAATATTAGATGGGACTATATGGCATCTACATACACCTACCATCCACTATTCGTAGCCTGATCCCTATACAATACAGAATGATAATGCAATATTATTATTATTATATTATGCGTGTATGTTTTTTTACAAAAGTTTTGTAATCGTGATTAAACTAAGTTTTAGAAACGTTCGAAAAATTCAACACACGCATAGTAAAAGGCTGAATGTGAAAACTGTTCTTTAAAAAAATATATATATATATATCACATTTTTTATTTATAAACATAATAATATTTGTATAAGGCTGAAATTTATCATAAAATATTTTTTATTCGAATTAAAAAAAAAACATTCATCTAATAGTATCAAATTTCGATATCCTTCTGCTAAAGGTAATATTTGCTACACTGAATGGTCTCACCCTCAGAACGGGCAGCTATTAAAAACCAGTAAAGGAGCAAAGGCTTTATTAAGCCTCGTCACCTGACCGATACGTGACAAGAATATAGATACGGCGGGTATTACGAGGTACGGTATTTGTTTAGTATCGTTTTCATATCGTTTTGTTATCGCATATTGTTAGTAAACAAATTAAAGAATGGGTTATCTAATGGTAAGTAGTTACCTTTACCAAATACACTGGTATTGTATGTTTAGGTCATTTATTATATTTTGAACGTATTACAAATAATGATGCCTGAGTTTGGCCTAAAAGCCGAGACGGCCCAGTGGTAAGAACGCGTGAATCTTAACCGATGATCGTGGATCAAACCCGGACAAGCACCACTGAATTTCGTGTACTCAATTTGTGATTATAATTCATCTCGTGCTTGACGGTTAAGGAAAACATCGTGAGGAAACCTGCATGTGTCAAATTTCACTGAAATTCTGTCACATGTATTCCACCAATCCGCTTTAGAGCAGTGTGGTAGAATAAGCTCCAAACCTTCTCCTCAAAAAAAAGAGGAGAAGAGGACTTAGCCCAGCAGTCGAACATTCAGAGGCTGTTACTGAGTTTGGCCTGAGACGTTGTATCAGTTGTTTCTGTAATTAAACTGGCTCACTCTTTAAAATCAAATCAATATATACTTTATTTAATATACTGAGTTCGGTGACCATGAAGTAAGAGTGAGTTAGTATTGTTGTGATAACGATTGTATTTTTTAATTTTTTTTTATTTTATAGGAAGGTGGACGAGCTTATGGGCCACCTGATGGTAAGTTGTCACCAACGCTTACATCGCCAATGCGCCACCAACCTTGGGAACTAAGATGTTATGTCCCTTGTGCCTGTAATTACACTGGCTCACTCACACCTTAAACCGGAACACAACAATACCACGTACAGCTGTTTTGCGGTAGAATATCTGATTAGTGGGTGGTACCTACCCAGACGAGCTTGCACAAAGCTCTACCACCGATTGTTTTTAGAATCAGTTCCAATTTCAAAATAATAAAAATAATTTACTTTTCCCTTATAATTTCTAGTCTTGGTAAATATAAATGAACTAGCTTCCGGTCCCGACTTACGGGTAAAATTTATGTCAGTAGGTACCTCTACATTTTTTTATATTTATGTGATAACTTATATTCCACATTTCATAGTATGATAAATATTTTATTTTGGTTAGTATTTACATAAATATCTTAATGCTCACTAAAGGTGTCTGCGTACTATACCGTACCATACCATGAGCGTGCTATGAACGTATCAGGATCGGAAAGCAATACGATACGCTCTACTATGCCCACTAGAGCGTATCGATTACGTACCTTTAAAATTATAAATATTCTCGCCGACAATTACTGACTGTCCGTGCAAGGCACTTGACGTTGCTGATCGGTGACGGGACGGTCTAGTGCATAGTCTTATACTTTCCAGTACAAAGAATATTTTTTTGTCAAAGTATGAAACGTTGTAGTGGGCAGAGCGTCTACGTCACGAAAGGACTAACTATGCTAAATTACTAATCAATCGTTGTTTATAAATAAATTAAAACTATTACACAATGTAATACCGCTACCGTAGTACCGTTAGTCATAATATACCCTTGAGATTGTAAAACGTCAAGTAAGGAAAATTGGAAATGATGACTAGCTTCGGTATTCGACCATCAAATAGATAACATCCCCTTTGTATGAGATGAAATCAACTTGTCCTGTGTTTTATTTGGAGCCTTTGATGTCGCGCTCTGAGCGACGGTCACGCTTTCAAAGAGTTATAAATCATTAAAACTGGAGATAAAAAGTAATAAAAGTCTCAAATATGTTCTTTGAAAGTAGCAAATCTACTTAATACACGTCCTGTCGAGTTACATGAAAGAAGTCAAATTTAAAAATTACAACTTGTTTCAATTTTTTTTTGCTGGCCCTGCTCTATTTTTACTATACAAATTTCACTATATTTGACGAGCCGGTTAGCGTGGTTGGTAAGATACTTGCCTTTCACGCCGCAGGTCGTGGGTTCGATTCCCACCCGGAACAGACATTTATGTGCATCAACATGTCTGTGTTTCCTGAGTCTGGGTGTTTTATCTATATAAGTATGTATTTACAAAAGAAAAATAGTATATGTAAGTATATCAGTTGTCTGGTTTCCATAGTACGAGCTCTGCTTAGTTTGGCATCAGATGGCCTTGTGTGAATAATGTCCCAGGATATTATTATTATTATTAATTTCACAAAGGACACAGAGATTGTACTTTTGCGAGGTTAAGGTTGTCAAATTGTGATATACCTTTGAACACAATTTGACAACCTTATAAACGTTGCTCAGTGGTTGATCAGTTAAACGATGTTGTGTCTTCTTCTTTCGCATGTCAAATCAATGATGACAGAAAGAGAGAAATCAGTGTTTAACTAAGCCGTCGCTTAGCAGCGTTTAGCATAAGTAAGGCAGTAAGAATATATCGTTTATCTTCTACTAATATATTTGAATATTGTTTTCTTTATTCCTCTTACTGCTCTATTTAACACCAATTAATTTAATAATTAATAAGAATAATGATATAAACTATTTACACTTTCAGGCTCTAAGAACAAATTTGAAACACCGCAGACAACGATCGAGAAATTTCGGAAAATTATATGCGTATATGCTTGTTCTTGAAATGTTATAATTATTCATCTCGTGCTTGACGGCGAAGGAAAACCACTAAGGAAACCTGCATGTGTCTAATTTCACTGAAATTTTGCCACAATTGTATTTCACCAACCCGCATTGGAGCAGTGTGATGGAATAAGCTCCAAACCTTCTCCTCAAAATAGGAGAGGAGACCTTAGCCCAGCAGTGGGACATTCAAGGGCTTTTAATGATATCATACAAGAGTAAATAAATAGCTTAATAATTACTTTTTTAGGAAAAACGTAACAAAACGATACCCAACGATTCACAAAATTATACACCGATACACTCACCATGGATTTAACGTGGCCTATTTAATCTATTTTAAAATAAATTTGTTTCCAGTACCTTTTAAATATCAAATTAATAATATATTTGCATTTATATGAGATAGTAATATGTTACATTACCGAGGCCCTCCGTCAGAAATGCATGTTATGATAACGTATACATGTTCATATGTTACAAGTGACACAGAGTAATGATAGTTCAGAGGCTCGGTGTATTTTATTATATATTTAAGTCAGTGGATATTACAATTACTTTCGTTAGTAAAGTTTTCGTTTTGTTAATCACAGTGAAATAATATTATGAAATGGTATTTAAAGCATGAATTAAATTCGGGTTTATTTTTAAAATAAAATTGCATTTGGTATAGTATGTTCATGGTATTTGTAGGCTATGCGGGCGTTGTTTCTGCTTAGCAAACTCATTAAGGAATCTATATAGAAAATATCATTATATTAAGAAAACTAATATTAAACACAGGATAAAACCTACTGATGGCTTTAGTAAAATGCAAGTGTGCACTGTAAGCTGTATTAGTGAGGCGCGTCTTAAAATAAACTATACGGGGTTATTTGTGACACACCAGCAACCTCGCAGGACTAGATAGCTAACATCATAAGCAGCAACTTTTGTTCGACGACTTTTGATAATTTTTTGGATTTTATTTTCATTCAAAAATAAGTATTAATTTAATTTCCCGCTTAGACGTTTATAAATCTACGCGCATTGCAAAGATTAAGCGCGCGCGAGCGTCGCGTAGTCCGTTCGTTTATGAATGAAACGTATACCTTCAAATGTCACGACAGTACAACAAAAACTTGTAAAATCTTTTTTTTTCATGTATTGAGTTATGTCCGAAGTCGTAGAACAAAAGTCGTTGCTTATGATGTTAGCTATCTAGTACTGTGAGGTTGCTGGTGTATTACAAAAAGCCCTGTATATAAAGATAAATCGCGTGCAGGTCGGTAATTAAAGTATAAAACGAATACGTATAATTAAAGTAAAAAAAAGATTGATAGTTTTTATTTAGATTAGTTAGATTTATCTTTAGATTGTTTTCCTTACCTTTAAAACAATTATAACTGGTGCATAAAATTTCATAAATAGTATAAGTCGCACCGAAGCTAGAATAATAACTTTTGGTAACATATCACTAATTCTTACAAGTGTAATAGTTCACTTGCTAGCTCTATAATTGCTATACTCTGTGACTTGAATGGGTATTAAATCGAGCGAGCCCTCAAAGGCAATATTGCGACTTTGTGGCGCATTTATTAAACGTCCAGGTGCAAGCCTCGATATTAAAACTTTACAATGTATTTTACTTTGACTTATTATTTGCTTCAACGTGTCACGCACGAGACTGAACCAATTAATTTAACGAGATGCTTATGCATGAATGGCATTTACCGGTGGTGGGGCTTTATGCACGCCCGTCGGGGTGGGTACCACCCACTTACTAATTATTCTACTGCCAAACAGTAATATTTGATAACTATAGTAATGCATAGCATACGAATATATATTCCGAGGTTTGTGAAGCATTGATGGTGTAGGAATATATGTGTGTATGTATGTTTGTCTAACTTTTTTTTTGTAAGAGGGGGAGCTGTAGGCTCACTTGATGGAAAGTGACTACTATCCATGGACACCTGCAACATCCGAGAGCTTGCAGGTGCGTTGCCAGCCTTTAAACGAGCTAACGATCAGGTAGCATTCCCCATTCGATGTATTTTTAGGCTACAACATTGACTTTCTAACGAATATATTTTATTTAGTTCCAAATCTATTTGCAGAAGTGCCCGGATCAAGTAGACCTGAAAAAATGAATGCTGAAAATAATTTAGCAATAGTACTGAGTATAGAAATAATGATTTATAGAAATCGTATTTAAATTATTATATTTACTTCTGAACCCGTCAATATTTTACAGTAACATCTGTGGGAAAGGGTTCGGAGCTCGATCCTCCGAGTATAATTATATAATGTAAATGTTTCAATATTGTGTGCACAAAACGCAAATTTCTTAATGATGTAGTCTCCCTTGCCCTACACCATGACGTTTTTAATCAAAAATAAAGCGCTTTTAATACTTATTTGAATGCTCCTCTGAATTATATTCCTCGCTATGGATGGAAATCTTATATTAACGATAGAAGCTACACAAGTTAGTCAGACATTAAAAAAAATTATTCATCATCATCGTCATAATAATTATCAAACTTGACCCATGTTACCTTTTAACTTTAAACGAAATCATTCCACAGGAATATCGTTTGTTACACTCCGTAAGTTGCCCCTGTCGACGGTGATGTTTAAACCTCAGCTTGAAACTTTTACATTTGCGAAGTTACTTTAAAGTCAGTGCAAAATTGAGTTACGGAATTTTTAAAGTGCATCTGTTCGAGAGAATATTATTTACGAAGATCGCCGTCTCTTAATTACTGGCACGAAGGGTGAGCTGGTGTAATTAAAGGAACAATATAACGTCTCAGATACTATGATTGGTGATGTAAGGAAAGGCTTATCTGTCTTACACTGTCAAGATCTTTGGACGGAGGTGGTTACTACCGATTAGTTCCATTCATCTCTTAGACTTCCTTTATAACAAAAGACCCTTACACAGACAGACGATTTATTTATTGCTCCTCAAAATGTTGTCTTATTTCAAATAGATTTTTCATATATTTTTATATAATACGAATATTATTTGAATAAATTGTAAATAGATTGTTAGATAAGATGGTATCAAGACAAAATCCTTCATTATGATGGTATATATTCCATAATTTATTGATTGGTTCTATATACTACGGATAAGGTACAAATTATCTCCACTAAAATTATCATAGTGCTATATTTGGAAAAACAATTTTAAAATTAGAAATTAAAAATCCAAAATTGTTGTAAAATTAAAATAGATTAAATTATATGAAAGTATAAAACGTTGATGGTTAGATCAAAACCAGCCAAAATGTTTTGAAGAGAAATGACGAGTTCTACTGCAATTCTATCAGAAGAATCCGTTGACATTTCCCAATTGATTTGTAGTACACATTAAACGATACATGAAACCCAAATTTAAAGAGTACTTGTTGCACTGGCTCCACTTCTGGCTCCACGCCAGCCGTAGAAATAAATCTGATATCATCGTGTTCGGAAATTGTTTAAACGTTTACTGGTACATTGGCGATAAGGCATTACTTTATACTCTGTTGTCGGAATATAATTTTGTACTATAATTTTTTCTTTCTCAATATCACAAAACATTATCTAAATAATTCTGTGTGTGTTATAATGATAGTGCTTAAGTCGAGTACAATGTATTTAAATAATAACATCTTAGTTCCCAAGGTTGGTGGCGCATTGGCAATGTAAGCGATGGTTAACATTTCTTACAATGCCATTGCCTATGGGTGTTGGTGACCACTTACCATCGGGTGGCCCATATGCTCGTCAGCCTACCTATACTATAAAAAATAAAAAATAAATACTTTTGCACACACACACAAAGATTTTATTTTAATATGTATTTTTTTTCAACTTCAACAATTGTTAATTGTTAAATGAAAGTGTAACGAATATCAAGTCATTGTTCTGAGATTCCATCATCAAACCATATCTGGAGTAAATATATCAAATGAGAAATTATATTTAGTGATAACATTACATAAGCAAACGAGTTTCAGTATTTCCAAGCTAATTCCAACGACAATGGATGAATTTTCGTTTAAATTATACCAAGTTTTTAAAGAAACGAGCTCGAATTCATTATTAAAGTCGTACATTCATTTTGTAAAACAGATTTGAAATGCTCTTAAATCGCTAGCTTGAGTTTACCCACTCGAAACTCATGTACGTTGTTATGTGCAGTCGACGTTCATATTTACGTAACGTAACGCGTTTTCGACGTGATTCAACCCCTATTAATCAAAATTTATAAAATTTTCGATGATGATTAATTATTTAAAAAGGTTAGAACAATTGAATTTAGACTGATTGTGGGTTTCTAACCCGCGGGCACCACTGAATTTTGTGTTCATAATTCATCACATATTCAGCGATGAATGAAACGTTTTGAGGAAACCACCATATATCGGATGAAATTCTGTCACATGTGTATAAACCTACCCAGCTCGTTGTAGAATTTTGACAATCAATAAGATAGGTATAGTAAGTAGGTAAATAGTTAGATGGGTAAAGATGTGTATTTACAGTCACCTCTATATTATTATACATTTATTATGTTAAAAATGGATAAGAATTAGATACATCCAAAATATATATTATAAATAATTCTAAATGTGTTTTCCATCGATATCAGCTATATATAGATTTTTTATTTTACACTTTAAATCGTCCGCTTACAATATTAATTTCGAATCTTAAATCATTCCTGAGCAAAAGGACTTTAGCAGACGGATATATTACAATTATATACTATTGTGGCTGTTACTTTTATGCATTAGATCAATACATAAAAAAAAACAATGGCCAACATTTCTACATTCAATTATAAATTTAATTTCAGAACGCTACGTTCGTTACTGTGAAAATTCAAATAAGTACCGTCAAAACGAACAAAGCGTTGCTAATTATTGAGACGAGTCATTAGTACAGAACTCATTATTGGCGTATAATGAAAAATATGTACAATACATCTTCTGTTTCATGTCTCTCAGAAAATGTATTTGTTTGTCGTTCTCGTAAACATCTCGAACGGCTGCCAAGACGTTAATACTAGTGAAGACGGTAAATTTACTGAATCAATAGTTGATAACATTCTTGTGCTTATTCTGTTATACACAATATTGAAGCCAATTTCCCTATTTATATTGATAACTCTTTCTCATTTAGTGGAATTAAAAAAGATAGAATATCGTAAATAGTCTTAATGAAATGGTAATTAAATGTCGACATCGTGTGAGCACAGACAACAAAATCATCACTAACATATAATGACGACCACGGGACTTAACATTAGGTCCTAAACTTTTAGATTAATGTAAATTAATTTATTCTATGGAGAAAAGTATTACACTTATATTTTATTAGACAACGTAAAAACTGTTTGAAAAAAAAAATACCCCTGAGTAGAATCTGCGAATAAAATGCATCGTGTTTTTTTTTCATCAATCTCGTAGACGTCGCTCGAAAGGTTAGATGTAATGTGCAAAAGTTTCCAGGTAAAAAAAAACCGGCGTCGAGGTAAGTACCCTGAACGGCTTCGACCATTATGCGCATTTTATTATGTAAATCTTTGTGTACTAGCGGAAACGCTTTGTGCCAGTGCCAGCCAGTCAGTTTGGATGGGTGACAGCCTCTCATCAGTTTTTCTACTGCTTTTTGCTAACCATCATGATTTTCTGAAAATATTTCTCATAGTCGCTGTAATATACAAGCGTATTGGCAAGCGCAGTGAGTTGATGTGCAATATGACCTTAAAGGCGAGAAGGCGGACACGCCTGGATACGGAAGATCGAAAGGTTTTACCCTTGTGAGAAGTCTATAACCAGCACTGGATAACGATTGCTTGACGATGACAATGATGAATATTTTATTTTAGCCAGAATTACAACTTACTTACCTTAAGCCTAAGGTAGGTAAGTTGTAGTGTAGTCAAAGGATGAACAGTATAAGAAAAAGATATATAAATAAAAAAATAGCAACGATTCTATTTTTAAAATCTGGGTAATCTTATCATGGAACATAAGTTTCATAGTCAGAATAGCTATTAAAATGTTCGTATAATATGATTTAAATTTCCTTAAACTCATTGTAGCTCACGTTCTTTGAGGAGTTATAACTGAAGTAAGAGTTTTGAAGTTGGCGCGGTGAAATTTTATTGTTTAAACTTCAGCCAGCGCAAGCACCTTCTATATCATTAAAATTATACACAAAGAAATTTAGTTATATAAAATTTAGTGTCGGTTGCTTTCTTAAATACCAATTAACTAATAAATAGCCCGTAAGTCACAAACGCAAAAGCCTCTTAAATTTAGAGCTTATGCCATCACGCCTGAATGCTTGTTGATGAATTCATATTTATACATTTAATCACCCGATATACGAAAGATCTCGAACATGGAAAGATCGATAAATCATTATGAATACAACGAAAAATAACAACTTAGTTATCTTTGCTCGGATTTGAACCTTGTGTGAAACGTTTTTTACCATTGGACTATTCGGCTCTTAATAAGCTAACACGACTCAGTAAACATATTAGTATCGCAAAAGAAAAGTAAGAAATTAAGATGATAGTATGATTAATTCAGTTTGAATCAATGGTAAATATCGAATCAAGCCGACTATTCAAGTAAGCCCTTAAAAGCACTTTTAAATCAATTGACGTCACATGAATAATTAAAGGTAAAGCTACAACCAGATCGGATTCCGGATACTACCGACGTTTCTCATCGATTGCTTAAAATACTTTATCAGATTAAATTAAATTAACTGACCGCTCTTTATGTATATATCTATCTTTATGTATATATTATCGATATATATCCAGAACCGAAAAGAAACTCGGTAGTTACTATTTTAAGACAATTATTTATTTATATATATACCGTATATCAAAAACATTTAAACTATTATTAATCCTGCATGAAAATCAACCTGCACACCAATAAAAATACACTATTAATAACACTTAATAATATTATATACTACGAATATTAATATGATGAATTTAAGGTACGTTTACCGTGACTACCGTTTATAGTATAAGACAGTTTCCGATTTACTAAACTGTCACATCAATAAATTTAGAAGTCCGTGTCGACGAAGAAGCTTCAATAAATTAGGCGTATTAAGCAAATGAATCCCCTTTATGTTTTCGCCAAGAAATCTTAATTAAGCCGATGAAATATATCACTTGCATTAAACGACAGACGCCGTCTGACTCGACTCGCTAAAATACCGGTTAAGTTTCCCGCCTTTTTAAACTGCTCGAAATTTAAAGAAATGTATATAAATTTTCAAATATATCTTTTTTTAAATAGTTTGTTTTTCTGACTTTTGTAACGCAGTTTTCGGCCCAGCTCAGGAATCAGAAAATCTGATCATTGTAATTGTAACCTGCGTTGTTTTAAAAACAAATGAATAAAATAATATCAATTGATCATGTATTTTTAAACATTAAAATTGTGGCTCCAAAATTTCTATACTACTATGTAAAATGTATTCTTTTCAATTTTAAAATGCAATATTCTATTCGCTTAAGCAAAATTAAGAATGTATCATTTAAAAATGAATTTTATTAATTGAAAATACTATGCAGCGAAAGCTCCAAATTAATTTTAAATAACGATACGTTCATTAAGAAGGAACGAAGACGAATGTTATACAACCTTCTTGTTAAAGTACAATATGTTAAAAAAGAAATTAACATCCCCGTAAAGTGAAGCTAAAGTCTCGCTCCGTTCAAGGGTCATCAATTTGGCTGTTTAAAGGCGATAGAAGTTATTCTTTCTCAAAGTTACCGAACGCTCTGAAAATTTTCCTTCGTAACCGTTTCATTTGTGAAAAAGGGTTGACCTCGTTTTAACATTAGCGCTATTGATTATATGCCTTTGTTATTTTATAGATACAATCAGTAAATAGACATATAAGTTACAGTCAATAATTATCCCATAGCTGGGCAGATCTTGTCCAGTTTAAGGGAAGGTTTTAGACTTTATCCCACCATGCACGCACTACGCTCCAATGCAATGCAGCTTAATTCGTATGTGGCAGAACTTTATCTAATGAATGGAGTATTTCTCACGATGCTTTCTTCAACACCAAGGATGAGATAAATTTTAAAAATCATGAATAATTTTGTTTATTAAGTAACTTCACTTGGTGGTATGTGTTAGGGCTTGATGGTAGGATGTAAACCCGTCTGGATAGGTACCAACTCATCATATACTCCGCCAAATATCAATACACAGTAAAGTTGTGTATCGATTGGAAGTGAGTGAGCCAGTGAAACTTCAAGTACAAGGGACATCTTGGTTCCCAAGGTTGGTGGCGCATTGGCGATGTATGGAATGGTTAATATTTCTTACGGCGATAATGTATATGGGTGATGCCTGCCTACATATTTTATTTAAAAAATATACTAGTGTTTGCATCTTCATAAACGTTACCAACTCGATTTATAGCACGCTCCTTAATGCTCCAAGTTTTCACTGAAATACGTAATGGTTGGTTTCTAGGAATTTAACGTTATCGAGAATGTGATGTGAAATAAATGACGTGGATGCCGTATCGTGTATCGAAGTTTCTAGAAATCTACTTTAATCAAACAATTGTGAACGATTGTTAAGTGAGATTTAGTATTTTATTAGGTAATTTTGTAATCAATTAAAATATGAAAAAAAGTGATGTACATAATTTATATACATTTAAATATATTTTATAGAACTTCTATATAATATCCATTTTATTTATTAAAATCATAATTTAGTAATAATAATGTAAACAAATCATATACACTAAATTTAATCTGTTTTAGTAAACAGATTAAATTTAAATAGTAATTGAGTAATATTTAAATTTTCTGTCAGTCTGCTGATATCTACAATATGGAATTGAACGTCTCTTCGGTCAGAGGGTGCCGCGCTTCTAGTCAACTCTTGACCACGACTCGTTCGACGTCGCGCAAAATAAAACAAAGTTACCAACACCTATAAAATATTTTATTCCATTTATTTAGGCTATTTACAGTTTTATAAACTTACGTTACGAACACATTTTAACAAAGCAAATGTTGATAATTTTCCATTAATAGAGCTTTGATTTATGAATGACCTAATTAGCAAAAATATCCCTTAGCTTAATGACTTTTAAATGTGCCAACAGGGCACAGATTACTTAAAAAATACCTTATCATTAATCTGATCTTTGAAAAGAGCTTTTTAAAATTGGAAGAAGACTGTCAGTTTTATTGATAACAAATATTTCGTGTTTAAAGCAATCGTGAGTTCCGTAAAGTTTGCGTGTTGTCAATGATTGATTGCTAATGTATTAAAGGAAAATGTTGCTTGCCTGGGATGTAAGAAGATTTTAACTAGCAATCTATTTTATCCGGATAATACTTCATATTATAAATTAAAACAGTATCATCATTAACGGTGGGGTTTTATGTGGTATATATTGATGTGGTAGTTTTACATTATGATAGATTATAGTTTCAGGATTGACAAGGCAACAAACCATATGTATTTTTGTACAAAAAACTCAGCGACAACACAATATATACCTTTTATTTATATTTAAAATCATATTTATGTTTGGAAAATTATAATGCATAAAAATGTATATAAGAACGATTACTTCAATGTTTTATCAATATAAAATATGGCGAGTGGCAAGGTACTCACGAAAAAGTGCCTCGGAAAGCACGTTAAGCAGTTGGTCCTGCGCCTGAACTCTTTCCGGTCGTTTCGGATTGCCGGCCCATCGGGTTAAAAGGCTTAGGGAATAGAGAGTTCACCCGTGTTTGTGCACACACTTGTGCACTATAATATGTCCTGCGCAGTTGGCTAATCTTTCATGAGATTTGCCGCCGTGACCGAAATTTGTCTGGAGGACCATCATCACATCATCACTCACGAAAATCGATATGTATATGTTAATTGACGTGCATATATGAAATAACAAATCTTACATTGGATTCTCTGAAGCTTGAAGCTTAAGTTAGCGGTATGATATTAACATATCAATAACATAATTTTAAGTATTTCCGTAAATAATATTCCTCATTTTCACTTTGTAATTTATGAGATTGTATGTCGTTTACAGTGCAACGTTTAGATCACTCATGAGTTATTATATTATACTATGTTTTTGTTATAAGAAAATAAATGTATACTAATAAATTAAATTCAGTTGTTTATCTGTGATATCAAAAGAGCTTTTTAAGTTAAATGCATATGTTATTTTAAAAAAGCGGATTGTACGCCTTAAGGGGTACAAAATTTTGCACCTTAGAATGAAACGATCGCAATCAAGGTTTCGCATACCATAAATAAAAATAATTAAAAACGACTATAAGTCTAAAAACCTCTAAGGTTCATTGTAGTAATAATAATAGACCTTGGTGTATTCGTTTTCAAAATGGTATCACCATTTTTACTTGAACTATAAATGAGTGATTTTTAATTTATACTCTCCCTATATATTCCTACATCAATGGTATCGACAACTATTCCTTGAACACTATCAATCAAGTGAGGGTTTAATATCGAGTTGCGATTGACACAACCTGTAAGCGCGTATAATGACGTGTACTTTAATATCAACGACGTTTTATCGTAATCGACAAAAAATTTAACTCATTACGACACATTGAGAACCTTTTAACGCCATATTCTCGTATCGTTTAATGGAAGGCTCGATTTTAAGTGTTTGCATTAACCCCATGTAATGTTTCGTTATTTTTTCCGAATATAAATAAAATCTATAGAATTATATTTTATTCCCCGTCTTATTAGCCATCAAATCAAACCAATATTCAACTGAAACAATTGAATAAGCAGAGAACGTAGCATTATAACGCTGTAAAGCGCGTCAGTTTCTTGCATTACATTTTTTTTTATTGTATAGGATGGCGGGCGAGCTTATGGGCCACCTGATGGTAAGTGGTTACCAACGCCCATACACAATGGTATTGTAAGAAATGTTAACCATCGCTTACATCGCCAATGTACCACCAACCTTGGGAACTAAGATGACATGTCCCTTGTGCTTGTAATTACACTGGCTCACTCACCCTTCAAACCGGAACACAACAATAACAAGTACTGCTGTTTTGCGGTAGAATATACAGACGAGCTTACACAAAGCTCTACCACCGAGCACATACGACGTTTTTGTCATAACACGAGTATGCATAAGTCTAAAAATTAAAGATACAATAAAATTTTTACTATATTTATGTAACGTAATGATTTTTTTAATAGTGTTGAGTATATTCCTTTCAAGTACGTTAACTACATACTAGTCAACTATAGATTACCCGCGGTAATCCGGCCTCTAATCCAGCACCCTTATAATCCGACATGTCTATAACAGTACATATAAAGCAAATTTAGTGCGACAAATCTTCGTCAATATATGTTTAAACATTTTATGACATGTTCGCCTTGTCATTTGACGGATTGCAAGGTACTCTTTCTCAAAAAAGTTCCGGACTACAAGGGGTTGGTGGCAGTATTCTATTGTTTTTTTTTTGTATGTAAGAGGCGGCAAATGTGCAGGAGGCTCACCTGATGGAAAGTGACTACCACCGCCCATGGACACCTGGAACATCCGAGGGCTTGCAGGTGCGTTGCCATAGTTTGACACATTCGATCATCCGACACAGACTTGAAAAACATTTGTTGGATTACCATACATAGTCACGAATTTTCAATTTCGAGGTCCAAATTAGTATGTCACTTTTGTCTGTAATACAATAGTTCATTCACCCTTTCAACCAGAACCGAAATCCGTTATATGGTAAAAGGTCCTAAGGTCCATTAAGCTCTGTCATCCATAGTAATTGCTTTTGTCTGAATTTAATTCGAAGTTAGTCAAACAATTTGCTACGATCTAAAACGTATGATATAGTGCTCAAAGCAAGTATGTCAGTAAAAGTCACAATGGGAAGTTCCCAATATCGTACGATGTAACGAGGCAGAAACGATAGGGCTGTTCCATCAATCAAGGCTCAGGACTCAAGACGCTTTTGTCACATGGTTTTTATGGCATCTGCGAGGAGTGATAGATCTATTGTGCCTTGGCCGCATACACGTATCCATTATTAGTTTACACAACAATATTTTACAAGAAAGATTTCAAAAGAAAAGGCTAAAGTTTGACGACAAATTGCTTTAGTGACAGTCATCTGAGAAATAATGTATGTAGTATTACTATTACATTTTGTACTAAAATATTTATATATAGATAGATTGTACTTGTCACATAGTAATAGTATATATGTAAAATAATTGGTTGCTAAAATCAAAGAGGAGCCAGGATCAGCGCAGATGATATTATATTTCACAAGAGCTCAAGCATTCTCATAATCCGATGGCATGGCAATCTTACACGACCAGATATCAAGCCAAATACTACTAAACTAACTAACTATTTCCATCACTTCTGCGGCATCTACATACGTCCGTAATACTATTTTTTAGAACCTTGATCCGAGCCTGTAACCATGGCATTGGCCGAGCCTGTAACTTTGGCATTGGCTTATAAGCTAGTTACTAGATAGACGAAGTAGTTTTATCGGTGGTAGAGCTTTGTGCAAGCTCGTCTGGGTAGGTACCACCCACTCATCAGATATTCTACCGCAAAACAGCAGTACTTTGTGTTGTTGTGTTCCGGTTTGAAGGGTGAGTGAGCCAGTATAATTACAGGCACAAGTGACATAACATCTTAGTTCCCAAGGTTGGTGGCGCAGTGGTGATGTTGTTTTTTTTTAAGAAATATACACTGTCTATGGGCGTTGGTGACCACTTACCATCAGGTGGCCCACCTGATGGTAAGTAGTCGAATAAAAAAAAACAATCTGCTTAATCTATGGGACGAAAAAACAAAATTACTATATGGTTTTACAAAAAATGTTGAAGAGTCACACTATCCACTTCTTGTCGCCAACAGATCACAGCGATGGTACCAAATTATTGTATTGTCATCCGAAAAACACATTTTACTCGAACATTTTTATCATCTGTTAAAATCGGCATCCTAGATTTTTTTATGTTCTCACTTTGTTGGTTACATAATATATACAAATGAATAAGAGCTAAGTATTAAGAAAACTATTTAAAAACAGTGCGGTTTTTTCGTTTATACCACAAAAAATCAGTTGTAATTTTATTCGATTTTGAAAAATTAATACCTGAAACAGTAACAGTTAACAAAAATGTTAAATATCGAATAAATAAAATATGACCCGGTTTTCAAGACTCGTAACATTATTGATGCATTATGAACATTTTAATATGTTATTTTACATAAAAGAAAAATATTTTAACGCTTTACGCAGTGGGTCGCCAAGCGATGTAAAAGTCGCTGGTTCGGTCCTGACTCGTGGTCTATAATTGTCGTCCCCACGCCTTTACCGATTCGTGATACGTGAAGTATTATTTTTTTATTTCCATCAGTATAATAATATTTTTCAAGTGAGCAAACAAGATAATTATACATTTGCGATTTTAAGGGGAAATACTGCTAGCATTCTGGCCACCACTCCACACTGTCACGATTTGTACAGTAATTATTTTAAATTTTTATTTCTATTTATTTAAGCCTTTAATGTAAATAATTATGTAATAAAACATATTATATATTTAAAATGGCATTTATTCTTATTCATTGCGTATAGATATAGTATTATAAAAACTGTATTTTTATCTGTAAGGCTATGCTATTTCTCAATAAATTATTATTATTATTATATAAAAATCTAATGAGGTCTCTTAAATCCTTGCACATGTGTTAAAATTTGGAGAACAATGTAAATATGACTTCAAGAAGCTACAATAAGAAAAGTGCTAATGTCTTTGAAGACGTACTTGAGTTACGTTAATGAGTTCTCGTTTCACTTCGCCGGCCCGACCTTGGACCTTCTTAAGCCGTGTGACTTAAAGATGAGCCTGTTTTAGGAACACCCGGATTACTTTCCGGCGAAAACATATAAACATTATGTTTAATATAAATATGTTTTCATGATATTCTAAAAAACTTTCTATAGAATAAGTTTTTTTTAATCATATTTTTGAATACTAATTTCTTAGCAGATAATAATAATAATATCCTCCAGACCGATTTCGGCCATGGAGGCCAATCTCAAGAGAGATTAGCCAACTGCGCAGGAGATTTTAAAGACGCGTGCTCAAACACAGGTGCACTCTATCTTCCCTATCATCAGATGGTCCGGTCGTGTCGGATTGCCGTCCCATCGGCACTCGGCAATCCGACACGACCGGAAAGAGTTTAGGCGCAGGACCAACGGCTTAACGTGCTTTCCGAGGCACGGGAGTTTATACACTTCATACTTCCAGACTCAGGGCGGCTACTTAGAATTTTCTAACAGAAAAACCTAATAACTATTTATTGGCCCGACCTAGGAATTGAACCCAGGACCACCAGGTCTGCGGCCTTATATCTAGCCACTAGACCAACAAGCCAGTCAGAGCTGTTATTGATATACAAATTGCAGTTTCTATTATCATCATAATTTTTTCAGTCTGTGTCTCCACTGGTAACTTTATCCTTATCTCTGTCACGCCAAGTTTTAAGGCCTGTATTCATTAAAGACGTTTTATAAGAAGTAAATCAACCATTATATTCATTAAAAGTGGGTACTTAATTTATCACAATAAGATACCGAATCGTTTTGTACGAAATTCTCCCATTTATCAACGCGAAATCAAAAACATTTTTCGTCCCTCCGCAGGAAGTTAAATTGCCCAATCCCTCTCGTCAAAGTTTTACAAATTTAATCAAGTGACGGAAACCAGGTAGATGATGTTTGGAAGTTTGAATAAATGGTTTGTTTTCTAACTACGGATTTGTTAGTCGATTGTTAATATATTTTTTCTTCGTTTGTTTTCAACAACTTATGCTACGTTTACGCTTTAGGTTCAAAAGTTACATCAATTTTAATATTTCCAGTATACCTACTTGGGTAAATAATTGGAGACTCTTGGGAAAATAATCTACGGAGCGCTCGAATACGCTAAAATATATTATATTATGAGGTAGTATGAGTTAAATATTTTCTCTTCACGTTCTCACCATATTAAGATCAAACCACTTGAAATAGACACATTCACATCCTATATTTTCATATACACCAAAGACGAATATAATATTATAGAAGACTGACAGACCTACAACATTGCGTCCATGTTCCAAACTAAATAATATGGATAGCGATGCATCATCGATGATTTTCCTGATCGGTCAGGGGGATTTTCCTTAACTAGGGTCCTTGCTTCTATGTGGAGGATTAATATTATCCATATTAGGAGATCTTCCTGAACAGGCTAATGTGTCAATGGTCACATTTATTTGATATGTCAAAAGAAACGACTAACACCAGGAATTAAAAAAATACATTGTAAGGTCAATTTCTTCAAAAATATATTTGTAACCGTTGAAGATATTCATAATCAACAAAAATAATACTAAACAAAAAAATTTGATTAAATTTATATTATTTATTTTTCTAAATTAGTTCGGGTTATTTCTACAAAACGCTATTTTTCAATTGGCAACACTAATATATATTACTCTAAATA
Source organism: Nymphalis polychloros (assembly GCA_905220585.2). Lineage (NCBI taxonomy): Eukaryota > Metazoa > Arthropoda > Insecta > Lepidoptera > Nymphalidae > Nymphalis > Nymphalis polychloros. Next base: position 14,072,921 of record HG992243.1, on the reverse strand, counting down.
TTAAGCGATCGTAGTAATAAATAATATTTATACTGGGATTCAGACAGTTTGTGAGCTGATTGCTCACGACCTCGACAAATACGAGCCTCGAAACGTCGGTTGGACAAAATAAAAAGGTATAATCGCGTTTAAGACTCGACGAGTACATAAAGATATATAATAGAAATATTTTTTAAAGTTATAAACATGAATACACTTCTATATGAAGGCACATAATTGAATCTCTTTTTTACATGGGTTCCATGGGAAAGATCAAAAATCGCCGTACTTAATTCTACGCTGAGAAAGTTGTGAATAATAATTTTATTGGACAAAACACTTTCCAACTTATTTCAATTATTTTCCCTGAAGTCTAATAAAACATTTTTAAATAGCTTAATTGTCTGAATAAATTTTTAAGGTACAAATAAAAACAAACAAGTCCTTTGTACAATTAATCCTTATAAGTCCAACGAACTTCGTCCAAAAGAAAATCGACTATTAAAAAATAATACTTTGAAACAGATAAGCCTATTTAGGTATAAAGTGGTAATGGGGGAATTTAAATCTGAGCTAAGAATTATTTATTTCGTTGAACGTTGAGATTTTTTTCAATCTGTATACAGAAGTAATATAGGTATGCTATTTTTTATGTATCAAAGTAGTACGATTTCTTCCGGCTTCTGTTAGTTTGGGATGAATAAGCGTTACTCAATTTCTGAGTATTGAAATGTTAAGCTGTTTCTTGTAATGTACAGCCTGTAAGTGGAGCCGAGATGGCCCAGTGGCTAAGACACTCAACCAATAATTGCGGGTTCAAACAAAGGTAAGTACGACATCCTGTGCTTAGCCGTGATACAAAACATTGTGAGGAGGCCTGCAGTTTTGGATGAAATTCTTTTACATCTCTCCGCCAACCGATATTTGAACAGCATGGGTACTCATTTTAAACGCAAATTAAGCTCATGAAATCCCACAGGTCACCAACGACCCAATGGTCGATTTGCGCTTTTATAGCTAGACGTTAAACCATCGAGGCACTCAAAAAATATGATTACGTAAGTACTACATAAATTTAATATAATAAGTTAATCGTAGTAATGCCAGAAATGCTCAAATAAGTGTATTTGATTGTTCAATGACATTCGAACTGCTCGACTAAATAGATCCCATTTGGCAAGTGATGAAGGATTATTTTACAATTATTCATTATATATAGCGAAAATTATAACTATTTAATATCACAACCAACATGTTGGATTTCGGGTCATAAAAAATAATACAGAATTTGTTTCTACAAATTGGACCTAAAAAATTATAATAACTTTAACAAAAAGCATTTAATTATTATTAAAACGGTAACATTACACATTTATTATATGTATATATCGCGTGATAAAGGGGTGACCGCTTAGTCGTCATCAAATATTAACAAAACGGTATTACTAAGTGTGGGCGCATAATATGGTAATATACATATTATGGGAATCATGCTAATAGATAATGTTTATGATAGTGTTATGAGTTGTGTTACAATCGTTAGAGTCGACTCTCTAAACAGTCGTTACTATGTATTATCGAAATAACATAAAACGATAATATACATACTTTATATCCAATAAATAAGGGTGCCTACGAATTAGAGGTAGCTCGGAGTTAACCAGAATCATCACGCGCGGCTCACGTTACTCTCTCTCTCTCTTCCAGTGCCTCTCCAACTAGTGAAGGTTGGCTGTCAGCTTCGCACACTCCGCTCTGTCTCTTGCTAGCCGGAACAATTTTGACGCATTTGCGATCCCTGTCCACTCTCTGATGTTACGTAGCCACGATTTCTTCCTACGCCCAACACTTCTTTTTCCTGAAATCTTGCCCATCATTATAAGTTGTAATAACTCATATCTGGTATGTCTTAAGACGTGTTCCCAGATACGAAACTTTCCTTCTTTTTAGTGTTTGCAAGATTTCTCGTTCTTTGCCGACTTGCCGTAGGACTTCCCGGTTGGTGATCTTTTGAGTCCAACTGATGGCCATCATCCGCCTATAACACCACATCTCAAATGCCTCAATTCGTTTTCTTAGATCCTCCTTGATTGTCCATGCCTCACATCCATACAGGAGTATGGGCCATATATAGCAGTGTAGAAGTCGAGTACGCAATGGGATTTTGATGTTGTGATTGCATAACACCTTTTTCATGTTGTTAAATGAACTTCGAGCAATCTCGATATGAGTCTTAATCTCAATATCGCTGTCCCATTTCTCTGTTAGTCAAGTGCCTAAATATTTGTATTTGCATACTCGCTCTAGTGTATGGCCATATACCGTTATAACAGGACTTGCAATGCTGTTTTTCGAGACAATCATTATTTTTGTCTTAGAGACATTGAGTGTTAGACCAGCTTTGATGCTACATCCATTCACTCGATCAACCATACGTTGCATTTCTGATTCTGTAGAGGCTATTAAGACTGTGTCGTCTGCATATCTGATGTTATTAATCAAACGACCATTGACCTTTACGCCACATTCCAGGCCCTCCAATGCTTCTGACATTATGGATTCTGAATATAAATTGAAAAAATGGGAGATAAAACGCAAACCTGTCGAACTCCTCGTTTAATTTCAATCTCATCAGTTTCCTCTTCATCAATCCGGACAGTTGACCGTTGATTCCAGTATAGGTTCTCGATTATGCATATGTCTTTGTCGTCTAAGGCTATATCATTTAAAATCGTGACAAGCCGGTCGTGCATCACTGTGTCAAATGCCTTTTCATAGTCGACAAAGCAAAGAAAGACATCCTGCTGCATATCTCTGCATTTTTGAACAAGAACCTGTACTCCAAACAGAGCTTCTCTTGTGCCCATACCTGAACGGAAACCAAATTGGCAGTCTCCAAGCTGTTCGTCACATCTCACTCGTATACGCTCGTGTATTATCGTTAGGAACAGCTTTAAAACTTGACTCATGAGGCTTATAGTTCGGAAATCCTCGCATTTCTTTGCGTTATTCTTTTTTGGAAGAGTGACATAAGTTGATCGTAACCAATCGCCAGGAATTTGGCCAGTTTCATAAACAAGATTTATAAGATTCTTTAGCCCATCAATGTTTTCATCGTTTATAAGTTTTAAGACTTCGACGTGCACATTGTCTGGTCCAGCACATTTCCCTGTTTTGGCTCTTTCTAAAGCTTTCCTCACTTCATCTTTTAAGTGAGGAAAGTCTTAGAAAGCTCACGTTACGCTAGCGAGCAAATCGGATGCAAGAAGCACAACACTATCTATGACAGAATTTAGTTTTGTAAAGAGAAATAAAACCACGTCCCTTGATGAAGTAGATATGAATATTAGATAAGCATTTAAAAAAAAAAACATAAAAATCAAATTGAAAAGCCTAACTGTGAACTTGTCCAATGTATTCAATATGGGATCACTCTGGACCTACACACACTGAACCCAATGAATAGAGAATTTCCTCCTATAAGCAGTAACGGAGCTGTACCCTCGACCCACAATTGCCTATGATCCGCACGCACCTTTATTACAACTCATATCAGAAGTTATTTTCACCGATACGATATTGATATCGATACGACGTCAATTTGATTTTCCCGTGTAAACATTTCCACGGTTAAACTACTTTAAAATATGTTATTAAAATAAAGTTTAAAGATAAAATATATTTTATAAATTTGTCATTAAAGTATAAATTAAACAAATCTGTACTGTGGCGTATATTATTCTTACTATCGCTGTAAAACTCTTTCGTTGAATAAAAAATGTTTTTAAATAGATTTAAGTTTGTATTACATAGAATTAGTGCTACGGTCACTTTGGGCTTTAGACCGAATGGACAAAACGTATCCGTTATTAAGACACATGTTTATAAGAAAGGCCGTCAATTCCATGGAATATTGTGTGGCGGGTTCAGCAATGCTTTGACTTCTTCTTTCGAATGCCAAATCAATAATAACAGAAAGAGCGAAATCGGTCTTTAACTAAACAGCAATGGTTATAAACAAAGCCGTTAGACGTTAAGATTAATTGACAGATAATTATAAATATACTAGAAATGTTATATCACAATTTATGTAATACAATTTCGAATTAATATATACATTCTAATAACAAGCAAACGTGAAAATTGCTTTATACTTTTGTTAGATAAAATTTTTTATAAATATGACGGCGACGGCGCCGCCACCTTTTTTTTTAAAACAGCACATGCAACTGTCAACTACCCACCACTAAAACCCTATAAAATGCAGCGCTCGACAAAGCGGAGGGTCTTTACAAAATAGATTCTTACGCATCGCCTCGGGTTCCCCGTGGTACGCGCGTAACGTAGATCTACACAAAGATTTCCGTCTAGATTCGATAGCAAAAGTACTTAAAGATCTCTCTATTAGGTACTTCAATAAAGCGTCGCATCACGCTAACCCCCTTATCTCTAAGGCGTGCGCTTATAGCCCCTTAGAGTCACCCTATCCCGATCGAAGGCGTCCTAAGCACGTCCTATACGATCCAGTCGATGGACTTACAGCAGCCAACATTAACTTGTTAAATGCCACAGTCAACACACACCGACCCCGCCGGCGGGGTCGAAGACTCTCACTCTCATTCATTACGGCCCGTCGACGCTTAGGTGTCTGACGGCGTAAATAAATGCACACGTCTTTCTTTTTACCCGATTTTAACGGCGTCCTAAGCCGAGGTCCGGCCTCACAGGAGGCACCCTTAGGACGTCCGTTCCCCTTGAGCCACATTTATGTCGGCTCCCATTCTCCGGCCTGAGTTCATCTCGGCCCATCCCGCCCGGTGACGCTGTAGAGGCCAATAGGGCCAACAGCATACACAAACCGAAAAAAAAAAAAAAGCGGAGGGTCTTTCGTTCACCATCAGTTGCCCGGTGCACAAGCTGCATCGTAATCATAATAAATGTTTTAATTATGTGAGTGTGTAGTAACTAAAGTGAATAATAAATCATTATAGTGATCAAACTGTAATAATACGAATTAATTGTGTGCGTCGGAAGTTAGATGTTTTTATAATATAAAGAAAATGTTGGCCCCTGTGCCTACAAATACAAAATTGTAGATAGAAATTATTTAAATTACTTTTAAAAATTGATATTTGACAAATAATCATAGAAGTACAAGTAACACGTAAACGAAGTCGCGAATGAAGACTAGACCAAGAGCTTATTTAGTATAATTTACAAATTTATATATATCATCGAGATATTTTTGTTCCAAAATCAATTGTAACAGTGTGCCGGTTTTTTTATTATAACTTTGTATTGTCGAATAAACATATATTTTTAGAAGCAGAGATGGCCCAGTGGTAAGAACGCGTGAATCTTGACTGTTGATCGTGGGTTCAAACCCGGGCAAGCACCACTGAATTTAATGTGCTTAATTTGTGATTATAATTTATCTCATGCTTGGCGGTGAAGGAAAACATCGTGAGGAAACCTGCATGTGTCAAATTTCGCTGAAATTCTGTCACATGTGTATTCCACCAACCCGCATTGGAGCAGCGTGGTAGAATAAGCTCCAAACCTTCTCCTCAAAAGAGAAGAGGTCTTAGCGCAGCAGTGGGACAGTCACAGGCTGTTACTGTTATGTTACTGTAAACATATATATATTATATTGTTTAATATATATATACATAGCTCTATTATCTAAAGTATTTGTCGGACAACTTCATCCCCCGCGTAATTCCCATATTGATGACATCAAAAATTATGACAATGTGAGTCATATAACTTTTACGTTATGACAGACAAACTTTTCTATGTAACCATGTGCTTGTAACTTTCTTTTTATTTATTCAAATACGAATTGGACGGGATAAAATTAATCTGGTGAGGATTTACGTCTTTCAAAGCAATGTATTCGGAGTTTTAGCCTGATTTTTTATTGTGTAAATGCCTTACTCGACATGTTTTCCTCTGGAACGTTGAAAGAAAATGTTTCTTAAGAAATAAAAGTATAATAATTTGTTATAGCAATAGAAACATTTATGTTCATTTCTTAGAAACAAGATTTTCATTTCTAATTTATTTAATGGAAATTCTATTCATTCGCATTATATGTGATTTTTATGTATTTATTTACAATTCATTGTGGACTATATGAAAAAGATTTCGTCTAGATATTAAGAGAAAATAAATTGTTGTATTTAAAATGAATTCTCAAGAATTCATCAAATTTCAAATTATTATTCAATTTAAATTATTTATTCATTACTATTTACAGTTTTTTATTTAAATTATTTTGCTATATGTTATTAATGTGAAAAAAGTATATTAGAGCACTCGTTAACTATAATATTTATTTCTTCATTTTCAATGTTATTAATATTTTTTTAATTCTATTTCATTGAAATGTAGTTTTGGTATTGGTTTAATTTCAGTATTTTAGATTCTGTTATAAGTAATATATATAATATATATACCTTAAAATCTTACTTAATTGATTGCATGTTGTGGCCGTCTTAAAGAGTCGCACACTTTATATGAAGTTTGATTGTGTATTTATTATTACATGTGTAAGTGTAGTGGTGCTGGTGGTCCTTATTAATAAATTAATATCTGTAATTCACTCAAAATCTTAGTAGTAGAATAAAGTTGTGGTAAAAGGGTGGTATTATATCCTGTCCCACAAATAGCACATGACAGATGATCGTGCGTTGATTTTTCTCCGGTCATATCGGATTGCAATCCAATCGGACGGCATGAATTGTGTTATTAGTTTGTTGTTTTGTTTTTTTTTTTTTAATATTAATTTATAATCAAAATAACAATCCATATTAATGAGTATAGGTACAAACCAACAATGATTTTTGTTCTAGCTGTTTATGTATTAGTATGTGAATATCCCTGCTCGGTTAAGGTTTCCCCTCTTTGAAATAGGTTTGATACTTCTATTTTGACTAAATCGGATTGGTGAAACCATAATATGTGGCACACAAAAATTCAGAAGTATTTATCCGGTTTTGATTCTGCAGTATTCGATAAAAAATAACGTAAGTATTTCACGTCTATAGATAAAGATAATATTTAGAATAATATTAATATAAAAATGATACACACACATTCGTTAACGATGTACATACATAAGAATCAATCATTAATTATTTTTTTTATACCGGCTGACTGTGACTGAAGTTATTTGCGAAATTATTTTCGTATTGCCAAAATAACCTAAAACATCATAGGACGAAGGAACGAAAATGTTGTATAAGAACAACATATCGCTCATCTTATTGTTACAGACATTCAAAACCCCTTCAAATTGATACAATGAAAATAAATAGCTTTTTCATAGAGCCTATGAGAGATTGGATCAAATGTTTGAACAAACATTCCATTCATCGCAGTAAGTACACGTACAAACGAATTAGTTGTTTAAGGGGTATATTTTTTGAAGAGCATCCGTATGTACATTATACACCTTTATTGAGTATATCGTTTTCATAATCTTAGGAGACATTATTTTACTTGGAGGCCAACCAGTGTAAGTACAGGCACAAGGGATATAACATCTTAGTTCCCAAGATTGGTGGCGCATTGGTGATGAAGGAAACGGTTAATATTTCTTACAGCCAATGCCTATGGGTGATGGTGAATACTTACCATTAGATGACCCGTCTGCCCGTCAACCTACATATATGTGTTTAGGTATAAGCTTTAAGAAAACTGTTTGTATGCATTGGTACATTCTGGTCGGTCGAGTTAAAATCTCACATGAATTTTAACTTCTGACAAATCAGTTTAGTACAGTAACTGTTTAGTTAAGAGTTATTTTATTCGATTGTTATCACACTTACCATCCAAACTTGTTGGCAACCAGTCAATTGATCAGTCCAAGTTTTATTAAGATATCAAATCCAACTCGTTACTAAAGTTCCAATATCCGCCAAAACAATTTAACCAATCAACAAACTTAATATAAAACATTGATCAAAGGCTAATATTCGACAAAATTGTTTGACCAATCTTGGTCTCGATGAACACTGAATTCCGCCTGCCTCTAGGGATCGACGATGTAATTGCGTGACTTTCTTCTTGTTTCGGAAAGGAAAATGCGAAGTAAGCCAGAAATATTGAGTTGGCGAATAATTTTATCCCCTTAATAAAACGAGTTGTTTGCCGCTCTTATGTTTCCTGTAATAAAAGTGGGCTCTAGTGTAGGGGAAATGATCGTGAGCAATGTAATATATACTTTAATAAATAAGCTTTTATGGTGTATTTATGTTATTGCAATTAAACTGTGTAATAGGGAAGAGTTTTCCGGAAAACCGGTCAGTGTAGAAATATATTAACTACATTAAATGAAATTAAATATGAGCATTATTACTTTGGGGTAACGCTTAAGATAGAAAAACTGCATTAATGTATGTATGTGTATTATTTGTTATTTTAATTAAAAATGTGTTCACTTTCAATAGATTAACTTTTGTTTAATATATATTATATATATGAATTGACTGCCTCGTTGGTCTAGTGGCTAGATATAAGGCCGTAGACCCGGTGGTCCTGGGTTCAATTCCCAGGTCGGGCCAATAAATAGTTATTGGGTTTTTCTGTTAGAAAAATCTCAGTAGCAGCCCGGAGTCTGGAAGTTGGAAGTGTGTACACTCCCGTGCCTCGGAAAGCACGTTTAGCCGTTGGTCCTGCGCCTGAACTCTTTCCGGTCGTGTCGGATTGCCGTCCCATCGGATTATGAGAGCTAAGGAAAAGAGAGTGCACCAGTGCTTGCGCACATACTTGTGCACTATAATATCTCCTGCGCAGTTGGCTAATCTCTCTTGAGATTGGCCGCCGTGGCCGAAATCGGTCTGGAGGACCTTATATATGAAGTATCATTACATGTCATTATTTGTACAAATTAAAAAAGTAAAAGAATTATCAGTTTATATTAAGCTATGTATAAATAACGAAAAATTTCGTTTACAATACCGTTACTAAATAGTTTCAGGGATGCAACTGAGGACATATTATTCCCAAGTCACAAATAAAATACCGTTAAAACTATGGATGCGATTTTGTTGCATTTTGTCACTGTCATAAAGTTTTAAAGCGAAACGTAATGGATGGAAATGTTTCGTTAAAGCTGATATAATATATTATAACTACTTAGTTACGTTGCTTCGCAGGCGATGCCAAGGTACGATCTATTAAATTAGCTGCACAAAATAGAACAAAGGAAAGTCAACCACTTTACTTACCGTTTTATATACATACATATATTAATTGTGTTATTTACATTTAAGCCTTAAATATATATTAATAAAAAAAAAAATACAGTTACTGCAGAAATAGCGACCGCGAGCAATGGTGGCAAGAATTTGGCAATCTGAGAACGGAGTTATAAAATATTTAGTAATAGAAAGATCTTCCTATAATGACTTATAATTGAAGTGCGATTTCAATTTTTTTATCGACAATTATAGTTGTTATTATTGTGTTAGTAGGTTAGTTAGTAGGTAACAAATCATAGCCTTGAATCATTACGAGCAATGGGACAAATATTAAAAACCCACCATGACGAAGAAACAATGGTATATAGAACATACTTCCTTGATAGTAGGGATTTGCGCTAGCTTGGCTGGGTAGGTACCCACACATCAGATATTCCATCTGAAAACAGCAGTACATACTTAGTATTATTGTTGTGTTCCGGTTTGAAGGGTGAGTGAGCCTGTATAACTACAGGCACGAGTGGCATAAAATCTTACCGCCTTATTCATAAACTTTATTTAACTGGTGATTAGTTAAACAATATTTTGTCTTCTTCTTTCGTATGTCAAATCAATAATGACAGAAAGAGACAAATCAGTGTTTAGCTAAACAGTTACTAAGCAACGTTTATGAATAAGGCCGTTCGTGTCCAAGGTTGGTAGCGCATTGGCCATATAAGGGATGGTTAATGTTTCTTAGAGTACCTAAGCCTATATATCCACTCACCATCAGGTGGTACGCCTGTCTGCGTAAATATTCTATATTGAAAAAAACTAAGCGTCGCATTCTAAAAGATACGTAAATATTGTTTCGGAAAATAAAAATTGGGGGCTGTCTGATACAATGATCTGTCTGTCTGAACAAAGACTAATAAAAATGTAACAATAAAAGCACTAAGCTTATAAATTTAATAACAATCAATCAATTTTTTGACGGGAGTTTTTGAACGATATTGTGCCTTTCTATTACATCATTATTATATAAATGTGTACATATATATAACTTAGTGTTGTAAAAAAAAATCCATTGTTTATATACTAATCATCCGTTAAACAAAATATATAGTCGAGTCGAGTCGAGTCGAGTTGTGTTTTTTAAAACTAAAAATATATTTCGAAAGAAAAATTATAAAAATGTTACCGTTTCGTTCGAAACATTAAATCACGCGTAGCTTTATCTTGAAACTGAACGAATTCGCGCAGCCCCAAAACAAAATAAACAAACTAATAAATTTCAATGTGTTACACGCTCTTGCCGAAAAGAATATTGAGATTTTTCTTTTTCACTCACATCTTATACAGTTAAAGCAGGAAGACTATAGATTTTTCACGTCAATTATTTCGCTTGAAATTTTGTGGAAAATATCTAAACAGGAAAACGAAATACGAAAAGTAAAGTGTTCCTTTATGATTTCTTAAAAGAAGAAGAATAATATACGCTTTTGTTATCTTCTCATTTTACTTTATTTTATTATGAAGGTTGAAAACAGAAGATACTAGTAAGTTATTCGCTTAGAAGAAACTCGAAGCTCACCGCAAAATACGACCTAAGTATCAGAAAGCTTGTATTTTATATAAGCTATATTAATAATAATTCGCATAAAGCTGAACATTGGTATAAGTATTAGATCTAATATTACAAATGTTATATCAAAAAGCACAAAGGAAAAAATTACAAAACATGGATACGGCCTAAATAATAGTAGCTTACAATTTTGGCGACCTTATCGCTACATAGCGATCTCTTCCAGGCAACCAACGGTGTGCGGAATAACCCATTGGATATGAGGTAGGCGGTGCTGTGTTGATAAACAAAAAAATTAATTATAATAAAAAACTAATAATAATGTCCTCCAAACCGATTCCGGTCACGGCGACCAATCTCAAGAGAGATTAGCCAATTGCGCAGGAGATATTACAGTGCACAAGTGTGTGCGCAAACACATATGCACTCTCTATTCCCTAGCTCTCATAATCCGATGGGACGGCAATCTGACACGACCGGAAGAGTTCAGGCGCAGGATCAACGGCTTTACGTGCTTTCCGAGGCACGGGAGTGTACACACATCCAACTTCCAGACTTCGGGCTGCTACTGAAAATTTTCGGACAGAAACACCCAATAACTATTTATTGGCCCGACCTGGGAATTGAACCCAGGACCTATAAATTTAATAACAATCAAGGTCCGCGGCCTTTTATCAAGTATTATTTTATCGTTAAAAATATAACAACATTTTAAAAGCGTATTTAAAAACGTGCTATCATATTTTCTTTTTTCTCTTATTGCAATGCAGGTATTACAATTGGTTTACAAAGAGCAAGACCAGAATCCCGATTGCTTTCCATCCTTTGAGACATCAATCAAGCTTTATCGTGGTCCATTTTTAATTCTTCCCTATCTCGATCGTTTGCGGTTGATTAATGATCAGAAAGAATGGAATCCAATGAACTGAATGCTTTTTGGTTTTTTTTCCTAATCTTACAGTACTATCAGCTGTATTTTTCATTTCAACTTGTCGTTCAAATCTACAAATGGGTAATTAAGTTGGCATTAATATGCAATAATTTATCTTAATCGACGTCGTTATTTCGACTTTGTCGATCAATCTCTTTCCCGCATTCCTAATCTACGTATATCACGTATATTTGAACAATAGAATCGTATTTGATCGTCTTATTTTCCGTCTTTTTTTGTTTGTTTTATATAAAAGTTTCGCATCATAGATCTTGTCAATTCAATATTATTTCCTCGCCATTTCACGTGATGTACAACTACACTATTACGAGTTTGACAGAAGGGACACATCTCTGCAGATATCCTGACAAGGGTCGACGGCTCGGACGCTTTTCCTCGTGTAATTTAAAGTTTTGATGCGATCGTTCTTGAACTTGACAACTTTACTAAACATTATGTTGTTCTTCGTTTAATATGTATATACAAAAACCACATACTTAATAAAAACATAGATAACACAACCTAAATTGAATGAGTCCAAGGTGATGATGCTGTTAACAGCAGCAGCAAAGTCGTTTTAATTATAAAACTCTTAATTAATATAAAAACGTCTGTGAAACTTATCCACTGATAGGGAGAGATTGTTCTCCGTCAGCTATTTGATCTGATATACAGAAATGATTATCTATTACTAAATACAAAACTCAGTTTTACTGATCGATCTTCGGTCTCGGTGACAGTTCTCAAAGGAGCCAAGCCAACTTCATTTTAAACATTCATTTCTCATCAAGAATACAAAAAAAAACACTTAAAATGTGAAAATTACAATTTTATGTTAATATGGGTGAAAAATAAAAAAATAGTGTCTCAGATACAGTAAATATGTAGTTGAAAATTAAAAAGATGAAGGTAGTTAGAAAAATAATAATTACGTATGCTTAACTTTAACTTGCCAAGAGATATAATAGTGGACAATCTCCAGTATGCTCCCTTTTCCATTATTTTTAAATTAGTGACACCTACTTCAAAACAATAATAAATATATAGGAGGTGAAGGAATACAAGCAGCGACTCCGTTTCAAATTAAGTATTCACCATTTTAGTAATAAATTAATAAGACTGTAGTAGAAGAAAAACAAAATATTTCAAATTGACAGATTCTATGATTACTAGCCAGCGGCTCATATTATGTATAATATAAGTATGCAACATTTTTGCACAAAATTATATTTTTGCTTATATAGTTTATTTAATTATTAATTAATAATACAACAAAATAAAACAGTTTTTTAGTACATTTAGACCTTTTAATAATATCCGAAATTATTTCCTTCGTTTTTAGTACCGTTCTGGTAATTTATATGTCACTTTGATTCACACGTGAAATTAAAAACGTATCTTAATTATAGAGACAGTTAAATTTTTATGATCTAAATGAAAATAATTCTTATTGTAGTATATTAATATAATCTATATTTATTTATTGTTTTTGAACATAAGATTTTTTTATAAATTGACAAAGCTCAAATTATTTGTTCGATTTTTAAATTGAAATATAATGTATACATAATATTACAATAATATTATTGAAAATTTCCGATTTACGATTCTAGAATCTTCGATTCTATCTTCGTAACATAATCTAGTGTTCACAATACGTCTAACTAAATTATATCCAGTGGACGATAAAAATTGTAATGAGAAAATCTTATTCCGAAAGAGCTGCTGGGAATTTAAAACAAGTACGCAAACTTCACATCGCATTAGGGTGCACACACACTTGCCGCAAGAAGTCTGTTGCCATCTGTTACAGCGATAACTCAACTGACATAGAATGTAATGCTATCAGTAGCGTTAGAATAAGTTAATATTGGAGCTATAAAATGTCTAACTAAATAGTCCAAGATAAAGTTAAAAAGATTTTAATAAGTATATACACTTACTTGTTTATTGACAAAATTACTAGGTATCATTAGGTAGGTATAAGTCGCAAAAAAAAACCACTGACAAGAGAAAAATTCGCGTAAGAAACTTAACGGAATTATTGTTGTTTTTTTTTAACCTTTTGCTGTCCACTTCTAGACGAAAGCCTCCCCTATAGAACGCCAACCATCCCGATCTTGGGCAGCCCGCATCCATCCCCTACCACCACCACCACTGCCACCTTTTTTACCAATTGTTGTGCACAATTAATATTACATTTTTATTTGAAAATAATCTGATTCAATTTTCTAATAACTGAGCGCTTAAAGCGCTGGAAATTATTAAATTTTGCATATAACTAAATTATATTATTAAATTATTCGTAAAATTATATTGTATTGTGTGTATATGTAGTTACAGATGAAAACTTCATTGAAAATATGCTCATTAATTAGTAAAAACTAGCGTTTCTTGCCATATCTAATTGCTTAAGAGTACGTATAGTGAATAAAAAAACTTTCATTTAATCTTTAAAATTAATACGAATAAACTATATATTTTTTGTGCTTTGTAGTTTCAGCAGAGCAAATATTCTCACGCCAACACGTGGCTGTCGTAAAAACCGATTAATGGATTTATGTTTTTTTTTTTTTTTTTTTATTGTATAGGTTGGCGGACGAGCATATGGGCCACCTGATGGTAAGTGGTCACCGACGCCCATAGACAATGGCATTGTAAGAAATGTTAACCATCACTTACATTGCCAATGCGCCACCAACCTTGGGAACTAAGATGTTATGTCCCTTGTGCCTGTAATTACACTGGCTCACTCACCCTTCAAACCGGAACACAACAATACAAAGTACTGCTGTTTTGCGGTAGAATATCTGATGAGTGGGTGGTACCTACCCAGACGAGCTTGCACAAAGCTCTACCACCAAGTAGTTATGTTCAGCGCATCCACCAATTAAGTACGTAACCGTAAGTATATACGGATGATATGCACCAAGCCGCCAGCAGAAGCATTTCCAAGGAGTATTAACGTCAGGTAGAGTCATAGCAGCTAAACTTGCAAGTTTGCCACGTTGGTAAACTGGTTACTGATTGCACTAGTATACATATTACACTCTGCACCAATCCCAAATAAATGAATTTGTAAATAATAACTATATTTCTCCAGTAAAATATTGCTATTAATAAATTCATATAATATAAATTTTTTAATTGAAAATTAAATAAATCTTCTCATTTCGAAGAAGTTATTTTTCTATATTTAAAATAATAAAGTTTTCTAAGATTTTTAACGATTTCGATTAATTTATTAATTAAATGTTTTTTACGTCGACAGTTACATAGTAAGTCACACAAGAATAAAGCTTGTGTTCGTGTCGGTCGAAAGCTTTGCTCGTCCAAGCCGCCGACGTGGTGGATTCATTGCTTGCATTTCCATAAACGACGCGAATCAAGAAATTATAATAAAACCCAACCTTGATTATTTTGATAAAGACTTGCAACACCAAATTTCCTTCACTGCAAAATCGATTCATCCAGCAACGTAAAATAAAATTCCTGAAATAGTTTTAGCTTCGCCAATTATTTATTAATACATTTAATACAAAACAAATTAGGCATTTATTTCTTTATTAAATAGGCTTACTTACTAAATTTACATAGCGACAAATATACATAATTATACAAAATTATTACCAAATATTCTATATAAATTCATTTTACAAGTATGCACAGCATTAATACTATATATTTTATAATAACACTATAAATTGTGACAGCTTACGATAGAGTAAATAGAATATATAAGTAATACACAGTAACTATAACGATGATAGAGTTCATTCCGACATTCTTTGTTTTTAATTAAGTTATTGTATGTATTGTAAGTAGTGTATTTAATTAACATACTATTTAGTACAAGTGTCGTAAAAAACTGACTACTAAGTTTCTTGCTAGTTCTTCTAGGTATAATGTAAATTCATAACCAGTAAATTCGAATAAAGTTTTTTTTTTTAATAAATACCAAGTAATTTGTTTTTTTTTTAGTTGGGACATCTCTTGGTGTTACCATTTGACAAAATATATATTGTTATGTCCCGGTTTCTATTTATTTGAAAACGAATAACGAAATAATAAAAATCTACTTTCAGTGGGATGAACGGGCTTATTGGAAGAGTTAAATAAGTATAAAGCCCGTGCTCTTTGGAAGGATTTGGCCGATAAACTTAAAATTTGGCAAGCGTGCTCCCTGTGTCACGTAAACAAGCACCTACCAGAGGCTTAAGAGGATTAAAGAGTTGAGTGACACATAATCCATGCGTGTGTTCTGTGATGTGATGTCGTGGTTAACAACTCGTAAAAATATAAACAAATGTTTACGTAGAAGCTGCTTTTATATGCTGACCTATGTTGAATTTGAATCATTCATTCTGAAATGAGATAGAAGAGCCAATAAGATGCTCAGTGGTTGCATCTTATATATAATAATTAGATGTAATTAATAATAATAAAATCTGTTAACAGTGAACAAAAAAGATGAACAAAAAAGAAACATTTAAGATCGTATTGACCCTTCCTCTTCTCCTTCCTTCCTTTTCTAATAATAAAGTACCAATTTATGGTAACTAGTGCTTAAATCATAATTTATAGGGGCTTAGTGGCCATGCATTAATTAGATTACTTAACATGTTCAAGAATTTTATAAAGAGGAAATTTCGTACATTATATTAATGTAGCAAAGCAGCTATATTTGATAATCACATGCACAGGGTCATAGCATCTTGGTTCCCAAGGTTGGTGACGTATTAATGTTATGTTTGTTAATATTTCTCACGATGCCAATAAATTAAAAAAAGAACCGATATATCAATTATGGCAAAGTAACAAGCGTTACAAATGTAATTTCTACCAATCCACGCATTCATCGAGAACAGTTTTAGTTCAGAACTCGAGCGATTATAAGGTCCTCCAGACCGATTTCGGCCACGGCGGCCAATTTCAAAAGAGATCAGCCAACTGCGCAGGAGATATTATAGTGCACAAGTGTGTGCACAAACACAGGTGCACTCTCTTTTCCTTAGTTCTCATAATCTGATGAGACGGCAATCCGACACGACCGGAAAGAGTTCAGGCGCAGGACCAACGGCTTAACGTGCTTTCCGAGGCACGGGAGTGTACACACTTCCAACTTCCAGACTCCGGGCTGCTACTGAGAATTTTCTGAAAGAAAAACTCAATAACTATTTGTTGGCCCGACCTGGGAATTGAACCCAGGACCACCGGGTCTGCGGCCTTATATCTAGCCACTAGACCAACGAGGCAGCGATTATATATAACATACAAGCTACAATAAATTCTTAAACAAATTATAGTAAAATAAAATAGTTATATGTATATATAATAACGTAACGATAATATTCCTTTATTATGTTTCTTCTTCTGTCTTTTATATATGTACTAAAGTAATTAATTCATGTGTTACAATATGATATCTAAATTAAAGAAATGAAATTCGTAGTCAGCTACCGGAGGAGACCCTTTGAATGTCACGATTGCATAAACCGTAAAATTATTATAGGATTACGCAGTTCAGTTAAAAAGGTCAGGTTTCTGCGATTATTTATCCAACCCAATTATGTTTAATGCGTAGGGTCACTATGACTTTAAGTTAACCTAAACAGTTATAATTTTTTTTTTGTTTGAGATTGAAAGATAAGTGAGCCAGTGTAAAGGGCATTACATTTTTTTAGGTATACTGGGAATTGGTGAAATATAATATTTTGAATAAAAATAGACATTGACACTGTAAGAAATATTAACCATCACAAATATGCGCCATTAACCTTGGTATTTTAGGTACATTACATATAGATGTCAATTATTCCTGTTACCCTGGCTCACTCACCCTTCAAACCGGATCACAACAATACTTCTTACTAGCATATTTCTTTTGCACTAGAATATGTGATTGTGTGAGTGACAGAAAGTGAGTAGGCCCAAGCGGGTTGAAGACATTTCAATTCCGCCTTAAGAGGCGGAATACGTTTCAGCAGCAGTTAAATAAATTAAATGCAAATAAATATATTTCATAATTCAAATTCAAACAGTATCAATTTCCTTCCTATATCGGGGAAATCTCTATTCACTTGTAACATAATTCGTCCGTATGTGTGCGTGTCGGTGAATGTAATTACGTGACACGCACACATTAATTCTAAAGTTGCTTCAAATTTGAGCGGAACTACAAATGAAACTATCGTTCTAAACTTTATTATTCTATACTTATAACTAACTTATTACCAGGTTTGAACAATTATTTATTATTAAAAAACAATGACGATGCGATACGTATTGTAGTTGTATCTTGCTCATTAAGTAAGATACACAAGAATACAGCTTTTATGTAGCTTGTAAAATGTTCAATTTCGTATGATCCTTTGGAAACAATATCGAACAGACTGTTCGCTTTAAAATAAAGCAATTGCCTACGTCATTTTTCATGTGTCAATTGCGTTGATCACGTGACACATTGAATACCCACGTCACTTTCCACCATTACGATATTGTGTACGTCATTTTTAATTTTTTGATCGTTGATCATGTGGCATATCGAATATGTTTCATACATTTTGGTAATTCCAACGAATGAGTTGTCAATTAATGTGCTATTTTATCGACATTTATCTTATTTTAAAGTAAATTTTAGTAAATATATAAAGTGTTCAGACTACATTCAATAAACTGTATGTTAACTCTTAGCCTAATCATCTCTAAATAAGAATATTATTATATTTATAACATGTATATGCTTATAAATATGATAATATTATAACGATATGAGTAATTTTGTTTAAATGTTATCCAATTATAATTTTCAAATGAAGCATTAATACGCATCATATCACTTTGTACATACACTTTGTAATAAATAATGATGATGACGACATCGAATCTATTCTATAACTCTAATAAGCCGATAAAAGTAGCACCCAAGACGGCTTCACGTGCTCTCTGAAGCATTAGTGCTAACTCAACTACCTTGCTTGTTAGTGAGAACTTTTTGACATGAAATCTCAATAACTTTTGATTGGCCCGACCCGGGCTTAAGCTTTTTTTTTTATTAACCTGTAATGAAGCATTGTGACAGAGTACACTTTTTCCGAACATTTATTTCTTCCACCAGGGAAGAACCCCTATAAACGTGATAGTTTTAAATATAATATGTGTTTATAAAATTTAGAAATTCAAACCGTATGTTTTCGTTTCAGTACAGCTGATATGCTTTATAATATCAGATTTAAATTTATATGTTTTTATTTACAGTATTTTAAGACGTCGAAAATAAATTAATTCCGTTTAAGCGGGACATATGGCGACGCAACATATGATTCCAATCCTTATGAGTACATTACAATTAACATTGGTACGTCGTATGAACAAGTCACGACCTAAAAATTTCGCATTATTTCTAAAACAGTCATCTCATAAGTCTAAGATGTTTTCTATAAAGTGACTCAGTTTCTTAAAATACATATATTAAATATATGTTATAAAAAAATACTTCAATACTTTCAATAATCGCAAACAAAAAAAAAATGGAAAATTTCCCTTGCGTCTGCATAAAAATCTCTCTATGGAGCTAATTACATTTTTTATATTTTATGCCACAACTGCAACACTGAAAGACGAAGGCGGTCCGCCCCGAAGGGAAATTATACGGCGAATGCAATAAATAGCGAATTCTTTGCATGCAAAACTCACCGCAGGCTATTTTAGTAGCAACATCACTTGAATAAGATGTTTTTATTGCGCGAGAAATTTTTTACTCGCTTTGCTTAACCCCTGCGGAAAATATGGGACGATGATTGAATTTTTATAACGTATATTTTTAAATAATGGCTATTTTTTTTATCGTTTTAGTTTGCACAATGTACTGCTGGCCTAAGACCTGCTATGCTAATTTTCAAAGCAGTTGTACTTGCCCTGGCTTCAACCTCCGATTTTCGGTTAAGATTCGCGAGTTGTAGCCACTGGACTATAATATTAGTAATGTGTGTAGATTAATAAAAGAGTCGTTAGCTTTACGATTCAATTTTTTCCCTAAAGGCCGGCATCGCACTTGCAAGGTCCATGGGCGGTGGTAATCACTTTTCATCAGGAGAGCCTCAGTTAAAAAAAATAAAATCAAGTATTGCTGTAAATTGACCTTCAACAAGTATTTTTAAGAGTATACTTGTATAAAGTATATTTTAAAACCGATAAATATTTAATGCTTGTACTCTGACATGAAGAAAAACTACCAATCTCATATTTTATTAACAATTAATTATACACATAACCTTATATAAAAAAACAAAGGTATGCAACCATTATTTTTCTTAATAAGTATATATTTACTAGTATATACTATCGGTTATTTTTTGTATATATTATAAGATAATTATGAAAAACGAATGTCAATTTTGCTATTTATTTTATTAATAGTAAGCCATTTTCTCTTTTAATGATCACCAAAAGTAAGCGCTAAACCGTGAATGGATGGGGCGTGGAGGACATTAGGCGAATTTAATTAATGCAGACCGGAGACCTCTGTTTGTCAGCGTCGTCTAAACTTAATTATGCAAAAAACTTTCTTATATAATGAGCACGAATGCATAATTTTGCTTGGACTAGATTTTTATCTTACTTTTGACATTATTTTATCATCAATTCTTAAATAATTATAAATCCAATCATGAATTTAAATACTATAATACTCTGAACGATACGAAATAAAGCAAAACAGATTATGGTTAAAAATATTTTTAATGTAATTTACATCCATGACATTTATTTATATTATAAAATCATATTTGTATAATTATATTATACTACTTGGGTTAACACATGCAAAAGCCTTGACAATTGTCAATGACCATGTTCAATCAAAAAAAGGTTGAAAATAAAAATTATGATTGCTGTGAAAAACCAAGCAATCTATATAATTATGTTCATACCTCGCATAAGCTTCAAGTGTAGGAAAAACAAGCTTCGAAAATTCTCAAATGCATTTCGAATAACAGGTTAATTCACACCATCACATCAATGGGTACATATAATTAGGTATGTGTGGTGCAATAAGCAAACCCGGAGAGGGTCAAAATAATATGCCCAGCATTGGAAAACTTGGAGTGTGTTAAATTTCCAAAAAAAAATATTAAATAAATTTACGTTATTTCTTAAAATTTAAAAAAAAACATGTCCGCCGCGGGACGCCTGGCAGTTGTGAAACATCGAATTTCATAATTATTGAAAGAAGTTATAATATTCAATAAAAAAATATAGAAGCACCAATAGATTATATACAAAAAAATATATACAGGTGTAACAAAATTCGATTTGAATTGCGAACCGATGGTAGTTTCTAATTTGACATTCAATAAGTAATGCTTCTATGTTGAATAAAATATTTTGATTTTATATTACAACAATGTATTGTAGATCGCTTCTTATTATAAATTCCATTCGAAAACATTATTTCATTAAATATAAGTTCGTGGCCAACTATAACGATTATTACCGTTTAAATTCCAGGTCGTTAAACTGTACTGAGTCTAGATTCTAGACTGTAATTAGCCACTCGTTAAATAATTTCTAGTTCTCTACAGACTTTAAATATTGACGCTCGAATATTATATTTAAAAAATATATTTTTTAACTGTAATATTCGTATTACTGTTTTAATTATATTATTGTTTATTTTTTATTAAGATGACATTAAAACTGAAATAAAAATATTATATTAAAACGACCTTTATGCAGTTTCAATTTGTCGAAGGTTAACTTTACGTATTAGGATAGTAATAAATAAATGTGTAAGGTATTTACGAATATAATTTGTGTAATCGCTGTCAGATGGCACACGCAACTCCCAGACAGCTCGTAACTATGATGGGAGTTAACTTTTAAACCTCTAATATAACAATTATGTTATGTTGTTTGATGAAAAAATGTCAGGTGACTGAATTTATAAAGACGCGCTATCGTTGGAATCAAAGCATGTACTGCATATATATCTACTTCTAACATTCCTTCTATAAGTAAAATCAATTAATCATCAAAAAATACATATAACAGCCAATCTTTTGAGTTCATTTGTGTATTTCAAGTCCATAACAATTTTTTTTTTTTACGCTTGGAAATCTCCTTTCGCGTTTCCCCCCACGGGAACAGTGGGGGGGGGGTATGTGAGGCTCGCCATATGTCCAGGGCACCAAGAGTGCCCCGGTCATCGGAATACCCACTAAAAACCCAGCTGTACCCTTCCCGTCTTAACGGGAGCGCCACGGGATCGCTTGCGCATGCTACCGTGACGCTCCGACGGCCGGCTCACCTATGCGGGCCTCCATTCACTAGGGAGGAATCCCAGGGTACTGGGAACCCCCCTAGTCCCGGCGGCGCCTATTGTGGCGGGGGGAGAAGGTGTGCATAGCGCCGCTTTCTTCTCCCCAGTCTTCTGCGGCGGAGCGGGTCTGTAGCGGCATCTTCCTCCCGCTCCCGCTCCGCGGCCTCCTTCTGCGACATCACACTTTCACAGAAGGAGACCATCTCCGACCAGCACTCCTCGCTTCCGAGCATCGCGTTGATGATGCTCGGCAGGGAGAGGTTTCCGCCTACAACCGCCGCCAGGAAATGCCTCTGGGGCCCCCACGTGGCACACTCCGTCAGGGTGTGATGCGCCGTGTCAAATGGCGCACCACACTCGTGGCAGGAGGGTGACACCTCCCGTCGTGCTATCTCGTGCAGGTACTTACCGAAGCATCCGTGTCCGGTAAGTACCTGCGTTAACCTGAACGAGAGCGTACCTCGTTTCCTTCTGACCCAGCGACTCAAGTGGGGACTCAAGCGCCGAACCTGGACGGTCGCCACGTTCCCTCGCCTCGGCCCGGAAGCGGTACACCTCCGCGAGCACTTCCGCCTGGAGCTCCCAGGGCGGATCGCCCGCGAGGAGGGTCGCCGCTGTTCACGACACCGTACGATAACCCCTAATCGCCCTCACCGCTATGACCCTCTGCGGTTTTCGCAGGAGGGCCCAATTTGAAGCGGTGAGTGCGTCCACTCAAATCGGGGCACCGTACAGTGCCATCGACCTCACTACGCCGGCATAGAGGCGCCGGCATAGCGATCCCGGTCCTCCCACGTTTGGTAGAAGCCTAAGGCGGAATGCGAAATGCTGCCCGAAGCTCCAACGCCCGTCCAGGATCAGGCCCAGGTACTTCATCTGGGCCCGCACCTCGATCACCGACCCGTGGACGGTGATACTCGCCCCTCGCCCCTCCGTAGACCGTGAAAGAGGAGGGCCTCCATTTTGGATATGGAGACCCTCAAGCCCAGTCCACGGTCAGGGTTGTTCCGACTTCGGCCAGGCGGGCCGCCTCCCGAAAGTCCCGCCCCGTCGCGGTGATGAGGTTGTCGTCGTTGTCATCGAGCGGGGGGCCATAGGCGGAGGGAAGTCCATAACAAATACTTAAATGGCTTGATTCTTCACGTCCGCCCGAACAAGCGTTCATTTTCATCTTCACAATATAACATCTGATTTCATACACAAAAAGCATTTGGTAGAATTCGGGCTCACAATATAACAGTTAAAAACTACAAAGATAGAAAGAAAGTTCAATATAGTCATAAACTCAATATAAACGAAACATAATACTATTTATTATGTTTCGTTTATATTGAGTTTTAATTTATTGAAACTTAATTAAATGTGATATAGAAATAAATAACGTATTATTTTAATTAAAATGCAGGCCAAATGTCAAGCATTGTCTTCACTACGAGGCCCCGAGAGACCGCGACGATTATTAAACTCCCGTAAAACGAAATATGCTTATGATAATAAAAACTCCCACTCTTGAATTACGTTGACGTCGACTTTCACAAACAAGTTATTCCCTTAACTTTGTTCGCATTGAATTTTGACAAAGAATCATTCCTCTATTTTCATTAATGTACTTTTTCTACCAAATGCACAATTGATATAGACTGTACTCTACCTGTTCTTTTTTTTGTAAAATCCTCTTCCGACACTTCCCCGCACGGGTAGGCGAGGAAATTATGTCGGACTTACTCGTAAATTTGTTGATAGCTTAAACCAGACTTGTATATATGATGCTGCTCAGCAATTAATGATGAAATACGACTTCAATAGTATTGCTCTTTTTTATATCCACATAAAATATATGTTCATTATATCTTTATATTTTTAGTACGTGTATATCTACGCCTAAGGTCGACCTATATACATGTGTGTTGAACACAAACGCAGTTACGTATATTTACTTTACGTTATTACGTATACGTTATTTACTTATGCTATACATAAATACAATATTATCATTCATAAAAGTGTTCGTTTATACATAAACAAAAAAAAATTGGCTGTCTGTAAAGTCTGTATACGGAAGATAATTGTACGTGATAATGTCATAAGAAAACATTGATGAAAAATTGCATGCTTTTATGAATTGAATTGAATTATTATCACTGAATTATCATCACTATCACTTGGTGGTAGAGCTATGTGCAAGCTCGTCTGGGTAGGTACCACCCACTCATAAGATATTCTACCGCAAAACAGCAGTACTTTGTATTGTTGTGTTCCGGTTTGAAGGGTGAGTGAGCCAGTGTAATTACAGGCACAAGGGACATAACATCTTAGTTCCCAAGGTTCGTGGCGCATTGGCAATGTAAGTGATGGTTAACATTTCTTACAATGCCATTGTCTATGGGCGTTGGTGACCACTTACCATCAGGTGGCCCATAAGCTCGTCCGCCAACCGATACAATAAAAAAAAAACAACATTATTTTGTATAATACAAAGGAGTTAATTGAAAATTCAATTCTTTCGATAAATTAACATTTATTTGCACTGGGTAATTCAAATATGAGAGATAGATGCGTCACACGTCAAACGCTTAGGCCGATCGTGCCTCTCTAACGCTTGTTCCGCGCTCTCGCTTCCACGCTCGGCTCAGGCGGAACGTGACAATGAGTCATACTTTTTCGTGCCAGCAGCCGGCGTTCATTGATTTATAAGACGTTATCATGTCAAAAAAAATTACCTGTTTCTATTACACCTAATTAGTATGATTATTTTGCAAAGAATAATGTAATAAACATCGTGCATACATAGTTAGCGAAATTTTGTTACCGAATACATTACATGAAATGTTCATGTTATTTTAATGACGTCAATTAAACAATCAACAAACATTTTGCACGTAATTTATTCTAAATTCAATTAGAGTTTGCAAATGTTATTCGTATTTTGTTAGCTAACATTATATAACAAACTAATAATGTAAAAATAGGTGTCGACTACGCGAAAAAAAAAATGGCTAGCGTATACGAGCCGGTCGGCGTGGTTGGTAGATACTTGTCTTTCGCAGGTCGTGGGTTCGATTCCTACCCAGGACAGACATTTATGTGCATGAACATGTATGTTTTGTCCTGTGTCTGGATGTAATTTTCTATATAAGTATGTAGTTATTAAGTTATCTTATAATATTATAATTTAATCGTAACATTATGTCCCGTGCAGTCTGTAATAAAACAATTAGTAGAATTTAGTATAGTTTTTAAAGTGCGTGATAATATTAATCAACGCGAACGAATATACGTATTAAAACACATAAACTATTATTGAAATCTAAATCAAAATTTCACTACGATATCTTATTGTTCCCAAATAGCCGAACAATTAGATTGGTTTGGGTGAATTGGTGTGAATTGTTTTGCATACACTATTAACTCCGCATTTGAAGTCCCTTAGGACTGTTGAATATTAGAGCGAAGATTTGTTGGACTTCAACATGTTTCCTTTTTATCGTCAACCGATCACAATATTTCATTGCGATTGCATAAGCGGATATACTTTATTACATAGAGGATATCTTTAGTAAGATATCCATCCCCTTAGGGAGAACAGCCATCTCATTGGTTATGTGGAATTCTTATCCACTATAACTTATCTACAAAGAACGAAGAGGCAAGGATCGTTTTCATATTACTCTAAACTGCATCGTACCTCGCTCCTCTCTGGGTTGAACACTCCAAGCGGAAAGAGTAACGAAACATATTATAAATATAAGTGCAATCGGTATAAATATATTTTTCTCAGTTAGTATTTTATGCGTGGTCATTTGACAGACAGGTGAAGATTTTAAAACATATCTTAACGTACATTGTTATATACGTTAAGATACTGTGCTCTGTTTTTTATGTACAGCTATATCATTTTTTTAAATAAAAAAAAGTGAATGTTTGTCTGTTTGTCCGTTATACGTTCCTAAATCATTCATCTGATTATAATGAAACTGTGGTTAGTCATTCTCCGTACACCCGCACGTTTTTCTTTGTTCTTGTTGAACTTATGCTACCCATGCAAAGTCGAGAAGGAAAGCGTTTTTTTATAAGATAGATATATAACAGTTAATCCTTCTGTATTACATAGTTTTTGACCAAAAATATAGATTTATTAACAACATATGAAACTTGTATATTTAAAACAAAAGTTAGAAATACATTTATCAGAAAATATTTCGTGAGTTATTTATGTAATAATAATTTATATATTATTATTATTAAATAATTAAAATACTTACTCGAATTTATTAGCAATTAGAAAAATTTCAGCATTATTTTAATCTGTAATTTGTTGAAAATTTTGCAAGATGGCCGGCGTGGTAAGTATGCTTCAATCGTAATCGAAGATCGCGAATTGGCACTCATAAGTCTTTTTACTATAATGTTCCATTAATCATCATTTTACTACTCAACTTCTACGTCAACTTAGTCTAAATATCAACCCGAAAATATTAATTTCCATCTCAGTATCAAACACCGGTTTCAACTTAATTTCCTTCGATCCATTTATTTGCCTCCAGAGTCATTTACACCGATTCATTATTATGCCTTGAATAATATTAATAAATTACCATTTAATTTTTGCCTCCAAGTGAAACGAAAGTTTCAATGTTCTCTACAACATTTTCTATAGTATCATCGTCAACTTTAGAAATCTTATAATGAAGATATAGAAATATAAATATTTATTTATTATTACATACATATTGAAGAAGAAGAAGAACTTACGGAGAACAAATTAATAAAGTTTCATCACAATCACAACAGATAATTGGTTTAGGGATGCACAGAGGACAAACAGAAGAAAATCAATTTTTTAGAAGAAATACTTTTTATTTGTTTTTAATTTAATATGATTTACAATTGTATTGAATGTCATGAACATGACACAAAAAAACTCTTATCACACAATATCCTATCATACAAAATTTACTAACTAACTTCAAGATCAATCGAAAAAATGATACAAAAAAATCAAACAACTCAAGTGGAACAGCCAAGCAGTAACTCTTTGGGGAGCTGTGCCACTTCGAAAGTGTGACTAAGTGTAATTATACACAAGGGACTTACATCTTGCTTCCGACGGTTAACCACATGATACATGTATAAGGTATAGTTCGTTTATGTCCATATTTATAGTTAGTCACTATTTACCATCAGGTGACTTACATATTTAATAAATAAATAAATAGCTCGTAATCCAAGAGAGGGAGAGGAGAAGGGATCCACATATAAATGTATTTATTACTAAGATAAAAAAAAATAGTTCTGTAGGAGACAATAAATAAATTTATTATTATTATATTTGCTCTACCACGCCCTTCCTTCCTATTACAAATTAAAAACATTAATTTAATCGTTTTTTTTTTCATATTTTGTACGAAGATAATTTTCGGTCCCAATGGTGACTATACAACTGAACATAAATACATAATCAAATATAAAAACAAAAACAGTGAAGATTGACCATTGCTTAAAAAAAGGAATACAATTTCTTCGTAAGGTACTAATTTTTACAATAACCCTTATGAATAGCTTTAATCAAAATTACAGATAACTAAGTTAGAATCTCTAACAGATTCATCGACAACTGCAGAATATCTCGACCAAATCCACGAAGAACTTCGTATAATGGACATTACAATAATTCTGCTTGTTAGCTTAAAGTTTTAACTGGCGGTCAATCTTAGAATCGTTATTTATCCACTCTATTGTTCACATTTCTATTGATATTAGTGTAAACCACTTCATCTAATAAATTGTGACGACTTCTACATCCAAATTAATGGATGTTTGTATAATAATTGATATATACACAATTATGTAAATTTTACTACATTTATATATATATATATATTGGTTTTTATGTAGGATATAAACAAAATGATAGAAATAATATAAAAGTCAATAATTAAGTTATGTAACTGAAGTCTGTAACAATTTTCTTCTCGGTGATATTTCATTTCGGTGTGTATTTCTATAAAATTATAATTCAAAAGCACTTGTTATTAATTTAGAACTCATTGATATTACCACCAAGTATCAGTAGTCTGTAGTCTCAAAAAAGACATGAGTCAGTTACAGTCTCTGCTACTCTGTTTCTGTGTGTGTTGTGTGTGAGAAGGATGAGTAAGTCTTAAACAGGCACTAGAGAAATAATGTCTATCAGCCCATAATTTTCAGATCTTAGACATTACAAGAAGTAAGCCCATACCATCAGGTACCAGGCTCTCTTACTTTTCTAAGTTGAATAAATAATAATAATAAATAATATAATAGATAGCATTTAATAAATTGGTTATTTTATCTTTAACTTAACCTATTAATAAATGTAAATCTCTTGTAAGAAAAACTTTGTTTAATAAGGATTATTAATCAACATAAGATGACATAAATGATACAAAATCGTGGAGTTAGTATTTGTTGATTTTCAAACAGAATATGCATAAACTTAACTATATTTGATTGATGCTGTCGTTAAAAGATTGAAAAAGAGTACCTAAGTGTGATTCTTCGACATAACGTCATGACGATTCAAAAGTATTTGAATCAAGATTAATTTAATAAATATTTCAGTGGGCTCAAAAAGTTATTTTAAAATTAAGTATATTTTTAGAAAACAAAACCAACTTCTGATAATATTCGAGTCCGTAAAAAAAATCATATCCTATTTTTTCACCCTTACAGTGTTATTTTTTCTTCAAATTTAAATGGAACCAAGCGAAGGGTTCCCACATCGGTTCATAAATGGCAGCTTTCTCTTTTATTCTCCTATTTTTGAAGTCGGTAAAAAACAATATTTCTCTAAGTTTGGCTTCATACGAAACGTTAACAACCGCATTGAATTTGTCAGAAAGTTTGTTTCGTGGAACTTGGCTTTTTAGTAAATTGTTAACTAAATTTTATATTCCATAAAATTTAAACACTGACAATACAGCTCCGCGAGTGAATGCTGGAATTAGTGCTTGCTCGACCGCGTCAGCACCATAGAACTACAAATATTATAGAAGTGTTATAGTAAATATTCAGATAGGACAAATATAATTTAAAAGTAAGAGCTTGTCTTTTACATATATATTTCCGTATAGTATTGACAATTATTATATTAATCAGTAACTCAACATCCAATTTATTTTTACCAAATAAGTTAGGAAATCTAGAACGAAAGAAGTAGAGGACTTGGTAGAAACGTGCATTTCGCGCAGGTCGTGGGTTCGATTCCCACCCAGGACAGACATTTGTGTGCATGAACATGTCTGTTTGTCTTGAGTTGAGTGTATATATTTACAAAAAAAAAGTAGTATATGTAGGATATCAGTGGTCTAGTTTCCAAAGTACGAGCTCTGCTTAGTTTGAGGTCAGATGGCCGTGTGTGAATAATTTCCCAGGATATTATTATTATTATTATATACCGATTAACATAAGTAAGATTAAATAAAAGTTATAATCGGTCTGGAATAATATAAACAATGCAATTAAGCGCGCAATCCGAGGCATTTCTAAAATAATTAAATGCACAACATACGGAACGTTCACCCGAGGCCGACCACGAACTAACATCACCGGCTAATGTAACCTCGCTTAAATCGTGTTTGAATTTTAGTTTGCAGTTTAGAAATGCATTTAGTTATAGTACGAACCATCAATAATTAATTTGAAGCTCATTTTACATCAAGGCGTTATAAAAGCCCGCGAAATTCTCAACAACAATATTCATATGATTTTTTTGAAGGCAACCGCTGGCGGTTATAACCGCCTTGTAAACAGATAAAAGCTTCGAAAAGGTTTTCACGCGTTCCACCGCGGGGTAACACGTTTACATGAAATATTATCCACTTATAAAAGTCTCTGAACTTCAAAGATTCCGTTGAAATAGCCTCCAGCGTATTTACATGAACAATTTTTCACATATTCCCATATGTGTGATTTCCCTCCGGAGTCACATGCCACATCCTTCTTTTACACGCTTTATATTAGCTTCGCTTATTTGTAACGAATATACATTAAGTTTTTATGTTAGCAACAAAGTTAAATTATTATATAAGTAAATATGAAACATACTCATAAAAACTGTATGCGACACGCTCTAAATTATCGCGATGTTTTTTTTTATAGTATGGGTAGGCGGACGATCGTATGAGCCACCTGATGGTAAGTGGTCACCAACGCCCATAGACATTGGCATAGTAAAAGATGTCAACCATTGCTTACATCGCCAACGCGCCACCAACCCTGGGAACCAAGATGTTATGTCCATTGTGACTGTAATTACACTGGCTCACTCACCCTTCAAACCGGAACACAACAGTACCAAGTAATGCTGTTTTGCGGTAGAATATCTGATGAGTTAGTGGTACTAAGTACTAAATAAACTGTCTGTCGTCGTTGACGCAATGGAAGTTTCACACTCTTGAAATAATAAAGATAAGGATTATTACGCTTAAATTATTTTATTATTTGATTTTGATTTATTAACTTAAAGTATATGACGGCTCCGCCACCTTGTTTTTAAAACAGCACATGCAACTGTCAACTGCCCACCACTAAAACCCTATAAAATGCAGCGCTCGACAAAGCGGAGGGCCTTTCGTTCACCATCAGTTGCCCGGTGCACATGCTGCATCGTAATCATAATAAATGTTGTAATTATGTGTGTGTAGTAACTAAAGTGAATAATAAATTATTATAGTGATCAAACTGTAATAATATGAATTAATTATGTGCTTCGGAGGTTTGCTGTTTTTATATAAAGAAAATGTCGGCCCCTGTGCCTACATATATATATATAGATATGAATTAATATCAGCAATGAAGTAGCTATAATTAAAATATCAGTTTCCTTACAAATTGCTAAACAATTCAAGCTTATAATTTTTAAACGATATATTTCTTAAACAAGCCCGTAAAATATATCCAATTTCTATATATGATACGTAACTGAACTTCACTGTGTACAACGCTTCTTATCTCGACATAACGCTCCAGCAGTCAAAGCCTCGTGACGTCAGATAACCCAACGATGAGCGGGTTGCACCGACAGCTTGCACTGAACAAATAAACGTAATGTATGTATATACTCTTGAGTGTGTTTCCTCGATTTATCGATTCGTGTCAAAATAATAATATACTCTGTTTAAGTATTCTGTTACAGACAATCTTGAACTGTTTCTTGAAATCTTGAATGGGAACTTTACTTGGTTGGTATTTGGTTACATAGGTACCACCCACTCATCAAATAATATACCGCAGCGCTGGTGAATACACATGTGTCAGTTAAATTCAGTAAAATTAGACACATGCAGGTTTCCTCCCAATGTTTCATAGCTTGTCTTGAGCATGTGTTGAGCATGAGATGAAAAGCACAAATGACATGTCAAGTTTACTGAGCCGCCTCTTATAACATTTTACATTAGATCGTGATGCTGTCTGGTAATAAGCACATTAATATAATATATTATACATGAATATAAATTTCGATTACGAATACAAGAAAAAAATGGTTGTCACTAAAGTCTGGTTTACGGACGATAATTTTACGTGTTAACGTCATAAGAAAACATTGATGAATACACGGACGCATCGGCCGATCGAGTGGAAGAGATAAAAAACGGAAAAGAAATATTAATGATATATATTTTCTCACAAAATCCCTGGAGATGTTAATAAAAGCTTATAAGTAAATGGTCTTTACGGGTCACGGCGGGACACTTAACGCGTGTAACGTCGACGGTTATACTTCAACGTGCTTAATATTAAACGTCAAACTTGAACATTTTTAAGAAAGTTAATTCTCCGTACTTAATTATGAGAGTATTTTGCGGATTTAAATGCTGACTTTGTTTTTGTTAAATCTTTCAAATTTTACGTTTATTTATTTAATATGATTAGAATTTAGTTATTTTTTAATAAACATTTCATCTATAATGCATTATGTATTGATTAAAGTAGGTACATTAATTGAGAGAATTCGTCCGGAAATTGATTAAAGTTGGATTGATTTCCACCTGACCGATTTCAGCCACGGTGGCCAATTTCAAAAGAACTTATCTAGCTGCGCAGAATATATTAGTGCATAAGTGTTTCAGAATTGTTCGAGTAATTTGTGTTCGTCTGTAAAATATACGACTTTTCTTAAGCTTATACCACTTTCTTTATTCATTTTAGAAGATAAATCACCTGATATATTTAAACGTGGTCGTCTTCGCCAATATACACTAGAACTGAAAGAAGTATTAAATACTCGTTTTACTTACACTACAACGCTAACATTGCGAACTCGGAAATTATATTCTTATATGTCTGCAATTAAAATGGTTCAAGAACTCTTTAAACCGGAATGCAGTATCACAAAGCATTGATATCAGGCGATTGAATAATGAGTAATGAGTGATACCCATATTAAGTCAAAGTAACGATATCTAAGAATTAATATATGCTAATATGTCAATTAAAATAAATGGTACTGTAAACTTTATTAATGTAAAATTCGCTCCGACTTTCCACTTATCAATGAGGTTATCTTATCAGCTGCCTGATTGCAGTTTATCGTAGAACAACAATTTGTTTTGGTTAAATTTATTTTAAATTCGCTGCTATTTTTTTTCCTATCAATATATTTGATACGATCTGCTCGACGTTTTCGGTTGAATGATTGTTGATTATGGATTCATGGCTTTTTCATGAAAACCTTTATATTTAAATATCCATATGCTGAACAAGCCAGTTTAGCTTGCTTTGCTTGATTATTTTTTAAGCAGTCGTCTTCTTTGTTTTTGTCAATTGATCTAAATGGGATTCTAGACTTGTACTTTGGAAGGCTAAAAGAATGGTATGGTGGAAAACTAAAGACTTTATTTGCTTTCCTAGGTATGGGTTAACATGGATAACCTCACACATAGCTACTCACTTAGGCTCATCATGAAAATTGTTTTCTGCAAAATTCAATAACAATTCAAGATCATCAAAGATCCGACATGGGATTTTAACCCAGGACCAGGATCTGCAGCCTTAATAACTAACAATACGTTTAGACACAATTATAAGACACAATATTAATATTATTACAATTATGTTGTACAGTAGCACGAAGACTATTATTATTTTTATCTCACAATTGACAGTAGTATTAAAATCTTACGTTATCTGTATAACATTTTAATTCTAATTTTAAAGCTATGTAAGATAACCAAAGCCAATATACGTTTGTAATTCGTATCATATAGTCAGTTGTAATTGTTTATCAGCATTAAAAATACAATTACATACAAATAATTGTTAAAGTTGTCAACTTAAGTAATGTACTTATTTTAACATGTTTTCAATAACAATTTAGTTAAATAATAATATTTGTATGTAATAGGTTTAAACATTAACCTAATAATGAAATAAAAAAATAAACGAGTTGCTAGTTAATTATCTTAAATCGGCCGTTGCTTATTAATGCCAACTCTTAATGTCCTCCATCGGTTTTATATTTTATCTAAATTCTCATACAATAACTTTATTTATTTTATGAAAATTCTTATGAAATATTAAATTATTTATATTAAATATGTATCTATATAAAAATACGATGATTTCATTATATCTGTTTTGAGATGAAGGCTTATAAACTATCCGTTTTGCTGTAACTCGCTAATGGATGACGATGCGAATCAATTGCACAAATTTCTTGCAAATTCAACGGAGTGCTACGAAATTAATTTATCTGTATAAGAGTATGTCTAGGTTTTGCTATTATGTCATAAAACTAATATAAAATTTACATATGTTTTATTTATCTTAAAATTTTATATGTAAATAGCAAACTATATAACTATATAATTCAAGAAGCACTTTGTTCCCTTTTTATGTGGCTGACTGTATTTTAAACATTTTCAGTTAGAGCTATCGGGATTTCAAGTTACGCCGATTGCTGTAGATTTCCATGAAATGATTTACAGGTAAACTAAGACGTTTATTTTTAGTTCTAAATCCGGATTAAGTCCTTATAAGTACTAAATGATATTGATTACACATTCGCAAAGGCAAACAGAAGAAGTTTTATTTTTCAATATTTTATTTATTTAATATCGAACTATCAACAAATGTTACAATAGTACAACAAACAATAATATAATGTACAATATATAATGTATGCTAAACAAAATTAATTGCACTTTTAATTATAGGTAATTACAGCATGCTTATTATTAATTTGTATCAACTTAGTGACCAATATATAACTTACTATTTTGCGATTATTCCACCATATTTTAAAGAAATGAGTATATTTTAGATGTTAATGCGTTGTCTATTATAAAATATAAGGCACCGCTTCTTATGTACCTCAAAATATTTGCCTAATGAACGATTAGCAGATGAATAGTTAAACAGTGAGTCTCTCTTTCCGTCCTTATTGATTTGTCATTCGAAACAAGCGACTAGAGCTCGTTAACTTTTCGCACAGAATTTAAATTACAACTGGACATATGAGTGAAATATTTAAGTTTGTATAAATATATCATTGCTTAAATAAGTATGATAATATTAGCTATAAAGCTGTCTTCATATGGCTCCGCCACAGGACATGAACGAACGCGGCAAAACACGAGGTCGAAAAACTCGTGCGATTACATACAAAGATTATAACAAAAGTAGTATTGTCAGTATTGTGAAAATACGCTTACAATTACCTATGTTGCCACTTAAAATATTTAGATTATAAAACAAAAAGTTTCACTATCGCGTAAATCCTTGGACATAAAAATATAATTTAATTGCAAAGATTACTTCAAGCCGTGGTATTAAACATATGAAACGAATAAACGTATCACAAATTCATAATTTATGGCATCAAATAAATTATGTTAATAATAACAAAATATCCGTATGTATTGTTGTAATTGAAATACATTAAACAGATTGTACGAGATTAAATTATTGTATCATAAATTTTATTAATAGTATATTTATGCTGTTAAGATTTGGATTACAAATGTAATACAATATTTTATCGGTATTTTTTTATCTAGAAGGCAAATGGGCAATTGCGACGCGGTTGTAAGAGGTCACTTCATACCTAGACATGTACACACGGTTAATGTACTCCAACCGTAGAATATGAGGTATATAAGGTGCATTTTTCATTACACTGACTCAATTTTAAACGGGTACGCAATTAAGTGATCAACGGTGGGTACCAGTGAATTAACATTTTCTGGGATAGAATACGTCTATCGACATTAAAACAATAACTTAGTTATCGTGTCTAGTATACTGAGTGTTTGAGGACAGACTAGGAATATTACTAATATTAAATCTGGATTTAAGTAATATGCTAGACTTTGGCGGCTTGGCAGTGTTAGGGACGGTTCTATCAGATTTGAGTTAAGGCAATAACACTTTGGCAAACTGCCAGAAAAATTCTATGATCAAAGACTTATTGGTTTGAGAATGTAGTAAATTACAGTATTAGCTCAACATAGACTGAAAGTTTTCTGTAAACATTGTGTTATTAAAATCGTAAGTTCAACGGTATTCGACGGATCGTCTGACATAGTGATTGTCATTTTTACAATCCCACATCGAGTTTACTTATTTGAAAATAGCAAACAGCAGTTTCAAATATATAAGTGATGTCCATTTTTTTTTTTTTTTTTTTTATGTCATAGTTTGGCGGGCGAGCATATGGGCCACCTGATGGTAAGTGGTCACCAACGCCCATAGACATTGGCAGTGTAAGAAATGTTGACCATCGCTTACACCACCAATGCGCCACCAACCTTGGGAACTAAGATGTTCTGTCCCTTGTGCCTGTAATTACACTGGCTCACTCACCCTTCAAACCGGAACACAACAGTACCAAGTACTGCTATTTTGCGGTAGAATATCTGATGAGTGGGTGGTACCTACCCAGATGAGCTTGCACAAAGCTCTACCACCAAGTATGTCCATATTAGATGAAAGATATATTATATACTATATCTGGGTGTTATATTGAAATATATATGTAGTTTCCGTATAAGATGACAAATATTATGTAATGGCTGCAACATAATATACAGTTAAAAGAAAAATACGTACGTGAACTTTAAATTTTTTGTTACTTTTGATAGAGTCAATCGATATTGATGGAATAGAGTAAACGGTACCTTGAAATACTTAATCTTATAATAATTAGGTTTTCTTTTTAGCTAATTTAAAGATTAGACGGACAAACAGACAGACAGACAAACAAAAATAAAAAATGATTGATTCGATTTTGTTAACTCACACAAATAGACAATTTGAAATCGAAGTAATTGGTAATTGAATTAACTAGTAAATGTTAAAAATATAAAGTCATGCAACGTATGTAAGTTTAATCGTGTAGAGTAATTAATCGAATGAAAATGTATTAAGCGGTGTTATTAATAAATCACTTCCATAATGATACTGCATTCGTCTCCATTACGCGTCCTCAGAGATTTCTATAGCAAGCTAATTATATAATATGTCGTGCTTTGAAACTAATTACAGAAAATTAATGGTTTTATCGTGATAATTCATACTTGTAGCTTGTATATTAGTTATTCGGTGGAAGAGATCTTGATCTTTCGCAAATGTCTTTAGTCTAGGTTGTGATGATAAATGTATGATGGTTGAGACTGGATGGAAAATAAGCTGCGAATATCGGACTCAGTGGCGTGTTATGGAAGGCTATGGTCCAGAAGAGAAAAAACACAGGCTAATAATGACATGACAAATAAATGTATATTATATATAAAACGGAACGTCGGGAAGGCGGACTCGAATCTAATAGCTGATTCGTGAACTAGTTAGTACGGGAATTCATGGTGGGCGTTATACTTCAGGAAAACGTTAAAATACGTGGACCGCTATGTTGACTTTTATTACTTTTTTAATTATATATACAAACACTTATTACGTGTACAATTAGGGATTACACTAATAATTAGCGATTTAGAGCCAATCGGTTTGTGAGTGATCACCGACTACAACCGCTGTCAACAAGACCATCATAGACATCACGTTCGCCCACCATGACAGACGGAACTCCATTCGGTGTTATCCGCTCTAATAAACTAAACACAATAATATACCAACGATAAAAAGAAATAACGAAATAAATTATAACTCTCAAAATTAACTGATTTTCATTGTTTAATAAAGTCACGCCCCGTCATATAAATAATAACCAACTTTCAAGGAAAAGGTTTGTACCTTATTCCACTACCTCTGATGAGGGTTGATTAATGCATAAATTGCAAACTTTCATTTCACTCGACACATACACGCGATAGTTCCTGAATACGAGATGAATTAGTGCACATGACAATTTAGTAGTAGTACTAATATATTTTTATCATTTTAATTTACTTCATAATGAAACTTTAACGCTCAGGTCATTAATTCTGCAAACAGCGCACCTTTGCCGGACAAAGAGCCTGTTAATATCGGCTGCATTACTCCAATGTACAAAGAATATTATATTGCGAAATTAACTAAAATATTACAGGCTAGCCGTAGGTATTCTATCGTAAACATATTCTTATATAACTAAATCATAAATTAAATGTTTCAATATCCTTTAAACTTTCGCGATACAAAGTAATAGATATTTTTAGGAAGGCTCTATTTGTTGTTGTTTTGTATGTGTGGCTCAAATCTTGCAATAAACTTTAAAAAAGTTTCTCCAAAGTGATTGCTCACACAATGATGCTACTGATGACAATACAATGTCTTACACATGTAAACAGAAACTTTTTTGTTTTTATCTGATATTTATATTTATTGTAACGTATATCAGCTCAAATACAAACTTCAATCACTATTGATTTTTGCTGGTAATCATAATTATTTTAAAAGCAACTACAAAAACGGAGAATAGTAATGTACGCCATTCCATAATTTAATAACATTTTATTATATATTAAATGAATAAATAAGAGTTGTAATAATTGCATATTATATAATCAAGCCTGACAGGCGACAAATAATTTACTACCCTCATTGTGTTTAAATAATCTCCTGCGCGCCAATAAAGAATAACATCTTGAGTTCCAAATAAGCTCCGAATCTCCTTGCCAACAGGAGACCTCATCTCCTTAGCCCATCATTGGGACATTTACAGACTACCTCTATATTTACCGTCTTTACTTTTCCAAGTAATATTTTTAAAGAATTCATCGTTATTTTTATCTAATAAGAAGACAACTGGATGAGGATGAAGCCGGATAGCCGTATCACCCCTTTAAATAACACCCATTTAAATAATACCTTAAACTGTTTTGCCACTTCCTCTTTTAACCTGTAATTCATCAAACGTAATAATGTAATGGCCTTTTAGTCTTATTATCATTTTTCTTTGTTTGTAGTAGCTAAATTGCTCGGCGGTAGAGCTTTGTTCAAGCTCGTCTGGGTAGGTACCACCCACTCATCAAATATTCTACCGCAAAACAGCAGTACTTTGTATTGTTGTGTTACGGTTTGAAGATTGAGTGAGCCAGTGTAATTACAGGCACAAAGGAACATAACATCTTAGTTCCCAAGGTCGGTGGCACATTGGCGATGTAAGCGATGGTTAACATTTCTTAGAATGCCATTGTCTATAGGCGTTGGTGACCATTTACCATCAGGTGGCCCATACGCTCGTCCACCTACCTATACAATATAAAAAATAAAAATAAGTTCGTGTATTATTTTCATACAACTAAGATATCATAGAAATGTTGATCTACATTAAGCGGTCAGGGTTACAGCGATTTCGTTTTGTAAAGGTTTCCGACCTTTTTGTTCAAAAATATATATTTTTAAGATCTTTCATTGTTTCAATTTGCTTTGTGCCCGACATTCTTGATGTCGGTGTTCCAAATTTGCTTTATGAAATTAGATTTTCATTCGTGTTTTCTTACTTGATAGATTATATTGATAATGATAACTTAGAAATAATATTATATAGTATCTTGGTTGCATATAGTTTTATATATTTTTATCAAACAATGTTTAGATTAATAATCGTAAACCTTATTTATATTTTAATTTGTGATTATAATTCATCTCGTGCTTGACGGTGAAGGAAAACATCGTGAGGAAACCTGCATGTGTCATATTTCACTGAAATTCTGTCACATGTGTATTCCACCAACCCGCATTGGAGCAGCGTGGTGGAATAAGCTCCAAACCTTCTCCTCAAAAGAGGAGAAGAGGCCTTAGCTCAGCAGTGGGACATTCACAGGCTGTTACTGTACTTATTTATATTTATAATATTGATAATTCTAACTGCATCATTATATCATTTACGGTCTAAATTATTATCGTTGCACATTATAAAGGACACAATAAATAATGAAAAAAAAAATTAAGCTTTTATATTGCTATTAATTAATATACTTCCATAAATTATGGAAGTATATTTTGCATCCGATTTTATTTAAATATTAAGCTATAGTTATAACTTTTGTTTATTAAAAACATTATTTATAAATATCAAAAAAATATTTTATTTGTTTTTTTTTATAGCATATCACCTGATGTTAAGTGGTCACCAACGCCCATAGACATTGGCATTGTAAGAGATGTTAACCATCGCTTACATCGCCAATGCGACCTTGGGATCTAAGATGTTATGTCCCTTGTGCCTGTAATTACACTGGCTCACTCACCCTTCAAACCAGGACACAACAATACAAAGTACTGCTGTTTTGCGGTAGGATATCTGATGAGTGGGTCGTACCTACCCAGACGAGCTTGCACAAAGCTCTACCACCAAGTATTCCTTAAATTGTTGTAAAATTATTGTATTCCTAAAATCATTTTATTTAACGTTATGTCTTATATTTTCTTTCATTTCATATTGCCATTACAGCCGAATTAAGTATATTTAAAAAAATATGAACGGTTACATAGAAGCAGAATGAATTCTAATACTTTTATCTCGGACATATATTAAAGCAACGCTAAGTATAGTTTTGAGTTAAACCAGGCAATTTATTTGAGGCGCTTTTCCACACCGTCCGCAAGCCGCAATCACCATAATAATTTGCGTTTCGCTAGATAAATTAGTGAAATAAATGAGAGAAATTTCGCCTTTTTGCTCCTTGGAATGGAGTTCATTATGCGGTTTTTTTTTTTTTTTGCTCAACAAAAGTGTTGTTAAGAAAACCGAGATAGTACTGAAATTGTAGTTGAGTTATTTGCAATTTTATTTTATCTCTAATTATCAACGTAAACAGCGATGGTCCAATGGTTAGAACACGTGAATCTTAACTGATGATTGCAGGTTCAAAGCCAGGTAAGTACCATTGAATTTTCATGTGATTAAATTGTGTCGTACTCGCCGGTAAAGAAAAACATCATGAGTTCCAAATAAGCTTAAAATCTTCTTGCCAACAGACGACCTCCTCTGCTTAGCCCATCATTGGGACATTAACAGACTACCTGTACATTTACCTTCTTTTCTTATCAAACTAAAATTTTACGATTAAGAATTCTAAATATGAAGAGATTGTCTTTCACGTTTTAGTAGTTTCATTTTATGGTATTTCTCCCTTAGCTATTAGTTTACTCGTTTCAACTTGTTGTTTGACTTTAGAGTTTATTACAGAGGTTATTCCAACAATTTAATTAATGTAATTTTTTTAAGTTTTAACTCATCATTCACCATTTTCACAAGACTATGATGATTTGAAGATAATTTTATTTTCAACTATATACATATACATTTTTATTGGTCACCGAGCTTCGCTCGTCTCTAATAATAATTAGGTATAAAAATGCCCTAAGATATTGATATTGTTCCTTGTTGCAATGGCGCACGCATCCTTCTAACCGGAGCATAAAAATACTAAGTATTACTGACGTGCTGGAATGTATGATAAATGAGTGGTACCTACCCAGACCCAGGGCTTGCATACAGCTCAACAAAGAATATCAAACTTCGATTAAGCCTCGACGAATAACGTAAATTTATTCGGAATATAAAACAATGATTATATGTAAAAAAACAAACACTTAATTTACAATTAAAATGATAA
Source organism: Nymphalis polychloros (assembly GCA_905220585.2). Lineage (NCBI taxonomy): Eukaryota > Metazoa > Arthropoda > Insecta > Lepidoptera > Nymphalidae > Nymphalis > Nymphalis polychloros. The sequence goes on along the minus strand of HG992243.1, from coordinate 14,031,883 downwards.
TATTTTTACATTTTAAAATAAAGTCTTTGAACTTTTGGCTGAAAGGTTATCCAACCGCAACGCAGTCCGCCCATTGTATATTTAGATATTTGTAGAAGTAAAACTTTGTAATACTGACAAACTGCAAACCCGCATAAACTGCAACATTAGCACTCGGACAAAAGGTCCAAACAATTTCAAAACATCAGGATTCACTATCGCAAGCGTTTCGTTCCGTTTACGAATAGTTTAGTAATTGTTTTACAAAATCTGGCGGTTTGTGCTTTCGGCAATAATTAAATCGGCTAGGCGGCGTTGATCCAAACCTCGTTACCTACTGACACTCCATTATTCTGCCGAATTTATGGCGAGCGATAAGTTAGAAGAGATAGCGGTTTAAGAGTATGTATTTTAAATCATTCAATTTATAATTCGTGGTAGGGTTTTGCGCTAGCCCGCCTGGGTAGATTAACAGTAATCACCCACCCATCATATATTCTACCGGTAAGTAACAATACTTCGCAAAGCCGGGCCACCTGATGGTAAGTGGCCACTAACGCCCATAGACAATGGCATTGTAATAAATGTTAACTATCGCTTACATCGCCGTGCGCCACCAACCTTGGAAACTAAGATGTTATGTCCCTTCTGCCTGTAATTACACTGGCTCACTCACCCTTCAAACCGGAACACAATAATACTAAGTATTGCTGTTTTGCGGCAGAATATCTGCTTAGTGAGTGGTACCTACCCAGACGAGCTTGCACAAAGCTGTACCACCAGTGTAAAGTATTGCTGTTTGGCGGCAGAATATATGATGAGTGGGTAGTACTCGCAAAGCCTTACCTCGGCATAAATTTAAATTTTTTTCCTCTGTTAACTCACAACATCCCCCATAAGAGTGCTCCTTTTATAATAGAATTGAACGAGGTGTCATAACTCATCTAGATCCGCGACTACTATGAAGCCATAATAAAAAAATACAGGTACTGTGATAATAATGTTATGTTGAAGTTAAGTTACACCCATTGGCTTAGTGGCCAGCTTACATGGCTTTAGATTCCTAGGCCCCGGGTTAATATTCGACGTCATGCCAATTAATATTACTCATGTTTTTCTATAGTACGTAAAACCATTGGTCATAAATCTGAACCGGTTTTATAGAATTGGTATCCCAACTAATAATATTAAGTAACAGAGAGTGCACCTGGACTGTACACACCCATTTGCCCACGACAGTGTGTCCTGCGCAGTTGGTTATTCTATTAATAATGTCCGCCGCCAAGGGAAAAAAGTTATCATTATTATTAACACCATATTGAAATTATTGACTGCCTCGTTGGTCTAGTGGCTAGATATAAGGCTGCAGACCGGTGGTCCTGGGTTCAATTCCCAGGTCAGGTAAATAGTTATTGGGTTTATCTGTCAGAAAATTCTCAGTAGCAGCCCGGAGTCTGGAAGTTGGAAGTGTGTTCACTCCCGTGCCTCGGAAAGCACGTTAAGCCGTTGGTCCTGCGCCTGAACTCTTTCCGGTCGTGTCGGATTGCCCATCGGATTATGAGAGCTAAGGAAAAGAGAGTGCACCTGTGCTTGCGCACACACTTGTGCACTATAATGTGTCCTGCGCAGTTGGCTAATCTCTCTTGAGATTGGCCGCCGTGGCCGAAATCGGTCTGGAGGACCTTATTGAAATTCGTCAAAGAAAAATATCTCGTCTAAGAAAAATTATTCTTAGATTTGGGACGTAATTAACAGTGGTCAATAATATATAGATATTTTATATATAACCCTATTTCTCACACAGTCTATTTGCAAAGTTGTCAGGTCAACCAACTAAGATGTTAAACATGTTAATTATACTACCGACTCTGTCATCAAACTAAAATACAATATTATAAAGTGTATTCAGATTAACAGTGGAAAAACTCAGAACAAAAACTATCAGATAAAAAATATATTGGAACGCCTACAAAATATCTGCATTAGATTCCTATTTGGACTGAAGAAATTCGATCATATTTCGCAATATCGCTCTGCCCTCAGGTGGCTCGCTATCAAAAACCGTCGCAACTTACATGTTCTTTCTCTCCTCTATTCTACTATATTTCACCCCCATATACCTCCCAATCTAAAGGAACACTTTACTTTTCTTGGTTCAGAATCGACTCTTCAACTTAATCTTCGCTCCCAAAGTGATAATAAATTAAGTGTGCCCATATGCCATTCCAAATTATATGCTAACTCCTTCACGGATTAGGCAGTGAGACTGTGGAACGCACTTCCATTCGATGTCCATCAATCCTCTTCAATTTCTATCTTCAAACTTCGTACTAAAAACTATTACCTATCGCTTTAACCGTACGTACTCACTTCCTTCACACTTCACTCTGGCCACTGTAGCTGTAGTGTTATAAATGTGACCCGTTATTTATTTTGTATTATTTATAAATTTATTTTATTTATATATGTATTGATATGTTGTATTTTATATAAACGTATATATGTATTATGTATATTTATATATATATGTATGTATATATAATGCACTCGCCCGTTATGTCGTGCTAGCATCTTAATACACGGTTGTCTGGAAGAGATCACTACTTGAGTGATAATCCGCCCCTTGCATGCATCATCCTTCCTTAGATTTTATTTTTTTATTATTATTATATTTGTATCTGATTTGTTTTGATTTTTTTCCTTGTGAGTGTGCAATAAAGTTATTTATTATTTTTTATTTTTTTTATCATTAATGTTTCTCTTCTTTTTTTAGTAAGAAGGTTTACATAACTATGCACGGGCCTGAGCCAAGTGCATAGCTGGGGGAGTTATGATGTTAGGTTAGGAATTTTCTAACTAAGCGGCACGTACTTAAAATTATAGCCTTCTGTAAAAGTGTGTAAGTGGATTTATGGATATTGAGAGTTTTTAAACTGCCTTGGAAATTGTGAGGTATAACTCCTGTAGAGGATAGAATTATAGGCACCATTTTAGTGTTCTTAACTTTCCATTGTGTTTTTATTTCGATTGACAAATCGGTGAATTTGGATCTTTTTTCGGTGAAGGTATTAGTTAAGTTATGTGTGTTACAAATTGCTATGTCTATTAAATTATTATTATTATATATACTGTTCCAAGTTGTCATTAAATATTAAAAAAAAAACAAAATTCATCATCACGTACGAGTGAAAAGTTTTTTAACCTTTCTAAAAATTTTCCAACGATTGATCATTTTATAATACTTAAAAAGTGTTAAATAAAAAAAAACAACTCTTCATTCACATGAAGAGTTGTTTTTTTTTCTTCTAAGATTCTTATCAGTGGTTTTTGAATCTGTTGTTGCAGCACAGACCTAGAAATATATTTCTTACTCTGTATGTGACCTGAAATATGTAGGAACTTATCTCCTGTAACGTGACTAGCATTACGTCATAAAGAGATAGGGTTGCCATCGGTTCTTCCCCGAATTTGTCTTAGCTAACTTAGGAACATTAGGCACCACCCGTTTATCAATTATTCTGCGGTCAAACTTAGTTTCAAGTTTGAATGGTAAATTTTATAAGGATTAATATAACATCTTAGATCCAATAGACAATATTCGGTGTGGTTTAAACAAACAATTCCTACATTGTGTATCAGGTCAAGTCATTAGAGGACTTATTTCAAAATAATAAAATATCTCACCCAAGCGTATCACCAAAATAACTTATATGCTATTTTGATGGGTACATTATTTCAATGTTGTAATTAGCTATTATACCTAAGGTCGCATAACACTTTCTGTTTTAAGCAATCGTGGTCTGTTGTGAGTCACTAATATTCAAAGTTTTAGAGCTCCTTGTAATAGTTTACTAGTGGTAGAGTTTTGTGCAAGCTCGTCTGGGTAGGTAACACCCACTCATCAGATATTCTACCTCAAAACAACAGTACTTGTTATTGTTGTTTTTCGGTTTGAAGGGCCAGCAGGGTTTGAAGCCAGTGTAATTATAGGCACAAGGGACATAACATCTTAGTCGGTAGCCTATAGGCGATGTAAGCGATGGTTAACATTTCTTACAATGCCAATGTTTATGGGCGTTGGTGGCCACTAACCATCAGATCCCAAATGTACGTCCGCCTACCTAGACAAAAAAATGTTTATTGAGTCAGTGATGACAACCCTATATACAGAATATTAAAAACAACATTTGCAATAGATTTGTTTGCCTCCAGTATATCATTGCACGCTGTCGCTACACATTTTCAATCGAGACAGTTTGTACTTTATGTTAGAACTTACGTATCAGTAATAATTTTCATAGTTAGTTACATAGGTATGTAATTCGCATTAATAACGAAGCCGTCGGCAGTTTTGTATATATGTGTGTTTCCGGACTCGTTTCACAGGATATCCTTATTTTATCCCCATTGGATCTTTGTATGTGTGTGTGACATATTATAATAATTACTCATGTGCTTGGATGATAAACAACGAGATAATTAATTTCAAAATAGAATTCCATTTTGATTTAACACTGTAAAATTATATTGTTGAATTATCCTGTTACACTATCTTGTCCATTTTACGGTATGTGGATTTTGTGGGTAACCGACATTAATGCCTACCACTATTTAGGGTTTCGTACGTCCGATGAAAAAACTAAACACTTATAACTGTCTGTCTGCATATTTTCTAAGCTCATTTTATATGTATTTTACTTGGAAGTAGAGGCAATTATCTGAGTAGGTACCACCAACTCATCGCAGTCTACCGCCAATCAGTAATACTTAGTTTTATCTTGTTCCAATTTGAAAGGTGAGTGGACCATTGTAAGTACAGGCATAAGGAACATCGTAATTCCCAAGGTTGGCGCGTTGGCTATGTATACATGTGACTAACATTAAAAAAAAGTTATCTATTATCATGTAATGTAGTACCTATTGTAGTTAATTTTATTTCATTAGATTCATTATGAAAGAATCTAATGAATTTCGGTTTATGATAAGATAAAATATAATTAAAAACTATGAATGAATTAACTAAAATTGAACTTAAATAATTTGTATTAATGATGTGACTACGATAAATCTTATCGAATATATTAAATGTGTAAATGGAGAGCGATTACTAAGAGATTGGAAGTCGCTGTTTAATTTTATGCCTTAGATCCCTATAACTGCGCAGCGAGACATCGATACGACGAAAAATAAAGAAAAATTGGAACAGAAATCGGTCCCGAGACGCCTCTTATCTACAATTTATCCAGGACATCAGTGTATTCTAATATTCTGACGTCATTTTATAAGACGGGAAGAACAGTAAATAACCTTACGTAAATATATAAAATCATGATTTAAAGCTTTCTACCGATAGCAATTATGTAATGTGGTATTGCATATCTTTCCGATCGGATTTCGGATTCGGTGGTCATTCTCTCGTAAGACTAGCCATTATATATGTATTATCGTGCACAATACATTTACTATTAACATACACAATACGACTAAATGTTATATAATATAATCGTGACTGCCTCGTTTGTCTAATGGCTACACACACGGTGGTCCTGGGTTCAATTTCTAGGTCGGGCCAATAAAATGTTATTGAGATTTTCTGTCGAAAATTCTCAGTAGCTGCCCGGAGTCTGGAAGTTGGAAGTGTGTACACTCCCGTGCCTCGGAAAGAACGTAAAGCCGTTGGTTCTGCGCCTGAACTCTTTCCGGTCGTGTCGGATTGCCGTCCCATCGGGTTATGATAGTAAGGGAATAGAAAGTGCACCTGTGTTTGCGCACACACTTGTGCACTATAATATGTCCTGCGCAGCTGGTTAATCTCTCTCGAGATCGGCCACCGTGACCGAAATCGGTCTGGAGGGCCATTAATTTTTAATCGTGCACAAGTGTGTGCGAAATCTCAGGTAAACTCTCTATTCCTTTACTCTGTACATTATTTTATACTCCTAAAGACTCGTTTTGAGGAGAAGATTTGTAGCCTACTCCACCGCGCTGCTCCAGTGCGGTTTTATGGATAAACATGTAGTATTTTCACCCGTGAGGCCACACGCTGTGGATGTAATGATTTTTTAACATAATTTAAGCACATGAAAATTCAGTATTGCTTTCCCGGAGTTAAAATCGCATTCTTCAGTTAAAATTTTATCCACTGGACCATCTCGATTCATTTCATTAGTAAATTCAAGGCGTATTTATATGAAATCTTCACCCGGCTTCACCAAGAATAATATCGTTTTTACGATGTAAATAAAAATATGTATTTTCTCCAAAAGTTCTAAAACAGAAATCGGAGTGAATATAAAACTAATATTTTTCTTCGAAAGTTTGTGTAAGCCATTCGTGTACGCCTCGACGGATTGCCCTCCGCGCTGTTTATCTAAGAAACTGATCGACGACCTTGGAGCTAGGGTTGTCGACGTTTTAGTATAATTTCAGTAATTCTTACAATATTAAAATATAATAATAAACAATATTAATATATAAATAAATATAAAAGGTTAACGAATTTATAAAATAATATTATCTACCTCGAAAATGATTTTATTATGTTGAGATGTTTCAAAATCTCTTTGAATAACATCTTAAAAAATCCCTAATGAGTTTTTAATATCCTTTTAAAATAAGTAAGGAATACACGATTTAATCTAGCAGAAAATCTGTCAATTTACTATTAACATATAAATTATAATAATTCTAAACCTACCCTTCGTTGTTTTTGAATAATTTAAATTTAGAATGGGCATGCAATCCCAACATTACATTACATATTAACGCCTGTAGCGGTAGAATAACTATAGGGTTTTCCATTAAGGGCGCTTGATCTTTGAAATGCAAAAAAAAATACATGTAGGAGAGATATTTGCGAAATTTTTTTTTTTGTTGGAAGGTCTATCGACCCCATTATGTATGGAATATGACATCATTCAAATGACCGCCACGGCTTCGGTTGGTGGCGCGCACACGAAAGGTCCAATTTTCGATGACTCTGGCGCACAAATCGGGCTGTATTTGATCGATGGCGTGGCGTATGTTGACTTTGAGGGCATCGGTGGTTTGCGGCTTGTTGGCATAGACCTGCGACTTAAGAAAACCCCACAAGAAAAAGTCCAGCGGGGTCAAATCGCACGATCTCGGTGGCCAGTTCACGTCGCCTCCGCGCGAGATGACCATGTCCAGAAATTGCTCGTGCAGAACTTCCATCGTAGCGTGTGCTGTGTGGCACGTAGCGCCGTCCTGTTGAAACCACATGTTGTCCAGATCCATATTCTCGATTTCAGGCCAAAAGAAGTTGGTTATCATCGACCGGTATCGCTCACCATTGACGGTGACGGCCACACCATTATCGTTTTCGAAAAAATACGGACCAATCACGCCTCCGGCCCAAAATCCGCACCAAACAGTCACTTTCTGCGGGTGCATTGCCACTTGGTGAACCTCGTGTGGATTGGTTTCGTCCCAAATACGGCAATTTTGCTTGTTGACATAGCCATTCATCCAAAAATGCGCCTCGTCGCTGAAGATGATTTTTTTGCCAAAATCGGCGTCAACTTCCAACTGCTCTAATGCCCAGTCGGCGAACACACGGCGCTGTCTATGGTCATTAACCTTGAGCTCTTGGGTCAGCTGGATCTTGTACGGGTGCAGGCTCAAGTCACAACGCAAAATTCGCCAAGTTGTCGTCTGCGAAAGGCCGAGTTCCTGTGTGCGACGCGGAATTGACTGCCGCGGGTTTTCGAGGACACTGTCGCGCACAGCGGCGATATTCTCGGCAGATCTCGCGTTACGTTGACGCACGGGAACCGGGTGATTGTTAACTGACCCGGTTGACTCGAATTTGTCCACCAATCGACGGATAGTCGACTCGGCAGGACGATCATCGCGACCGTAAAACGGGCGAAGTGCGCGGAACGTTGCTCGAACTGAAGACCCATTTTCATAAAACAATTTTATGATTTGCACGTGCTGCTCGACACTGTAACCTGCCATGGTGGTTTGGGAGGACGGAATGAATATAACACACTGCATTTGACAGCTGTCACTCAAACAACATGGCCGCAATCAGCTGTTCAAGCGTCCCTATTGGAAAACCCTATACTAACCAAGTCCATCTCGTAAAAGCCTTATCACCAGTAAAGACCAGCGGTTAAATTGAAATAAAAGTCTGTTTGCAAAAGTAATTACGTCACATTGAATTTAGTTCGCTTACTTAAAAGCAGTCTAAAAGGCGAAATGAGATTCATTTAACATATTCATCAAATATAAAGGCAAAGATACCAGAAATTTCGCTTTAAATTAAAGTTCTTTACCAAAATACTGCATATTTCATTGACTCACAATAGTTTTCGGTATTTAAAACTGACATAAAAACTATAATTATTGAATCGTTGGAATTCTTCATTATCATTTATTTAATTTTCAAAGGCTTTGATTGATCTGTCGACAAAAGCATATTATGTATTTAAAATAAGGGATAAATAAGGTACAAAAACATTTTTTATGTAAAATAAATCACTATTTACAACGTTTTGAGCAGATGCGTAAATGAATGGGTGGATTTGTGGTTTAATGGAAAAGTGAAATATGTAAAGTATAATAATAGGTCGATGGGTGAAATCGTGGATTAGTGATTAGTGTATGAACCATCATCAGTAACATTAGAAATGTCTTAATATACTGGATATTTATGTAAAACGAAAAATAATGCTTGAATAGAAGGTGTATATCGGTGGACGGTGGAAAAATTAAAGAAGAAAATGGCAAATGTTCGGTAACTAATATAAATAAAATAAAATAAATAAACTTATAACTGCTAGAGAATACAAGATAACAGATTATATTCATGCTTGCTTATTTCTTTTTTGACAACAATTATCCAAACGGATAACTCGTTGATGCTTTGCCAGAAAACTTCACACAAGTATCAACAACAACTGTACAAAACTTAACTCAATCGGTTGAATGATTTTAGAGCACATACGACACAAACATCGAAAGATGGTTTTGATATATAGAGTAGATTTAACAGGAATATCACCTAAATAATATTCATAATAAATGTCAATAAGCCCACCCACTCTCATCCCTGTTAGCCTCAAGGCTGGATCCAATATCACGGAATTATTTATCGCCAATACTCTGATTGAGTTTGCAATTTTGCAATGAAAACCAACCTATCGGCTTTCGACAAGATAACGTAAGGTGTGTTAATTCAGTGTCCGATTTCCTGTAGATTATGTTTTAAATACAAAATGCCCGTCTCATAATTCGCATGTTTTATCATTGTTTAATCGGGCTTACGAAATTATAATGATTAAATGAAATTGTATGTATTTACAATGAACAATTTTCTAGTGAAATGTATTGGAAATAAAAATTTGATAAGGCATGTGTGTATGTAAAATATTCCATTTAACCGACTTGCTTATTCGGATGAAAATAGCGCCCTCTAGTGTAATTGGAATTCCGATAATTGTCACTATTCAAACTAGGCACACTGATTAATACTAAGTTCATACTAAACTTACCTATGTATATGGATCATGTATACGTTGCAGGACTTCAATTAATTAATTAATTTGTATTTTCGTTCTTAATCCCCGTAGAAAGGGTGTGTTATAAGTTTAACTTATATATCTGTGTATATTTATATCTGTGTGTCTGTCTGTGGCATCGTAGCTTCTAAACGAATGGACCGATTTGGATGCATTTTTTATTGTTAGAAAATGTGATCAAGGTGGTTATTAGCTTTAAATTATGAAGATCTGCTCAGAATAATTAGTCTCTTCGAATGTAGAAATTATTTAAAAGAAACATCACTACATTATTACCTATTTTATTACATACAATTTTAACAAGACACAAAAATCGCTTTTCTGTATTTCTAAAATTCTTACAAAGCTTAAATACAAGGCAAACAGAAGACAAATATGGCTATAAGAAATTAGAACTAATGTACAAGTATTACGCTCATATTATAGTATATCGATTGGAATATCAAATAGCAATAAAATCAAAGTATGTATTCAAATATCAAGACACGCGACATAGAACATACAATTACAACATGGCCGATATTTAAACAAAAAATCCAATCTCCGAAACAATCACGCAAAAGATTTCCTGATCTCGTTCGAATGTGTAAATTTAATTTCTCCAAAAATTGCCACGGAAGCGTTTGAAACACCTGCCGTGTAAATGCAGCTGTTAAAGGGTGGACGGAATTGGATTTAGAGATGGGAATCGAACAGCAAATCTCATTCTGTGCGGAGAATAATAGAGAACCGGGGAGCCTGTTGAGTTATTTTACTCCAATCGTAGACCGAGAGCGTTAGGATGTCCATAATATTTTTTAATCGAATAAAATCCGTATACAATTATCGTTTTATCTAAATATCATCCACAATCTACATCTTATCAATCTTATTGCAGATCTAAATATAACCGAATATATTTTTAATAATAATAATATTGCACACTAAAATAATATATATACGAGAAAAAATCTTGACAATGAATAAAAAATAAAAGCATGCAAGGGGCGGTTTTATCACTGAAGTAGTGATCTCTTCCAGACAACAATGCATAAAAATGTTTACAGGACACATCGGGCACTTGTGCATTATATATATACACATAATCATTCAATTACACATAATATTATGCCTGATTAATAGTATTATATAATAATATAAAATCAAAATACACTCGTTCCCGTCCACGTGTTAATTGGGGAGCAGATACTACACTTTTAAATTTTAATAATATAATAATCTAACGATGAAATTGTAATGAGAATTTTGAAATAATTTTATTTTGACCTACAATAATTTTATATCTAACTTATGACCATTTTAAATTATAATTCCAATATGTAAAATTGAATTAATGGATGATTTTTTGTAAAATTGGGATCATTTGTTAATAAGTACCAATGAAATCTGAATTGGACTAATTGTACCATTTGCATGCTACTATGTGGCTATATTGTGTTGTTATTATTATATCTCTTGTACACAATGTGCTTTTAAAGAGTTAAGAAGTTAAAGCATAACTAAAAATATACAATTCAATAAATAAGCAAACAAAGTCTCTTTTCCATAATTTATTATTCAACGTATTGTATATTATATCAAAATTACTTAATGATCCGCTTTAATTATAATTAATAATATAATTTAATTAAATTGCTTAATCCATAAATATTAACACCCTAAATATGTACGTTTATATGGAATACATAAAATACACACACCACGCTGAGTTCTAACTGGATCAAATCAGTATTCACCTAATTTTACTCGAAGCCACATAAAGGTCATATAGATATGTAAAACTATTTGTGTGACTGAATTTGAAAATTATTACCGATGACGCTCTTACACTATAATGCGGGGAAATCCAGTAGATAGGCTCCGGTCGAGAGCTATCCTACATCTAGAATATTGACCCGCACCTGCAAACGAGTGCGAGCGTTTAATACCAAATACATTCACCAACAAAAATGTTCACAATTACATAATATTAAACGTAGGATAAAATCATTATGCAATAAATTCTAGGCAATAACAAGCAAACAGCGCTGATATTTTCGTTTTTTTTAATGCATTAATGATCAAGTATAATCATCCGTTCTTATTTTAAACAGAGACTTTTGACTTTTACTTGGTGGTAGGGCTTTGTGCATCTTTCTATCATTCTACCGCCAAATAGCAACACTTAAAATTGTTATGATCCGGTCTGAAACGTCAGCGTCAGTGTAATTACAGACACAAGGGACATAACATCTTAGTTTCCAAGGTTGCATTGGCGAAATGGGGGACATATATATGGTGTCTATGGTGGTAGGGTGGCAGTGACCACATTTGAGGGATAAGATTAGTTCGATAAAATTATACTAATTTTGACTTGATAGGGCCACTCGGCTGGCAAGCCCCTTGGGCCGGTGCCTTGTAGGCCTAGGCATAATTCCGGGGCTGAAGCAGACACCGCCCAAAATTGCTTTTTTTAATCTTAATCTTTAATTATAATCTTTTATTATAATCATTACAATTTTGATTGCATTTAGTAAAATTGTTTTTTTAGTATGTATTTTTAAAACGTTCAACACATCCGACACATACATTTTATTCAATATATTCATAGAATAGTCTAATAAAAAAAAATTAAAACACTTACGTTCAGACTTGTACTAATGCTGCATATAGCTTTTCGAATGTACGTGTGGTCGAACTTTCTATGCATCTACGTATATATAAAACACGGAACAGATTTATTCGTTTGTTAAACATTTTGTGATTAAAAACGGACCGAGTACGTTTTCCTTTTGGACTTTATGAGTAACGAAATAAAACAATTCTTGCATCACGAGTTGTTTGAAACACAGTTATCTATATACGGATATAAAATCACAACTGACTGACTTATCAACGCACAGCCTAAACTATGGACTCTTGGGATGAATTTGGAGGGATGAAAGTTTGTATGAAAGTCCCGTCATTTTTGACGAGAAAACTATGGAAGTTGGTAATTAGCAAATATTACACAAGCGAAACAGCGGTGAAGCGCTAGTTAGATATAAAGACCTAATTACCATTAAAGATTAAACTCGTATCATTCAGAAATGAAAACTAATATATACTTTTTTCAGGCGCTTTTAAATCGCCATCTTTCAAGATTAATTCAATGTAAAGCTTCTCCGAAAGATATGTTAATTATAGTGGCGGTTCGAAGTATAAGTGAACCGTAGATACCTACAACTTTGTGTAATCTCATCTGGTAAGGTTCCCACTCATTCCTATAATAATAATAATGATCTCCAGACCGATTTCGGTCACGGCGGCCAATCTCAAGAGAGATTAGCCAATTTGACTCATTCATAATATTTACCGCGAACAGTAATATTGTTGTTTCAGATTGAAGGGTGAATGAGCCGATGTAACTACACAAGGAGCATAACATCTTAAATTCCGTATTTTTGTGGCGTTCTGGTGATGTAAGGAATGCTTAACATTTCTTACGGCGGCAATCTCTACAGGCGGTGGTGACCACTTACCATCATGTGGCATGTGCACGTCCGACTACCTATACAATAAAAAAACCGGACACCGGACACCTTAAGCTAATAACCTGATTCCACGCTCGTCCACTACGACACAGCGATGTGTCCTTACGATGTTTACCTTAATCGTCCCGTATAACAATTATAACCACAAATTAAATCACATTAAAATATGTCCGTTGTGCTTGTCTGAATTTAAGCCAGTAATCTTCGATTAAAACACATGTACCCTATCCACCGGTTTGTACTTTTAATTGCTAGATTTTTTTAGATTTATTTGCATACTTACACGCAGTACATAATAAAAATAGCATCTGTTTCTCTTATACATAGGTACACACTACAGTACTATTATATAAATACACTATATGTTAGATTATACAGTCGTCTTCTGAATTTAAATTATTCGCCCCTTATCGATCTAATGACTTTCGATGTGGATGTTACTGAAAGAACTACGCTGTTCCATCACGCATTTCCATAACTAATGTTTTACATTACTGTTACATAGTATAAGCTAAGATTATATTCTATTCTGATATAAATAGTGACTGATCCAATATCATTATAGGTAATCAAAGTTAGAAGCATTTAAGCAATCTCTTATTCAACAATTTTCATACAATTGCTTGCTTTTAGTTAACTTAAAAAATAACTTTACTTATTTGCAATATCCTTTTCACGCTCGGCCTCGTTGGTCTAGTGGCTACATGTAAGGCCACAGACATGGTGGTCCTAGGTTCAATTCCCAGCTCGGTCCAATAAAATGTTATTAAGATTTTCTGTCGAAAATTCTCAGTAGCTGCCCGGAGTCTGGAAGCTGGAAGTGTGTACACTCCCGTGTCTCGGAAAGCACGTAAAGCCGTTGGTCCTGCGCCTGAACTCTTTCCGGTAGTGTCGGCTTGCCGTCCCATCGGGTTATGAGAGTCAGGGAATAGAGAGTGCACCTGTGTTTGCGCACACACTTGTGTACTATTTGTCCTGCGCAGTTGGCTAATCTCTCTCGAGATTGGCCACCGTGGCCGAAATCGGCCTGGAGGACTATTATTATTATTATTATCCTTTTCATATATGTATTTATCATCCAACCGATTGAATCGAATTTTTGATGACAATTAGACTTATACTTTCGTGTCGAGTTTCTAAAGGTTGCACAATCTCGCCGTTGTGACTTAGTATTAACATTATACTTTTGTTACGAAACTTGATGCTTTTGAAAATAAATATTTCACGAATTGCTCAGTTGTAACATATATATAACGAAATGAGCTACGATCGATAGTTGATAATACATCCCTCCATAATGGTCACTGCGGCAGATTCCCAAGCCACCCACAGCTACGGTGCATACCGCCGTAACCAACATTGCGACCGCGGCATGTCTCTATATCAATGCCGAAACGACAGTAAATTATATTATCATTAAAACTATTGTGTAAATAATCCAACATGACTATATTGATATATTTTTACTACGTCTGTGTCATTTCTACACTATTGTATATATTTTTTATTTTATTGTATATTACATTATCGATCAATAAGCTATTCTATAAGAACAAACTCAAAATTCACCGCAGAAAACGGTCGTGAAATATCAGTAAGTGACATGCGTGATTGATCATAATAATTATTACATTACAAGAATTCACGCATCAAAATAGTATATCACATCGATATCAAATAGTATGATATGAATAATTAGAACAATCTCGTAATTCAATAATTCCTATTTCGCAATATTTTTATTTAAAAAAAAGCATTAAAACATCATTTATTTGTTTAATAAATACACCATCAACTTATCATAATGACAGTAGTTACCGTTCGTACAATATAAGAAATGCAATTGGGTATGATTTGCTTTTACAGGTATATAAATCATTTGATAAGACCTATCATTCGCTGAAGAAAATATAGATGATAAAGATTGAATGTGTGTAAATATACAGGGTTATTGGTAATTGACTGGGTGACTATTTGCGATAATTTTAATCCCTATATGCATTATGCAAAATGAACCATTTTTGAGTTATCATGTTTTTTAGCTTTTTTCAAAATAAGTCAAAAATTCATTTAAAAAAAAGCATCAATTTAAATCGATTTTTTTCTTTTGATTTATAAAAACGATTAAACACTTGTTATTTATCAATCTTTATACCACAATTATCGGTCCAAATTTAAGAACGCGAGACGAAAAACTATTTTATTTCAATATTTTATTGAGACTTTTTCCACTAAAATGCCTTAAAAACAAAAAAAACGTTATGAAACTTGGCTTGCAGATTATTTTAAAAACATAACCGTTTTCTTAGCTCTCCAAAAATGTATAACAACTAGGAACTTATTTCAAAGAAACTGAAAAAAAAATGATCACAAAGGAAACAGGCGGAAATTCGTAATCGGAACTAAGCTTTAGGTCGTTCTTTAAAATTTCCATAAAATTAATTAAAAACAATACCAAATTTAGATAAAACCAGAAATAAAATTAAGAATCAGTATCAGTTTAGTAGTAATAACAATTAACAATAAGTAACAATTAAGTTTTTTTTTAATTTAGCCTAGTTATAGTTCTTGCTCGAAGTGACGTACCCCTATTGCGTACGCAAAGCCGCATTATTTTTCTAAGTTGTGACTCAACTACCGAAGTAGTCAAATCGCATCGCATTTGCTGCGTTCACAATTCTTTAGGAAAATGGCTATCGAGCTATCGCCTTACATTGACACGCCTTACATTTGCCTTGTAGCCAAAGGCACTTCTTCGAGGAGGTCAAACATTTCATTTGTCAAAAAATGTTCGTAAGCTGCAGTATTTAGATTGCTCGGTACAAAATGTGGTCCGATTAAATTGTTGTCAATTATTCTCATCCACACACTGACCGAAAAATGTCGTTGCGATCCTTTTGGCCTCTTTTTATTGGGATTTTTGTGCACTTTCTTACTCCAATAATGTTCATTGTGGTTGTTAGTTATCCCATCTTTATCGAATTTGGATTCGTCGGTCCATAGGATTTTTTTCAAAAAAGACGCGTCCTCTAAATCCTAATTTAACATAAATCTAGAGAAAGCAACTCTCCTTTCAGGGTCCTCTTCGTGAATAACTTGCAGAGGAGTATTATGGTAAGGATATAATCCTGCATTATGCACTGTAGACCACGCTTTCCATTGTGTTACAGAGAGTCGTGTGGCGACGGTGTTTGTCGAAATTGTTAATTCATAGTATTATTATTATTATATCGGCGTATTCTTTATTTGTGTACTTTTGACACATACGCTGTTTATTTTGATGAAGGTCTTCCATATTTCAGTTCAAATTAAAAATCGACCTACAAATGTGAGTGTATTTACTTCAAAAAACACAATGCTCGCGTGAAAAGTTTTTGAAAAAATAACTCTTTAAAAACTGTCTTTTTTTTTCTTAACCTGCCAGTTTGTTTCCTGCATTGGCGTAGGTACGCATTCAGTCTATTTGGATGATATTCAAACAGTGATTTTAAGTTTAGTTCGAATACGAATTTCAGTCTGGTTCCTTTATGATCATTTTTTTTCTTCTTTGAAATGAGTTCCTAGTTGTTATGCATTTTTGCAGAGCTATGAAAACGGTTATGTTATTAAAATAATCTGCAAGCCAAATTTCATTGAAAAAAATCTCAATAAAATATTGAAATAATATCGATTTTCGTCTCGCATTTTTAAATTTAGACCGATAATTGTGGTTTAAGGATTGATAAATAACTAGTGTTTAATCGTTATTATAAATCAGAAGAAAAAATGAGATTTAAATTGATACTTTTTTTTAAATAAATGTTTGATGATGCATTTTTGACTCATTTTGAAAAAAGCTAAAAAACATGATAACTTAAAAATGGTTCACTTTTGCATTATGCATTTAATTTAATGGATTAAAATTATCGCAAATAGTCACCCTTATCACCTCCTAACGGAATACGTCGAATTACCAATAACCCTGTATAAAGGCTTTATTAGTCAAAGTATACAATCGATACAATTATTATAATTTAAAAAAAAAACAACCAAGTGCTAGTTGGACTCGCGCACCGAGGATTCCGTACAAACTTGTAGATATTTAATTAGTTCGTCCATCACGGGAATCGAGTCGAATATATCGCGATATAGGTCGCGATTAGATTACCAACTGCAAATAAGTTAGAAATCGCAAAGAAAAAAAGAAAAGAAGAAAAGAAAGGAAGAAAGAAAGAAAAAATATTCTACATTAACGGGAAGTTCCCGATAGATTTTGACTCTCTTTGCGAGTGTCATAGTATGCGGCATAAGCAACCGTATCTTGCGTTGATTTAGAATGAATGATTGTTGACTTTGATTTTTTTACTGCTCAAACATAGATTTGAATATTTGATATTAATTTCAACTTGATACCTAAGTCTTGATAGACGGACAACAAAGTAATCCTATAAGAAACATCCAATATATTTCATACTTTCAAGTTGTAAAATAAAGTCTCGTTACAAAATATACCAATGTTATTCACAGATTTTTTTTTAACGGATGATATATTTTTAAACTAATATATACAATATCGTACAATTCTAAATTATTAAGCAAAATAATTTAACATTAATGCGTTGATAATTTGTAAGCAATAGTTACGAATTCTTCGTTAAATTAACCTTATCAAATAAAAATAATAAATTATAATTAAATATCTCGTGATAAACAAATATCGATGAGGATTTGGCTAAAACTGTTAATCCTTTAATAGATTATACATTTCTGTAATTGATCCGGACTACTTAACAATAATAATTTACAGTAATTATTACTTACGGACAAAAAAAGCACATCTCCAGTTTCGGAATTGAAAGCTGATATCAATCATATTAACTATTGAAAGAACTAGATTATACTCAGAAATAAAACGGTACTTCAATGAAATTAATGTGTTATTTTCAATCATAAGATATAATTTAGCAGCGCAATGCTCATACGATATTTTATAAGTAAATTCGTTTTCCCGCCCAAAAGAGTATCTGTCATTATTCTTGCTTACAGATTAAAAATGTAGATTATTATATATTACAATCTATGTCATACATAAATAAATGTTAAACAAAAAATATTAAAATCTAATAATATTAACGTTAGTTATATAATTGTTATATTACCGTTGTACTCGATAGGGCTTTTTGCAAGCTGGCCCTGGTAGGCAGGATCCTCTCATGAAATATTCTGCCGCCAAACAGAAAATTAGTATTGTTGTGTTCTAGTTGGTCGGATGAACGAAGGCACAAGGGATTTAACAACTTAGTTCCCAAGGTTGGTGATGATCCTTTACCTACTAATAAAATACACCTACCAATAAAATAAACTACAATTCATTTAAAGTACATAAAGGACTAATTTTTCAATATCTAGTTAACTTTCATAATTTTCATCATATAATAATAAGTAAAGAAAATGCTTATACTGCAAGTAATATTAAATTAAAATAACTAGGTACGTTAATTTGACATGGTAAAAAATAACAATACTACAGAAATGTCACGTAATTTATTAAAAAATATAAAACCTTTTTAAATACGATAATATTTATACTAACAAAAAAAAACACAAAACTTTTTAATTACTGCACACTGCGTTTCTATGTGTGCGTATGTTAATGTGTTTAGTGTGTCATTGTTATTCCTTTTATTATTCACTTCGTAGTGGAGGTAAGTATGACTTATACATCATATTTAAAACATATATATACTGTCATTCTGTAAATATATGTATATACACACCTTGCATACGTACATACATACTACAAACCTTGTTCAATTGAAATATAATAATAATAATAATAATAATATCGTGGGACTTTATTCACACAAAGCCATCTGATCCCAAACTAAGCAAAGCTTGTACTATGGAAACCAGACAACTGATATACTTACATAGACTACTTTTCTTTTGTAAATAAATACTTATATAGATAATTACGCCCAGACTCAGGACAAACAGACATGTTCATGCACACAAACGTCTGTCCTGGGTGGGAATCGAACCCACGACCTGCGGCGTGAAAAGCAAGTATCTTACCAACCACACCAACAGGCTAGTCTAATATGTGTATGTGAAATATGTTTATACAACGCTTTAAAAATCATAATAATAACTAATCGTACTCATAGCTTTACTTAATTATCATATATATACAACATAATGTATGTATAATAAAACTTAGGCCCTTAGTTCCCAAAGTGGTCCAGGTGGACCCCCAGGAGTTCACAGGAGACTCGACGGGTGTCTATGTTAGCGCGACAAAAAAATGGATGTTCACAATTCATAAGTGGAGGTCCACGAAAATTCGTTTGCTTTCGATAGTGAAAAACTAAAATGTTGGCTTGACTTTACCTATCAATGTAGGCAGATAATATTTTAACCTCACCTCAATCGTCATTCATCATCATTTGCCCAATCTTATTTAAAAATAGAAAAAAAAAGAAAATAATCTCAGCGACTGTTACTTGTAAAAAATTGGATGGAATCACTTTTTTGCTTGGCCAACTTTTCTTTTTTTGACATCCGCTCACAATACAATCAATTTTCACTTTTTTTTTCGATAACTATTAATTCGTGGTTGGAACTCAGCCGCAACGCAAACTTCCGTAGTTAGATCTAATCTTCACACTTTTTGTCGAGTTTTGGGAATATGGTAAAAAAGTAGCTGTAGGAGGTCCAACGGAACCATCTAAATTTTGAAAGTGGTCTATGAGAAAAAAATGTCTGGGAACTTCTGATTTAGGTTTTTGTATAATTTACAGATTCTTAAACACAAACAAGCAATGACTTCCTCTTTAATATAATACGTTTAAGATAAAATTACTGTATAATTATTTACAAACACAAATCGCACCAATGAGAACTAACCACATAATTAATAAAATTATAAACCTTATTATAGCGACTAATTGCTTAGCAAATCGATCATTCGTTAATCCTAAGAATATTATCTTAAATAGGAATTAACAGCAATCAATATTATCTAGGCATAACATCGGCTGTAGCTCATCGCTGATAACGTTAAGTATAAAAACAACAAATTTTGTTTCAAGAGTACAGTTGTTTGAAAACTAAAACAAAAGGTACATAAGTCTACTAAAACATATAATTGATTATAATATTTGCCTTAGTCATAATTCAAGTGTTTGTGTGTTTTGTTTGTATAACTCTAATAAATAATTTTAAACTTTCAGCTAAAAATGAAATTCTTACTCGTCTCTGCTGCTCTCGTGGCTGTGGCCTTCGCCAGCCCAGTCTTCATCAAGCCAGACATCACTGGCCCATCTCCCATTGTCAACGATGACTCATACGAAGCCATCTTCGTTGACCCCGCTATCATCGACAAGGAAGAAATCAGTGTTGGACCCGCTTTCGTCGACGAAGAAGAGGGAATCGCTGTTGGTCCTGAATTTGTTGATGATGCAGTGAACACCCCTACCTCCCCCATTGTTCAAATCATCCTGAACATCAACTCGCAAACCCATGTCATCGACGTGCCCGTCAACGCCGAGGAAGTTGCCCCTACCCCAGTGATCGTCGCCGAGGAGGCTGAAGAATCTGAAGTCGTTCCCGACCCAGTCCTCATTGGCAACCCTCAACTCCCCGTCGTTCCCGCCCCCGTGGAAATCGGCACCCCTGAACTCCCCGTCGTTCCCGCCCCCATCGAAATCGGCACCCCTGAACTCCCCGTCGTTCCCTCCCCAGTTATCACCTTACCCGACCAGCTCAACTAAATTTTTAAATCACCGATGACTAAGAGTCAGCTGTTTGTGCATTATGGTGTAAATATATGTCAAATGCGTTTTGTAATTTCATATTTATTATAACGATTTCATATAAAAAGTATAACACTTTTTTATTTATCCTTGTATTTATTTTTTATATTAAAATTATTAATATTTTGCTTATCGAGAATGCTGTTGATAAGAGGTATTAATGTAACATTTCGATGTAAAGGATTAAGAGATACACATACATATCTCATTTTAGTCATTATTTTTGCTGATACATATTGCAACTTTGCTTTAAATTTTGTCAACCCTGGTAAATGATATGAATATTTGAGTTTAGAGAACATTTAAGTAAAATATCATACACTTTCACTTACATTCGGTTTTAAGCAGTTAACTGCTCACGTCATTTTTATTGTAATTGAAAGCAAATAAAAAAATGGACGAGGTTCACAACATCGTTCAAGCACTCTTGATTAGATTTCTTATTGAAAGTTAATATATACATTTAATATAATCAAATGGAGTTACTATCATAAAGTTGGTTGTTTTTGTGCCAAGTGTGTGCTGTTCTCGACAAAGTAATAATATATAACTGCATTGCAATTTGTTATTTAGAAAGCATAACTATAAAAACCAATAGAACCAATGTTAATAATTAAATCTTTAAATTTAGCCAAATCGAAACACGTTATTGAGAAATAAAGCAATTTCCATATAAGCATACACTTATAGCGTTCTATTAAAATGGCATCTTCCTATTTTGCTTGGTCCGCTTGGTCGCAAGCAGTGACGCTTATCATTCGCTTATAGAAAAAATACTCTGTGGTTCAGCAACTGAAAGCTATAATTGATTATTCTCATGTATGGTTTTGGCGCAAAGCTGCATGTTTGTGTAGTTCCTACCCAATACCGATATACCCTTGTATATATATAAATATGCTTATTAAAAAGGTATGAATTAAAATGTAAAGAGACATCATGAAAGCCATGACTAATTAGTTTTCTTCTGTGATAATCGTGGCATGTAACAATCGGCCATCAGTATGTGATAGGTACATTAAAAAAAGTTATAACCAATTAAAATCACCGCAAAATATAATACATAATACATAATCGACTAGCCTGTTGGTGTGGTTGGTAAGATACTTGCCTTTCACGCCACAGGTCGTGGGTTCGATTCCCACCCAGGACAGACATTTGTGTGCATGAACATGTCTGTTTGTTCTGAGTCTGGGTGTAATTATCTATATAAGTATTTATTTACAAAAGAAAAGTAGTCTATGTAAGTATATCAGTTGTCTGCTTTCCATAGTACAAGCTCTGCTTAGTTTGGGATCAGATGGCTTTGTGTAAATAATGTCCCAGGATATTATTATTATATTATATTATAATAATAATTACATTGTTTGACTTAATTAAACATAATACTTGACATTTTTATCTTTCATGTTGATGATTATTTCGGCTATTTTAAGGTAAACAATTAATCTATCAAAAAATCTTAATGTGATGATTTTCTTCAAATCTAGTTTGTAAACTCCGCACTATTCAACTTCCTTTGAAATTTTAATCATTCCTTACATCGCCAATGCCCCAGAATAATAGGAAAATAAGAAATTAGGTCCCTTATGATTGTTATTACACTAGCTCACTCACACTTCAAATCGAACCACAACAACACAACTACTGTACTGTATAGCCGACATAAAAAACGTTATTAAGTTTACATTAAAATATATAGCGTAAAAAAAATGAGCTGAGATTCGCCCAGTGGTTTGAATGCTACTACGAGGGGGCAACGGCTCTTGCGACGTGGCGCGACCGTCTCTGCCAAGAATGGTACGCGCGCAAACGCTTCTTCGGAGTGATTCTGCCAGCCTCCGAAGCCTGGATGAGACGAAATCGACGAGTCACCTTCCGAGTTACGTAGGTATTGACCGGTCACGGTTGTTTCCGAGAATACCTGTGTAAGACCGGACGCGAATCGACGGCGATGTACCACAACTGTGACGCGGACCGGGACAATTAAATAAAATTTACAACTCAATAGATTTTCTGCGATAAGCTAAATCGCCTTAATAACAATGACAGTACGATCATATCTAAACTAGCTATTCTATGTTGGTAATTAATTGATAATGAGGATTGTCTGACGTCATCATCATACGCCAGACAATCATTCTTAGACAAAGTACCAACTCCAGAAAACAATTGCTTTTTTAATAGTCTGGACATAATCCGTACAGTAATAAAAAGCACGTGTATAAAGAATCTAATCTAAAATTTACAACCGCTCTACGTTACAACTCTTAATGTTCTCTGTACCTATTAAGCTAATACCAGACAAGATAACAATTTAAGATTTCAAGTACTACTTAATGTTCAGACTTTCTTGCAATCGTAAGTTAATGTTACGTAACTAACTCTTTTGGTTAGATTTGAAGGCTGCATATTCCAAGAACCTGGATTCAAATACCTTGTTTGGGTATTTTTCAAGTCAAATAAAATACCATTATCAATTCTGAATTCATAAATATACTACAATCTCAACTCAAGTAAAGCAATGCCGTAGGTACTTCTGAGATCAGGGTATTTCTTTTTAGAACCGGTTATGTTATGCTTCTATGTTGAATAAAATATTTGTGATTTGATTTATTGAAATAAGTTATTGAATTAGCCCAAGTTACCCAAGTAACCCTTTATTTCGTTTGATGTCCGTCATTATAAAGGATTAGTGGTAACGACCCAGCAACTTCGCCGGACTAGATAGCTAACATCATAAGCAGCAGCATAAGTTGCTGCTTATGTTGCTGCTTATGATGTAATAATAATTAGTTATAATAATTAGTTATAAAAATTATTAAATATTAATTGAATATAGTAAACACAGCCAAACAGCAGTGAAGAGCAGCTGACTGTATCTTTCTGACTCGGGTACACTCGACGGTCCCGAGTTCACCCGATCACGCCTTTCACCTTAGAGCGTGACGGATCAGCCTCACTTACAATGAAAAAATGTGTATGCGGTGGGCCAAAAGAAGCCACTTCAAAAATAAAATTTCTGTGTAGCAATCATTGTTTATTAGACAATTCAACGAAGATAGGAATGTATATGGTTCACAGCTCTATGACTTGTCACATTTATTTGTCCTATTACTTCTTACTATGAATAACGGTAAAAACGACCAAATAGTTACAAAAATATATTTCTTGAAATGTAAAATTTAATTAAGTACTTATATTTATACATTCATTTTGTTCATTGATAATATCCACACAAATATAAATTGTTGGAACTGGACCCTAACAGCTCTTTTGCTGCGTGACGGTATAGTAATGTAAATATATCTTTATAGAGCAAAAATATGAAGCTGTTTTTCGTCGCTACGTTTTTCAGCGTAGCTTTCGCTGGCCCATCATACCGCCGAGAAGAGCTGGCTGCAATCAATCTCAAATTAATTTCCGTGGGCTCTGCCATCGTTAACCCCGACCAGATATCTGTCGGTCCTGCTACTGTCGAATCCTACGAGCCAATCTGTGCTGGACCTGCCATCGTTAATCCCGAACAGATTTCTGTCGGGCCTGCTGTCGTCGACTCTTATGAACCAATCTCAGTTGGACCTGCGATCGTAAGCTCAGAACCCATCGTTCAAATAATTGTCAACATAAAGAATTAGACTGCTTAACTCCAAAGTGAAAATTATGATCAGCAGTTAACATAAGAATGTTAACTGCTATTAATATAATTATGTTATTTATACAATATTTTTCAAATAAATTCAGTTTCAATTATACTATATACTTTTTTCCAAAAATTTTTAACTGGTAGTAGAGCTTTGTGCAAGCTCGCCTGAGTAAGTACCTCATCAGATATTCTACCGCAAAACAGCAGTACTTGGTATTGCTGTGTTCCGGTGTTAAGGGTAAGTGGACCAGTGTAATTACAGGCACAAGGAGCATTTTAGTTCCCGAGGTTGGTGGCGCATTCGCAATGTCTATGGGCATTGGTGACCACTTACCATCAGATGGCCCATATGCTCATCCGCTTACCTATGCTATAAAAAAGACATGAATTTATTTTTGAAAAGAAATTTGACTAAAATAATTAGATACAATACCATCATTTATCAGGTTTTCTTTAATAAACATCAATGATTGTAATAATATGTTTTTTGAAGTTTGCCTCATAGGGTAATTTAATATAAAAATATAATAAAATGGTAAGAATGCATTGTTAAGCACAAGCCTCATCTCCATTAAGGGAAAACGTTTACATTATCCACACGACCTGTAAAGGTTTCTTTATTCTGTTCATCAACCGAGATGAATTATGAACACAATTGAGCATTTGGTGGTAGGAATTTGAACAAGCTTGTCCGGGTAGATTCTACCCTAGTTATTAGATATTCTATCGCAAATCCTTAGTATATTATTGTTGTGTTCCTGTTTGAAGGATGACTAAGCCAGTGTAACTGACAGGCACTAAGGAGCGAGGGAACTATGTTATTCAAGGTTGGTAGTCCATTGGTAGAGGATTGTGTATATTTCTTACATTGCCTTTGTCTATGGGTGGCAGTGACCGAAAAAACATAAAATCTCAGTGGTACTTACTCGGATTTAGACCAGAGATCTTTGATTAAAAACGACGTGTCCTATTTATTATGGCATCCTAAATCTATTTGCAATTTCGTTTTTAAAATATATAAATTATATTTAATTATATAATTAAATAAATATCGATATCGTTATCTGATACTCAACATTATTAACTTATATTGAGCAAAATAAACTTTTATATACACTTACAAAGGGAAAGCCATTTAAACGTACCTTTCATTTCCGTCCCACGCACGACTGACGATTCGTGTATGATTGCTTTCGTGGAAATAACAACAGTACTGACAGGAACAGATGCAATTCGTTCACACTGTTAACTCAAAATAGTAATTATTGCCTTTGAACAGTGATTGTCAATTAAACACGACAATTGCAATATTCAACGGCAAAGAAAAACCTTTATTGAAATCCATTGTCATAATGGTATGTATCTAGTTATTCTACGTCATATACGGTATGTATATACCGTAATATAATACTAACTACTATTTACTTTATAATTATCGGCCTTTTATAAAATAACAGGTATAAAACATTGTTGTTTTTTTAAATCACATTGTTTAATTTTATGTTTAAAAATTTCGTTTTCCAAATTAAACAATAAAGCATACCCAAAAAAGTTGACTTACCAAAACAAATATTTTAACCGGCAAGCCGATAAAACAACGAAAACGTTCAAACTAAAGAATTCACGCAAAATTTTGATCATTGAGCGAGAACACCTGAATGACAATCGGTGAAATTATTTTTTTTATATCCAAAAATATTCCGAACGAAATGTGCTTGAACGTAACAATAAAAACTGACATAAAACTATTCTGTTAATTATATTCGATGCTATGAGCCATTTATCCAGGCTGTGAAAATAATAAAAAGGTAGAATGCCTTCAAACTTATCACTTTGTACAAGATTTCACAGCATGGGTGCGTGAAATCCAATTGTAGTTTAAAATATTTTAACTCGCTAATTTTATTAGGATATCACAAACCGATCAAAATGGATTTTAACCCATCGACGTCCAGGTATTAGGAATGCTATCACAATCTCTGGTTTTGTCGTGTTGATGACAAAAGACCTAATGGGACTCATGCTAATTCCATGTAAAACGGGTGCGGGCGCTTTCGTAGGCCGCATACATTTACACTTTAGCGTTGTCACATCTGTGACAAGGATGGTATCTGTGGTAAAAAATGCTGGAGAAGTTATACGATGAAATATTCATTAATTTGACGTCAAAATTTAAAATAAAATAGTTTTTAACGAAAGCTCGTGCGTTACTCCGGAATAATTTCTTTTCTTATTTGTAATTAAATTGTATCTTATTTTGGTTTTAATTTTTCACTGTGTTACAGGTTTTATTATGGTTATATGAATTCTCTCTTATGTACTTTGATTCTTATCCCTCCTGATTATTAGTGAAAACTTGATGGGTTTATGTGTTATCTTGTAATTATATATTTTTGATCTTGTAATTTTATTGATATTTTTTTTCGAATGAAGAATAATAAAATTCACTTTCCAATCAATAACACAAGAACGTATACACAAAATTACTACAATCCGCTACGAGAAAGAAGGTATTATTTATCCTGATTTCTTAAATACAAGAGTTGATGAGAAACTAAATTCCATATAGATCGGATCTGTCTGATTGCGCGTAATTAAAAGAAAACACAAAAACAATACTTACTTCTTAATAATAGTAGTATAATTAAATTCGTATGACATAAAACTACAGAATATTATAACATCCAAATCATAAAATTTCATATATTTAAAAACAATAATAAATTTTAATTAAATTTAGAACGCCGAAGTATTCCAATTTCCTAAAAAAAATCCTAAAATGGAGGTCTGTATATAACTATCCTCTTTAAAATCATATTTAATCCCTATAAACAAGAGCTGGCTTACTAAAGCTATAAGCAGGTGGTAAATACCTCTTAAGATTTGACAGATGCAAAGCAATGAGCCAAGTAATATTAAGTAGAATTAAATAACACGGGACGGAATAATGTGCCTGCTCGCGCGTTTTATTTGACGTATTAATATTCAGTTGTCTTCATTAGCTTATTTGTTATTACCAAAATTCATTTACATGACAAGAAATCTATACTATTTATATGACAAGAAATCTATACTAATATTATAAAGAGGAAAGATTTGATTTTTTGTTTGTTTGTTACGATTTAACTCAAAAACTACTAGACCGATTTTAAAAATTCTTTTACCATTAAAAGGCTACATCTTTACCGAGTAACATAGGCTATATTATATTTAAAAAAAATAGATATCCCTGCCTAAAATGGAACAATGTAACCCAAGGTATCAAATTGTTGCCTATAAAAGTCATTATTTGGCGTGCGCTGCGAAAACTATTGAAAAAATCCGCGATGCCTAACTATAATAGTTGAGCCACAATAACAGTTTTTGTTTAAATTTTTAAGTACAAATACGGTGGTATCGAATAGAGGTGATATATGTATCATGATATTATTAATCCTCATCCATTTAAATGGTTTGATAATTAAGGATGATTATTTACATGTAAATTCTACTTTAAATTATCCGGATCGGACTTTTCGAAGCTATGACGGGTATAAAATTCTCTCAGTAAGAAAAATGACACAGTTTGAACTGTTACTGATCTACGATTAGTCTATTACCAAATACTAATTTACGTTAAATAATAGTTTTTGAATTTTCGCGGACGAAGTCTCGGCAATGTGCTTGTGTTAAATAATATTAATGTATCGTCGATAGTTTCTTCTACTTTTATTTTAATTTCCAAAATCATATGAAGTATTAACGACATTACATACATTATTATAAACGACACATAAAAGTGTAATAATACACTATGTATCTATGTACAAATGTTTTAATAATAATATAATATTATTTTTATTGTGTTCCGGTTTAAAGAGTCAGTGAACCAGTGTAACAAAGGACATAACGTCTGAGTTCCCAAGGTTGGTGGCGCATTGGCGATGTAAGCGATGATTAACATTTCTTACACTGCCAATGTCTAAGGGCGTTGGTGACCACTTACCTATTAGGACATAATCGTTTCGTTATAATTCGTTAAAATGTAACTTCAATCGCATAGAAGTTAAAGTTCACATTTCTGGTTGAAATAAGCACCCGTGTGATCATTCCAAAGAAAATAAGCTCCGGGCAAATGAAACGGCCTTGCGAGGAACGTTTTATGAATTCATAACATCTAGATGAAGTTTTTATTTTGTTCATTATAAGGAAAATTCGATTTCATTATTTCTCTCACGAAAATCATGTCAGGTTGTTCGTTCGATTTACTTTTCCAGATGGATAAAGAGATAAAAAATCGTTTGAATGGAAACGAGAAGAGATATAATATTTAATTTTCGTATAAATTCAAACGATGTAACTGATAATTTTTTTATATAATAATTGTATTATTAGATGTTAAATATTATTTTTACTTAGTGGTAGGGCTCTGTGCAAGCTCGTCTGGTTAGGTACCATCCACTCATCTCAGATATTCTACCACCAAACACAAGTATTGTTGTTTCGATTTAAAGAGTGAGTGAACCATTGTGATCAACGGCACAAGGGACATGATATCTTCGTTCCCAAGGTTGGTGGCGCATTGGCGATGTAAAGAATGGTTAATATTTCTTGCACTGCCAACGTCTATGAGTGGTGGTAACACCTTACCCTCAGGTGGCACATATCCCCATCAGCCTACTTATTATCGCAAGAGCAAATAAACGCAAGTATAATATATACGTTTATTTTCTCTTAATTTTGTTGATGCTTTAGCATATAAATTACTTTAGTACTTTTTTTACTAACGTAAGAGTCACAACGATATTTTGTTCAAATCTCTTATGAATGTAAAACGACCACCGCACCGGTTCGTGTTATAGATTCTAAGGAAAGGAGTAACTCAAAAGTACTTATACTTTAATGGACTTCATGAACTGAATAAATAATCTTAAAGAATACATATCATTATCGGCCCCCCTTGTTATTCCGACATACGGAGTATTTCGAAAAAAAAAATGCGTTAAATATGTAATAAATATCGAAATCAATACCATGCATCGACATAATTATTTCATGACTCTTATGTATTACTATCTAGAGCTTTTAGAATGAATGCAACCTAAACAATTGAGATTTAAAAAATGGGCAAGTTCAAACAGGCGGGCTTATTAAGGCGTATTAATGGAGATAAATAGCGCTTGAAGCTGTCAGCCTTTGACTAATGTTGGTCTTACAATTGAATTACATTTTTTTTACGTTTTTAGGGTTCCGTACTTCATAAGGAAAAAACGGAACCCTTATAGGATCACTTTGTTGTCCGTCTGTCCGTCTGTCTGTCTGTCAAGACCCTTTACCTCGGGAACGCGTGGAGGTATCGAGTTGAAATTAAACGATATAGTCAGGTCTACGGTCTCTTGAAGCTGTGAAAAAAATCAAACTTCTAAGTTAACGTAAAAAAAGATACGGCCGTTTATGCCGCAAGAAACGTACATTTCGACACTCAAGGGAATCAAAATTTATAGAGTATTTCCCGTTGACCTAGAACTATGAAATATGGCAAATAATACCTTCTTATACTACAAGTATAGGGAAAAATCAGAAAACAATACATTTGTAATTAAATCATAAAAAACTGGGTCTTTATGCAAGGAACGACGGTCCAAATTTTGAATTGAGTTAACCGTGTCATGTAGGGTATCGTATGAAAGGGCTTCATTGGCACAAGTTTAAGCAGATTTTTAATTATTTTTATGATGTATAGTTTTCGATTTATGACGAAGAATGAAAAAAAAACCTTTTCCCTTTTTTATAAGTATAGGTAGGCACCTAATAATTTTGGTGTATGTAGTATCTAACAGTTTGCACAGTTATGCATACCTGCTCATTTCAATTAAAATTTTGTAATTAAACATAACCCTAAATATGTACCTACAAATTTCTACGGAACCCTCGGTGGACGAGACCGACTCGCACTTGTCCGGTTTTTTTTTAATCTTCTTTATCCTTTAAGCAAGCTATCTAATTACTAACTCTCCACACTCCATAACTTACCAAAATAATCATATTATATATATTTTATTAAATACTTTAATTTGTCTACATAAAGCGATAGTTCGTAGCATTATTCTAGTGGTGTAGTATTTAAAAATAAACAACGATCACAACATAAAAAGACGTTAAAAGGAGCAGTACTTGTAGTCTTTAATTAAAATAAGAACGTAGTTTGTACCTTTGTTGGCGAAGTAAGCGCGAGACATTAATTCCACCGACCAATTGAATCTGCCGAGTTCGAGTGTCCAGTCGAAGGTTACTTGCTTTTGTAACATTAAGAGAGAAATACGAGAGACTGTGAGCTCTTTATCGTAAATTCTACCTAAAGTTTCAATCGCTGTTCGCTGTAATAGTTTCAGTTGAATTGAAAAAGCTGTGGAGTAATTGAATGTAAACTAGTGCTGTTTGTTAGTTTAGTTCGATATCTTGTTTTTTTTTTTAATATACCACAAGCTATTGGATGGCACATAACATAAGACATAATCTATAAAACCGTTCTCAGCTTAACAATTTTTATTCTAACCATATAATCACGATGGCGGTTAATGCTTATTAGTAGATGGCGATAAATTTTTTAAATAAATTAACATAAAAGTAAACAATTACAAAGAATAAATGAACTAAAATTGAATAACTTCAAACAGTATAATAAATATTATTGTGTGAGTTACATTTATGTATAAACATATTAATCCACATGTATATTACAATTATGTGATCGGTGTAAATATTTATACATTCTAAAATTATGCAAAAAATTAAGAAGAAGAAGATAGATTTAATGTATATAAGCACATGTGACCGTTTAATGTGTATTTGACAGTTTGATTTTATTATATAAGTACCGTTAGTACCTTAAATTATTTGAATACAAGCCTCAAACCCGTAATAGTTAGTAAGACCCTTTTGTCCAGTTGTAAATGAAATGATAATCTTCAAACGTTTGATCAGATTCATCATTTATACCTAAGAATCATATCGATCACATCAGGTTTTCAATAGAAAAAACCGCTTCAAAATACACATACACAGACGCACAGATACACACGTTTACCTTATAACACCTCTCTTTCTACGTCGGTAGTTAGAAAAGGAAAATATGCTATTTATAATACGTTTCAATCTAATTTGTAAGCACTTTATTATATGTACCATAAATAATATACAAATACAATGATGTTAAAAGAAAGCTAAGACATGATAATCCCTCGAAGAGATTTCCTCTATCTTTTCCGAGAAAATATTTAGTGAGAAAAATATACAACTTACGTAGACGTACAATCAATATGGCAGAAATCAGCTTAACCCAGAAAGAAAAGAATTAGACACTGAACAAGATAAATCTTTGTTTTAATGCAAGTACTGTTTATTATATTTCCATATAGAAAAATGTGGATTTGTCGGTCTTAAACAAAATAAAAATGCCGAAGTCACTTTCTTTATGTTTCATAAATTTTTATTTAACTAATAAAAATATATTGACTCCCGAATCGCAATAAATATTCAAGTCTATCGAAAAAGGATCTCTTTCACTTACAAGCGATTAACCTTGAGCCTCAGCTCCATATTTTATTTCAATAACGCAACAAGGAAACACGTATTGTTGTTTATAAGAAATACTGGCATTGTGTAACATTCGTGTGGCAACGTATCTTGCATAATAAATCTCGCGGAACTGCATTAAATGTTGTCGTGAATACTACTAGTATTCTTAAAACGATGTTATCAACTGGAAGGTAATCTAGTGAGCTTAACAACAGGAGTTATGGAGACGTTTTCTATTACGTATCCGGGAGTAGGTGTATTTTTTACTTTGTAAAATAGAACGAACAATTTTATTGAATAATTTATTTTGTTTAAATGCTCAGTGGTAGAGCTTTGTGCAAGCTCGTCTGGGTAGGTAGACAGCAGATATTCTACAGCAAAACAGCAGTACTTTGTATTGTTGTGTTCCGGTTTGATGGATGAGGGAGCCAGTCTTATTACAGGCATAAGGGACATAAGATCTTAGTTCCCAAGGTTGGTGGCGCATTGACGATGTAAGCGATGGTTAACATTTCTTACAAGGCCATTGTTTATGGGCGTTGGTGACCACTTACCATCAGGTGGCCCACATGCTCATCCGCCTAACTATACAATTTTTTTTTATCATAGTGATAGCGGATATAATCGAACCGAACAACAAGTATAGATAAATATCTCACGCTAAGAAATTACCTCTTAAGATAAGGCTTGGAGATTATTCGCTTACGCTTCTCCACAGGGGGTAAATATATAATTAAAGGTATACAAGTGTATACTTCAAAATGCATATCACAAACAATATAAACGGGAACGAAGTCACGGCATGTAAATACATTATTAACTACAACATGGAGTCAACGACCCGGACCAGGACTTGCGTTGAGGGTCTAGGAACACAACCACAAAGGCCGAGATCATTAAAACTGTCTGTACGTCTCGTACCAACACTTGTCATGAGTGGTGACCAACCCGCTAGCTCATATACAGATACTACAATATTATTCGCCAATGTCGACGAATAATCGACCTTTGTACGAATGCTCTATTACAAGTTTTTATTTTTCATCACCTATAATGTATTAAACTTCTCTCTCTCTCTCTCGCTCTCATTCTTTCGCACTCTCTCTCTCTCTCTCAAATTGCATTTTGAAGAAATTCTAACCGAATTGAAATTTTTAGAAACATTTGATACTGGTAAATGTATATTTCTTTATGTTTTAATTCAGTTATAAAAAATGTATTGGTAAAATAATTGATGACTGTACACTAAAAAATGTATAAATTTTACCAAAATTCTAGGACTTTAGACAAAATTTATTTTATCGCGTTCGTGTCAATATAATTTGGTTACTATATCGATTCACTGCACGGGCTAATTGACATGGACGGGAAGCGGAAGTGACGTCATAGGCTAAGATTTATTAGAAGCGGCATCTATTGTATCTTGTTTGAGGGCAAGCCTCCTGTAATATATGACGCCCGTCCATCATTTCTACCATTTTCGTAGATTTATGCGCTACCACTATCTAATAAATCACTATGGTCATAAAATTGTGTATAGTAATGACCTTTGATCCCATTGGACCAAACCAAGCAGGAATAGCTTTTCTTATTATATTTATATATTTTCAACATTTGTTACGCAAGAAAACATTTTAAATTTATTCAGATGCATCAGAAACTGCGGACTATATGGTGACAATATACAAAACAATTGAAGAAATTACAAATGAAAAGCGCGCCTGGATTAATTCATATATAATTTCAACTGGCATATGATTCATGTAACTCAGTTTGAAACATCTGTATCCTAAAACATAAAAAAGCGACATCCCATTTAGTACCTACTTGCGTGAATCCCTCACGGCTGCGCCGTCTCCAGTTGTGACACGCTTTTTAACAATGTGATAAATGCCGTATCACTGTTTCTAATCCAGATCTGACAGGTTCATAATTTTACTGAATTATCATTTTGTACGAAGTTTTACGCAAATTATTCAAATACTAACGATTCCCCGAGGTTTTGTCCGCAGCAATTTGGATTATATACTATATGCTTGATTCATTATTATAGACACCGCTCCTAAGGGTTATAAAGTAATTAAAGATATACACATAAAGATGTTTATGATATTGAGATTCTACCAAGTTCGTACAAAATAGAGTTTATGAAGTCTCAACATTTTCGAAACCTCAGGTCTCGAGACATGCTAAAGTCAATGTCCCGAGACATTCCAGGACTTCTAAATAACCATTTTTGGTTAGTTGTGTTTCTAAATAATTAATTTAATAATATATTATTAATTAATTAATTTATCAATATTTGTTGAACATAGAATCAAATTCCAACAATTTAAACTCGTTTACTCGGTGGTAGAGCTTTGTGCAAGCTCGGGTAGGTACCACCCACTCATCAGATATTCTACCGCAAAACAGCAGTACTTTGTATTATTGTGTTCCGGTTTGAAGGGTGAGTGAGCCAGTGTAATTACAGGCACAAGGGACATAACATCTTAGTTCCCAAGGTTGGTGGCGCATTGGCGATGTAAGCGATGGTTAACATCTCTTACAATGTCTATGGGCGTTGGTGACCACTTAACATCAGGTGGCCCATATGCTCGTCCGCCTACCTATGCCTATGTATGCCTATATTAAATTCTCAAGATCCTAGATTTTTACTTGATAATAAATTCTTAAATTTGAAAGCAGCTAATTAATAAATAATCTATTAAACTTATTATATTATATATTATATTATAGTAAAAACTTTTGTAAGTATAATAATGCATAAAATTATAACAGAGTACAACTTATTATAACCACTAGTAAATAATATAACCATTATACGATTTTAACAAGCGTGAAGCAAGTCTCGAGTCTCGACTTGAAAGTCGCGGGTCACGAAACTAATAAATCCAGTAAAAATCCCGGGACTTTGAGATAAACGTCCCAAGACCCAAACCCTACTACAAAATCTGCAGCTTTGTAAAAATATAAAAAGAGATATGGATTGTTATTTAATGTAGTTATATCCGTATCACAGATTATAAATACATATATATCAAAATTATTACCAATTTATATAAATGCGATCATGCGTATGGTTGGTCTTCCTTTTATGCACTGTACATTGACGGTTTTATGTAGAGGTACCTCCAGGTATGCAAGCAAACCATAGTTGTGTGTAATAATATTGTGTGTGTGTGTGTGTGTGGGTCTTAATATTATGATCACCTTTAAATATTACAAACGCAAAATGTATATACTTTTAAAATGAAAATTTCTTCATTTTACTATAGTGATTCGTAATATAAAAATATTGTTTATGTTTTCATGTTATAAGAGAAACATAATTACGAATATTTATTTATTCAGCCAATTATAGACTTATTGCCATCACCTTGTTCTCCAAGATAATGGAGTCCCTTATAAACTGCCGGCTCCTGCGGTACCTAGAGGATCACCAGCTGATTAGCGATCGCCAATACGGTTTCCATTAGGGTCGCTCAGCCGGTGATCTTCTAGTTTACCTGACTCACAGTTAAACTGAGGCAGTTGAGTCCAAGGGGGAGGCATTCACAGTCAGTCTGGACATAGCGAAAGCCTTTGATAGGGCACAAAGTGATTCTTTCAAGGCTTCCTGGATCTCCAGCTTTTTGGTAGATCGGAGCATCAAGGTCGTTGTCGACAGTGCATTTTCCGACTTAAAAATCGTCAATGCTGGTGTTCCACAAGGCTGCGTTCGTCTACAATGCTGCGGATGACAGCACTGTAGGCGTTAAATACATCGGCCGCGCTAATATATCTCGGGAACACGTTAACGAGTATCGGAACAAACTTGTGTCTGAAATCGAGACTTTATTGACCAAAGTCTTTGGGGCCGACTAAACTTAGTCCAATTCAACCCCAATAAGACTCAAATTTTCACGTTAACCGCTAAAAAGGCACATTTTGTCATATCTCCTCATTTCGAGAATACTCCCCTCGCTAATAAAGCCAGTATCGGGATACTTGGCGTCGAGATTTCGAACATTGTTCAGTTCCGCGGTCAATTGGAAGTTAAAGCCAAATTGGCTTCTAAAAAGCTTGGAGTGCTCAGCAAGGCGAGACAGTACTTCACGCCGGCACAACGTCTTAAACTTTACAATGCGCAAATTCGGCCCCACATGGAGTACTGCTCTCATTTCTGGGCGGTAGCTTCCCAATACCAGCTTCTTCCCTTTGACCGCATTCAACGTAGAGCAGTACGAATTGTTGACAATCAGATTCTCACTGACCAGCTTGATACTTTGGATCTGCGTAGAGATGTCGGGTCACTCTGCATCCTCTATCGTTTCTATCACGGGGAATGCTCTGAGGAATTGTTTGATTTAGTCCTGGCCGCTGAATTTCACCACCGGACATCGCGCCAAAAATACCATCCTCACCACCTCAATGTCCGGAAATCCACAACAGCGCAATTTTTAAGGCATTTTCTGCCTCGCACAACCACTCTGTGGAACCAGCTTTCGCCGGCGTCTTTTCCGAAACGATGTGACATAGCAACCTTCAAGAAAAGAGCGTACTCTTTCCTTAAAGGCCGGCAACGCACCTGCAAGCCCTCGGATGTTGCAGGTGTCCATGGGCGGTAGTAGTCACTTTCCATCAGGTGAGCCTCCTGCTAGTTGGCCCCATCTTACATAAAAAAAAACAAAAACTTAATCTCACAACTATATTAAAAAAATATTACTCGAATATATTACACCATTTGCGTGATATTTTGTGATTTTTTTTAAGTCAGCCTCATAGTTATTGATGAAATTACGGGCTATCAATAATAAAACTACATATCCATGTTGAATAAGATTAGATCTTAAGACACTAGACATAAACACAACTCGACAGAGAATTATGGGTACCTGCTAAATATTCTCCCTAGGCACGTAGCCCGCGAGACAGATCGTTCTCGACAAATCTGTTTCTGACTTAGACAATAGACTCTTCCAGTCTATGTAGCATCCTTGGTATGCACTAATGGAGCTGCGATAGCCGTTGACAGCTTCCGCTTCAATTATTCGGCACTTCAGATTTTATCTGGGACACGAATCTGGAAATGGCTTCGTGAGCCTACTTTTACTGTCCAACAATGTATTAGTATTGCACTATTATGACAGCTAACTGAAAATTTCAACCAAAAAAAGCTAAACTAATTTGTTTTTCGTAAAACATTTTTATCGTATTACATATAACTCGTGATATTTTACGCGTCAGAAAACTCCAGCGTCAGAAAGAAAAAAAATTGCCATCTATACCGGTATTTTTGTGACATAAATAGACGTTCTATCCACCACAATTCATCGGTAATTTTTAGCATCAATTCTTCTGTTTATAAGAATAAAACCAATAATAAATAACAAGATAGGTGAACCTACAATTAGGCATTAATAAAAATACATAATAAATGTGATATATTTTAAAAGAATTTAAATTAAAAAAAAAATTTTTTTTGTAGTTGTAAATAGCTCCACAGAGCAATTTACTTTAAATCTTGTATCTTGTAAAAAATCCTTCTAAACACTTGGAAGTAAGCTGAATCAATAAAGAAATAAATAATTCAAAAACAATTTTATTGCGATTGTTAAAAGTTCTTTTTTATCGTAATACAGATAACAAAAATATGTATAAGACAAGAAAGTACACAAGTATAAGAGTAAAATTAATATTCTCTTGATTCCTTTTGATTTATTTAAATTCAGAAAATACTTTTAAATTTGCAGCCTTTCATTTCACTCTCCTTAATAATTAAGTCGACGCGAAATTTAAATACTTTTAATGAAATTCTCGTTTTGTAACAGTTTGAAAAGAATCATTTAGAAGAAATTCCACCAAATATGTACTATAGAAATTGCTACATTTATCAAGAATAGTGTAGCTTAGATGAAAATAATATGAATATTAGATAGATATTACAGTTTAATAAATAATTTTAAATATCACCTACTCCAATTTGTGAATAGTTATACTTGGTGGTACTGC
This sequence comes from Nymphalis polychloros, assembly GCA_905220585.2. Classification (NCBI taxonomy): domain Eukaryota; kingdom Metazoa; phylum Arthropoda; class Insecta; order Lepidoptera; family Nymphalidae; genus Nymphalis; species Nymphalis polychloros. The sequence goes on along the minus strand of HG992243.1, from coordinate 13,993,860 downwards.
TGGTAGAGCTCTATGCAAGCTCGTCTGGGTAGGTACCACCCACTCATCAGATATTCTACCGCAAAACAGCAATACTTGTTATTGTTGTGTTCCGGTTTGAAGGGTGAGTGAGCCAGTGTAATTACAGGCAAAAGGAACATAACATCTTAGTGCCCAAGGTTGGTGGCGCATTGACGATGTCAGTGATGGTTAACATTTTTTACAATGCCATTGTCTATGGGCGTTGGTGACCACTTACCATCAGGTGGCCCATTCGCTAGTCCGCCTAGCCCTATCCTATAAAAAAAATACCGCTAGAGATTATGAAGTATATGGTCTTGTAATTTGTAATAAGTTATTTTGTAATATATGGTGCATTAATAATTACAGGATAATTCGATTTCAAGAGCCTCTTTTTCGATTTCGAAGTGTTATAAAATCAATTTAATATAATGTCCTCCAGACCGATATCGGTCACGGTGGCCAATCTCAAGAGAGATTAGCCAACTGCGCAGGAGATATTATAGTGAACAAGTGTGTGCGCAAACACAGGTGCACTCACTATTCCCTAGCTCTCATAATCCGATGGGACGGTAATCCGACACGACCGGAAAGAGTTCAGGCGCAGGACCAACGGCTTTCCGAGGCACGGGAGTGTACACACTTCCAACTTCCAGACTCCGGGCTGCTGCTGAGAATTTTCTGATAGAAAAAACCCAATAACAATTTATTGGCCCGACCTGGGAATTGAACCCAGGACCAGCGGGTCTGCGGCCTTATATCTAGCCACTAGACCAACGAGGCAGTCAACATACTGAGACAAATAAATATACTGACAATATATTAATATACTGAGACAATTAAATATAGTCAAAGACAACAAATGTGTCGCGCTGGAAACGTTTTAATATATATTATTTTTATTTTCTGGTCGGAGCAATGTTGTTATAGTTCTTGTATATAATAATATATTAAAAAAAGCATTAGCCAGCCGATAGGTTTTCACTCCGAAATTCAGTATATCAACCGGCATATCGAACAATAAAGGACAATTTTTAGCAGCTACTAATTTTGAAGCGCTACAAAACATTTAGTGTCAATCGATTACTTATATACTACTCGGCTACTACTAGTCGGCTAATTTAAAATTAAATTATCACAAAAATGTGGGATCCGGCGTATCGGCAAGGCTTTCTTATTCACGCTTAAATCCGCGAAGTTGCTTCTCTTTCTTTCAAGAAATAAATGTAATTCCATTAAAATCAATCACGGAATTGCATAGATCTGCATCCTCTGTCCCGTCAGCCTCGAAGTGCAACTGATCTCCGAAACATTAAGGGTTGCCACGAATTCTACGATTCCAACTTCAGGGGGACAAACATTGATTTCTGTATTTATTCCTTCCCTTTTCTCACAAAACATAATACTAAATTAGATTTAGAGCGTGGCCACCAGTGAAATTAAAAAGTCGACTAATCTAAATTCTCAGCAATTTTTATTAACACGTGCGAAGTTAACAGTTAGTTGTTAAGTGATCGAATTGTAAAATACTCTCATTGGATGATGACGTCGATAGTGGTATTCAGAGTGAGGCGGTTGTCACTGTTGTCATTTCTCGCGATAAATATAACAAACTAAATTATGTATCCTCAATTTACCTTTTCCTATAATACACTTGCAATAATATTATACAAAGCTAATTTATATGTAAAACTAAAAGTAAGAAGTTGAAAATTGCTGAATTACTAGCTTACTGTTTAAATTTACCATCATTGGATGTAACTGTTTTAGCTAATCATACCGTCCCACCGTCCTTTGTCGTTGAAAATCATTGAGGTTGCACTTAGTCTGATGTTCTCAAAGCAATTTAAAGTAGAAATTCGCAACTTTTTCCAACTCCTACGCCAGTTATGTTAACAAAGTCTCTCCTCATCAAGTCTTTTGGTCACAAGAATACAAAATTTTGCCACCCTGTTTATATTCTATCTGCTTTTCTATTTATCTGGCTTAAATTATAATCTGATTCAGAATTTCGTACAAAGTTCAAGTAGTATCCTGTTCGTTGTAGCCTATACTTGCATATTCTCTTTCTTCTCCAATGTGCGTTATTCCACTGCTTTTTATTTGAAGGATTAATTGAATTTGTTAGCGAACCTTCCTCATTAAGATCGTTGTGGAGATCAAAATACGTACATATATGTTAAATCAAAATTTGTAATCAATTATTTATTGATCAGACAGTAAAATTCTGGTAAAAATTATTATTTATCTCAAAACTGTTGACGACTTTCAATATTTTTCAAATAATAGTTATAATGTATAGATGTAATAGATTCACTTATCAAAGAGATCCCTTGACTGCTTGTAATACAAGATTCAATATCAAACGTCACAAAGGATTATGAGAATACATGTAGATATGCTTGAACACTATAATATACATATATACTTAGTTATTCTCTGTTGAGAATGATCGCCGTAATCGAAAGCAAAGAAAATTCACCAATTAATTTAATTTAATTTCAAGAACTTAAAAAATGTGCAAACATAGACTCCTTATACTTGTTATATTTATATTTATCAAAATATATTACAGCCAAAGCCCGCGTCACAACACATTTTTCATGGGAGATTAGTCTGCATGACATGGAAGCGATCGGGCGTCGCGTTCAAACATTTGACCTTTTTATTTAACTCACGCCCGTTTGAGTTTTGTTTAAAAACGTTAAGCCACCAATGTAGACACACAAGTATAATAAAACACACAATATCTGTAAGATAGCCCATTGGTTAGAACAGGTTAAGAGAACCATGTAACCCACATTCTTTCACACACTGGCAAGCAACACTGACAGTTAGTAGTATTGAAAATCTGCCTGTCGGTTAATTAAATATTTTTTTACCTTCAATTGAAATCATATAATTAGATTATTTGGCCATATATAAATATATTTATTTGGCAATCCGCAAACGTACACTTGAATTTACAACTGGCACGAGTTCATCATCACGCTCACAATGTTACCCTTTATCGCTGATCATGAGAATCTCTTGCTCTTGCTCCGCACCCGAGAGCCTTAACGTGTTTTATCTAAATAGAATTCCTTAAGAATTGATCTATCAAATACAAAAAACTTATTCAAATCCGACTCCGATTGTTCTAGAGCGCATACAAACAAAATAACAAAGAAACTCTTCAGCTTTATTATAATGTTAATAAATATTTTATCTGTAACTTTTATTTCAATCTTCGCTAAATTTTGCTATCAAAATGATTAATTCGCACAGCCCTGTTTCTAAAGTCTTATTCAGACTGCAAGGGATTCGGAATCTCACATTGTCAGAGTGGACTTGGTTCAGATCGTCATCTGAACGGAATTTGAAATGACGATCGATTTATATAAACGGAACTGCAAAATTCATGCCCTAATCCGAGGCTTAAACGTAAAACGTCTCTGTATTTATGGTTTGACAAGATGGCCGCCATTTTCTATGCGGGCCTTCAATTTGTATTAGTCGGTCTATCCGGATTAATCTCACAAGCATTTTAGAATCAAGTTATATACTTTTTTTCAATTAATACGTTAGTTTTCAAATATTTATGTCAAATATGTACTTGTGATTGACAATATACTTTGTGACATAAAACTTTTTAATTGCATTTAAACTTTTATAACCTCCTTCTTATGTACAATTCATCTAGACATAATATAAAAGAAATACTTATTGACACATATATCAATTTTTTTTTTTTTTTTATTTACCCCTAACGTAGTCATAAAAGGAGTGAAAGTATGAATGCTTCTATTTTAAAGAAAGAGCTATGGAAATTAATACTTAGCAATTCTGAATTATAACGCAAACATAGCCATGGGTAAAGCGGAAGTATGCAATTAATTACTGTCCATTATTTGTATTTATTATAAGAATTCATGTTCATGCGTTTATCCGATTGAGTTTACTCTTAGTTGTTTGTACATAACAACTTCAATAGCCCCTAGACTTAGTCTCAAAGACTATTGTTGTACCCAAGCTTAACAAGCTATACGCTTAATGAGATGGTAAGCCAGGAATATTAGTGAGTCCTTGGAAAACATGTGCCTGCTGTTGTATTAGATACTTGTACTAGTCTTAAAAATAATACCTGTAACAGTTGTACACAATTTTATCGTGCAGACAATTTTTATTTTATACTTCAAAAGTAATATGTTATTTATTTTAATAAGGATCAATACTGTGTGACAAATACACTCAATTAACGGTATAGATTTTTTCAACATTCCATATGTAAATAATAAAAATGTATTTTGAATATATGTTTTTTTTTAATAGCGGGTGTAGAATGGAAACTTTGTTTTTTCTGATAGGTGACCTAAACAAATATATCTTTATAATAAAATGTTATTAATACCATCAGAATAGTCAACTTTCCCTATAAATCCCAGCCTAAGTTTGCTGCCTTTGTACCTTCAGTAATCCTTCTTAGGGTCGAGGGGTTAATCTTAAGAGGATAACACACCCTACACTTCTTATGAAGCCTTTCCACAAATTACTTTATTAAATACTTTTAAAATACATTTTATGAAGTGGCATTATTTTATCATGATTTACGGTCACCAATACCAATTTAAAAAAAAAGGAAAGCCAATGTATTCTATATTCAAATAGCTTAATAATAATAAACGCCACTGATCTCGATCTACAGCATTAAATTTAATTTATAAAAGAAGACAATGGGTTTTGTGGAATATGTAACTATTAGTCCAAGTCTACAGTGCTACATCAAACACAGAAGTTTACAATTGTCTCAGTCTAATCATCTTCCCAAAAGTTTAGTCTTCGAGATCTGACAAGTACGAAACGCTTGACAGTAACTTGTCAAATTAACGTAGTAAGGTTTGCAGCGACGGAAATACGGCATATATTTTTTTGGTGTTAATCGTAATTTTTGGATTGGCACTTCTTGGGCTGTAATAAGTCGAATTTGACTACACCGATTAAGTGTAAATTTACTGATGCTAAAAAGTTTTACTTCTGTTTTGTTTTCTTGGTGGTAGAGTTTTGTGCAAGCTTGTCTGGGTAGGTTCATCAGATATTCTACCGCAAAACAGCAGTACTTGGTATTATTGTGGTTTGAAGGGTGAGTGAGCCAGTGTAATTACAGGCACAAGAGACATAACATCTTAATTCCCAAGGTTGGTGACGCATTAGCGATGAAGGCGATGGTTAACATCTCTTACAACGCAAATGCCAAAAGCGTTGGTGACCACTTACTATCAGGTGGCCATATGCCCATATGCTCGTCCTATGCTATAAGAAAAACGACTGCAGTTAATTTTATAGTATATTTAACCATTATTTAAACGGGGTTATTTGCTTAATAATCCAAATTGATATTTAAAGTTGTCATTTTACCAGGAGAGCATCTTATTGTTTTTAATTTATTATCTGTATTTAGTTTTAGTTTTAGAAATTAGATTAACAAAAAATCTCAAGATGTATGTAAAAACTCTTGTTATGTAAATGATACGATTATTATTTATTTACAAAAGTTTACTCTTTATGTATAAATTAAAATTGAACTTTGTTTCTCATCTAAATTCTTTCATTAACTGTATAAAGCCCTTTTCAAATAGCCTAGCATACTGTATTTACACAGAATAAAAAGATCAAACAACCCCTATCCTATTACCTTACACAAACAGAAAGTATGCAATGTTGTATTTTCGCGCAATAAATCTGATGATTAAAAACACATAATTATATTTTTTTTTAAACTTTTAACTTTTTTTTCTATCAGTACAAGATAGTAGCTACAATGCCAGCGATAAGCCACAGCCTCAAACAAGGTTTTACCCAACAGATATACTGTGTCTAATTGTAAAATTTTCTTAATAACTCGTGCGTCTCTTTCCTAATTGCGTTTTGTAATATTAAACCACTCTCTGTGATATTACGGAGCACTCGTAGTAAAGGTGTAATTAACTTTATTAAATATATATATATGTATACAATGTATATTTAATAAAAATATTCTCTTTGAAAACTAACTTTTCAATTTAGTGTAATGTACGTATTTATAACGAAAAATGGTGTCCTTTTAATTTAATATAACTTTTATAATTTTCAAGGAATAAATTAAATTCTTTAATATTGAAATAATACTTAAAGAATATTAACATATTCAATAAAATATCATTCCTCAGATTATAACCATGAATTAATTACACTTACACCAACTTCAAAAGTAACTGTTTCGATTACCAATACAAATATTTTTTAAGTTTTCACTTAAAATGAACATAATGCAACTTTTTGAAATATGTTTTTGTTTTTTACACTGCCCAAAAGAGGTGTGACGTTTTTTTTAATCCACAATAACTTTTAATACCTGAACTAATAATATAAACGGTATCGTTAGAATTCTTTCTTTTTTTTTACACACTGGAAACCTTCAAAAGGTACTCGGCTCCCTTAGGGGGAGGAACCGGGTTATGTGGGATTCTTGCCCACTAAAACCACTGCGATGGCCGTCCTCGGCACGGATCGCGGCATATAACGCATCCGCGGCCCCTCCCGTTCTCTGCTCCGCTCGTGGCTTGGCGGAGCTCTCCTCAGGTAATTTCGCCCCCCCCCCCGCACTCCTCGCGCATCCAGGGCCCCAGGGTTACGCCCTATCTTTTAAGCCCCGGGCGTCGGGGCTGTGGGAGGGCCGAGACGACGCCGACGTCGTCTCCGCCGAGCAGGATCGGCCCTTTCCCGTTCCCGCTCCGCTGCCTCCTTCTGGACCATGACGGTCTCACAGAAGGAGGCTACAGCCCTCCACACCGATTCCCTGCGGAGCATCGCCTTACACCAACTCGATGTTTTTTTACATTTTAGCTCGTTTTTTAAATATATTTTTTCAGTTTTATTTTCATAAAACTGCGTGGTTTTAAATCTTGTTACGTAATGAAGAATGAATAAATAAATGATTTTTTCAAATCCTCATTTTCCGCCTAGCAAATTGAAATATAGCAAATCAAATAAGGTAACGTTCACAATTTACAGTAAAGTGAAGCACTTGATTAATAGAAAAAAGCATACGCATCTCGTCTACAAAGCTATACTACGCACAAACAAAAGTCACCATTTATACAGAGAATCCTATATTTTCCCGGCAAAATATCGTCGAATTCCGGTGTTATGAGGACCTACATAAAACAAATATGCCAATTCCAACGATTTCACGCTTATATTCTTTTAGCTGGCAAAGTCTACTTACCCGGTGAATTTCACCCTTGTCGAAACTCGTGAGCGCTTATGATTTTATTTTATTAGGATCTTTCAAATCTTGCGCGTATTTCGATGGAATGATTTGGGTCGCGCGGATTAATGTCATTTTATCTAGAAAATGAAGTATTATCATTTTCACTTCACTATTTGGACTTGTTCTTTCTGTTATATATATGTTTCAAAAACGTTAAAGATAAAAATAAGGGAGGCGTACGAAACGCTAACATCACCAATTTGGTATTAGGTAATCGTATTATTTAAGCACATAACTTTTTCGTCTCTTATTCCAAATTACATTTTTGTGCCTTGGATCTTGTAGTAATAGTGAAAAAAATTATTCCCAAATATTACACCCCGTCATATTGCATCTACTGGTGACAGGAGGGCTGGTTCCTTGTTCAAATTCAAATTCAAATTTCTTTATTCAATATAGAAGCGTTACACTTTTTCTTTTTTTTATAGTTCCCGGGAGGGCAAATTACTCTATTCCACCTGATGGTAAGTGGTAGTAGAGTCCAAACGCGACGACGGCTAGTGCAGTCAGGTCGAATGACTTGCACTAGCCGCCCCCGCCTTGCCGTTCGTTTGAAGGAACCCGGTCATAAGAGGAGGGGAACACGTGGGCTGGTAACGAATTGCATGTTTTGGAGGTGCGACAAAGAAAAGAGTTGCCAAATTTCTTCGTGCGCGATGGAATTGATGTCACAGTTAGGCGGTGACATCGAGAGTCAGCACGCGTAGATTTGTGAAGGAAAGGGGAAGCAGGAATGAGGGAGAATTACTCCTCTGAGTACTCGCCGTGATACAGTCGATAGAAAGCGCTCAGTGCCGCTATCTCTCGACACAATTGTAAAGGCTCGAGGGTGAGGGTGACCTTTACGTCGCCAATTATGCGAACCGCACGTCGCTGCAACCGATCCAATGCCTCCAGTAAGTACTTAGCGGAGCCATCCCAAAGGTGCGAGCAATATTCGACGCATTACTGCACCTGTGTTTTATACAACAGAAGCAGTTGGTGTGGCGTGAAAAAACACCGCACCTTGTTCAGGACTCCGAGTTTTCGTGAGGCTGTTTTTATAACAGCCTCGATGTGATCCTTTGGATTGAGGTCGCCTTGTGACTTTATCGCTGTGAGGGCGCACCTGTGTTTTCTTAGCGTTAAATTCAACAAGATTATAAGAGCCCCATTTGGCAATGAGTTCTAACGTATTATCGAGTTCAACAACAAGATCCCTCCGTCTCTCCTCAGTTTCCGCCCGCCCAGCTCCTGGGTGTCCGTGGTATCCCCCGTGCACTGTACTATCATCTGCATAGCAATGTATGTTCACGAGAGAGAGCATATCATTGATATGCAGAAAAAAGAGTGTGAGAGATAACACAGACGCCTGGGGGACCCCAGCATTTACTACATGGAATTGTGAAGCGCCACCATCTAGTAAAACGCGAAGGCTACGCTTTTGTAGGAAGCTGGCAATCCAGGTGCGGAGCTGAGCTGGCAAACCGTATGCCGGCAGCTTGGAAAAAAGACTTCTGTGCCAAACTCTGTCGAAAGCTTTGGAGATATCGAGGCTGATAGCCAACGATTCCCCACGCTTATCGATAGCTTCACCCCAGAGGTTGTGCTACGTACGCTAGAATATCACCTGTGGACCGTTTTGGTCGAAACCAGTACTGACGATCATTAATCACTTGGTTATTTAGGATCCGTTCCATCACCTTACAAAGTACTGAGGTGATAGCTATTGGCCGATAATTTGCCGGGTCTGACTGATCCCCTTTTTTGGGAACCGCTTGCACATTAGCCTCTCTCCAAGAATCCGGCACACGTCCTGTAGAGAGAGACAGCTGGAACAGGCACGTCAACACAGGAGACAGCTCTGCTTCACACTTTTTCAGCACTATGGCTGGTATTCCATCGGGACCACTAGCTTTCCGTACATCGAGTAATTGCAGCTCTGCACGCACATCACGCTGCCTGATTTTGATGTCAGGCATCGTGTGGCCACATGAAGGTGTTGAAGGTGGCAGCGCACTGCAATCATCGATCACAAAGTTATCCGCAAAGAGTTTTGCCAGAAGATCGGCTTTCTCCTGCGGACTGTGAGCTAGTGATCCGTCCGGATTCCTGAGCGGTGGCAGCGAAGGTTGGCAGAAATTGTTTTGCACAGACTTGATCAGACGCCAGAAGCTACGGAAGCCCCTAGGATGCGAAACAAGGTCATGACCAATCTGTACAATGCGCTGTGCATCCGCTCTCGTGTATGCCTTCCAACAGGACTTGGAGCTTTTGTTATAGGTTGCTTTCGGTAAGTCAATGTTAAATGCCCCGCTAACGCAGCCATTGATCCATGCGCTGGGTGGGCTGATCCACCAGTTGGATCAAGTCATGCGTGAGAGAGAAAGAATGAGCAGTTCTTCCAGCATGGTTAGTTTTGGGGGACTTCAACCATGACTCGTGGTGAGCATTAAAGTCCCCCAAAAACAACAACAAACACTTTCTTATTGATTGTCATAAATCTACCACCGGTTCGGAAATAAACACCTCAGATCTGAGAAGAACCGGCGAAACAAATTCAACGGGTTTTTTTTTTAGCTTATTCTATTACATTTATTGTTGATTTACATTATAATATTCTTATTTATTTGAAATAGCCTGGACGCGATCGTTTCATTCCTAAGGTGTGCAATCATCTAAGAAGTCATTGATTGCGTAATATCCTGTAGCACATAAGCGTTCCTTAACAATTCTTTTAAATTTTACAATTGAATATTTTTGAACGCTTTCTAGTATCCTGTTGTAAAAGCGTATACATTGTCCCATAAAAGACATACTAACCTCGACGACCAGAGAATCCGTCCGTCCGTCCGTTCGTTCGTTCGTTCGTTCGTTCGTTCGTTCGTTCGTTTGTTCGTTCGTTCGTTCGTTCGTTCGTTCGTTCGTTCTTTCGTTCGCTCGTTCGTTCGTTCGTTCGTTCGTTCGTTCGTTCGTTCGTTCGTTCGTTCGTTCGTTTGTTTGTTTGTTTGTTTATTGGAACTTAAAAAAGTTAACATTAACAAATGTGATTGTTAACAGCTACATAAATCATAGACTGTGTTGCAGCCATTAGCGCCCACCTCCAGAAGGGAGACAGCGTTCCGACATTTAATATATGTTTACATAGTTCTTATGTACTATTATTTATATAAACTTAATAATTTTATGTTACGTGTGTGTGTGAGATGAATGTGTAGTGTGTTGTATGTGTAGGTGAATGGGGAATGTAAGTGTATGTGTGGAAGTGCGAGAGAGAGATATGATATATCTGTGTTTTAGTTATATTACAAAATTTTGATATACAATAAGAAAAAATATATAATATGAATGTCTTTTAACAAGTAATATAGGTACATACTTGTTTCCAAATTACAGATAACGATGCCGTTTATCGTACTTACTCTTCTAAGAAAAATTAAACTTAACTCATAAGCTAATTTAAATTACTATAAAATGTTGCAAAATTTATTATATTAGAATAATGTTTAGTGTAACAAAAACTTAATAAGCAGTGATATCTATAAAAAAAAATCGGGTTTATACCAATTGAGTTAATTCTCACTGCTATGTCATTTTTATTTTATTTTTTTAATTTTTCGTACATAAAAACATTCCTTCTGTTATACAAATACGGATACAAAAATTAAATAAAGAACATCTATCATACGAGATCTTTATAAAATATATCATGCATATTTCTAACACGCCACCTTGCACTTAATATTTCACCACCACACCTCTTAGATGTGGCCGTTGCCGTCCTCTTATTGTGCGCACCAGTTAAAAGGTTTAACTCGTTCTACATTCTGCGGATACTTGAAAATCTCGCCGGTAAAACTAAGCGATTTGAAGCATATGACTGAAGATGTACCTTAATACCTAAAGTATTAGCCCTCAGAGCCTCCTTTGTCCTCGCTTGAAATTTCGTAACATCGAACAAACATGTCTGAAGATATCGTGATCACGGTTTATACGAAAATCTAACTTCTTTTTGTAGCATCTCTGATTTTGAGAATTTGAATGTCAATATTATAAATTTAAATCACCTGTGTGTCAATATTTGGATGTTTTGTTTTTTATGTATAGTATAAAGCATTTTGCATATTTTGTTTTTTATGTATTGTATAAAACATAAATTAAAAAAATGTATTTGCCGCCTGCATACTAAGCAGGTGTTAGGTACCCTTGAAAAAGTTTATTTATGATGATCGATGATATTTTAAAATTAAGGCGTTAAAGCGAAACAAAAATCCTCACTTCCACAATCATAATATTAGTTAAGATGTATATAAAATGACGTTTTGGTAATGAAAACCAAATTTTCAACCCATAATTTAAAATGTTAAAGTAAATTATTTTTAAAATAGGAATCAATCAAAGTCATTAGCAATACATTACATAGACAGCCCCGAATGTATGCCTAATAAACACTACAATAGTATAACTTAATAATAGACTACTAGTTGTAATAGACGCTAGTACATAATACATTACATTATATTATATTTTACATATTTTGGATAAATCAAGTACATTAATATAGTGTTGAGCACTTTAGAAGCACCTAATACAAGCACCCAGCGCATCACCCGGTTGAGCACCCAGTGCTCAACGAATGAATGACAATCCATCTCGTGTAAAAATTGGATGAAAATGTACAACAATGTCCCGAGCACGATGTCAACTAATAAAAATTACTTTAACCACATACAAACAATGTGTCATCTAAAACGGAGCCACTGAAACTTTCAGGTTAAGTTAAATAGTTTTCTTGCACTTTGTTTCGTTTAAATTAAAGTATAAAATGAAAAGAAAGTGTTTCCAACATCGCGTTCGCGTTAAGACTTCGTTTTTAAACTGACATTTATTTTGTACTGGATTTTGCTTGCCGCTCTTTTTTAGCATGAAAATAGTGATAGCAACTCCGAAGAGAATATAAATTTTGACGAAAAATTTTAAAAACGTGGATTTTTATATTTGTATCTTTCTTTTTCCGTAGACACAGATTACGAGATTAACATTTATCTTTTTTTTTACTTATTTGTTTTAGATCCACGACTTGTCATCTTGGAAATAATTAAAAAATATATTATTTTTAAATATTACTAAGGATTTCAGGGCAAATAAAGCGATGTCGAAACTGTCAAACAAAGTTTATATCCGAACATCGATCGTTGTTATGAACACGACCGTGCTTATGTTATGTCGATGGAACCTCCGAGAATATTATACGATGAACAAGTTACGAAAAATTGAGTAGGCAAAAAATAATATAGCACGAATTTTAATAAAAATTATCTAACTGCGCAAGACATATTATAGTGCACAAGTGTGTACGTAAACACAGGTACACAGGGTGCACTCTCTATCCTCTAATACTCTTATGACCTAGGTTTCTTCATACGAGGCGTGAAGAGGCATCTTGCGGGCCGCAAAGGCGGGGGCGACTACTGTAAATCATTCTTCCTGACTGCACTAGCCGTCGTCACGTTTGGACTCTACTACCACTTACCATCAGCTGGAGTAGAGTCATATGCCTTACCGAGAGAAAGAAAAAAAATCGAAGAGACGGTAATAGCACACGACCGGAAAGAGTTCCGGCGCAGGACCAACGGTTTTATGTGCTTTCCGAAGCATTCCCACACCTGGGTGTACACTCCCACACCCTGCCAACTTCCAGACTCCAGGGTAGTTAAAATATTTTTTTATTGGCCCGACCTGGGAATTTAACTCCGGGTCTGCTTTACATCTAGCCACTAGACCAACGAGGCAGTCGATTGCTTAATACTTTATACTTAATTGCTCATAGGGCGGCAATTCCGAGGTCCTTGTTTTAAATACAGGGAAGGGTCAAAGTTATTGGGTTCTTTGTCAAGATATTTTTAGTAGAATGCAGAGTTAGGACACGCTCATGCCTTGGAAAGCAATTCGCACCAACAAAGACTTCGGTCACAAATCAAACAGCGCTTTTAAAATCGCAGCAGTAAATCGACAATTTAAGTCTCTTTAAAAATATATTATTTAAACAACACGCCTTTTTAAGCACTGAATTTGATCTTCGAAGCTCAAGCTGCTCAAGTAACTGAATTTATCCGTCAGCATCTGAACGTAAATATTTCAGTCGATAAAAGTCAAACAGGGTTTGTATTACACAATGATCTACAGTTATTTTGTAAATAGAAATGAATCCAGACTACGCGCTAGGTTGGATAATTAAAAGGTAATAAGATAATTCTAGCCAACTGAAGTCAATTCCTACACTCCTAAAGATAAACTTTTGATTCAATATAATAAAACCTAAACGATACAATATTATCGACAGTCTACACCATAATAATTACCAAGATTTCCATATTTGCACCATAATCATTCAATTAGATTGTCTGGAAACATGCCTTTTTTTAAACGCATCAAATGAACGTCGGCTTATTAATATTATTGTCATTTAGTTTGTCAAATAAAATTTATTTCAATACAAAAACCTTATCCATGGTTTTATAGTTCACGATAAATACTAGATCCACCTAGACGTTCGAACCCAATCTGTCAAGCATTCCGAAAACAAACAATTCAGTCGTCCGACCGACATGCCCAACATTCCCGACCAAGCCTGTAATCCCGCAAAAATAACAGTCGGATTTTGGAAGGAACTAAATCAAAAAATACCTTTACGTAGCGTGCCGCTTTTTATAAGAACAAACATTCCAACGTTGCTAAAACAACTCGACATTTATTGAAATACACGACAGGTAACCTACTCCTTTTATTAAAATCCCATAAAAAACAATTTGCAACGAATTTATCACTGTACCTATCACTACATATTATAAAACAATTCCCCCGCGGCGTCTGTCTGTCTGTATGAACGCGATAATCTAAAAAACTACTGAACGGATTTTCATACGGTTTTCACCAATGGACAGAGTGATTCAAGAGGAAGGTTTACGTGTATAATTCATTAATTTTTTCTGTAAATTTGTTGAAATATGACGATAATTGTTAAAGAAGTCGGAACAAAACGAGCCGATTGGGAGCTTTCATCAACAACGCTGTAAAATCCTTTTGAAATATAACAAAATAATGTATGGTAAAATTGTTCCCCTTTCATAGATCTACAGAAAAGTACGCGATGGCATATGTCTATCTTTTAAGGATAGCTAACTATACCCACTTTAATGTTTAAAAAAATGGTTACATAATAATGTGATAATTGGAAAGCTATAAAAACGGATATGATATTAATCCTTATCAAATTAAATCCGTTTTTTACTTTAAGCATTTCATGTATATTATAATTGCCATTGACGATTTTTTTTTAGGAATATTTACTATGCTTCTCGGGCGAAGCCGGGCCGGGTCGCTAGTACAATATAAGTCGGAATGTTAAACTTTAATTGATTTTAATTAATTCGTACTCTTTCTCATTCGCGGGTTTGTCAGCAAACTAACTGTCGTCGTCTTATTTATTAAAATTATTTATCAAATAAAAAATGTGGTGTCGTGGAACACCAGAGAGGAACGAAATCCGTGTGGTGTCGTGGAACACCAGAGAGGAACGAAATTCCTTATTTTAAAAATATTAATTTCAAGTTCTATTCGAGGTATAAAGAAAATAATTATTCGGGTATACATTTTTAATTATGATTTTTTTATCGATGAAAATCAATAATACTACTTTACAAAATTATCTTAACACCTTTATTTTGTTTACAATGATTTATAAAAATATATATAATAATAATGACGACAAATTATTTTAAATTTTAAGATTAGTCAGGCAGAAGAGCCAGTACTAATTAGTTGCATAAGGTTTTATTTTCATAAGTTGTTTTTATCTAAAACCGTTAATATTACGAGAAATAAAAGTCATCCCGTAGACTACACATTAGACACTGTATAGCCATCATACATAGACTATACATAAAAATCTTACGCTTTTTTTTAACCTTACGGACGTTTTTTGCCAACTAAGCCCTCCGCAACGCCCCATAAGGAACTTCGTTCCAAAAAAACTACAGGGTACTATGTTCAATATAAAAAATTATGTTACTAACTAATGTTTACACGACATAATATGATAGTAATTATTTTATAACTATTTTATTATAGTACATTGGTTTTTGTTTATTTTAAGTTTGTTTTATAGTGAAAAATTTTAATCGTAAAAGAAATCCCAATAAGTACCTACAGTAGAACCAGTATTCAGTATCGGAAGTAACTTAAGTTATAAAAGAATAAGATACATACTTCAGTAGCTACCTATCAAGTATCACGTTTAAACTTAAACTCTGTGATATCATCCAATGGTGATATATATCGTATACTACGGCCGCCTCGTTGGTCTAGTGGCTAGAGGGCCCTATTGGTCCTGGGTTCAATTCCCAGGTCGGGCCAATAAATAGTTATTGGGTTTTTCTGTCAGAAAATTCTCCGTAGCCACCCGGAGTCTGGAAGTTGGAAGAGTGTACACTCCCGTGCCTCGGAAAGCACGTAAAGCCGTTGGTCTTGCGCCTGAACTCTTTCCGGTCGTGTCGAAGTGCTGTCCCATTGGATTATGAGAGCTAAGGAAAAGAGAGTACACCTGTGTTTGAACACAAACTTGGCCGCCACGGCCGAAATCGGACTGGAGGTACTTACTACGGCCGCGTATTAATAAGGTGTCTTAAGTGGTGTGGATAAATTTAAGGGTATGAAAAAATTGGTAATGTATGTTTGCATACCGATGTTTGATCTGAAATTACAATAGCAATGATTGCTTTAATAGCATAGTATGTATATATGATACGCCAAAATATATACATATATGCTATGATCAAGATCAAATATTTTTTAATGAAATAAAATCCCTCATGATTATTATTTCAAATATATAGTGTATTAGTTTCCGTCCGCAGCTTCGCCTGCTTGTGAGGGGGAAGGGAGGCAGGTCTTAGGTAGCTGGTTACCCTTTTCTGTACCGTTCTGTGTTTATGATGGTCAGTTGAGTAGTTAAAACGTGAAAGCGTAACAAACAGGCAAATAAACAAATTCACTTTAATATTGATTAGGAATTAGGATATCTATGATTGTTATAAAGTTGGCGAACTATTTAAAGAAGATTTTAAAATCAGAGTGTCTTGTTAAGCAAAAATCTGTTTTTATGTTGCAACGTGTCACTTTGCAATGTAGAAATTAATTCTAGGTAGAAATGTTATTGCACTACCTTTTAGAGGGTGCCAGTGGGAGTCTAAATTCAAAATGGCGACCAAATTCGATCCCTGCGTTAGCCGCCATCTTGAGTTAAAGGTAATTACCATTTTACGTACTCGTACTCTCAGTGAGACAACTTGATCAGCGTCCTATTTCAAATATAATTAACTTTCCCGCTTCCTTGTGAGATTGCGGCAGTAGTATTGCTACCTTTTCCTATTGGCCTGAGTTGATAACAAGCAAAAATATGTATTATATATATTATTATAAATAAATAAACTTGACATTTTTATTTTATATATATATTTAAATAAAATTAAAAAAATATATTCGTCAAAAATATTTTTTATTCTATATCAGTAACAAAACATTTTACGTTTCTAAACGTACATTGTTATGTGACAAACTTCAGGCTACTTTGTGTTCGTTAATTTCCAATGACTGATGTCGAAACAACTTGAAATGATAAACAAAAGTATGATAGTTGTGGGCGTTGCCACATTTTGTTTCCCAGATAATTCATTGATTAATACTGTGATAACTTGATAAGGCTTTCGCGTATTTTGTGACCGTGTGCTAGATTTTTACTATTTATGATATATAACATTTGAGTTCTACGTCATTTATTATAGTTATTAAAACAAACTTTAAAACAACATTCTTTTGATATATTTATATTAATTGAATTCTAAATAATATTAAAAATAATATCATAAACGTGATAGTATTAACTGTATACCGAGTGTTTTATTGATAATTTCAGTAATGAGATTGAAAACTTAGTGTTTATAATATGTGAATCACTGCTAACATCTTATTAAAACATAGTGCATGTGAAAAATGTTTACAAAAATTTTGTTAACGTTTCTATTGTGTACAAATGTGAAATCTCAATCAAACAAAGATCTGTACAACGGGCAATTTAAAAATGAGTACTATAACACGCGACAACAAGATTCTTCACGTGAATCAAGACTTCCTAATCCTGGAGATAGTAATTACAGAACATATTTGTACAATAACAGAAGATATGGAACAGATCCTTCAAGATATAACCCTTACAATCCTAACATAAACCAACCTGGCGGCTTTCCGTACAATCCGATTGAGAGTAATCCTTTGGATGATCAATTCAAGTATAATACAGTAAGTTCACATGATATATGTCATTAGATTACATAGTTTGTATGATAACAACAGCCCATTGTACAGTCAAATAGATGACTTCGAATATTATTTCACAAACTTATTGTTCAAATGCTTAACATGATATTAAATATAAATACAATCAAAGTTTGTTAATATCTATATAACGTTGGATTTAAGCCGATAACCTGTGGTACACAGTTCATAATTACTGATCTCTGCATGAGTATTTAATATATTAATAATAATAAAGACAATATTTTCAATGCAATGTAATTTTGTTTTTATTTTAACAGAAAATCGATCCAAACAATCCAGATGCACTGTTTCCCGGTGTTCTAGGAGGCTGGAGAGAGGACTTACAAGGACGAGAGAGACGGGATTCCCGTCAGTTGAAGAGGGATATCTTTGTTAACACAAACTATGGACAAGTTCAAGGATTTCGAGTAAGCTAACTTTTAATTTTATGCATAAGAGATAGTATTTGTGTTTGTTTATTTTATTTAACTTCATTCATTGTTCATTCATTCAACTTGAAACAGTACATTAGCTTTTTGTGTGTGTTTACAATAGTACCAGTCAAGAATATACAGAAAAATTGTTTTCATGAAAAATAAAAAAGGAATTGCGAAGTATTGCCAGGCATTAGTTAGAGATGGAAAAATAATGTGTAAATCTCTTATTCACTATTGTACTGCCAAGTAATTTACGATACCCATAATAAATACTTAAATTTTGATTGTTATAATAAATAAAACAGTTTACATGTACTTATGAAATTATTACAATGTGTACTTAATAGATTTTAATATTTGTTTTATAAAAACATCTAATAAAATAGTTTAAGGTATTAATAATAATCCATCAATTATTAAAACCAAGTGATTAACAACATGCTTGGTTTCATCGCTCGGTTCTATTTTATTTTATTCAAAACTGATGAAAAATCTAATTTAAACAATCTAACATTCCAAAAGAATTATAATTTGATACCAAAATATATTTTTAATTTAGTAAATAACATAAATGATCAAATATGTACATATGTGTATGGATGTATGTCATACACTATAGCCCAGTTCAATTAAAAAAAAACTTATAGTAACCTATTTACAAGTATTTATGAATTTAAGAGATTATAATGCTACAATTGGTTCAAAATTTAGATTCTCCCATAAAGAACTGGAAACGAACTCTGACTGAAATAGTCACTTATTTCAATTAAAAAGTCATGTAATTCAAATACATAAAATTTATATGAATCCTGCATTTCTTTGTTATTATTGTGATTTTTTTTATCAGGTATATTTATATGACAACCCAGACCCTAATTCAGGATACCGACCATGGTTAACGCCAGTGGAACGGATACAGGGTGAAGTATCGGTGTTCCTCGGTATACCGTACGCTCGACCACCCGTCTTAGAAGGGAGATTTAAGGTAATATACACTAACTAATTTTTGTTCTTCTGTCCTCTTATATAATTATATCTCTCCGGAATTCTCTAGAATATTCTCAAAGTCTACATTCCTATTAAGTAAGGGTTATATGCTTATATGTTTGCATATATAAAAAACCTCTGACTACATTTCAAAAATGAACTAGTTACACATTATATTGAGATATTGTCCTTCAGACTGCTTTTTCTTTCTCTTTTTAAATTATAATATGAAGGCAAGCGATGGACCACCTGAGAGAAAGTGGTCACCGCCGTCCATAAACTTTGGCACTAAAAAAAATTAACCATCACTTACATCTCCAATTCGCCACCAATCTTGAGAATTATGATTTTATGTCCCTTGTGCCTGTATTTAGACTGGCTCACTCACCCTTCAAACCGGAACTCAACAAAGTATTTCTATTTGGCGATAGAAATTGTGATGATTGTGTTCGTACCTATCAAGGGGGGCTTGCACAAGACTGCTACCAAGTGGACATGATACGAAATACTTAATTTAAACATAAAATATTGTGTAATATATTTTTCGAATTGTTGTAGCCACCTCGTAGACACCCCGGCTGGCAACTCATGCAGGCGGTAGACTGGGGGCCCGCCTGCCCACAGCCCGTCAGGTTCACGGGCGCTACGAAGGGCATACGGGACATGGACGAGGACTGTCTCTACCTGAACATATTCTCGCCTAATGTAAGTACAAACGAAACATACCTGAGAGGCGACATACATTACTTATTCTTACAAGATTCTTTATTAAATTTAATCTTTTCCATTTAAGATTATGAAATAGAATTTTCCAAGTAAATGTTTCGTATTTTTAAATATATTATCAATAAAGAAATATCAGTAAAAGTGATATTTTTGTTGTTGGCAATTTACACATCAGAAAGTAAGCAAATCCAACACTGAGAATCGCTTTTAGGTGTAAAAACAATCTACACCAGAGGTACACAAGTATAATATAAACAGTGCGCTTAAAATCTATGGAGACAGCACATTTATGTTAACGATGTCCGATTTTTCTCTGAAATGTTTATAGAAAAATAATTATATCTATATGGTACACCATATGTAGATATCAAATTCGGGTTAATTGAAGACAAATAAATAAGGGTGCCATAATATTTAAAGGCTACTATTACAATTTTGAGTTGCTCTCAAATTTAATTGATGGTCAAAATTGACGTTTGTATATGCGGAATTTTAAGTTAACGGCGTCTCAAATAAATGATATACACTTAAACATTAAAGTGTGTAGAATTATGTTTCAGTATTAAAACATAAAACGGCTAATTACTTAAATCATCGTTTTATTTTTTTCATTTTCCACGTATGTCTTCAATTATATTTTAATAAAAATTAGTAATTCATATATTATGTAGTTTTTGCCGTTGTAAGTATATAAACAATTAAAAATATATATTAATTAAAAAATTATATCTTCACCCATAATCCGAATACGGTAATCAGAAACGATCGCGTTCATCAAAAGAGGCCGAGGCGGTGTAGTCCAAATTAGACCAATTAATGCTTAGCAAAGCCCGACTAATGTTTCATTTGTGCGGACGTGACACGTCGCTTCAATCACTCCAAGCGACTCGGTAACATTTCAAATTGAAATTAAGTTCAATTGCCTAATTAACGTTATTGTAGCACTCGTGTGACTTTCATGCAAGATTTTGTAATAAAAGGAAAATGTACTTCATACAATCTGTCGCTTATGGGCTATTTTTTTAAATTACAATTAATTAAGGTATTCTACAGGGTCATTTGTAACGACCCAGCAACCTCTCAGGACTAGATAGCTAACAACATAAGCAACAACTTTTGTTCTACGACTTCGGACGTAACTCAATACATGAAAAAAAAAATGATTATACAAGTTTTTGTCGTACTGTCGTGACATTTGTAGGTCTATATTTCACTCATAAACGAAAAGACGACGCGACGCGTCGATCTTTGCGATGCGCGTAGATTTATAAACGTTCAAGCGGGAAATTAAATTAATACTTATTTTTGTATGAAAATAAAATCTAACAAATTATCAAAAGTCTTACAAATAATCCTGTATAACCAGATATCAATATTTAGTATTCCTGCTTTATTTTTTGAGTTAGTTAATGAGTGAGTTAGTGATCTAATAAAAATAATAATAATAATAATAATAAACAGCTTTATTGCACACAGAAAATAAACAAAATACAAGAAAAAAGCTTAAGATCAAAAACACTACAAAAGTATGCAAAGGGCGGCCTTATCACTAAGTAGTGATCTCTTCCAGGCAACCCTACTGAAAGAGACTTACAAGAGAAAACATAGTGGGCTAGTGCATTAACAAATTAAAAGTAAATATACATACACACAAAATACAATAGGCAATACAACAGATAGGTGCGAGCATACTTAGCTGCTAGTAGCGAAAGGGTTAGAGGAAAAATGTATTTTTAGGTATCAAATAATTACTAAACGATTGTGCGAAGACAAATGCACAATAAGGAATGCGAAAAACATAAACGGTCGCTCATTTTGACATCAGAATGAGTGGCCATTTTCAAAATAAAATTTCATTGATGGTAACATAGGTACCAAATATTTCAACAAAGATAAGTAAATAGGATAATTATAGTAACTAAATGCTGGTCACTCTGTATAGTCATTCCGATGCACGCCCAATTATGTAACGATCCCATGGGATTCATGGAAAAACATCTTCGTATTATAATGAATTTCAATGAATATTCCCATTGGTATAAAACACAATGACCACATGGCAACAATAGATCATTGTTCTCATATATTTATTATTGAATATGTGAAATAGATTCCTTCATATAACATAGGTATAGGTATAGATAGGCAGATGGGCAACCTGGGGCCGAATTCTACTAATCTATATCGATTACGATACGATCCCGATACGATTCTAAACCAAATTTGAATATTATTCGGATCAGAACCGAACCGATATATTGTTAACATATAACGTTATAACTTAATTGTTAACTTTGATGTCAATAGTCGACAATTAAAGAGTAGGAAATCGGATAAATTCGAATAAAAATCGGATTACGCTTCGATTCGATTGCGATAAAGTGACAATTTGTTAGTAGAATAATCCCCCTGATGGTATGTGAGCATCACCAATAGACATTGGTGTCGTAAGAAATATTAAGCGTTCCTTACATCACCAATGCGCCACACGAGTACAACATTACTAAGGATTGCTGTTTGGCGGTAGGCGGCGGTAGGCGGTAGGCGGCAATATGTCATGACTGTTTGACTTCAATTATATCTTAATGATAGATATGTATATTATTATCGGCATATAAGCAGGCTGTGTTCTATCATGTCTGAGTACGTAACGCACTGTAGAATAATTAATGAGTATAATTATGACTGCCTCGTTGGTCTAGTGGCTAGATATAAGGCCGCAGACCCGGTGTTCCTGGGTTCAATTCCCAGGTCGGGCCAATAAATAGTTATTGGGTTTGTGGGCTTGGGTCAGAAAATTCTCAGTAGCAGCCCGGAGTCTGGAAGTTGGAAGTGTGTACACTCCCGTGCCTCGGAAAGCACATTAAGCCGTTGGTCCTATGCCTAAACTCTTTCCGGTCGTGTCGGATTATGAGAGCTAGAGAGAGAAGAGAGAGTGCACCTGTGCTTGCGCACAAACTTGTGCGCTTTAATATTCCTGCGCAGTTGGCTAATCTCTCTTGAGATTGGCCGCCATGGCTGAAATCGGTCTGGAGGACATTATTATTATTATAATTATTCTACTAACAAATATTAAATATAATTATTGCGAGTGGTTATAAAAAATAATAATTGAAAAGACGCAATATTTAATCTTTTGCTAGAATTTTAAGATAAATATGTTCTAACACCATATACGAGTAGATAGATCCAAGCCATATTCTGAATTAAACGAACTCTATTTTAGTTTTATTTTTTTTAAACAGACAGAAGCTGGATCGACTGCGCAGAAATATCCGGTTATGGTGTACATTCACGGAGGTCAATTCGCTTCCGGTGCGTCGAATTTATTTCCCGCGCATATGATGGCCGCTTTCTACGACGTCGTTGTCGTATCTTTTAATTACAGATTAGGAGCACTGGGTGAGTTTGTATTAAAAACTTTTTCTGTTTCAAAAGATTAGACATTTTTTTATTTTTCTTATTATTATCTTTTTTTAATCTGTTGTCTATATTTCTAAAATAAATATTTAACTATCCGAATAATTGTCATTTAATGGTTGTAATTTTTTTTTCTCGTTTTTGTATCAAAGGCTTCCTCTCAACCGCCGATGAAAATTCTCCCGGTAACTACGGTGTCCTAGACCAAGCGATGGCCCTTCAATGGGTGAGAGACAACATAGGGCCGTTCAATGGTGATGCAGGTTCCATTACCTTGTTTGGACCCGGCGCTGGTGCAGCCTCAGCTGGTCTGCTAGCTGTTTACCCTCCAACCAGAGATATCGTTTCAAGAGTTATAGCACAGGTAAAAAATAAAACTTAAAAAAATATTGTTGCCACGTGCAATATTTAATCAGTTACTTTTAAGAGCCCTTGCCAGTCAATTATTATTGAAAAAAATATTAATATTATTATTAATGATATTAAATTCTATAAACATGGACAGTTTAAAAAAAATAACTATAATATCATGTCCTAATATTATCGTGTTGCGTAAAGTATTGTTAAATACCAATAATGTTTAATTTTTATTTTTAATTTCCAGAGTGGTTCCGCGTTAGCTGACTGGGCACTTATAGAGGATAAATTCCGTGTTCAGAATACGTCGTTGGTTTTTGGCAGGCTACTGGGTTGTCCGATCGACTCGTCGTGGAAACTCGTCAACTGTTTACGTCAAGGAAGAAGTTTTTATGAGCTCGGAAACGCAGAGTTTGAGGTGCATCTAGTTTATTTATCTGTATATATAGCAAGATTCACTCGGCCCTTCAAACCGGAACACAACAATACAAAGTGCTGCTGTTTCGCGGTAGAATATCTGATGAGTGGGTGGTACCTACCCAGACGAGCTTGCACAAAGCCCTACCACCAAGTAAATTAAGTTATTCACATTCAAAAACCAAGCGGATTAGATTGGTAGATTTACATATTTCATGCGATTTGTTAATAGATCTGTTATATTATGCGCTACAAAAAAAGCTATTAATATATCTTTATATATATTGCAAAACTATTCCACCTTAATATTTGTGTCCATTTATCTATTTTTTTTTTCAAAGCTGCGATAAATTTCAATCGACAATGATTACAGATTATTTAGATCTCAAACAGTTGACTCAGTTGACTTGAATCCTGTCTGCCTGTTGACCTGTCATTGGAATCAAGTTCACATATAAACATTATTACCGTAATAACATGAAATATCAATAACACCATCCATACGATACCACAAATGGGATCTAAGATATTGTGCATTGTGTTTTTAACGTGAATCGTTATAAATCGATGAACGCCGGCTGCAAGCACGAAAAAGCATACGTCGCTGAAACTAGCCGACAGAACTAGCCGACAGATGACATTCCTAAGCCTAAACTTTTCTACACGACTGTACTTCATTGAAGCTTGTATAATGTTTTAACGCGTTGACTTAGAAACTTGAAATGTTGTATACTTGTTAATTAAACATATCCAAAAAAGATAGTAACCACAAAAGTACGGCGCAGAAATTTTAAGCATAGATTTTTTGAGATTTTCTGCGGTAAGGGGAGCGCGCGCTATGGGCAAGATTTTATATGCATTTAACACTTAACGCGTTGACTTAGAAGCTTGAAATTTTGTATACTTATTAATTAAAGATACACAAATGAGGTAGTAATCACAAAAGTACGGCGCAGAAATTTTAAGCATAGAATTTTTGA
This sequence comes from Nymphalis polychloros, assembly GCA_905220585.2. NCBI lineage: Eukaryota > Metazoa > Arthropoda > Insecta > Lepidoptera > Nymphalidae > Nymphalis > Nymphalis polychloros. The sequence continues at coordinate 13,968,895 of HG992243.1, read as the reverse complement.
GATTTTTCGCGGTAAGGGGAGCGCGCGCTATTGGGCCTGATTTAATATGCATAAAACACTTAACGCGTCGACTTAGGAACTTGAAATTTTGTATACTTATTGATTAAAGATACACAAATTAGATAGTAATCGCAAAAGTACGGCGCAGAAATTTAAAGGATGGGTTTTTTGACATTTTCTGCGGTAAGGGGAACGAACGCGCACTATTGGCTATGTATTATATGCATATAACACTTAACGCGTTGACTTAGAAACTTGAAACTTTGTATACTTATTAATTAACGATACCCAAATGAGATAGTAATCACAAAAGTACGGCGCAGATATTTTAAGCATAGGTTTTTTGACATTTTCTGCGGTAAGGGAAGCGCGCGCTATTGGCTGTATATTAATAAGCATATAACACTTAACGCGTTGACTTAGAAACTTGAAATTTTGTATACTTATTAATTAAAGATACACAAATGAGATAGTAATCGCAAAAGTACGGCGCAGAAATTTAAAGGATGAGTTTTTTGACATTTTCTGCGGTAAGGGTAAGCGCGCACTATTGGGCCTGTCTTTATATGCATATAACACTTAACGCGTTGACTTAGGAACTTGAAATTTTGTATACTTATTAATTAAAGATACACAAATGGGGTAGTAATCACAAAAGTACGGCGCAGAAAATTACACAGATTTTTCAACTTTTCTATCTTAAAGGAAGCATGTAGTAATAAGCGTGGACAGTAAGCCTAAAAAACTATACTTTTAATTTCTGCGCCGTACTTTTGTGATTACTATCTCTTTTAAATATGATTAATTAATAAGTATACAAAATTTCAAGTTCCTAAGTCAACGCGTTAAGTGTTATATGCATATAATACATAGCCAATAGTGCGCGTTCGTTCCCCTTACCACAGAAAATGACAAAAAACCTATGCTTAAAATTTCTGCGCCGTACTTTTGCGATTACTATCTGATTTTTGTATCTTTAATTAATAAGTATACAAAATTTCAAGTTCCTAAGTCAACGCGTTAAGTGTTTTATGCATATTAAATCAGGCCCAATAGCGCGCGCTCCCCTTACCGCGAAAAATCTCAAAAATTCTATGCTTAAAATTTCTGCGCCGTACTTTTGCGATTACTGTCTCATTTGGGTATCCTTAATTAATAAGTATACAAAATTTCAAGCTCAAATCTTCAATCAATCAAATATTCAATCGCTCGAATAACTTTAATATCGCGATGTAGGGTACGTCAGTTTTTAGTTTTCGTATGTGGCGAGATAGATGTCGCTACACTTCTAAGTCAACGCGTTAAGTGTTAAATGCATAAAAAATCTTGCCCATAGCGCGCGCTCCCCTTACCGCAGAAAATCTCAAAAAATCTATGCTTAAAATTTCTGCGCCGTACTTTTGTGGTTACTATCTTTTTTGGATATGTTTAATTAACAAGTATACAAAATTTCAAGTTTCTAAGTCAACGCGTTAAAACATTATACAAGCTTCAATGAAGTACAGTCGTGTAGAAAAGTTTAGGCTTAGGAATGTCATCTGTCGGCTAGTTCTGTCGGCTAGTTTCAGCGACGTAAAAGCATGACTCATTGTCACGTTCCGCCTGAGCCGAGCGTACAAGCGAGAGTGCGGAACAAGCGATAGAGAGGCACGATCGGCCTAAGCGTTCGGCTTGTGACGCGTCTATCTCTCTTCCACTCCATCGGCCGATGCGTCCGAGTATTCATCAATGTTTTCTTATGACGTTATCACGTAAAACTATCGTCCGAAAACCGACTTGACAGACAACCAATTAATTTTTTTAATTACATCAATTGATGTTTCATGGTAGAATAATTGATGTATGAAATACCTATACAGATTTGTGCTGCAAAGCTTTACTACCATTGATTGTGTATTAAGGTGATTATTAAAATATATTTAATAATAAAATGACTACATGACTGTTTTTTATTTTTTTATTTTAGCCTAACGTTGGCTTCATACCTTGGGGTCCCGTTCTCGAGAATAACTTCACATTCCCCGGAGACGAGTGGTACGACGGCTGGCGGGAACGGGACTGGCATTTCTTAGCGACAACTCCTGAAGAGCTGATCGTCAAGCGACAGTTCAATCCCGCCCTGAGATACATGACCGGTGTCACCACGCAGGAAGCCGCTTATGTTTTATGTAAGGCTAATTGTTTATAGAGAACTGCTCGAAAAGAGCTAATGTGTAACGGCGCGGTACTGCAGTGCCTTTGGTTCTTTGTGTTTGGTATATAAAATAATAATCATTCGTTATTCATTAATATAATTACATTCCAATTTATTCATATTTAATATAGAGTGTATAACAAAAACTGCCTCGTTGATCTAGCGGATAGATATAAGGCCGTAGACACCCGGTGGTCCTGGGTTCAATTCCCAGGTCGGGCCAATAAATAGTTATTGGGTTTTTCTGTCAGAAAATTCTAAGTAGCAGCCCGGAGTCTGGAAGTTGGAAGTGGCTAAGGCCTTTTCTCCTCTTTTGAGAAGAAGGTTTTTGGAGCTTACTCCACCACGCTGCTCCAATGCGGATTGGTGGAATACACATGTAACAGAATTTCAGTGAAATTTGACACATGCAGGTTTCCTCACGATGTTTTCCTTCACCGTCAAGCACGAGATGAATTATAATTACAAATTAAGCACTTGAAATTCAGTGGTGCTTGCCCGGGTTTGAACCCACGATCATCGGTTAAGATTCACGCGTTCTTACCACTGGGCCATCTCGGCTGTCGCTTATACGCGAATGCTCTCATTAAATTTAACTTGAGAAGAGCAATAAGTTAAAATTTCTAACATAACTGTACCAGGTGATAGTACAACGGTATCCAATAACGATATTAAGATGCGCTATATTCCTTTTTTTTATAGCCTAGGTGGGCGGACGGTCATATGGGCCACCTGATGGTAAGTGGTCACCAACGCCCATTGACAATGGCGTTGTAAGAGATGTTAACCATCGCTTACATCGCCAATGCGCCACCAACCTTGGGAACTAAGATGTTATGTCCCTTGTGCCTATAATTACACTGGGTCACTCACCCTTCAAACTGGAACAACAATTCCAAGTACTGCTGTTTTGCGGTAGAATATCTGATGAGTGGGTGGTACCTACCCAGATGAGCTTGCACAGAGCTCTACCACCAAGTAAAACCTTAGACGATGTGTCAAAACTTAAGATTGGTAGAGGATCTTTTTTCTTATAGTATAGGTAGGCAGAAGGATAAATGGGCCTCCTGATCATAAGTGGCCACTACCGCTCATCTACATTGGTATTGTAAGAAATATTAACCATTCCTTACATGTCCCACCAACTTTGTTACACTGGCTCAGTCACCTTTGGGTGGTACCTACCCAGACGAGCTTGTACAAAGCCCTACCACCAAGAGATTATTTTTAATTAAAAGAATAAACTCGAAATTATTTCTAGTAAAGTCAATAGAGAAAATAAATCTGAGTATGCTGTTTTTTTTAGATAATAATGAATCTCTCGCCCCTGGCTACGAGATAAACGAGCGATGGTTCAACCAGAAGGTGCAGGAGTTCGTCTTCCGGTACAACTACACGCTGAATCCGCGTGGCGTGTACGAGGCCATCCGCTACATGTACACCTACCACCCCGAGCCGCACAACGCCAGCGCCGTGCGCGACCAGTACGTGCACGTGAGTGACCACCTACCACCCATACCCCCAACACAACTACATGTACACCTACTACCCCGCGCCGCAGAACGCTAGCGCCGTGCATGAGCATTACGTGCCACGCACTCGACCCACGACACTTACAATTGAGTAGACCACTTACCAACAACAATACCCACCGAACATCCACCTCTACATATAAACCGACCTCCGACGTGTTTATGTTCAACGGCCACCGACCTCTATCTACCTCTATGATTATTCACCAGTTTTAATACAAATGTTTTCTTTGATTCCTTATCACAGCGCGTAATTTGAACGTTCCAGTTTCTCTCGGACTTCCTGTACCGCGCCCCGACGGACAAGATGGTAAAGCTGCTGCTGGAGCAGAACGTGCCGGTGTACATGTACGTGCTGAACACGACGGTGGAGGCGTTCGGCTGGCCGGAGTGGAGGCAGTACGCTCACGACACTGAACATTTCTTCCTCTCGGGCGCTCCCTTCATGGACCAGGAGTTCTTCCCGAGGAGACACAGAATAGACCGGCAAGCTTGGACACCGAACGATAGGAACATGAGCCACTTCTTTATGAAGGCGTATTCTGATTTTGCGAGATTTGGGTAAGTTTCAATTATATATTCTAATATTAAAAATACGTAAAAAACTGTCTGTCTGTTACGCTTTCTCGGCTATATCACTGAACTGAATTCGATTAAGTTTGGTAATCAGCCAGTTTGATTCCCGAGAGACACTTTTTTATACCTAACACTTATCGACCTAACCCCCCCCCCTCCCCTTTTACACGTGTATATATAGTCTAACAAACTAGTAATCATATAATAATAATAATGTCCTGGGACAATATTCACACAAGGCCATCTGGTCCCAAACTAAGCAGAGCTTGTACTATGGAAACCAGACAACTGATATACTACATATACTACTTTTCTTTACATACTTATATAGATAGTTACACCCAGACTCAGGACAAACAAACATGTTTCATGCAAATAAATGTCTCCCCTTGGTGGGAATCGAACCCACAACCTGCGGCGTGAAAGGCAAGTATCTTACCAACCACGCCAACCGGCTCGTAAATATTTATATCTGTGATGAAAAGTGTAAACTGCCTCATATTAGACAATGGTACTGCTTATTCAGCTTGCAGATACCGCAAAAATTATCGTCTAAGGTTAATCCTTTTCTGTAAACGATTTCCGAGTACGAATACCTCGAAAAAAAAAAGCGTTAATACTGAATAAGGCTGTCCTCAGTGAGAGTTCCAGTGAACTATATATAGAACTAACCTTTTAAATTCCATTTGACTTAATATTCCAGGAACCCAACCCGCTCGCGCATCCTGGGCCTGCACTTCGAGATGGCAAAGGCTGGACAGCTCCGGTACTTAAACCTGAACACAACCTTCAACTCGAGCATCCAACTCAATTACAGGCAGACTAAACTGGCCTTCTGGACCGTGTACCTACCCACGGTTATAGGGAGACTCGTGCCTACATACCCACCATTCACAGAGGTAATTTGACTTAAACGAAGATTTACAATTTCAAACTACTTTTCATAATAAATATAATGAGCAATTGTTTCATAACATAAGCAAAAACCGAACGCGGTGCGCTATCTAATCGATGACGTATTGAATTCCAGTACTGGTGGGAACCGAAGCAGCCTCTCCAAATAGCGTTCTGGTCGGTCTCCAGCGCTTGTCTCGTCCTCATCGTGCTGTTGGTCGTCTGCTGTATGCTGTGGAGGAACGCGAAAAGGTGAGGAGTTAAAACATTGCAGGATCTATATGTGATTACGATTTTTTCATTAACAATAAAATATTATATATTTATTTATCTAGCTTTATATTATCCACTGTTCAACTAATACAGTTTTTTTTTACATTTATTTGGAATTAAATAATTCTGAATAATAAATATCCACAATATTAAAAAATAAGATTATAATAATAATGCAAACATATTTCTCCAAAATTGTCATCCTCATATTGACACAGATATATGTAATATGTAAATAGTATTCTTAACATACTAATTTTAGTAACATTAAATTTCCTAGATGAATTTTACTGATTCTAAGATTTTATAATTAGTAATAATTACTATTATATGATTGAATATTTTGTAATAACAACATTATAAATGCTTTATAAAATAAAATTTTTAACCAAATCATTAACCCACCAAATTATAAAGTCATCATCTAACCCAACATAATCCATTAAAATGCTTCATTACTAACAATATAATTTTTCACAACAGGGCTATACCACCAAAATGGAAACTAATACCGACAATGTAGGTGAAATTTACCGTAATTATAAATGTTTCACGCACACAAACACACACACATGATTGCTTAATACAGAATTGCACTAAAATCAATAAACATTTTTATTTTGTTTAACTACCTAACCATTCTTTAAACCTTTTTTGTTATTGATTATCTGTCGGAAATTGTTCATTCATTCATTCATTCTTAGGACTGACAATAGTGCCCTTGGTGGTGCTCACGAGTTTTTGAGATGAATTTTATTTAATGTGTGTATTTATTTTAGTCAATTCTCTATATACTGCATCATTTTTTAACCGCCTTATATTTGCTTTTTGCCCCATATTTGCAGTGCTTTATTTACAATATAGCACTGCAAATGTTATATGCATAAAATTATTTGCTGATCCCTTTGCTAGGTCGTCGTTTGTTTTACCAGGTTACTAAAGAGTTATCGGTATTTTTCTATCAAGAAATTTTCAATAGCTCGGTGGTAGAGCTTTGTCCAAGCTCGTCTGGGTAGGTACCACCCACTCATCAGATATTCTACCGCAAAACAGTAGTACTTTGTATTGTTGTGTTCCGGTTTGAAGGGTGAGTGAGCCAGTGTAATTACAAGCACAAGGGACATAACATCTTAGTTCCCAAGGTTGGTAGCGCATTGGCGATGTAAGCGATAGTTAACATTTCTTACAATACCATTGGATATGGGCGTTGGTGAACACTTACCATCAGGTGGCCCAAATGCTCGTCCGCCTATACAATAAAAAAAAAGCTCGAATTATGGCAATGTTTACTCCACATTTATGAAGACAATAAGCCGTTTGAGTGCTACTATGTTACAGATATCACATCTGTAACATAGTAGCACTCAAACGGATAAGCAATTTTTTTTGTAAGCTAAATTTACGCATAATCAATTTCCACAATGTATAAAAACTCATTTAATATTATATTAAATGTTAAACAGAGAAACGGATCGGTACTACAACGGTGACATATTTATGGTTCCCGAGCTGGAGGAGAGCGGCATAGAGAACGCTTCGCGCTCCAGAGACAACATATACGAGTACCGAGACGTGCCCGTTAAGAGGACGCCGCAGACACTTACGAGAACGGTGAATATTTAAAATATTACCTTGTAAAATTAAGATGACATCATACCATTTAATTTATTACGACTAACTCTCAGCCTTATAAACTCTATGTTTGCTACTGTTTCATTAATAGTGCGCGTCACCGTTCCAATAATGACGTCACCGGTTGCACGTTCACAGATAAGCCAGCCTATGACGCTGCAGTCGCACGCGCCGTCGGAGGCGTCCACGGAGTCGGCGCTGTCGCTGCGGGACTCGCGCCGGCCGTCACCCGCGCCACGCGCGCGCTCCACCACGCAGCTCGTGCGCGGCGTGCCGCAGACCACCGTGTGACGTCACCGCGCACTCCGCCACCACCACGCAGCTCGTGCGCGGCGTGCCGCAGACCACCGTGTGACGTCACCGCGCACTCCGCCACCACCACGCAGCTCGTGCGCGGCGTGCCGCAGACCACCGTGTGACGTCACCGCGCACTCCGCCACCACCACGCAGCTCGTGCGCGGCGTGCCGCAGACCACCGTGTGACGTCACCGCGCACTCCGCCACCACCACGCAGCTCGTGCGCGGCGTGCCGCAGACCACCGTGTGACGTCACCGCGCACTCCGCCACCACCACGCAGCTCGTGCGCGGCGTGCCGCAGACCACCGTGTGACGTCACCGCGCACTCCGCCACCACCACGCAGCTCGTGCGCGGCGTGCCGCAGACCACCGTGTGACGTCACCGCGCACTCCGCCACCACCACGCAGCTCGTGCGCGGCGTGCCGCAGACCACCGTGTGACGTCACCGCGCACTCCGCCACCACCACGCAGCTCGTGCGCGGCGTGCCGCAGACCACCGTGTGACGTCACCGCGCACTCCGCCACCACCACGCAGCTCGTGCGCGGCGTGCCGCAGACCACCGTGTGACGTCACCGCGCACTCCGCCACCACCACGCAGCTCGTGCGCGGCGTGCCGCAGACCACCGTGTGACGTCACCGCGCACTCCGCCACCACCACGCAGCTCGTGCGCGGCGTGCCGCAGACCACCGTGTGACGTCACCGCGCACTCCGCCACCACCACGCAGCTCGTGCGCGGCGTGCCGCAGACCACCGTGTGACGTCACCGCGCACTCCGCCACCACCACGCAGCTCGTGCGCGGCGTGCCGCAGACCACCGTGTGACGTCACCGCGCACTCCGCCACCACCACGCAGCTCGTGCGCGGCGTGCCGCAGACCACCGTGTGACGTCACCGCGCACTCCGCCACCACCACGCAGCTCGTGCGCGGCGTGCCGCAGACCACCGTGTGACGTCACCGTGCACTCCGCCACCACCACGCAGCTCGTGCGCGGCGTGCCGCAGACCACCGTGTGACGTCACCGTGCACTCCGCCACCACCACGCAGCTCGTGCGCGGCGTGCCGCAGACCACCGTGTGACGTCACCGTGCACTCCGCCACCACCACGCAGCTCGTGCGCGGCGTGCCGCAGACCACCGTGTGACGTCACCGTGCACTCCGCCACCACCACGCAGCTCGTGCGCGGCGTGCCGCAGACCACCGTGTGACGTCACCGCGCACTCCGCCACCACCACGCAGCTCGTGCGCGGCGTGCCGCAGACCACCGTGTGACGTCACCGCGCACTCCGCCACCACCACGCAGCTCGTGCGCGGCGTGCCGCAGACCACCGTGTGACGTCACCGTGCACTCCGCCACCACCACGCAGCTCGTGCGCGGCGTGCCGCAGACCACCGTGTGACGTCACCGTGCACTCCGCCACCACCACGCAGCTCGTGCGCGGCGTGCCGCAGACCACCGTGTGACGTCACCGTGCACTCCGCCACCACCACGCAGCTCGTGCGCGGCGTGCCGCAGACCACCGTGTGACGTCACCGCGCACTCCGCCACCACCACGCAGCTCGTGCGCGGCGTGCCGCAGACCACCGTGTGACGTCACCGCGCACTCCGCCACCACCACGCAGCTCGTGCGCGGCGTGCCGCAGACCACCGTGTGACGTCACCGCGCACTCCGCCACCACACGCGCGCTCCACCACGCAGCTCTTGCACGACTAAATAAAGCGACTGCAAATAACACGCCAGTACTCTACATGAGTACACATAATAACGAGAGCAAACTAGCAAAAAGTAGTATTTCGTATATGCACAGAAAATTCATATATACACAACATGGCAGCTACCGTCCCATGTATCAATACATATTTATATGAAATACGTATTATATACAATATTATGAATTCAATTTAAAATTTCTATAATATGGTCAATTGATATACATTTAATTTAAATTAATTATGTTCATATTTATATATTTTAGTAAGTAAGCGTATTAATAGTATTTTAAATATTTGTTTTCGATCTCCATTACATCTTTAATAATTAAATCAAGAATGTGGTATCATCTGTAGTATCTTTTTAAATAAACGCGAGAAATGTTATTCTAAATATCTTACGGTAGCAGTTTTATGACCACCGTTAGTTAATTTTACCACGTAAGGTCGTTTATAACTACGCTGCCATTGCTAGTGCCTTAGACTGACAAACTATATGTACTAAGATCGCTTATGAACGAGATGTTTAATATTGTACTTTGTTAAGTTACCGACTACTTTGATTTTATAATTATTTTTTATATGTATTTAATTATGAAATATTTTTCAGTACATAAGATATAGTAAATAAGATTTTCAGTACAGATGGCGTATGTTTAAAAATTAATAATTTTTAAATTAAATATTGTCAAGTCAAATTTTAGTAATTGTAAATTGTCGAGGCAATAATAGTTTTAAGTGTAAATGTTTGTGATCGTCCAACCGTCCATTATGAGATATGTGCCTTTTGGTGCCTAAAACTACTTAACAAATGAAAGTATTTATTATACCTCGTTGAATGTATTTTTTTTTAAACGTAAATACTGCCAGTGTTTGTAGCAATTAAAAATAAAAGATTTTAATGATAATTAACTTTAATTTCTTTACCTTGAAATCACTTAGATTAAAAGATTCCAAAAAATATAATTATTACATTGCTCTGTACGGTCAAGCACACATTACAAGTACATGCTTTGATTTACAAACAATTTCACACTTGTGTCTTTATTAATGTAAACGAACGCGTACAAACGTAAATACGAACAACGCATGAGTAAAATACAAGATGGCGGCGTTTTCGTTGTTTTCGTGCCTTGTTTGTTTGTGCGAGCCTAATTAAATGTAACTAACTCATCTCATCGTGTGTGTGGAGTAGGTATATTAAAACGTTCTGTTATTTCTGATAGGAAGAGAGGCCAACCGACGTTAAGTGCTCACTTACACCCACACATTGATATTATATACTAATAAAAAACCTTCAACGTTATTGCGGTAATCTCACTGTTAGCAGGCGCCAACCATGAAAGATAAGATGTTACGACCCTTTTCCTTGTAATTCCACAATGTAATGATGTTCGGCAGTAGAATAAATGAAGAACGAAGTAGCTGAGTAGCTACAAACATATGCAGCACGAAGCCCTCCTACCAGTAAATTCATCAATGCACGTACGATAGATAGCTAAACAAATACTAATTTGATTTCATTTCCCGTTTCCCAAGGCCACAATCGCACTCAGTGTGTTTTTCCCCCGTAGTGTACGGCGAACATTCGCCGCCGCAAACTCGTCTTGCCTCAGGCGACTTGCGTGGTAAAAGCTTCCCTGGATGTTCCATTAGATCGATCACATAGTTCGCTCTTAAAAGTCCTGCGGGGTAGTTCTCGTTATCATTGAATTCCTCGTTCTGAAAAATTATTATAGGTTTTACTAGTTAAAATTATGTATCACTATATTACATATACTATACGAATAAAATTGAATTTAATTAAATGACGAAAATTACATGGCAACACAGGCGCGGGCGACAATGCTCGGTAGCTCTTACCTATCGGGTAGCTAGAACACGAGGTCATGACTTCAGATGTCCATGAAATTTTCGTCATTTACAATTGAAAATGACAATTAATATTATTATGGGTAATTTTTTTACTTAGTATTTAAATAAATATTATAATAAATAGGACCGACTCACGATACCTAATAACCACTTCACAGGTCGGACAGGGTTTTTGTTACGCTCTGTAGTGATAACAAAAGAATATGCTACCGCCGAACAGTAATGTTTAATGCTTTTTGTGTTTTGGTTCCGGGCATAACATCTTAGTTCCCAAGATTGGTGATGCATTGGTTATTGGATATGTAAGTATTTCTTTATTTATTTCTATGGGTAAGGTGACCATCAAGTGGGACATATTTACCTTATGAAAAGTTTTAAATTTTAAAAAGGTTATAAAGGCTAAATAGGTTGGGTATCCCGTTCGGTCGGCACGTCTTCTTTATTTTGATTATGTTCTTTCAAAATCTTTCAAAAATCTTCTCAGATCTTTCAAAAAAATCCACAATGTTACTATTATTGAAAAACCGTGGCTTCGTCATAAAATCTATACGAACCGGACCCAACTCTGGCACAGCCACTTCGCACCACGCATGCGCGCTGCACGCTCGGTGCAGAGAGCACGGGAGACCAGCTCGGTCCGCCAACACTTTGTACAACAGCGCTCGCTCCAGTTGGCCTCCACATCGGACGTATCCAATACCGATCACGCACGATTTTAGAGCTTTCTAGATACAAATATAATATAATATATTACTACTTACTTACATATATATAAATATGTCTATTATAATAGTAATTTAATTTTTCATTAAAAGTAAAATATAAATTAAAGTGTTCAAAAACAACGTTCACGATAAGAATAAATGTAAATAATGTACTCGTAAGTTCTAATTAAACGTTGCCATATAAGCCCTTTCTAAGATATATAACATCAATTCAATGCCATTATACATCTCTGTACGTCTATATGTTACATGGTTTGATCGTACTTCATAATAAACAATTATTTAAACGGCGGTAAATTACGGTTTCACGTCTACTCCACTGCCATGATTTTGAAGAACTATAAATTTGGGAACGCGGTATTTCCCCACCCAAATGATTTATTACAGTAAACCTTACAATTCTCATATTATTTACCATCAGGTCGACTAAATGCAAGTTGACGCTTGGCATAGAGCAGTCACGTTCCTGAGTCAAACCACTCATCTGTTGCGCCACAAACTCGCCCAGCATCTGAGCTCTTTGCTTTAACGAAGCTGAAACTTCCTCGCATTTATCTCGATATCTGTTATACAAGATTGACGTCTGAAGTAATATTATCATAAGAATAAGTCGAATTTGACAAAGCACAGTTCTTTCTCTAAAATATTTCAAGGTAACTTCTTTAGGATGGAAGGCATTTAATTTTCAAAGTCGTATGTAAATAATTTCTGAATAAAAATGGTATAATATTCAGTAGTATATTCAGTTTAAGCGGGAAGCACGTAAAAACGTTATCCTACGAATTATCAACTCTCTCCGTGCTATTAAATGTATATGAAGGAAAGCACGCAGTGACCGGTATACATATAACTCACCGTAACTGGCTATTCTTTATTGAGACAACTGTCGTGGCTGAAATTTGATTTTATATAATTTGAAACGTCTTACCTGACTTCGTAATGTGCATCTTCTATTTCGAAGTAATGCAATGATTTCGCTCTAAAATTCAAATATTATATTAAAATTTATAACAGGCGAATAGATGAGTATCAAAATACATGAATATGGTCTTGGCTTTACATTTTATATAATAAAAGTAAATAATCAACAGGACTTACGGATCGCCGAACCAAATTCGCAAACGCAGCAAATAGTTTCGGAGATTTGAATCATCGGGCATTAGGGGAAAATGTATTCGACTTGATGGTGAAACAGTCAGCTTCGAATCTAATAAAGTTTACGAATATATCACATAACCTAATATTGACAGGTATTTTTCACAATAATATAAACAACACAATTGGTTATAAAAATGTATTTGCACTTTTATCGCTTGTAAATAAACGATTTACGTATATCTAATTATTTCTAACAAATATATAATAATAAATAATTATTATTATATATATAATAATATGATAAAAAAAATAAACCAACAGCAAGAGGACACTCCAAAGAGCAATTCAGGTATAATTTATTTTGTTTAGTTAATTGAAAAAATATAAAGTGTAGTTTATTGACGCGGAACGCAGAAGACTAACGAAGTTTCGCGATGATACTTAAGTTGAGCTTAAAATTTTTTTTATAATTAAAACATATTAGACTAGCAGCACTTTAAATTTTTAATATAAGGTCCTCCAGACCGATTTCGGCCACGGCGGCCAATCTCAAGAGAGAAGCCAACTGCACAGGAGATATTATAGTGCACAAGTGTGTGCGCAAACACAGGTGCACTCTCTTTTCCTTAGCTCTCATAATCCGATGGGACGGCGATCCGACACGACCGGAAAGAGTTCAGGCGCAGGACCAACGGCTTAACGTGCTTTCCGAGGCACGAGAGTGTACACACTTCAAACTTCCAGACTCCGGGCTGCTACTTAGAATTTTCTGACAGAAAAACCCAATAACTATTTATTGGCTCGACCTGGGAATTGAACCCAGGACCACCGAGTCTACGGCCTTATATCTAGCCACTAGACCAACGAGGCAGGCAAATTTTTAATATACAATATGTCTGTCATAACATATAATATGCCATATATACTATTTCCATTGTACGGTACTTTGAAAATACATAGGTACATACAAAAATCTAGTACATTTAATTCAAATTTTACTAGAAATATTAAAGGTATTAATACTATAAGGAATAGTTATAATGAATGAGCGGAGCACGTTCAAACATCTCAGCAAGATTTGTTAATTCAATAGTTCCTAACTCGACGAGTATCAACTACGCAAACTCCAACAGTTTCATGAAATCATAAAATAAATTAATAATAGTTGCACGATTGAAACAAAATAATCCTATCCTAGACGTCATTAGGGCGTGCTAGTGATCTTAATATTAGGTCCTTACATATGAAATTAGCGTTTTGTCGTACTGACCACTTTGATCTGAAATATCTCCTCTTTGGTTAAGAATTTCAAATACAAATTTATAAATTCATTTAGCTGGTACATTTGAGTTTTGAAAACAGTCATTCATTTGTTTTTTCCTCATTATTTTTTTTCTTTGGCGTCGCTTATTACCGCACAATGGAAAACATGAAATATCGGTATATTTTCGAGTACGAGTTCCCAACCCCGTGGACGGCCGGAGACCAAAGTGGAAAATGAAGAATTAAAGACTATTATGGAAGCGGATCCATCACAAGGCACTTCAGAGATAGCTGCAGGCTTCGGGGTAAGTGATAAAACTGTATTAATCCACTTGAAGCAAATCGGGAAAGTAAAAAAACTTGAACGATGGGTACCTCATGAATTGAGTGAATCGAACTTGCAAACACGCGTCGACTGCTGTGTTATTTTGCTCAATCGACACAATAATGAAGGGATTTTAAATCGAATCATTAGTTGTGATGAAAAGTGTATACTGTACGATAATCGGAAGCGCTCGTCACAATAGCTGAACCCTGGAGACCCAGCCAAATCCTGCCCTAAACGAAAATTGACTCAGAAAAAGTTACTTGTGAGTATTGGGTGGAGTGTGGAGCGCCGGTGTCGTTCACTACAGCTTTCTAAAAACTGGCCAAACGATTACGGCAGATATCTATTGTCAGCAACTGCAAACCATGAAGGAATAGCTAGCTGCTAAGCAACCGAGATTGGTCAATCGCTCTAGGCTACTGCTGCTTCACGACAACGCAAGACCACACACTGCCCGACAAACAACCCCTAAGTTAGATGAGCTACAATTGGAATGCGACATCCACCGGACCTTGCTCCAACAGATTACCATTTTTTCCGGAATTTGGACATTTTCTTACAAGAAAAATCAACTCCGATGCGGCAGTCTAAACCGCCTTCAAAGAGTTTATTGATTCTCGCCCCCATGGTTTTTTTAGTAAAGGGATCAATGAACTATGAGATGGCAAAAATGCATAGATAACATCGGTGCATACTTTGATTAAATACATATATTTTACAAAAAAAGAATTACTTTATATTCCTCCCGTACAAAACGCCAATTTCATAATATGTAAGGACCTAATAAAAAGACGATACGAAATATTAAATTCCCAATATGATAAAAGTTTTCGGCCCGTTCTTAGGGTGATTGTAAGATTTGAAAGTCATATATTTTTAAGGTTATTTACAATTTATTCGTACAACTTACGTTGCGATCTGATGTCTATACCGGACGCTTCGTAAGGCTGTTGAAACATACAAAAGAAAACAGGATCGCGGTGTGGTGGGTGAAGGTTTAAAAGCGTCTGTACGGTAGGGAACATATTTCCCAAATGCTTTTGTACGTAGAATCCATCCTAGAAGACATTTGTGTTTTTTTTTTGTTAATTAAAATTGAATAAAACGCGAAAAATGAAAAAAAAAATGTAACACTAGCAACGAGATTCAAACTTGAAATTTCAAATATAAATCCTTTTTTTTACTATCACCCAATATTTTAGTATCCTAATGGATACTAAACTTATTTCAGAAATAATTTGGTAATGGTATGAATTGTAAAGTTATCTTATGTAATAAATTTATTACCATCGTAAATATTTATGCAAGTTACCTTTGTAAAATCATTGATATCCAAACGACCCGTGTACGCAAACTTAGCGGACGGGTGGTGTCGGAAAATCGATTCCAGCGCTGGTTCCCATGCGCCTACGACATACCTCGCCTGTTTGTTTTCCACCATACTGCAAACATTTGAAACAGAAAACTGGATATCACAAAAGGACTTATAAAAGTAAAATAATATTTTGACATCTATCTAGTTACTTTTTTAGTATAGGCGGAATGGGCCACCTGATGGTAAATTTCTCCACCGCCTGTAGACATTGGCGCTCTATGGAATATTAAGCATTCCTTACAATAAGCATTGGCGATGTATGATGAAGGAATTGGTTGGCACAACAACCTTGGGAATTATGATGTTATATCCCTTGTGCCTGTAATTAAACTATCTCATTCCGGGCGGTCTTACACAAAGTCCTACCACCAGGTATAGCTACATAATATGTTTACGTATTTTGTTATAAGGAAAATGGTCTTACTAATGTATAGTTCCCAATTCGAGATAAACATCAGCCCCTTCATCGGTGACGCTTGCACAGATAAGCGTGCACAGAGCTGTGCGTAGACCTATGTGTTCTATCCGTAAGTTATTCGACACCACCTGTAAATAAAATAGCACAGATAAAAAAAAATATTAATATATTTTAGTTAGAACATGAAGTAGCAAAGACTTTTTAATAAAAAAAAATATATACACATCGGGTGTCGCTTGTTGTTTTCAAATATTTTCTATCTAATAAAAGATACGGCTCTGTGCATGTCTGTATCGGGTAGTACTACTTACGAATGGGTGATTTTACTAACTCATTCTCGGTGGGGAGGGGTAAGTGAGTCAGTGTAATTAAACACTAGTCAAATAAACAGGAACAATGGACACATCCTAATTACCATGGTTGAAGCCTGGAGGCTCATTGACAATATAAAGAGTCGTAAATTGATGACCACATAGCATCAGTTGACTCGTTTCGAAATAATTAATTTAAAACATTTAAAATAATCTTACCTCTTCACCTTCTTTTGATGTAAACAAGTCCTTTGCAATTTCATCCTTCATGAGACCGCTTAATGCTGTGCATGTCATTATTTTTAGCCTAATGTCGATACGCTAAATAAAAAAATAAAAATACTTTTTTTTTATTATTTATTTTTTACTTATTTATTTAATAAAAAAATAAAAATACTTTTTATTTTTTTTATTTATTTTTTAGTTATTTATTTAATAAAAAAATAAAAATACTTTTTATTATTTTATTTATTATGAATTTTCTTCTTTTTTTTGTGGTAGAGCTATTTACGAGTGTTATCAAAACGATGTTACTACAGGCACAAGGACATAACATCTTAGTTCCCAAGGTTGGTGGCGCATTAGACGATAAGTAAGCGATGATTAACATTTCTTTCAATGCCAATGTCTAAGGGCATTGGTGACCACTTACCACCAGGTGGCGCAAATCCTCATCCTACCATCCTACCTCAGCCTACCCAAACAATAAAAAAATGCATTTTAAGAAATGTTAACCGTCACTTACGTCACATATAGACGACGGTTAACGGTGATATTTAAGTTTAGATATTTTTTGTATTTTCTATTCAGTTAGGCGACATGCATACCTGTAAAATATTAACTAATTCTTGCATGAATTCCCCGTTGAGCATTGCTGCAGTGCTTACGTGGTAGTTCTGGAGGTTTATGTAACACTGCACAGCTAGACGTTGGGCTTCAATTGGAGTATCTTTGTCTATGAATAAAAATCATTTTTTTTTTATATTTCCTAGTGATGTAATCTTTTTTTTAACCGTATTTCTCAAGACTGAGAACTGTAGAATATTGCAGTCCGCAAAATAGTCCGCAAACGCAACGCTTTGAAAATATATTTTTAAACTTTTCGTTAGTCGAATGAAAGCTGCGACAATCAGTATTGATATATCTTAAATTCCTTGGTCCAACTTTTTTTAAATGTACTTTTACGTAATCTATACCAAATAAATTAAAAAAAAGTATTTGCCTGTGAACATTTCTTATTTTAGTTACATAAAATAATAGTAATTTATTTTTATTTATTTAAGACTTGTAAATAAGTAATTTGTACATAATAATTTAATTATTTTGTATCATGTATAATTTAAAAGGACTGCCTCGTTGGTCTAGTGGCGAGATATAAGGCCGCAGACCCGGTGGTCCTGGGTTCAATTCCCAGGTCGGGCCAATATAGTTATTGGGTTTTTCTGTCAGAAAATTCTCAGTAGCAGCCCGGAGTCTGGAAGTTGGAAGTGTATACACTCCCGTGCCTCGGAAAGCACGTTAAGCCGTTGGTCCTGCGCCTGAACTCTTTCCGGTCGTGTCGGATTGCCGTCCCATCGGATTATGAGAGCTAAGGAAAAGAGAGTGCACCTGTGTTTGCGCACACACTTGTGCACTATAATATGTCCTGCGCAGTTGGCTATCTCTCTTGAGATTGGCCGCCGTGGCCGAAATCGGTCTGGAGGACCTTATTATTATTAATTTAAAAGGGCATTATGTACGTTACAATGTCATATTTTGACATCATCATATTTCCACACTGGCGAAGCATATATGTATGTATATTAGCTTGATTTTTGTTGGAATGAAGTTCTTTTACGCGGCTTACAGTAGAGTGAAATGGCAGTAGCCCAAGGTCACGTCATATAACGAAATAGCGTTCATACTGTGCCTACCAAATGCTACAAAATGCAATGCGTTGGGCGTTCGAATTTAGGAGGTCGATATATCGAAAAAATATCGCAGAGAACTTCCTTATTATTATATTATAGTCTATCGAAATTGTCACAAATATTACCTGGTCTAAGCATTCTATATTTTATATTATATATTTCTGTTTGATACTGAGATACTAAGTTAAAAATAATTTAAAGATAAAGAAACAATTAGTTATTTGTGTCTAAGAAATAAAACTAACTTACATTTTTTATTTATATTGCGCAAAGATGAAAAAGTTTTCGGTTCGATGACACTAAACGCAGCTTTTGGTATAATCCGACATAACTCCCCTAACGCCCGGAGAGCGTTCATTCTTATGTAAAACCATACAGCTGCATCATCGCTTAAAATTGCTAAAACAATAAATTATTACCTAAACATTTCATTAATTATTTCATATGATTAGTTGATTTATATTGCATGCACACGCAACCACATAGCGCTTCAATGATGTTTGTATCCGACATGCGAACAGCTGCTGGCAGCAGCTTTGTCATATTTGCCACACCCATTGCTGCATCGGCCAGTAGCTCCACATTAGAGCTGAGCAACTGATGGCAGAACACCAGGTCTGTACTCGTTTGATAGAGAGCCTTGAAGTAAGAAAGAAAAACAAATAAGTGGAAGGACATCATTTCAATGGGATTATAAACCGATATAATTATTTGTCGCCATAAATTATCCACCTACAGTACAACTTCAATGAGATATTTATAAGCCATACGGGCCAGCCATATTTTATAAGTAATCGAGTTGTTTTGTGTCGTGAATCAAGAGACTGGTAATGGATGTGGCAATATTTACTTTCAATAAATTTATAATGGAAATACATTTTTTGCCTAAAACCCTTTGGATGTTTTTAATACCCTATAATTATATGTAAGTACAATAATTTTCTATATAACTATGTATTTACAAAAAATATATGTAGTATATCAGTTGTCTGGTTTCCATAATACGAGCTCTGCTTAGTTTGGGAGCAGATCGCCGTGTGTGAATAATGTTCCAGGATATATGTTAATTCACAATGGTACTAGTAAATACAAAACTATCATTATGCCGAATCATTTTGAATCCAAACCGTATTATACGTAGATACATCTCCAAACAGACAGACGACTTCAATATTTAGTATATCATTAATGACTTTAATATAAAATTAATCACAAATAATGCCAGATAGTGTAACATATATATTATTTAACTAACATCTCTCCCATTAGATGTGAAGGACATCTTAGCAAGAACTGCGAGGCAATGCGGTTTCATAGCAGGCAGAGCCATTTCGAGGTAAGCCAGCAGCCGCAGCATACAGCCAGACTGGTACAGATGAGTAGCATTCTCCTCTGTCTCGGCGTAGTTGCGCAAAACTCCAAGAACTTGAGTGTGGACGTCACGGAATTCATACGACTGATATTAATCAGGAAAGATACATTTCAACATCGTCTACAATCGTTGTACCTATATTACGAACATTGATATTTATTCGCGACAAAATTATGAATCATGGATGTAAAATAAAATTGGTATTAGCTTTACTCTTTTCTCATTTGTCATTCGGCTTACAATGTAATAATTGTACGTTTTGCTAAGATACTTGTCTGATCAAGTAGCATATTATTTAACTTTAGTTGTATGTAAGTTGTAGGCACGGCCTTATAGCAAAAGTAAAATAAGAAAATGTGGGATGAAATTCCTACAACTTTCTAATATCTCATTAAACTATTAAAAAGTGTCATGGAATTTCACATACTTCTAAAATATCACAGAGATCCAAAACTCCTGTAGACGCTCGAAAAGTTTTTTGGACCACTTGATCCTTGTATCTACATATTAACTGATCTACAGTTTTCAAGGCCGCGTGTTGTATGGCCAGGTATTTGCTCTGCATAAGCGCCAACAAAGACGGCCAACTGAACTGCTGGTTCTTTGTTACTTCTGAAGCACACATCGGATCTTCAAG
Source organism: Nymphalis polychloros (assembly GCA_905220585.2). Classification (NCBI taxonomy): domain Eukaryota; kingdom Metazoa; phylum Arthropoda; class Insecta; order Lepidoptera; family Nymphalidae; genus Nymphalis; species Nymphalis polychloros. The sequence continues at coordinate 13,948,472 of HG992243.1, read as the reverse complement.
AAGATTGCTTAATGTCTAAAATATAATATTCAAAACTAATAATATTAATAATAATGGTCCTCCTGACCGATTTCGGCCACGGGGGCCAATCTCAAGAGAGATTAACCAACTGTGCAAGAGATATTATATTGCACAAGTGTGTGTTTTCTCTTACTCTCATAAACCGATGGGACGGCAATCCGACACGACCGGAGAGAGTTTAGGCGCAGGACCAACGGCTTTACGTACATTCCGAGGCTGGGGAGTGTACACACTTCCAACTTCCAGACTCCGGGCTGCTACTGAGAATTTTCGACAGAAAATCTCAATAACATTTTATTGGCCCGACCTGGGAATTGAACCCAGGACCACCATGTCTGCGGCCTTACATGTAGCCACTAGACCAACGAGTCAGTCAAAACTATTCATTATGCAAATCTATGTATTTGTAAATTTGCATCTCAAATGCGATCGTTCGGTTATCGGCTACACTAAACTGATTTTTTATATAGCATAGGTAGGCGGACGAGCTACGCTTACCATCAGGTGGCTCATATGGTCACCAACACCCATAGACATTGGCATTGTAAGAGATGTTAACCATCGCTTACATCGCCAATGAGCCACCCACGTTGGAAACTAAGATGTTATGTCCCTTGTGCCTGTAATTACACTGGCTCACTCACCCTTCAAACCCACAACAATACCAAGCAGCGCTATTTTGCGGTAGAATATCTGATGAGTTAGTGGTACCTATCCAGACGAGCTTGCACAAAGCTCTACCACCAGTCTTATAATAGAAATTGTTGTATCATTATTACAATTTATGGTTCAGTTAAGTTGTGAAAAATGTATATAAAACGGATGTATACCTTCAGAGATAGCCTACATTAAAATTTACAAACTATGCATCATATAATTTAGATATCGTATTTATATATCAAGCTTTTCTATTATAACACGAGCGAATGAGGTGTCGAATTTTATTTCTAGTTTTCAATTTATAATTATTTTGAACCTGCAGGCAGTTTTTCTGAACGTCAGGATCGAGACTGTTCTTCATACGCGAACACAAACTGTTGAGAATATTTGCAGAAACTAATTGCTTACAGCCAAAAGGCTCTCTGGTCAGCTCTGACAGCACGAGAGAAGCAAACTCGAGGACAAATATATCTTCCATCTGGTGACATATTTGTATGGCTATTATCATGAACAACAATAACAATAATTAAATCCTAACTAATGTTATAAATGCGAATGTGAGTTTGTTTATTTTTTACGCTTTCGCGCCTAAGCCACTAAACCGATTTCACCAATGGAAAGCTACAGTATCAGCGAGTAACATAGGCTACATTTTGTCCCCGTATGCTTACGGGAACGGGTATTACGCGGGTGAAACCACGGACAAAACGTGTATTATCATGAAAATAAGAGACATATATAATTATAGTTTTATAGCTCACAAGTCACAATAAATGTTTTTATTAAATATATGATTATTTAAGTATTTTATATTTCACAGAAACAGCATTTTCTCCGTATGTAAATATATTTAATTACTACTGGTAGCTGCTCCGTCTCAGATGATCGCAGCATGATATTCAATATGAACCTTTTTTTAAAACAGACCTATATATAATTTAAAAAAAAAATCAAATACGATTGGTAGATCTTGTAAATAACGCTTTCAAACAAAAAATACTCTTAAGCGGTATATTTGTTCACCTTCGCTAGCATGAAAGCTATTTTCCTTAGATTCTGCGGGTTGAAGAGTACTTGTTCAGGACCCTGCGGTAACTGGCATAGCTGAGCTAGTGCTTTGAGAGCAAACCGTTTTATATTCAATTCTGGATGTTCAATATGCGGCAAAATAAATTTTATAGCATTTAAATTGAATAATACATAGCGGTTTTGAATCTCTTGAGCCGCGAACTTCGTTATTGCTCGAAGTGTCTAGATACAAAAACATATGTATTAATATTTTTTTTGTAAAAAATATTATTTATTTGTTACTCTAGAAAAATTAATAAATTGATTTATTTAAGATATTATAAAAAGATAGATAGATAATTTAAATATTTAAATAAATGTAATAAAATCTATGGAACTACGAATGATAATCAAAATTATTTTATTTACCTATTATAAATTGCGAAAAATCTTTTTAACTTAAAAATATTACTAGAATTACATTTGTAGTAGAACTATGTAGTAAGTAAGAAAAATCAAATGCATCCTGCAATGCGTGTAATTGCGAGCATTGCGACACATTAAATATAAAAATACCTGACAAAGTATTTCAGATTCAGCAGATTCCAAAAGCAATATTGCAGTATGAGCGCTCTCGGGCGTTAAATTATACGGGTGGAAGCTGTAATCCTTTTTCTCTGCTGATCTATTTTCTCTTTCTTTTTGCAAAGGTTTAGCCATGATCGTATATGAAGATTTAAATCAAAATGTATTACGCAAATGTTCCTATAATTAACGGCAAAGAGTGTATCTAAACTGCGTACCAACTTCGTACGATCAACGCGACACTAATGATAAGTCGTGCTGTCAAAATTTATTATTTTTATAATCAAGCCAGCCAGTTAAGTATATATATAAGTTGATTTTTTAATAAAAACCTTTGTATTTGTAAGATGATAGAATTTTTAAATATTTAAAGGGTATTTTAATATTCATTTATATTTTTTTATTTCATAGTATATCTAATATCTACAGCAATCTCATTGCAAAATTGGCTTAGTATAGGTATGTATAATTTACATCTTAACATTATATGAGCCGAATTCTTTTTTTAAATAAAAAAATGTCTTACTTGTAATCAAATTCTGATAATTCCGAAATCGTTTTGAGATTTTTAGACTAGATTTATGTTATGTATAGGCGGAATATATTTTTACGTATCATTGGTGCGTTAGCTAGGAAGTTTAGGAGATTACAAGAAATATGGATACTGCCTTGGCTTGGAAACGGGAAGTTAGCAGCAGTCCCACGTTGGGCTCTTGATATTTTCGTCCTGGTTCTGAAATTATTTTGCGCATGCATTATGGCTGTCGCACGAACACTTATCCCGGAAAATATGAAGAGTTTACATGGAGAAACTATATTGGTAACCATACCTATAACTTATGATCAGTATTGAAAAATTACAATCAGAAGTCTAGTTTTGTGAAATTTATGTTAACACTTCTATAATCATGTGATCAGAAATCGTTCGAAAATATTTTCAATACGTGAAACTAGGCAATTATTTCGATTTTTAGGTGACAGGAGCAGGTTCCGGTATAGGCAGGGAGCTTGCCATTCAGTTCGCTGAGCTCGGTGCTACTGTCGTGTGTTGGGACAAAGAAGCGCGGCGAAATAATGCTGTTGTCGACGAAATCAGAAGGAAAGATGGAGATGTTAGATCAAATATAATTAATTTTTTTTTTTTTAAACAATACAATGCAGACTTTATGTAATTTACATCATATATTCACATTTATTAGACCTTTGGCCACATTTATAACGAGATAGCCCAGTGGTAAGAACGTGTAAATTTTAACCGGAGAATTCGGGATCAGACTTCAATCCCAGGAAAGCACCACTGAATTTTCATGTGCTTAATTTGTGTTCATAATTATTTATTATCTGCTCAGCGGTATAAGAAAACAATCTGTAGAAACCTTATTTACTGAATAAAAATCGGTCACATATGTATCCACCAATCCCCCTTGGAGCAGCTTGTTGGAATGATCTTAAAAACCTCAAAACGAGAGGCTTCAGCTCAGCAGAGAGACATTTACAATCTGTACTTCCTTATTGTTTTACTGAGCTTCTGTTTACTCGTCTCTTTGAAAATGTATTTACTAATTACTTTACCCCAATATTGAAAGAAAACTACGGGATCCGAATGTAAATTTATATTTTTAAGTTCTTGCTGCTTGTAATTTTTTTTTATATAAGGGGGCAAACGAGCAACGTGCTCACCTGATGGAAAGTGACTACCACCGCCCATGGACACCTGCAACATCCGAGGACTTGCAGGTGCGTTGCCGGCCTTTGAGGAATGAGTACGCTCTCTTCTTGAAGGTTTTTATGTCATATCTGGAATGGTATATCTGGAAAGCTGGTTCCACAGAGTGATTTTTAATATTTAACAAACATTTACCAATGACTGTCCAAATTATGCAACGTAAGCATTTTAAAATTTAAGATTCTGAAATTGTTTCCAGTGTTTTGGCTACACCGTAGATGTCGCAGTACGTGAGCAAGTGGCATCAACGGCAATTGGTATTCGACGACTAGTAGATGTAACTATGGTGGTGAGCAACGCCGGCGAGCTGACGTTCGCACCATTATTACGCCTTAGCCCGGAATACGTTGCTAAGCTCATCGAAGTCAATTTGCTTGCTCATATTTGGGTAAACCATCTTCCATTGCGGTACTCTGATATATAAATTATTTAGTAACTAAATAAAAAAAATTGTAGTCTTTATTTTGCAATTTGATCTACAATATAAGAATATTTCAGTTAAGTTAAATGCAAAAACTACTATACATGTACTGTCTCGAGTTTTGTTGTCTTGCAAAAGAAGTATTCGGTTTCAGGTAATTCAGGCATTTCTGCCAAGCATGATGGAACGGCGGCATGGACATATCGTGGCTGTCAACTCTAGTGCAGGTCTTATGCCCTATGTAGACATGGTGCCTTACTGTGCTGCAAAATCTGGATTACGAGGTGACGCGTGTAATTCTACACTTTTATAATAGTCAAATGAGAATACATGATTTACCATCTTTGTATACAATGACTTGTAATTATTAGAGTAGGTAGATACCTACGTAAGGTACTACTAGAAATATCATATCATCCAGCAACTAAATATATCTATTTTTATAATCCAAAATTAATGACTTTGTAGGTACGGTGTACGTACAAAACTGTTTATTATATTAACTTAACACTACTAACATAGTTAGCGGAGCGGGGTAGCCCAAAAAGTAACAAGTAAAAGCCTGTAAATGTCTCGTCTGCTGAGGAGTGGCCTTCTTTTCTCTTGAGGAGAAGGTTGGAGCTTATTCAATCCCTCTGCTCCAGTTTTAGATAGTAGATCTTCAGCTTTCCTACTTAACAATGACGTCCAAAAGTTATTCTTATATAATAAAATTATTTTTTAATAAAAAAGGCTTCATGGACTCTTTGAGTGAGGAGCTCCGACTAGATACTTGGACAAAGGACGTCTATACCACATCAGTTTACTTGGGCACTGTTTCCACTGGTCTTTATCCGACACCGTCCCATCGCTTTGTGTCGTGGTACTCGGAATTATCAGCGAAGGAAGCGGCGAAGATTATAATAGCAGGTATTTGTTTAGTGTATATGATAGTAAGACAATTTTTCATGTTTACTCGGTGGTAGAGCTTTGTGCAAGCTCGTCTGGGTAGGTACCACCCTCTAATCAGATATTCTACCGCAAAACAGCAGTACTTGGTATTGTTGTGTTCCGGTTTAAAGGGTGAGTGAGCCAGCGTAATTACAGGCACAAGGGACATAACATCTTAGTTCCCAAGGTTGGTGGCGCAGTGGCGATGTTGTTTTTTTTCGAAATATACAAACCACTGTTTATGGGCGTTGGTGACCACTTACCAGAAGCTCGCCCGCCTACCTATAAAATAATTAAAAAAAAATGTTAATTAGCTTCGATCAACAATACTACTAGTATAGATAACGCTTCACGTACAAAAACAATACTCAAATGTGGCACCGACTGACTATTCAGTATTCACTATACCATAAAATGGAGAAAACAATCTAAGGGTTTAATAATTTCAACCTAAGCTATGCCTTGTTTCCAAGCAATACAGTGTGGTTTAGTTTGTATTAACATTCACTTACGATCATACGCCACGAATGACAGCAAGAGATAAGAAATGTACAATTTATTTTGTTCCAAATTCTACCTTATTTCGTAAGCAATAAAGCAGATAATTAGACACAACATTTTACTTACGCCACTTTGTGGTGATTATCCACAAATGACGTCTAACGTTAGTTATGATTGGACCATACTAATTTGAAAACAGACCACAATCGAATTTCTTTTGTTATTTTTCGAGCCGTTTTTGAAACGGTTATTTAGTACATTAATGATCGAATATGTTACCGGTAAGGTAATTTAGTACATTATTGATCGAATATGTTACCGGTTAGGTAATTTAGTACATTATTGATCGAATATGTTACCGGTTAGGTAATTTAGTACATTATTGATCGAATGTGTTACCGGTAAGGTAATTTAGTACATTATTGATCGAGTATGTTATCGGTAAGGTAATTTAGTACATTATTGATCGAAGTTAATTAGGTAATGTTGTAATTAGAATATTATACATAATACAATAATTCTATTAAACACTTTGCTCTTTGATATTTTCAGGAATACGAAAAAACAGAAAATGCATTTGCATACCCACATTAATGAAATTTTTGACTGGTCTCTGCAACCTTATGCCTTACAGAATAAGAATTATTTTCATGGATTTCTTTAATTTTGGCCATCGAGGCTGGTTTTGTTTTTGCTAAGAAGAACTTAATGATAGTTATTTTAACGTATTCTTTCATATATATATTTTGTTATATAATGTGTATTCCTTTTTCGTCAATTCTTTATAAAAGCACTTAATTTGATTTTGCGATTTTGTTCTTATGTAGATGAATGAGGAATTTGGGATCTATTGCATATAAATAAAATGTATATTTTATAACATTTAACTATTATTATATTTAATATTTTAAAACATTGTTATAGTTTCATAATCCTTTGGGCTTCTTGTTAATCCCTTGAAGTCGAAGGCATTGATAATAGGTACCAGACAGTTACGTAGCAAGATTAATTGGGACATTGTACCATCAATTGTCTATGATGGAACTCAAATTGCATATAGTGACCAAGCTAGTAATCTGGGGTTAGTCATAGATTGCAATTTATCATGGAGAGCTCAGGTTAACGAAGTCAGTAAACGTGTCCATTTCTCTCTGCATTCTCTAAAACGTTTGCAGAATTTCCTTCCTTTCAAAACAAAAATTTTACTTGCACAATCCCTTCTTCTTCCTTTCCTGGACTACGCTGATGTTTGCTACCTTGATGCGAATGAAGAGCTTGACAAACTAGATAGACTTCAAAATTTGTGCATTCGTTTCATTTACGGTCTGCGCAAATTTGATCACATTTCTCAATATCGACGTCAGTTAAAGTGGCTTCCTATCCGACTTCGCCGGAGCTTGCACATATTATCGCTTCTTTTTAATATATTAAACCATGGTAGCCCTGATTACCTACATGAGCGTTTTCTGTTTTGTCTTGCTCGTGAAAGACCAGTACGCGCATGTGTGGCGTCGAAAACTCTTGAAGTACCATTTTTTAATACTACTTCCTTTGGTAACTCGTTTTCCGTTGTTGCCGCTCGCCTATGGAACTCTCTTCCAGATAATATTTTCCATAATAATGTTACAATAAGATCGTTTAAAATCAGAGTTTTCTTTCCACTTAAGTTTTATTTATTTTATATGTATGTATATATATTTTTTTTGTATCTATGTAAGTTGAATGTATATATATATTATAGATAATGGTATATATTAATATATTTATTTGTATTTAGTGTGTAATATATTCATTTATCGTTAAGTCTACTTGAATTTTATAATATAAAACTAATTGATATTGTACCTACACCATAAATATGTATTACAAATAATCTCCACTACATTTAGGGTTTCTGGAAGAGATCTCTTGTTAGAGATAAGTTATCCCTTTGTCCACATTTTTCATTTATATAATTTTCTGTATACTCTGTTGGTACATAAATAAATAAATAAATAATTTTTTTACAAATGTCGAACTTGACATTGTCGAATACAATTAATATTAATTAGAGCAATAATTTTAAAATATCTGTTTAATAATTTGTTAAAATTACAATGTATTGATAAAGATTATTAAAGTGAGAAAATATATCTTTATAGAAAAAAAATTAAGGCAAATGTTGTCCTTACTGCATATGTAAAATGGTCTGGGCGAAATCATCGTTTAGATTCTCGTTTTTTCGTTATCTGCATTTCTATACAGGGTTATTTGTAACACACCAGCAACCTCGCAATACTAGATAGCTAACATCATAAGCAACAACTTTTGTTTTACAACTTCGAACATAACAATACATGAAAGAAAAAATGATTTTACAAGTTTTTGTCGTACTGTCGTGACATTTGTAGGTCTATATTTCATTCATAAACCAAAGAACGACGCAACGCGTCGATCTTTGGGATACGCGTAGATTGATAAACGTTCAAGCGGGTAATTAAATTAATACTTATTTTTGTATGAAAATAATATCTAATAAATTATCAAAAGTCGTAGAAGAAAAGTTGTTGCTTATGGTGTTAGCTAGCTAATCCTGAGAGGTTGCTGGAGCGTTGCAAATAACCCTGTATAATCCTTCAAAACAATAATTCTAACTCATAGGAAGTTAAGATGATAGAAATACAATATGCTATGTGCAAATATGCTTGTTTAATTCATAATTGTTAACAGACTGACCACATTTGTCACACATTACCATTTCAATGTGCTCCATAGCATGTTGGTCCCTTGCTTTAATATCTGAAAATCCTTTGTGACATATGTGGCACTTGTGACATTTTGGAGCATGTTGTAACGCATGACGTTGAAGAGTAGCATGTGAAGCAAAACTCCGTCCACAGGATTCGCACAAGTGTCTCTGTGGCGCTTTGATTTCTGTGTGCTTTTGAACATGACTATATATTGTTTTGCGGTCTTGTGATGTGAAACTGCAGACTTTACATCTAGAAAGAAATGAGAAGTTTATTTACTAGCTTTTTCCAAAATGGGAATTGTAAAAAGTTATTTTGGATAATTAATTTATTGAGAAATAATAATCATCTGAAAATAGGTTTTTATCACATTGGCCTTTTCTAATTTCATTTTTAACAAAATTTTAATGAAAGGTAATTTAGTGAATATTCCGACAATATACAACCGATTCACCTAGATATTAGTAAGTTCCAACATATTTTTGTTGTTATTTCACAAATAGATAAATAAAAGTTACCTATATAAAATGTTATCGGGATTATCATGTTGTTCTTTTCTGTGATTGGACAATGCCTCATCACCAATGAATGTATGACCACATATATCACAGACTCGCTCCTCCGATTTCAATACATGTTCCTTAGCATGTTTGTATAGCTGAAATCGTTCACTGAATGTCTCCCCGCATTGCTTACAAGAATATACAAAACCCATTGAAGCTATGTGATCTATTTCACACTTTTTACAATGTGCAATCAGTTTTTCTTTTGTTTCAAACTGTTTGCCGCAGTTACAAGTTAAAGGTGTGATCACACTATGAGTAAGGGCATGCTGCCGCATCTTCTGTTTCGAATCAAATAAAATATTGCAGTGGACGCAAGTTCGTAAGGCATTATCACAGATGCTTAAATGATGAGATAGTTTTTGTATGGTATCTAATTTTGCTTTACATGCAAAACAAGACAAAGATTTGTCTAAATTTTTTAATTGTTTATTGGGTTCTATTTCCTTTGATAATAATTCTTTAACTATTTCTATGTCCGAGTCTAATACATCAATATCCATGTTAATAGGCTTACTGATTGGATCTTTCTTCTTAGGGCTTGGTATTTTAGATAACTTATTATTTACTGTTTTCAATGTTTCAGAACCCTCAGTTCTATCCAACATACTTACAATAGAGGGTATGTCTTCCTTACCCAAATTATTGAGATATTCTTCAATATTTGCTGTATTATTGAGAAATTCTAAAAGGGAATCTGAATTATATTCTGAGTCTGGAAGTGGTTGAATTTGAATTTTTGTCTCTGTTGATTTTTTACTCTTCTCTTGAAAAGAAGATTCTAACCAATCTTGTGAACACCGGGCGTTTAATTGAAAATTGTAAAAATCGTTCAGTTGTGACACGCAGGTTTCGCAAATTAATTTAGTCAAATTATCATTAACAGCGAAGTTGATTGGAAGGCAGGATTTAATGTGTAAAAAAATTGTCTGGTCATCTACTATTGAAACATGCCTGGATTCCGTATCCAAGCAAATGCGACAACAGTTTCCTATGTTATCATTCATAGTTAGGTAAATATATTACTTTTACGTTGTAAATACACCGAAAATCAGTTTATTTTGACAATCATATACTAAAACTTCTACTACCGTCAAAAAAATTAGCCACTTTGCGGTAAAGTATTTAGTTATTTAGAATTCCATTGAATTAAATCTTTATTTAATTAACTTGTTATAAGCTCGTCGTAATAAAGTAATTAGTGCTTACAATGTGAATTTGAAATATATTTGACGTTTGACATCGTGTGATAATTAAAACTATCGTCCAATAATTTTCATCATAATAATCACAATTGCAAAAACACTATAATGTAGTAATATTAAACAGTATCTAAAAAGATGAATAATAAATAATACTATATTATATATATAATAAAACATTTACAAGTTGATTATTTTTTAAATTGAATAAAAATACAGTTCAGTTATTTTTAGACGTTATCACAATATATGCAAATTACTGTCAGAACTTTGAACAAAATTTGACATTTCACAGTTTCAATTTTATATTTTGCGTAAAAGCTTCACTTCAATATTTCTCGTGATTTAATATTTGAGTCGGTTAGTTGGTTACATACATTCTAGGTCAATGCACATAACCACTAATCGGATGTGACTGATAGGATAAAATATCTCAAGTAGAGTTCGCTTAATGCAGTAAGATACTTAATACTGTTTTGTTTACAAAGTTTATTGGATATGTCTACAAGAGAAGAAAATCCTAGTTTGGAGGCCGAAGAATCTCTCCTGTATTCGGCTAGACATGGAGAGTTATCAGTAGTAAAAGCTCTTTTAGAAGCTAACAAAGAAGGAAAATTAAGATTGAACATAAACTGTAAAGGTAATCTTTCATGTTATAAAAAAAGACACACCAATATAAAATACGCGACATTAAAAAATTGTATGATAATTATCATAATCATGAGTATATTCTTTTTATAATTAACAATTTATATGTTATTGTTAACAATTTATATTAATTATTAAATTTATTATAAAACAGACCATTCAAAGTTTAATATCAGAGATAATAAATGTAATATGTACGTGCTTAATAAAGAGTATTAAAAAAAAAATTTTAAATAAAACAGACGAATGTGAAAAAATTAGCTGATTTATTAAATAGGTAAGTTAAAATAAATAGTAGTCGCCACTGCTCTTAGACAATGGCGTCATAAGAAATATTAACCATATCTTTGCCAAGGCTCCACCAGCCTTGGGAACTAAGATGTAATGTCCCTTGTGCCTGTAGTTACACTGGCTCACTCACCCGTCAAACCAGAACACAACAATAATAAGTATTGGTGCTTGGTTGTAGAGTATGTAATGAATAAATGTTATCTATCCAGGCACTAGCACAAAGTTCTGAATTTTATTTTATTCCATAAGTTTTGCTTTATATGCTTGCATTTTATATATACTTGTGTTTCTAATTTACTTATGATTTCAGGTAAAAGTAAAACCAATTTAGGATGGACGCCTCTTCACTTAGCCACATATTTCGGTCACGCAGATGTAGTGGAGGTGCTGCTGGATGCTGGTGTGGATGTAGACGAGGTCAATGACACGGGTGACACTGCTTTGCACAAGGCATCGTTTATTGGGAACGAGGTCAGGTTTAATCAAGTGTAAACTATTTGCTATTGTATGTTAAATCAATTGTTCCAAATGGTTACAGTAATAAGCAAGGTTTGCTGATCTGGTAAAAATAAAAATTAACTGATTGAGTATTCTATACCTACAATCATAAGGAATGTGACATTGATCTACCCGCACTATTAAAATTGAAAAAAATATACAAAAATAAAATGTCCCTCAGCTAAGCAAAGGCCTCCTCTTCTCTTTAGTTAGTCCTCCATTTGATTTGGAGCTTAGTCTATACCCTGACCCAATATACACATACGGGTCTACTCCTAATATTATTCTTCAACAAGCACAAATTAATTAATACCACAAACTAAGCACTCGAAACTTAGTAGAGTTTTTGAGTGGTCAGTTCAGTTAAAATTTACAAGTTCGACGACCCACTCTGCATACGTACATAAATTTCGCGCGGCGCGACTGCGAAGAAGGCTCTTAATAACTGAGCTACCTCGACTCATTGTCTAATCTAGAAAATTTAATTTTGTTTATAGGAGTTAGTGATTCTACTCCTGAATTATAAAGCAGATATAAATATAATGAATGGAGAAGGTCGGACAGCGGCAGATGTGTGCAAGACTCAGGATGTACAGAGATTATTGGAGGCAGCTGGCCTCGCAGAGAGGAGGGATAGAGAGAGGAAGTTATTGACGGCTGCGAGGGAGGGACGAATTGAAGAAGTACAGGAATTGGTTCGTATTGATGATTTTCTCTATGTACAAAAAGACATAAAGTCTAAAAATAATATGGCTTGAGAATATAATAAAAATTCAAATGAATCTTATTAATGAATAAATTCTTAAAAGTATTGAATCATTTTTGTACATAGTTGTACTACACAATACATTATACACAACATTAATTCTTAAAATATTAGTGTTATTGTAATTATTTATTTATTTCTATAATGTAGCTTTACTAGCAAAAGTTACAATAATACACATTTAGACTTTCACTTACAAGACTTAATGTTACTTAACTTTATTGCACTTATGTCATGGCGTGCATTATTATTTAAAATGATGTTGAAATTCACTAAATTGACTTGAGTGATAAAAAATATAATAAACAAAAAAGAAAATAATTATTATTAACAATACTTAGTATTACAGTTTATTATTATTGTGTTATTGTTGTTCCTGTTCGAAGGTTGAGTGAGCCAGTGTAACTACAGGTACAATGGATATATCATCTTAGTTTCCATGGTTGATTGATACTTGGTAGCAGAGCTTTGTGCAAGCTTGTCTGTGTAGGTACCACCCACTCATCAGATATTGTATCACAGAACAGCAGTACTTGGTATTGTTGTGTTCCAGTTCGAAGGTTGAGTGAACCAGTGTAATTACAGGCACAAGGGACATAACATCTTAGTTACCAAGGTCGGTGGCGCATTGGCGATGTAAGCGATGGTTAACATCTCTTACAATGCTAATGTCTGTGGGTGTTGGTGACCACTTACCATCAGGTGACCCATTTGCCAATAATATTAAAATGTTTTCAGTTGAGCAGTTCGAGTCCCCCGAACATAAACTGTGCGGACGCGCAAGGCAACACGTGTCTGCATTGCGCCGCCTACCGCGGACACGCGCGCGTCGCCGTGCTGTTGCTGCAAAACGGCGTCGACACCACGCTGAAGAACAACAACGGTGAGTGAATTTGGACATTCGGGGAAATAGATCACAAACATTCTTGTAACGATGAAAGGTAGTTACAATTAATTAAAACAAACCCATCGTTTAAACCGAGCTCAACTAGTGCCATGTGTTGAAACGGATAATATTTAATATATCACTATATGTACCAGCACCGACGTTTATGCGAAATAAGAGCTCGATATTTGTTTGGGTGGACCAGAATTTTAAATTCGATTTGACGATTTGTGTTTTTTAAATAAAAGCTAGTAAAAGCATTCGTGTTTGAATCGTTCACCATTCAACACAAGAAAGTGTGGACGTGCGTCCGATGTCCCTCGGAGTGTCTAGTGGGCGGCTAAAGCGGCCGTGTCGCCCGCAGGCCAGCTGGCGATCGAGCTGGCGCGCGACGGCGACATGCGCGAGGTGCTGAGCGTGCGGCCCGTGCAGCGCCTGCAGCGCACGGCGGCGCGCTTCGAGGGCGCGCTGCTCAAGCGCTCGCGGTTCCTCGGCTGGCGCCCGATGTGGGTCTGTCCGCAACCATTTTCATATATTGTTTTTTGTTATATAACTTAATTATTTGGATTTCATTCTCTAAATTTCGTAGTAAGATCAATTTTTACGCATTTGGGGATTAGTATCTTATGACTCGATGTCGATGTCGTTTGACGTTACTAGAACGTCCGTGCGTAGACGTTCGTAACCTAAGATATAATAGCAATAAAATATACATACACTTAGTATTCATTTAGTATTTATTCTGTAAATTATTATAGGAAGACAGATGACGAGCAAGTGAGCCTCGCGGTAAGTAGTTTTCGCCCATAGATATTAGCAATGTAAGAAGTACAAACCACTTTTTACATCGCTAGCAACACCACTGTAATTTCACTCGCTCATTAAAGAGAATACAGCAATGCAAAGTATATTATTGACTGGTGGTGTAAGCTTCGTACTGGTAATAAAGTTTCTCCCGCTAGTTCCTAGTGGCGATTTTATTTTAATAGAAATGTCATTCATAAATGACGCGCTTACGGCGCTATACATATCGCCATGTAAAAGATTCGGTAACGCAAACATACAAAAAATAACTTAACGGATCGCGCTTGAAACACTGAAGAAGGACAACTGGTATATCCGATAACTATTCAGGAAACGTTACGTTTTTGCTTACGTTTAGTACAATTATTTACGAGGCGTAGTTTAGACTTAGGACTTTTGGATCATAGAGTATCGGTAGAAGGGTGAATGTATCAGATGACAGTTGCTATGTGTTTTACTTGGTAGTAGGACTTTGTGTCTGGCTAGGTACCACCAAATCATCACCATGTTTTTGTGTTCCGATTGGAAGCGTGAGTAAGCCAGTGTAACTGAAAGCACAAGGGATATAACATCTTAGTTCCCAAGGCTGGTAGCGCATGTAAGGAATGGTTAGTTATTCTTACGGCAGTAACGTTTATGGTGACCACTTACCTGTATCTCGCAAAGCCACCTTGCACCTGACTATATTATAAAACAAATAAAAAATGTATTTTTTTTCACTTGTAAAATAATGGCTCCTCAGGCAGTCCTCCAGCGTGGTGTACTCCTCTACTACGGCTCACGAGCGGAAGCGGCTCGGGAGGGTGGTCGCTGGCGGGACAGGAAGTACCTGGACGGGGCGAAGTTCACCGCGCCGGACACCGAACCCGCACTCATTGTGATCGCCTTCAGCGACGGAGACAATCATCGTCTCGCCGTGCCGCAGGCGGGAAATGTCTCCGCTTGTAGACAGGTGACCCTTGACCCTTGTCGTATTTCACGAAAATACTCATCTATTCCAATCAAAAAGTCAGTATTCCATGCGATTTGCTATTAGCTCTTCTATATTATGGTCTACAAACAGTTTTAGATTACTCCACTTTGATTTTACTTCCAATATCCGATAGCAACTTAGCCGGTATTCAAAACGCATATCCATAATGAATACCATAGAATCTATGGTCAATAATATCGCGTCGATTTAATGTAAAAGTAGTTTTTTGTCTTTACTCTTGTGGTTGGAATGGAATACACACATCTTGAAACTGAGAGCTATGTTTTTTTTATTTTTGTTATATAGGTAGGCGAAGAGCATATGGGCCACCTGATGGTAAGTGGTCACCAACGCTATAGACCAACAACATAGACATTGGCATTGTGAGAAATTACATATAATTAAACTTGTTTCCAGTCGTGGATAACTGCGCTAAAGGAACACATCGCATATTCCGGACACTACCTGTGGGCCGGCGCTGGACCGGACACCGCCAAAGAGGCAACCGAGGACCTGGAAGACGAGTGCAAGCCGCTCGGTAAGTGGACCCGGTTCGATATATAGTTGTCTGCTACTGTGTTACAAGAATACTTAGATGATAAAAACACACACACACACACACACACACGCACACACATATTGTTATGACTGTATTTCATCTGAGAAAAATAGTAAAGAGAAAGTACATTTTGAATTAAATCCGTCATAGTTTTACATTGTATTTAATTCTGTAACATGACTGTTAAAATACTTACGACTATATTATATTTTATCATTAACTGCACTAATTGAAGATCGGAGTATTTTCAAACTGACGTCGGTGTATGTAGACGAAGTGAACGCCCGCAGGCTCGATGCAGGACGCGCTGACGGCGGCCACCAACAGCCTGGCGCTGCTCGACACGCAGCTGCGCGAGTGCGCCGCCATCGTCGCCGCGCTCGACCGCAGCGTCACCGTCGGCAACTCGCTGCACCACTCCGCCTGCATGGTGCGTGCCGCCGCCTCGCTCTACACCTCCCTGGCCATTTTTATCTATATACCATTTGCATCTAATTGAGGACTTCAGTTAGATCTATTTAAGACGGGCGGAACTAGAGTTCGGAATGAATTCGTTTCGCGAGGGAGACACGAGTGAAATCTTTATCTCGATTACAAATAATTGTCGGCCCATCGTATTGAGATAAGACCCGTTCCCTATGAAACGTATTGCACGGGCTCGGCTAGTACAGTCCCAGCTGAGTGCGCGGTGTGCCCGCAGCGCTTCCAGCACGCGTGCGGCTCGGGGCAGGCGGCGCTGTCGGCGCTGCGGCACTGCGGCGCGCTCGTGGCGCAGGCGCGCGACCGCGACCGACACGCGCTCGCGCTGCAGGTGCGCCACTAATATACTACTGTCAAAATATCCCAGTGAAACGCCCCTTCACTTTAAATGCTTTATTCTCTTTCACACGTAACTCTTAATATACGATATAATATTAATTATTTTGTTAAAAATATACCCTTTTTTTCAACTTTTACCCTCCCTCTGACAACTAACCAACCGACAGTTCATTTTCCCGCCTCTTTACCTTTCTTTTTTTTTTTGGTCTGGCTTCTTTCGCTCAATACTTTCCAGCCAGTGTTAATTTTATTTAAAATATTCTCAAAATTAATATTAAAAATGAGTAAAACCTTACACTACTTTGACAGTGAATTGACGCGAAATCATCGCTCGAGATCTTATCTTATCGAAGTTGGTTTTGTTTAAAAAGAAACATACATAATATGATATAAATATTTCAATCGATAGTAAAATATGAAATGTGCGCGCAGATAGAGAGGAATAGAGTGCTAGAGGAGGCGCTGGCGGCGCTCGCACGCACTCACCACGCGCTAGAGATGTCGGTGGCGGAGGAACTGACCAAGGTAGGTCCTCCTGGCTTACCGTAACTCTAAAATACTAATCATTTTGACGTTTAGAATCGTTGAATTACACAATTTTGAGACAAGGTATCGACATTTTTATTTGATAATATATACAAAAATACTCTCAACACTAAATGCAGCTAAAATGTAGCCGCGAACGGCAGGAATTATTTGTACTTCAGTTAAAAAGTATTCGTCCAGTATTGTGTCACCGTATAAATATAATCCGCGAGTGATTCGAATGAAATGCGACCCTTTAGAATGAGAGGCGCCCGGTCCGCTCGCCAGCGACGCGTCGGCAAACTCGCGTCGATGCTTGCGAGATGACGTATTGTTACTTGTATGTTAGTACTGACACCTATTTAACATAGTCAAAATGTATACCCATACATTTTTGCACGCGATTAATAACTGCATTATACTGGCCGCCAAAAAAATCGACCCACCCGTATTTTTTTACTTACAAAGTTGTTATCTTAACTATGCGACGACCTAGGTGGATTGTTTTACTTATGGGACATACATTTAACATTTTATTACCCACTTGATATTGATTTGTTGGAGTTGTAAGTGTTGATAAGAAAACGTTACTTTGTGCACAAAGTGCATGGTTAGTTTATTACCAGTTCTTAACGCGGAATCATCTCGGTTCGATGTTTATTATTGATTAAGTGTATGAAACTTTGTTGAAACAATAATTTTAATAAGTTTAAACATAAAAAATGGATACTACTGAAGCAGAAGCTGCTCAAGTCGTAGCTCTTATTCATGAGGGGTTAAGTCAGCGAAATGTGGCTAGAACACTAAAATTAAGTCGTTCAGCGGTGCGAAGAGTGTACAAACGCTACTTGGAGACTGGGGAGTATCGCCGAAGACCAGGATCTGGCAGGGGGCGTGTCACGAACCCGACCGATGACCGTTTTATTGGTTTGACGTCTTTAAGAAACCGACATTTTTCGGCTGTTGACGTTCAAGGTAAACTCCGAGAAAGTCGTGGAGTATCTGTGAGTGAAAATACTGTAAGAAGAAGACTTCGAGAGCAAAACTTAACCCCTCACAAGCCAGCAACAGGACCAAAACTCACACCATCCCATCGACAAGCAAGACTACAATTTGCTAGGCAGCACGTCGATTGGACACTGGACCAATGGGAGATAGTATTGTTCAGTGATGAAAGCCGAATGTCTCTAGTAAGCTCTGATGGACGACGTAACGTCATGCGAAGGCCAGGAGAACGCTACTCTCAGTGTTGCATTCGAGAAACAGTCCGATTTGGTGGAGGCTCTACAATGTTTTGGGGAGGTATTTCTTTGACGGGACGCACAGAGCTGGTTTTTTTCTGTAATCGTGCTGTTAATGCTGAAACTTACATAACGGACATTCTGGAGCCTCATGTGATGCCTTACGCTGGATATGTTGGGGATAATTTCCAACTTATGCACGACAACGCACGACCTCACGTCGCTAGAATTGTTAAAGACTATATCAGGGAATTCGAAATTCCAGTTATGCAGTGGCCAGCCAATAGTCCGGACTTAAACCCGATAGAGCACCTCTGGGACCAGCTAAAACGTACGGTTCGAGCACGAAATCCAATTCCAGAAACCCTGAATCAACTGGAAGCTGCCCTAACTGAAGAATGGCAACGGACCCCACAGGAAGACATTAAAAAGCTAATCAGGTCACTTAATAGGCGTATGCAGGCAGTGATTAGGTCAATAGGAGGAAACACTCCCTATTAAAGTAAGATTTAGGCACCCAAATTTAAAAACAAAGGGCATAATCGTTTTGTACACAAAAAAATAAAAATGCGTAAAATTTTGTGTTTTCGTGTTTTGTCACATATTTACCTAAAAACCTATTTTTTGCGCACTATTTCTGTTTTTGTACAATCCTACAATTGCATTTTTTCATTATCAATCTTAAAAATATAAATCTGTGGTAGTTTAAAACCATACGATGGCTTTTTTACAAAAAATGTAGGTGGGTCGATTTTTTTGGAGGCCAGACAGATAATAATATATATTTATACTATAAAATACTTATTAATATTTTATTGTAGATGTGTGTACACTACAGCCACGGTTAAATAATTTTTGTTCACAACTGCTTTGCTGACGCGTCGATATAAACCTGTCATTTTCGATATACTTCGAAAAGGTTCCAGGTTGTATATATATAATGTACAAAAGTATTCTATGTCGCTTTATACGAGTATGCGTTTACTTAGTATAAAAATAGTTTCTCTATTTACAGAGTAAAAGAAAGAAAAAGATCTCGCAATCTACAAACGACTCGAAAGAAAATTTCTACGACGTATATGACGGTAAATATAATATAAAATTGCAGTTTATTGTTAGCAGTTCTAGTATATTTTCTGCCCAAGTACTTTGCCGTTACCAAACTGTCAACGACTGCTTGTCTTTGTTGAGTGAGTTAGTGTCATTGTGCATTTATTTAATCGTGTAATTTTTGTCATGTCAAAAAAAAAGTCGAGATGGCCAGGTAAGGACGCATGAATCTTAACCGATGATCGTGGGATCAAACGCGCGCAAGCACCACTGAATTCCATGTGCTTAATTTGTGATTACAATTCGTCTCGTGCTTGACGGTGAAGGAAAACATCGTGAGAAAACCTGCATGTGTTAAATTTCACTGAAATTCTGTCACATGTGTATTCCCACAACCCGCATTGGAGCAGCATGGTGGAATAAGCTCCAAACCTCCTCAAAAAGAGGAGAAGAGGCCTTAGCCCAGCAGTGGGACATTAACAGGCTGTTACTGTGTTAATTTAAGTTAATTTTATTCTGTCCAATGTTAGGAATGCCATAAATAGCTGTTAATTGGCTCGCTCACTGTGAAATACCTAACAAATAAGGAGCATGCGTAATTATTTTTAAATGAGAGTGGTGCCCAGAGAGGTTGTGGTTACAAAACTCCTTCAAATGAAATGTACATACCCAGGTCTTTATTTAGATTCCGATGACGACACCCTGGTGACGGCGGGTCTGTCAAGTCCCCTGGGTGCACTCAGTCCTTGGGGGAGCAGTCCCGACCTCACGAGGAGGACTCCAATCGGTAGCGTTGATGGTGATGGTGAGGCTATGTTTGTTTGGAGGGATATGTTTTTGTTTTGAATTTTTATAAAATTGTTGTGTACTGCAAATATTTTATGAGCCTCTTTCCTTAGGCGAGAGGACCCCTACAAACGAGGATCTACTGGAGCTGAGTGGGCGACTGTCGGCGTCGTCCGGATCCGCACACTCGCTCGGCACGCTCGTGTCGCAGGGCGGACACGTGTACAGGAACGCGCGCCCGTACACACGACACGGCAAGCCCAGGTACATACACCCACCACGCCGCACACTCGCTCGGTACGCTCGTGTCGCAGGGCGGACCCTCAACACGCTCAAGTGCTCTTTTATTGTAGCTTTCTCTACTGTCTACACACTTATCATAACTTCTACCAATGAATAACAATGTTTAGGGTAGGTGGGTTGGTGAGGTACGTTTCGTACATTTCAGCAAGACAGCATGAGAGAATCCGCAGTGAGGTGTGCTGCAGGGGTAAGTTTCTGGGCCTCTAGGTGGAGCGTGATCAGCTTTTGACTCTCATTCTTCACCTTTCCGCTTTCGAAGCCACTAGAAGGGCACGAATCCCTTACACGTAGTCGTTCACAGGGAACATTAATGATGACCTTCGTTGTTTCATTTTTTTTCAAGACATTCTTTTATAACGCTTTTTTCTATGATTTACCCCTTGTCTTATTTATGTAGTCTGTGTTAAAGAAGTGTTTTATAATTTCTTTTATTTTAATTTTATTTTGTTTGTTTCAGTTCCGAGTGGTCGTTATAAATTCTATCGAAGTACAAATTATAACTAAGGTTTTCGCATTTAATCAACGAAAGCGCAAATAAACATTTTCGTATTCTATACTTAAGCTATTTTTAATCTGTGACAATGGCGGATGCCAGCATTAGAACACCCTACTAAGGCATTATAAAAAAAAAATTGTCAATACTTCAGGTACGATCATAAAAATGACTATTCGTTCCAGCTTTTTGTGCTGATGTACATAACCTCAAAGGTTAAACAGGTCTGTCGCTTCATTTTAAAAAAAAATAGAATAAGGATTTCAGTGCAAAAAAAGTTTAATATTACTATTAGTGAGAAGCTAATTTCAAAAACTGTAACAACGTTAAAAAACAATGGTCTTAGGAGCAGTGCGAATTTAGTTTCCAATTTACTACTTTATTTAATACGAAAAATGAAATCGGTGCCTTATAAAAATTAAGTACATAAAAAAGTGGTTTTGTTACCTATTTCAATTGATAAGACAGTATTATTTATATGTATCACAAAGCTAGAGTATCATTTTTAAAGGGTCGAATATCAAGTCTATTCAAAGTCGCGTAAACACCAATGACATTTTATATATCTAGAAACGTTACTTAAAAACTTAAGATGAGCGTCGCTCTGTCATTTAGTCGCATTCCATCGCAAATGTTTTTTTGACGTGATAACGTCTTATAAAATGATGAACCCCGGCTGTGCGCACGAAAAAGCATGACTCATTGTCGCGTTCCGCCTGAGCCGACCGCGCAAGCGAGAGCGCGGAACAAGCGATAGAGAGGCACGATCGGCCTAAGCGTTCGGCGTGTGACGCATCTATCTCTCTTCCATCGGCCGATACGTCCGAGTATTCATTAATGTTTTCTTATGACGTTATCACGTAAAATTATCGTCCGTAAAACGACTTTACAGACACCCATGTTGTTTTTTATAATATTAGGTTAGGCGGACGTGCAAATCATAAGTCACCAACGCCCATAGACAATGGCATTGTAAGAAATATTAACCATCGCTTACATTGCCAATGCGCCACCAACCTTGGGAACTAAGATGTTATGTCCCTTGTGCCTGTAATTACACTGGCTCACTCACCCTTCAAACCGGAACACAACAATACAAAGTACTGCTATTTTGAGAATATCTGATGAGTGAGTGGTACCTACCCAAACGAGCTTGCAAAAAGCTCTACCACCGAGTAAATTTCGATAAAATGTAACAACCGATTGGTCTTTTTACCACCAGGTGGCCCATAGGCTCGATAAAAAAAAAAAAAACTTTTCATAGTACTAATAGGTTGGTGGATGGATAATGTGTTTTTCTTGTATCGGTATTTAATATTTGATTATGAAAACATTCCGTAATTCAAATAAGACTTAAAATGATCGGTTAAATATATTTAGTTTGAACGATCTCTTAAAATGAATTGAAAAATCAAATTAAAAATACAAAACAATGAGACTATTAATAACGAATAATAATGATATTTAATAAAAAATATATATTAATAATAATTACTATGATTTATAAGGTATGTAGGTTAAATTTACGATTTTACGCACAAAAATTAATATACAAATACGCTGATTAGGTGCCATTTTCTATGATTAATTTTATTTGTCTTAATTAGCAATTATTAATAACAAATTAATTTGTTTGTGTTTGTTACGTACCTGAGCTGGGAATTATGTGATAAATACTTAATATTATGTAATAAGTTTTTTATTGTTTATTATTATTGTTTGTAGTTTTTATTAAAATGATTGGACATTAAAAGGAATTATATATTTTTTATCCTTTTGTTTTATTATTTTTTATTCCAATTGCACAATAGCATATACGTGTACATTTCAATTTCATATATTTTTAAAAACAATTGTGAAGAAAACTATATGTCTAAGCTTAGAATATAAAGATAGCAATGAATACCGCATTGTAAAACCATTTCGCCGACCTAATAACGGAACAGAAAAAGGTGATTCATAAACTCCAGCATAAAGGGTAACTATATACCTGCAGTATTTCAAGAGATTTTCCGTGCCATTATAGTTGTACGTCGTACTGTCAGTCAGTGAGAGGTATTACGCCCCACGATGGGCGCCACAATATTTTCTGTGGTGTGGGGAGGGGACGGTGCCCACTTGTCTCGCCCGACCTCTGCCAGTTGCGTTGCAGCGCTCGCCGCGTGCACACGTCTCACAGCGTCCGCGAATATCACACATTCCACACATGCCAGTCGGATCGTGAGTGTCCATCTGGTTACGTAATTGGACTGCTGGCTTGTTTGATTGATATGTCAATGTGACGCTTGCACCTAAAATGCTATAGTTTTGATGTCGGTTTGTACGTAATAATCGTAATTGTTTTTTTTTAGTTCGCTTGTAGATCTAATTATTTTTCCCTACGTTGTCTTTTTATTTTTAAATTAAACCATATGAGGAAGATTTTACATTATTACGAAGAGTAAAATTAAAGCATATTACTTTATATTATTATTTAAAAAATGAAATAAAGGAGAAATGTATTAAAATTGACCTCATTCTAAACGCTTCCAGTTGTAGGTACTGTAGATTCTCACGTCGAGGGACACATTTGCTCCATAAGTTTTTTAATACGCAGAGACAACATTTACTTAACCTAGAATTCAAATTCTAGTAGGTACGTGAGTTCGTGAAAAATACGTCTAGAAATTTACTTGAATAACTTAACTTTAACGTGTCTCTTTACTTAATGTTATGTAAGAACAACCAAATTGTTTTTTAAATTAAACATTTTATTAATTATATATAAAGGTTGGTAAATAATACCAACTATTAACATTTACATTAAAATACAAATAATGAGATAATATTGAAAGAAACATGCGACAATCAATACGAGCTTTAATATATAAGGCGTACAGACGATTTATTTTTTCAAATCCGAACATAGATTATTATAAAAAAGTTAGAGCGGTCTTTCGTAATTCCAAATACGTGTCGATCTATATACGTTCGCAAATATTGGTGCCGCATCTGTGAAGTGTTATGCTCATCTAGATCCTGGCTTACAGCCAGCTTAAACAAGTTGTTTGCACTCGATTTCAGCTTAGATAACTTACGTATTGTTGCGCCATTTGAGCTGAACAAGACGATAAATACACGTATACTTAGATAACTATCCTTTAAGTATAGTAAATAATGCATATTGTTTTCTGACATTTCTCGATCGTTTTATCAAGATTGGTCACCATTTTCATTCTTACAGCATTACAGCAGCTTTATTTATGTCTCTTTTTACACAGAAATTAATATTGCATAATAATCGATTAACCACGTATGATAATTTACTTCGAAATGAACAACCATAAATGAGCAGCAAGTAACGGTTCAATCGCACGTATTGTTGAATACAAATTACGATATATATGAAATTCTACATTATTATGATATTGTAACTAAATACACGACTTCAGGCGGTATTTTAATTAACGGAAGGTAGATTTATTTTGATAGAGTCGACGGTAAATAAACAGCTATTTGTGATTATGATTTCCTTATAGTTACTTTTATATTATGCCAGCGCCTGTTTTCCAAATTTGGTATCAAAATATATTTTATAATATATAATTATAGAAACTCTTCTGCATGTATCTGTGACCTGTAGTTTGTTTTTTAAATTTTTACGAAGAGTTACATATTTATATGAAGTATTTTAGATGATTAAAGGATTCCTCTATTTAATTTGTAATTAATGTAAAAAAAAACACCATGTAGTAAGTGAAATTAAAAACTAAAGTCTATTATCATAAACATAAATTATTGTGTAATTATTTGCGTCTTATTTATTGACTTTTGCTTTAGGCTAGTCGAAAACTACAATATTGAGAATATACGAAAGTTGTGTAAGTATAATACTACATTATATTATCGTTTTACATGTCTTCAAATGCTAATTAGGCTTCAATGTATTTATGTTTAAAGTGAAACCTTATAATATAATCCTGTGTGCTTCACGATAAACAATTGTTAACATTTCAAATATGCTTATAAGAGGAGTATTTATTTCGTACATTATAAGCTAAATTAGTCCCACGCATATTATAAAATGTCAGTCGAAATTATTTCGAAGTGATCTGTGATACATAGTTATTTTAGGTTTATCAATTGATAAATAATAATAATCATAGCTTACCTCAAAATCATTAATTGTAATTAATAAGGCTTAAACACTTTAACAAGATTTAGCGTTGAGTACCTAAGTATTCGTTGATTTTCAAACAGTATATTTAAAAATTCAATAATAATGTATTCGTCTTAAAACGTTTGCTTCAAATTGTTACTTTATAGCTTATCGAAAGTAGTAAATTGTGATCGAAAGTTAAATCAATAAAATCATTTTGCTACTCGTTCAATTTAAATAATTTTCGTTTAATATACCAAATAATACTTCAATGGAATAAAGTTTCATACAACGCTGATACGGCGCCAAAGGTGACTCATTCAATGGGGATTTTCATAGGGTGCATTGCATTGTCTAAAATAGAACTGCAGACATAATAAATCAATAACTCCCCGCTATCTAACATACAACACGTCTTGATATTTAAAACTTTAATTTATATAAATAGTCCTGATAAAAATGATAGAACAGTACAAGTATAATATTGTTATAAAAGTTTTTTGACAAAAAAATCCTACAAATAACATTCATGATATTTAATCAACGTAATAAATAAAAATGTATGGTTTTGTTTTTGTACGTAGTCTATAAGTTCACACATTCTTCGGTGGTTGTTGGTACTGAAGTTGCGTGAAGTTTTTGGCAAATTGGCAGTAAATTATTAACGTTTTTGGCCAAATATCGTCACAATAGTTATCTCTTTTGCATACAACTATCGTAAGAAATTATTAGAGAGATAGTCACTTAAAAAAAAAACAAAATGAGCTAAATTGTAATATTATGTTAATTGACTGTTATATATTATCAATGAAAATTCATTGACACAATTGAATACAAATGTAATAAAGAACTAGTTAAACGGATAATAATTTATCGATATAATTTGTTATTAAATTGTATTATTGCGGGAACCCGATATAATTTCCAGGAATATCTGAGAACAAACGGACATTCGAATGCTGTCCATATTATTACGATAGATTGTAACAGTGGGTCGAATAATGATATAAATAATTTCAGGACTGCTTCATGCTTCATAAGTATACTTAAACATAGATTAAAAACATGTAAAACCATTTCCTGTCATTGGATTGTGTACGTGAATAGTTCAAGGTGTAATGAACCTGCGACTAGCACATTGCCGGCCATATCGATGAGCCATTGAGGGTTCCAGTGGCTTATTGGCATCATCATCATCATCATCATGACCGGCAATGTCTTATGTCAATCGTATGAAGTGAAACGCTCTCTTTATATTACCTTAGTATGTACCTTATGTAGGTTTATATTAAATGATTGCCTCGTTGGTCTAGTGGCTAATTACAAGGCCGCAGACCCGGTGGTCCTGGGTTCAATTCTCAGGTCGGGCCAATAAATAGTTATTGGGTTTTTCTATCAGAAAATTCTAAGTAGCAGCCCGGAGTCTGACACTCCCGTGCCTCGGAAAGCACGTTAAGCCGTTGGTCCTGCGCCTGAACTCTTTCCGGTCGTGTCGGATTGCCGTCCCATCGGATTATGAGAGCTAAGGAAAAGAGAGTGCACCTGTGTTTGCGCACACACTTGTGCACTATAATATCTCCTGCGCAGTTGGCTAATCTCTTGAGATTGGCCGCCGTGGCCGAAATCGGTCTGGAGGACCTTATGTTAAATAGTATACAGATTTTTTAAATTAAGGTTTACATCAAATTGGTAGAATACGTTACGCAGAATATGTCATATACAAAATATATTGTTCCACTTCGCGTCAAAATCATTGACGCAAAATTTAATTACTTCATCAACTTCATAATGCATTATGTGTAAAAGTCCTTACTAGTGAATTTCCTTACTAGCAGCGTGAAATCAAATGAATATCAGTCTTAGCTTCCATACAAGTGAAGACAATTAATAAGCAAAGATATAATGACAAATAAAAAAAAAAGGAAAATACAATTATTTTGCCACAATGTATTATTTTAATAATCATTAAAAGCCGTAAGGTGTAAGTTGTATAAGTGTTGTCCCGGGTAGGCGAGCATTCTTAGCCTGGACACGAGTAGATTTTTTGACTTCAACTCTTTACATGAAATCAATTTCACCAGACGCGTGCCATACTAAAATCTTATTTATCTTCACGTTGTATCCGTTTTGGCTATTTTATTTTTTTAAATAAGCTCATCAAAAGTATTCGCGGTGAAATATTTATTTTTAGTAGTGTGAACTATTTGGAAGTAATTTTAATTCAAGTAATGCCAACATGCTTTTTAAATTTCTTCTTACACCATTTTATTTTTTAATCGCTTCTATTCCAAATGTAACCGTAACCTTGTGTATAAACAATTGTGTTGCCACTGCATAAGACTTGCCAGATTCCAGTTGTCACATGTTCCAAATTAGGTATGTTGCCTGCTTAATTTTTATTCAATACACAAATTTCGAACACAAGGTACATTCTAGCGGTATAAAGATAATGGGAACTGAGGATTAAAGAAAAGCAACAGCAAAAAAGACAGTTAATATAGTGTTGTTCGAGTTGCGGAACGTCGCTAGCGGTAGTAGCGACGGGAGAGCTTCAGGTGTAAGATGGAACATGATCGCCGGCTGTACAAATATAGGTAAGTTGCTTTGTGTGAACTTCGCTTTATGGTTGACGGTTTAGCTTAAACGAGACGCAGTTGTTCGTGTGTACAGTGAAGGATTTACACATTTCCCAAGTATAGAGTCTACATATTTATTCCGCCGTTACCTCTATAATTTTCAGAGCCTGAGTGCTTACTTTATTTTTGTAATTTAACAACATAACGTTTATTTATTGTCCCAAATTTAAAATAAAATGGAAGAAGGAAAGCAAACTTAAATACTACGTTCTGTAAGACAATGGAAAACCCTGTAACAGATTTTTGTTCATGTTCTTGCTATCTCAGTGGATAATATAAAAAAGGCCCTAAATTTGCCTCCCAGCTTGCTAGTAAATCCACTTCGTATGGACGTTGGGTATACATTTATTTTTAAAACCTATTTTCCCGATTTTCCTTTTTCATCGTGTAGTATTAAAATCGATCACTTATCGAAAAACGGCAATGATTTTTATTGCTGTGTTCTTTTTAATTGGCTGTAATTATAACCACAAAGGATATAACAGCATTGTGAATTGTGTGTGAAATGAACTAATTAATATTGCCTACGCTGACATTGTCTATGGGCTGTGGTTATGACATATTCGCCAGTTTGCTTTATTATTAATTAGGAAATATGACAATCCACGGTCGTATACACAGGTCTTGCTACTTCAATATGGGGTACGTTGACATAATTACTCTGTTCAATTTATTCATGATAATTCGCATAATAATTATCCCGAACACTTTTTCAAATCCAAACAAAACAGTTAAATAACAAAACAAAAATAACAAAAAATCCCCGAACAACAAAACGAGATAACAATGATTAAATAACACAATACTTGGGAGAAAAATATCAGCTTCGATAGCAGCGACGTAGTACCTCAAGCGGATGGTATTGCGAATTAGCAGTTGTAACACACTCGCACCTCATCTCTCACCACTGAAATTGGACTCAGTTACAAGACCTGTGTATAATACCGTGTGACAATCTATATTTGACAGGAGTTTTTTATTTTTCCTTTTAACGTCTTTAAACCTATAAATAACTATCAATACCATCAAACGAACATCTACATTCATACATTTTCAATGCAAATCCAAATTTCGGAAATAGCTTGAAAATAGCAACAGCTTGTTAAATCAACCCTCGACGCGTTAATAATCAATTACCAACAGATTGCCGCCACTCACTCAACACTGCCACGCCTTCTCGTAATGGGGGAGACGAATACTTATAACTTAATAGTCTTGTGACCTCTTTATCCACGTTTAACCCGCGTGGATATAATTATTATATTAAGATCTAAGTGTACGTAACTAAACTACTGACCAATTTTTTATCTTAACCAAGTTGCTAAATACTTATTTTATATTAATCACGAGCTTGCCTTAGTGCAAGCCCGTCTGAATAGGTCACTCATCACTTATTCGTCTAACATCAAATATTTGTATTACCAACCATTACCAGGACCAGGTCGAAAGACGTGGGTGGGCAAGCACCACCGAGCTTACATAAGCTTAATTTATAGTTATAATTGATGTCATGCGTCAAGCATGTTTAAGAAAACATCGATCAGGAAACGGTCACATTATTTCCAATTTTCCCAGCTGTGTGATTATTATTTGCCGCAAGCACCTTCTATCACTTGTAAGACTGAAAATGTGTTAGGTAATCTATGTCCTTTTTTGTACATAAAATTTTATGATAAATGGTTAAGCTAAAGAAAGCGTAACGTACGAACTAACTTTCGCATTTTTAATATTAAGTTAGGATGTAAATATTTTTATAAGAGATTAAGTTTACATTATCATATGTATGTGTACATTTATTTATTTTATACGAATGAAAATTCATATTTTATTAATATAACAACACAAACGCAGGCAACAAATTGAAACATGTTTTCGTACAGTACGTTCGTTCTGTACGATATTTCTGTAGTGTAATAAAAATTTTATTACGCGTTGGAACTTCGTGTGAATAATGCCCGCCATAATGTATAACTCCAAATCGATGTAGATTATACATGATTCGAATGAAGGTCAAATTAGCCAAGGACAATTAGGTCAAAGTTATTGCGGGTAAAATTTATAAAGCTAAAAATAATAAGATGAAAAAATGTACTTACTGTCTTGTGAAATACATTTCTTTTTTTTTTAATGTGCGTTCATTGGATCCCAGTCAGGAACGAAGCTCTTTGCGACTCAAACGTGTTTTAAAATGTTATTACTGATTACATTAGGTACAGTATTTTTGTCAGACCAAAAAGCACCTGTACCTATACCAATGAAGAGAAAGAGACGGGTAGACATAACGCTAAATCATTATGCGACATTTTTTCTGTTTTATTAAACAACAATTGGAATTGGTTCGTTTTGTTTTGAATATAAGCTTTAATTATATTAAAATTATCCGAGGTATGGCTTTGTCACACAGCAATTAATCTACTGGCAAATTGTAACATTTTGTTTGGTTTTCAAATTGAGGGGTGAGTGAATCAGTGTAATTACAGTCACAGAGGAACATTCTTCAGTTGCAGGTGCATTTACTGTTAAGAAGTAGTTTATACTTCTACCATTGCCTGCTCATTGCTATCGGTCAAAGGTACCACTTGCCGTATGTTCGTTGTGTCTACCTTTTTTTACGTAAATAAAATAATTAATAAAGCAACGTTATATATTACACGACTACGATTAATTAGCTGTGGTAATCACTCGGTGGTAGAGTTGCGTCCAAGCCCCTCCGGCTAGGTACCAACCACCCACTAACGAGATATTTTACCGCTTAACAATACTTAGCTTAGCTTTAAAGCGTGAGTGAGCCAGTGTGACTACTGGTACAAGTGACACAACATCTTAGTTCCCAAGGTTAGTGGCGCGTTGACACTGTAAGGAATGGTTAAAATTTCTAACAGCACCAATATCTATGGGCGATGGAGACCATTTAGCACCAGGTGTCCCATTTGCCCGTCCGCCTACGATAGGCGCTCCATCACATTTCCTCGTAGGCGTATCTGTTACTTAGAAGAATTCTCGTATGTCATAAAACAAAACACAAAAATATATAAATATGTTCCGTTATTGTCCAATAAAAAATATTTAAAATTTATGTTGATAAAATCTGGTTGGCAATAAGCCAATTTATTATTTGTTATATAATTTTATAATAATAAGAAAAAATACATTTATGATATGAAGTCAAGAAAAAAAAATGTTTTTTTTTTAATACTAATAATCAATTTAAATACGATAAGAAATTTTATTTTTTTAATAAACATCGATTTATCGAATATAACAAAGTTTTTGTACAGAAAAAAACTAAATATAAAAGAATATTTCGTGTAGATATTTAACCAGTCTGAGTGTTTTAGGACATTTAAAATATAAAAATAAAAACAAATATTCAGAAAGAGACAGTCTTAGTAACCCAATAGTACTAGCAACGATACTGATATTATCTTTTGAAAACATTATCAAAGATTTTTTTAGTACAAAAATATCCTTTGAACATTTTTCTCCCAACATCGGAATAATATTTGTTCTTAAAGGTCCTTGAAACCGCAATGTTTCCAAAGGATGCCGATAATAATGGACGCTCGGGGTCGGCGCTGGTATCGATCCCGACTCGAATAACGATCCCCGAAGGCATTATGTATACAGTTTTGTATGATTCAATCTACTCCGACCGAACTTATATTATGTATTAGTCTAATTTAGTGCTGTAACTTACCATTTCAAAACACTTTATTAAATAAAAGAAAATTGACAATTGTTATGATGAAGTAATTCATAACTGACCCACGACTGGTCAATGGCTTAGTATCCACTTAAGTCAAAGTCATGAAGCTTATTTTCACTACGTTGCTCAAACTTAGTGGTGTCCAGTTAAATCCGCAATCTTCGACTAAGATCCGCGTGCGCTATCTACTGGGTCAGCGTGGATAAAAAAATATTTTAATTTATTATTTGATGATGGTAAGCAGCTACCACCTCCGATATATTAACAACGGTAGGGCCATATAGTAGACTAGTAGTAAATATTGATTGACTGAAATTGAATTTTATGAAACAAAAACGTAAAGAAATAACCTATTTATTAGGTCACGTGATCCAAGAATGACGTCAAAACGTATAAAAGCAATACTAACTCGAATGGAATACACTAAGCCCGCTGTTCTTACAAATGCCGTCAGTCATGCGAGCCAAGTCCCTTGTGCCTGTAATCACACTGGCTCACTCACTAAACCTGAAAACACGACACATACATAAAGCTTGCATAAAGCTCAACAGGACGCTTTAAAAGTTAGATATTATCTTTTTGATACTCTTTGATTACTTAAAGGTTATTTTTTTTCAAATAATTTAATTGCAATAGACTAGTCTCTAGTCGTCAATAAATTAGTGTTATGAAATAAATGTTCTTCTATAGTCTAAACTCTAGTCCCTTTGTTATGTTGGCATAATGACTTTGATAGTATGCATATTTATTTAACATAAGTGCTGTCATTCGTAAGACTTCATTGATTGCCTTTCGGTAGATTTTCATCCGACACATGCAGGTTTCCTCATGATTTTTTCTTCACAATATAAATTAATTAACACATAAAAATTTGGTGGCGTATTTCAGGTTTTGAACCGGCAATCATAGATTAAGATTCACGTGTTCAAACCAATATGCCAACTCGGTTATTGAACAATATGTTATAAATACATATCAATTACATTATAATAAAATCTTTTTAATAACTTAATTACCATTTAGCGGTTTTATGTCACAGATACATTTCCTACAATGTTAATAACACTTTACTTGGCCTCTCACAAAGTCGGCCCTTATTCGGATTTGTTAATCATAAGATATATTAAAATAAGTTTGTTTTTACATTATTCAAAGATTTAATACATTATCTCATATTTGTTATAATGTATGGAGTAACAGTTAATTTCCATATTTATTCGGAGATCTTTATAAATTTACACGGATTATCATTACCGACATACTGTATTTATGTCTAATATATATTATAAAATAATATAACACACAATTCCCTTGTTAATTGAGCAACGAAATCAGGATTATTAATATGAATTACATATTTATAAAACTTAGTCATCATACCTGTTTGAATAGAAGCAATGCTAAAAAATATATACAGTAACAGCAGTAACAGCCTGTGAATGTCCCACTGCTGGGCTAAGGCCTCTTCTTCTTTTTTGAGGAGAAGGTTTGGAGCTTATTCCACCACGCTGCTCCATTGCGGGTTGGTGGAATACACGTGTGACAGAATTTCAGTGAAATTTGACACATGCAGGTTTCATCATGATGTTTTCCTTCACCGTCAAGCACGAAATGAATTTCACAAATTAAGCACATAAAATGCAGTGGTGCTTACCCAGGTTTGAACCCACGATCATCGGTTAAGATTCACGTGTTCTTACCACTGGGCCATCTCGGCTTTTACTACAAAATATATACTTAGATAAAAACAGATAGTTGTGCTTTTTAGTTTAACCTAAGAGCATAAAAGTAAATGATATATATATATATATATACAGCCAGATATATAATGGTTTCCAAAGTTTCAACTCATCATTACATGTTTTAAAATAAAATCCCCCACCGCGCCTATCTGTCTGAACGCAATTAATTCACAAACTACCCAACAGATTTTCATACAGTTTACACCTATCGACGATGTCATTCATGAAGTAGGTTTAGTCGTCTAATTCATAAGGATTTATTGGATAATTGTTTGAAATACGACGACGTTGAAGATGTCGGAAAATATAATGCCAATTGAGAGCTTAACCGGCGTAAGCCGCGTAAACCAATGGAGTTTTATGAATTACGACATACATATTTTTATTTATACCATTGTTCTACCCGTGCGAAGCTGTGCTGAGTAGCGGGTAATATATAAGAAACGATTAATTAGTTTACGAATGAGTTTGTTACCGATTATTATGCAGTTGAACAAAAAGTCGATTTCAACTTGTTTGAGCCTACTATTGTTTCGAATATGTTACATTAAAACCATATCCCTATCTATATTTTCACGTATGGTGCCATTACTCTACGAGCAAATGTTACAAGGTCATAACGTTGGATCGATAGCGTGCGAGCTTCCGTACTCTGATTTATACTTGTGTAGAGACTTCCACAACATTTTGTTGTTTGGTATCTTCATATATTATAAAGGCCTTGCTACGTTTCCCTTATTGTCTTGATCACTTATCGAGATTAAAACGAATCCATATCGCAAACCGCTGGGCTTTACTTCTATTTTTACTGTTCGTTTGGCCTTTATTTACTTCAAAGTTGTAAGTGTTCGATTATTGTACGTCGAATACGAAGTGTAGTGGTTTATTTTACGAACGTTATTCACTCAGCTATTTATATTTGCAGAAATGATAACTATATTTGTGTTATGACCAATTTTGTTTTTAATTCAAAATGCATACTTATTGATAATATTGTTATTGTGATCATATTTATATGTACGTATGTATTTACAAAAGAAAAGCAGTATATGTAGTATATCAGTTGTCTGATTTCCATAGAACGAGCTCTGCTTAGTTTGGGATCAGATGGCCTTGTGTGAATAATGTCCTAGGATATAAAATTATAATAATTATACCATTACGTTAAACAGTATGAATATTGTCTTCAAATAGCTCTCCAATTATAAAGGATTGTTCGATATTTCTTAAATTGAAACAGTACACTAAAACCCCTCATATAGACGAAATAATAGCCATTCAAATTTTCGTCACCGGCTCCTAGACTATAAATCGAATTAATATATTATTGATAATTAATTTTCATGATATTACAAAGTTATTATTTTATATTCTATTTTGATCAGATTTTATTTTTTTAATCAGATTTGCTAAATATAAAAAATAAGGTTAGAATTTTCTTATCTACCGCGTGTTATATGTTTTTTTATTACTTTGCCTTGTGCTTAATATTTTATTTAGGGAATTAAATATTTAATCAAGCGTACAGTTGAATGTTCTTGGCGTGTCAAATAATCCAATTAGTACCACCCTTGAACGCCAACAAAATCCTTAACATATATTAATTTACTGTTTTTCTTTTTACTAAGTATTAAAAAAGCTATTTATACATAATATAATCTAGTTCGTGAATAAAGTTTAATTTTGTAATGCGTCATATATAATGTTACTTGAATATATAACTGAATGTTCGTAAGAACGCTAGCGGTATTTCCCCGTTGAACTACACGACTATTATTTATATTACATGAAAATGTATTTTTCGTCCGTACTGCGTCATGAGCACGTGTAAGTTGATTTTAATGAAAATCGTTGTTGTATTTGTTATCTATGCCATTAGTTTATTTACTATCAACTGGTCAACATCACTACAATGTCAACATTATTATAAATCCTGGTTCTTTCCATCGGTTCTTCAAAAATAAATGTTAATAACTTTCGAAGCTGCTATTCATATGCCCAAATAGTTGAGAAGTAACAAATGAGGTTTCTCTTCTACGTGTTATTGCGGTTAGTAGCATAGCGGTTTTTGTATGAAATCTTAAAAAGGAGTTTCCACTTATCATTTATTCCATTATAACACAGCTGAACATTATATCTATGAGCGAATATGACCACTATCGATCGAGATTTAGGTATTCTATTTGCTCGTCTGTGTTCCTAATAAATTAATCGATTATTAGAACGTCTATAGTCTAGTATTAGACTTCGACTTAATATCTAGAATAATCCAGTCATCAAAATTTCAACCTTTACTTATCACAGAATTTTACCTTAATTTGAAGTACAATTAACATTCTAAATTAATATATTTCCTAATATGTGTAGAGTTTGCCCATACATAAACATACCCTCATAATAAAACCCGACATATCAATAGCGTAAATTATCCTGCCACGCAAAAACGGGTCATGGCCATCTGAAAACGTTACACATAAAGGTAATTTTGAAATTCCATTTTTCCCGAGTCTCGTCTCAGCGTCGGGATCGTATTGATCCAATGCGCGACCTTCAGTCGGACCGAAGACCAATCCGAAGTTTCACACTTTCTCAATATTAATTTAAAAAATACGATGCGTATTTTAACAATATTTGAGATTAACATGACAAATTTAATTAAATTAATTTCTTGATTAAAAAATTAACGTGATTGAAATAATTAATTTGATTTAGATACATTTGATAGTAATAAGTTAACGTCTTGTTTTTATAATCATTTTATAGAACAATAATAAATGGTGATAAAAAATAATATAGAATTAGTACGTAAATTTTCGTACAGGATTTAGTAATTTTTATATTGTGTATTAAAGAGTAACTACTGATTTTGTTGTTAGTCCGTCCCGGTAATCTATATTACGAAGCTGCAAAGCTATTCTGAAGGACAAACTCGTAAACTCGTAACTCACCGCATGGTATGATCGTGTATGTCATTGATCACAATAATTATGTATAACATTATTATTAAGCGAAGTGAGTTCATACAGAATAGCATTGCATTACATTTGAGTAACATCATGATGGTAATATTGTAAAATGATAATGACACTTCAATAATAACAAATAATAACACTTCAACAATTTCATTTTTCACTCAATTTAAAAGATAAACGTCTACGTTTTGCGATAATTGAAGTGCTCTCAGTGAACAAATACCTTACCTTACCTTCTATTTATTTCCCTTTGAATTAAAATCACTTACTTTTTAATTGCAACACTTTCCGTCTCATCATTTGTAATCTGTTTCTAAGTAATTATTCTTAGCTAAGTAATTAATTCACTAGTATAAATTAATTTGATTGCTCCTAATTGTAAAATAATGAATCTTACAGTCTTAGTTTAGTTGATTTATATCGCAAGCATGTATTTGTTATTTATACATTAAGATGTTAACACATTTTTTAAAAGACTGATATATTTATAAAAAAAAAATGTTAAGCAAGCAAGCTTCAGGATAACGGGATCTTTAAATAATTTTTAATAGACCAGCTTACTATCACTATATTTTTCTATTATTTTAACAACAGATATCATTATACATTACAATATGTCCGTATTTCTTGACTAACCACATTCTCCTTTTTTCTTCTTATGTCAAATCGAAAATATTTTTTTAATTTATTTTTTTATAAAAATTTCTAACATGATTTCGAACCAAAGGGTACTACTTATTACATTATTTAAAAATATATACAATTAAATATAACGTAATAAAAAGAGACTTTGTTAACAGAGAGTTAGTAGTAGTATTAAGTCAAGCGATCAATCCGACTTTTGACACTGCGCTAAAACATCTTAGCACACAGTCCACGACTTTTTTCATGAGTTCATTCAAGTATCTATAAATATATTAAAAATGTTGTCCAAATTGCAAAGGTTTTATGGAATGCGTTTTTTTACTTTCTCATCGATTGAAACAATTGTGAAATAAGTAAATTGAACTTAAATTATCGTTGATATTTTCCAACTTAAAACAATGATTGCTGCGCCATAATTATGCTGACGTGGATTTTTCTAAATGGGTATTTGGTGATCTTCATCGGCATCTACCATAAACATTTTACGTATCTGTTACAGTTAGGCAGAGTTCTATAGCAACCAGATCGAAAAAATTATCTTGACTACATTGATGGAATAAATATTGCATTGAATAAGTTCGTCTTCAAACGATGACCTATATAGTGTAAAATTTTTATATCAATCGAGTTAATAGTTTTTGCGTGACTAGTGATTGTCTTGTCTTTTTATAGTAGAAATATAGATCATATATACTAAAATAACATTAGTTTTAGTTTTCTAAAAATATCGTATATTATATAAGGGGTTTTCCAATAGGGACGCTTGAACTTTGACAGCTGATTGCGGCCATGTTGTTTGAGTGACAGCTGTCAAATGCAGTGTGTTATATTCATTCCGTCCTCCCAAACCACCATGGCAGGTTACAGTGTCGAGCAGCACGTGCAAATCATAAAATTGTTTTATGAAAATGGGTCTTCAGTTCGAGCAACGTTCCGTGCACTTCGCCCGTTTTACGGTCGCGATGATCGTCCTGCCGAGTCGACTATCCGTCGATTGGTGGACAAATTCGAGTCAACCGGGTCAGTTAACAATCAGCCGGTTCCCGTGCGTCAACGTAACGCGAGATCTGCCGAGAATATCGCCGCTGTGCGCGACAGTGTCCTCGAAAACCCGCGGCAGTCAATTCCGCGTCGCGCACAGGAACTCGGCCTTTCGCAGACGACAACTTGGCGAATTTTGCGTTGTGACTTGAGCCTGCACCCGTACAAGATCCAGCTGACCCAAGAGCTCAAGGTTAATGACCATAGACAGCGCCGTGTGTTCGCTGACTGGGCATTAGAGCAGTTGGAAGTTGACGCCGATTTTGGCAAAAAAATCATCTTCAGTGACGAGGCGCATTTTTGGATGAATGGCTATGTCAACAAGCAAAATTGCCGTATTTGGGACGAGACCAATCCACACGAGGTTCACCAAGTGGCAATGCACCCGCAGAAAGTGACTGTTTGGTGCGGATTTTGGGCCGGAGGCATGATTGGTCCGTATTTTTTCGAAAACGATAATGGTGTGGCCGTCACCGTCAATGGTGAGCGATACCGGTCGATGATAACCAACTTCTTTTGGCCTGAAATCGAGAATATGGATCTGGACAACATGTGGTTTCAACAGGACGGCGCTACGTGCCACACAGCACACGCTACGATGGAAGTTCTGCACGAGCAATTTCTGGACATGGTCATCTCGCGCGGAGGCGACGTGAACTGGCCACCGAGATCGTGCGATTTGACCCCGCTGGACTTTTTCTTGTGGGGTTTTCTTAAGTCGCAGGTCTATGCCAACAAGCCGCAAACCACCGATGCCCTCAAAGTCAACATACGCCACGCCATCGATCAAATACAGCCCGATTTGTGCGCCAGAGTCATCGAAAATTGGACCTTTCGTGTGCGCGCCACCAACCGAAGCCGTGGCGGTCATTTGAATGATGTCATATTCCATACATAATGGGGTCGATAGAACTTCCAAATAAAAAAAAAAATTCGCAAATATCTCTCCTACATGTATTTTTTTTTGCATTTCAAAGATCAAGCGCCCTTAATGGAAAACCCTATATAAGGAAATGTAAAAGATATTTTTGCGGTTTTTATAGATGTTCTGCTTATATAGAAGCAGTACTCCACCACCTTTATAGGTACCAATAAAAACACTATACAAATATTCGTCACCTAACCCTAGCTGAAAGATCAAATTAGTCTATAAGATTTAGTAGCTGAACATACAAATATTAACAAATATATTTCACAAAAACATGTCGTTCCCAGGACCTCACTACCTGTGGCCCAATTCAGCCGAGGCGACTTCAACCTCTGGTCGGTCCTGAAGAATTGCGTGGGGAAGGAGCTGTCCAAGATCACGATGCCGGTCGTATTCAACGAGCCCCTATCGTTCCTGCAGCGTATGCTGGAGTACCTCGAATATGCGCACCTTCTTAGAATGGCATCGGAGCAGACGGATCCAGTAGCAAGGATGGAGTATATTGCTGGTATGCACTCTATTAAAAATGTCATATTAAGAGCATGCTGTATAAAGAATTAATCATATTTAAAGGTTTCATTAAAGATGTACATTAAATTTTTCCCCATAAAAGAATGTGAAATAATTATCCAAATATAAAGCAAAAATAGACTGCAGATTGTAGACCAGTGCCCGAGCAACTTAGGCATATTACTTTCCTAATTATGCTTTCCAAGCTTAATAGTAGGAATATAGTACAAAGGCCCATTGAAGCGGGTGCGCGGTTTCAACAAGTTGCGAGCTCCAGTTGTTATGAATTTTATTTCTCTAGAACAATAAAATCTACGTCGCTTTTTGCCTTCGGCTATTTTTTCTCGAATTAGTTATTCATCTCAAGTGACTTTAATAAGAAAAAGAAACCTTTTAACTTTTATTTTTTATTTTGAGAAAGTTTTTATAATCGTCTCCTATATTTTAATATTAAATTATATTGGTAACACCATAGAATAATATCATATTTTGATGAATGTATTTTAGCTAAAATTATAAGTTGCCAAATAGTAGTTACGTGTGAAATGTGATTTTCTTATCCTTATTTTTTTAAGGAGAGAGTTGTGACACCATTTTACTGCAGAGTAAGTCATTTTTAATAAATCGCGCGAGATGTTCACTATGACACTTTATCGTGACGACTGACGTGACGTAAAATGTATTGAGACTAGTAACAATTTGAATGACTTAAATTAGCTTGGGCCTACACAGGAGTGTGTGTAGGCCCATAGAATAATAACGCTTAGAAGGATCTAAGCGTTATTTATTCTATGGGTAATACCACATAAATTTCAAGTTTCGGGTACACGATCACATATTGATATTGAAGGGTATGTGACATCGAGTACATAATATTATATCTTATTTTGAATTTTTGAATGTTGATTGTAAATATTATAAGTATGTTTTTCACAGCATTCGCAGTAAGCGCTTTGGCTTCAAACTGGGAACGCTTGGGCAAGCCATTCAACCCTCTTCTCGGTGAAACTTACGAACTAGAACGCCCCGAGTTCAGGGCCGTTTGTGAACAGGTAAAACGGAAATAATTTGTCGTTTAATCTATTTGTATACACATATAAGTTATCGTTCGAAGAACTGAGCGAACAATTCGATGAAAGCTAAAATAGACTTTAATGTACATTATTTTGAGAACTTTATTAGAGTTCCTTCATAACAAATTTATTATACGAGTTCTTAATCAACAATATATTGTATAGCTTCAATATATCAATTTTCTAATAAGAAAACTTTGTTCACATCATTACGTTACTTCCTTGTTCACGTTTCGAGTTCCTTCATCCTTCGTTATAAACTTAATCAGAGTTTAAGTAACATGAGAGCAACTTCACTTAAAGCAGAAGTGCACAAAAGGCTCGTATGTAATTGCGATGAGTGCTCATTCAACAAAGTATAGAAGATAATAATTTGCTTAGGCTGCTTAATTATGAAAATTATTGGTGTTCTAACAAAACTTCTTAATTACGGAGGGAATTGCCTAAAACATATATAAGATAGGTTATTGAGGATGCTCAAAATGAAACACAAATTGTTTCTCCGAAAATACAAAGAAACGACATTTAAAGTTCACTAATATCGCCTCCTCCATTATATCTCTTTATTTTTTTATAATATCAAAGTTCAAAATAATCTAAACATTATCCGTCATTCTGTCATTCAACCATCAAATGCGCGGCAAACTGACTTGTAGTTACAGATTAAAAACGCGCGGAGCGCAGCAAATTTGGAATAATGAAATGTCATTTCATTACATCTCCCCCCCTAAGAGCGAAAATTCTAAATAATATAATCTACTATAAACGAAAATTTTAAATAATCTAATCTACTATAAACGAAAATTCTAAATAATATAATCTAGAAGTTATCTTCATATTCGTTTTCTTCTACCTCATCTGCTGTGATAGGTTGTAATTTTGTTATGTGAAATAAAGTTGATTCTGTTTTCGTGTTGCCAGTGTCAATCCTATAAATGGATTTTGATATTTTCTCTATTATCTTGAAAGGGCCTATTTTTAATACGTCTAATTTTTTTCTATTCAGTCTATTTCCATTTTCTACACTGTCTCCTATCTCAAACTCTTGCATTTTCCTATTTCTATCAAATATTTTCTTATTGTACTTATAGGATTTTATTGTATTCTCTAATGCTAATCTTCTATCAGCAATCCACTTGTCTTCGGTTTCTAATTTATCTTCTATTGTACATCTGTATGGTCTTTTACTGCAGTATCTATTTGTTAGTAAATCTATGTGAGCTTCATAATCTCTGACTGATCCTATATCATATTTGTCCTTAGCGAAAATTGTTTTATATTCTTTTAATATTTTCTCTATCTCAATTTTCTTTTCATTATCTAAATGGTCTGTCATACTTACAAATTCTTCTGTTTCTATGTGTTCATTAAAATTTATTGCAAATGTTTTTATATTCTTTTCTTCATTTCTGTTATCTTTAGACATTTCATCTATTTTATTTGTTATTTTCTTTTGTTCTATTTGCAAGTCCTCGTTTTGGGTTAATTTGAATTTCTTTATCATATCCAATCCGATTATAAAATCATCAAAATCATCATTTTCTACTATATACACATCCACCTCTTCTTCTATATCAAATATTTTTATTTTTATTGTTATCAAGCCATCTGTTTTTTCACACCATTAACCGTTTTCATGTATGCTATATTCACATTTTCCGTTTTTTCTTTTAATTTAATCAGTCTTGAATTTATTAAAGAGATCTGTGAGCCTGAATCATAAATGCCGCTCACTTCTAATTTTTTCTCTAATAAAAGTTTGATCTTGATTAATGGTGTACTTACTCGTTTTTTTTTCTCAGTGTTTATATCTACTTCAATTATGGAGTTGTTATTTACATTCCTGGGTTTAAAAACCTTTTCAGATTCATTTTTATTTTTCTTGAACCAACATGACTCCTCCGGATGATATCTAATTCCTTTGTCCAGAGATTCACAGGTCTTACATGGCTTCTTATCATTAGTTTTATTTTTATAAAGGAATGTACCGCTTTTTATTGTAGTTGAGTTTTTCTTGTACATCATACCTTCATATTTTCTTATCTCATTGAACAAATCAGTAGTGTCATTGAGTTCATCCCTGTTTAATTTATTTAATATAAACCCAGGTAAACCCGTTGCAATAAGATCTATCATTGTTTTAGAGTCTATAGATTTATTTATATCTAGTAGAAGTCTTTCTTTTTTTATAGCGTAATCAATTAGTAGTCCTTCTTTATATCTGAATGCAAGAGCATATGTGACTATATCCCATCCTCGGTTATTAAAAGTTTTTAAAAATTTGTCTTTCCATTCAGTCCACTGTGCAATTATTGTAAGTTTTATGGTCATTGAGCTATACCAATCCAAACAAGATTTTTCTAAAAACAACCTCAATATGTCTATTTTTGTTTCATCTTTTGATATGTTAAAGCGCTCACATTCTTTTTCAAAACTCTCGATCCATTGCATTGCATTAGGATTCTTACTTGTGAATTTTTCAATAATAAATTTCTCTGAAATATGTTTTAGGTTATGTTGATTTTCTTTCTTCGTAGTAGTTTCTATTAATTTTTCCAAGATATATTGCAAATTGTCACTCTTGTCTACTGGTTGTTTTAAGCTCATTTCGGTAAAACTTCGGCAAACTTCTCCTGGAATTGGGAGCGGAGAATAGGGGGAGAGTAAAGGGGGGTTAGTCCCCTACTCCCCGACATCACTCCCATTAGCAGGTAATGCACCGTTCATGAGAAAATTTAAAAAATAAATCTTGTAAAACTAACCTGAAAATTATATTTACCGCCAAAAAATCAATTGTAACGGCTCCGGCGTTACATGAATATAACATAAAAATGATTATATATTTTGTTAATTCAAGTAAAACCTCAAGATCAGTGTTTAAAATAACAAATAATCACTTAATCACTACGAGCGTTGTTTGCATTCACATCTTGTCATAAAAAATTTTGTTAATTTTTACTCGTCACTTGACAGTTGACATTCATGGGCACAGATTATTTTTCGAAAATCAAGTTAGACTAAGAACTTAAAAGTACTGCCAAAAAACCTAGATTGTATGAAATTACATGTATATAAAAAATCACTACGATTCGGTTCTGGCACTTCGCCGGCCGCTGCCGCGGCACGCTCGCTTCGCTCGCTCGGCTCGTGCGATGTACTTTAAAAGTAACCTAACATAACCTAACCTAAACATATATAAACCATAGAGACGTCTTTATCGCACGTTTACTTTATCTATGTTATTTTTTATCTATGTTGTTGTTTACAGTAAATGACAGCAATGTTTTTTTCGTATTTAACCCATTTCGAGGTTATAAATGTTTTTCTTAATTTTCTCAAAAATAGTGCATTTCCGTTTACTGTGAGTATTATTTCTATGATCAGGGACCAAAGTTCTACCAGATACAACACATTTTCACCTCAAACTTTTGCAGAAGTCTGTCGAAGCGCAACCCTCATTTCTTCTAAATATTGATCTAAAAATTGCATATTACCTTCTTCATCTAGATACGTTTTCTTAAGATCTTCATCCAATTTTATCCATATTTTTCTACTTTGATGCCTTTTCTTTATGCTATTTTTTATTTTTGAGAAAGTGTTCATCTTGATAATATATGTATGATGAGTCACCGGTTTCAGCTCCTCAGGTAAAACATAACATTTTCCTTCTTCTGTAGATATCGAGGTTATGGCTAATATATTAGATTTGCCATCATTTGAGGCTATCATCGTAAATTCGAATTGCAGCCGGTCCATTTTAGTTAACGAAAATGTCGTTTTATAAGATAGGTTATTGAGGATGCTCAAAATGAAACACAAATTGTTTCTCCGAAAATACAAAGAAACGACATTTAAAGTTCACTAATATCGCCTCCTCCATTATATCTCTTTATTTTTTTATAATTTCAAAGTTCAAAATAATCTAAACATTATCCGTCATTCTGTCATTCAACCATCAAATGCGCGGCAAACTGACTTTTAGTTACAGATTAA
Source organism: Nymphalis polychloros (assembly GCA_905220585.2). Classification (NCBI taxonomy): domain Eukaryota; kingdom Metazoa; phylum Arthropoda; class Insecta; order Lepidoptera; family Nymphalidae; genus Nymphalis; species Nymphalis polychloros. Next base: position 13,904,100 of record HG992243.1, on the reverse strand, counting down.
AAACGCGCGGAGCGCAGCAAATTTGGAATAATGAAATGTCATTTCATTACACATATTTCAAGACATATATACCCAATTTAATTGATTTGAATTTTTATAGATTTTAGAATAAGAAATTTGAAGAGAAATTGAATGTTTTTGACAACTTTTAGTACCTTTTTCAGACTAAGCAGTAGCTTTAGTGTGTCATTATCTATCTCGTAAACTATCCCAAAAATAAAATCTGTTTAGTTATTCTTTATTATTATCGATTTTTACAGGTATCGCACCATCCTCCAGTATCAGCTTTCCACGCTGACAGTCCTCACTTCGTCTTCCACGGCTCCGTGCACCCAAAACTCAAGTTTTGCGGCAAAAGTGTGGAGATCCAGCCCAAAGGACATGTGACAGTCGAACTGCCCAGGTCTTGTTCAAAATTATAATTTTATTACCCAATATTGAAGCATTACAACCAATAATATGCCATGTGTCCAATGGTAGCTTACTTACAGACCAATTATTATTTTACTTACAAACATCAATATTGTGCATTGCTTAGTTCTGGTCCAGTCTAATTAGAGGCATGAGGAGCGTAACTCGTAGATGCCGTGGTCTGCAGGACATTGATGATGAAAGATGGGGTTTATGCTTCTTAAAATGAAAGTGTATTCCCGAAGATAACCTCTTACAATCTACTTAACTAAAATAATTTAAAAAAAAAATCGTAATTTTATCATGATATTGAGTACCCATGTCTCTTATTAATGGATTTTGTATTTTTATCGTTGCAATGAAACATAAAATCTGAGGTTTACCTATTATATAATATCACAACTTACTAAAACATATGGAAGAAGTTATTAAATTCTTCGCCCCTTCTCAAAAACCTGCTGACAGATGGGGCGAGGCTTACACTTGGACCAACGTGAACTGCTGCGTTCACAATGTGATCGTTGGCAAGCTTTGGATCGAACAGTATGGAGCTATGGAGGTGACCTGTCACGGAGGTGCCGGACTCAAAGCCAACCTCGCGTTCAAACCAGCTGGTTTCAATAACAGGGACTTGCACAGAGTCGATGGATTTATTATTGATCAAAGGTAAGATTATGTTTTTTTATTCGAAAGATAACTAAAGCTAAAAATATTATGAATGAAAAGCTAATTCTATTGGAATGGAGTTGTCTATGTTTTCTTTCATTTTTCAGCAAAAAGCGTCTCAAATTCCTTTACGGTAAATGGACGGAATATATAAAATGCTGCAGCGCGGTTGCCCACGAACAATGGGCGCGCGAGCGCGGCGACGACGCCCAAACTCCTTCGCACACGCCCAAGAAAGTTCTCGCCAAGCTCAATAGTTTCAAAGTTGGGGCATTAAGGTCTATGTCTATACAGGATGTAAGTCACGTATCGACTTAGTTACTATTAAAGTTTATTTTGATAAAACCTTTTTTTTAATAGAACATTTTTGGAAGGTTTTTGCGAACAGTACATTAAGTAATCTTCAAATAAATTATATCTATAATTAATTATATCAGAAATTATATAATTATTATTATCATATTTATATAATTATTTATAGAATGATGATGCCGAGAACTCCGAAGAGGTGCCAAAGCCAGATGAATCCTTGAACATCGATATTCCAGGTTCCGTTACACTTTGGGAAGCGCGCCCCAGACCCAGCAGCAGTGCACAGGTGACTGCTGCTTTTTAAGGAACTTCAGACAGATTGTTTTAGAGACAAATATATTAAAATGTGCCATTAAAGTTATTCTCGTTATTGATTGCTATTCATTATTAGTATTCGCTCTCGGATTCGCCCACATGTTCGGGGTAGAGGGGCGGGTATTAGGTAGCCTATGTCCGCCAAGCTTGCTTTATTATAAATTTTCTTGCAATTGGTTCAGAGGTTTAGCCTTTAAATCATAGCAGACACAGATAGTTAACTTTCCCATTTATAATATTAGTAAAGATTATTTGATTTAGTCGAGTACACTTTCTTCGGGGTAAAAATAATATTGTTTATTTTAAATATCTCATGTAGACTGATTTTTATTTGTACATATTCTAATTTAAATGTTGGTATAACCGTCTCATCGTGCTATTAATGAACTTCCAGTATTACCAATTCACCGAATTCGCGATGTCCCTCAACGAGTTAGAACGAGACATGAAGGGTCAGCTGTGTCCCACGGACAGTCGGCTAAGACCAGACATTCGGTTGCTGGAGCAAGGAGATATAGACGCAGCTGCCACTGAGAAAACCAGACTTGAGGAGAAGCAGCGAGCGGCGAGGAAGGTTCTCAAAAAGAACGTGGATGCTTGGCAACCAAGGTATTTTGATTAAAAAGGTTCTACTTACTATCTTTGTAGGAATATAGATTATTGATAAGGAATATTCGTATTTATTTACAGATGTAATATATAAATCAAAAACGAATAAAAATTGTATGTCGCAATATATTCTCTTTTTTTTAAATAAAATTAACTATAAGTAGGTCCTTAAGTTTTTGGATTATTATTGCATTGTAAAATAAACTGCATCATTTATTAGTTGCATATTTATATTTGAACGGTTTTACGTGATATATTTTGTTCTAGCTTAAATTAGATAATATCATAATAAAGATCAATTAATTATTGAATATCGATTTTCCAGATGGTTCAGTCAAGGTACAAACCCGTATACGAAGCAAGAGGACTGGCTCTACAACGGAGGGTACTGGGACCGCAACTACCAGCATCTTAAAGACGTCGATATATTTTAAATCTGTCTGTCTATCTTAGCTGTGTAATCTTTAATACCAATGTGTTATTAAAATAAATGTTGTCATAGAGTCATTGTGAATCGCGAAAATAACTTAAATCAAGATAAATGATCGATGTTGGAGTAATTCGTCGTTTTAGATAATTCAAAAATTTGCACTGCTAGCTACGTAGCTGAACAAAAAAAATTTAGAAGTTACATATTTTGGAATTTTATAAATATAATATCAGCGATGGGCTAAGGGAGAATACAGTAATTATTCAATTGAAAATACGAAAACTTCGTGAACAGTACGAAAAGAAAAAATACTGTAGAAAAAAAAATCTAAGTAATATTCGTTTCGCTTCTTCCAGAACTTTCTCTAATTCATCTTCCTTTTCTCTCTTCCATTGTTATTTTACAAAGTTATTATTACTTCGCATTATTGAGACATTAGCGGCCTTACTTATAATCCGTTAGCGAGTAATTAGTTAAACAATGCTGTCTTTTTCTTTCGAATGTCAAATCAATAATAGCAGAAAGAGATAAACAGTGTTTAACTGAACAGTCGCTAATCGTTTTTAAGTAATGCAGCACATGTTATATATCTTTGTAGTATGTTACGGCTAATTAATTATAAACTCTGATAGTATTGGCGTTTAGCTTTCACTGAAAATCGATGTTTTGTAAGACAAATAATGAAATTAATAATAGATCGTTTTTTATATTTATATTTATTGAACTTGATAATATTATTTAAACTTAAATAATATTTAAAATTAAATGTACGTAGTTTGGTCGTATCCTAGCATATTCAGAATAAAAAATCTAATTATTTTTATTAAAACGTAGCGTAAAGTATATTTTTGCTAGCTAATGTTTTAATTATTATTAATGAATTGAATATTTTAATTAATGGAAAAATATAAAACACAGCTATTACAATTCGACTATCACAAAACTATAGGATTTTTTTGTTTGATTTTCTTTTTTTTTTCGTTACAGGCATGTATTCTGAGACCTACAGATTGAAAAGTTTTGATAAAAATGTGAATAATTATTTTTTATTTTCAAATTATAAAAAAAACACATCCATCAGCACAAAACGAGCTTTGCAATAAACGTACCTCATTAATTGAATACAGTAACTTTTTATATTAACGGCCTTAGAATAATAACGCTTAGAAGGTGAGTGGGCCCAAGCAGATTGAAGTTATGTCACTTCCTCCCTAATAGGTGGAATACGTTTCCTGTCATTACAATAAAAATGTTGTCAGGTATGGAAAAAATATTTACCACGGGCTTCATTTTTTAAATTAGATATAAAACATTAGCTGTTCATATAATAATATATATTCTTAAATTTCTTTATAATTATACATAAAATAAAAGCAACACAAAAAATGAGATAATTATAATAATAACAGCTAAAATTTAATAAATAATATTGCAATTAAATAAATGCAAATAAATATATTTCATAATTCAAATTCAGACAGTATCAATTCGGCCGTATGTGTGCGTGTCGGTGAATGTAATTACGTGACATTTACGCACACATTAATTTTAAAGTTGCTTCAATTTTGAGCGAAACTTAAATGACACTATCCTTCTTAGCGTTATTATTCTGTTAACGGCCTTATTTATAAACGAAATATTTATATTATGTTAAGCGGGTGATTAGATTAATAAAACAATGCTGTCTTCTTCTTTCGAATGTCAAAACAATAATGAAAGAAAGAGCGAAATGGATGTTTAACTGAACAGCCGCTAGATAACGGCTATAAGTAACTATTTATTTTGCGTATTTTATGTCTATTAAAAATATATTATGCACAACGCATTCCATATTGAGATAAATGCAGCAGAGTAAATTATAAAACTTAGTATTAAGCACTATCATAACATAAAATATACGTTATATCTTTAATCAAACTAAAATAGTTATTACAAAGCACAATTATTTCAGATATTTGCTATTTATGTCAGAAAGCAAACATTTTAAATATGGATAAGATTATTACGTTACAAATACTTCGATTCGCGCACTTATAAAGTAATACAATATTATCTTAAGGCGGTCACTTGCAATTATGTTTTTATTAAATAAATAAAATTTAAACGACGTCTGCCTCGAATTAATGAATTAATAGCCTGTGACTCAGGATGATGTCAGGATTCTAACCCCATACATTAATACCTGTTCGAACATTTAAAAGTTATGTGAATAAATATTTTTTTTGACATTCGTGAAATAGCGTAATCGTATTAAAATCGCCACGCTAATCATCGATATGCATAACAACTGAATCGATGCAACACGCTTAAATGTTCACGTCATACATACAGTTTGTAAAGTTCGATCGGTCAAAACAACGAATGCTACTCGATTAATGTGTAGTGCTAGCACATAAAATACATGTATAGTCACTATATTTATGACATGCAAATATTTTAGCTTAAATTAACTAATAAATTTAATATTACAATAATTAATTCTTACATTACATTTCATTAAATTACATTACATTATTAAGGTCACAATATACATTTAACGTAATGCTCAAAATCAAATCTTGCAATGTTTAATAAACCGAATGCTCCCGGTGACTGCCTTTAGTAGATTCGTTCAATATCGCTAGACAAAGAATATGATACACATACGACTCTTTGTGCTTGTAACATGCGCGTGTAACGTAATCTTTGAAATTGTTGATTTGATTATTATAATAATTTAATTTTAATATTATAAGCATTTATTTGCCACTATTTATTAAATATATATTAGACAATGACGTGTTGTCGTGAAAAGAACATATACTGTTGTATGTATTTGCTAAATTTACTTGAATTACTCCGAAAATTAATGCGATTTAGATGATCAGGGGATGTTGATAAAAAATAGAAAAAAAGTAACTTTTTATGTCCGATTTTGTGTCACGAAGTGTTCACTCACATGATTTTTTAATTGTCGCAGCTAAATTATTCTATTATGTTCTGTAGTCGAATAATACTAAATTTACTATTTTTAAACATTGTAGCCAAAATGTAGTCGTTCTAACTATCTTGAAAGCCTGTACATAAATATTTTTTCATTATTAAATATTTATCACCATGAATAAAAATGGATTCGAAGTTCAAATAGAAATTAGAAAAATAGATTGTCTTGTAATTAGATATAACGTTTCAGTGGTTTATAATAAGGACTATGTACACATTTCTATTTGTATTTAGTACTTCTATTTTCTTTAATCCAGTTAATTAAGAAGAATATTATTTCGCTCACACTTGACAAGCTGACAAATGACATTCTTATATATATATATATTTTTAAATAATTTATGTTTCTTGTAAAAGGCAAAGGTATTAATCCAAAATTCCTATAATTATGTGGTAATTTTTTGCGTAACTTTTGTTATTAAAGTATTGATAGTTTGCAAATCGATTAAGCAAAGTGTCGTTATGATAAATATAGTTTTTTTTATCATGTAATAGGTACCAAGCGGAATACTTTTATTTATTTTATTAATATTACGTATTTTTTAGTGTTGAATTATATTTTTAAATAGTGTAACGCATATGAAAAGCGAGTACAATTATTCGAGTAATGCAGTTGGCATTATAAAAATAATATGTGTACATAGGACCTATGTTCTAGGCTTGTGAATATCCTAATTATATCATAGAATGTATAATCAAAAATAAATAGGATGGCAATATTATAATTGGAGTTTCAATTAAAATATCATTCGATTCAATCGTTTATTCCATTCGCTAAATTACAAATATAAAATTCGTTCACAACACTTATATAAATAATATCACTATATTTTGTATGACAGAATGCAAGGAAGTACAATTTTTTTTAAACTAAGAACACCAAGGAGTCTGAACTGATGTATCATAACGAAAACATATTAATTATTTTTTTCTTAAATAATAAATTACAAAAATTCTAATAATAAAAATAAATTTTGACAGTTTTGTAAATGTTACCATCATTATTATAACACTGTTATAAAATAGATTATACGTAAATATTTGTATGTGATACTTCTCACATCATTTTAGACGACAATTTTTTAAAATACAAAAAGTTCGTGTCGATATTTTAACTATTTACAGAACAATATTTAAAATTATTCTATTGTATTATAAAATTTACATATATGTCTTATTCGAGTCGAAGTGTTGCCCTCATTAAACCTTGAAATTTTACACTCAACGCGCTAAATGAATTTTCACATATAAAACATACAAACATTAAAACTATCATTAATCATGTTATTTAGTATAATTTCCTTAAAAAGTCATTCTGAATTTAGTAAAAAATATAGAAATGCATAATATGTCGACTAAACAATGAAAATGACAAATGGCACTTTGAGTTCCAAATTTATCACTGGCTGGTAGGAAGTATACAATATCATCTATATTATCAGTATAGCGAATACAGGCACAAGACGAATGTATACAAGTATATAGGTATAAATATATAACCGTTGATAATATTAAAAAATAAATGATTCAATTTTATTTAGAGACTGAGCTTCGAATAACTTTTTGGTCTTAATTTTTCAAAGGAATATTTGAAATTTTCTCTATTAAAATTTAATCTTAATATTATTATCAACGATTTCTCAACTATCACCATTTTATATATCCTACTTAAGCTTAAAAAAAAATAAAATAAAAATATTTATCGTACACCAGTCTTATGTACAACATTCAACCATTTAAAAATATTAATAACAATTAATTTACACTAATATTATCCTTATTCAAATTTTCAATATTATTAAAAAAAGTTACATATATACAGCGTGTAACAAAATTCGTGTCCGTTGGTTTTATTTATGTAATAATTTAAAAAAAATTATACCGGAATTTATTTTTAAGGCAAATGACAAAAATTTCATTGCAACACAGCTGGGGGCAATAGCACTCGATAGCTCTTACCTATCGGGTAGCTAAAACACGAGGTCATGACCTCAGTAGTCCACGTTTTTACCACCAACAGTGTCGTTAAACACAATTAATATATTTTTTTAAGTAATTTTTTATGAATATTATATAAGTTTTTTTTTAAGTGTATAATATGGATAACTTACCCAGATTAAAAAAAGTAAACAGTTTCTAGAAAAATTAAATCCGATTTCGTTCCATACATATTTTTTTAAGAAAAGATTGCAATAATATTTGTCTTTAAATTGTTAATTATTATATTGAATATTATATGAATAAGGATGTGTAAATATATTATATATTTAATTCCATTATTTAAGGTAGAATGTTAACGAAATCCAAAACAGATCTGAAAAAAAGTCATGCAGACTGTTTGGGCGAGATGTTTTAGCTGAAATCCATTTAACAACTTTAGACAAAATTTTAATGCAATTTTATTAAATAAAAAAAGAATATTCATCATTCAAGCTGTGAATTATTCGATGAGAAAAATATTTATCTCTCCTTATTTATACTTATATATGGTTGTGATATGAGATTTGATTAATGTGGCCTCAATTACTTAGATAAATATCGTGGCCAAAAATGTTGATCCAAAATTGTATAAAAAGGCATCGCACCCTTGGTCTTTGAATTGCTAAAACATACCGTGTTTTAAACAGCGTTGTTACTGCGCCTCCAGTCCGGAGTCCAGGAAGTCTTTGATATGTAGAGGTACTGATCGGGGGAATACTCTGAACATCTGGATGAGAAATATATCGCTTTAGTATCATTCGGAATGGTCCATTGAACCATATTAAACATTGAAGAGAAGAGCGTGGGCTCAAATGCAAAGTTCTTTACTTAGGAGTAGGACTTTGGGCATGTTCCTCTTAGTAGTTACTGACTGCCTCGTTGGTCTAGTGGCTAGATATAAGGCCGCAGACCCGGCGATCCTGGGTTCAATCCCCATGTCGGGCCAATAAATAGTTATTGGGTTTTTCTGTCAGAAAAATTCTCAGTAGCAGGCCGGAGTCTGGAAGTTGGAAGTGTGTACACTCCCGTGCCTCCGAAAGCACGTTAAGCCGTTGGTCCTGCGCCTGAACTCTTTCCGGTCGTGTCGGATTGCCGTCCCATCGGATTATGAGAGCTAAGGAAAAGAGAGTGCACCTGTGTTTGCGCACACACTTGTGCACTATAATATCTCCTGCGCAGTTGGCTAATCTCTCTTGAGATTGGCCGCCGTGGCCGAAATCGGTCTGGAGGACCTTATTATTATATTATAGTAGTTACTGGGTCACTCATCATACATGTATTTTACCAACAAACAGCAAAAAACGGCATCATTAAATGGGGTTTGTAAGAAATAATATATTTGAATGAACGTCTTCGATACACTGAGTAGACCGCAAAAGACAACTTACCTGATTAATATAATAGAGCGAGCTAGGAATGGTAATCTCTTGGTATTCTCTTCGAACGGCATCTACAATATGTTTAACAGCCTCTTGAGGTGTAAGGATCTTCATCAGGGAGGGGAACTTTATCTTCGGGTTCTTGCAGAGACCGGTGTCCACGATATACGGACAGATACAGGTCAGTTTGATCTGGAAGAATACGAAAGGAATTAATACAAATTATATTTGAAGCCTGTGACGCTCTATTTTCTACAAAATATGCATTGAACAATGCGTAGTGTCTTCTTACTTATACAATATAACGATCGGGTGTGTTATATATAGATATGTTATTTCACATTGTTAGCAAAAATAATAATTTTCAAAATAAATACGGAACATCACTCACTCCACTAAAATCCCTCGGGTCCTCTCTCAGCTCTTCATGGACGGCTTCCATCATACCACGCACAGCGAACTTGGTGCCGCAGTATGGTACCAAGTTACGGAGACCGATAACACCTGCCATGGACGACATGGCCACTATGTGCCCATGGTTACGTTCCATCATCCCGGGGAGGAAAGCTTGAAGAGTCTGGATACAAAGGTAGTAAAATTTCAAAATTAACCAAAATTAAAAAGCTCACAACAACCAGAATTTACTCACAAAGAAAAAAAAAGGCGAAATTAATGGGGTGAAACCTTAATTTTAGGTAAAAATATACGAAAAGACAATCAAAGAAAGAAGAAACTTAAATAGTAAATTTATAATTATATTTAAGTTCATAGTTCGTTGAAATATAATGAAACCAAAAAGGATTTTACAGTGCTAAGTCTCTTACCCAATACTTACCCATAGATGCGCCAAACAGTTGACTTCGAAGGCAGTACGTATCTCCTTCTCGCCAGTCTGAAGCAATGGCTTGCAAGGCATTATCCCTGCGTTGTTGATGAGGATTGACACTTCACCCACCTCCTTGCGGATCTTTTCCGCCATTTCGTTGATCGATGTGCGGCTTGTTACGTCACAGCTATGGACGATATATTTTTTATAGCCTTCATAAGTTTCAATTTGGGAAAACCATTCTTTAGACGGGTTTATGTAATGTTTAATCTTCAGTATTATTTGATTTAATGGGAATCCACATGTAACACATTTATTTTCAACATGAAGCATTTATTTGTCCAACAGAAGACATTTGTGGTTTGATTATTTGAGAGTCCAAAAAACGACAAAATTGGGAAGTTTTGATCTCAATAATCGACAATCGAACATTTGGGTAGTTAATTAGAAACAAATACTTTCATTTTATGTAGCATACTCGTATATCATGTTGCGGTCGATCTGCAGCTAACAGTACTTGAAGCGGATTTCCACATCCGAAGATATCGGATGCCCGAACCAAATCGAAGGTTTAACAATTATGTATTACGATTTGATAATAATTATTACGCTACATTTTTGTAGATCTCAGATTACATTATTTATATCAAGTTATTATATCTTTATTTATCTATATATTTAATGATAAAGCTAAATATTACCTCTATTCAAAAATATCATAAAGTATGGAACTAAGCAGATGCTTTATGCTTACAAAAACTTACAGATAACTATGCGCTTTTCCTTTGCTATCTTTAATCATTTCGACGGTCTCCTGGTTGCCTGTGAGGTTGATGTCCACGCACACGATGGTGCCTCCGAGCTTAGCGAAGCTCAGCGCCATCTCTCGGCCCATACCGTGGCCGGCACCTGTAATCTGCCGACAACAAAGTAGAAAATACAAAATCTAAAAGTCAATGCTAACCTACTGTCTCATTTAATGGTGAATCAAATACGTGACCTTCTATTGCAACACAATCAAAAAGTGTATATATTACCTGTTTATACCTACTCTTCCATGTAGATGAAAATATGGCTCAATTATAATTTCCTATTTTAAGAAACACAAAAGAATTTATGGATTTAAATTCAATTTTAAAAGTCAACAAGTATTTTTATTCAGTTCTTCACAGATATTAAAGAAGAACTCTATTTAAAGTAGCACATATATATATGTATGACGCGGTAACCACATTTAGTATCTTTACATAAAATTATCCATTCAAGAATTAATCATGCAACCTTTGTCTTATAAATAGATATCAATGTCAAATGTACAGCTTTGCTTTGAACCTTAACAATAATAACATATAATTTTATAAAATATTTATACTATACTATAGTAGTGATGCGTAATCCTACAACAATCTAGGAATTTAAATATTTCTTTTTCATTTATTGCAATTGCAAACGTAGTTCATTGCTGTCATATTTTCTACAACATATTTTTTTATAATGTCATAGTTTTATTACTGTAATGTCATTCACTTTAATTGTATCTGGATGTGTGTACTTATATAATAAATCTAATATGTTCGTTTTGCCAACTGTTGTATGCGTCAAATAAAATCGTCTATGTTTGATCGCTCTCTGTTAACGGAACCGCAGATACTTCTTCCGAAAATACTAACTTGACTCTTTTCGCTAGAAGAACCAAACTCCAACAAAATAATACACCGCAATAGCAAAGGCATAAAGCTAAGAATCATCACGATACCCAATTACACTAGTGGTGAGTGAGAAGCGACAGAACTTAGGTAACTCCCTCGTAGATAGGGTAACCTATCCAAGGTTTCTACGAGGATAGCTTTGAAGGTTCAAATGTCGAATGATGGTCGTAATAAAATATTGGAGTTTTTAGTTATCAGATTAGAAGAGTGAGTGCACCTAAGTGTGCAACAACACTTATGATATATCGTGAACAGTGGAGCTTCCATTGGGAATGTCAATCAGAAGAACATCATTATCATCATGTCTGTGGTAAAAAAAGAATAGCAATTCTTTAACTTAACTAACTTGACAGGAGTTTAGAAGAAGCGTACAATGAACTATCGATTAATAATAGATTTTATAATTAACCCTCTAAAAACTTACTGTTTCATTCTACGTTTACATACTCATAAATGTGAAATATTATGAAAACAATAAGGAATGCATCACAGTCAAAATAATGTGCTACATTTTTATTTCGCGTAACTACTATTCATAAAAATTTATTAATAACGTTTAACTTTCATCGTTTTTGTAAATTGATTCGCTTCTTATTACATTCTTCAATATTGACCGATGATCGCGGCTTCAAACTCGGGCACCACTAAATTTTAATGCGCTTAATAATGACAAGGAAAGATTATTTTGACACACTAAAATATGTTTAAATTTAGGTAAAATTCACTTTTAGCTTGTTAGTATTTTAGGTCAACTAGACTAGATTTGTCTGCATCTATACAAATATAATATTAAAGTCCTCCAGACGGATTTCGGTCACGGCGGCCAATCTCAAGAGAGATTAGCCAACTGCGCAAAATATATTACAGTGCACTTTCTATTCCCTCTCATGATCGATGGGTTGGCAATCCGACACGAACGGAAAGAGTTCAGGCGCAGGACCAACGGCTTTACTTGCTTTCCGAGGCACGGAAGTGTACACACTTCCAACTTCCAGACTCCAGGCTGTTACTGAGAATTTTCTGACAGAAAAACCCAATAACTTTTTATTGGCCCAACCTGGGAATTGAACCTAGAACCACTGAGTCTGCGGCCTTATATCCAGCCACTAGACCAAAGAGATAGTCTACTATACAAATATATTACCCTTCGATCAAATTAGTGATCAAAGATAGTACCGTAATAAGCCGAACATGCGGCAAACTAATTTCAGTATAGTGTTAGGTCAAGTTATGAACAAAGCCTGTCGTCGGAGCGATCCTGCCAGCCTTCGAAGCTTGGATGAGACGAAAGCGACGAGTCACCTTCCGACTTACGCAGGTAATGACCGTTCACGGTTATTTTGGAGAATACCTGTGTTAGACCGGCGATGTGCCACCACTGTAGCGCGGATCAGGACACTGTCCAGCACACGTTGGAAGCATGCCCAGCGTGGAGTGTGGAGAGGGAAATCCTGATCCGTGAAGTCAGACAAGACCTGTCGTGTCTGTAGTGTCGGCGAAGCTCCGTATGAATTTGGCGTGGAGGGCTGTAGCCTCCTTCTGTGAGGCCGTCATGGTCCAGAAGGAGACAGTGGAGCGAGAACGGCAAAGGGCCGATCCTGCTCGGCGGAGACGACGTCGGCGTCGTCTCGGGCCTCCCACAGCCCCGACGCCCGGGGCTTAAAAGATAGGGCGTAACCCTGGAGCCGTGGATGCGTGAGGTGGGGGCCTCGCGTGTTCTATTTCAGACAGCCCTGAGGAGGACGGTAGCCGGGATGGCCTAGCGCTGCCGTACGCACTAGCGAGGAGTGCGGTGGGGGGGAATGACCGTCGCACCCTGAGGAGAGCTCCGCCGTGTTACGAGCGGAGCAAAGCACGGGAAGGGCCGCGGATGCGTTATATCAACACGATCCCGCCTCTCCGATCTGTGCCGAGAACGGCCATCGCAGTGGTATTAGTGGGTAAGAATCCCATATAATCCAGTTCCTCTCCCTAAGGGAACCGGATACGTTTTTCAAGGCTTCCACTGAGTGAAAAAAGAAAGAAAAAACAAGTTATATACAAAGCTGGCTCATATCGATTATATTGTTGGTTGTTCATTAATAATGTGTCATATAATGACTTCAACCATTTTATGTCAATGACCTCAACGCACCACATGCACGCATATGTCGAGCGATAACAATCAATTTAGGTATCACATTTAAAATGAACAATTAATAAAATAATTAAACGCAAGCAATTCGTCAGAACTTCCGTTCAAATTCGACTTGGAAATTTGAAGGTCGCGCAAAGAAGTTTCACCTCAATAATAAACAATTTCTTAACTTATATACGTGTGCATTAAACATACACCTTGCAAGTCATTATATACATATAACCAACGATTTATATTTTATGTGCTTAATCAAAAGTTACTCAGTACGTATTAAATACGCTACGTATATCATAACGCAGCCCAGCGATTTATTTCCTAAGCACGTTCTTAAATTTCCTTATTCGAATAAAGTAAAGATAATGATGACATAATATGTTTGTTTAAAAGCTATTTTGTCCAAAGTAAATGCAAATTCTTTACAAGTGGTCGCCACCGTCCATAGAAATTGGCGATGTAAGAAATATTAACATTCCTTAAATCGCCAATGCGCCACCAACTTGGTGATTTAAGGTGTTATATCCCTTGTGCCTGTAGTTATACTAGCTCACTCACCCTACAAACCAGACTTTTTTTTTTATATTGTATAGGTTGGCGGACGAGCATATGGGCCACCTGATGGTAAGTGGTCACCAACGCCCATAGACAATGGCATTGTAAGAAATGTTAACCACTTACATTGGCAATGCGCCACCAACCTTGGGAACTAAGATGTTATGTCCCTTGTGCCTGTAATTATACTGGCTCACTCATCCTTCAAACCGGAACACAACAATACAAAATACTGCTGTTTTGCGGTAGAATATCTGATGAGTGGGTGGTACCTACCCAGACAAGCTTGCACAAAGCTCTACCACCGACTAACATACTAACGATAAGTATTGCTGTTTAGCGGGTAAGTGGATGGTACATAAATACATATATAAATAGCAAAAACTTACAAGTATAATTTCACCCTTAACGCTCTTAGGTTCGGGGGGCACGAAAAACTTGTAAATGCTGTAGAACCAGGTCGCGTACATCTTGACGATGAGCACGATCACCTCCAGGGTGAGCACTACGCCTTGGTAGATCTTCATGCTGATGCCTTGCTCATCCGTCCTGGAAATAGAAAATCATTATAAGAAATTAATCAAAAATATTATTTGCGCAAATAACATAATTTATTGGGGATGGATTTAATAATGCATTTCCTAAAGTAATAAGTCAGATTTGGAATGTTAGAATTGTAAAACTTGTGTTGCTGCAGTTAATAAGATATATAGGTCACTCTTAAATTAACTATGATTGGTAAATCATCAATCAAATATATGTATATACATATTTTTATTATTAGTATATACATTTCCTTGTCATATAGATCGGTAAGTCAGTAAGTGAACACGATGAATCTTATCTGGGCTCTTGATTCGAGCTTCGACTATTCCTCATAAAACCGAATCGGTACTATGTTACCATATACAAAAGCCAAAAAACCATGCCAGTCAAACTTAATTGTTAAATTTTGACGTTCCATCAAGGACGAATCGAATCGCAACTGGACCGTTCGTTGTATTAGTAGAATAGGGAAAAAGCTAAACATCAACGATTATGTTTCGATTCGATTTCGATAATGTGATAAAATGGTGCTATTTTTGTGAGTATTATCTTTGTTCCCGCATCGTCCATCAAAAAGATTTGAAACTTTGTACAGTTGTTGTTGGCACTTGCGTGAATGTTTTCGTCATAGTTACGATCAACTTACAATAGTTGGAACATGAGTTGTAGATTTTTCTTTTATAAATAAAACATGCCTTGCTAGTTATATATACATAGTATTAACTAGTATTTCGAAAAAATAAATTGTTTAATACACTCGACGCTTTGAACCCGCAAAAAAACATTATTTCTTTATTTTATAATGGAGGGAAGGTGGATCGGCCACCTGATAGAAAGTGGTCACCATTACTTGAATACTAAGGTATTGTGAGAAATGTTAAGCATTCCGTTCGCCGCCAATGCGCCGCCAACAATAGGGTCTAAGATGTTATGTCCTTTGTGCCTGTAATTAGACTGTTTCATTCACTGTTTAAATTGAAACACAAAAATACAAAGTATCGCTGTTTGATGGCATATTAATTATTGAATGGTTCCTACTAATCTTACCCTTCAACGCATTCTTTAATATTCATAATTCCTTATCTTAATCGAGGCAAATTAATTCAAATTTTAAAATTAATTAACAAATTGCACTGCTGGATATATGTAGGTGGTAATTTGATTTGCAGAGAACTGTTGACGCAATCAAAGACGACATGTCGATACATACCGCAGACCACAGAACGTGATGACATATCAGATCAGAATCACACGAAAATTATATTAATTTTTTTTTTTTAAATACTTGCTCTATATGAATAAGGATGAAATAATTTGACTTCATAAGCATCCGTTTAATTTAAATTTTGTTTTTGTTTGATTTTATTTGGTATGTTGTTCCGTAAATATATATGTACAATGTATTTGAGTAAGTACATAATATCCTTATATATATTCACAAGGTCATCTGATCCCAAACTAAGCAGAGCTCGTACTATGGAAACCGGACAACGGATATACTTACATATACTACTTTTCTTTTGTAAATACATACTTATATAGATAATTGAACCCACGACCTGCGGCGTGGAAGGCAAGTATCTTACCAACCACACCAACCGGCTCGTCAATATTTTTACAACACTTGTTTTAAAAATGTTAGATTATATTATCGAATAATTTCCATCTACGTTAGGATTGGTTTTTCCTCGGTTTAGTAATGATTATAATATGTAAAATATGGAATTAAAACTAACTTTTGTAATAGGTTTGTATATAAGTATAATAAGGAGATTAAATTCTTTTTGTTGTAAACCGTGTACTGAGAAGCTGGGGAACATATTTTAATGCAATGTAAATAAATAAAAATAGTCTCACGATTATATTTTAGCAAGATACAGAAACATTTCAAAATAAAGCAAAAATCACTGCAAAATACTGTTCTCAATGTTAAAATGTATTTTCTACTTCCTTGTCGATTGTTGATGACATTGTAACGTAAAAATCTGGAGCGAGTTTTTTAGCCTTATTATGTCGGTGTAATATATTTAGCGTTTATACGAATTTCGGTATAACAATCGTTATTTTACTTATACTATGAACCAAATATATCTTCAAGTTACTTTTTAAAGACAATATGTCAATCGAATAAAACATTTGTGAAAGAAGGCATAACAATGACATATTTGTTTAGCGAAAAATGAGATAACTAATTTATGCTTAACAGTAAAGCTCGGTTGAAGAAAGATATAAATCACAAAACGAAAACATCTTCTGAAAGCTTGGTGATATTTTCTCCAAATTCATACGAACAGAGGTCTTCGCCCAACAATAAAATAGTTGCAGATAAAAATAAAATTAACTACCTACTGAAAGAACACACAAGTGTTATACTACCCACTGAAAGTATAAAATCCTAGTACCTCAGTGATAGGTGCCCAAACGTTATTACATGAACTTTATGAGATTATAAGCGGAGCAATCAGAAATAGCTCGGAATGATTAAATAATAGTATTTGTATTTATCACTATATTTAAAAATACATGTATGTATATCACCACAATAAGAGTCCTTCGGAAGTTTTGTTAGTCAAATTACAATTTCAACTCAAAAGCTAATTGAAAAATATCACGTCTTTACCGTTTTTTTTATTACTGGTCAAAGTTATTTTTTGGGATAACTTCGATTTTGTTCGAATATAATTTCACAGAAAATTAAGTTTTTACTGTGTATCATATGGTTTCATGTTATGTGTACAAAAAAATGAAAAACCATTGTGAATATAATCTAATGTTGAATCTTTTGTTACGGCCACGAGCAGGTTTATGTAAATTTATAATAAATTTATATATATGTGAGAATATCAGGTTAATTTTGGGTACAAGGAACATCAACTGTGTTTGGACATATGTACAATATTTGTTATTATATATTCTTGTAAAGTGTAATTTAGAGTAATCATACCTACAAGGTAAAGCGACTTATTATGAAGTGATCATAGTACAATATCAATGAAAAAGAGAGCAATGTATTGAAGTCTCATTCGCACAGATGATTGGTAATGACTGAATCGAATGCCTATTTATAATAAGACATTTAGATTTACAAGCTCAAAAACTACGTCATGCCAATTTATTAGCACCAATAATCTTTAATTGAAATACAGCAGAAACGTTTATGACATACTTCATATAAAAAGATGGTATACCCGTTGAGCTTGACTGTCGATTTTTTTATTAATACAATGTTCAACAATTATAAATATATTAGGAGGTAGATAATTAGGTAATATATACAAACATTCTTGGATAAAACCTTGCTACAACTACTTAATTAAGCTTCTAAATATGAAATTACTTATACATAGATACATCAATGGAAACTATACGACCTTGTCATGCGCATGAGTCGCTGGTGCGTTGTATTTAGCAGGAAATAAAGTACGTAATTACGCGGTTATGATTCCGTCTGTTAACATGAGTCTTGTAAAAACATCCAGACTTGATTCACTTGGAATGGTCACTTCATCGATCAAGTTTAAGTGAGTAGCTTATTCAAAGTATCATCTCTGGTAAGTGTACTGGTCTCATTAGCAAATAATATGCACGTACGTAAATACATATACTTGATATGCTTATTTTAATAACAAACTTCAGGTTGTTTTTATGAAGAACAATATTATTATTTAAAAATACATCCATTCAGCACAAGATTATACAAGTTTTATTTAAAAAAAATATAATTAAAATGTATTAATCAGCCAAATGAGAAAAAAAATCCAACCGCTAACTAAGAACTATAGAATTTAAAGGATTTTCCAATAGGGACGCTTGAACTTTGACAGCTGATTGCGGCCATGTTGTTTGAGTGACAGCTGTCAAATGCAGTGTGTTATATTCATTCCGTCCTCCCAAACCACCATGGCAGGTTACAGTGTCGAGCAGCACGTGCAAATCATAAAATTGTTTTATGAAAATGGGTCTTCAGTTCGAGCAACGTTCCGCGCACTTCGCCCGTTTTACGGTCGCGATGATCGTCCTGCCGAGTCGACTATCCGTCGATTGGTGGACAAATTCGAGTCAACCGGGTCAGTTAACAATCAGCCGGTTCCCGTGCGTCAACGTAACGCGAGATCTGCCGAGAATATCGCCGCTGTGCGCGACAGTGTCCTCGAAAACCCGCGGCAGTCAATTCCGCGTCGCGCACAGGAACTCGGCCTTTCGCAGACGACAACTTGGCGAATTTTGCGTTGTGACTTGAGCCTGCACCCGTACAAGATCCAGCTGACCCAAGAGCTCAAGGTTAATGACCATAGACAGCGCCGTGTGTTCGCTGACTGGGCATTAGAGCAGTTGGAAGTTGACGCCGATTTTGGCAAAAAAATCATCTTCAGCGACGAGGCGCATTTTTGGATGAATGGCTATGTCAACAAGCAAAATTGCCGTATTTGGGACGAGACCAATCCACACGAGGTTCACCAAGTGGCAATGCACCCGCAGAAAGTGACTGTTTGGTGCGGATTTTGGGCCGGAGGCGTGATTGGTCCGTATTTTTTCGAAAACGATAATGGTGTGGCCGTCACCGTCAATGGTGAGCGATACCGGTCGATGATAACCAACTTCTTTTGGCCTGAAATCGAGAATATGGATCTGGACAACATGTGGTTTCAACAGGACGGCGCTACGTGCCACACAGCACACGCTACGATGGAAGTTCTGCACGAGCAATTTCTGGACATGGTCATCTCGCGCGGAGGCGACGTGAACTGGCCACCGAGATCGTGCGATTTGACCCCGCTGGACTTTTTCTTGTGGGGTTTTCTTAAGTCGCAGGTCTATGCCAACAAGCCGCAAACCACCGATGCCCTCAAAGTCAACATACGCCACGCCATCGATCAAATACAGCCCGATTTGTGCGCCAGAGTCATCGAAAATTGGACCTTTCGTGTGCGCGCCACCAACCGAAGCCGTGGCGGTCATTTGAATGATGTCATATTCCATACATAATGGGGTCGATAGACCTTCCAAATAAAAAAAAAATTTCGCTAATATCTCTCCTACATGTATTTTTTTTGCATTTCAAAGATCAAGCGCCCTTAATGGAAAACCCTATAGTTACTTTGTATTTTTTAGTGACCATATTTTTTGCACAGAATTACGTTATAATTTTTAATTTGAAAACTGCGATAACAGAACTCTTTTAATCTATCTTAGTAATTTCAAGGTCTGTTCATATTATACCTACCGTTCGATTACGGGTAATTTATTTAAAATTGCTTAATTGCTTAGCTCGTAACATAAAGACGCAATAGGGAAAAAGATATATTTTTACTCTAACATAAACATAACATAAAACAAAGGCATTATAGCATGAACTGGGAAGGGAATAATTAAATTATAAAAAAAGATATACATTGTAAGAAGAGCTCCAATGGTGTAGAGTTGAATATTGCTTAGTACACGTATTAAGAAAACGTAAATAAAATCAAGTCGTTCTTTTCAAATACGCGCAATCTATGTTAGTCTCTGACGCGCATGCGAGACAGCAAAAAATAATGACAATTGTCTATTTACGTAATTGAATAGACAGATAAATAGGCAGCTTGTATTCACATGTCCCATATACGTCACTGCCCACACTACCCGATTTTATTGCTAAGATCTATATCTTATCGATTGCATTATGTTTATTGCATCTACATTCAATTGTTTTAATATAATGATCTATTGTGGAACTCCTTCTTATATGTGGAATCTATATATCTTTAAGATCTTTAGTTGTATCTTGAAAACATCGACAGATTTTAGGACCAAACGAATGTTAAATTTGTTATATCAAATGTTTTTATATAATAAATGAAGAAGAATAAACGCAAACGCTTTTCTAGCTATCGGATTTATATTACCTTTAAATATACCTATATAGCATTTAACTTGCTCATTATATACATATAATGAGCAAGTTAAATTTTAATTTAAAAAACATTAGATCGGTCGTTCAACATTGTAAATGTTATATAGAATATGTATGATTGAGTACAAAAAATACAAAATTCCTATTTGAAAAGCTGAGAGTCATGACATTGACCCTTGTATTGTATATGCGTACATATGATGTTAAACTTAGATTAATATATGTTCATTGTATTCGAAAATAATATGATTCTGAAAAATTTGCCTTTATTTAACAATTTAGTTCAATTAAGCTATATTGTAATGTTTTAATATAGTAGGCGGTAGGTGCGGTAGAGTTTTGTGCAAGCCCGTCTGGGTAGGTACCACCCACTCATCAGATATTCTACCGCTAAACAGCAATACTTATCGTTATTATTGTTGCTAACTCCTTTGAGGAGAAGATTTGGAGATGCTTTTTGATGGATACGTGTGGTAGATTTTTATCCGCCACGTGCAGCTTTCCTTACGATGTTTTTCTTCACAACCAATCACGAGATGAATTATAAACACAAATTAAGCACATGGAAACTCATTGCTGGTCCCGGGTTAGAAATCGGTATCATCGATTAAAAAATTCGTCCTCTAGCCTCTAAAACTTTACAATGTCCAACGCCAATACAATTGAGATGGACATGAAGTGAACCCTACTTTTTTCTTTTTATAGCAAAACGGCCACCTACTGGTTTATGGTCACCATCGCCCATTGACATAAGCACTGTAAGAAATATCAACCATTCCTGACATCGTCGATGCGCTACTAAACTTGGGAACACTAGAGAAGTAAGTAGTGTTCTTTGTACCTGTACAGTACAGGTACACTACAGGTAGAATATGGAATGAGTACCTACCCAGACGGACTTCTACAAAGCTTTATCAACCAAGTACAACTCAAAAAGAGTAATCAAAATCTGTTCATAAACAATAAGACCATATCCGAACTCATATTTGCACATGGACCAATTGAAAATCTCCTCTTTTTTTTTAATCGTAATAAAATCTTATCTACTATGAATCTGCCAGCAACGCGATACTGTCGGAATATTAGATATTTGAATTAAAACATGGTCTTGGTTTTATAAGTAACGTTTACGTGACATGAAATATAAAATAATTTTGGCAGTGCAGAATAGGGATACGTGTTATCATAATTCAAACGACGTCTACGAATTCATTTGCGTAGGAAATATGTTGCAAAAATCAGCTAACAGTCTAACACTATTAAACAAACAAAATTC
Source organism: Nymphalis polychloros (assembly GCA_905220585.2). NCBI lineage: Eukaryota > Metazoa > Arthropoda > Insecta > Lepidoptera > Nymphalidae > Nymphalis > Nymphalis polychloros. The sequence goes on along the minus strand of HG992243.1, from coordinate 13,882,080 downwards.
ATGAGTTAATTTTTATCTTTATATTGTGAACATTTTATCGTTATATTGTGAAATTAACATATCAAATCTACTAATTACCTGAGGTCCCATCACAATTATTAATATGCCTTTCCATTAAAATGTCCAGAGTTTGTGTGATTTTAACAGCTTACAATTCATCAGAACGTTAGCAATAATCACAACTTTGTTTTCATTTTTGTTGATAACCTGTGATATAATAACTACAGAAAAAATTGTTACCAACGCGTATTGACACAGCAGCATTTTACCAGCAATTTCATTCATTGATTCTAGTTTTTATTTATTTTATTAAAACTATATAATTATATATGAATGTGGACAGGCAAATGTACCACCTGATGGTAAATTGTCACTATCGTGATCACTATCGCCCATAGACCTTGTTGTGTGTTGTTGTACCTTGGTATCTAGAAGTCGTGCCGCTGTTAGTGCCGCTAGTAACTATAAAAAAAAACCTTTGTACGAAAACTTGTCCAGGATTCTTCTTGTAGCATAAATTAAGCGGTTTAGTGAAAACCTGACCGACAGAGTAGTTTACGCATTAGTATAGATTAGTATATCCAATATTATATAACGCTCGGCTAACCTGTTTAGGTTAAGCCTCGTTGAACCGACTCGTCATTTCCTGATCCGTGTTCTTGAATATCGTTTCATTTTCTCTTGAAAGCCTTGATCGCAAAAATGTTTAAGTTGCGTTTTTTATTTAATATTAATTTATATTTCTGTTTTCACGATTTTTTATAATTTTAACGTTCTTTTTATTTAAAAATATTATCTGTTCAAAGATATGTTATGCTTCAAGAATCGATTAATTTGACTAATATTAATATTATTTGATGTAGTATGGTTTTGATTTGATTTGATACTTATAATTTATTAATTAATATTAATGTACGAAAATGTATTTGGTACTGACCCGTTGCAACATATGACTCGTAATATATTTTATAGATGCAAACTTACTGAATTAATGTAAATGATAAACACATATATAGATTGTAACATAATGTAAATAAAGATTAAGACATTTGCGATGTTACGTATAAAGTTTGCTTAGCAGCTGTTTAGTTAAACACTGATGATTTTGCTCTTTCTGTCATTATTATAATAAGACACAGCATTGTTTAATAAATCTGTTGTTGAGAAAAGTTTATGTGTTAGTCTTTTGATGGAATGATCGTGAACCAAAAATTTCACTAAGAAATTCTTCTTTATACTATTGTGTAAATCGGTCACAAAATATTTCAAAACTCAGGACAAGATAAATGTAAAATTTAAGAATTAAGCATAAAATCTCTTATTTTTGGTCTGTTATCATTGTTAAGTTACTACGCACTAGCTATAGCACCTCATCACAATAGATTTGTCAGAGAAAAAACGAATCTGCTTTCGATTTAGCAGCTGATCGACTGATATCGAATCGTGTGAATATTCTATAGAGGTGGTTTACTTGTTTCGACAGAGTCGTACAACGTATTTGCACATTGTATTCTTTCATTCGTTTGCCTTTCAAGTCGATAGTCATTTACATAACATAAATACGGTATTTCTCTATATAATAAATTAATTTCAATAATATTTCATTCACACTCATATAGCAATTATCGAAGAAACCAATGAACCTTTTTTATTGAAATCGTTATGCTTAAATCTAAGGAAAAGAAAGATAATGTCTAGTATATTCGATCAGCCGCTACCCATGTACATATAAGTACACTCATTACGGCTCATTCAATTGTCACATCGGATTTCGGAACACCGTAAAACAATACAGCATCTACTATTACTGGGGGACCAATGCCTACCCGTAATAAAAAAAAAAAAACAAAAATAAATTACTCGTTAATGCTCATAACAGTAAGCATTAATTATTACGTGTGCAAGTCAACAAGGAAAAAATATTATAAAATATACAGCACATAAATTATATTTTAATAATAAATTTTAAATAATTGAAATAAACTTAAACTAACATTCAAATGACTTACATCGAAGTAATAATTAAATTAAATATCTTTATTATTATTCAGGCATTGAGGCATTTTGTTACAAGATTACATATACATAATTACCATTAATAATATTACAAAACATTCATTAATAATTAAAATTAGAATCACAAAAATAACAATTAAAATATATAAGAATTAATAAATTAATTAATGACATTAAAAAAAAACAATAAAAATATATGAAATTAAGCGTAATGGTCAATCTGAAGTCATTATAAGACATAAAATATTTTTTTTATCTTTACGTTGATATACGACGTTAGTAGTATTGTTAATATTAAGGGTAATCCATATATAATATATAATAATTTATAGACTTATACAATGTGTAAAAATAAACATATTTTGTCTTTTTTCATGGTGATTTTTTTTATAATATCCATTATGGTGTACCATACCGCTAACGAGCACTGCAGCACAGAAACTTCAATGCCTCTTTGACTAATCGCCATGACAATTGTTTGGTATACATTTGAGCATTAAAAATCTTTTAGCGCAACGTAGTTTTCAAATGAATTTAAAGATGCATTGCTGCTCTAAGTCATATTCGTAAATAAATAAATTAATAGTATTTTGAGAATATATTTTTTCATATGTATCAATTGACAATAATGGACTTCTATGCACTTCGATATGAAAGATTCAATTGGCGCAACGAACTGCCAGTCGTTGATTTATAGCAATTTGTTCCTCTATTATTGTGATAGAGCGAGCAAGTTAAGCGTCCTGAATCTCCATGATTATTCAAGACAGCCTTTGCAAATGACTGTTGAAATATAAGCTTATAATAAAGAATATATGAAAATATATTTATATTATTATGATATTTATAAAAAAAAAAACATCTAAAGCGACTTAAGTGTTACATTCAAATTCAAACATTTCATCTTATAATATAGTTATAATGTAATAGGACCATTTTATTTATCTGTGCTAAAAAGTGGAAGAGTACTGACAAAGACTATTATCCATATCATTCGGAAGGCCGAAGCTGCTTCATGTAACGCTATAGGAATTATAACATCACAATATTATCAAGAAGCTGAGTGGAACCATGCATACAGATGTGGCGGGGAATTTGTTTTATAATAATACTAGTTATTGCGGCTTCTCCCACGTATGAAAGGGGGAGTTGATGGGTTAGATTAACATTTTCTGTACCTCTAACAACGGCTTATATCTAAGTTAAGACGTGAATGCGTAACAAACAAATAATCTCAGATTCACATTTATAATGTAAGAAAGGATGTAGTAGTTATCGAAGCGAAACTCACGAAAACTATTTAAAAAAATGAAAGAATAAAAATATGGCAAGGCAAGATTTAACTTTAAAAATAACCAACTATAAAGATTTATCGAGCAATTCAATTACAATTTACATAATCAAGTTCGTTAATCCTATGATATTCAGAAACCGGCCGTGGGAATTATACAATCACACGAAATCTTCAGAATTATATTTTTTACAACGTCTGAGACTAATTAATATCACTTGTGTATAAACTGAGTCGACTTGACCCGTGATTAGACACGTGACTCGCATACCCGGACAAGCACCTCCGCATTTTCATGTTCTTAGCCTTTATAATTCATCTCATATTTGGCCGTCAAGGAAAACAGGTGAGGAAACCTGCAAACTTGCCCCATTTGTATTCACCAATCCACATTGGAACTGGTGGAATAAGCTCTATATATCTCAAAAGGAGAGGCCTTAAACTAGTAGTGGGAAATTATAATTAAAAGCACATGAAGAAAAACTTCGTAACGAAACCTGCATATTTCCAATGAAAATCCTGCCACATTTCTATTGTATCCACCAACACGAATTGAAATAGCGTGGAAAAAGCTCTAAGCCGCCTTAAAAAAGGAAAGGAGCTCTGGCCCAGCAGTGGGACATTTACAGACGGTTTTATTTTCAATAACGCTTACAGTATATAAACACAGGAAAACCGGGTAATGTGTTAAAACGCGTGCTTATTTGATTTACAAAGATAATTCAGCTCAAGACGATCATTTATTATTTTTTATACCATCTAATAGTTTATTGAAAGGTCATTGCGATCTTAACAGAATATATCATATACGTATTTGCAATTTACTTTTAATTATTTATTAATTTATCTGTATACAAGCGAAGCCCGCGGCTTCAACATCTGCCCTGTTTAAAGTACATAATGCCTATATATATAATATTTAAATTATTAGGGAGCAGCGGTTATCATAAAATATAATACCGGTTATGTTGGTTTTGGCAATTCGCAAATAGCCATATTAAGTTAACTAAATATTAAATATCTAAAGCTATGTAATAAATATTATATAATTAACATTTATTCTTCCCATTTTCCAAAACAAACGTTAGATTAACATACACCACGCGATAAACAATTATTTATTAATATATCTAT